>OU461582.1:11894855-13169855 GCA_911812115.1 Pristionchus exspectatus
CAAGACGATCTTTTTGTTCAGAATTCCCAACCTGTGACGCGCGGGAATCTTCATCGAATTGTAATGATGGCAGCACGCGGTTTCGGTCGCTGAAACAGTTAATCGTCTCACAATTGTTTCTCTATCCACCCACCACAACCCCATCCCCGTTTAACAAGCGTTGTGCCCCAGTGCCATCCACAATCCCTCTCCACCACCTCTAGTAGTATGCTATGTTATTGATCCCTGGATGAAACATATCCGGGGTTCCCTCTCTCAATTCCCTCGTCATTTCTCCTCACTCTGCCAGGCGTATTGTTTGTGTATTGTTTGTGTAATAACAGAGGTCTTCTGAGAGATTGCATGAAATCCAGACCCCCCATTGACAAACTGTTCAAAGTGCTTCGATTCGGTCCAAATTTTCAGGGTTGGTGCACCCATGGACCAAGAATCTTCGGCTGACTTGATTAGGCCTCAAACTCATTTACGCCCGAAAACCGGATGCAGAGCGGTCGGATTTTCAAAAATTCATAACTTTCTTGAAAATTGAGATACAGACTCGTTCAAAAGCGAAAAATGACCGCCATTAAATTCTGAATAAACCACCTTTTGAGCGCAAACTGGAACGACAAAAAATCAATTAGCTAAAACTGAAAAACCGATTATCCGAGCCAAAAATCGACGGCCTCCGAAAATTTCATTCCACACCCAGATGAGATAATTGCAGAATCAAATTCTTCGTTGAATTCTGGTATTATCCTGAAAAAATTAGCCAAATCGAAGATTCCATTTTTGAGCTACGTAGCCTCAAAGTTCGATGACTGCATGTTTTGGTGTACTGAGATATGTTTCACTCAGATCAGATCGGTGAGCTAGGTACGCAAATTAATCACAATTGTATTCTGCATGATGAAAATAACATTCTCAAATATTTTCGCACAATTCGGCGTCTTTTATCTCGCTACATCCTTGTCATGAGGTAAAAAAAGCGACTTTCGGATTTTTCATCCATTCAAGCGCACATTTCGGCCATATTCCATGAATGTTGTTTGCGCCAGTCACTTTCCCACGAGTTTCAAGAATCCTCTAACTTGTGTGGTAGCATGGTCGATCTAGGGGAAGAGAGAAAGATGCGCTTCATGTGCTGATACTCCCCATGACCTTCTGTAGCACAGGTATCGCGAGAGGATTTAGCAAAAATCGGCCCTTTGATACCAACGAAGACAACCAGACTATGATGGGCGAATATACTATGGAGGTTGTTTTGAAAAATAAGAGTTAATTGTCCCAGAACCGGTAAATATGAAAATTTCGATTCCCGGCCTGGCTATGGCGTATCTCGCCTCCCAGAGGTGCTAGAAAATTGCACTCGGGCTAAAAAATGTGGAAAATTATTCCAAACCTTTTTCCATTTTGACCGCCTAAGATGTTTGGTCCCTCAGAATCCAGGCTCGTATCTCTCGCTCAAATATGGTTTTTCGAGTTTGGAGGACTCGAGCACACAGAAGACTCCAGCACACGCCAGGCTTCGTATTTGACCTACAGTGGGACTCAATCTGCGTGCAACTCCGTCAACAGTCCTATCGGGAACCAAGGGAGCAGGATTCTTTCTCCAGCCATTGCGACTGTGACAAGGAAAGAAGACCAATCCACTGGCCCGAGACCCCTCAAAATGAAATCTTGAAAGAAGAACGGCCTTCTGATACCCCATCTTGATCAGCGCCCAGAAAGCGACACTGATAAATTGTATTGTATTGTATTGTATTTCCATTTTTTGTCCTAAAATCGCTGTTTTACTGGATGATAAACAGAAAAATCGAAATCTTTAAACTTTTCTTCCTAAGACCCAGATCCCAGAATTTGTTGAACTGAATTTGAAAACTTGTTGAGCAACATTTTTCAAAAGCTGAAATGAATTCAAAAGATTCAAAAGCTGAAATGAAATACTGGGCTTATTTCGATTTTTTCTGTTGTTCATCCTGTAAAACAGCGATTTTAGGACAAAAAAAAACGGAAAAACGTATTTAGCAACTTTCCGAGCAGGAATGACATTTTTAGAAAATCAAAGAAAAAAGAAAAAAATCGCAAATGAATTTTCAAAAAGTGCACTTTGGTTTCGTCATCAACTACATATATTTTTCATGAAATTTAAAAAAAACTACCGTGTTCCACGATGGATTCACTATCTCCAGTCAAAAAATCAGCCAGATTCCTTGCCTGGTTAAAAAGTTACACCCAAAAAAAAAGTGGGCCAATACTTTCCGGCGCTACTGTATGAAAGATAGAAGATTCTAAAGCTGAAATGAAATTCTCCTGCGTCTCAGGAAATTTTTTTAACGTTTTAGTTTTTTTCTGTTTCTGATCCAGTAAAACAGCGATTTTGAGACGAAAAAAGCGGAAATAGGTTTGGAATAATTTTCCACATTTTTTATACCGAGTGCAATTTTCTAGCACCTCTGGGAGGCGAGATACGCCATAGCCAGGCCGGGAATCGAAATTTTCATATTTACCGGTTCTGGGACAATTAACTCTTATTTTTCAAAACAACCTCCATAGTATATTCGCCCATCATAGTCTGGTTGTCTTCGTTGGTATCAAAGGGCCGATTTTTGCTAAATCCTCTCGCGATACCTGTGCTACAGAAGGTCATGGGGAGTATCAGCACATGAAGCGCATCTTTCTCTCTTCCCCTAGATCGACCATGCTACCACACAAGTTAGAGGATTCTTGAAACTCGTGGGAAAGTGACTGGCGCAAACAACATTCATGGAATATGGCCGAAATGTGCGCTTGAATGGATGAAAAATCCGAAAGTCGCTTTTTTTACCTCATGACAAGGATGTAGCGAGATAAAAGACGCCGAATTGTGCGAAAATATTTGAGAATGTTATTTTCATCATGCAGAATACAATTGTGATTAATTTGCGTACCTAGCTCACCGATCTGATCTGAGTGAAACATATCTCAGTACACCAAAACATGCAGTCATCGAACTTTGAGGCTACGTAGCTCAAAAATGGAATCTTCGATTTGGCTAATTTTTTCAGGATAATACCAGAATTCAACGAAGAATTTGATTCTGCAATTATCTCATCTGGGTGTGGAATGAAATTTTCGGAGGCCGTCGATTTTTGGCTCGGATAATCGGTTTTTCAGTTTTAGCTAATTGATTTTTTGTCGTTCCAGTTTGCGCTCAAAAGGTGGTTTATTCAGAATTTTATGGCGGTCATTTTTCGCTTTTGAACGAGTCTGTATCTCAATTTTCAAGAAAGTTATGAATTTTTGAAAATCCGACCGCTCTGCATCCGGTTTTCGGGCGTAAATGAGTTTGAGGCCTAATCAAGTCAGCCGAAGATTCTTGGTCCATGGGTGCGCTAACCCTGAAAATTTGGACCGAATCGAAGCACTTTGAACAGTTTGTCAATGGCCACCTGCGATCTCTCAGAAGACCTCTGATAATGTATTGTTTGGTAAAAAAAAGTTCAATTGATGCACAGTGCAATCAAACAGAAAGAAGAATGCAAATGGACTTGCATTGCGAGGTATATGTTTATCACCTTTCTTTTCCCACCGATGCTGGTAGTATAGTCGGATTCAACGTCTTTCGCAAAAATTCAACGTCTTTCGCTACTCCGCGTGAAACAGTATTCCAGAATCTCCTACAAAATCAATAATACTGCACTATCATCTGCTCCAAAGAAAATTATTCTAAGAAAGAATAGTACCCTTGGTCGGAAATATGTTGACATTTTCATAAGTTCATTCACGATACCTCGTGGCTTTTAAGCTTTTAAGCCTTTTAAGCAAGCTATAAGCGAGCTAATTAAAAAAAAAGCAAATTGTATTCTTACAAATAGCTCCCAATGAAGATTGTTCGACAAAATTAATATACCGTCTCTAGGAGAACTTTCAAAGAAACTGATAAGAAGCCTTTTCTCTTTCGTTTCTCTGCGTCTATTCATAAACATTTCTTAAATTCCGAGCTGTCTCCGCCATTCATCCATTATTCATCCATCAAAGACCGACTATGATTATGTGAATTTCTGAAATGCATCTAACTTGCAGCTCTCACGATGTTTGCTTCACTTTTCATTGTTTGCAATGAGTTCGTTCAAGTTCAATGTCTCTACCAACGAGTGGACGTTGGAGAAGGAAAACGAATCTGGCGAATTTCAAGCAAGAAGCCCTCGATCATCTCAAATGCACACGATGGAACAAGGTGATCTATGTGCACCACTTACTGTGACAACATTTCAATTTGAAGATCACAGTGAAACCGTGCATGAAACCACTCAAAGAATCACGTGGAGCTCTCGCGGAAAAGCGCTCGTGCAGAAATTTGTTCATAAAATAAAATAGACATTTATGTGATTGCATCAGAATAAAATCCAAACTGTATACTTCTTTCTAGTTTACGTCCACATCGTTCTCTATTATTTTAGCATCCTCATTTTATTCAGTATTTCATTTTTTCTCTCATTTCGAACAAGAATCGAAGAATACATAATGGATGCCAATGGTTTCATAATGTTTGCGCTTGCGTTTGCGTTTAGCAAATATTTTATCGACCGACAAACGGCAATGCAAATCAGACCACGACAAATGACCACGACCACAAATGATATAGAACTTTGAAAAAATCAACGCTTAATTTTAAACACACCACCCAATCGGCAGAGATAGTGCATGAAATGGAGAGGCAACTATTCGGAACTCTAGGGACGACATAATGATCAAGCCAGTTCGAGAGGACAAATGAAGCACGTCTTCATTGGACTGCACGAGTCGACCATGTACCTGAATGTCAACTGCTCAACTGAATCCGATGATAACAGCTTGTCTAAAATGCTTTAGGTAGAGGCCGCAAGCCCCGCCCACTTTGGTGTGACATGCTCCTCCCATTAAAGCGAGACTGGAGTAGCACAACGTTCATTCTAAACGAAATCTCTCGTTCGACAGCGCGTTGGATAGCTATCACTACCATCTTTTGATTGGTCGCTATACCCAAAGTGAAAAACAGCAACAAGTAGGTCAAAATCGATAGTAAAGGTAGGGAATAGGCTATTTCTGCTACTTCCCGTGTAAAACCCTTTTGGGTATAGAAATTTTCTGACATAAAGGAACTTTTTAGGATTTTTAGAGAAAAAATTAGATTTTTAGGAATTTTCCCTGATTTGTGCCAGAAGCTCGAAGGAGGGGCAGCGGAGGCGAGCGAGAGAGCGGGGGGAGGGAGAGAGACACACGCAAATTAGGCTCCGCCCCCTTCCCTCTCGTCTCGCCTTCCCCCCCTCTTCCCGCGCGCACTTCTCGGGCTCTAGCGCGCCTCAGAGAAAAGATATCGACAAACGGTAAAAAGCATGATGATATTGGGACCACGAGGGATAGTTTGAACACAATTTTGAACCCGTTGTGCAGAATCGGCTATCTGCGTTGCGGCCCCTAGCTTTAGGAGCTGAATAATCTCACTTATCGAGCGTCCGGTTCTTGTCGGCTATGGAGTTCTCCTTGAAGACCTTCTGAGCAGCCACTAGATTGCTCGTCTGGGAATTGTGTAATCGGTAGCTACTTTAAGAGTTTGGAAACTTCACTTCTCCAGAGTGTTCGAACAAATGATAATGCTCGTATCTGAGTTTGTCGCACCTTCACTCCCGCCATCACTTCCTCGATTGCAGTCTTCACTCGCGCTTCCGTCTCTCCACCGACCCGCGATTCAATTTGAGCCATGCAGCTTTCTGCAATTACTCATCATCTGGCTATGATTTTGCCGATGAACTGTCGTGGAATTCACTGCTCGCTATAGAGAGGCTGGAACGAACTTACCAATCTCGGGAGTCATCTTGTACGAGAAGACGCTTGCGGAAAGGGCCACAATGAATAGTAGACAGGATGAATACATCCCGAGGTCCGCGGCGGTAGCATGTCTTTTCCTCCACGTGGGTGCGATTAAATAACGTTTCAGTTACGATCGTAAACAGCGGATTTCCGCGAAAATCGAAAACTGTTTACACGAATGTGCCTATCGGATCGCCCATTATTGGCCATTGTACCAATCAAGGACAGAAACAACTCGCGTTCCACTTCATTTTCACAACTTTTTAAATTACATGTACGTGTCAATTATTTCTTTTCGCAAGCCACTTGCGGTATTGGAAATTCGAAGCGCGACAATGGGCGTAATAATGCCCGGATTTACGTATTCACGAGGAACAGAATATCAACGATCACTAATCCTACCCATTGTAAAATATCAAACGGACGATGTTTGCGAGTAGAAAATATTTGTCGAGTGAAATGCGAAAACGAAGTAGGTGAAGGTTAATGAAGTTAGTAAAATGTATTCCATCGTCAAATAAACCTTTAGATCTCATCGATCGCTGTCCTGAAATAACCGAAATGCAGGAATGAACGCATACACAACGGACGATTGCGCCTCAATCCAAGGCATCTTTCAGCGTCCTAATACGGTTAACGTCATCGGTGAAAGCTTTTGGTACGGTAGCCACAATACAGTTTTATGATATTGTTCTTATACTTCAGGGAAAATATTGCAATGAAAGGAAACAGCAATGGAGAGAACAAGATATTCTCTAAGAAAAACCTCGATCTGCCATTGCATACAATTGCTAGTGAATAAGATTTAATCGCAAACATGAAGCCACACTCTTCTCAGTTGTTGTTGATGTTGCCCTCCAGCCCGAGGATCTTCCTGAACTTTTTTTTTGTGTCAAACGCATCAGAAATAAAACTTTGAACTAAACAGACCACGCCTTTCAGATGGGCCTAAACGAAATCGTATTGTATTGATTGGGGGTTAACGATAATAGGCAATGTCTGGTGATGTTCCGGAGCGTCAGCCAAAAAAAAACAACAACACGAGCCTTACCATATGCGATCGCTGACAACGTGAATTGGCGTCGGTCGCGCGAATCCGTTAAATGTCGACGAGGCTGCGGAAGTGTAAGCGCCCATGTCCTGCAACGATACAGATGGATGGGAATACGGAATGATGATGAAGTATACCTCGTAGATCAGCCACTCGCCCTCTTCCATCACTCTCATCAGTGTATTAGCCTGAGAACAAACACTTGTTCAAAAAAATCTTCCGGTGTTCCAATTCTGCACACTACGGAGCCGTTTATTGACTTTTGACCAGGTTAAAAATAAGCGGAAAGCAATACATTTGCATGTGATAACAACCTCAATCCGGTCTCCCGAGTCGCACGTCGGTCCCCATACGGTTGACGGGAAGATTTCGCCCTTCTTATTCTGCAGAAGTATGGAATCATTTCTTCTATACAAACTTCTTATACGTTATCGACTCACCAATGAGGATGCGGGAGATACTTGAATGAATAAAGGTGTTCGGACTCTGGCGAGTCTTTCGATGGTGATTTGAACCACAAATATCCACAATAAAACTCACGAAGAGCGGTCTTCCACGCTTGGGCACGTGATCGTAGACACTGCAGTTGAAACTGCCATACACTCCATCGTTGATGTAGTAGTGCATGCGGGTCGAGGTTTCAAAGCCTGATATTGAGTCAGTTCTCGATAATAAACGCATGGGTTGCATCACCGTTTTCTGCTGCCACAGTCTTCCGCGCGACAACATTCACGATTAGTGTGCAAGGACGTTCGACGAAGAATCTGAGAAGAGATGGTCAGGGTAGGGTCGAATGCAGGTAATCGAACCTTCCCGGCTCGGAGATCAATCGAACATCGTTATCGGGGAAGTATTCGTCGATAGAAGATCGAATGATTGAAGCCATCTCAAATACATAAAAAAATCTTTCTGCGTCTCCCAAAATGAATTTGAAAAATAGAACATAATAGTGAAATAGTGTCGATTAAGATCATGCAGAGCCAGAGAAAAAAAGAGAATCCTAAGACTAGCAAAACTTAACACAATTCTTGCTCAACAACCCTTGCGCAAAACCCATCCGCCTTGTACTCCAGACTCTGCTTCGTATCTGCTCCCCTTTCCTCCCACACATTCTTCCTCGTGCGGTGATGACAGACCTCCTCCCCCCCCCCTCCTTCCTTCAGACACAATAGCAAAAGTGCTCATCTTCGGTACTATACCTTCTCGAAGGAAGTGTGGTGTTCACCTCCGGGGAAACCACCGCCAATATCCACAATCTCCATCGTATGCCCCAGTCTCCGGCCGATATCGACAAGGTTTCTGAGATTATCAGTTATAAATCATCTGTACAACAGTATCGCACCTCGCATGCTTTAGAGCCAATCGGAAAGCGGAAGGATCGTTACAGCCCGATCCGACGTGGAAGCTGTTCGATTATTGCTTTTATTTATTTTTGTTCAAAGTATCAATTTCTTCCGTTACCTCACACCAACCACGCGGATGCCTAATTCGACTGCATACGTAAGAAGTTCGGGAGATGCCTCAACGAATAAATCTCAACACCGCGCTTCCCACTAGAAATCCGTTAGCAGGGATGGGTCTGTAACTCTGCCATGAAAAGCATAACTTTTAAACTTGAAAAAAACACCGAAAGAAGTTAGAAGGAATTATCCATATCAAACGCACGATACCTTAATCGGATCGGCTCCAAACTTTCCACTGAGCGGGTGCGTAGCTGTTGGATCTGCTACGGCAAAACGGAGCAGCAAACTAGAAATGTACTGATAAGACTTTTTCTTACGATTCATTCCCAATTATCAAAATTTTATACTGAATATGCGAATAGTCTCATGGAAAAACTATTCTACAACGAGTACTTTCTTACTGTGGGCTTGTATGATGTGCAGCAATTTTCGCTAGTTCCTCGGCGCCGTCGAAGGTCATCATCCTGACTCCCTGATAAAAACTAATTAGCATGTTATTTTTGACATACTTTCTTTTTAACATTTGTCAGTTTGGCTCGAATCAAAACGCATTCAATGAAAATATGATTTCTGTGCACGTTTGTATTGGCATGCTCGATGAATGTCTTCGACTTGGACGGGTTTGCGTATATTATACGATCAGGAGAGACATCCATTCGCAATACCTGAAAAAAGATTTATGTAAACATTACGACGATACCGTATTCCGGAAGTTCCGGAAGTTCCGAAAGTAAAGGCACCTACCATATCTATCTCAGCTTTCGAAGCACAATCGAATCCGATTCCGAGAGCGGACAGTGATTGAAGAATTGTTTCGTCACTGTTGCACTTGACTGCGTAGAACGGCTAAGATGAGACATTAGAAATAGAAGGTCTTAAATGAAATATTGTGCCTCGATCATTGGCAGTTCCCTCTTCCAAAGCTCGTAACGTGCGTAGACAGAGTCCAAGTTGGTTATCACGAACGCTTCATCGTTTTTCTGAAGGATTGTGGAATACTCGGTTTCAGCCGAACTCAAAAAATAGTGAGTCTACTAACCTTGAGGTACTTAGCCACAGCAATATCCCGAGCTAGATGAATAGCGCTTACAGGCTGGTCGGTAACATGTACCTACAATTCTGATTTCATTGTTTTTATCTAATGAATAAATTAGTAGTACCTTAGTATCACCGATTAGTTCCATACGAGAAGATGAGTATGGAATGATAGAAGTCATCGTGCGAAATGCCTAAATTCTATCATACTTCATAAAGGATATTACAGAAGGGGTAAACTCAATATCGAAACTCAATGCCTGTCTGTTTCCCTACAAATTTGATAACTTCCATCAAAACGTAATTTTCAAGCCCAAACGGCTGAAACAATTTCATGACCAGTAACTGGAAATCTCAGATTTGATTCCCGGTAACTTCTTGCTATCTCAGATGAAATTGCATCATGTGCCAAAGCGGAAATGACTAGAATATACGCTCAGAACGAAGGTTATCGTAAAAACTAGAGTCTCAGAGAGACACAACTCGTATGATGAAGTTTTTACTGTGTTATTAGTATGGTGAATGTAATCAATGCACCATCTACGGGACAGAGATGATCAATGGAGATAGCAGACGAATGACCGAGAGCAATGAATTGGGTTCCCTTTTTGGAAAGGGTTTTGCTGTTACAATAAGCCCATTGAGGTTTCATCGAGGTTTCATGCGCTTTGACACCTCGAGGGCGTTTTTCAGTCGTAAAATCAAAGCCTAGTAAGAGATTCCATCTAAATCGTCTCGGCCTAACGATTCAGATAAAATCTTGTTTTATGAATATTTACAATGAACATAAACGCGATCATTGAATTCGGTGCTGATCAGGAGTATGCATGATTGTTTTGAGAGATTCAATAAAAATGTTTCTGATATTTTAGATTCTTTGTGAATTATATCTAATATACTTTCAAACGGGAAAAAGAGAAAAATGAATTAAATATTTTGAAAAAAATGAAATCAATTTGGGAATTTAACATTTCACACACTCACAGGTACGCATAGACCACTGGAATGACGAAGAGAAATTGAGCCATGCTATCAGCATGGCCAAGACAATCTAGGAACCAAATCTAGACAATCACGGCAGGTACAGAGATGTTGAACGGTGATTGCAAATGGATCGAAGATCGGAGATCTGAGATCCAGATTGGGAGTTGTCATTTTTTTGGTTCACCTATTCGGAAGTACTCTACTCCGCATGCTAAGGCCATAATGGTTTGCAAAATGAGGTCCATGAAATTAATCTCTACCGAAAGATCACCGGAAGCCTGATGATTCAGATAAACCCTTGTATTGTGAAGATCTAGAGTGAAGATTATTCACCTCGTCGGGTCGCTCTTCTCATCACTCTTCACCACGTGGTGGCTACATCAAGATTAAATTGTTGCCAGCCCTAGGATACTAACTAGAATGTTTTCGCGTTTTTTTACGATATGGTTATGCACGATAACATGAAACCAGTTATCTAAAATCGTTGTGTTGGGAAATTATGACATTTCCAAAGCACTCGTAGTAAAAACAGTGCCCTGGAAGCAATTATAGCATCTGAATAGCGACATTACGATTATACTCCACTGGATGAAATGTAAAAAAGTAAAAAGGAACGAAAATGCTGTTTTCACACCGCCCCCGACAGGATTACTCAACAGGATCACGACGAAAAAGTTGCCCCTTTGCTAAATAGACTACGGTTGCAAGTTCGAGACCGAGATCGAGAGTCTCGCACTTGCGAGACTCTCGCACCGACCTCGTCTCTTGCCTCCCCCGACGAGAGATCATGGGGTTGGGAGAGAGTGCAGACAGAGCTGAGAAATTTGTTCTCTCGTTTCCTTTGCGATATTCTCGCATTAGTGTGAGAGTATTGATCTTGAACTTGCAACCCTATTGCATTCGCACATATTAGGATACGATAGGTTCGTAATCGGGTGAACTTATTGCAAATTATTACGGAGCATCGTCGCTTTTTCGCATGATTCGCTTGATGATTTATCAATATTGTCAATCAAATCTCGCTGTACATTTTAGTAACTTTATTGCTGACAGTTGGCTTTTTCTTGTAGGGTAGATTGGCTTTTATTGCAGAACGGTATTCCGAACTAAAAATATGTTTTTAACTTCAATCGGAATGTTTTGCGTACCTTGTGTAATAATAGATAAAGATCTTCACAGAAAGTGCGATGTTGATGAATATTTTGCTGAAAAATCCCCAGGCGAACATTTCTTGATCTTAAACATTTTTTCAACTAAATAGAATTATAATTTCTACCATTGAATCCGAGATTCTGAAAGAGTCGAAACAATCCGGGAGTTACAAGCCAACCACAGACATCAACCGATACAATGATGAAGAGTGCTCTCACGATTCGAGTCATTGAAATAGATGCTTAAAATAAAATAAGACTCGTGAGGCCGAGAGTGATCCGAAAAAAAAAAGTTTAGAAGGACTTTTTTGAAGTCGTTCGAGACCTCGCCAGCGTCACTTTCGCCCTTTCGAACCCTTTCGCCAGCGTCGGACCAGGACTGTGATATAATAAGTACCCAGCGCTACTCACAAGATTGCGATCGTAAACTCAGCCAAGTCATGAAGTACACCAGTACACTAGCCATATTGATCAATAAGGTTGCGTGAGCGAATTGAAGGATTCCCTTGTTAAGAAACGGAGTGAGGATTTCACAAGTTGTACGACTGAAGTTATTGATTTCGTTTCTTTCTACTAAGAACTTCTAACCGCTCTTGATATGAAAATATCATCAGACAAGTGACGTAAAGGCATGAGCCACCAATGAGAGAAGACAGCACCTGAAACAGATATAATCATACTATGTAGTGGTGCAAATTTTGAAAACCAACGAGGTGATAGTGAACTTTATTGAACGAGCGATATTGAGTTGAGAAGGTAACAGATATCATTCTATCCAAACCAACGCATAAAATGCAAGCACAACCAATTGCAATGCCCATCTCAGGTAAGAACTGAAAGGATATTCATGTACTGAGAACTAACAAAATAGAAACCATAAAGATGTTGCACAGATCGCTATCGATTTCTACGTAAATGTTGAAGAGGAGTGGAAACTGCGCAAGCGTTCCAAACTAGAAAAAAATGCAATTAAGAATCGAAATCGTCAACTCACTTCATGGAAAATATCGCCTATTGCACATAATGCGATGAGAATATTGTATGTAGCACGCATTGATCTGAAATTTCATAACAGAATTTTTTTTAAACAATTTTTTTCTTTCTTAACATTTGTAAACAAAAATGTATAAAATATTCAAATGTTGATTACTTTGTTTTGACTGTCGTTAGAAACAGAAGAAAGTTGCATACAATTCCCAGGATTGCCCAGAAGCTTGTAATACCGAAGAATAATCGCGCAAGATTCCAATTCAATCGATCGATTTCCATTAAGATCTAAAACAATAAAGTAATGGAGCACAACGATATCTAATTTACGGTTGCTCAGGGGAAAAGCATTTCTGATAGATGAAAAACATTCCTGTCGTATTTCTCACAATTTTTATTTGTGAAATAATAACCAGTTTCCCTAGACATTGTGTCAGCCACTCACTACAACTGTGTCGCGTGACTTTTTTTAACGGTCGGAGAGGCTCTTGAGTAGGAAAAACAAGTGAAGAATCGGAGAAATGCTTCCTTCATTTCCTATCGAATAAAAATCGATGTATGAGCTGGATGTCTGTTCACGGGCCCAAAAAATCTAATAATATGGCGAACATCTTTTCTATCACAGATGAAGTTCATTGATATGTGTGGTATGGTTTGAATCTCTAGAGACGTTTTGACGCCTACAGATAACGATGAACAAAAATGATTTCTCGCGAACAGAAGATAACATCATCGTTTGTTTAAAGGTAATGTGTAGTTGAACAATGTTCACCTACTTCTGCCCTTGTGCTCTTTTTGGAATTCTCAAGAGTGTTGATCATTCACTAAAACAAGATTTGTTCTCCGAACTGCGGAGGCCGGCAGATGTATTTGGGATGTATTTCACCGTTTTCATTCCTCGTCTCAATTTTATGAACATTGCATCATTTTCATCTGCTTCCTCTGCGTCTGCCCGAGTACCTTGTGCTAACTCGTTCTTCTTTTTTTCATGTCCGGAGTTAAATACTAGAACTCCTTTTTCCAGCTAACAGATTCCTTCTCACTAGTTTGTGTTCGATGACCGTAACCATCAATTATGCCGTCCTCCTTGAACAGATTGCGATAGGTTGAATCGGCTTCTGTCGTGGTTCGCAGAATGGATTTTTTATCCCTCTCTGACCGGCATCTTCTAATATGGCTGAACTCGAATCTCACCGCGGAATATCACCCCTTGTTCGAGTTTATCTACTGTACTGAGGTGCCCGAATCTTTCGATATCCGATTTTAATTGCCGCATTTCCAGATTTTCCTGATCTTTTTCGCGTACTTCTTCTGCCCATTTCTATTGATATCCGTATGGAGAGCGTCGCCACTTCATGCCAATGTGAATTTCAATTCAAAAGCAATTCAGAAAGAATTGAATTGATAGATTCGTCTTATTCTCATGGGGCTCATTCTACACGGAGTTTTGGGCATCCTCTCTAGGATTGTACTATTGTACCATCAAGAATATGGGCGCATATCTCAAGGTTGGAAATAACGCCAAACAAGTTGTATCTAGCGAATCCTATCAGGGACGATTGCCCAGCTCACGGTGGCAAGCATCGTTCGAGATATGCTTTTTGCAAATGGGACTACAGTGTTAGTACATATCCTGCCTCTTTCTCGATAATAACCTCACATTCGCATTTCCAGCACATTTCTCATAGCGGCGGATCGTTTCGTAGCGACGCACTACTGGGCATGGTAAGTGGTCTCATTGTATCATCATATTATTATTGTTGTAGGTATGAGCGACAAGGACAATCTACGCTCAGTGTCGCTCTGTTGCTGCTGGTCTTCGCTGAAATATTCAGTGTGACAACAGCTTGCTTCTCCGTATTTCGTAAGTTACCGGGATTGTAACAAGAAAGTGATTCAGGAGAATATATTTGAAACAGTTTTTAAAGAGTTTTTCTGGAAAAAAAACTTACTTTTCAGGAGTGTACTCTCTACTGACGCATTATCTAACACTTGGCGCAATGCAGATTATAGGCAGTTTGGTAAACTTATTTCGGAAATTAAGATCATTGTGATTTCGAAATGAACCTACAATTCAGTTCTTTGTCCTGGTATATCGCCACAATTCGGATCTCATGGAGCGATATCGCGTCAAGTTTGGCGTCCCCGACTACAGTGTGGCGAGGAGTTACCAGATAAAGGAGAATCTAGTTGTTATCAAGGTTCCCAAATCTGATAAATAATGGTTCAACCAAAACTGAATTCAGGTTCTGTACAAGATTGCTGTCACAACCGCGCTGCTCGCGCCACCGTTTCTCCTGTTTGGACTGTATTACGCAACTGAAAGTTTGACCTGTCTCGAACTGCCAAGAAAGATGGCCATTGCCATATTCGATCTGTCAATTGCAATGTGAGCCGTCGTATCTGATATTGCCTTCATCAATATAGATTTATAGATTCGTCGTTGTTCTCGAATTTCGACTCGTAACTGCGGATGAACGCTTTCAAAGAGGTCTTCTGACCATTTCGGGATTCGGTTGGCTTCGAAGACGCGCTGAGAGAACGGCGTCATTGAAGTGAGCTTCTTCCGTAGTATACGTCACCTTGGACAATGTCATCTTTAGGTCGACTGTATCAACAATCGATACTGGCGACAACTACTTCATGCAATTTAACAAGGATTGGATGTGAACATTATGCTCTTTTACAACATGTACAATAAAGCATTTTTTCTACAATCTTCTGAGGTTCTAATAAAAATTAAGCGCGCTATTCGTCTCGCGTCCTTTTGCTGTTGGTTTCGTAACATTTCGTCACCCATCCATCTTTGTTTGTCTCTGTCTCTTCATCTCTCTATATTATCATCATATTTCTCGTTATCACCACGCAAGTCGCATTGATTTTGTGTTAGCGCGCTATGTCTAGCTTTTGTTGTAATGGATACACGTTCGTTAGGGTATACTCGTGCTCAATCATTATGATCACTTTTCCGAGTATTCTCACGGTTTCAGCACATTTCAGAGTTGTAATTATGGACGAAGTGGCGACGTCGTTTGCAGTGGGAAGCGATGTGGATGAACTACACGAATTCATGCTCGATGATTTCCTTCGCGAGCCTTCTCTCAATGCGGCCATCAACCTGACCAGAGAGGACGCCACTCAGTGCTATCGAGGTCAGCAAATGGCAATTTTCGATTAAACATTTCAAATTTGATTTCACTTTCCACGGCTATCAACCAATAGATATCGGGGAACACATTTTCAGATGTTATCGAGCACTGCGTTGCTTCTGGTGTCAGCACCATTCAGAGAAATTCAGAGTTAGTGAGCGAACCGTCTTGATGTAAACGACAAAATTGTCTCAGAGGGCGAGTGGTCGGTTTCAATCTGTCAGCGATCGTCGACCATGGGGAGGTAACGTATTTCGGAAAGAAATACTGATTTTTGTTGTACTTATCATGTCTAACAATTCAGGAAGAAGATTGGAAATCGCCCACGCGCATTCAGCTCATTCTCGACCTGCTTGATGCACTCAATGAAAATGTGTTTGCTTTCATAATCATGGGATGATAATAGAACCATTATTTCTATAGAAATGGGCACTTATCCCTGCGGACGTGAGCAAACTGCTGTACGTCGAGGTCGTCTCTGTGGGCGAAAAATACAGGAAACGAGGACTGGCACAGGTGATCTACTCATCTTTGGATTAAGAATTTAAAATGTTCAGAAACTGCTCGATCTCAGTTACGAAAAGGCGCGTGAAGTGGGCGCGACGGGGTCATTTGCCGAGTGCACCTCGTTTCCATCCCAGAATGTAAGGTATTGAGAGAGCCATCAGAGGCTAACATTTGAATAGAATGAAGAATGCTACGAGACAAGAAGATCAAAAAATGAATAGATCGCTTTCAATAGAATTTCAGGCTCTCTCTCAGTGGTCTGCTTTTCCAGATAACTTTTCCGAATGACGAACAACTTCATTCTTCATCTCTGATGATGTCATTGCAGCTATTCGCTAAAACGGGCTATCGGGTGCTGCGGGAGATTCGGTTGGAGGAATTTGTCGGAAACGAAGGAAAGCCTGTATTCATGTGCCCCGATGGAACAACTTCGGCTCAGCTCGTGTTTAGAAGAATTTAGAAAACAATCTAGTGCATACCTCCTTTGTTTCTGTATTGTTTACGCATTTGTATAGGTTACAACAATTTTTTTTTTAAATTAATGAGCAGCATATGGCGTTTTTATGAATAATGATATATTTATTCGAACCAAAACGATTATAAAAAAAGATACTGACTGCTGAAACGCACTTCCAGATATCAAAAAAAAATAAATTCCACCCTCTTCTTCATTCACAATCCATGTTCGGTTACCTCTCCCAATGCACCACACCCACGGCAAATAGGGCTGTTATTTCGAGCGCTCGTTGCTCTCGAATCAAATCTCGAAATCATTCGCAAAACGCACGCGAATCGGTTTGCAGTGTGCTCGCGAGCGCTTTTCCATACTTACTCTATCATTCACTGCATTGTCCTTCTCATTCTCTCTCACCCTCTGATTTAGAGAGGTCTTTGCAACATAAGCACAGTGGACTGCGGCACATTGAAGTATTTACTCAATGGAATTAAATACTTGCTAACAGTGACAGTTGAGAACCTTTGACCGTCATTTGTGGGAAATATGCTTTCAACAATTACCAGGAAAGAACGAAAAATGCAGCAAGGATACACGAGGAAACGATTGCTTTTTTCAGAAAGCGATCTTGGTTTTTCGATCCTGAAAAAAAAAGACATTTTTGAGCAACGAATAAGAACTCACTTTTAATGAATAGTACGATAATCAAGATCATGTAAATAAAAGTCACAAAAATGCAATAAAAAATGAAAATGCAGAAACATAAACTGCAATAAAAGAATCTTTTTCATTGAACGTTTCTGGAGTTATGCAAATACGCCGTATCAACGTATGTTCATTTCGTAGGAGAGAGCGGTCGGTGGAATACAAAGAACTATCGGGATATCTTCTGCAGCGATTAATGATTCGTAGATATTAGGTTGATTCATAACTTTCCGAGGTTTTCTTTTCTCTAATTTCTCCTAATTACTTACATCGAGCTTGTGTTCATCCACACCATTATTTAGGAGGTTAGTGGGCCACAACAAAGGTAACTTGAAATTGGATAACGATTGAGTCGTTGACAAGTAATAGTTAAAAATGTTGACTTAGGTGCGAAGTAGTACAAAAATATGACTTTGTGTGCTTCGGGTCGACGCCGACCTTACAAAAATTTGTGAAGCCCTAGCCTTGTCCTATTAATAATTAGTGCGAGAAGGGTCTCTCTATCGGTTAAGCACAAAATACACGGATTTTATACTGTGCTGCCAGCAGGAGATATTGCCTGTTTACATCGATGATATAAATTGGTCTGATTTTGATTTCACTAATTATTCTATATAGGACAGCTCACTATGGAGATTCTTGTTTTTCCATTCCATTTCTAAGGAGACCGATTACCAAAATTATAAAGAAAAGAATACAGAGCGGTAAAGAAGCGAGAACCTTTTCAAAAGTAAAATTGAGTTAGAGTGCGAGAATAAGGGATATAGAAGATTGGTTGTTGTCGGGTCTCGCTAGACTACGTTAATTGCATAGGGAATGATCGACGTTACGAGAAACGAGACACATATATCATTGTCTGGCGCTCAATTGAAAAAAAGTAGTAAAAAAGTAGTAAAAAGTAGTCTAAAGCGGAATAAACATCATTTCTATTCTCAAAGTTTTGTTATTTCTTGTCAGGAATGGCTAACAAATCACGACGGACAATGGAATATTATGTGTGCTTGAGAGAATTGTGAAAGGGGTCGGAAAATTTTTGTGCGCCATTTTACACAGAATTTAAGACAGACTAAGCGACGATGACTCTATAATTAAGGCCTTGCTTTGTATACTGAGATCACTTGCATCAGATCAGGTGCTCCATTGACTTCTTAAGAGAAATCAATCAGCCAAAATGTGTGTAGTATGGACTACAATTTTGACGCTCATGGACATTTCATAAGTCTATAAAGTTTATGAGAGTTGCCCAAAATCTGGACCGTCCATCCGTCGATCTCAGCGAGGATGCTAGGGCAAAATCTGGAGGGGCGATAGGGTTCACGATTTCAGCGCTGTTTGGAACGAGGGTTCGTTCTTGATAATTGACAGGAGAAATACAGCAGCATTCGGGTCATATTCCATATTGCAAAACCATTATCTGATCTTCCTTGATTCTTGTACCGAATTCTGGACCGGCACAACAGCCGCCTGAACCACTCGAAACCACTCGAAATTACTACATTTGACTTAAATATATAAAGCTCGCAGCAGTATTTCTTGCAATTATTTTTTATTTTAAATCTGTATTTGACTACTGCTATATTTTATCTGTGATCGTGGCCTGACATTTCCACGTTATCCTCTTTTGTTAGCTTCTTGATAAACTGCGAATTCTTCGCTTATCGTGCAGTGCCTGACGATAACAGACCCTATATTGCGGACAAATTCTGCATCAAAGTGAGGCTCGAAAAATAATGAAATACTGTGAGTTTTTTTTTAAATACATTCAATATTTCTAAGTATTTGTGGTAAGAATATTCGCTAATTGTATTCAGTGTTACCGCTTTGCGTGTTTGCAACGAGCACGTGTTCATATCGCGAACTCGGTGTGCCGGGATGGTCGTGCGATGAAGATCTGATGAAGAGGTAAGTGCTATTTTTCTTTGAGTTTTTTCCTGTTTTTTTTTTGTTCCTGAATACTGTTGAGGGGAAACTAAGCTTTGATCAAAAATATATATCGTAATAAAAACTTATCGTTAAAGGGGGATAGGCATCAATATTTTCGTGCATAATCTGGCAACGTGGAGTGATAGAGAATGGCTACCCGATCAGAGATCACTTTATCCGAAGTTCTAGAAATGCCTTTGAACCTCGCTACGGAATTTTAAAGTTTCCTTGATCCTGCAGGCTATTTTAGGCATACTGTACTCTGGTATTGATTTATGTACATTGAAAACCGAAAAAATAGAGAATGGCAATAAATGAACTGCTCTGGGTGGGAGTCGAACCAAGGGGGTGAGTCATGACTAGGCCACAACACAACCCCTCGGCTATGCTCTCAGTTGAACACGATGGTTTGAAGTGGCTGTGTAATACTCACCCGAGTCATACCCACCCGACAGTCGTTTTCGCCAAGCTACTATGTATGTGAAGAACTTGTCAATATTTTTATCAGTGAATAACATCTTAGAATAACTTCCTAAACAAAGATAGAGAACTAGTCTCTCAATTTTCTCCTCATTGAGAGCTCTCTGGTCATCAACTCGGGTATTGAGTTCCTAGGTTACAAACTAGTTGGAGTCGAACTGGATGGCCTAGTAGGAGGGTATCAGTACAAAGTGGCCTAGTAGGAGAATATGGACTGTCGAATAGGCGAATTAGTAGGAAATAGCCAAGAGGAGAGGGGTAGTCAACTAGGATTACTGTAAGAAAAATCGTCTTTCGTATTTTCTGTTGCTCGTTGCACATTGGATTGATCATATTCGATTTTATTCGTTTAATATTAACATGACTCAACCTGAGACAGCAAGATAACACAAACACAATTAGAAATAAGGTTTCAATTCCTATCGATACGATAACTATGAATAGGATGAGCTTTAAAAAATATACACAACTACCGAAGTGCATGTCAAATGA
The DNA here is from genome assembly GCA_911812115.1 of Pristionchus exspectatus. Lineage (NCBI taxonomy): Eukaryota > Metazoa > Nematoda > Chromadorea > Rhabditida > Neodiplogasteridae > Pristionchus > Pristionchus exspectatus. The sequence continues at coordinate 11,915,048 of OU461582.1, forward strand.
AATACAAACAGTAATATGTACATCAATCTACACTCTAAATATCTGTGCACCCATACCTCGGGAAATATATAAACTACCGTAACCTAACACAATAGATAATCAGACAACAATTCTTTGCTTCTCGAAAATCTCTAATTGACAATAGGACAACTATCCTAAGTGGGATACCATAATGGACTCCGGCAGCTTCTTGAGGGAGATCGGCCTGAATATGTAACCGAAGTCGTATCCAGCAGAGAACGTGATCCACGTGATACCATCATCCACGAACAGACCTGAAAACGGATATTCTCAAATAAACAGCACTGTAACCAGAATTTCAGTATGTTTCTACACTTTTCTAATGATGAAGTAATAATTCCAATCAATAAACCAAGAAATCGAGAAATAATTGGCTGACTTTTCTTGATATCAAACTTGATGATTCACGAAACATCAATCGCACTAGTTCATAAAATGCTAAGTTCCGACATAGAAAAAATAATCAGAATTTTGAACTCAAACTAAATTTCACTAACCAGAGGTGGTGAGGAGTTCTCCGAAGATATCGGCGGATATTCCATCGGTCTGCAGTCGATCGAAGTCTGTACCAGCATGTCGCAACATGCCTCCTACAACGAGAGGCGATTACAGAACAGTCAACTATCACGATCTTGCACTTACGTTTTCTCAAATTATAACGAAAAAAGAAGCATGTGGAAGGAATGTCTCACCTGTGAGAACATGAAGTTGAACTGCCATACATCTCCGGAGGGAGGAAGCTCGCCCTTGTCATTCACTAGTGCAAAGTCGACCTGAGATTTACCCCAATGAAGTGTAAAATTTGAATACGAACAATAGAAGTCAATTTGAGAAGTGCAGAACAAAGCATACCTGTATAAGCTTGAGCATGTAAACTTGCTGGAAGTTGCCGTCTTCCTGACATATTCAAATAAGTATAATTTTCAAATATTTGAAACGATGATAAGACAACTCGGCCAAACAAAAGTTTCAATTACAGTTTCATTCTAGTTTCTAATTCTAATTCTAGTTTCAATTACACACAAACAACTGTTTAAAAAACATTACAATTGAATGCTAACCTTGCTCTTGAACAGTCCGAGTGGCGTTGCGACTACTCGGGGGAATTCAGTGTCCATAGCGACGTATCTGAATTATTATGATTTTATTACTTGGATAGTTTGGATAGTCGACAAAGGAGTATTTCTAGAGAAAGCCCTGTTCTCTTTTATGACAAGAAATATAGAACAGACGATTGGGCGACTTACGGGTAGTCTTTGATGAGACTGCGCACTTTGTTGAATTCGTCTTCGACGTTGGACGCCCAGCCATCGTGGATCTGATATAAACATTATGTTTAAAACATATTACAAGTAAAGGATAGTCGGGGGAAGAATATGAGCACGAGCATACAAGAGAATAGCCTAGTTACATAATTTTAAACACGATTGAAACACGGCAATACTGAATTTCACCCCCGCACTTCCGATTACCATAGTTTCGGTCTAATTTCAAAATTTAGTGTATTATTTGAACAACGGGGAATCTGCGCGAACTAAAGGAACTAAATTTAAACAAATAATCAAAGAACAAACAACAAGAAAGTGGAAATGGGACAAAACCAACTTACGATTTGAGAAAAGTCGTTTAATAAGAGTGAGGCAGGATTTCATTGGTGAAATAACGTTTGACATGAGTAGACCCATAAGTTTAGCAAACATGAACGTCACATAAACAAGTAAAATTGTGCGAAATAAAGGAAAATCAATCGGCAACCAATGAAATGAAACAAGCGCAGAGAGGTCGCACTTGACTAAAAAAACTACCGTACTCTAGTAATCCTGCAGTCTCTCCGTGCCAAGACCGACCAATCATGCACAGCGTGCCAGAGAGGATCGCCTCCTTTGTTCGTCGCGGCGGACGTATTCTAATGAGGGGAGAGCGAGAGCGAGTCATTCTGCGCCGTGCAAGAGGGAAAAGCGGCGTGAAATGAAGGAAAATCAAGGGATTTTGAGAACGTTTGCGCATGCTATGCCCGCATGGGATCGAAATCGAACAAGCCGCGACCTTGGCGACGTGGGCAAAGGGTTTGGGAAAGACCCTGCACAGGTCCCATGTCAATATCTTCCTCCCCTGAGGCGATGAAGCTCGGCGCGTGGCCAAAACAGCCTTTTCAACGGGAATCAGCCGATTTTCAGAAGGTTTGCTCATGCTACGCCCGCATGGGATCGAAATCGAACAAGCCGCGACCTTGGCGACGTGGGCAAAGGGTTTAGGAAAGACCCTGCACAGGTCCCATGTCAATATCTTCCTCCCCTGAGGCGATGAAGCTCGGCGCGTGGCCAAAACAGCCTTTTCAACGGGAATCAGCCGATTTTCAGAAGGTTTGCTCATGCTACGCCCGCATGGGATCGAAATCGAACAAGCCGCGACCTTGGCGACGTGGGCAAAGGGTTTAGGAAAGACCCTGCACAGGTCCCATGTCAATATCTTCCTCCCCTGAGGCGATGAAGCTCGGCGCGTGGCCAAAACAGCCTTTTTTAACTGGTTCGACTGATTTTGAGGGCGATTGATGCTGCGCATGTGTTGGTCTGGTTCTAAGGAGTTTGTTGCACTAAACTGTAGTAATTTAGTCGAAAAAATACACAAATTAGATCAAAAATGAAATATGTTTCACTCGCATTCTAAAAACTTTTTCTCATTTCTCTCCACCGACCGGGCCTTTGCTTTAGTGAAGTGCAGAATGAGAAGGATAGAAAGGATTAGTGAGCGAGAGAAGAAAAATGGCCATCCGCCACGCAAATGAGGTTTTAGATCCACTCTGGCACGCTGTGTCATGATTGATGCCTATCCCCCTTTAAAGGAGGCGTATCAGCAAAAATTACTTTGGGTAACTGAGCACATGATCCGATTGCCTGCTAGAACCATGTTAGAAATCCAAAATTTGAATGTTCAAATTTAATTTTGAAGCGAGATATGCGCGTGCAAAGTTTAATTGATAGGGCAGGGACGATTTCGATTACGGTAAGTGTTTCGATATCGACTTTTCCGTGGCACGCTGGTTCGACTCCCGCCAGATGCAGAAATCTTTTGCCCGATTTTTTTTCCGCACAAAATTTGATTTTGAATGAAAGCATGAGGGTTTTAAGGAAATATCAAAGATAATTCAATCAAATTATGAAAATAATATCGAAAATACTATTCTCAGATGACCTAATTGTAAGAAAATCAGTGTTACAGCTCACAAAAAACTGATATATCGTAAAAACTAATAACGCCTCCCATGTGGCCAAATAGGATACATTATCCGATATCTGGACTGACAGTGATGTCACTTCGTCCTTGACTGTGTGGCCATATCAAACATAAATCAATAGGACGCCATTTATTAACAAAAGACAATAATAACAAAAAAACGAGGCAAGTCATCTTTCGACAACAGTTCGACCGAGAATCAGGCGTGCCGCTCAGTTGGAGGCAGAGGTCTGGGTGCGCTTCTTCTGGGAGACAGCGACGTTTCCCTCGCGGAAGCAGTTCCTGGAAAGTACATTTGTTGAAAATTTCTGGACCGCTTGCTTATTATGTAAGAAGAGGCTATTTAAATTTCCTGACTATCTTGCTCTCGATTTTATGGATCAAGGAAATTACATCATTATCCAACAAAAACAATCTGAGCGATATGTAACCTTGTATGAAGTTTTAATTTAGCATATAATAAATAATATGACGAAGAATAGGTAGCGATTCGTTACCTGAAGGCACCTTAGAAAAACATGCCATGAGGCTTGTGAACTACATGACTTGCATCTCACAACAATACTCACTTGAAGCGACGCTGGACCTTCTTCAGATGACGCATGCGGCCAGTTCCGGTGGTGCGTCTGCGGATATGTGGACCACTGGTACACGCGCTTCTTGGTGGCGGGGTATCCGTACGAAGAGCTAGTGTGTTCCTGAAGTTATTCATTAGAGAATAGCGCGACACTATCAAAATATAAAAGAGAATAACGCGACACATTAACGCGGACACATTGAGCAAAGTATTTAAGCTTATAGCCACTAATTAAGATTCTAAAGTATTAGAATAAGGGCAAAAAGCAGCAATTGGAGAAGCCGGTCGCGCGAGAAAGTATTTAGGCCTCGAACCGCGGCAAAGGTTGATTAAAGTGGCTAGAATATTAGGTTGGTGCAAAAGTTTCGCTACAACGCTTTTTTGGATATTACTGAGTCGTGATCGATTGATTTCAAAATCCCTCTCGGTAGTTTTTAGGGTGGTACTCAAGCAATATAATCATAAATTGGAATCGAGTTGAACGTGCTTGAAACATTAGAAAAATATTTATTTATAAATTGTTGCTAATTCAAGCGATTTTGATTGGTTTTCTTTAGATCAGCACTCTATCAAAACAGATAATTTGTAAATCCAGCCAAGCTGTGGTATGATAGGGAAGGGGTTTATGATTAATTCTAGCTAATTTGATTATTTTTCAAAACAGCCATGAAAGCAGGAAATCGCGATAAACACCATTTTCGACTTCAGCATTTCAATTACAAAGTTTCGAAAATTCTAACACCGGAATGCAAGGCCAAATGTTCTTCAAAATAATATCGTAAACTCATTAGGAGTAGTACTTTACATTTCACCATCATTAAGGTCTCTAACTCTATCGGCTTATTTTTGCCATGACTGAATGATATTGTTGCTATTTTTCTTATCTCAGGATTTGGAATCAGAGGGTTGTTACGACTCCGGATTTCACGTTTTTTAAAAGCTCAAATTCTCAAAAGCATGCTTAGTGAATACCCTTCACACAGGAGCTTCAGATTTTGTCCTATCATATCGGCACAGTAAATGACAACTCGAAGACAATTGTCTATTTCTTACGCACAATGCAACTTTGACAGGTCGCCATTTCTGTTATACTGATCTGAAATTTTTGACCTGAAGTGCGTTGGAGAGAGTATCCAACACCCTTTTGATTGGTGAAAAACAGGGGTTCTTAAATTAGCTGGAAAGAGCAGGAGAGGTAAAAATCGTAGGACATAATTTTGTAGCGAAACTTTTGCACCAACCTGATAGAAGGATAAACCAGTTTGCTCGTTATGCAGTACGAATTTATAAAGAAGGGAAGAAGAAATCATGTAAGAAATATGGGAACGAGCAAGAAAAGAGGGTGAATGTTTTAATTAACCTTCCTTAGGCGAATCGATGCGTTTTAATGCTTAGCAAAGCTATGAACCGTATCGATGACTATTTTGAGACCACTAGTCACGAAAATCACACAAAAATATAAGAGAAACAATGAATGTTACACAAAGGAAAGGAACGAAAACTCCCTTGAAAAAAATCAAAGGGCGAATACCGTACTCGGCCGCCCTTTTTGGCAAAGTTCCAAAAAATTGATAGGGCACGGATTTCCGTGTGAGAGTCGCCAACTTTCTTTGCTGAGACGCCTCCTTTAAGATCCAAAACGGTACCGACGAACGTGCATTCTCTTCGACCGGCCGACATTGACATCGTTGCCGCTATCGGCGATTCACTCACGGTACGCTGCCCTTTCTGATCTTTGGCGCAAGGAAAATTATTTATCGCCGCATGGCACCTTGCTTTGCTGCCCAGTGAGACACGTCCAGGGAGATAAGAGATTGCTTCTGCATCACTGAAACGCGTGATCAAGGGCTTGATTCTTGGTCGCAATGGTCATGAACACGAATTGATATAAGTCGTGATCAACTACTTTTTTTGGTATTTCACGAATGTTTCCGAAAACGATGAGGAAACCGCAAATTTTGATCGCAAAAGATAGAGTATCGTTTTGGCGATTTTAAAAGTTTTTATTCTGTCAAAATTTTGAGCTCTCGATTTCGACAGTTTTGAAATTTTTAAAATTGCCAAAATGAATTGCTCATTTGGATCGTCGAAAATACAAAAAAATAGTGATATAATTCTCGCGAAACATATCTAAATTCTTTCATTCTTTTATAATTTTGGACATGTAATACTGAATATTCAATGTTATTAGGACTGATGGGAATTTTCGAGATTTTTTTCGTGATTTTCCCTATTTTTTGCCTCACATTTTACATTGTCATTCGAGTATGTTTCACTGGTATGACATATTCTTTAATGTGGAACAAGACATTTCGAAGATCTGAGAAGATCGAGAGCGGTCAAGGAACAAATTGACCGAATAAAATTTTTTGAACACGTCAAAATGGGACGGGTGGGAAATGACAAAATAAAAAATTTTCAAAACGTCAAATCAAATTGATAGTGAAAAATTGACACTTTAGCCCACGTTTTCGCAAACTTTTGTGAATTGCCAAAAAAAGTAGTTGAGCGCGACTTATATCATTTAGAGAATAGTGATCTTAATTTTAGGCGGCAAACGGTGCTGGTGCAGAGCAAGGGGACGCACTTGCCATTGCCATTCAGTACAGAGGTTGTTTCTCCATTGTCCTCTGCGTGTCAACAAATCAGTTACAGGCCTTACCTGGTCGGTCGGCGGTGATAAATCACTGGATGAGCACATTTCTGTAGCGAGTAAGACGAATCCAGTTTATGGGAAAGGAAATTTGAATCACATTTCAGACATTCTGAAGAAATTCAATCCCGATGTGTTTGGATACTCTATTCGAACAGGATCTGCGAACGTTTGGGAAGTTAGTCTTATTCAACCTTTTTCAATGACTAGAGAAATCCCTGAGGAGAAAGTGAAGTCTTCATCAATTTGTGATGCGATTTTCACAGTATCTTGTTTCACGACTAATTTTTTTGGGTAAATTCAACGATCTTATTTTAGACTGCCCACCTCAATGCTGGCGTGCCCGGCGCACATTCGGGCGATGTTAAAGGGCAAGCGGAAGATCTCGTGCGGAGGATGAAGGAGCATCCGGAGGTACGCGACCCTTTTATCAGATTGCCCACCCCTTGCGACATTGCGCTTCTAGCTTCCCCTGGTTTTGTTTGTTTGTTAAAACATTGTCTTGAACGTGATCATATCGATGTCAAAAATTATTTTGCGACGCTCATTATGCTATTCTAGACGACAATAAACGTCACATTTTCACCTAAATGCAGAAAAGATGATCGCAACAGTATGATAGCGAGATATCGCAGATTGACTACCTCAATCATTGGAAGCTCGTGCACATATTTGTGGGTGCCAACGACATTTGCAGCTGGTGCTACAGAGGAGTGGTGAGTAGACTGTGAAATACTGTTCATCGTATCTTCATTTCACACACCCATTCGCATAATAATCAGGGGACACCGACTCGCAAACGCACAGTCATGCAGAGTTGAATGTATTTCGCACGCATTTGCTTTCAGTCTGACGCGCGAATCATAAAATAACAGGGTATTCTAGGACGAAGACGGCGATCACTACCGCGATAACATTCGCAAGGGAGTGAAGTACATGCAGGAGAATATGCCCAGGTTGAATTACAAACGAAAAAAATAAAAATAAATGAGAAATTTTTTTAGGGCAATTGTTGTATTATTTCAGGACAATTGTTGTACTTTCCGGAATGGTAGACATGTCGCTGCTGAGACGAATTGACAGGGCTCATGAATTCTGCAACAGAGTGCACGAGTGAGTTTTTGTTGTCCTCAATCGTTTCATACTGCTGTTCCCCTGTTTAAATGGAGCGAATTCGTATCGTTGATTGAATCTATTTTTCATCATTTCTGATAACTTACAGATTCGAGTGCAACTGTGAGGGCAATAAAACGGTAACGGACGAAACGCTGAGTGGAATCTGCCACAGTTACATGGTAAGAATGGCACTAGATGAGTCTAATATTCTGCAATCTAGCAAGCATTTTGAAATAATATGAAAACTTGATAATTCTTTTCAGGACAAGATGCAGGAGATGCAAGATTCGGGCGAATTCGACACTACGGACGATTTCACTCTCATTATCCAACCGTACTTGTCGTTGGCCGACGATATCAGCAGAAATGTCCGTGTTTGGAATGTGCTCACGCACACGCTTTGCCTATTGTTCGCAATCAAAACTGATGATACCTTTTTAAGTTGAATTCTACGACACTATTTTTCCAGCTCGACGGCACTCCTAACATGGATTTCTGGGCGCCGGACTGCTTTCACTTCCGAGCGTACGGACACGCAATCGTGGCGAAGAACCTGTGGAATAATATGATGCAGCCGGTCGGAGGTGAGAGCCGGCAATTCTGCCTCGGATACTAAAAGCCGGATGCGGATCGTAATATTAATCGCACAGATAGCTAAGAACCCGCTAGTACTTTGATATGGAAGTGAGGATAGAGTGAACAAAGGTGCTGAATATGAACTGCAGGGAAGACTGCAGCGAATCTCACAGACGACGGCGAGCCTCCACTTTGCCCGGATACGGTATTCTTCTTCTTTCGTTTCTTTTATCCCAACTCTTTTTTTGCATGTTTGTTGGTCAGCGGACTCATTTCAGAGCTGCCCCTTCATTCGCACCACCAAAAACTCGGATGACTGCAAGCTGTACACGCTATAGCGTTATTGTATTTCTATTCACACGTTTGCTCAAAATAAATACTTGAATTAATAATGCTGCGATTCGGCACAATGTATTCATTAAAGATCTCGTCAAAATTTGTATCATTAACAATTAAATTTGATTCGTAAGCTTCTCGTTCACCCCCCCCTCTCATTTCGTTCGCGAATGCTTATTCCTCTCGAGTGTTTCTCGGAAATGGCGAACGACCGACCCGTGGTCTCAGTCGCTCGGGTTGGAATAAGACGCGAACTGAGCTAACAAAATTAAAGATATGTCCAATAGTGAAATTCTCATTCTTCCCGAAGCGAACGAGGGATATAGGCATTTGCATTTGCTCGCGGTCAGTGCACGCGACCGAAATTAGAAAGAGCGCTCGAACGCAGAGCGCTCGCGAATAACGCTGGAGCGAGATACACTAATTCGCACTTCATTTTTCCTTACATTTTTTTGCCTTGGATTTCCATTGCAATATTTTTTGCTTTAATTAATCTAATTTTCAAACCTGCAGATGACATATCGATTTCGTGATGAGAAGTGGAGAAGAATCCAAAATGAGTGATACAATAGAGAAATCTTTCCTATTTCTATAGCTCTGATTATCAATTTTCCGTGCTCAGTACAACGATCTTATGACTATTTGCGTTTGATCCACTATTGCGACGCTTTCCACTCATCTGACTCAGTGATCTTTTCATTTCTGTGTAATTGTGTTCCGAGGGGCACCTTTCTGCTGATATCTCTAACAATCGAGAGATAAGGGCGAACCATGAGCGGAGTGAAATAAAATGCAGAATAGACAATCGCAGAGAATTCGATCAAATTACATCAAGGATTGGCCGTATAAAAGAAGAAGCAATACGAAAAGATTTCCGTCCGTCAAAAACGCTGTGCGTCCATTTTTTACTATGATTCTACTATTCACACTCGTTTCACTGGTGGTTTTTCCTTTAGCAGATTCAGCCAAGGTAATTCTTTTTTAGTTCGATCATTAATTTAAAGTATTTAAATTTATTATTTGGATTTCGAAAAAAAGAGACATTTAGATTTTAATCTACGACTACAAATTTCAACGAAGTCACGTGCAATTCATCAACACAATCGCTGACATTCTGGTGGATGAGGGGCACGATGTGGTGAGCACCGCCTGATGACGCAGTTATTAACAAAACTATGGGTGATTGTTTTGAGTCGGCCTTGAATGGCTCAATGTCAGCCATGTTCGCTATCATTGGAAACAAAAGATTATGGGCGAAGATGAATCAGTTGAGATGTGCTAATGCAGAACAGCCCCGAACGGTCTTTGTTTTTCATGAAATAGGCAGCTGATGTCCCTCTGATATGTTCAGGTAATGCACACAAACGTTCTGGATGCCAATTTGCGAGACGTCGGCAGCAAGAGAGTTCGTCGATTCTTCACGGAACAGTCCCCCGAGGCTCTAGCCATTGGGGTACGCGCTCAAATGTCCACTTTTATCTTTATTCTTTCAAAAATTATAATACGATAATTCCTACATTTTTCAGTTCTCCCGGCTCGGTCTAAACAACTGGGAAGCCAGAGGATTCTATGATTGGTTAACGGTGAGATTTTTTGAATTTTTTATATTTATGACTATTCATGATTTTCAGACCTTTGGTGTGCGAAAGTACTTTGATGGAATGACTGGACAGTGCTTGGGTGAGTATCTGGCTGAAATTGACAGTTCAACTACAAATATTTTCTAGCGGTCCTCCAAGACGAGAAACTAATTGAGCAACTTCGTGAGGAGAAGTTCGATGTCGCTCTGACAACGCCCAACGATCTCTGTGTTTACTGTGAGATTTCGCCTTGATACGTGTTTCCAATCGTTAGTAATTGCAGACATTTTCCACATGGCGGGCATCACAAACTACGCGATGCTTGATTCGCATTCAACCCTACTCTTTCCTATGTGGTACACTGGCGCTCCTGATCAGTATTCCACACTTCCTGGCAAGAATCGTTACAGTTTCGTGCTGGAATTTCTAGCTTCTAGGTCGATTCGCTGCCTATTCCGAGATGACTTTCTTCAATCGACTCAAGAACTTTCTCACTGATTCTGCTATTAAATTAATTCCAATGATCATGTTTAATGATTTTTTCGACAAAATCGAGGCGACATTCGAACATGCACCCGATCTTTACGTGAGCTTTTCTAACAAACTATTCCTGTAGAGTGTTTTACAAAATCGTTATGTATTTAGGAACTCATGGCAAACGTCTCAATGGTATTCATCAATCGAATTCCTGCAATCGAGTTTCCTTCTTTAACAACGCATACCATTGTCGATATTGGAGGATTGACGATTCCGAAGTCGAATTCAAGTCTCGATGAGGTTGGAGTGTCTTCGACTTTTGGATATTTTTTTTAAAGTTCGCCTGTTCGTTCCTCGTGTTTTTTCATTGTTCTGATATTGAGCGGTGATACATTAGAAAGAATGAAGTGACGGGATCAAGATCGTGACAATGAGCTCCTTTCTTTGCAGCACTGGGACGGCATTTTCTCCCTTCGCCCTCGAACTGTTCTCATCTCATTCGGAACCATTGCCCTCTCGTCTGATATGCCGGAAAGATACAAACAATCGTTCCTACAAGCCATCAAATCATTTCCAGACATAACGTTTGTATGGAAGTATGAGGTAAATATCATCTTGAGTTTGCGAGTCAGCTCGAGTGGTTTGGATACTCTTCCTCTTCCCTTCTGATGCCACTTTCAAAGTTCATTCAGAATCCGGAACACAATATCTCCGCGAGCGTCGAAAATCTGGTCGAGGCCTCTTTTATACCTCAAAAGCAGATTCTGCGTAACTTTATTTTCACATTTGATTTATTGTTATCACTCTTGTATTTTGAAAAAAAAGGTTAAAAAAAGAAGGTATACTTTAATATTTCAGAAGACCCCCGTCTCTCGCTCTTCATCACTCACTGCGGATGGGCGAGTACACTGGAAACGATGATGGCTGGTATTCTTTGCAATTTGAAAATCATTTCACTATTTTGTAATGCTAAGGAGTCCCTGTAATCGCCATTCCGACGTCGACGGATCAGCATAGGAATGCTCAGGTTTGTGTTTGATTGTTGTTGGATTCAAACTAACAGCTGAATATCAACGAGAAATCTGCATAGAAGACAGCAAATAAGATCGATTTTTAGGTGCTGAAGCGAGGTGGAGGAGGCATAGTAATGGATAAAAAGGAACTGGAAAGCGAAGATGTAATCGAGAAAAATATCAGGGAAATACTAGAGAATGAAAGGTGGGATACAGCTAGCGATACTTCCCAATATAACTCACCCAATGTATAGTTATTGTTCTACGAGGAATACTTGTCTTGAGAACAATGAATACAATTTTTCAGATATCAAAAGTCAGCTCGCGAAATCGCAACTATTATCAAAAATTCTCCCTATTCTGGGAGAGAAAACTTCTTTCGCAATCTCAATTTTCTTATCAAATTTGGACCCCTCCCGAGCATGCGAATTCCATCTCATAAGCAGTCTTTCATTGAACACAACATGCTCGATGTGTATGCAATACTTTCAGTGGTTTCATTTGTTATTCTTTTCATTTGTTACGTCATATTGAAGTATGTTATGCAATTTGTTGTATCCTTTGGAGTTAGAAAGATAAAGAACGAATGAGCACATTTTATTATCGAAACAAGAATGAATGAGTCGCATCATCTAGCAAAACCGAGCTGAATGCATCTGTTATCATCAACACTCTGTGAGATCGATACGATCGGCGGTGAGCGGATTCTAAGTCTCCTTTTGGCGACTTCGAGATATCTCGATTTCCATTTTTCCCTCGATAATTGGTTTCCAAAAATTGGTTTCCACAAATCCCTGATATTCGAGAGAGCAATTTTATCTTGCGAAAACCTTACCAGAAGATTCGCCATCAAAAATTGTGAGTAGATTTAAATTTTCAAAATCTTTCATTTTCTAGAAAGTGAGATATGTGAAAAATGCGATTTGCAGCACGGCTGCACCGATCGAGTTGGCGCATAATGAAGTACATAATAGTCATCAATACCCTCGAAAACCTCTATGCACAGTGTTCCACCACTAACACGATTGTGATTGATTCTTACGCAACCTGGCTCATATAGATAGAGGTAATAATATCGCGTTGTCATTTCGGAGAATAATGATGATCATACGACCATTTTCACGATTATCCCGAACATTTTCTTCGCTCTCACTCGTATTTGTTTTATCTCCATTAATTATTTTAATTGTACTCTATGTGAAGCGCCACTGTGCTTGGCGAGATCAGATAATCTCTGATAAAAGTTTCCTTGCACGATCACAGTGGGCGTTTCTATAATAGGATTCGTCATTCCGAAAACGATTTCGTGAGCAAATTTGAGGGCCAAAATTTGCCTTAATTCGAGAAACCACAGCGAGAACGCGAAATTATCTGGGAGAATAATTCGGCACATATTCGGCACATATTCTGAGGGGCGAACAAAATTCAATACTGTTTGGGTTAAGATGGTAACAATTCAAACCATTGGATTTCGGTATGCTGACGAATTGACAGGGAGAAATGGCTCAGAAAGAGAATTGAAGGAGAATGAAAGGTACCAGTCGAGTGGTTGAGAGATTCGGTTTGCACATTTTCCCCACTAAACACTGTATCCCATACTATACATTTGATCTTCCTCTTTTTCCATATTATATTTAGCCGCAGTAATACTTGAAATACCAAGTCTATCGAAAATGCCATATTTTTGATTAGAAAGCCATTGGTAATTTCAAAATAAAGCTTAACGCATGGTTATTTTTGTTAAAGGTCTGTTTTTCCAATAATCATGACAGAAAAAAATAAAGAAAGAATTGATTATAATGATTTGTACATCTGTTTGAAGGGAATGTGGACACAAATTGTAATGATTATTAAATTTCCCGCGGAACTGTTAGTGCATGTGCTGAATAAAGTAGCATAGCGCCAAAGATTCTCCCCAGCTATCGTGCGTGCTTTGTTCCTGAATAACCGCATTTTGTATTCTGTATTTTGTATTTGATTCGCACAATAACAAACTAGGAAGAGGCATCATAGCAGCATCCTCTCACTATAGCTCATACGCTGTCATAGCCGCTCATTGATGTATATTTGTTGTCACGTGTGGGAAAATCACCGCATATTCATAATCAGCTAAGTGTTTTGATGATTGACGAGCTTAGATAACGCTGATGCTTCTTCTATTTCTACAATGATGAGTAAATATATCGTGCTACGTCAGACATTCTCGCAAAAGGATGGTTTTGATTCAGCAAGCTCCTAACTATAGAGGAAGTGCAGAAAGTCATGCCTTTAATTGTAAAGTCATTCCAAAAAGCACGCACGGGGAAAGGGGCGGGAAATCAACCTGTAAGCTCGCTAGTTCCTGTGCCAGAAAAATATGTTAATCGCTTTGGCTTTCTCGTCGCGTTGTTGCAAACCAATAGCGCGATTCTATTTTAACCAACTATTATCATTATCGTATTCTCGCATTTTTCGGAACGATCAAAACGCTATTCCGATTCTAGATCGCTAAGATCCACCGGCTCTGTACGAGTTGAAGGGTCCCTAGAAAATTGAAAGGTCCCAAAAAAATTGAAAGGTCCCTAAAAAATTGAAAGGTCCCTAAAAATTGAAAGGTCCCTAGAAAATTAAAAGGTCCCAAAAAATTGAAAGGTCCCTAAAAAAATATGGGAAAAATTGAAAGGTCCCAAAAAATTGAAAGGTCCCTAAAAAATTGAAAGGTCCCAAAAATATCCGGAAAAATTGAAAGGTCCCCAAAAAATTGAAAGGTCCCTAAAAAATTGAAAGGTCCCAAAATTATCCGGAAAAATTGAAAGGTCCCAAAAATTAAGAGGTCCCTAAAAAATCGAAAAAAAAATTAAAGGTCCTAAAAATATTTGAGAAGAGTGAAAGCCCTTATTATCATGTTTTGTGATGATTTCGTGTCATTTGTTGATATTTCAATGCGGACAGTTGGGCATATCACCGGAACTTCTTTATTGAAAATCACTGCTTCTTTCTACCACCACCGGCCTTATTTCCTCCCTTTTTTTGTCGTGCTTCGAGGGGACTTGGTGGTAGTGGTTCGAGGTGGCTTGGTGGTAGTGGTGCGGGGTGGCTTGGTGGTAGTGGTGCGGGGTGGCTTGGTGGTAGTGGTACGGGGTGGCTTGGTGGTAGTGGTACGGGGTGGCTTGGTGGTAGTGGTGCGGGGTGGCTTGGTGGTAGTGGTGCGGGGTGGCTTGGTGGTAGTGGTACGGGGTGGCTTGGTGGTAGTGGTACGGGGTGGCTTGGTGGTAGTGGTGCGGGGTGGCTTGGTGGTGGTGGTGCGGGGTGGCTTGGTGGTAGTGGTGCGGGGTGGCTTGGTGGTAGTGGTACGGGGTGGCTTGGTGGTAGTGGTGCGGGGTGGCTTGGTGGTAGTGGTGCGGGGTGGCTTGGTGGTAGTGGTGCGGGGTGGCTTGGTGGTAGTGGTGCGGGGTGGGGAAGCAGTGATTTTTTAATAAAGAAGTTCCGGTGATATGCCCAACTGTCCGCATTGAAATAGCAACAAATGACACGAAATAAACACAAAAAAACATGATAATAAGGGCTTTCACTCTTCTCAAATATTTTTAGGACCGATTTTACAGAAACCTTCAAACTTTTTGGGACCTTTCAATTTTTTTTCTGATTTTTAGGGACCTTTCAATTTTTCCGGATAATTTTGGGACCTTTCAATTTTTTAGGGACCTTTCAATTTTTTGGGGACCTTTCAATTTTTCCGGATATTTTTGGGACCTTTCAATTTTTTAGGGACCTTTCAATTTTTTGGGACCTTTCAATTTTTCCCATATTTTTTTAGGGACCTTTCAATTTTTTTGGGACCTTTCAATTTTCTAGGGACCTTTCAATTTTTTAGGGACCTTTCAATTTTTTAGGGACCTTTCAATTTTTTTGGGACCTTTCAATTTTCTAGGGACCCTTCAACTCGTACAGAGCCGATCCACCACGAATTTGCTTAGACCATGGACGAGTTTGCATGGAGCATGGCCCGTTCGGTCTACCCGTTCCTTGCTTCCGTTGCTGCGATGGGTATCTTCCTCAACAGCGTGCTTCTATGGGCTACTCTTCGTGCCAAGTAAGCACTCGCATAAATGAAACAGTAGTGCCGAGATATCTCAATTTCGAAGACGCTGTTCAGATTATCAGAACGATCAAAACGATTTTCCGGTTTCAGATTTCTAAGATCCACTACGAACTTACTAATTGGAATTTGTGCTGTGTTTGATATAATGCATGAGGTGCGCAATTCTCATAAAATACAGCTTATGAATGTATATATTCAGACCGGCTACTTTATTCAGTTCCCCATCCTGTTCTCCAACTATTTCATTGACAGTTTATATTGCAGTTGCATGCAGGTATCATGCAGGAAAAATGTATCGTTATCTCAGTTCGCATTTTTTGATCGGTCGAATAGAGATAAAAATTAAAGAAAGAAAACAGCAAAAAATAGTATTATGTTGAGCTGCTGCCTGCGATCGGTCGTGCTGCGGGCGCAGTCTGTGTCTTGTGCATTGGCGTAGATCGAATGATGTGCATTGTCGCAACTGTTGCCTACAAAGGAATGAAAAAGGCGCACTTACTGATAGTGAGTTATTTCTCGGGATATCTTGACGAGAAATCCCATTTCACTTGATTCCTAACAACTATTTTTCCGACCAGTGAGAAAGTGTGCGAAATAAAAATTCCGATGAATAGAAAAAAGTGAATCATTCAGAGATTTTTGGAATGCTAAAAAGACAGAAATTATTGAATACACATGGGATATGTATAATGGTCTCGCATTTATTCCAGTGCCACCTCCTCACGATTTCGATCTTCTGCGGTTGGACTGTGTACCTTATGATTGCCTACTGGATTCCCAAGTGGGCAAGCATTTCTAAATTGGCACAGCGGGTGCAATTAAGTGTACAATTTTCGAAAACGACACAAAAATTTTGTCGAGAACGCGGAAATATCGGACTAGAAATATCGGAGAGCACCGAAAGATACAAGTTCGAAATACCACCGATTCCGCAAAATGAAAGAGAGAGTGAAAAATAGGGCTTAGTGGAATGCTAACTAACGAGATTTAGGTTTAATTTTGTTCCGATTCATTGCGGAGTAGACTTCAATAAAATATGAAAAAAAGATTCATTGCAGTGTGCAGTGTTTGATTATCAGACAGCAAATCTGCTCGATGCCCGCTCCGTTTCATGGGGAATCACTCGGATTGTGGTCAAATTCGATCACAATCGTCAATATCTTCTCAGCTTTCATCTACTTTGTCACGTGGCAAGCAGTGAAAAGGAAGGAAGGTAAGCACATCAGCTGACGGAGATGAGCGGCTGAATTGCAAGATTAGTTCGTGATTAATGGAATCAGTCAGTTCGGTCAGAGAAATAGGGATAATATCAGTTTTTCTTTTTTTGTCCGTATCATGGATTTACCAGTATTCCTTGCAGATTCGGAGTACAAGCACAAGATCTTTCACAGCATTGCCGTG
Organism: Pristionchus exspectatus; assembly: GCA_911812115.1. NCBI lineage: Eukaryota > Metazoa > Nematoda > Chromadorea > Rhabditida > Neodiplogasteridae > Pristionchus > Pristionchus exspectatus. The sequence goes on from OU461582.1 coordinate 11,932,113, forward strand.
GTTATGGCAGTCGAGGTGACAGGATGGTTCATATCTTCCATTCTCATCGATATGACGAAGATCTACGTCGTTCCTGGTACGTCCCTCTTCCAAAAGGCTGAAGAGAAATTGCAGTCGATTTCAGAACGCCGACCGCCCTTTCACTACGTGGCCTGTCTCTTCGTTAACAGTGGCATCGCAGTAAAAGCGATTGTGTACTACTCCATCAGGTTAGTCTGAAAACGCATATACTTGGCTACACTAATTTGCAGCGGAGAGTACCGACGGGCAATTCGATTCGTCCTTTCACTGCCTCCGACGAACGAAGTTTCCACCACGGAGATCCAAGCCTCTTGGGCCACCAGCCAGTACACTCCTCTTGACGAGACAGGAGTAGCCGCTGCTCCTACGAAAATCCACAAAATTGTACCATTGCCGGTGAAACGCCCGGCATATCAAAAACGCATACGACCAGTATACAGAAACTCAATTGTTGTTTTTTTGATTTTAAAGATATTTATTCTAATGAAATGCTAAGATTCCTTTCTTAGTGAATATATCATACCAATGGTTCACACGAGTAACAAGTTTTAAATGACCGCTCGCCTTTTAATTGAATGTCACATTCATTCATTGCCTGAACAATCGTTCGAAATTCATCACTTCTATCCAAAGCCAAACACAGTTATAAACGCCCTTGGGAATTTCAAACGCATTGTCCTTTGGAAAATAATGACAAAAAATACTCCAATGAGTATGATTGATATCGATGTTGGGATACCAAAACATGCACTCGCGTTTTCATTTTCTATTTTTTTCTATTGTATAGTTGTTGTTGAATTGTTATTGTTGCACAAGGATCGTGTTCGAACAATATTTAACGGCTTATGTTTCGGCTTTGCTGCCGTTACCATTTTTTTCTAATTTATTCGCTCATTTACTCTTGGGAGGTTGATAGAAAACGGCTTTACGAAAGTTCTTTTTTCCGATCACGTAAGTGCAAATTTCTTAAAAATTCGTTAAAAAAACTATCCTTTTAGGAAGGAGTGAACCTAAAAAAGCTAAATTTTTAATAAAACAATATCTAAATATTTTTGAAAGCCACGATTAGACAATCTCTACATATTCAATCACCGAGAGAGAAAATGCCATTTTTTATAAGTGGCCCAAAAAATAATTTGCATGCTAACAAACTAACAACGACGACAAATCAGCAAGAGATTTGAAATCTGAAATATGGGGAATGGGCGGGACGGTACAGATTTTCATGTTGTGTGCTTTTATTTCTCCTTATGTGCTCGTTTCGTGATACCAAAATATTGCTACACGCCCTTTTTCTCAGCTGCCACTTGCTAAATCGGGAAAGGAAATGGATGAGTTTGCATGGAGCATGGCCCGCTCCGTTTACCCGTATCTTGCTTCCGTTGCTGCAATTGGCATCTGTCTCAACAGCGTGCTTCTATGGGCTACTCTTCGTGTCAAGTAAGCACATGTCCGAAATCGTAGATTGCCCGATTAAACTTAAAAAGTCTCAGATTTCATTATTTATCCTTATTTATCTGATTTTAAAAATTTTATTTTGAGAACTCGAATAGCCTCGGATTTCAGGTTTCTAAGATCTACGACGAACATACTCATCGGATTCTGCGCTGTATTTGATATCATGCATGAGGTTAGCGATTTCAAAGGGAGTTCTATTTTCCTTTTAAAGGGAGTTTCTATTTTCAGACCGGATATTTTATCCAATTCCCCATTTTGTTCGCCGACTACTACATTGACAGTTTCTGCTGCAGTTGCATGCAGGTGAATCGTCCTTTGAATTACTGACTTAGTGCCCCACATGCATGGAATTCTGACGGGACTCTTCACATTCTCGGATACTCTTGTTTCAGCTCCTACCCGCAATAGGCCGTGCGGCTGGTGCAGTGTGCGTATTCTGCACTGGCGTCGACAGGATGTTGTGCATTGTCGCATCGTTTGCTTACAAGAGAATGAGGAAGGCGCACTTACTGATGGTAAGATGTTCCATACAACATCATCGCCAAAGCATTCGCCAGGTATAATTAACTCGCGAGTGCTAACAAAACAATTCCCCTTGACGTGTATCTGTACTCTCAAATTTTTCCAGTTGCACCTCCTCATCATCTCTTCCTTCTGCGGCTGGACTGTGTATCTTATGGTCGCATATTGGACTCAAAAGTGAGAGAGCAATTCTAAATGGGAGATTCTGTTTCCCTAATATTGTACATTTTGCCGCACTGTACGATTTAGGCAAGAACAAGTGTAGTTTCGCCCTTTGCACAAGTACGAAAACGATTCTAGAACCATACAGGGCAAATTCTGAAGAAAAATTTTGCTAAGAAGGAAAAAATCAACAAGACGTCATAGTCATTGCCGAGTAGGTTCAAATGAAATTGCTTCGGGATTGAGAATGCATCCAAAAATGTTTTCTTTATTTCAGAAAACAAATCTGTTCAATGCCCGCTCCCTTTCATGGGGAATCACTCGGATTGTGGTCAAATTCGATCACAATCGTCAATATCTTCTCTGCATTCATCTACTTTGTCGCGTGGCATGCAGTGAAAAGGATGGACGATAAGAATTGTAACAAAAATTGAATAAAACTTTAGAAAAACTTCTTTGATTTCTCATGAATTTATTTGTCTCGAGATGATAATGTGTTGCAGATTCGCAGTATAAGCAGAAGATCTTCCACAGCATTGCCGTGGTTATGGCAGTCGAGGTGACAGGATGGTTCATTTCGTCTATTCTCATCGATTTAACCAAGATTTACGTTATTCCGGGTACGCTCCGACCTCGAGAAACTACTAGGGGCAGAAAAATTGAATTCTTAATTTCGCCCATTCTTGGATAAGTCGGTTAATTGAGAAAATTCTTATCCTCAAGCGATCCCGGGGAAACAATTATAAAAAACACTAGAACGCCGACCGCCCTTTCACTACGTTGCCTGTCTCTTCGTTAACAATGGCATCGCAGTAAAAGCGATTGTGTACTACTCCATCAGGTTAGTCCGAAAAAAAGTTTTTATTTGGCTACGCTAATTTGCAGCGGAGAATACCGACGGGCAATTCGATTCGTCCTTTCACTACCACCGCCGAACGAAGTCTCGAGCACGAATATCAAAGCTTCTTGGGCAAACAGCCAGTGTCTTCCCCTTAACGAGGCGAAAGTGTCGCATGCACCCACGATGATCCGCAAAATAGTACCGCTGCCGGTACATCATCCCGATAAGCCAAAACAAAGACGACCAGTATATGGTAAATTAATTGTTGTTGTTTGATTTTGGATGGTATGATGTGCGTTTTTAGCTTTTCTCTCAGGCAATGTATTTTCATCCCAGTTTATAAACAAAAAATTTCGTCGTTTACATAAAATCTGGTCACTGCATGAGATCGAATATTATGAACCGAAGGACACCTTCAGATTCTTTCGTTTCGCAATACCGTCGAGTACCTGAAATGAATCTTATTCATTGTGACCTCGTAGATTTATGCCGAATGATCGATACTTCCTTTAGCCAGGGGAACGATCCCACAACAGATAAGGAGGGGTAGGGAGTACTAGTAAAAATAGAAAAGCAAAAAAACTCACTCGGTGCACGCTCCGACCGCTCGTTTCTGGGCAAAGCGCCCAGATTAAAAGGAGAAAGAGGAACGAGGGCACGGCGAATATAAGCAGAGAATGAACGCCTTCAATTTTTTATCATATCATGTGCTTATCCTCGAAATATATTTAGATAACCAGGAAACGCACCAATCAAGTTTGCCACCGGATAGAAGGCGAAATCGACAAAGATCTTCGTGAAGGCCTGACATGCGATAATTGAGAACTCATACATTGCAAAAGCTAGGGAAGCTAAGCAATAATAACCTCTATTCCGGACAGAATGGACATGGCCTCCAACAGGATCGACCGAGGCACGAGTTCAGCGGCGTAGAAACGAGAGACGGAACTGAGCGGGAAAATGAAACTGACTCAAAATAGAAATTGAAACCAAACAATACGAAAAACGGACATGATATTTCCAAATAACGAGAACGGGTATTTCGGTGAGAAGTATGTGAACCCCACAACAGTACGTGGTCGATTTAATTCGATGGCATACACAATTTGGTTCGATGGCTCATACCAGATGACCAAACCAGTATTATATCTTACCCAAGTCCGGCGCCGTTCACCAGCACCACGGCGGCGAATGAAACCAGTGATACTATCTGTAAAGAAATGCAAGAACATTAGGAAAACAAAAAAAGTCTCGTTGATTCGGTTATCGAATGACTCACCTGCATCGAATCTCCGATGACAATAGATATCATCAGCAGGGCAAGAGAGAAGACGGTGAGAATGAGCGAGAAGATGATCAGAGGACGGCGACCTGAGCCATTCTTTGACCATTGTTCTTGGAAGGAAGCTACGTGTAATTATTAGAGAAAATAATGAAAACGCCACCAATTCTGTCTACGAACAGCACTGGAACAAGCGTGGAGGGAACGCGAAGAAGCGAGATGATCCATGAGCCTGCAAGATGTCATAAGCTAGCTTTTTGACAGGACTATTCTGGTTTGCATCCACTGGCAATCCCTCTCTCTCTCGCTCTAACCCAAACCGTTCTCCGACACAATATCCCACCATAGATGGCCGATGTGAGGTTGAAGTGCGAGAGATAATGCAGAACGAAGGCCGAGTACGAGCGAAGTGTGCGTGTGCCAGTGAAGATGTAGGCAATCTCAAAGTATACGTCTGTCAACTATTTCAGATTGTGAGACAGCATCGTACCTTGACCATGACGCCCAACCACGCCGCTTGTCGCACCACTCGCATCCTGTCGTCCACATGGGCGCAAGGGTTCAACATCCAGGCTACGCCCTGAGAACCAGTATTTTACGATACGGCACCAATAAGTGGAAAACATCCAAAAACCCACTCGCTTCACAGAATTATCATCAAGCTTGCTTGCTTTCTTGTCAAATCGAGTCATTTCGTCATTGAGCGACGGACAATCCGTAGAGACGCCGTAGTAGCGGGCGAGCGATCGCCGCGCCTCAAATGTGAGCAAATGAAAGAGTCTAGCATAAGTGGGCGTACATCGACCATGAAATTCATGTATCCTTCTACTTCATAGAAAGTAGAAAGCTGTCCGACCAACCTTATTCATGTCCTGCTCCCGCTCGAGAATGCTCACTGGACTCTCCGGGACAAGTGCAAAGATGAGTACAGCGACGAGTAAAAGAAAGGTGTTGGGAAGGAAGACGAGCGGCCAAAGGGCGGGAGTGGATAGGAGAAGGCCGATCGTCTGACAGAGCAGAGCACCTGATGATTAAATTCAGATCATCTTTTGTGCGCAGCATATTACTGATTTTTGAAGATGTTTTCTCTAGGGTTGCATGTTCGTTGTCGGCGTTGCCGGAAATTTCGTGACGCCGAGTCTTTCTTTCTCTAGACTCTCACAATCGCGCAATTTTTGGACTGCTTTTTTGTCTAAAAAAAGTTAAATGTACACACAAAAAGTGGGACTTGCCTACGGCCATGGTGAACTCTTGCAGAGCTGCCATTGCTCCACGAATGGATGGCGGAGCGCACTCCACGATCCACACCGTGGCCGTGACACTGGCGATGCCGTTGGCGAGTGACCTGCCAGGGAGACTGTGAGGACGTCTCTCACCGAATTCACTGACCACAGTATTCTCCCGATGAACAATAGCTCAAAGGAGCGCATGGGCGCAGAGATCGTTGACAGCAACGTACCGGGAAGGTAGAGCACAGTGCAGGAGAGCAGAGCGGTGCCTGACATTCCAATGCTGAACTTGGTGCTTGCGACTTTAGCGTCACTTTTAAGACGCTAAGACGCTGTTTACCCCTTCGTCCGAATCGCTTACACGACCACGCAGCGAGGAATTGACCGACGATCGAAGCGATGGGCAGAATGATATTGAAGGAGGAGAAAATGAGATTCTGAAGAGCCATGTGACTTTGCTGACGTAAGTATTGAGAAAAAAAAGAGTAAAAAAAATCATAATGCGTTTCAAGTGGTCCAAGATATTTTTGCTGGCAAGTGTAAGCATTGTCTGACCAGGCGCTTACAAGAGGTGCGGGCTCGGATGTACTCCCATCCTCTCGTGGATCGTCGTATTGATGAATTCCGCAATGAAGATGTACTCGACGTTGATCAGAGAGCCCATGTAGCCTGTACATTCGGACTAATGTCATCAATAAATCCCTCCCGCCCCAAACACCAAAATCAATGACGACTTCGGGAGAATTTGATTTCAGAAATTAAAAATTGAACAATTACCTTGTTGGAAGCCATACGAGATGCACAGCGCAAATGTTAGCGCGCAGATCGTCAGAGACGGCATTACCTTCGGGATATCTGAGGCGAATATGAAGGAGGAGATAGACATGTGGATAAATAGGCTCAGCGCCGTTACAATGTTATATTCGATATACGACAATTCGAAAAGAATAGAGATTTGCAGTCAACTAAGACATTCACAATCGAAAGGGCGGATGTTATTCCATTTTGATCGAGCACAGTGAGATAGCTCTAATCACTGATCACCGAGACAGTAAAGAGTTCATCGAAAGGGAGAACGAACACTAGACGAGACATTCCTCGCCCCCCAAAAGCAGAGTGAACTGGCTAAGGTTGGACAGGGACATTGATGCTGACCGCTCAGAGTTCATTGACACTTTTCACTCTATCAGAAATCACTCCCTAGCATTCTTACCCTTCCGACACCCATTCCGACTTCAAGTGCGTTCAGCAGAATCAGCACACACAATGTCTAGCTAAAAGAGGAGTTCAGCTCCAGCTGTTTCTCAGTGAGCTGTGAACAGCATTTTTCTGAAAGAAAAATGCTGCTTGTTGCTTGTTGCTGTTCTGAAAATGAAGATTTCATTTGTGTTGAACCAATTGTAGCGAAAAAATAGTTTTGGTCAATGGGGTCATTCATGCACGTCATTAAAGTTCAACACATTCAGTGCGAACTCTCACCTACTCAGTCTGGAGCGTTTCTGTAGCGTAGCAAGAAAAGTGAACCATTGAATTAATTGAATATTACGACCATTTCTGATCATTGCTCTTGTCGTTATAGAACAATATTAGATTCTTATTGTGGAAAGTGTCGGATTTACAAAAAGCCAATCGAGCCAGTAAGACCAAGAAAGTTAGCCAAGAAAGTTAGAAAAAAAATATTTAACTCAAACTCAATTTAACTCTGGCTCATTCTTGTTAGTTTTGACGATTCACTGTTTTCGAAAGCTTTTGTTTTTATGTATCGCTTTCGTAGCTTTGAAAATTTAAAAGTTCATTCGTTTTTATTCGTAGTCAGAATAATAGCGTGGCAATCGTATCTCGATGTGTTTTTGAAAATAATGAATCGGCACGAATAATGCTCGTATTTTTTCAATGTCATTCGTGTGAAAACCAATCATAATCGCAAATTCATTTTTTCAGAGTATTCCGCGTTCCGTTCTGGTTCATTTCTTTGCGTGTTTGTTGTAGTATTCACTTGAAGCGTGATAATTCAACTATCCTTGTCCAGTGTCAGATGTTCTTAGTAAACTTCCTCAATCGCAACATCACTGATGTATTTCACCCGATTTTCGAAATTCTTTACGCCATAGACGTACGTTGTCACAATCGAAGCTGTTTTTATGACATTATCTATGTCAGATTACCATAATTATCGTCGTCCAAATAGTTGGCTACTATCTGATTTACTCGATCACTCGAGCTACGGTACTCCCCCGAAATGTACGGTTGCATTTCGCATGTGGTGCAATCACAATGTGCTCTCAGATACGTCTTCGCATGGTATTAATCGCTTCTCACTGCTGTCTCTACGCGGCTTCCAGACTTCCAACAGTGTACCACGAATATTTCGGGTCATCACATGGTATAATTTCTACAAACTAATGAAAACGCTAAAATCGGAATCTCAGAAGCTCCTTGGTATTTGATCGCAAGCTCTGTGATGAAGCAAACATCTGCAGGATACTTCACAACGTTGTTCGTTCGAGAGAAAAATCCAATTATGATTTGAAAATTGAAAACTTCATTCAGATTCTCAATGATCGCACTGGATCGGTGGATTGCGACGCGAGCTTGGTCATGGTATGAATATCTATTCTGAATTATGATGTGATGTGAAAAATTGCAGGTACGAGAGCGGGAAAAGTTCTACTCTGTGTTTTCTTATTACGCAAGAATGTTTTCTCTACTCTTCTGGGGCGGTACTTGGTGTTTTGCTAACTTTTGGTAACAGGCGGCCATGATTGCCAATGGTGTAGTAATGACTTGTAGAACTAATAAACGACATGGAAAACCTCTTCATTTGCATGTTTATCGTTCTTCTCGGAATTCTAGTGAGTACAGCAACAATCTTCGAAGAATAATTTACATTTTGAGATCTATGCACGGGTTTATTATCTGAACCTGCGTTTTCTGCATCAGAGGAAACGAGGAGCTTCAATCGATTCCTACTCAGTGTCACGAACTTTTCAAAACAAAGAAAACGTTTTCTTGCTAAAGGTGCATGTTTCCAGTTAAAGTTTGTCCAGCTTCCAACCGAATCTCGAGTATTTCTGTCGCAATAACAATATAATAGGGAATTAGAAAACCCCCTCAAAAAGATTAATGCTCTTGAATTGGCAGGGGTTCGCAAAACTCGCAGTTGTATTTTGTGTTTCTTCGCTTCCTCCTACGATTCTCTATACGTTGTATAACAGTATCAGACCAAACACCGGCTACGATGCATTGAAATACGTTGCTGTCGAACTACACGAGATTTCCCTATGCTGGTGAGCTGTAATTTCTCTTCACTACCTCACTCAATTGCTTGCAGTGCCACCCTGGCCGTCGTTTCGTTCATTCCCCTGTTCATTCCTCACCTTCGACCCAGAAATGCCGTCACTGATCAATATTCTCTGTCAATTGTGAAGATGTTTGTGAAGAAATTTCTCAATATGAATGAGGCTCATTGTTTTCAGTGACATCAATGCCGAGACTGACACTTATTTCATAATGCTCAGTAAAGATCTGAGCTGTTCTACCAAATTGTCGATTTCTTGAGCGGCAGAAAAAGTATTCTGCTAATTTTTGGTTGTCGATAGTGTGCGAATGATGACCATCATATAATACCCTGTAAAAATTTCATTGAACTTTATATTTTTATCTTCAAATTGTTCAAATATAAAGGCCAATCCGCAATTGCATAAATTTATGATTGTTCCATCTCTCTGCATTTCCATTTCACTATGATCCCCTAAGCTGGGTGCCGAAGGGAGGGAGAGACGGGAAATAGAGAGAGATAGTCGACGACGAGTGGAAACGATCTATCGCACTATTTGGCAGCCTTTCAATGGAATTGTCTAGGCGTTGTCTCATTTGCACAACATCAATAACAATTGGCCATGGAGGTATCGATGCGTGCCGGTTAGTTGCCTTCTCATTCCGATTTCGAGAAAAATATCCAGATTCTCAGAGCCTGTTCTTCATTTTACAAGCGAACCGTGCTTGCTGGCAAGCGGTATCCGTGTCGACAGGGCAACGGGGAGTGCACATTCCGAAAACGTAAGTTGTTGTCCACTTTCCACTAATATCAGTAATTCAGACCAGCGATTCGCCTGTCGAAGTTGCCGCTTTAATCAGTGCGCAAACCTGGGAATGGTTGTGGATCACTTGGGAATAGTGTCGATGCGCACTTCCGTGTCACCACCACATATTCCACTACTAAATGCTCTTCCTAAACCATTCTCCAAGTGCTCCACAAACGATGTATTTTTGTGCACAATATTGACAGTTTACAGGTATGATATCTCAATAATAAATGTAAGAATGTGTAGAGACATAAGTAGTGATTGCAGAGAGAGCTGTGTTCGTCGACGAGCGCAAGAGTTGCACTTTGCAAAGGTCTTCGATCTTTCAAAGTCAAGTCATCCGACTGAGGTTTGCCCAGGGTCCAGAGCTCATTTTCGTTCATCGAAATGTCCATTTCAGCAGTATTTCGTGAGCAATGTACGCCATAATTTCGAGAGCTACCGAGTGTTAGTGACCGAGTCGCTCCCGCTAATCCGCATTTTCTACCCGAATATGGATGAACTCGCTCTCGCAAGCAAGGTGAAATATGAAAAATACACTCCCCATCAAGCACGCATAATTCAGACAGCCCTATTCAAGTGTTTCATTAAATTCTCGGTAGTAGAGAATTATTATCTAACCCAGCGTGATTGGAGGCACACTACTCAGTAAGCCACATAATTTTTTTACCAATAATGCTATCAATGGCAGATCATCCATCGATGACCCATCGAAGATTGAGATTGAGCGGAAACAACTGTGATTTTGGCAAACTTTCCAGATTCGTAGTGTCTCTAATTACTTGTTTTGATCTCTCGAATGCTTCCGAATGGGTCACTGACGGCGATAATGTGCAACGAAAGACCGATCTGATACAGTGAGTGATAATATTTCATTTCCGAAGCGAAAATTTCCGAGAACAATGCAGATTCTTGACCCGATACGCTGCTGAATACGTTACATTCCTGATGTCAATACGGAAATCGGAATCGATAAGTGACATGGAATTGAGTGCACTGATCGCCCTCTCGTTCTCCGACCTTGGTATGGATTGTAGTCGGGTGAAAGATTACGCATCAAAAGAAGCACTCTAGAACGATTTTTTCCGGACTGAAGGTACACATAATATTACAGACGCTACCCAAGAGGTCCCTGAAAGTCTTCTCAGAGAGGCAGACAGTCTCCGCGCAAAGGTTTTCGACGAACTCAGCCGGTATTACCGACATGAATTGCAACTTGCGGACTATTCGAGCAATCTAGGCCTATTAATGACTATATTTCACACAATGAGCGTGAGTTCATGCATATTTGCAATGTCTTTTTTAAATATTTTCAAAGTCAAATAGATTGCAGGAAGCGTCTACAGTACTCGCCGAAGAACTGAGAACATACTCGTATTTATTCGGCGTTTATTCGACAGATGTTATCGTTAGGGACGTTTTCATACAGTAAATACCGGCCAAATGATCCGTTCACTCGTTTTCGGTTTTGCACATTTAGCAAACAGATTTCACTGATGCAGTTAAGATTTGCACTCCCGATAAGGTACGCGTGCTGTAGAGGATTTTCGGCAGATTTGCCGAAGTTTGGAAGTTGTAGACCCATTTTATACCGAGTTTTTCGCCCTCAAACTATCAGGGAAGAACAGGGAAAAATCTGCAAAGAATGCCAAGTTCGGAAAATTTTGTGAAATTCTGACAAGACAAGGATTTGCATCAAGAATCAATGAGTTTTATTCGCGCCGTCACTTCATTTTTTATCGGAACATTCGGTCAGCAGCAATATCCCCCACCGATGATGGCTCCCAGTGAGCTTCCTCCTCCATAGATCATCCAGACGTCGATCTGACACCGAGCGACGTACTGCAAAAACGTGTGCTCTGGCAAGGAAACGTGAAGTCAGAAAGGGATACCTTCGAGGGCATTAGTGGGTTGTAGACTTCAGGCGATTGTGGTGAGGAAACACTGCAAAATGTACTTTGGTATTTTTATCGGACAGCATATTCGAGCAGATCTAATTGAAGATTAATCAACCTATGTCGTGTAATTAACTCACTAGAAAGTCTGCGATGCGGTTGTGCAAGGAATCGGCCCGGTTAGAACGACCGGCGTTGGCGTGGGACACTGGGCGGCCGTTGCAGGAGGAATCGGAGGAGAACAGGGGCAGAGAGGCGGGTCTGCGATCAAGGAAACGAGCAAGTATTTTTACCCTTTTTTTATCTTTATTTGTGTGCTGCAAAAACAATACCTACCCGGGACAACCGAGCAGCTCCCGGCGACGACTTCCGCAATATTTCCAGTGTACTCATCCTGAAAAATGCGCATCCATACTACTCGGACTACACAAGAAGAGCCTACGCTCTCTACTCGTTTCCGTATCGCCGTTGTAAACACATAGAATTATCAAAAATTGTCTGCTCAAATTCTTCGATTAATTTGATAAGTTTACGGTGATTTTCCAGCGACCGGTCGCCGAATCGCGGGCGATTCGGCGCGGGGATGCGGAAGTTGCTGGCCACGTTTGCCAGTTTCCTGACAGGTCCATCACTCTGAAAGTGATCCTGTCATCAAATTTGAATTCTAATAACCATCCAAAAACGGGTTAATTGTTGTTCCAAAATAGAGATGAGAGAGGAAGAAGGAAGAGTGCCCGGTGTGACGCGGAATGAAATGAACTCTTCCGGAAGAGTGAGAAGGGGGATTAACTCTTCCGGAAGAGTGGGAAGAGTAGGAAGAGCGGAAGAGTGGGAATGTGGATTTCGATCTTTTGACGTCTAGATACTGGCTCTATGGACTTGACATTTGCATATTTGTAACTATTTAGCGTGTGATACTAGTTGCGCAGTGTTTCGACCCAAAAATATTCGTATTTGAAGATGTAGCGAGGTCAATTAATACTACTTTATGTGTTTGAACTTACTCTAGGACATTTTCAAGGTTTGGGATAAGTGCTAAGTCCCAAGTCTTCACTTCCATTTCGATTAGCACATGCTAAGTTGCGCTGATCATCGTTCTTTTCACAACACTCGCTTTCAGATCTAAGCTATGGAAAACGGTCTTAAACCACTTCTAGACAATGTTTATGCAAAAACAACGTCCATTGACCAAAAATCCTGACGTCAATCGATCGAAAACACCCCATTCCCACTCTTCCGGTCTTCCTACTCTTCCCACTCTTCCGGAAGAGTTAATCCCTTCTCTCACTCTTCCTTTCCATCTCATTCCTCGCCACACCGAGCGGCAGAGTCTTCCTCTTCCTCTTCCTCTCTCATCTCTATTCCAAAACAAGATGAGGAAGAGTGTGTGAAGACTTATCTGAGTACGAAGATCGTTCCGGGTATCTGAGGGCATCCGTGTGATCCGTTGGTCGCGCGTACACCGTCTGAGGAAGTCGCGCACGGATCGGTCAGTGCCTCGGGCAGGTCGGTGTTTGCAAGTACATTGTTTGTCCAACTTTACACATTGCGTCTGATTCAAATGGAAAGTGCTCACTCGGGCAATCATTCGGTTGTTTCTCGTAAATTGTTGATGGCCGAGCGCACGACTTCTCTCCCGCCATCGGAGCTCCCAGCAGAACACATTGGGCGCCGAACGAAACGGCGGAACACTGAAATTGCGAGATTCAGGAATATTCGTATGATAAACTAGGAGACTCGGTTCTTACTGACCAGAGAGTCGCCGATGCATGCCTGGAAACAGTCTGATTGCGTCGTTCCCGGGGGCATAATCTGTATAGCTGTCCTGGGAGTGTCGCTGGACGTTTCCACCATGCACGATGAGTGAGCACGACCGTTCTGAGAGGGGCTGGCAATGTGACGAATAGTCAAAAGGGATTGCATAGATTGCATTGATGAGATATGCCACTATTGGACCAAGAAACAAGGCCAAAATGCTTATTGAGGAAAGTTCCCAGACATCGAAAATTAAGCGAAGTACAGATTAGCGAGCTTACCAGCAATAGAAGACACAGGGCAAGCTGAAAACTTCTTCCAGTAACCATGAGAGACGGGGGCTTGAATGTTAAATTTCATCTCCCTTGTCTTCACTAACTCCAGTCTATGCAAGCAGCAGGATTCACTACCCCGAGCGATCAAGGTTAATTTTGTGCACAAAAATATCAGATGATACTTCTAAAATGTGAAGACTTTTCATCACCACTGCTTGTTTTGCACGTCTGTTCGCCAAATTTGGACGAATATTTGTTTATTTGAACCCTATTGAAGTTCACTTTTTTTACTTCGGTTTTCTCACTTTTTAATTGTTCACTTTTTCATCGCCTCAGCGCACTTCGATTCTCACGCCGCGAGCAAAAATTCCGTGATTTTGCTTCCATTTTCTTTGTTTTATTCACTATCTAAATCATTCGAGGGCTTCTCAACTATCATGGAAATTTTTCAAACGGCGTGACGGTTCTTGAGGATTTTCCCAAATTTCCGTTTTCTTGCGCTGAAAAAATAAAGCCGAGAAATCTCTCCCCATCTCCCCTTAATATTCAAAATGTTCACACTAGTGGAACTTAGTGGAGTGGTTCACACTAGTGGAACACTTCATGGAATTCATCCTCAGAACGGTCTCAGATCAGAAGAAGTGCTTCAAATATATTGTACCCGGACTAAAAACAAACACCTTCTAATTAGGGTTGACAATTCAAGGATGAGAGGAAGGCCTTCCTTTCATTTTTCAACAGTATGCAAATCGCCCCATTCCTTGAAGAAGGATGAGAGAGAGCGGCCATCCTTGAAGAAGGACGCAATATGATCCGGTGAAGTAGCTCAGTGCCACCGTGCTCAGCCTACCGCAATGCTTTGCACTGGAAGTTTCGGTCTTTGCCTGAATCTCCTTCCCTTGAGTTCGCATCAACTCACGTCCAGTAGCTGCTCGCAGCGAATCTTATTTGTCGGAATTCCCTCTAGAACGCGGCCTACAAATTGAGTGCGGTCCTCACGAGGTTTTTCCTTCTCTCATTCAATTTCGAGCCGAGTTGAGTGAACGTGAACGTGTGTTTCTTCCACTCGCAATTGTTTCATTGGGGCAATTCAATTTCGCTCCCCAGGATGATTTCGCTCGAATTCCAAGAAAAATGAAGTGATGTGCGCTGAAAATATTTGGTGAAGCTGAGCATTAATCGGCTTCATCGCTTCTTGACCGTATCGGTATACGATCATCTGCTCGGATAACACAAACGTGGATCGGCATTCGAAGAAAAACACATGCTGAGCGATATGTTAGCTAACCGCTCAGAGAGATCACGGAAGCCCTTATGAACACCACTCTGTAATTGGTCATTCTAGAAATCGGTCTATGATGATGCAGCAGTCGCCTCAAGGGAGGAAATCTCTGTTAGCTCTTCCTTATGCGGTGACTGGGAGAAACGTGAGACGAGGAGGGAAGTGCGCATGGCGCAGTGAGAAAAGCGGAAACGGAAATTGCAAAGGCGCTTCACGTCCAACTCCCACGTATAATATTTGCGTCGTTCACACGCAATGAATGTCTGTTTCCATAAATGTCGAGAAACGAAGAGATCATTTGGTTAATGAGCTTCACTTGGAAGAAAAGAATGAAAATAAGATAAGAAAGATCATCTGAATGGGCTCATTATCGTGTTTTTGCTATACACTTTGTAGTTTGTCAGGCGAGTCTGGTTGCAAATCTTAATAAAGCGCGTTACTTTTTGTGCCACTCTACCCGAGCAAATTGATTAAGAGTAGAAAAGGGTTATGCTCGCGATTTTGCTGCTCTCATGTCTTGAAATGTCTTGAAAGATTACGGGATGCTCTGTAAGCACTGATCACATGATTCAGTGACCTGTAGCGCTTCTTTTGCAAAAAAACAAACAATCGATTTGAATATACAGTTCAGCCGGAATTTTATCAGTTTAACAGAACACTTCTTGAATGATGCACTAGTTTCAATGTATTTTCCTCATAATTTTTCTTTTTGTGACGGTTTGTCTTCCACCCGCATGCCTATTTTCGCGATCATAATGTGCTGAGCGCTACAAATTATTTAATTGATAAAATATGAGATGGATTGACCGGAAATGTTCGTCATAGGAGCCCGTTCGCGTAAGAATCGGACAATTCACGAAGAGTCTGGCACAGCCAAAAAAGTTCGATTCTCTGAAAATTCGTGTTTTGGGGTTCTCGAGGGTGCTGATGACGATGGTCATGTTCATTTTACATAGTGAGCCACCGTTGGCTCCAGATGCCATGTCGTCGATATCACTTTTTCTCATTTTTCTTCGTTCCAAAAATTGCCAATTTTAGGCGAGTAGGGTAGCCTGGGTAAAATCGCATGCCGAACACATCTGTACATTTCATTTTTCATAATTTGCAAAAATAATTTTGTAATAAGGAAGTTTTCGTAGAGTGTAAAGTTACCGGGGAAAGTAACCTAGATCGGATCGGAATTCTGTGAGGATCCCAAAAGTATTTTTATCGTATTTTTCCTGCGTGCCTGAAAGGATTTATGATTTATATAGTGTAGCGTCTTGTAAGTAAATTGTGCCATCTTCCACTTATTTAGGCCGTAATCTACCCTGTTCGGAAGGTTGTAAAGAAGTCGAGTCTCTCCTTCCCATCGATCCCTTCCCCTCCCCCTACTCATTCCCGGCGAGAGAGCATGGGAAAGGAGGAGAGCACCATGGGGGGAAGGGAAGGGATCGATCGGAAGGAGAGACTCACCTGTTTACAGCCTC
This sequence comes from Pristionchus exspectatus, assembly GCA_911812115.1. Taxonomy (NCBI): domain Eukaryota; kingdom Metazoa; phylum Nematoda; class Chromadorea; order Rhabditida; family Neodiplogasteridae; genus Pristionchus; species Pristionchus exspectatus. The sequence goes on from OU461582.1 coordinate 11,948,389, forward strand.
CGAACAGGGTAGATCACGGGCTAAACAGGTGGAAGATGGCACAATTTACTTACAAGACGCTACACTATATAAATCATAAATCCTTTCAGGCACGCAGGAAAAATACGATAAAAATATTTTTGGAATCCTCACAGAATTCCGATCCGATCTAGGCTACTTTCCCCGGTAACTTTACACTCTACGAAAACTTCCTTATTACAAAATTATTTTTGCAAATTACGAAAAATGAAATGTGCAGATGTGTTCGGCATGCGATTTCACCCAGTCTACCCTACTCGCCTAAAATTGGCAATTTTTGGAACGAAGAAAAATGAGAAAAAGTGATATCGACGACATGGCATCTGGAGCCAACGGTGGCTCACTATGCAAAATGAACATGACCATCGTCATCAGCACCCTCGAGAACCCCAAAACACGAATTTTCAGAGAATCGAACTTTTTGGCTGTGCCAGCTCTTGTTCGATTCTTTCGCGAACGGTCTCATAGATAGTTTGAAACAACTTGTGCTCATGACGGTAAAAAATACAACCGAAGTGTTCTGTATCATTATCTCTCTCATTGCTCTTAATTTTTTTAGAAATTCTCAAATAAATGACACTTTTCTCAGAATAACTCGGCATTTTCCCATATTATTATGCAGTGAGCGCATCATATACTCTTGCTGCTATTATCGCTCTACTCTATTTAGAGACCTCCCTCGTATAGCCATTTGAATAAAATAGGAGAACAGAGGGGAAGAGTAAAATTAATTTTCCAAATGAAACAAGCGTGAATGAGACGCGAAGGCAAAGAGGATTTGAACAGGTATGCATCTTCTACTCTCTTTTCATCGAGTATCCATCAATCGCCATTTCTTGCGTTAGGAGGTTAGAGAACGACAGACATTTTTGGGACATCTGCAAATTCGAAAGCTCATTCTTGCTTCCCTTCTCTGATTCGGAATGAGATTTATTCATCGAGATCGTTGATTAGATCGATCACAATTCGAATCGAGATACTAACACCCATCACGCGCGGTTTCGTTTAGGCGATTGGAATGGGACAACGGCTTATTTATTCGTCGGGCTCTTCATCTCATCGATCATATGCGATTCCCTGCTGATATGCCTAATCGCTATCATGATGTTTTCCCTTTCCTCGTGAACCACACCTTCGTACAAAAACTGGCGTGTGTTTTCCCCGGATCACTCTTAGCCGAGTACTGTGGGATTGCTTAAGTTCTTTCGCGCAATTTCTCAATTCTGAATGGCAAATGATGTTATTCCTCATTAGCCTTAGCTTGTGCATTCGTCATCCTCTTCCTTTCATTCTATGAAGCTATGAATATCCTCGCTGTTTGCCAGTTCGACCTTCTTGAGTTGAATTTGTAGATCTCTAATTTTCACGATTTTATGCGAACTACACAGAAAGGAAGTACAGTTTTGAAAAGTTTCCATTTTGGTTCTTGCAATTCGGATCGATTCAGTATCAATCATCATTTTCATCAATTGAGTGGCTGATTTTTTTTATCCGTGACCACTTTTTTCCCTTATGAACGGTTTTCGGTTTGGTACGATAAACTGAAAACAAAATCATCTAATATCATGAATAGTGTGTGACTGAAGAAAAAATGGTTTGGAGGTTCGTTTCTCGTCAACATTCCACTAATTTCTTCGCGAGTGTTGAAGATCTCCCCATTCGCCCTTTTCGAATAGCTAATCGACATCAAAAACACTCACAATGCGTCGGATGGCTGTGCAAAAGAGCTATCTATTCTGAATGCGAGAGTACTTGTTTGAACTGCAGTTCTAATGTAGTCCTCCACAATATTTGCATCGTGTAATTGAACGCGCCAATGGACGGGCGCAATGTGAAAAAATACACTATTGTCGCAGTTCTCGAGAATTAGCACAGTGACGTTCGACGAATTATAATAACAATGTGTCATTTAACTCACGTAGACTGTGAATGTCAGTGCTACCGTCAGAATCTGTATTATCATTATTACTACTCCGCTGATTAGAGAAGCTGAAGGAAGGGGGAAGGGTGCGCGGCGTGACGCGGAATGAGAGGAAGGGGAGAGTGAGAAAGGCAAACCCTTGCGCAAGGGTTTCGAACCCTTGCGCAAGGGGTGACCCGGGTTTGGCTGTTTTTGATCGTTTGACTTCGGGTTTTGACCAATTTTGTATAAATATCATATATTAGTTTTCCTAATCAGATTCACAAGCTTTTGTGACGTTAAAAGATCTCTTAGAGTGAGCTACCGTACACCTTTGGCAGATTTTTCAACCAAAAACCTATTTTTAAGGACACCAAGAGCCCCTGGAACTTCTACCAACTTCACAAAATCGATATTAAGGCCTCTGCGCTTTTTATAGGTCAAATTTTCTTTGACATTCGTTTCATCTGGATTTTTTCCTTTAGCTTTAACGAACAGGTAAAATCAATGTTAAACGTGTTGGTATTGCAGCTCTGGATCGTTTATGTAAATATCATGTTTGAGGCTCAGAAAATCCGACGTCAAACGGTCCGAAAACGGTCCATTGCAGACTCACCCCTTGCGCAAGGGTTCGAAACCCTTGCGCAAGGGTTTGCCTTTTATCCCCTCCCCTTCCCTCATTCTCATTCCTCACTGCGAGAGAGCGGCAGTCCCTTCCCTCACCCCTTCCTTCAGCTTCTCTACCGCTGATTGAACACCGTCTGCGAGAAAAGAGTAATGAGAGCTGCTCTAGCTACAATAGTAGAACATAATCTTTGCCGCTTCCGTTGGTAGCAGCTTTATTTTTAACCCCATATTTTCTTCTCCGTTCGCTCTAATTTGAATGTGGTAGTCTCGATAGTCCCATATATTTTTCAGCTGCCCTCTTGTGTCGCTTTTAGCACTTCCCACCATTTTAATTCCCTTTCACTGCCACAAACGGGAACTTATTCTAATCCGCTCTTGATCTATTCCGTTCTGTACTTTGAATTGTGCCTATTCAGTAGTCAATTTCCTATTCATCTACTTACAATACTGTAATAGATGCGTTATTCTCGGATGTCTCTCATAGATCATCGAACAGCTTGGCCCCGCCCACTTCAGACTCCGCCCCTTCTAGTCCCTGTTTCTCCTGCCTCATTATTCCTCATCCATTCGCAGTTATCAATGGCTCGTCTCTTCTCGTCTCTCTTCCTTCTCGGTCTTCTCTTCTGCTCCGCATCTTCCTCTTACTTATTCAAGAGGGACACATCGCAGCGCGTACGGTCATTTTCTACTAAGTTACTTAGTATTGGTGTATACAATCATGATGCCGATGACGATATTATGATGGGCCTGATATCTTAGCTTTCATTTGGCATTGCGGCGATAGATGCTCACATTGCGGTGACCAATTTGTGATTGAATAACAGTCCTCTGCATGAATCAATTAATTCAGGTGTGCGGCACGGCATTCCTCGATAAGAGCTCCGATGTGCTCAAGACGTTCAACAGGTACGGCAACTGATTACGGTTCACTCCGATCAACGGTGCTTGTGGAATCGGCGAACATGAACAATGGATGAGCAATAGTATCATTGCAGAGCGTCCGCCTGCAATCGCAATTACCGCACGGAACTCGAGTGGTACGGACTGGACCCTGGTACGCTTCCTGGTTTCTGGGATCGTTGGCTCCCCAACCAAGATACGCACTAATTCATTGCAGAAACTGACTCACAGATGAAGGAGTTCTGCTGCAAGATTGGATGCGAGGACGATCACTACATCGTAAGCAAAGCGACACTTACTGGGTTTAGCGGGGTCGGGCCGGGAGAGCAAATTATTGATTTTCGAAAATGATTTGCTCATCATTGCAGGCGTGGAAATGCATGGCGAGATAAACTCCATCTATTATCCCCCAGATCTGCTGATACATGCACACAAGTAGTTACACGCAGTCTACTTCAACCCGGTTCAGTCATCGTCCCTCATAGTCCAGTCATACACACAATCTCATCCAATTATTATGCTATTTCGAGACAATAAACATGCTTGTTCTTGTTGTGGACATAAATTGAGGAAAAAAATTGTTTTTCACCATTCCGAAATGACACAATAATGAATATATTCCAGCAATGGTATGATTGGTCTCAATATTGTAAATCCACTGATGCTGAACTATGTTATCGTTGCACATCCAACAATGAGAGGAGTTCCGACAATTGACTCCACCTGCAGAGTGATTGTGAGAGATTACGTCGACAGTAATAGAACAAACTTTTATCACGGAGATAACGGTCTCTACTCTAAACCTGTGACAGGGGGTCCTCCGTCCAAGCTGAATATCCACGAGCAAATGGGCGTGTCACAGGTTATCCACCAATCTCCCATCGAACTCTGGTCCCAAATGTTCTGAAATAACATACCATATCATACTCCGTAATATAGGAGAGACATCTAGTAGTAGTACAGTATCTTATCTATATTAGGTATCGTTAATTGTTTGTTTTTATTCAGGATTACTTTAGTTTTTTCTTTTGTGTTTTTGATGTTTGATCTTTTGTCGCAATTTACATGTATTGTTTTTAGGTTCGTTTCTCATGTCTCCCCATATCGATTTCCATGTCTACAAGTGCTTTTGCATAATGTTTTCTCTCCCTCGTTTCGTTTTCCCCCAAAAAAGTACACACGTGCAGTCTTCATCTAGCGAGAGGTCGTTTCCGTCTCTCTTCGTTGTTCGTCATTGCAGTGATAAAGGTATTGGGTCGTTGATCTTTGGTCTTTCGTCTATCTTGCATACGTCAGACCAAAGAATACGATGAATGAAGAGACGGATTCATCCTCATGACACTCCTATTTGTGATCATACTTTTCAATCGCCTGCCAGCCCGTGGAAGTTGTCATTGTATGCCTTTTTAAGAGTGTGTTGCCACTTTCCAGTGAAATAAATCGTTTAATGATAAAGTTGTTGAGCACAAATTATCGCAAAATGCATCTTGGAACGTGGGAACAACTGTGTGGCTGAGATCACGTTGGGGGAAGGGAAGAGGGTCATTGGGAGGCCGAGAAGGGGAGAAGAGAAGTAGAGAAAAAGAGAAAGAGATAAGAAGAACAGAGTCACTCACTCTATTAATCTCTAGCGTGCCACAATGCCTTCCCTCGCTTGTTCTCGAATTTATTGCTCACTTACGATAGTTCCTTCCTCCAACAATCAGTTTTTTTTCCAGTTGTCTACATCAACCCCGATTATCAAGTTCTTCAACGACGTGTCAGCTAGTGCACATGAGCGTAAATTATTTCGTCAACGAAAGCATTGACTGTCTGTTTTGAGATTTTTTCCACACGACCTACAATGTGCACGGTGCTAATAAAGATGTTATTGTAATTGTGCGGTACAATAAAGCCGGATCGAGGTTCATGTTTCTCATTTGTGGTTTCAAAGTGTGTTCTTCTTGAGTTTAAATCAATCGCGCTGTCACATAAATTGCGGCAGAGTGGCCAGTCGGGTAAACAACGAGAAGAGAGAAGAGACGGAGGGGTGAAAAGAATAGAGAGAGCGCGGGAAGAAGAGGTCTTTCACTCTCTTTCCTTTGGTCAGCCTTGATGTTACTCCTCACTCTCCATTCTTATTCATTCATTGAATCGCTAGTTTTTTCATGTTCATTTTGTTTCTGCATTTTCGAAACATCCAACACTCTTTCAGTTGCCTACATCAACTCGATCATTCATCTCAACAAGGGTCAATCCAATCAATCGAATTAAATGATCGAAACAGTGAACTTTATTACAAGGTCAGTTCTATAGCCCTTCCTTGTTCCCTTGAAAGAAATTGAGAACTTTTCATATTTCAGCCCACATATCGTATTTGCCCAAAGCTATCGTTCTACGAGACAATTCAGCTTTATGACTGTAAGTCGCCTGCAATCACACATAAATTCCATTTCTACATTTCAGATTCCCTCCCATTCTCGACTACACTCCGTATTCACCTGACCTGGCCAGTCGAGGAAGGCTTCCGTTTTCCTCATTGAAGAATCGATAAACTTAAAATATTTTCATTGATGATTTCTACACATAAATATCATTGAACGCTACCATTTCAATTCTGGCTCTGAATCAAGGGATAGGGATTAGAAATGAAGGGAGGAGGAACGAGGGGGAATTGCTCTCACGCTCCGTTCCTCGTTCGGTTGTTGTGCTCACCGCGGGGTGCAGTAAATATTCAATAGAGATGGAGATGGATGGGACAAACCGCCCTCGGGGAGAGAGGGTCATTGCTCGTTGCTTGTTGGCGTTGAAATACTTGTTCTAGATACTCACTTCTGTCGACCGCGATTTACCCGTATTCGTCCTTCTCAGACTTGCCATGACCCTTCTCCTTCTCTTTGGACACTATCTTGGTGAACTCTCTCTCTCTCTCTCTCTCTTTCCTCGATTTCTGGTTGCTGTACAACTGGCCTTTGAGCGCTTCAATAGGAGGTGAGAAAAAGAGAGGGAGAGAGAGAGAGAGAGAGAGAAAGGATAGAGTGAGTGGATAATGCGCACATGATAAAGGTCTTTCCTCACTCTCTCTCTCTCTATCATTTGTTCCTGTTACTCGTGTGCTCACCCATCTCTTCTTACTGATATCTGTTTCAGTTGTCTACGCCAACTCAATAGTGATATTAGCATGCCTGTCGGATTTATGAGGGTAAATAAAAATGAAACAAAGTGAGTAATCCTTGACAAACTGCCTGTCTGATGATGTCTGTCAGTTTCTGTTTATCTATCTGTCTGTCTGACTATCTACAACTGTCTGGACTACGAGAATCCACAGTTTTCATTCAGCACATTTAGCCCCTATCGTGGATGATCTACGAATAATGAAACGAGCTTGCGAATATGCTAACGAGAGCAGGGATACACGCAAATAATCGTATCTATGAAAAGTGAGTGCTAACTATGATAATAATACAAATCATCAATGGTCCTTTAGATATATGAATGACAGCGGCCTCGCCTTTGCTCTTTAATTGTCGACATGTTTCTCTTATCGGATTACTCTTTTTTCTATTTTGGACAGTGTGTGCCAAGATGAATAAAGTTGATGCGATAAATGCCTGTTTTCCCGCCTAAAATATCATTGAGCAGGAGTTTCAATCTCAAATGACCAATCAAGTCAAATATACGAGTGGGGACACAAATTGATAAGTGCGCACAATCTCCTCTAGAAAGGGTGATTTCTGCCTGTTTTTGACCAGCCAGAAGGGGGGGGGGGAGTAAACAAGGAAAGAGGGGAGAGAGGACTGGAGAGAGAAGGACAGAAGAGAGGAAGTCCCCTCTCGCTCCATCGATCGCTCTCACTGTCCCAGCTGTTGACCAAAACCCTACGCGCTAGTTTTCTCACCCTTTGTTCACTATTCTTCTGAATATTCTATTGTAATTGTCTCACACGCGTTTGGTCTTGTTTATGTAGATTTTTAAATACTTTCAGTTGCCTACTCCAACTCAAAATGGTCGTTCTCGTTCAGTGATGCTTTTACGCTACTGTTGATTCAATTCGAGAAACGGCAATATTCGCACGGACTACATGTGAGTAAAAAAGCCCGTTTGCGCCCGTTCAAGTGTCAATTCAGGATCCATACCGAATACATACCAGCAGACCATCGCCCACTGAATTCGAATTCATTGAGTGATGTTACTGAGGATATATGATAGAACTGTTAGAGAACGTTTTGTTTCTTTACTAAACTATCTGTAAACACCATCTAAATGAGCTCAATTGTGATAAAAATTTTATTATGAAAGATTGACGTCTGAACACGAAAAAGGGATACTCGCTGGATCATAAAACAAAGAGAGTTAGTAACCACGAATGTTGGTAGTGCCTAGTAACCACGATCCTAATTCCCCACCAGCGTACACACGACACGCCGGTTAGTCTCGCAACAGACCACTGCTTTCAGGTTAGGTCCCAGTTGCAGCGCAGACGTGGGGTAGTCGACGACGCACTGCGCGTTAGTAATCGACTCAGAACTTACTTTTACTTTATTTAACCATTCGTAATACTGATTATCACTGCGTTTCCCCATCTGTTTCCCGAGTAGTAGATACTGCGGTTCTTTACATGACCATCATTGATCATCTGAATATCATCTGCCATCACGCACTTTTACTTTTACTAACTCGAACTAAGAAAGAAATCCCCTGTTACAGGCTGGTCCCTTGCTACAAAACGCTGTACGTGAGAACTCATCTCTGTCTAATCAAAGAACGCCATTCCCAGAGGATACTCTACCCCTCTGGTAATGCCTTTTCAGAAAAAAATAAATCGCTCGGCCACACTTTCGGCACATCGGCTTCATCGTTTCGTGTCTACACACCATAGTCGTACAAGGTTCTCAACTAGGCACTATTCTCCTTTCACCTCCCATCAAATCCGCCACACTTCCCTACACAGAGCACGCTCATCTCATTCTTCACGCTCTATTTAACTCCTCTCACGTCTAGAACATCTTATCGCTTTTACTCTGTGTTCTCTCCCTTGTCTGTGCTCCGAGTGTCTCTCTCTCTCTCTCGATTTCTACAACCCATATTCCTTCCAGAATCCTCGTTAGATCATGAGCCATCCAGTATACAGTACTGTTGCTGCTCTCGTCAGGTATCTTCGACATTAATAGGATTTATCGAACCTCTTCATTTTTTTAGTCTGAAAACGACCAAATTCTCCGTTCTCGGACTACTCACTCTCTATTTGATCAAGAAACTGAAGGAAAGATCTTTGAGGAACAAGGTTTGTGTAAAGAATTCTCACTATTCAACGCACTAACGATCATTAATCACGAAGAATCTGCAGAGTATAATAAGTTATCACGTGCAAAGTATGGTTCAGATCCAATCGTCTCTGGCTCTTCGAATTGACGCAGCTCAAAAGGAGAGGGAAGAGAACATCGAATGGGCAAGGAAAGAAGCAAGATTGGTCAGCGATGAGGAAAGGATCAGAATCGAGGCTATGACCTTCACACAACTTAGAGGCTCGTGTTAAATTTCTAATTCGCAAACTAATCTGAGTATCTCTCAGATGCGCTGCAGTCGCGAGAAGTCTCTGCAGAAAGTGTGATCCGAGTATACTTTGGACTCGCAATTCAAGCCCATGAGAGAACAAATTGTCTCACCAATATCATCAAGGTAGTTATTGAGCTGTTTACGGTTTATCAATCCACTTTTGAGGAGTCATTGAGGGATGCTCGAGAGATGGACGAAAGAGCGAAGGATCCATCCTTCAATAAACCTCATCTCTTCGGTCTGCCCATCAGTATCAAAGATACGAGTGAGGTAGGTCAGGAGATGGATGAACCTCTAGTCAACAATTATCTTAGCTGGCGGGCCATCGAAGCACATGGGGATTGGCCAAACTCGCGGACAATTATCCAAAGGAGGACTCGTATCTGGTTATGAAGCTCAGACAAGAGGGTATGCGATCTGCCCTAGAAATCTAAGGATATACTTTTCCTTGCAGGAATGATTCCGTTCTGTCAGACAAATGTCCCGACGACGTGTTTGACATACATGACCAGCAATTCCATCTATGGTCAGGATTTGCACTCCCTATCGGTCTTGATGGCCAAATCACAATATTAATTTAATTTTATTGCATTGCAATAACATATATGTATATTCATCCTGTGAACAGGCACAACGACAAATCCGCATTCTTCCTCTCGAACTTGTGGTGGATCCTCGGGTGGAGAAGGAGCTCTTGTTGCTTCCCGCGGATCAATCATTGGAATGGGATCAGATATTGGAGGATCGATTCGTATCCCCTCAGCCTACTCGGGCTGCTGCGGATTCAAGGTAACCGCCCCTAAAACGCGTTGAAAGATGTGCAGAGACGTATCTCCTACAGCCGTCCGCAACCCGATTCTCTACACTACAAATGAAGGAACCCGTTCCGATGCGTCCCATCAACATGCCCACTGAGGGACCACTCGCACAGGATCCCCATGCCATCGTCGCCATTATGAGGTCCACTTCATCCATGATCCGAACAGAATTGATAAAAAAATTCTTTGAAGAGCCCTCTGGTCGGACCGCTTCATCTCCAATCACGACCCATTCAGTGTTCCCGTCGACTTCAGAGAGGATTTGTTCAAGGAAGGCAGGACGTATCGTGTCGGTAAATGAGCCATGTTGATTCGATTGGTGATCTCTATGCAGGATATTACACGACCGATGGCTACGTTGATCCTCTACCCGGCAATCAGAGAGTAGTCAAAGAAGCTGTGGAATTGCTGAGAAAGAAGGGTGCGTATTAACGTTGACAAATTGTATACTGTGTCTTGCCAAAATGAGTGTTTTCTTGCACGTGATGACGAATAGAGAGACACAAAATTAGTTCTAACACTCGCCAGAATAAATGAGAACTAGTCATGGGGCTACTTTAAGAGACCTTTCACGAGAGAACGTAACAACAGCACGGATGACTTTTCTGCAACCTACCCCAATATTTTTTTGGTGAAGTTCTCATACCGAGTGCTGATTCCCGTCGCAATATGAACAGTTTTTATGAACTCTCCGAAAAGTTACAGGCCTGGCCCAAAAAAAGTCAGATTTTTCAACTAAAATTTTATATTGTTCTTAAAACTTGAAACTACGTATTTTTACACGTAGATTTCGAAAAAAATATTTTGGAAGATATACGACTTCGAAAAAAGGTCAAAAATCGATTTTTTCCACGTTTTTTCGCTCTAGTGAAAATTTTTATCGTCCATTGACCTTTTTAAACATTAAAATCGGATTCCTCATGAAAAATTACTACGGGTCCCAAAAATTCAGAGAAATCGATCCATGTGCCCGTGAATTACATCGTTCCAAGTAACGCCCAGTCATGACTTTTTGAGCAAAACTGCTCACTTTGACAGGATGCAAAACGTTCAGAGAACCATTCCTTATGCCCGAATGGAATTTTTTATTCATTTTTCACCTATTTACGATGTTTTGACAACTTTCCGACACCAATTTCGAAAATCGTTCACCTCGACTTTTTTCACATAACGGTCCCCCCTTATGTGAAAAATCCACTCAGGGGTCATGTCAAAAATGGATTTCAAATCAGCTTATATGAATGTAAAGGTGTTTAAAACTTAGTTTTATATTAGTTTCAGTGCATTTAGACATAATATTATGGCCAATTCTGGTATGACCCCAGACGGATTTTTCACATAAGGGGGGACCGTTATGTGAAAAAAGTCGAGGTGAACGATTTTCGAAATTGGTGTCGGAAAGTTGTCAAAACATCGTAAATAGGTGAAAAATGAATAAAAAATTCCATTCGGGCATAAGGAATGGTTCTCTGAACGTTTTGCATCCTGTCAAAGTGAGCAGTTTTGCTCAAAAAGTCATGACTGGGCGTTACTTGGAACGATGTAATTCACGGGCACATGGATCGATTTCTCTGAATTTTTGGGACCCGTAGTAATTTTTCATGAGGAATCCGATTTTAATGTTTAAAAAGGTCAATGGACGATAAAATTTTTCACTAGAGCGAAAAAACGTGGAAAAAATCGATTTTTGACCTTTTTTCGAAGTCGTATATCTTCCAAAATATTTTTTTCGAAATCTACGTGTAAAAATACGTAGTTTCAAGTTTTAAGAACAATATAAAATTTTAGTTGAAAAATCTGACTTTTTTTGGGCCAGGCCTGTAACTTTTCGGAGAGTTCATAAAAACTGTTCATATTGCGACGGGAATCAGCACTCGGTATGAGAACTTCACCAAAAAAATATTGGGGTAGGTTGCAGAAAAGTCATCCGTCCCCCCTTCTCAATAGCTACGTTCTCTCGTGAAACGTCTCTTAACAGATATTTATGGATTTTTATTTCAGGCCATGAGCTCGTTCCATTCCACATGGAAGATATTGTAGCAGAGATGGCACGAGGAATGTTTTGTACCATTTCTGCAGATGGAGGAGCAAGACAGGCGAAGCTTCTCGAAAATGTGCGTTATATAGACACTCTTATATATTTTTGGCCGTAAATTATTACCAATGAAATGCGGAAACGCGTCGGGCACTTGACAAGGATGTGAGACGTTTGATTGGTTCAGGAACCGCTCTGCCCTCTGATGTCTCCACTCAGGGAGCACGCTGAGATGCCTATGTGGAGAAAGGTTGTATTGATATTATGATGAGGAAAGAAGAATAATGAGATTTGCAGAGACTCATCGGATGGTTTTTCAAACTGAGTGGAGATGAAGCAAGTGCCGATGCAATGCTCGTCCAGTCGAAATGTGCCAGTGGTCAGTTAAATGCTTTACGTATTTCAAGAAATATCAGTGTGAAAACATTCCAATATTCGCACACATGTGTACAATTTAGACGTGCAAGATGCGATCGATAAAGTGTACGCAACTCGCAAGCGTCTCGTTAAGAAGATGAAGGATGAGAAGATCGACCTTATCCTCTGTCCCACTACAGTAATCACAGGTCGATCATCGACTACTGTCTTATTTCTCATTTAGATTTCTCCCGCCATGCCTCATGCTCTTCCCAATCTGATTCCCTTCACTGCAATAATGGCAACGATGTTGTGGAACGCGATGGATTTCCCTGCGGGAGTTGTTTCGGTAGATCAAGGAGACCCTGATACCTTAATCCATGTAACCTTGCAGACTGGATCATGGACTGAAGCCGATGAGAAGGCACTAGAGGACTATTCGGCAAAGGGATTGGTAGAGGCGGAGGTGAAAAGAGGATGCAAGGTGAGCTGCAACTTGCCCATTTTATTCGATAATAAACTATTCTGGAATGTGTGCAGGAAAGCGTCGGCCTTCCACTATCAGTACAGATCGTCGCTCCTGCATTCAGGTATGAATTTATCGCCCTGATAAATTGAGAAAACCTTTTTCAGAGATGAATCAGCACTGCGAGTGATGTGTGATCTGTATGATGCGATGAAGGAAGAAAAGAATGTTTCGCTCCAATGATCAAGTGGATTCCATATCTATGAATATCGTATCATAGTCTTCAATCTGTCTAATTGTTCATATTGAACAGATTTAATTTTTTTCAGACCACGGTGTTGTATAAATGTTTGTTTTGTTGTGTCTAGAGATACTACCCCCAACCCCCACCAACCGATTCGATCTACATCGACGGACATCCGTTTCTGGAACAATCTCGCCACATTTCCTTGTAATTTGGTGGTCAATAGCACAGAATCGATCGGAGCGAGATGTATTCCGGATCAGTGATCAGATCATATACACGAGTTGATATGGGGTATTACAAGAAATTGATATGGGTGCCATATGAGTGGTATACAATTTCAGACAACGTTCATTCTAGTTTAGTGACCATAAAACAGAAATAAATAACCGATAACAGATTGGTATATATAAGGCACTTAATCCACGGTAAAATCTTGTGGTCAGAGACAACTTCATCAGAGAATATCAGCTCCCAGATATATCATTTGTTCATAGTAGAGCGGGTGTTCAAGTATGTGACGGAAATAGTGGTTGAGAAAACATAATAGTATGTTTTCATCTTGAAAGATAGATTGTCATGTTCTATTCAGTTATGTTATCAGAACCATGACCATCGTCATGAACTGTATCGATTTTGCCATTGGATTGATTGGGATTCCGGCGAATACAATCCTGATATTAGCAATTGTTCTATCAAAAGATTCAAATCTGAAGGTTTGCGAGTTTTTCCTTGTTGAAATTATTGAACTGTTTTTTTCAGGCATATTCTGTTATCCTTTTGAACTCTGCCGTGACGGATTTAATCGCCGTTGTCGTTGAATTGATGGCAATGACAAGGTTGATTTTTCAGAAAAGGTAAAGTGAAATCCTTCATTCAGAATGATCGCTGAGTATCCCGCATTAGTGCACATTTACGAAGGATTCTGTACTATACTTGGCATTCACGCATGCAAAATAACCATGCTGACTGAATTGCATGTGATGTTCCACTCAATTCTTCTCATAGCAGTTGCGTTCTGGTATAGGTTCGGCGGGTTTTGAAATTAAATAAATCAAACACTTCGTGGTCAGAAACACAATTCTCAAAGGCCGATTTCCTTCTTCATACAACGTGCAAGGAGTTATCTGCGGGATTCTCCTTCCAACGATCACTAGCATGGTCAGTCAAATTAATGTAATCGCTGAAGCCGATGTTTTAGTGCTTGTTCACTTGGTCGGACGACAGTTATCGAGTTGTGCCTCGCGTTTACCCAGACATTAATATGTCTGCCATTGTGCACAGTATGGTTAAAATACCTTAGAAAGTGTATACTTTATTTTTTTAGCGAGCTGCAATTTCGACGATACTCCAATGACGTTTGTCCAATCGTGGACAATGTCTTCGTCGATACTCGCCTATGCTTTCATTTTCTACTATAGAGCTCAGGTTCGTGACGAGCATATGAGGCGGTTTGCGTTAGGATCAACAAGTGTTGGGAACAGGCAAAAAAATCGAAAGTGCCCAAAAGTTGGCCCTAGGGGTTATTTTTCATGCTGAAGAACCTGGTATGTTCGATTTCGCAATATGTCCCCTTTTCGCTCCAGTGGGGGCACCCCCCATTTCGCCCTTAAACGCGTTTTTCGACCAAATCACGCCGGGAAATGCATGAAATGGCACGAAATCTCGCGTTACATAACAGAATTTTGTGCTCTATCTCGTGGTTACCTTGAATTGTCATGATTCTTTTTCGTTCTCGAGAAAAAAGCGTTTTTTGACCCAATTGCGTGCGGGAAAAATCCCTTCACCAGATGAAAGAGCATACTCTGCTGATCATTTTGCGCTATTGAAAGTGGTATTTATTTGAGGCAAAAGATAATTTATATCGATTTTTGTGACAAGTCAAAAAATAAAATTTTTTGAATACCCCCGTGTTGGTGCTCATTTTGAAGAACTCGTTGAGCTGATCATTTTCTGTGAAGATACCATATCATTTAAACCTCTTTGTGAGAAGTTACAACAGACCGATGTCCACTTTTCATGAGGGGTTGCGGATATGCACGTTTTCCGCACTTGTAACTTCTCACAAAGAGGTTTAAATGATATGGTATCTTCACAGAAAATGATCAGCTCAACGAGTTCTTCAAAATGAGCACCAACACGGGGGTATTCAAAAAATTTTATTTTTTGACTTGTCACAAAAATCGATATAAATTATCTTTTGCCTCAAATAAATACCACTTTCAATAGCGCAAAATGATCAGCAGAGTATGCTCTTTCATCTGGTGAAGGGATTTTTCCCGCACGCAATTGGGTCAAAAAACGCTTTTTTCTCGAGAACGAAAAAGAATCATGACAATTCAAGGTAACCACGAGATAGAGCACAAAATTCTGTTATGTAACGCGAGATTTCGTGCCATTTCATGCATTTCCCGGCGTGATTTGGTCGAAAAACGCGTTTAAGGGCGAAATGGGGGGTGCCCCCACTGGAGCGAAAAGGGGACATATTGCGAAATCGAACATACCAGGTTCTTCAGCATGAAAAATAACCCCTAGGGCCAACTTTTGGGCACTTTCGATTTTTTGCCTGTTCCCGACCCCCGTTGGTGCTTGTTGATCCTAACGCAAACGGCCTCATATATACACAGGAAGAATACACTTTTAACAGGTTAATCGAACACTGCACGAACAAGCAAGCAAAATGAGCAGCACAACGAAGAAAATGCACGATTATCTTATCAGAGTGAGTATTTGCATACCAATCTCATCATATTTTGTCCTACTCAGGCACTTACGTACCATTCCATCCTTCCATCTCTCTCCACTCTGGGCGTTATCGGATTCGCAGCTCAAATTATGGGTGTGCAGAATCCGATGATCGAAAGAGCTGCTTTTGTGGTATTCACACTCCATAATATTCATTTCAATGATATCTCAGAGTTGCTCGATTCCACCTGCAATCAATCCTCTTCTAACCCTTTATTTTGTTGCGCCATACAGAAGGTTTTATCGACAGTTTGTTAGAAAACGTGTGTACTTTTGACATAGATTCGTCGAGCGACTCGGTGTATTCAAATCAGAAAATAGAACGACGAGTACAGTCAACAACAGCGCTGGATTAAGCAATTTCTCACAATCAACCAAAGATGTGTATTGACTGGTGACTGAACTCCGAAACTACGACTATACGCCATGTTTTGCACAAAACACGACAGATTGGATAATTCTTGGAAAATCATTAAAAAAATTATACTGTTATGGTCAATGTGTTCAATTCAGGAAAATAAGCCCTGACCTCACTCTCGAATGCATTCACTTTTTCACAATTGCGCTGTTTTGTGTCTGAATCCGTTTTTGTATCGTTTTACTCTATTTCTCCGATGAAATTAATCGCTTCTAGTACAAGATAAAAAGAATGTTGACATTTGCAGCTATCGTATGAAATGTCGCA
This sequence comes from Pristionchus exspectatus, assembly GCA_911812115.1. Taxonomy (NCBI): domain Eukaryota; kingdom Metazoa; phylum Nematoda; class Chromadorea; order Rhabditida; family Neodiplogasteridae; genus Pristionchus; species Pristionchus exspectatus. Next base: position 11,964,719 of record OU461582.1, read on the forward strand.
ATGTACTCAGTGAGCGCTTTCACAAGAGTACGAATCATTTGAACGTGAAAGGTAAAAATTGCAACAAAAAAAAGCAAAAAAAGAGAAAAAGAATGCTTCAACTACAATTCTCTCCCACTTTTGCCGCGATTATGTGAATCCGATGGAATGATAACGAGTAAAAACATTCAGCGAATAACCGTTTGTGATGGCCTCGATGCCCTCAAGTGCAGAAGTACCAAAACTATTTTATATCATTTTCTCTGAATCATCGGCATCGTCTGATCACTGTGTCTTTGACACTCCTACGCTATGAAAAGGAGAGAGAGAGACATCATAAATATGGATATCAAAGTGAAGAAACGGAAAAAAAGAATCTTGATTCCGCGTGCTCTCTCAGTGGCCAGAACGACGAGAGAGCGCAAGGAATGAAAATGAATAGTTTATTTTGACAGCCCTGTTCATAAAGTACCCGCATACAAATATCGGCCGCTCCAATTTCAGCGACCGAAGTGGTGCTTCTTCTTCTTCTATGTTTTCGCGTTGTTTGTGTTCTAACAAATAGATACTGCTTCCAGACGTCTCGGCCTACTAATACAGTGAGAGAATGCTCGTCTGCCTGCTACTAATCTCCCTCGTTGGCATTGTCGACGCAACGGCCGGACGGACTGCTGAGGTACCGAGGCGTTAGTGATTCAAATGAAAGCATTCATTTGTTTATCTAGACCGCACGATTGAGTGAGAAACTCAATCCTTTTGTTCCTTTTGCCAGTCCTATGTCGACCACTGAAAGAGGTGGAATAATCTGTTCAGGATTGCGAGACGGGCGACCAATGGACGGAGAACTACATCCGATTCGAATGCTACGAAGGCGAGGGAGTCGTCGTGAAAGGAGTCAGAGCCGTCGGTTAGTCGAAGTGTACCGTAGACAAAAGACACAGTACGTCGATTTCCTGATCTAAGGATGGTCAAATGTTTGGGTGTATCGCAGGTTGTGTGCCAACGAACACGGAGAACGGGCCGATGATCTCTCCGGGTTCCTCCTTTGACGAGCAATACTTCACGTATAACTGCATCCAAAGCGACGAAGACACGGTCACGTATCAGATCAAGAGTGCGCCTTTCACAACTTTTGCTTCAAGTCTATGAATGGCCAAATTTTAAAGGGACCTGGACACACAAATGAAGTAAAGTTCAGAAAAAAGAGCTGATTTTTCTAAGAAAAACTCAGAAAACCGCATATTTTTACGATTTTTTTGAAAGAAGTTATGATTTTTCAAAGTTGCACATTTTGACTGTGCGCCCCGGCATACTGTGTTTAGCGCTGCTAAACACAGTATGCCGGGGCGCAAGGCAAAAATTCGAAACTTTGAAAAATCATAACTTCTTTCAAAAAAATCGTAAAAATATGCGGTTTTCTGAGTTTTTCTTAGAAAAATCAGCTCCTTTTTCTGAACTTTACTTCATTTGTGTGTCCAGGTCCCTTTAATATTTTCGAAATTCGTTAATATTATGTATATTCGCAGACTGTCGGGATGCTGTTGGCACGGCGCTTCTGGTGGATGAATCGAGAAAGGCGAAAGACGGAACGGACTACCGTTGCTATCGAGACAGCAAGGGCGCAGTCAAGCTCGCAGTTGGTACGCACTTGCAATTCCTCGTTTACTCATTGTTTGCTGCTCGTTCAACCACATTATCTGCCTGTGCTACTTTAGGCGGAGGCTGCATTCACAAGGGCAAGCTGTACACGGTGGGACAGAAGTGGATTGAGAACGAACAGTTCAAGGTAATCACTCACCGAAATGAGCTATTCTTACCGTACCCATTGTAGGATACGGTAGCTGGCAAAGATCTAGTAATCGGAAACGGATCGAGACTGTGGTGCACAGGCGACGCAAAGAGTGGATTCCGAGTCGAGGCTTATGGTGATTTTATATTTTCTACATCCAAAAAATGGCTATCAAGCGCCCACTTTACACTCTCAACTCGCAGGTTGCGTTATTTCCACTGGTGTCTATCTGGCGGATGGCGGGTTCACTGGCATCGGGAAGACCTTTGTCCAGTGCAAAATCGCAAAGACCGCAGGGAAGGCGGGCTCAACCGTATCGATCAAGGTTGTCGATGAGAGCGGTCAGTAAGAAATACTTTTTCTTGGAAAAAGTTGTATCCCACTATTGCAGTGGTGACGTGCAACGACAACGGAAAGATCTTGAAGAGCGGCGAGCAGATCACTACCCCAGCTGGCGATGTCTTCCTCTGCAAGTACTGCGTCCTCAACAAGATTGGTGCGTTTTTTATCTGCTTTTTGCAGTAACATGACGCTTTAGCGAGAAAAAAACGAAAACAAAATATTCTTACAGGATGTATCTTCAAAGGAAAGCAGTACAAGACGGGTTTAATTCTGCACGGTGGAAAGGCGTACGAATGCATGGCCTCTGGAACTGGCGTATTCGATTTCGGCCCAGTCAGTAAGTGACAAAATAGAAAAAAATGTATAGTAGTACTTGCAAAAAAGTAAAATCTTTCCAGCTGGTTGTCCAATGTCCGACGGATCGATCAGGCCTTTCATGTCAAGATGGTACAATGCGACACAGGCGTTTCAGTGTCGATACCAGATCAGAAGCGGCAAAGTCACCACGTATATCACTGTCGGTGCGTAGCAGTCTTTTTTTTTTTGGTCAAATGCGCTTGCAATTCTTTCTATTGTATTTGTGCTGAAACTTCAGGGTGTTCGAACAACGGGCAAACCGTTCGCAAGTACCAGGTTATCGGCTCGGGAAGAAACCTGAGAAAGTGTTTCTTGGTTCCGGGAAAGTACTATCAGATGCGTGACATGACAGCGGCAGAGATCGATGAGTACTACAATTCCAAGGTTTGGGATATCCGCTTCGTTTTCTTTGTAAAGAAGTTGAGTGTTCTAGTGTAGAAAAATATAATATGAGTATAAATATTGTTCCAGAGTAAATCCGCGGGTGCCGCTGAGGTCTTCGAAGGCGTGGGAGGCTCGGGATCGGGCAACGAACTGCTTGGAGAACCGAATTCCCCATCTGTACCGAGCAAGGATGGAGGGAAGAACGTGGATACCTGCATCGCAATGTGCACTGCTTCATGTAAATTGTAATTTTGAAAGAGCAACAAATGAGATAAACGGATTTTTAATACTATATCTCCTATCCTTTGTGTGAGTGTTTTGAATTTTTGCTTGTGAAACTGTCTTTCGAGAATGTTAATGTCATCACAAGCTGCAATTGCTCTCTGATTGCGTTTGAACAAACGAATTCAATTTGGCAATTAGAAAAACTTTTCATATAAAAATAGTTCAGAAAAACCCAATAAGAGTCACACTACGACAGCGTGAATCTGATCGAACTGGAGGGCACGACTCCATTAGATGAAATAAACAAAGATTTTATATATCTGCAAATATCCGGAGTCTTTTTTTAAGAGAGAGGGCTAACTTTCTGTACGGCGGAATAAAGTACATGTTGATCAGAGGTGATGCTATCGGGAAAATGCTGGTGGACTGAAAAAAATACTATCGGATCTCTAGAGAATTCTAATGTACATAAATGTTAGTCTAACAAAGAAAAACTCGCCATGAATACCGTCCTTTGCAATGTCCGCGAGCGCACAATGCCGAATACGTCGACAAGCCAGAGAGCAATACCGAAAATGTAGGCAAGCGGCAGCATCATTTGAGCGGTGAGCGAGTGGTAGATCATGTTGTGATTTGTTCGGTCTGCCGCACTCGACTTTAATGTTTCTGATCATTTACCCTCAGAACTTTGACGTACCATATCACGCAAGGACGCGAACAATCGACGTCGCAGCACGAAAATGGCTCCAAAACCGAGAGTGAGCGTGGTGAATATAGAGATGAATGAGAACAGAGGCAGCATGGTGTCATTGTATTCTCCAAACAAGACGAGTGCGCTCACTGTTTGATTGGCGTACCCTTCAACCTTATAGGAACCAGCGAGATAAAAGGCGAACTGAAAGCTCTCATTTCTTGAAAAAAAAACAGTGCGATAAATATACAATACTGAAAACTGTGAAGAGGGCAGCTACAGCTGCAGCGATTCGAATCCTTTCGAGGATTGTTTTTATATCGAGGTTGATTTTGTACTTGGCTTCGAACATCCAAACACGGCAGACGAATGAGATGAGGAGAAGGTATACTGACTGGCCCATTAACTCGACATGAGCGGCTAGAAAATACAAAAATTTAAGAATGCTTGCTCGAAATGTAGACATTGAAAGAAGTGGCAAGCTTTCGCGTTAACGAGTGTACAGGCTCCAATATATACATACACTATGCGACCATCAAGGAACATAATTCTGCAAGCTCTATTGTATCCTGGAAATATATGCAAAAATTCCAACCTGTCAATACACATGAAATTACAAAATGCGGAAAGCAAGTCAACACAACCAATGTTTAGCAAGAGAAATGCGTATGCAGACAAGTCTTTCGGAGTCCTAAATCATTCTCAAAAATATATGCCCACTTTTCAGAATTACCTTTTTTTGATAATGAGAATGTAGATAATATTGATTATAGTCGCTGAAATATCGAGAAAAGATAGAAAGCCAATATGAAGTAGGTCGTCGGTGTCGAGCATTTCAAGGGCATTCAAGTTTTGTGCCTGATTACATGGTTATGATAAACCCCAAGGGATACTCTCGAAAATATATTAATAATAGGAAATTTTGCGAAATGCATTATTGTCAAGGGAAGCGCATATGAACTAAGCGTGCGTGCACCATACGGAAGAGCATCAAGATGATTTTGTGAGCATATAATGCGTGTGAATTGATTCAAACTCAGAAATTTATCCAAAAATTTCTGAAATCTCCATTACTTCAATCAATTTCAAATTAATTTTTTTAAATATTTAATGCTAATTAGACAATAGTTGCTTGACTTGATCATCTTCTTCGTTCACTTCGTAGACATTGTGGTTAAGCACGTTGCCCCTGTAAGAAATGAACGGCGTCAAGGGCTGACAATTGTGATCGAAACGTACGCGCTTCTGTATTGGCATACAACGATAACTTCCTTTCCGCCCTGACATTGTGTCATTCCGCACCCAATTTCGGTCGTGTCCGCCCACGCCATCTCAAAAACACTAACTTTCTACTATAAAGAGTAATGTTTAACCTGTGTAGCGTGTCCGATGAATTCCACCACCGCTTTCGTGAATCTGACGCCTGGCCAACCAAACTTCTGAAACTCGTGCGCCCAAGCTTCCGAGGCTCGCTTGCCCTGACCTTCCGCGCTAATCTGTGGATAACTTGTGTAAGGCGAAATGCACATAATTCGATTCACATTTCTGCTGCTCCGGACTGCGTAGAGATTATCGCCAGTGTTCGTTCTATTTTTCGAGTGGGCGAATGCACAAGTGTCGCTCACAGCTTGAGCGCTTTTCTCGAGGCCACAATTGTATTCCTGCCATTACACATAGCGTGATTTGTTTCCATTCAATTGTAATGTAGTGAAATATAATTTTTGAAATATAAATTACGAAATTCCACCGTAAAATCAAATTTATAAGTCTGTTAACGGATTTTCCATTATTACCATCCATATTTGCCTCACCAGATCGGTAATCGGAATGGCTGCGGCTGGCATAGTCTTGTTCTTGGCGACAAAACTCCCATTGGAGATCGATTCACGGAGATCATTGTGCACTTTTATAATGTCGATTATCTGGATTTCCCTGTTGGTTCAAAGGCCATGGAAAACGATCTTTAGGTGATCGGAATAGTGCCGTCAGGACAGGGCTCTGTTGCATCTGAATGGAAAAAAGTAATCGAAGATGGAATGGCTGATGATTTACTATCTACATTTCCCTCATTTTGCTGCTGCTTTACTGAAAACTGCCGTAGGAATGAGAGATACCAACAAATACTCAGCTGTTGCTGGCATCGTTCCAGCAACACGACGACTGCAGGCAAAACACAACGAAAACGTCCTTTGCTAACATTTATCTCCTTCTGAAAATGTGGCAAGGAAGAAGTGTACCGAATATGATTCCCCACACAATTTATACTCATTTTTTGGCTATTTCTGGACAGTCTATGCATTTAGGGCTGGCAAATGAAGAGAAGAAGGGAGAATGAAGAGACGATTTTCCACTCCCTCTCATTCTCTCTTCATGAAGAATGACCCGGTCGGTCTAGCTCTTCATGAAGAGCAGTTTCCACAAGACAAGCTGAGCTATAACTCGCGTGTGAATGAATATTGTCTCATGAAATTTTAAATGAGGGCTAAGTAGGTCGTGCTTCGTTCACCCATCTAAAAATATCCGAGATTTTACATCTTTTGCATGACATAACTGATTCAGAGCACCTATTCCACGGAGGTGAAGGGGGAACAAACACACTCTATTATCTATATTTGATGCGTTATCGTTATGTTTTGACAAAAGAGCTGTATGAACTAAGTAGGGCAACTACGGAACACCCAAAATATTGCTCAACAGCGGAATACATAAAGTTGCACAAGGCTTCGATTTCTGCATCCAGCTACTATAAATATCAACCGGATAGTATTATCTATGGAGATTAGAAATTTCAATTGGGCACTCAATACTATTACGAATAAATTCAGGCATTCTAGGTGATTTGCATAAGATGCCAGCGCAACCCCGCTCCTTCCCTCACTCACCACGATTTTGGCCACGCTGTTTCTCACCTTCTCATAACAGTATTTCATGCAAAATAGTTCGGGAAGCAAATTTTCGCGCAAACTCTGTTCTCTCGTTCTCCTTTGTCTCCTGCCATCCTTCGTGGCTATCCAATTGTGCGCGAATTCGGACTCCAAAGGGTGATAAAAGCCGATCACGGGAATGCGCCTTGTTGTCCCAAAACATTCTCCAGCCGTACTGGATAGTTCCTTTACTCAAGAAATAGTCGAATCAAGAAAAACCCGGTCGAAAACGCTCATTTTAGAGCAACTCTTCATGAAGAGTTTCTCATTCTTCATGAAGAGTTACCGTATCACCCGGTCTCTTCGTGAAGAATGACGCCGCTTCGCACGCCTTTGTGAGAGAGAATGAAGAGACAAATCTCACTCTTCATTTGCCAGCCCTACTATGCATACTAAAGTGAAAACTATGAAAATAGTTGTTTATAAGTGGATTATATTTGCAACTATTGAGAGTAGACAGTGGACCATTCTAGCAGCCGCTCCAATATTATTGTTCTTTTTTTCGCACGGGAATATCGCTAATAACAACATTCATATTGATGTATCTCGGAAAAGATAACTATACACTGGATTGCATGAAAGATTTATTGCGACAATGACAATCGCATCATTCAGCGCTTCACAAGCTTGACAGTGACTGTTGCCGGGCTGACAGTCAGAGATCCAACGAGTTTGATGGGATTCTAAAATAAAGCATGCGCGATAGCTATCCACACTTTATACCGTTGTCGTCGTCTTCTCAATGTAGAATCGTGACATTAACTTGAGAAGGGCCACTTTCTCCTCGATGTAGGCGAGTCTCATTCCGAGACAGATACGCGGACCCTCGCCAAACGATTGAAATGCAGTGCGAGGGCGGTCCGTAGCCTCTAGCCATCTGCAAGCATAGTAACATCGTTGTCGATACACAGCTTTCTCACAAAAAAAAACAATAAATCGGTTTACCGTTCGGGTCTGAATTCCTCCGCGTCCTCTCCCCACATCTCCTTGTCCATGTGCATACTCCACGTGTCCACTTGCACCATATCACCGACCTCGAAGCGGAATCCGCCTATCTCACACGAATTTGTGCACTCGCGCGTGTGTGCTCTAAACATAAGAGAGCCTTCCTGCACTTCTTCGGTCAACCGGGCAAACATCAAGACAATATGTTGGATTTTCGCGGATATGATTGATACTCACATGCTTCCTAAGGGATAGTGTCTCAGTGACTCCTTAATCACTGCATCCGTGTACTTGAGAAGCTTGATGTCCTCGATTTCGAGCGTCTAAATTCGAACATATAATATTTGAAGAAAAACTATCGAGTAACGGTCACCTCGTGCTCGGCGAGAAACGAGTCGATTTCGTCGAGTAATTTCTGTTGTACGTCGGAGTGATTAGCGAGGAAGTGCGTTACGTAGGCAAGGGAGTTCGACGTCGTCTGAAAAGCAATTCGAGAGTGATGTCATCTACCAATCTCCATCCCACTCACATCAAATCCCGCAAGCAGGAAAATGAGACACTGCCCGACGATCTCATCTGCGGACAGCTTTCGCAGTGTCTAAAATATGCATTTGCTGCTATATTATTTCTAAATTTTACTCACATCAGACTCTTCGCCAAACTTGACCTCGGAAACGTCAACTTCTGCGTCCAAAAATATGTCTATGAAATCTTTCGATGCCATCTCGTCTTCGCTATTTTGCCGCTCCATTTTACGTTGCGCGACGTTTGCCTTCAGCATGTCGATCAGGACGAAGAAAGCGCTCTTATTCGGTACGACATTGGCTGAATTTTTAAATGATTCAATGCTTCTGTGCTTCTAAAATTATACCCAAGAGTTGCAGTACAGCGATGAATTTGTCGACGATAAAGGGAAAGAGAGTGGGAACGACGGTGATCGGGTGGCGAAGTGGCCTGAAGACATTTCTCTTCTGTCGAAGGGCAATTTTATAGGCAGATCACGCACCGATTGAAGATGTCGCGGCACGCATCAAGATACGGATTGTGAAACATTGTGACGTCGTGCGAGCCCAGTGCCACCTTGCAGATGACGTCAAGTGTGAATTCTTGGAAGAATCTAGAGTTTGTAAGTGATTTGCAGATTTTCGTCAGATATGTAAGGAGGCTGTTCGTGACTTTCACGACACAGAAAATAGACGTAATTCATTCGAAACTAACTCAAGCATGTTGACTTCTCCCTGTTGCCGCTCCAACTCATCAACCATCATTGACGCAGAGTTTTCGACGGTGTTAAAAATCTGAATGGATGTATCAAAGAAAGGACGTCGAGAAAGGAACTCTACAAAAATGTTTCGAATTGAAGTTACGGAGTATGCGATTGTTGCGAGGGATAAATCTATAACTGACGTTTCTCAGTGATTTGTGAGTAAATGCGAGACTGCCGAGTGCTCTCAATCTTTTCCAGTGGGGACCTCGCGCCTCAGTTATCTTCGTGTGCGGGCCCTCCTTGCGCTCTTGAAGGGCGAATCTCTGCAGTTCAAGATTAACCGTTACTGCATACCTCAACTCGGTTCACATTTACGGTTCAGAATGGCTTGAGAGCGATTTACGGTCAATATCATCTATCCCTGGGCGAAAAGAACAAAAATATCATTCTCACCGCCCTCGCTGCAAAGTTCTCCGATTGTTTGACGATTATCTCGTTGACAACATTGTAGTCCGAAACGACGACGAAAGGTCGCTGACCCTCGTAAAAGCCGTAGATCTGTCAATCACGGTGATTTGAAACTGATGTTTGGTGCCAATAGATTGTCCGCTTTGGTTGCTCGTCATCTTCATTGCTAGATAATCTCATTCACTTTTACTAGAGGGCAGGAGACCGGCATATTTTTCTGGAAGGTTTGACTATTCAACGAATTATTCATTCTAAAATGAATGAGAGTGGGAAAAATGAGTGATAGAGTAAACAAATAAATTTCTTTTACAAGAAATCGATATCTCTCTAATTTCTTGCTCAAACAATAGTTTGATTTGCAAGTTTGTGCAAGTAACTTCAAAGGTCCATGATTTGCCTATCCTAGTTACAACTGCATACAAATTCTCTGAATATTATAGAGTAAGCACACTGTAGTATTAGTGAGGACAAAATACACTCGCCTTTCCGTATTTCTTGGACCAATCTCTCAGCACGATCGACCTCGGTTTATCAAAGTGCCAAATGTCTCGTAGATTTCCGAGAAGGAGTTCAGGTGGAGGACCAGGCAGACCTCGATTGGACCATTGCTTATTCGCTCGAGTGTAGTAGCTGATAGGGAAGAGAATGGAATAATTGAATATGGAGCTGACTAAAATCGAATATATCCGAGCCAGCTCACATAAAGAGCAGAAGAAGAATAAAAATTGTCGCGAGCAGGAGAATCATCATTAGAAGTCACTGACCTGTTAACTGATTCTATACGCGCTTATTAATGTTAGTCTCGTTATCAGCCTGTGCCATTCCTTAACCATGGCCGAGACTACCCTGTGTAGAGAGCAAATCACTATATCTAGAGAGCGAAGGAAGTCTCCCTCTCTGTCAAGCTGTGCATTGAGAATAAACAAGAGAAGGAAGAGACGCAACACGGCCCCTTCTTCATCGAACAATGACACCGATCAGCCGTCTGATTAAAATGAGATGGTATCTTCATTTCCCATCTTTATTATGATATCCCCCGTGACATCTTACAAAAGTTCTTCGTGAGTTTCTTGCAACTTTTTTTCCAAACAATCTATAAACCTTGACTGCAACGTCCATTGACTCAGCAATCAGCAATCAGCACGTTCCTGATTAGAAAACACACAATTCGAGTGGTCTGTGCTGTTTTCGATTACTTTCACGTGGCCATAAAACGCAGGTTTCCAGGAATACGGGCGAAGATGATCCGACAATTGGTTGACTAGGGAACGTCTTCAACGGTGATTTACAGTGTCGATTACCGTAGTTAGCCATGCTACGACCCTCTGTCCTAATTGACACTTGCAGTTCGCATGTGATAATTGAGCATTGCCTCTCATCCAAATTCTTCCATTATCGATTCTATTCCTCACGACCATCCAAACCACTTACTATTTCCATTTTTCCATAATGCAATAGTTTACTCGATTCGCGCGCGTGATAGATAGCGTGTGTTTCAAAAGCTAACCAAAATGTGCTGGTTAGCGAGTTATCAATTCAGTGGGAGGTGGGAAAGGGGAAGGAGCAAAGATAGATCGCGAGCCTCCTTCCGGCCTCTTCCTAACCCCTCTCGCGCAAACGCTTTGAATGGAAAGAATCACACGAAAGTCTTCGATTTCATAATTTATTTCTGGCGAATTTAATCTAATATATAAATGTATGCTCCTACATTTCCCAGCCCTAATCTTAAATTCATGGGAAAAAATTATTATGTGCAGCAAAACAACGGAGCAAACTTTTTATCAAAAAAACGCAAGCAATTTTTTTCTTCAGCGGTGTTGATTTTTTCAATGTTCTCCCTTCGCTTTCCTCAGCGCTTTTATCGATTCCTCTGTTGTTGTTTTCCTATCATATACGAGATCGAAGTATGCGAGAGCGTCGATCACAGCGCGCGTCCAATTTGTAGCGTATGAGAATTCGGAGGTACGATAGTCCTGCAGAAATAAATTTATTTCTCTTCGCTTGTGTCAGTGACTCCCGATTCACTTTAGTCATGTCTTTTTCTGGAAACCAATTCGAATGATGCCCGATCAAAGTGATTCTCTGACCTGCGGGAACGAGTGGTGGAAGTTGTGGCCGCCCTCTCCGACCGCTTGTAGATTCGTCCACGTCGATTCGACGGGTGAAATGGTCGCGTCGTACGGTCGATAGCCGATCATGTGAGCGGCCGAGTTGATCAACCTAGTGAATAATCAGTATAAATTACTCGTACAACAATCTCAATCATGTTACTCTCTCTCTCTCTTTCCGTGTTCGCTAATCACATGCAACTCTGCAAAGAATAATTGAAAGAGATGAACTTCTCGAAAAAAAGCAATTCTGTACATAACCATAATCTATGCAACCCTTACCATGTGGAATTGAGAGTGAACGCATATCGGAAGATCGCGGCGACGTAGAATGCGACGAAAGGCGATTCAGCCCAGAAGACAACGGGAATGACAGTGGGAAGAAGGAAGCAGAGAAGGACGACCATCGGGTAGTAGTGTCTGCAATGCACTTAGTTCTATTATTACATTCACACTGCGGGATACACAGATCACTTTATTCAAGCTTGTATTCTGTGATGCTTCTGCTCACTTTTCATTCTTATATCTTCATTCTAGTAATCTTAACTCTAACGAGCCGCTTCATCGTCATAAAACGAGAAAAAAACGCATACCTTCTCTGGAAGGTGAGAACGGGATCGGCGTAGAGGTCCGTGAGGTCGATTTTCTTACCCATCTCCTTCAACTTATCGCTTTTCTTCGAGCACAGCCAACCGACGTGAGAGTACCTACACGAAAACGTTCAACATTTGTTCATGTTCAGTGCTCTCCTGTAAACCAATAAAAGTATTGTTTCGACCCACATGAAAATACATGAAAAGATGTGGATGAAACGCATACCAGAATCCCCTTCTCGAATTATGAGGATCCGCCTCGGTATCGGTCCACTTGTGATGACATCTGTGGTCTCGCACCCACTCGATCAGATCATTCTGAGGGTTGCCTTCTTTCAAATTCACTTTGTATTCAATTTGCTAACCTGGAATGCGACGGTGGACCAGAGCATGAAGTAGATTCGAACGGGCATCGTTGCCTTGAACGACTTGTGCGACCACAGTCGATGAGCGCCCGCCGTGAGACCCATGATACCGCCAAAGTGCAGCAGTGCGGCTGCAATGGAGTGATTGAGTTCACGAACAGAATACAGAACACGGGGAATAATACAGGACGGGATTATTTTGATTACCCCAGGCGCAGGTGGCCCATTTCGCCTCGAAGAGGAATTGGTAGAGGCCGAGCAGTGCGCCCAGATGAAGGATGATGAATTGTACGATGTTGCGCCAGACGATCTTGAGAGGGGGACGATTCTGAATTGAGTGAATTCGAAACAATCACTTGTAGACTTTAAAAGCTAAACAACTAGTTTCATACTTCACTATAGCTCTTTGTAAACAACTAGTTGTTTTCAAGGAAAGCAACTAGTTGATTTTGAAAGGCTAATTAGAGGACAAAACTGACCTCCTTCACGTCAGCCTCCATACTCTCCATTACGGACAACTCCGCGGTGAGGAACATATCCTCGACATTTGTACGATCGATCACTCGACCAGCTGATGGAGCCATCTGCAATGCGTCGTATCTGTCGAGAAATGTTGTGCAAACAAGAGCAACAATGATGGTTCGTCACTTTATAAATAGGGAGAACGCGAGGATTATTTGCGCCCAAGAAACCTCCACAACAATTTTAGGGTGATTACTCCCTTCCCATTTGCAGATATGGCGTGATGCCCTCTCGTATCTGACTTTTCCCACTCTACCCCTCACCGTTTCTTAGACTTTTGCAGACTACAAAAAGTGTACGGCTGTGAGAAGGGAGGTGGGAAAGCCGAGCGCTCCCGCTATTTCCCTTGACGAACCATGAGAAATGGAAATGTTTGTGGTTGATGTTTCAGTGGCTAGCTTGCATTAAAGTCCTCCAATTTCATAATCACCTGCACTAATCGGAAAAAATGAAACAAACAACTCATAAACGAAATCAAAAAAACGAAAAATCGCATGCTACTCGTTTATTCATCAATCGCCAGATCTTTCGCTCTCAATGCATCGTTAAAGTCTTCGTCACTTCCACGATTGCATCAATTATTAGACATTCGATATCCATCTATAATTTCAACCAGCAGTTTCATCTGACACGTAAATGAACCATTGATAACAAATCATTCGTTCACTCGTTCACACGCTTTCTCTTTTATTTTCGCTTTCATCACTGAGGTGATATTGCATGCATGTCTATCACACTGATGAAGTGGAGTGAGCATTTACAGTGTTGATCTCGACAAATAACGGGGGTAGAACTCACATGAAAACACAATCGCTAGACAAGTAATCTTGGTTAGCGAGTCAGTCCAAGGAAAATTCGAGTAATCAGCTGCAAGAAATACTGAACGACACATTGAAACGATGTTTGAGAATTTGTCGCCTCACTTGTCACTTCATAACTGGGTCCTTGATTTTCTTGAAAAATTCGCGATGCAACGACCCTTGGCCGTAGCTCAGATGACGGAGATTGAAGAATTCACCTCTGCACATTGCATAAATTTAATGAAATAGCGATGATATTAATGGTTTGCGATTTCTCAAAGTAAGGTCAACATTTCGAGCAGTCTTGCATAGATTCCGCAGTAATTGATAATTTATTTATATTTTTATATTTACTGACATTCATGAATAGCTGCAGCTGAGACTCGTCAAAGTCCTTCTTTCTATAGTCCTTTCTATAGTCTATAGTCCCGCATATCCATGACGATTTGCGAGATTCTACTACTCAGAAATTGATCGATACTTAGTTGTCACTCTGCAAGATATTTTGAATATTTTGGAAACAACAGCTGTAGCGATTTAGTCTGTAATAAATTTGAGACGGACCTGTAGTTTAACGTCGTCCAAATGAGAGCGCTCACCGAAAAGGCGCACGGCCACAACAGAAATTTTCTTCAGATGCATGTTGGATGCGAAGATTCTCCATTCTTGCGCTCACGACGGGTGGTCGACTCTCACCCCGCTCTTTTCCAAGTACAGTTGGGAGAATGCTCGTCCGTCAGCTTGGGCAACCGGACTAGTATCGCCTTTCTGGATCATCAAAAGGAGGACCCAGGACGGATTCTCATCGGCTCAAGTGATCTACGATCAAGAAAGGCCCCATATATAGGAGTTTAGTTTACTCTTAACCACGCATATATAGGAGTTTAGTTTACTCTTAACCTCTCTTAACCATGAGTTTACTCTTAACCACGCAAGTCAGAACTTCGGCGGCTGGATGGACTACTTCGATACTCAAGAGTAGAGATGAGAGAGGAAGTGGAATAGGAAGACTCTGCCGCTCGGTGTGGTGAGGAATGAGATGGAAAGAAAGAGTGAGAGGGGGATTAACTCTTCCGGAAGAGTGGGAAGAGTAGGAAGAGCGGAAGAGTGGGAATGGGGTGTTTTCGATCAATTGACGTCAGGATTTTTGGTCAATGGACGTTGTTTTTGCATAAACATTGTCTAGAAGTGGTTTAAGACCGTTTTCCATAGCTTAGATCTGACAGTGAGCGTTGTGAAAAGAACGATGATCAGCGCAACTTAGCATGTGCTAATCGAAATGGAAGTGAAGACTTGGGACTTAGAACTCATCCCAAACCTTGAAAATGTCCGAGAGTAAGTTCAAACACATAAAGTAGTATGAATTGACCTCGCAACATCTTCAAATACGAATGTTTTTGGGTCGAAACACTGCGCAACTAGTATCACACGCTAATTAGTTACAAATATGCAAATGTCAAGTCGACAGAGCCAGTATCTAGACGTCAAAAGATCGAAATCCACATTTCCACTCTTCCGCTCTTCCTACTCTTCCCACTCTTCCGGAAGAGTTAATCCCCCCTCTCGCTCTTCCGGAAGAGTTCATTTCATTCCGCGTCACACCGGGCACTCTTCCCTCTTCCTCTCCCTTCTCTACTCAAGAGCCATCGACTAAACGCGACGGACCATCGACAACTAAAAGCTAAGAAGAAACCATCCCTTCACCCAATGTCACTAAGTACGAAGAACCGAATCCTCTCCACAATGATATTCCCCCTTGCAGGCACTATAAATCAGAATAAATGTAAATAATGTAATGAGAAAAAATATTTGCAATATTTCAATATTCGAACAATAATACTCGATCAACGCTATTTAATTTATTAATGTTTTCAATAGTTGGCGTTCTCGAAGCATGTCCACGACGGTGAACCGGTCGGACTGGCACTTCCATGCCTCATTGCTCCTCTTCCTCCCCTTCCTCTCATCACTCCCCTCCTCCCTCTTCCTCTCCTCTCCATAGCACTCACAAACGCGCCGATCGGTCCGCTTCTTCTTCTGCACGAAGGAAAATCTTGATGCGGAGGTTCCTGCGAAGCTGCGCGAACGGAGCGGCAACCATATGGAGGCAGAGGCACAGCGGGGCGCTGTGTCAGCTGTAGCTGCTGCAGCTGCTGCAGGTCGCTGTAGGCCGGCAGCTGCGGCAAGTCCGCATGCGCAGGGGAGATGACCAGTTCACTGCAGACGGCCGCACCATCGACAACGATTTGGGTGATATCCAAGGGGTTGACGCGATGAACGAAAGAGTAGAGAAAGCGAGCGTCCACGGATATCTGAATTAATTCGCCATTGGCATAAAAAACTTCAACGTAATATAGAATCGTGCCTTGGCTACACTAGTCTGCGACTATGTGCACAAATCGCCAAAGTGATGCATAATTATCGCTCGGCTACAATAACTTTGTATGCAAATTACCAAAGTGATGTAGATTTGTCGCTTGATTACCGTAATTTGCGCATATTTTGTATGCAAATTGCCAAAGTGATGCAGAATTATCGCGGGCTACCATATACTGCACACACAACTGTGCATACAAATTTCCAAAGGATTGCAGAATCGCTTTGATACAGTAATCTAAAAATTGACCTCGAAGACATGTTCCTTGATGATTACACCCAACACGAGCTCTTTGTCCACTGCGATCGTTGAAATCTGATTATGGGAGTAGAAGGTATTGCCCGCGCCTGTATACCTCTATCTCTTGATGCGAAGATTCGGCGAGTGCGGTTCGAGATAGGGCGCATAGCCTTGCTCTTCGCTGCAACAAACTTTCTTAAACATTATTATGAAACATGTGGTAGTGACAAATGAAATCAATGCTCAGAATCATGCTGCGTCAAACAATACAAATAATTACTATGGAAACACGACTTGCAAGCTATACGACTTATTTAGGTGACCCAACTTAGATGTGCTCAATAGACGTCTTTTGTGTCGAAACGATGTGAGTAAATAAGCGCACAACGTACTTTGGGAGAGACCCCTAGACTTACTCCATTGTTGTCAGGCAGATGAATAGTGATTTCCAGTGCGGCCTCATTGTTGGCGGTAACTAGGGTGAGAGTGAGCTTACTGCAAAAAAAAACAACCGTAGAGTGAGAGGCATTTGCAGCTTCACAATTTGCAGCGATTATCAAAGATTGAGAAATTGAAAGAGAGTTTGAAATTCTCACGATTGCTCGTACTCAATCGGTGTTGCTCTCACTGAAAACTGCGTCCCGACAAGGGCTGGCGCCTGCAGCTCGCAATGAAAAGGAAGATCCTGATTGTATGATCCACATTGTGTTACAGGACAAAAATGATGCACACACCGGCAGAGTGAAGCGTTGCTCCATCGTGAAGTCAGCTCCGGAAATATGACGTATAGTGAGGGATATTAACGGGAGCTGTTGACTGACTGTTTGTAGTGATTGTCAGAGACGACAACAAGTGGTTGTAGCGATAACAATTTCGCCACCGAGAAAAAGCGAGAGAAAGAAATACGTAGGTGAGATGTGCGAGCCACTACTTGCTATAGAGCTCAAACACTTCGAGCACTTTTTGCACACAAAGGTGTCAGTATCAAGGCGACTGGGTTTATTACTCATTCGTTTTCCGTCCCTTTCGCCCTTCTTTTTCTTGAGTAATTGTTACGACCACAAAATTGTCAATCTAGAATCTTTTATTATTTTCTTTAATCGAAAATTAAAGAGATCTCTTCTTCGTGTTCTTCGACTACATAACATGCTGACTTTTGGAAGTCGAACAGCTAGCGTTGTCCTACGACGGTAAAATCGATTGACGTGGATTCACCTTTACCCCTTTTCTTATTGTCTGTTTGCACTGTTGTGAAGAGGACAATGGCAATTGATTCAGAATCTAGGCATACACTTTATTCTAGGAGGTGAGCACTAAACCGAGTGCACCCGTTTAAGAAAGTTGTGTTTGTACACTCAAGCTGTATGCGTAGAAAGTCGAGGAGAGTTATGGTTGTGTGGCTTATCATCGTCAGTTTCTCTGAGACGGGATGAAGAGTACGTTTCAACAGGAGAGTGGGAGACGGGGAGAAGTTGAGAACAGTTCCGAACATCCGTCACATTTCGAGATTCAAAGTGTTACAAAAGCATCGAGACTCTCCTTTAGGTACTCACTTGCTTCTTCCGAAGAGAACCTAACCTCACATCATTTTTTCCAACATTTGATATGTTTCCAACTTCACGCAGTATAAAGATTTTTGTTTCATTTTACCATAAAATTAGCACTAATTTACCTTCAAAGTGCTCCGTTTTCAGTCATGCTCAAATCCCTTAACCTTCTCGTGATCGTCCTTGTATGTCTTCTTACTGTCGCCGAGGCGGGCAACCGATACTACTGTATGTGAACATTTTTTTTGTTTTCCCGAGAAATACGCATCGAGATCAAAAAGAGTGCTACGGAAAATTGACTCATCACACAGTCCTCTTTTTCAGACCCGTATGGCAACTACTACGGATATGGAAGAGGATACGGCAGAGGGAACGACTTCCGAAGACAAAACTATTACGGAAACTATAACAATGGCTATGGATATTACAACTACTTTGGATAGATCAATCGAGAATCTGCGTACATATTTTGCCGATAAATATGTTTACTGCGAGATTTCAAGATCATTTATGGCTGAATGTAATTTGAAAATTCTAGGTATGTCGCAAATCCAAATAATAATATTTCAAATAAATGGTCAGGATATACCGGGTATTGCGATGTCAATGTTATGACATGTCACGTTATAGAGGATTTATGGTTTGGATTTATGGCTTTCATTTTCTGGCATATTTTCCCGATCACATGCGAAGTTGGCAATGTCGCTAGATCAATGCGCGCTGTTTCGTGAGCTTTCCTCGCATATTTTTTATCAAGTTGTAATATCGACTAAATTAGTTATCTGCTGTGCGGGAGTGGGAGGGCTCGTCTACCAGTGGTGCAAACAGGTTCGTTATCCGTTTATAAAAAAATATATTTGTAGGTGCAGTATCATATGTAAATTTATCGAGAAAATAGCAACAAAAAAGGTTCAATTTTTCAGGGTGTGCGCTTCCTCGTTCACGAAAATAGCAAAGTTGAATTTCACTTTTACTACGCTTTGAATGTATATGCCGGAACAACGTTTATTTTCTCCTATATATTCGAACTCTTTCGGTGTTTTTTTCAAACTATCGTAATCATCGCGATCATTTTCATGTTGCGATTCGACTGCTACTTGTTGGATTTTCGCATTATCCTCTTGACTAAGTATATAATTAACATCATTAGTAGAGATGAGAGAGGAAGAGGAAGAGGAAGACTCTGCCGCTCGGTGTGGCGAGGAATGAGGTGGAAAGGAAGAGTGAGAGAGAGGATTAACTCTTCCGGAAGAGTGGGAAGAGTAGGAAGAGTAGGAAGAGCGGAAGAGTGGGAATGGGCTGTTTTTGATCGATTGACGTCAGGATTTTTGGTCAATGGACGTTGTTTTTGCATAAACATTGTCTAGAAGTGGTTTAAGACCGTTTTCCATAGCTTAGATCTGACATTGAGCGTTGTGAAAAGAACGATGATCAGCGCAACTTAGCATGTGCTAATCGAGATGGAAGTGAAGACTTGGGACTTAGTACTCATCCCAAACTTTCAAAATGTCCTAGAGTAAATTCAAACACATAAAGTAGTATGAATCGACCTCGCAACATCTTCAAATAGGAATGTTTTTGGGTCGAAACACTGCGCAACTAGTATCACACGCTAATTAGTTACAAATATGCAAATGTCAAGTCCATAGAGCCAGTATCTAAACGTCAAAAGATCGAAATCCACATTCCCACTCTTCCGCTCTTCCTACTCTTCCCACTCTTCCGGAAGAGTTAATCCCTCTTCTCTCTCTTCCGGAAGAGTTCATTTCATTCCGCGTCACATCGGGCACTCTTCCCTCTTCCTCTCCCATCTCTAATCATTAGTCTAAATAATAACATAACAAAGGGGAATGGCTGGCTGCGCGGCGTTCTCTGCGCATCACATTATCGTCCTTTTATCAATCGAACGATTCTACTCTTCCATTTTTCCGAGTCACTTTGAGAAAAACTCCAGCAAGCGTCTCGCTCTCGTCTTGTCCATTTTTGTGGTTAGTACCATAAAAAAAACAAGACATGGGAAACATTTGCAGATATCAGTTACGTGGATTTATTCGTTCTCTTGTTTCACTGATAGATTCACGCTTCTCTTCGAAACGAATCTTGTCGCATTATTTGATGACAGATCATCGAAAAACATGATTTATTTCGATGTAAGCGTCACGAATGTAGTCAGGCATTTTGCATTTTGTCAGGAGTTTGCAACTATTGCGCTCGTATCTACAGCAATTTCGCTATTCATATTTAGCATGGACATTTACTTCAACTTTATACGTAAATCACGAGACATAAATCCGTCATTGGCAATATCCTATCAGGTGCGATAGTACGTACAATCTCATTCATTTTCGATGTTTCAGCGATCAGAGAATCGCAGAGTTCTTCTAACGCTTCTTCCTATCGAAATAGCGGATGGACTCATTGCTCTGTTCTTCACTGTCACGGAAATTTTGCATGTTAAGGTAGCGCGCATATATCGAACTCGGAAAGAATTTTTGTTTCAGTTTGGCTCTGGGACTTACGAATCGATCGGAACGCTGTTGTTCATGGAGCTAACGGACTATACCATGCTAATCTCGCTATACATTGCAATCATAATCGAACTACGCGTGGCGAGAAGGTTCGTGAGTGCTGAGCAAAGAAATATTGATTTTTCCGTTTCAGAAATCGTGAAATTGTTACTACGGCACTTGAACATATTGATCATTTCGAGCATCTAAGACAAGCTTGGAATTGATCGTGATAATGACCACCACTTATTCAATTGTTATTTTACTACTTTTTCAAATGTGAATTGCTGAAGGTTGGCGTTTGACAATTTCACAATTACTTTTTTACTAGTATTTTTTTGTAGTCATATGTTATTGAGATTTAATCACCGATCTTTAGTACACATCTAGCGTACGAATTTTCTGAGAAAATGCATACTTCCATAAATCATTGAAAGAAATGTATGCGAGAAAAGAGACAACGGCACTGAGCAATACCGAAATCGCCGATCTCCGAGTCTGCGTCCGTGTTTGCCGCACTCATTCGGCCAATCTGCTCACTCAACTTCCCACTACACTGTGACTTGCCATTGCACTGAAAGTGAGAATGCCAGCGAGCGCTTGCTACAGATAATTGAACAGAAAGCACTTATCAGTGCTAAAAATTCGCAAAAGTTTCGATTACGAGTGATATCTCACTTGAATACCGTTACAGTCTGCCTCAGTTCCCATCTGTATCACAAGCTCGATCAATCTCCCACTCTCATCGCGTCACCAAGCCAGTTGATCAAGAGGTTAGATAAGGGATCAGCGAAACGAAACTGAGAACTGGTGTACGCACATGCGCTCGTTTGACTGATGAGCAGCATTGATCAGCCACTTCACTGGGAAGATTTCACGGAAGATGGAGAGGTAGAAAAGAAAGAAAGAAAGGGAGACACTGCTGACAGATCAGCTCCTTTTCTTCGCCTAATACACGATATGGCGGCTATAAAAGCCTGATCAGCAACTTGGTGTAGCCAGCTCATTTCTTCCTAACTTTCTGTTTGATTAGAATACCTTTTTAAAATCGCTGAATTTAAATATTGTAGAAATGCTCAAGTGCCTGCTTCTCCTGGTGGCGGCACTCGTCGCTCTGGCCACAGTGGCGGATGCCCAGTGGGGATACGGTGGATGTAAGAACAGTGTTCACTGATTGAGAGAAATCAGTCGTCGATTGCAGATCCGTACGGCGGATATGGAGGCTACGGTATGGGCGGATACGGTGGTTGGGGAGGCGGTTGGCGTAGAAGGATGTGGGGTGGATACGGTGGATACGGAGGATGGGGATGACATTTCCGAGCACCAACTTCATTTGTGCAATATGTACATCGTGTGTCGATAAAATAATGAATATTCTCGATCGTTTGCAATCTACGATTGACTACTGATTTCTAAAAAATACTCTATATCTATACATTCGAAGCAGCTATACAAATCAACTCACTATTCAATAACATCAATACTCGTATTTCTCACCGTTTCCTCCATTAAATCGGTCACACCACTATCATTCCCTCAATATGAAAATATGCAAGCGATATTTAAGTTATTTTATGTCAAATTCTTTTTTCATAGTCATCAAATGTGCGAAAAATACCCACATTGGTAGAAGGTTTGCACGGGGAAACAAAAGAAACGCGAAATGATAATGTGATTCAGCAAACCATGAATGCAGTGCGTCATGTGAAAAAAAGTCATTCTCCTCGTATGTAATCCTCTTACAGGATAGGAAAACATGAGTTAATACCCTTTCCCTTTCACCTCATTCGATCCATACGACGTTATAGCTACGTTATTCTTTTCGACCTTATTCTTGGATTGGATTTATTCTTGGATTGTATGCAGATCCATAGTTTCAACATAACATCTCGTGGAAAAAATAGTTTCACCCCTCTTATATTATAAACATTATAAAAAAGTAAGATATCACGCCCAGTAACGCTTCAGGCTTTGAAAATGATTGACGTCATCGAGGTTGTTGACAACAACTCGTCGATTTCTGAATTTACGACTTGATATTCTAATTACGGCGGTGAGATTTTCATGTCCGTTTTACTAGAATAAAGGAGTAACCTCATACTTTGATGCTCTCCATTTAATAATAATTGTTGTTATCAATGGATTAAGCATTGTATGAAAAGTGAGCTCCATTATCAGAACATTCAAGAATGGGCTCGACGTATCAAAGAACTGGAAGCAAAAGGATATTTATGGAATTGTGCATCTTAAAATGACATTCATCCATGTTTGGGTGGGAACACCGATGAGAGCTAGGAAGAACTCCGTCAGTTCAATTGGGAGAATGGTAAGGATAACTCGTCGATTCTCTGATCGCTACAAATAAGTTTCAGACAACTATTTTTCGATTGCTCAATAACCTGATATGAAACGGATAATGAGGGGATAATTGATGATTTTCGATAGAAATTCATGTAAATATCAATAAAGAGAAAAAGAAAAGAGAAGAGACTGCTCGCAGTGACCACTTTCATCACTTCCTGCAATACCGTCACTGAACATAGTAATATTCAAACGCGAACTTCAAAATTGTTCATGTTTTCAGGAATTCTCTCGTACATTAGTGCAACGAGACGCGTCTCATGGAAAAGCGTGAAATTATTTGAAAAGCGGCACGTTATGTACATCCATGAGAAGGAAACCTGTGGAAATTGTGAAAAAGGTCATGTGAAATTATAAGAATTAACCCACAACTCCGACGGCTTCACAAAAGGCTAGTTTCTTATTCGATTTTTTCTCGAAATAAGCCGGGAAGAATGAAGAAAAAAGTCGTTCGATGGATAGTGCAACAATGAGAAAGTGTGCTCCGAATAATCCGCAGTCAGCAAACATCCTGAGAGAAAGGGTTCATAGATACATTGATATTCAAATCACACTCTCACTTTATTAATAGAACTGTTCTAAATTGAATTACGTAACAGTCTTCTCGTAATCTGAAAATGTATATTTAGGAATCAGAATTTCAGAAGTCATCTTACCGAGCAAGCTCAAATAAATAGAAAATAGTGAACATAAATGAGACGATAAAGCTATTCGCGTAATAAAAGTTAAACAAAATTTTGGAATTTTCGTGCACCAGAAAGCGGGACCCCTGCGAGATCGTATGCATGATATATTCAAAATTGCTAACCTCTTTGTGCCATTGATAGCAGATTCCCAATGCACCAAAAAAACACAGAGTGCATTTAACGGCAACAATTCCTTGATAAGCAACACTGGAGGAAAGCTCTGCCAGTAGCTCACACTGTTCGGTTGACATTCAAGCTGAGAACAATATTGCAAAAAATAAAACTTATATAATCGTGAATCCGTTCGAAGTAAAGTTGGAGTAAAAACAAAAAGTTAATCAATGAAAGCTTGTGCGTAAGCATTTCTAAAATTAGCAGACTATAAATTCAGAAAGAACACGATGCTTCGTTTTATGCTTCGTTTGTGCCACAAAATTATACAGTGCACTCAATGCGTGCGTTCGCAACATCTCGAGAACTGAAAAAAATGGTTTGCAATCAAGAAAAGTTGAAAACAATTAGTACATACTCCGACACAAAAAAAGATCAAAGAACAAAGTTTGAGCAAACAATGAATCACGAGAGAAAGAACTGCTGCGTTGCCTTCACTGAGTAATCCTCTTACTGAAAATGGAGCACGAATCGCCTCCGTTTTCCATTTCACATCATTCGATCCATATGAGGTTCTTGTCCGACAATGACTCCGGCCAAAGTTATGATCATTCTTACTTCTATCGCGGCTGCCTTTTTCCTATTGTGTGTGCTGATCACCACAATCGCAACCGCAATGGAAAAATCTCAAGCTGAATTGGTGAGCAGCATCTGCTTCTCAAACCTTCACATTCAATTTTACAGGTCAAGTTCACGAAGCGCGTGTACTCCAAACGAGGCATCGTGAGAGGATTCCACGTTGATTATGGTGATTTTCCATCTCTATATGAACTAGGAAACACTGGCATTGCAGGTTCGAATCGAAACGAGCTTTTCTTCGGATTTGCCGATATTTTCCTCGGAATTCCGTTTGCACAGCCACCCGTCGGAGAACTGCGATTCAAGGTGTGTTCAATACACCACTTATGCTAATTTCCTCTTCAGCTGCCTCAGCCGGTCCACAAATACAAAAGAGAAGAGGGCGCGTTGGCGTACAAGTCAGTTTGAATTTTCACATGAAAGTTTTTTGGTTTAATTAATTTTGAGACCAAAATGCGCGCAAGCGAATGAGTTTGGACAGGTAGCGGAGGGTTCCTCTGAAGACTGCCTGTACCTGAATGTATTCACTCCAAATGTGAGTACAACGTTTGACACAAGCTAAAATCAAATATGCCATAATGCATAATTATTTGATCACGTGTGATTGATCATAGTTGAGGTATCTGGCAAGTTTCCCGTGATAGTTAACATACACGGAGGAGCTTTTGTGACGAGAGGAGCGGATGATTTTCATTATAAGGTCATTTTTATATATTTTTATCCGATCTAGTCCGATCCGATCTAGGGTCGTTTTCCCCACTACTTTTCACTCGCCGAAAACTGTCTACGTCACGCCATCTGAGGCCAACAGGACGTTGACATGAAAAATGAATATGCCCATCGTCATCGGCACCCTCAAGAGCCCCAAATCACATAGTTTCAGAGAATCGAGATTTTTGAGCTGTGCCAACCCTTGTCCGACTCTTACGCAAACGGACTCTTAAAAAAAATTTGTTATTTGTTTTAGGGAGCAGTTCGCAATTTCGTTTCTAACGGAGTTGTTGTCGTCACAATTCAGTACCGCCTTGGGCCCTTCGGTGAGCAAGCCGCTCTTTATTTCGTAAATTTTAATGAATTTTATTGAGTAAGGCAGTTAGGCATGAGCTTTTCCAATTCATAGGAAGTTTTCAGGCTTTTTCACCACATTTACACCAGATTTCCCTGCCAATCTCGGACTCTTCGACCAGACTCTCGCCCTGAATTGGGTCAAGGAGGATATTTCAGCGTTTGGCGGAGACCCTAATCAGTAAGTCACAGTTTGATGTATGCACCTCATAGTCGATAGTACTGACGGGTTAACAATCCTATTCGGTTGTCATCCAGGAAAGATATTTCCGACGGGGCGATCGCTTCCATTTCTAGGAATGACTGATATCATGTTTTTGTAGTGTTACGCTGTACGGCCAGAGTGCTGGTGCAATAAGCGCTTCTGGACTCTCACTTTCGCCTTTGACAAGAGGTATTCATTTTCAAATAATGATAAAATATGATGTCGGTAGGCTTATTCGACCGGCTAATCTTGAATTCGGGCTCCGTCCATGTTTCGTTTTTCGTTCCTGGCGATCCAAGAGGTTCGATACAGCAACTGCGAGCTGCGCAGGTGAGACTAGAACAATATAAGAAAACTAAAGTGGTCTATCGTATAGTGGTGCAACGTTACGGAAGACTTGATGACGACACCGACAGCGCGTGCTGCACTGACAACTTGCCTCGCGAACCTCACCACGGAAGAGATAGTTAAGGTAAAGAGATTCCTGTATCCACTATGTCGGCTGTGAAATTTTTGGGAGAAGTGACGCCTAATGAAATAGTTTTCAGCACGACGCCTCGCTCTCGTTGCCGGGATCACTCAGATGGGCGCCGGTTTGGGATGGAGCAATCTTTCCAGAGGATCCTGAAGTTGTCTTTCACTCCCTCTTTTGAAAGACCATCTTATTTTATTTTCTCCTCATTTTCACAGTTTAGAACTTTTTTTCATGTATTTCCATTGCAGGCCCTTGCCCGCTTGCGGCCTCCTTATGATGTATTGCTGATGGACATGCCAGTGGAGCAGGCTATATTTGGTAAATTTCACGAGTCTCAAATTATCGATCAATCCGCTTTACATGATGCTGTGTTTGGTTTTGCAGATCCCGTATACAAGTCTGGAAACGTTTCAAACTATGGACCGCATACACTGAAAAGCGCCCTTCTCAACCGGAATTATGGATATTTGAGCGATGTCAGAACATAACTCTTTTCAAGCTTGAGATAAACATTTTAGTCTCAACTGAATAGTATGGTTGATATTCTGATCGCCAATTACAAAACGAGCAATCTCGAGAATGACGATCATCTGGGATGGTTCAAGCTGATTATGGATGTGAGCAACATTATTACCCGTTTATACTCGGTGAACATTTAGAGCACATTTACACATCCTTTCAGATTATCTCAGCTGAGCGGTATACTAACTATGGTCGGCTCGAGGCGCAATGGTTTGTGACGATTTTTCAAATTATCTGTCCTATTGTGATATGCATTGAGAATACTCAGGCTGAAAGCTCACGGAAGCCGAACGTTCCTGGCGACTTTCACATACGATAAACGGATCTGTGGAGTGCACAGCGCCATTAATGGATACGATCGTAAGGAAAACTTCATCGAATAAAAGAATTTGTAAAAACAGACTAGGTCGAGCAGGCCGAGTTTGTCGTTTGCAATTGTGCTCATGTTCTCTCATTTAAAAATATTGTGCTATGAAGAGGAGCATTCTGCACAATTAAAAAGCCCCATTGTAGCCACTACGCACTACACCGACGTCTGTTATATCTGGTTCACTCCTGCCGAATGGGAGAGAGCGGCTAGAGACGGAAAATTGACTGCCCGTGACTTGGCCGTTGCCAACAATTTCGCACGCGTCTACACGCAGTTCACCAAGAATGGGTATGATAGCATTGCTTAATTTCAATATCAGACTTCCTTGTAAATATACTTCTCGCACTTCTTGAGAAATACTAGAAAGATTCGTGCTCATAAAATTCGCTCCAATATATGACGCGAGAATACAGTAACAGAGAACCTCCGCGTGATAAAATAATCAAGGAAACTTGAGATAACAATATCCCTCACAGAACAACCGGCTGGTCCGAATCGGGAAGCGATTATCAATTTGTGCACTTTGACGAATCCCTCGATAATGTGAGCAGCAATTGGCGCTCCAGGGACAATTACGTATTCACCGAGGTGAACTTTTTTATTTGGGAAAATAAAGTTGTATTCTCAGGTACTTCCTCCAGTGATTGGTGCCAATCCGCCCATAAAACTGACTGAAGACGTTGAATCTGCTCTGAAACTAAATGGAGAAGTGTGAGTGCTCTAGATATTCTTTGGAAAGTAATTTTGATCTTGAGGGTGCTCAAAGCGTGGCAACGATCGCTCGTTTCTCGCCCTCCGTAATCCAATAAACAATTTTATTCAATCACAAAAATACTAAAAAATACAACAAGATGCTATGTTTACAGTGGACAGAGATCAGTGAAACACACTGTCATACACTGCCATCTCTCTCGAATGAGTTTGTGTGCTTTGGAACAATCGCCCATCTCTCTTATTCCAAATGCTCTCTCGTAGATCAGAGAAGCGAGAGGAAAAGGGGAAATTGAGAGAGTCACAACATTACTTTGCCCAAAACACGTCGAGTGCGATGTTTGGAAGATCTCGACCGAGAGAGTGAACAACTCTGGCTAAGAGATTCCCGCCTGCTCTCCGTATACTTGATTCATTCCTTCTATTTCACTTGGAAGAATGCGACGAATACTCGCAACGCTCCTCGTTGTGATACTATGTGATGCACAGAGCAATTTCACGCGACGAGCTCAAACTACGAAAGGCGTTGTTAGAGGCTTTCATGTCGACTACGGTTCGCTTTCATCTAATTTGTCCACTAAGAATGCCAATCTAATTCATTCACGCTTAGGTACCAATCGCAGCGAGTTATTCTTTGGCACTGCAGACATCTTTCTAGGAATTCCATTCGCACAACCACCTGTTGGGGCACTTAGATTCCAGGTAAATTATCCTTCTGAACCTCTCATTTTTCCTATTACATAGTAATAGATAGTAAAACCGCCGTTAATGATCTCGATTTTCCAGTTTCCTCAACCTATCTGCAAGTACGGTAATGAAGTGGGTATGCTTACGTACGCGTAAGTTTGTGTTCTTAATTTTTGAATGCACTCGAAATTTTAGATCTCGCTGTGCGCAAGCTAACAGTATGATGGGCCCACCGCTTCCCTCTTCCGAAGATTGTCTGTATCTGAATGTATTCACTCCTAATGTGAGTGAGTAATGGTTAGAATTTTTTTTTCTGGAGTGTAAGCTTGCACTTATAAATCGTTCACTGTTCAGATAACTGGCAAATTTCCCGTGATGGTGTGGATTCATGACGGCGCATTTATGTCGGGTGGCGCAGACGATTTCAATTACAAGGCCAGCTTTTTCTTGTTTTTTTTTTTCTCTTCAAAATGTGCTGTTTGCTCAAGATCTCAAACTGAAATTGAATAACCAACAACAGATTGTTTTAGGGCGCCGTTCGCAATTTTATCTCAAACGGCGTGGTCGTTGTCACGATACAATACCGCCTTGGACCATTCGGTGAGCAAAATAAATTAAATGTGTCGACTGTACGATTGTGCCGATGCGTTGCTGATCTTTCTTCATTGTTTGGGAGTATTCATATGAAGTGAAACTATGCGCCCTGCAGGATTCTTCACTACTTACACTCCGGAATTCCCGGCGAATATTGGCCTTTTCGATCAAATTATGGCTCTAAGATGGGTCAAGGAGGAGATTTCTTCGTTTGGCGGTGATCCCGAACAGTTAGTTCCCTTATATAGTTAAAAAACAATTGGGATTATCTAAAGGATTACGCTATTCGGTGAGAGCGCGGGAGCTATCAGCATTTCCGCACTATCGTTGTCTCCACTGGCGAGGGGTACGCTAACTCAAATTTCGACTATGACTTATTCGACGATACTTTTCCCTTCCATATTTGCATACTCTGTATACGAGCATTTTCTAGGCCTATTTAACCGGCTAATCATGGACTCTGGCTCGACATACGTTTCTTTTTTTGTTCCCAATGATTTGCGCGAGCCAATGGAGCGACTGCGTGCAGCACAGGTATAATCTCGCAATAATTCATCTTAAAAAGTGCCAAATAGATACTCACGAAGTTGAATAGCTATCAAACTAATAATTTATTTTATTGAAACATGAACTAAACGCAACTTGAGTGGTGCAACGTCACTGCTGATCCAATCGCATCAAGAACAGCTCGATCACAGTTACAAGCGTGTCTGGCCAATCTCACAACGGATGACATCGACAAGGTATTCCGGGTTTCAACATCCGTTTTATGTTTCCGTGCACATTCTCCTACCGAAACAGGCTTAGCTTAGGGATACTAGATTGAAGAAGTGAAACGGGAAGCAAATACATCTTTCAGTACGATGCGACTGGCATGTACCAGGACGCGCTACAGTGGTCACCGGTACGAGACGGCCTCATGTTTCCTGAAGATCCTGAGGTATTCCGCATGCTAACTCTGCCAATAACAATGATTACTGACAGTGAGTTGCGAGATGGACGTTCCGATATGAAAATGTCGAAAAGATATGTTTCAGAAATGAGGGGTTTCAAAATGTACATTCAAAATGCAAATTTCTGGGGAAATATTTTCAACGAGACACTCGTTGAAGGTGTTGATGCGCTCTCGACCAGCGTACGATGCCTTGCTGCTGGATATGCCGGCAGAAGAGGCCCTCTTCGGTGAGCACTCAAACCGTATCGAACGGACACTGATATTGATTTCCCAGCGCGCGAGTACTACACCGGCAACATTTCTGCCTATGGACCGCATTCGCTGAGACTCGCACTTCTGAACCAGAAATATGGCTATTTGACCGACGTGAGGTGGCCTCGTCATAATAATTGTATTATAATAATGATAGACAAATATTCCTCTCAGGACCAATTGGATCGAATGGTCGATATTTTGACCGCCACCTACAAGGCGTCCGATTTGGCCGACGATGATCATATGGGCTGGTTCAAGCTTTTTGTGGATGTGAGAATTATTTATGCTTTTCTTTAATTCCTATTTTACGATCTCATTCAGGCCATCACAGCGGAGCGCTTCACTTTTCGCGGTCGTATTGAGGCCGATTGGTGAATTTGACATCTTCTTCGAAAAACACACAAAACGAAGATTCAGGCTGAAGCAGCGCGGCAGCAAAACATACCTGGCGACATTCACATACGACAAGCGGATTTGCGGTCCACACAGTGCGATTCCCGGATACGATCGTAATTTAACATTATTATTGTATTTCAAAATCTCATATAAATCCCATAGATATTCATTGGGGTGTACTATTGCGTATAGAGTGGACAAATGAAGAGGGCAGAGTGCGCGGCGTGGCGACGAATGAGAGGAAGAGTGAGGGGGAGGGGATTAAAACGCATTCTCTGTAAGAACGGGACGGCCCTCAGCAGGGGGTGGCACAATGCTTCAAAATGCTCCGATCGAGCTGAAATTTTTTTTGGGTACTCCCTAGGGGTCAGGTATACTTCTGGCAAAATTTCATGTTGATCCATGCATTTCATGCATGAAAAATAAATTTCAGATTTGACCCTCATGTGATATACCATTCGATAGAGCATCAAAAGTTATGTCTAAAGCTCGGTTTTCAGCCTGTTTGGACAAAATTCGTTTGATTTGCATAACGAAAACTGCATTTTTCGAAGGTTTTTCATTTGAAAGACCCTGAAGATCTCATTTGCCCCGGCTAATTTTGTGCTCATTCGATGCGTCTTGAAATTCTGAATCGACGTGAATTTTTAAAAATATGAATATCGGTGGCGAAAGTTCGATTTTTTAACGTTTTCTATCACGCATTTGCCCATTTTCTATCGCGCAATCGACGTGGGTTCGAATCCGGACCGATGCATAAATCTTTTGCCGGCATGTTTTCTCATGCAAATGGTGTTTTTCGATACGAATTCAGCTTTCACAAGCCTTCAGGTTGTTTAGAAGTCGCCTTGCCTAGTTTTCAGGTGAAATTTTGGTCACACCTCTCCGACCTTTTTCACACAAGGGTCCCCCCTGTGGTGATTTGAGTTTAAAGCCGTCAGTGAGGTATGACGAAAATTTAGTCTAAACTGTTAACTAAACAATGTCAAAACATAGTACGAGCATATAAAACTTTATTTTGTGTCGAAAAACACCATTTGCATGAGAAAACATGCCGGCAAAAGATTTATGCATCGGTCCGGATTCGAACCCACGTCGATTGCGCGATAGAAAATGGGCAAATGCGTGATAGAAAACGTTAAAAAATCAAACTTTCGCGACCGATATTCATATTTTTAAAAATTCATGTCGATTCAGAATTTCAAGACGCATCGAATGAGCACAAAATTAGCCGGGGCAAATGAGATCTTCAGGGTCTTTCAAATGAAAAACCTTCGAAAAATGCAGTTTTCGTTATGCAAATCAAACGAATTTTGTCCAAACAGGCTGAAAACCGAACTTTAGACATAACTTTTGATGCTCTATCGAATGGTATATCACATGAGGGTCAAATCTGAAATTTATTTTTCATGCATGAAATGCATGGATCAACATGAAATTTTGCCAGAAGTATACCTGACCCCTAGGGAGTACCCAAAAAAAATTTCAGCTCGATCGGAGCATTTTGAAGCCATTGTGCCACCCCCCTCCCGTTCTTACAGAGAACGCGTTTTAACTCTTGCGCAAGAGTTCGAACTCTTGCGCAAGAGGAGAATTCAGAATGAACTCTTGCGCAAGAGTAGAATTCAAACCGGAAGTTTCGATCGATTGACGCCGAGATACCAGGTCTATCGATATGATATTTGCATAATAACCACAAAATAGAGTGGTATACTAGTTTTGCATAGTTTTGATTCAAAATTGATCTCAGTTGGTGAAATTTCGCGGTTATATTTTCACTAAAACATGGGTCTGTGGACATTCTCAATGTTTTCAATGTTTGTGGGGACAGCTTAGTCAAATGTCATCACTTTGATCTTGATTAATGCATTCAAAACGGTTATGAATGTTCAATCTTCTCAAAAGTCAGTCAGGTAAGTCTATCCTATGCTAAACAGGTCTAAATGATTAATTAATAGTGCTTATGCAAATGACATGCCGATTTGACGATAAATCCCGACATCAAACGAACGAAAACACCCGAATCCCACATCTACTCTTGCGCAAGAGTTCATTCTGAATTCTACTCTTGCGCAAGAGTTCGAACTCTTGCGCAAGAGTAAATCCCTTTCACTCTCCTCTTCCCCTCATTCTCATTCCTCGTTGAACCGAGCGGCAGACTCTGCCTTTAGCTCTTCATCTGTCCACTCTAATTGCGTATATTGCAGCAACCACGCATTTCACTGAGGTCTGCTACCTCTGGTTCACCCCTGATGAGTGGGAAAAGGCTGCGAGTGAGGGTAAAGTGACTGCACGAGATCTGGCAGTTGCTGACAACTTTGCCCGCGTCTATACACAATTCGCGAAGAACGGGTTCGTTTCTTGTTTTTTTTTAAAAATGGTAATGACGATATTGCAGTACAACTGGTTGGCCAGAGTCAAGTGGAAATTATCGCTTTATGAATTTCGATGATACCATGAGGAATATTAGCTATAACTGGAGGGCAAAGGAGAAGTACGTCTTCAGTGAGGTATCATCATTCCATAATTAAAATGTTGTCATTTCGACGGCTCGATTTCGCTACTAACATTTCAAAAAATCTAGCGCGCAGTGAAGTGCATATCGCGTTCCAAATAAAAGTTTATATTTAGTATACCAAGTACTTTAATATTTAGCCCATAATATATCTATAATGAATTCTGAACGAAAACACGAAAAATCTTCGGAACAACGCATTCACTGTGATATTAAAATTAGTTATTGGCGCCTTTCTAAATTTGCTTTTCGCTCCAGCAACCTCTAACTACATACAATATAGATGTTGGTGACCATGGTCTGACATAGTGGCGTTGGAATATTAGTATCTCTTCTCTCCGTATAATGGCAAATTTTCATGATTGTAAAATGTCTCGCAAAATATACTTCGTCGGGCTGCCGTTATGCCGAGCTTTATGAACACGGGCGAAAAATAACGTATCCAAGCCTGTTTTGATTACAAATAATTATGTACCGATTGATCATCAGCGAAAGAAAATATGCCAAAAAAACTTTGTGTCAAAAAAAAAGCAAGAACCTTTCGCATCAACCCGATATTTCAGAAAATTTGACAAAAATTGCCTTTTTCGTTCTATTTTTTCCTTAACCTTTGCTAATTTTTGTCCAAAATCATGGAAAATTTTTCTGAAAACGTAAGAATATCTAGTGCATTTTTTTTTATTTTTTGAAAAAATTCAGACAATTTTTGATTTTTGAATTTTTTGAAATGGTCAAAAAAATTCAAAAAATCAAAGTAAAAAAAACCCAGCCCTGATCTATTGGACTATTATCACCTATCTATTTCCTGAAAATTAAAGGTGTTACCTCAAGTGATCGGCGATTATCCGCCTGTGAAGCTATCGCCGATAATTCATTCTGTTCTGAAGAACAATGGGGAGATGTGAGTTTCACTTCGGTCGAAACCCGAACTTATTCTATAATTTCAGGTTGCTCAAGTCATGGGAGCACAGCTTGTCCACATGTTTGCAATGAATGTTCACCAGTAACGAAAAAAATTTCAAAACATGAATGAAGTTTGATACACTGAGAGCTAATCTGAATAAAAAAAGTCCACTGTGCTGGTTCGAGGTACACCCATCCGTTGATCGATCGGACACTCCTTCCCTAGAGAGGCGAGAGAGCACATGGAATCGAGAGAGCGCAGAGACTGGGAAGAGGTCACGATCGAGAGACTCGGGTAGATCAGAGGATCGGAAGTCAACATGGGGACGATGGTCAAATTTACTTACAAGCCGGTTACACTATAAGTCGATTTGTGCTCCGTGAATACAGCACAGTAACTGACCCCGCTATTAGCGATATTTTGATGGGCGTGAACTAGTATTCGTTAGGATCTTCATGAGACTGAAATTATATGATCACCAGGAAAAGTTATTTTACGCTGAGAACTCGCTCGAAGCAGGTTTGGAAGGAATCATGCTCACAATACAAATGACGCGGCAAATCTTTGGAAAAAGGTATGTTGGCCAGAGTCTACTTTAAAATGTTATTTTTGTATATTTATTACAAACTACCTACTACAATCAACTAACTACAATCTACAATCAGACTACAATCTACTACAAGCTACAAAACTACAATCAGAAATCAGCTGCAAATGCTGGTTCCCCGAATCCACTCTTCCACACGACCCCTTGCTCTTCCACAAGAGTTCATCCTTCCCCCTCCTCTTCCTTTCCCTCTCATTCCTTGCCACGCGATGCTGTTTCTCTTCCTTTTGCTCTTCCTTTCTCATCTATTGTTTTTAGTTGTATTGGCGAATTGTATACTTGTAGCAGCCTATCTTACTCGATGTAGTTAACGTGAACCAATCGCAGATAGTTTCTTAATGTGCAAACAGTGTGATAAACTGTGTGGGTCTCTTTGGGATTAAAAACCACTGTTGTGTATTCCACGAAAAGCAAAGTACAATATTTAGTTCCGAAGTCTGGTGATCTGTATGAGCAATGCTTCTGTGGTTCTCAAACTTTTGTGTGAAATTTTCTTGTTGGTTCTCCAAGAGCCAAACGTCTGAGCAGTTTCAGAATGCTTCAAATTGCGCACGCGGCCATATGCTTCATTTCCTGCACGTCCAACTGTTTCCTACTATATCTCATCATTTCTCATACTCCCGCCAACCTCAAGTCTTATTCGGTCATGCTCATTACGTAGGTTTTCTTTTATTCTATCGACAATCAGCTTTTATGTTCAGTCTCTGTTCCTACGAGCTCATTACTTCGAGCTCATCGTTCATCTTTTTCCCAAGGTTTATAGTGAATCTCTGAGAATAGTAAGTGGTATTTTATTTTGTTCAGAATTATCCCAATGGGATCGGAAGGAATCGTGTACGTTTATGATGGGCTATGCGCCTGCTTGGAGAATGACTATACTTGTTTCCTTTTTTACATCCTCGTGCTGCATGGTTTCATTATGTATAATCTTCAGATGACAGCAAACTTTTGCTTTCGGTTTAGCATGTGCTACGACAACGACAAAATGACTGTCTTTTTCAGATTCTATATTTTGTGGCGCCAGAACCCCGACCCAAAGCGAGTTATTGTTGCAAATTTGGTCTTGCTGATGCCAACGCTTCTCTGTGTGGTTCGTATTCGTCACCTCCGAAAAAAATTAAGAATTCGTGAAGGCCTGTTTCTCGGAAAGTCGCGCTTCGGACGCGCAAGTGAGGGAACTCATTCTCAAACACGAGCCTCAGTACGATTTCTCGCACAGCAGACGCATTGGTAAGTGGAAACTGTGATCAGAAAACAAATTCAAAATTCGCTTCATTTCCTCCAGGTTTGGTTGATCTCCGTCATTCTTGGGCACTCCCTTCAATCTTGCTTATTGTGGGCACCGCCCTTCCGTGCACCCTTACCAATTTTATGGTCGGCAGCGCTGTGTCCAGGTGCAATTGTTAAAAAAATGTGCTTTCTGAAATTTTTCTTAGATTTCTGCATGATCACGCGTCAAGATTCAGCTCTAGATTACGGGAGTCTCATCAGCAATTTCTTAAAGTTTGACACTTCGAGTTTGAGAAACTTTCACGAAATTAGCGAAATGTGCAGGTTCTCACTTTCCAAAATTTCGTCTCGCAATCTTTTCTCATCTCTGTGGCTTGCTACGTGTTGAGCCAGCTCGGAATTGTCAGATCGCCATTTCAAGAGTACGCGACACACATGGTCTGTGTGATTTATTCAGAGATTTGAGATGTATGCCCCTCATGATCTCAGATCGGTGATTGCTGTATCGTAACCAGTCCTCTACTCACAATGTACTTTGTGCGACCGTACCGCCGGTGCGCAATCGTGCATTCACTATTATTTACTCGGAATCTCTGACTGAAAATCCCGAGCAGCAGTTATTTCTCGAGAAATCAGTCTTTGGTCGGCTAAATTGCTCTGTACCTATGTGTGTGTGTGCTCTCTGCTGGCTGTCGTTACCCTACCGTTTTCTTTCTTTTTTTTTGTATGCTCATTGTAGCGTTGCAGGCAGATCGAGCGCATGCTTGGACTTGAGAGGGACAAAGTTCTCCGCCGAAGTCAGTGGACGGAGAACCGAAATAATATCGTTTTGGAGACATCTTCCTCCAAGATCGCTGTAGGGCAAAATGTACGACAATAATGCAAACGAGAGCATACGTCGAGGGGCATCAAAATAGTAAAGAAGAATGATGAAATCAATGATCGATAAAGCGAACAAAACGACGATGCTGTCGCTCAGAGGCGATTGAAAGTGCTCGCGTTCTGTTCACACAGCAGCGGCAGGTGTACAATTTTAGAAAGCGAGCCATAGCACATCTCTCTCGATATTTCCCACTCTCTCAACGCGCCGACAAAGTGAGGTGTGCAATCCGCCAAACATCAAAATGGCCGAACAAAGCGGCAATCGCCCGGAGGGACATGTATAAAAGAAAGTGCAGCGGGGAAAGGGCATCTTCATCCACTTCCCCTCCTTCTCCTCCACCTCTCATCATGCACTTCATCCTGCTCACCCTCCTTCCGGCCTTCGCTTCGGCCGTCACTGACTTTGCCACTTGCGACAACGATCCGTCTCTTGGTGAGCACTCTTGTCCATCTAATATATCCATCAACTAGATATAAACCGCTTCATATCTCATATACGCTGATATGAGTATGAATTGCGATATGGATTATGGCTAGTGTCGTCATGTGGCCATTTCAGCCTGCTTCGACACGACGGAATGCACGGCTCCGGCCACTTGCGCTGCCGATGCGGCCGGCGCGGCGCCTGCAGCCGGCGCCCTCGGCTGCTGCAACGGAGGTGCGACGACCACAACGACCGCCGCGACCACTGCGGCATCGGCCACGACCACCGCCTCGTCGAGTACGTTGTAGACATCGGAATACGGGCAATCGTATCTTCCTTTCACACACACTCTCACCTGTCAGAGGGGCGTGAAAGCGTGTGAAATGAGAAAGCATAGCCGCGTTTCGTACTCTAGCATTCCCTCTCTATTGGCCTATTAAAACTTGCGTTATCTGATCTGCAATAGGTTCTACTGGCCTGCATTCGGAACCACTAAAGTGAAGCTCCTCACTCATTTCAGCCTCGTGCGTCGACCTCCTCAACCCGATGACAGGCGTATCCGATTGCCCCGCTCGTGCCTCCCTCTGCACCAACACCGTCTACCTCGACGGTGAGTATAGTTATTCCTGAATCATATATTCATTCCAACATTGCCCCCTTCGGGCCCACTTACCGCTGTCGCACGAATGCGAAATCGCTTGATGTGGATACACCTATACCCGTTTTCCAGTGATGCGAGTGCAGTGCCCGAAGACATGTGGATTCTGCACGTCCAATGGATCGTCGACCAACAGCACCACCATCAACAGTGAGCAGCCCTTCCTCCATTTTCCCGCCATTTGGTCTTTTCTTGAATAAAAAAAGGCTCAATTTCAGGCTGCGTGGATCTCGTGAACCCCAACACAAACATCTCAGATTGCCCGAACATGAAGTCAGCGCTTTTTTTCAAATCTCATGTCTTCAAATTGCGTTCATTTTCAGAATCTACTGTAACAACACGATCTACAAGCCGCTGATGACCATTCAGTGCCCGGCCACTTGCGGATTCTGCACCTCTGGATAAACATGACACATTTTCCCTTATTATTGGTCATAGCTCTACTCCAGTAATGATTGCTAAGATTTAAGATCCAATGTGTAATTTAATAATAAGGCTAATAATTCAAACTTGGTAATGCTACTAAAAATCTGTTTACCCCCATTGTCAATAAACAACTCATCATAAACTGTTTTTCAAATGCAATACGAAATCGCTGACAACAGGAGAGGGAACTCTGGGGAACACGTTGATGTATCTTCTTGATACAAAACTTCACACAGCGTTCTGACCCCCATTGTTCTCTCCAGATAAGGATGATCAATGGATGCAAATTTCTCGCCAAAATCCCGATTTACGAAAGAACTGCAATTTCCCGCTCGAGTCAAACAACAGAGCGGGGAGAGCGGTCGCTCCTCCCGTTCAGGCCTTTCAGTTCGATTCATGCAAAATGAGCGAGTAGATATGCAAAGGTCTCCCCTTCTCTGTTGGAGAAGAATGCTGTGTTCATGCGGGCATTTGCATTTTGGCATTTGCTTTCTATCTGAATTGATATTATCATAATTCAATCAGTTCAAGCTTCGAAGCATATTTTTGCATAGATGCTCTTTACGGCGCCTATTAGAAAACGGTAGGATCATGTCAGGCGCAGTGCCAAACATAAAGAAATTGGAAAATAAGTGCTCAATTTCTGTGATCTGTATTGTGCGTAGAGCAATGAATTAGTTATTTATAGTTATATCTGGTTCACCACTATAAAGCACAATGATAAAACGAACCATTATGTTAGCCGCAAAGCACTAACTTGAGATTGACAATCAATCTCAGTTACAACAAATTCCAATTTTAGTGAAAACGGTTTCTTTCATTGTTTAAATGTTTCGATTGACTCTGCATTCTCTACCATTATGCTAAAAGTGGCTCCTACTCAAGAGCTTGCAGAATGATCTTCATGAAGAATCATTTCTTCGTGTATGAGTCCCACTTTAAAAAATATCGCTCAATATTGAATGGTCGAAATGATTGTTTAGTATTCTGCTGCTGTTCCTAGAAGTATGCCTGGAAGTCTGGTGTAACGTGACAATTCGAATAGTCAATAGGAATATCATCTGCTGTTGTTCCTGGAAGTAAGTCTGGAAGTCTGATCTCGAATCGCCTATTGGAATATCAAAATGATATACAATACATCGGTATATGCTCATTAAGTATATGTGATATATGGTTAGAGCGAAAAGCTTGACATTTTTGATCGAGTCGTGGTAGTTAATTTTCCACTCATTCTTCTCCGTCCTATTTTCACACCTATTTTCGCTGATATTTTTTTAAAGAAGGAGCACCATTTCATATCGATAATCCAGCCAAATATTCGTGATACTCTTTCGTTAGTTAGTTGCGGTTTGGTTCCGGGTGGGAGCGGATATTAATAGCCACGATATGTTGAACGTGTGCTGATTTCCCTTGTGGCTCCCCCCGGAAGTGAAACAATGAGCATTCTAACGATCGACATCTATTGTTGTTAAAAAATGAAAATGATCACTGATATTCTTCTCGTGTATCATCAAAATTGCTTTGACAGTCAATCCGGAAGTAGCCAGAAGCTCGATGGAGATGAGGTACGTCACTCTGACGGCCGGTCTGTGGATCGGTGCGATCGCTGTCGGCATCGTCTTCTTTCTCATCAATCTAATTTGCGGTCGACGAATCGCTCAGCATCTTGAAGAGAAGGTATATTGCGTGCTTTTGTGCGTGCATGAGCGCGTTTGCGTACGAATCATCACACCTTAGTGCAACGAGCTATTTCGCGATGTTTCGATCCGGAGCTACAGACAAACATTCAATTTTCAGAACTCGCGCTGTCATTCGTACTCATCGATGCGAACCCACACAACCTCTATATCATCATACTATGCGAATATGGATATCGAGAAAGCGAGCGAGCGATAAAAATGATCCTTGCTTACCGCCCGCTTCTAAATGTGATCGAAGAATTGCCGATGACGAATGACCATAAATGTTTCCAATCTGAAAGATATTTTAGTAAACAAATGAAAGATCATATCATTGTTTAACACTGAAACAGTGAAGCTTACAAAGCGTGCGTGGTTTTGGATTCTTTCATCTGTTACATTGTCAGCCCCTTCTCGAGAGATCCGAAAGTTTTGTGCCGAATGTGCCCGCATTAACATTCTCTTAGTGAGCGATTCGCACACTATACGCACACGCACACACTGAGCACATTGCGAAAGTTGTTGCGCTGATGTTTGGCAATATGATGCGTACTCTCGCAATCAGTTCATTTCCGCGGCACGACGGTGAGAAATCATTGCGATCTTCCATATTTATCTCACAATTCTCCCGCACGCAGTGTCAGTATGAATCTGCTTCTGTGCTTGTGCTTGTTTGGTTGTGCTGCGCATGAAGTAGTTTCTTACAAAATTCTCGTCTACAACGCTCGCTATGGTCACTCGCACAGCAATTTTCTCGGAAATATTGCCGACATATTGGTCGAGGCCGGGCATGATGTGGTGAGCATTTTTGTTGTTTCTTTTTGATTTGTTAAAGTATTTTTAGACCTCATTCATCCCCATAATCGATCCTCGTGTAAACGACTCAACAGAAAAATCGAAGAAGATATTCGTTCAACCAAGCGAAGAGGTGGAATCGGTAATTTTTAGGAGAATTTAAAGTCAATTATCGAGAAATATTCAGATCGTAAGCGGTCTGTCGAGCCTTCGCGCCGATTTTTTCGTGACAAGCAATCTTGATCCTATCCGCGCTTACCAGGTAGTTTTTGCAATGTAATTTCTCATTCTAGTTAGCGTTTGATAACACTTCCAGAAAAGGGGCATCATTATTTCTATTATTCGAAAAAGATCAGTGAAAGTGAGGTCAGGTAATTATCACCCATTCATAATAGGTTCGCACACCGTTCACCCTTCACTTCGTCGCCCAGTGCAGAGCAGTTCTCAACGAAACTGCGATAATCGAGAATCTTCGTGCTGAGAAATTCGATGTAATGATCGTGGAGAACTTTGACATGTGCGGAGTGGGTAAGTATTTCGTTCACATTCGCGATAAAAGTACAAAATACGATCCTTTTCCCTTTTCTCCAAATTAGCATTTCCATCGTTAATTTAGTTGGAATTTTGAAGCCAGTGCAATGTAGTAGTGCAAATGAACGAACTGTTTCATTCCAGCCCTCTCCCATCTTCTTCAGCCTCGCTCACTCATAACATCCGGTGCGGGATATCCGTTCGCTCACATGTTAGAGGAGTTTGGAATTCCCCTTGCGCTCAGCTACAATCCAAGTTTGTATATTACATTTTTACTTTTAATACACGACCTTTGCTTCATTCCGTACCAGAAACAAGTCTCGATAAACAAAATAAACGAATTTCGCAGGCTCGTTCATCTCTCATCTCGATGTTCATTCAATGTGGAGTAGACTAAGGAACATCTATGCGAACTGGCTGATGCACTTTCATTTTTATCCGAGAAGACATCTAGTAAATCATTTTACCGAAACATGCATTTGAATCAGAACAACATTTGAGATCGAGGAACTATACCGCGAGAAATTCGGTGCTGACTTCCCCGGACTCGAGGTTTGACAGTGGCTTCTTGCAAGCATATTGAGGAAGTGTAAATCAGGAAATCTCCTCCCATGCCGCATACTCGCTCACAAATGCTGAACCACTCATTGATTACGCCACTCCGACGCTTAACCGTGTTATCAGCATCCCCGGAATAGGGGCAAAGCAGCCTAAGGCGCTCGACGAAGTAAGTTCCGTTCATCAGGAGCAAGCAAGATAAGGTAATACGTTATTCCAGAGTTGGAATGCTATTCTTGATCAACGGCCTAAGATTATTTTGATCTCGTTCGGCTCAGTCGCAAAGTCCGTAAATTTGCCACATACAGTCAAGAAATCGATTGCCACTGTGATCGGTCGTTTTCCTGACATCACATTCATTTGGAAATACGAGGATCCCGAAGACACTTTCGCCAAGGTAACACGGAAATTGTTCTTACGCTCCAATCACACATGATGATCTCCTTAGGAAGCGAAGTCATCCCTTCCTAATCTTCATTTTTCTTCTTGGATGCCTCAGAATGATCTCCTAAGTGACGACAGAATCGTCGCATTTGTTACTCACGGAGGCATGGGAAGCACACAGGAGACTGCGTTGAGAGGCAAACCTGGTAATATTTAAAAAATGGGATATTGGTTTAACCGATTTTTTAAGGTATTTTCGTTCCAATTTTCGGCGATCAGCCGCGAAACGCGGGAATGATGGAACATAATGGACTCGGAAAGGTTTGCAATCAATTTTTGTGAAATTTTCGACTGCACATTTGGAGGTTCTCGACAAACTCGATCTTGCGGATCCAGATAAAGTCGAGTCAGTGATCAGAGACGTGCTTACAGATAAAAAGTAAGGATCAATTTTTTGCTTAACAATAGCGAATATTTTTGATCAGATACGCAGATAAATCGCGACAAGTAAGTGCAATGCTGGCCAAGAAACCGTTCAAATCGAGAGAAATCCTTATCAAGTATTCCAAAATGTTCCATCGGGTATTGAAGTGCACAATTTCAGGACTGTCGAATTTGCAGCTGAGTTCGGTCCCTCAGCAGCTCTCAGACCGCAATCTTACGACATGAGCGTTGTCGAGTATCACAACATTGTGCGCCTCTCTCCTTTTCAGTGAGGGTAATGATGTTTTTTTTTCAGGATATCTTGGCCGTAGCGACATTAGTCCTCGTTCTTCTTGCCTATGCAACAATTCGAAGTGTGACATGGATTATGTGCAGACTAATATTCTCTTCGCCAAACATTGCGAAAACGAAGACTGAATAAATTGATGATCATTGATTTTTGTTAGATTCGCAGATCGAAACATAAAGAAAAACAATCACTCAGAAATCGAGTTTCGAATTTGACAATGAACTAAAGGGTATATTTGAGACTGATTTTGTTGTTTGAGAGAAAAAGAGATTCGACAAGAGAGCCTTGTTAAATTCCCGTAGTTCACGCACGGAAAATGAGGATGGTGTTATCTTGCAAGATCTGCGAACCATCGTAAGGCAACTTATTTTGTTATCTCGTTCATGGATCGTTATTGACAGTATGGGATAGAGAGTGAAAGCCCTCTCATTGCTCATTCAGTCTCGCGCCGATTTTAAGCTCTTGTGCCAATTCAATTTCACGTTAGCACCAATCAAGGATGAAACTGCACCCATCCTGTCACTCCCTCTTCCCATCTTTCGCCAATTCTCCGAAGTGTCCGATCATTATCTTCTGCTTGCATTCATACTCCCCTCTGGGATTCTTCATCCTGTGTCATACTTTGCTCACTCCTTCTTCGTCCGGCATTGTCAGAAAGAATGATCCACAAGCCCCGTCCACCACCCCTAGGTGTACA
Organism: Pristionchus exspectatus; assembly: GCA_911812115.1. Taxonomy (NCBI): domain Eukaryota; kingdom Metazoa; phylum Nematoda; class Chromadorea; order Rhabditida; family Neodiplogasteridae; genus Pristionchus; species Pristionchus exspectatus. The sequence goes on from OU461582.1 coordinate 12,008,144, forward strand.
GTCCTGTCGATTCCCCCAGTGAAAACGGAGCGCTCCGTGTGACCCCGGGTGACCCCCAGTGACCCCACGCTTCGTATTCTTTCAATAGTTTTTTAAGTCGCCAATTTGATTCCATCGTGTTCAGCATTCGATTCTGCATCGGTTCATATAAAAACATAACAAAGTAATTAAATTTTAATTAATTAAATTAATTTTCAAAAAAAAAGAATAAAACGATTCGTGCATCAAAGAGTGCACTTCCGATATATATGCGCAGCGGCTGCAAAAAAGTATTTGCTAAATAGCGTAGGAGTACTGTTTGATGCACAAATCATTTTATTCGCCACTTGTTTGAAAATTAATTTAATTAATTAAAATTTAATTATTTTGTTATGTTTTTATATGAATCGATGCAGAATCGAACGCTGAGCACGATGGAATCAAATTGGCGACTTTTAAAAAACTATTGAAAAAGTACGAAGCGTGGGGTCACTGGGGGTCACCCGGAGCGTTCCGTTTTCAATTCACGTTTTCATTCTTGATCCATGGAAGAACCATTCTCAGGGTTACTTCTCCACCCCTCTCTCATCATTTTTCTCTCTCATTTTTGCGTTCTTCGTCCAGAGTTGTGCGATTTGCAATTAAGATAGATCAAGTGATGTCCATGTAGTTTAGTATGGTTTTGCTACTACTCTTCGCGCTTCTTCAGTCTACCGCCTTCGGATGTATGAAAGTGGAGCCGGGCAATGGAGGCATTCCGGCAGGTCAGACATTCAAGAAATTAGAGACCTTTATTCAGTACAGTGTGCTATGAAGTCACTGACTTCACATATGCTTCTGCGTTTGAAAACTTATTTTGCTCGGCACGGCTATGATTGATCTATTGTGAGAATCACCCTGTGTTTCGACACAATGAGTCAATTCAGGTTGCCCGGTGTTTGATGCGTGGAGCAACGAAGACTGTGGTGCAGTGCTCGGAGGAATGTCAGTGTTATTTTAATCCGAGCTGCTTCATTTTCGTCTCCTTAAGGTGCATCGCTGCCATTCGTTCTTCGACTTCGGTCACTTGTCCTACGGCCCCGTACAAGAAGATCTACATGAAAGGGGTTGCATTTCACGTTTTTTAAACAATCAAAATCGACCAAAACTGCAGAGCCGCGAAGCCAAAGCATACCAGAGCGTCGAGTGCGACGCTCGCTCAAAGTCGTGGAAATTCGTCGATCTGGCGGGATATTCGACGACACAAGCCGAAGTCAGCATCAGTGTCAGATGATGGCACATTGTCAGATGACGCTTTATTTATTTGATTTGGAGACGTATGATGTATGGTGGATGGCTTAAAAGTATTCCGATCATTTACAGGTCGAAGCAGTGTATGGACCTCCGCTCACGTTCGCCTGCGTAGGGCGCTAACGATGAACACTTACTGCAGTTTGAAGAGTCGTCGAAAGATCCTGACCGCCTCGCAATCCTGATTTCATTTTTAAAGATATTACTGTAGACGGCTGTGAATGCAATCAATTTTATTGAGAATAAAGCAGTACAAAATTGAGCACTAAGCAAACAGGGATAAAATTCATCTTTTTTTCCTCCTCGAGTGTTTGCTAGAAAACTGAAAAAAGGGATGTGGAAATTAATTGAGCGGTAGTTGGAGACGAATGAATATCAAATGGAATCGAAAGAGGCAGAAAAAAATTCATTACTCCGTTCTTATTTGATCTCACTCTCTCCATTCTCCATTTCAAAATATGTGCCGCCGTCTCTTCATTTCACACTTTCTCTCGCCCGGTCGAGTGACGAGAGAGTGTGTGCAATGAAGAGACGGCGGATCATATTTTTACCTTTTACTCCCAATCATATTCGAGGTGGGAACGACCTCAATTGGTACTACGCGGCAGTAGACACCAGTGACATGAAGATCATTCACCGAACATGCTCAAAATATTATTGCCAATAATTTCCCAAGGGGTTCGCTTGCTGACAAGATAGGAAAAGTTTTCCCCGGTAGAGCTCATTATTTCTTTCGATACCGAACATATTGGCTAGTTTGGTGATGTGCTGTGCGGCCCTCACACTCAGCCTTTGGATCTGCTTTTTCGCCATTGCAATCCTCGTTCTGGCCATCTATCTGTACAGGCGAATGGACGAAAAGGATGGAAAAGCAAGGGTGAGCGCTTGTTATAACCTTTTTTTGTTGTGTTTTACGCAGCTGCGACGCATCTGATGATGAGATAATGTGCAGAATTGTCGCCATCGTTCGATCACGTTCACGCGCGTTCGTCGATCTTCGCCGTCTGCACGAAACGTCTCGTTGGACCCCGAGAAGAGTCTGAAGATCAATCTGCCGAGAAAGAACGAGAAAGTTCATCGTCTCGTTCTCACTTTCATGTTCGAGGAAGCCCGGCACGATGTGACCGTGCTTTGATCATTGCCTTTCTGAAGCACACAATTGTGATCGATAAATATGAGTGGTACTAGAGAATTTTACAAGTTTTTCAATAAAAGTTCGAAAATACTTCGTTTATTGTCATAGTCAAACATTTGTTAGTTTTCTTGAAATAAAGCATTGCCGAATGGTTGAGCTCAATGTCGTGCCATGCAATCTATGGATGTTAGATTCAGTTAGCTCCACTGATTCTTGAGCATGTTCAAATACAATTCTCCTTCGCTCATTGCCGGTTTAACTTTCTTGATTCGTTTAGAACGACATCGTAGCATAAGCGACTTTCCCATGACGGAACTAGAGAGAAGCGTAGAAGTAACCGTGAGAGCATACAAATCACTGCACTAAATGAGCCATGTATTGAATTATACAAAAGTTAAATTTGATAACTATGAAATAGAAGTGTCCGATAATATCTGATGCTTGTGACTTGTACAGAGAAAGAGTGAGTGCGAGGAGTGTCGTTGCTAGTAGTTGCCAAGCCATGCAGAACACACCGATGAACGAAAATACACGTAGTATCTGCACATATTCACTAGGTTTAATTCGAACAAAAGAAAATTCGCACCTTGAGATTCTGTCTGACTTGGTATCTCACATTCAGCCTTGACTCGATTCTATCCGCTTTCTTATTGACACGAAAGAGCGAGACAGACATCTGCATTGGAAAGTGACTCACAATTCTCAGAAGTTTCACTTACTGAAAGATTGACGACGCTATGCAAGATCATCAATTTTCCTTTGAGATTCCTTTGATTATTAGAACTAAAGAAATCTGCAAAACATCGACGAGAACCTGCACATGAAATGATTTGAAAATTTGCTCGATGAAAATACTCACAAAAACAACGATGAACACAATCAATGATTTTCCATTGCGAAATCTGGAGTCATAACTTTCCAGAAATCGCGTGGAAACCGCACGTTCAAGCCCAGAGAACGTTTGTGATAGCCACAAAGTGTATCTGAAAGACAAGCATAATTACTTGAATGTTATGAATCCTACGATGCTAGTGAAGCAAGAAAAAAGAATATCGCGTTCAACCAATCTAGTGCGCTGGGAGTTCCCTTCACAACGGGAAACATTCTCTCCGAGATTCCTGTGCAATTTGACTCTATTTGAAAATGATACTGTAGTTACCCAATAGTGATACGATAATGGCTTGTGCTGAATGTGAGACAGAAAATAAGATTGATGAACCTTCGAAAATGAAAAGGCATCGTCTTAAACGTTTAGAGTAGTTGAAAATGATCTAAGTTATACCTCAGAATAGGATGAAAGTTAGTCGTTCGTACAAGCTTCAAAATGAAAATGGAATGAACCACAACACTTGCAACAGTTACGAACATTTCGAGTGCCCGAATGGCATAAATTTCGGGATCCAACATCGAGTAATACCTTCTTACTATCGCACTCGCGAGATTTCAGTTCCAGCATACCATTATCACCTGGCTAGAGAAAGCGCACATTCTGTATTCTCAATGATTGATTCTTTATCATCGATTGAAGTCAATGAGTAAAATCAATCCAAAAAGTGCTAGACCGAGTGCATGTTCACTCTTTGTTTCTCCGAATTCGCACCGCAATCCGTGCCTTAATAAGTGTGGAATATTGTCTACGAAATACTAACGTTATACAAGAAGGTGAAGAAGAATCGATATAGAAAACACGCCTCGTTTGCGTGAATTGTGGCTCAGGGCTGATCACTGAATACGATAACGTGGACGTATCCGACCACAAGATCAATAACGTCAATCCTTCAGCATCTTTGATGAGGGCACGAGAGATAAACTTACATTTTGGTGAAGATAATATTAACAAACAAAATGCGAGAGATAGATCTATTTCTTTGAGCTTAAAATTGTGCCAAACGTCAGAAATACGCATAGTCGACGAAGTAAAAGCGTTCACGTATTTCTCGGGAAATCGGGCTTGAGATGACTTTCTTCGAAATATTGTTTTAAAATATTTTCCTCTGATATGTTATTAATTCCACGTTCTTCAATTGTGCACGCAATTCTCACCGCAGCGGCTGATTTTTTTTCGTAATTCAAGAAACATGTTTGCCCTGTAGTGCTTGAATATTTTGCTATCATAGCCGTTTCATAATGTTCTTAGAGTCTTCCTCTGATATCATTACTCACACAAGGAAGATGATTCAGTGCTGTGAGTCAGCGCGAAGACTCGTGTGAAGAGAGCGCGCTCTTCATTTCACCCTTTCTCTAGCAGGCGACATTGGGCGAGAGAGCGCGCACGATGAGGAGAGTATCTCCTTGGATATGCGCAAAGTGTGTCTCGGATGTGCTCACAGGAATCTCGCTTGTGGACATAAAAGCAAGACCTTTTTCGGTACGTCGACTTGAGAATTGTAGAGGGCCATTCTTCAAATATTCGCTGCGTATGCTCTTTATGGATTCCTTTTCTTGTACTGAGTTTTTTCTATTGCATTTTTTTGGTAATTCGTTCCTCTTTCCTTCCTTTTTTCATCTCTTCTTCGAATATTTTTGCTTTCAGTATGTGCATCGAAGTGTGCTGTGAAGTACTCGCACAGATGTGTTTCTCCTCTTGTGTGGATAACGCGTTGACGAAGCAGGAAATAGCACGACAAAAGGAGGAAGAAGAGGAGAGGAAGTGAGTGGCTCTCCTCCTCTCAAACATAATTTACTGATCCTTTGAAACTTTTTTTGATAGTGAATTACAGGCGCGCTGAACAAGCAGTTGGAGATACTGGCACGGTGGTAACGACGCAGCCCGGACACAAGCAAACTGACGCGGATACCTGACAGAGAAATTACATATGTTTTCTTATTTGTACATTAGAGATAAAACTTTGTTCTTGTGTCAGCAATTACTAAATACCTCGTCTTTTTGAATCTTTCTAATCAATTTCGCATGATTAATTCACACATTCATTGTAAGAGATAAAGTGCCCGCCCGTGTTCGGTCACACCATTTTGGGAACCATATGAAAATTGTAAATCGCACGCTTTTTCGCATGACTCACATGTTGTGCAAATGACGACCCTTTGCTCTTCCTTTTTCTCCTTTCAGTCTCTTCTCCCCTATGATCTCTCCCCCTTTTCCTCTCTCGCTTTCTCTTCGCCCTCTCTCTCACACACCTTCGTGCACGCAGCTTCATTTCACAGCATTCTTCTCCGACAGAGAAAGGGGAGATCTTTACATATGTACTTTGGCCTGGGCGGGGGCCTGGGCGGAGGGAGCGGTCGCTCTCCCCGCTCATTTTGAATTTTTGCAGTCCGATTACGGTGTGGCGGGAAAATTCAAAAGTTAATCCCCTTGTTCACCCTTTTCTGGAGAGAACAATGGGGGTCAGAATGCTGTGATTTCCGCACCCCTTTAAATTGGAGGCATATGAGATTGTAGGCAAGTGTCCTCTTCATTCTTTCTCTCGTCATTCTCTCTCTCTCTTTAAGCTCCGATGCTCTCAGGGCGCATTGTAATTGTCTTTTATTATCTTTTTTTTAAAATAAATGTTGTCATAAACAGGGACCAGTATGCCATGAACATTGCATTGTTACAAGTGATAAGGCAAGAAAAATCAATCAAATTATATCGGTACTCTCAGCGCTTTGCAGTCGTCGCTTCATCACCAGCTTGTCACATCCAGATATTAATGGGCTGAACTGGGTTATTTGTAATGCCTTATTTCAATTTTACAAACCTTTTTTCGTTCTTACAATTAGCCGCCAAATCTGAGATCAGGAATTCGATATGAAGCAACACAGCTGGGTACTGTAGGAGGTAGATGAGGTACATGAGTGCGTCTGCGTAGAAATAGACAGCGAACCAGTCTTGGTCGTTCCTAGATAATAATGTAATCATGAGCTGTGAGATTCTGCGCCAACTCACGCAAAATCGTAGATTTCATCGAACACTTGCAGGGTGTGGTAGGGCAGATTGATGAGGACCTCAAATCAATATTTGTATTCCCATTTACTTGAGCGACACACCTGCGCCGTTGCCATCATCAGACAGCGTTTGATCGCGACTCCTCGCCTCTTGTGGCACTCCTGACAAGTGTGGTTGAGGAATCGAATTGATACTTTTTAATGAGAAAACAAAGTAATATACGGAAGATGAGATAAGAGAATCAAAACGAAGAACCTCTACGCTTTTCTGCGATTGAATCTTCACACCCAATTCTTGATCAATGCTACTGGATTTACTGAGTTCTTTCGATTCGAAGGAAATGCCTGAAACGATTTCAAATTCAGTTTTCCGTTAAGCACCCGTCGCGAACTCACCACGAAACAGCACAAGATGGGAGGCAGCTTGACCCATTCTTGTTACGATTGTTCCACGAGCGAAGGATGTCTCGTTCATCTTTCTGAAGTTTTATTTTTCATTCCTTAATTTTCCCTCGAGGCTCTATGCTCTCGAAGCTACAAAAAGCGTTCAAAAATCGCTTCCCACTTATCGTCCGCCCATATTTCAATAACTAACGCATTGCATCGTTGTCTGCTCCACATGAGAACTCCGAGGTCGACGAAGAGAGTGCAAAGAAAGGGCAGGAGATATGTAGATGTCATCTCCATGATGGACATCCAAGTCGCCGTCGTTGCACTGCAATTAATCAATTAGTTCACAGAGCAATTAATGTTTGTAACTTCCTTAAATTCTACTATTATTCGAAAAGGCTAAATTTTAACGAGAAATCTAAGTCTGGATGATTCATGACTCAGAACTCGCAATATGCTGTTTCGAAGCAGCACAAACGTTCATACACGACTAGCAGACGATTGAAAGGAGAATGAAATAACTCACTCGATTTTTGTAGGATCGGTCTCGCATATGACCATCAACTTTCCTGAGTCATCTAGGAAAAGACGGTCCGTCATGAACAAGAGGGCCCAGCTCTGAAAAATTCAAAATCTTTGAAATTAGCAATTTTAGAAATATTTAATATGCAATAGTACGTTCGAACCGTCACAGGAACGTTGTGCGATTCTATTATAGTACATTTTTTTACAGTAGATCGCTATTTATGCTGAGTTTGTTTGAAAACTGTTCCATTGTCGACTTTACTCTTTTTTCAATTTTCTGACTCATTCATGAGAAATAGGCGGCTCAAATTTCATCATAGAAGGAACATTAATTAACAGTTCAATATGTCCAACTTTCACGACTCGCTGCGTATGCACTTTCAGTTTATCCGTAGGCGTACTTATTTATCGTTGACTGCGCACTAGAGTTCGAAATACGGGACGGGTAATTCCGACCTGCGCCGGGTCGCGAGAGCGAGAAATGAGAAATGGAATTACCCGAGACTTTTCACTCAATTCGCTCAATTACCCGAGTCCAGGGAACTTTTCACACTAATAACACAGCCAAATGAGCATCAAATGACAAGCAAAATCAGTGAAAAGTTACCAATTGACATAACTTTCGGTTCTCGTTCGTTTGAGGCCAAATTCAACACTAAACAGTTACCTTTGTTGCAGGAGTTTGACATGCCTAAAAACGGAACCTTAGTCCCAATTGATTGGCTCAAAACGCTCCTTAGCAATGGACTAGGTTCCCTGAAGTATTCTTGTTTCAAAGAAATTCTTTAAATCAAGAACAAACCTCATAAACAGGCGAAACTTCCTCAACTGCAAATCGAAAATTGCGAACAACAACTCGCTAGAGGGTTGGATGATCGAAATGATGTGTAATATCTGTCTCACGATCCTAATTACTCGAAAACAGAACTTTAAACGATCGAAAACGAGCAATTTTGCCTCTCTGGACTCGGGTAATTGAACGATTTTGAGAGATGGACTCGGGTAATTCTCCCTATCATTCTTCATTGACGGGTACCCGTGGACTCGGGTAGTGCTGGATTTCGAACTCTACTGCGCACATATGAATCATTAGCAATATATTCTCAGAAAGCCTTTTCACGCCTAATTATTTATCATAATATTTGTCGTAGTGAAACAAATTTGTATTTTCTAGTGTGATTCGGCGAGCCTCACCTGCGTAGTCACACTGAATAACAGCACCACCGAAAGGAGATTTTTTGCGTCGAGAAAGAATCCGATGCATCCTTTCTTCGTCATTTGTTGTAGAGGAAAGAGGAGAACAGCAAACCGCTGAGCGAACATCACAACGATCCTGAATTATCGGGAATTACTGCAAAAAAAATGCGAATAATGAATGAATAATGATCCTTCATTCACAGACACGAGGAGAGAACTTACGCCCAATTTGCAAAACATGCAGCTATATTGATCAGGAATGGAGTCGCCTTGCAAGTTATGTTGCCTGAAAGATTTGAGCAGTGAAAATATCGTATACGTTTGCTTTAAAAATAGTCGGATTCTTTGGTCGCTCAAATAATTCTAAATATAACACGGTTATACAATATTAACTACGCTCTATCACACATCCGGTGTCTATTGTGATAGTTGGGTGCATAACATCACACTCTGCATTTGGATATTACACAGTTTGAGTGCATAGAATATCTCCAAAATAGAGGCTGCGAATGCAAATACTTTAATTTCATGTTTATCTAAATATTTTTTCTGGTTGCTGCAACATCCAACAATCACCGTCTCATCTCACAATAACGCAATGAAAAATTACCTTTCATCTTTGGAAACAACGAGGACGCTACCAAGTCGAAGAGAATTGTCGATAGCGAAACAAAATTGGCCGCACAGATGCCGACTAGGAAGTGATAGTAAGGCGATCGTCGGAGACGTCGAAGACGGAATAGACCGGTGAGGAGCAGAGGTAGGGTCATCTAGAAGGTACTTGTAAATTCTACGCGTAATGGGAATCGGAAAATGTTATATCCATGTTTCGGACGAGGCAATAAAGGAAGCCCTTTGATAAATCGTGGCCATCTGCGCTCACGACACAGCCCCGCACGAACGTTTCGCTTCGAGTGCGTAATATCGACCATCAACGGTCAACAACGGGGAACAATATTAAAACTGACGATAACCACAATGAGGACGACCCAATACTGCATCTGGGAGACATACATCCACGTGGCAAGGGAATCCGATGCTGGTCCGCCGCCGGGAATGGTCATCATTCTACAAGATATGCTGATTGAGACGTCTCGCTAGCAATGTTCTTACGAAGAGCAAAAAGATGGAGAGAGATGGAAATAATGAAATTGGCAGTCCGTCTCGTGCACTGAACTAAACAAAATATGTGGGAGATGCACTTCGGTGCGAATACCGCATGAATCAACGTTAAATGAGCGTTTTGTAAACGCACAATAAGTTCGGCCAAGTGTATTGGATGTCTTTGTCTAATCAAGTAAACGGGTTTAAAGAAATCGTCGACAAATATCTAAATACGGAATGGGTCAACAAAAAGGAGAATGAGACTGTGGGTGATACTTCTTCCGAACTGGCAATAAAATGAGATAAGTAATATGAATTATTTGTTCAGTCAGAGACGATAAGAACATGAAGGGCTTCCAACTAATGATGCCCCTCCGATGCCTTGAATTTTCACAAATATTAAGCGCAAATTTATCGTCAGACGATATCTATTCTGCTCCAACATTCTTTCATGTCAAACATCCAACTCAGAAACATCGAAATTAGCGGGAAAGCGCCAATTTGAGGTGCTGTGTGTTATCACTACGGATTGTGATTCGAATGCCAAAATTGCCAACCTTCAATTTCCCATCCTCCCAGAAAAATTCCGCGGCATATACTTTCACAGATACCTTTGTACAAATATAACTATCGTTTCAATCATTTGGTATTTACAAGAGGGTTTATCTGAAGACAGTTCTACGTTTTCACAGATACAACACGGATAGAGGGGGGGGGGGGCGTGAAAATGTCATCGTTGTAGCGACTCGCACACCCGAAAGCATCTAAGCGGCTGTGAATCTCGGAAGATTAACGGCGTAATGCGAATCAGTAGATGTGTGCGTGATTCGCAAACTTCATAATAAATTATTCGCTCTTTCGCCGGATAATTTCACTCTAAAGAGATTTTGTATTCACAACTCAGTCGGAATAGGTAAAGGGTCACACCGCAATCAGGTTTCACGAAGTAATGTTTGTGCCTACTCCTAAGCCGGTCACTGTTTAAAAAACAATTCAATAAGCAGGGCCCAATCTCTTCATCGGAACTTCTTTACCTGATGTTTCAATAGGTAATGGAGGAAAGGAAATGCTAAAGATCGAAAGGCGAGATCATCGGAGGCCAACGTTAGAAACTCATGAATAATTCTGTGAATGGAGCTAAAAAAGCGTGCGTAAGCTCACGAAACTTTGCTCGTGGCTCGTGTTCAATTCGCCTCATGCCTGAATTACTAATGCAATACTAGAGGAAGTAATTGAAAAGTGGAGATGCTGCAACGATATTTTATGGAAGGGAGAAGTACGACAGAAAGCGCAATGACCTTTCATGACCTCTTCTCATCAGCCTCATTTTCGAGGTATACGCAAATAGAGATGAGAAAGGAAGATGCGGCTTCGAATAAGAGGATAATAAAGAGGAGGAGAGGGGATTGTGGAAGAGTGTTCATTCCCGCTCATTCTTGCGGAAGCATCGGTTTGCCCCATGTCCTCGTTCCTATACCTGAGAATTTTGCTGGACAAATGTGATATGTGTGGATGAGGTTTTTTTCTCGAGTTTGAAGCAGCATTAATAAAATATTTTCGCGTACAATTATTCAAGCTGAAAGAAATTTTACAGTACCTGTTGAAGTACCTGTGGGAGTCAACCATAAATTCGATTAAAATCGAAATGTCCTGCACTGATCTCTAGTTTCTCCTGCCGCATGCTAAATCCAATTTTCTCCATCTCTTTATTCTGTCAAATAGTCGCCGTAATGTCGATTGAGCACTGCGAATATTTTCATGAGATCTCCTCTAATGGTGCCTATCATTGCCTCATCGCGTTCAAGTTCATTATCTGTCTGATTGGTGCAGCTGGGATCTGCTATCAGTGGCGAAAACAGGTAAACATTTCTTAATTTTTTTATTTTTTAAAATATATTCATATTCAGGGAGTGAGATTTCTCGTGCATGAAAACACGAAAGTTTATTTCAAATATTACTATTCATTAAATTTAGTTACTGCAATATGTTTCGCCTCTAATTACTTGGTCGAAATTATACGGTACCGCCACGTATTTCATTGGTAGTGAGCCAACTATTCAGGCTCCGTTATATATGCTACTTGGTAGATTACCGAACTATTTTGCTTACAAAGTAATGAGAGTATCTTTTCGAGCCTGTTTTTTTGAATCCAGATATTTTTAGTATATTTTTAGAGGGATCGCTATCTGCTCTGTCATTTCGTCCCATGTACTTATTACGTTTATGTCCGTGGAACGGCTATATTCCTCACTATATCCAGAACATTTCGAGAAAAACTCAAACAAAAAAATTTCCGGTTTCGCATCTTTATTGGTAGTAAGTGCCTTTGCTTTGCGTTTTTACTTCTCTACCAAATATTGTATTAGATTTTTCTCTCATGGTCATTTGCTGCTTATTGCCTCACAAACGGATTCTCTTTTTTGGAGGTTTTCTGGTATCAACAAATGATATAAAAATATCCCAGAATTCAGAAACATTCAGTGTGAGCCAAACATCCAATTTATTACGGGTTTTCATAATTCAGGGGCTGGCTATAATTGGATCAGTATATAATATTCTTACACTTTTTGCGTTTACTCTGGATATATATCTCAATTTCATTAGAACGCCTACCGAAGTGAATCCGACGCTATCGGTTTCATATCAGGTGAATCAGGTGAATAAGAATAAATGTAGTTTTACTTTCAGAGAGCGGAAAATCGTCGTGTTATTCTGATTATTCTCCCAATCGAGCTCATTGACACCATCCTTCTTATTTTCTCAATTTCAGCTATAATCTTCCAAAATAGGGTCAGTATTTTTTTTAAATGAATATGTTCAATGACAATGTCCAAGAAGAGATGTATTTGTCAGTTCTTGGCCTCTAGTCCACCCGCAGAACGAATATACTTCAAAGAACTCTTCGCCTTCCCTCCATACTTCCCGCTCATTCTCGCTACGATTATCGAATTTCGAGTAGCGAGAAGGTAAGGAGAAACGATAAAAAGGAAATAATTACTCTGTTTGCCAGAAGCCGCACTCCGCTAATGACGAACGACACGCACGTTGATCACTTTGAGAATCTGAGAAATGCATGGAATTGATAAAATGTGATTCTATGAAAGGAAATTTCCATGTCATGGAAGCTTATGGTGAAAGCATATTGTTCAACTACATAAATATTCTAGAAACAACATGCAAACAGGATTAGATGGATGGTTATGAATGCAAACAGGGATAGATGGATAAGACCATTCAATTCTTTTTCGCTATAGAACGTTCAGTTGGGAATATTCGACACTCAGCAACTCTGCGGCCGCATGCTACAATGCATTTCCTCCTCACCGCCGTGTAACATATTACCTTTCCTTTATGAATTTGTTATGGACAATAATAATTCTTATTTCAAATTATGAATTGATGAATTATATATTTGCGAAAAAGTTGTAGATTGGAATCCGGGTCAATGCAATGCGAGCCTCTGAGAAATGCGGCAGAGTAGGTCACCAGAACTATCGCGGGCCTTATCCTGAAAACAGTAATAGTTAGCGAAATAATTTTGTGATAATAATAATATCATAATGCACACCTCGGATTCGCAACGAACGAACGCGCGTCTCTGGTCCTTGTGCGTGCAGGAATAGGCAGAGCTGCCATCATTGAGCCCGCTCGAACCACCCTTGCCGATGCACGATTGCTGTAAATATATCTACTTCCGTTCACCCAGGCGCTTTAGAGATCAAAGTGCGTATAACGTATTTCATATGATAGAAGAGAGCAAACTTAGAAAATTAAAAAAAAATATTTTTATTTTTTTAATATACTCACAAAGAAGAAGAGTGAAGACTGGCGACGGAATAACTTGAGCTGCGTCGGTTTCTTGTAGCCAACCAGGGTGAAATGGTTTGCATTTTCCTTCTCAGACATCCAGGAGGGCTGAGGAATTATTTATATCACATTTTCGGTTGTTTACGGGAAATACAAATTATATGGATCTACCATGTCCTCCTCTTTTAGCGTCTCTCTTAGAAGATCGAATTTGTCTTCGATGAGAGTGCTCACTCGATCGCGCTCTTCCGCCATATCATCCCGATACCGCTGCATAGAAAACGAATATGCTAAGGTTCACAGTATGAGCTCTTCCGAGTATTTCGAACTAGCGTGGTCTGTGGTGAGCCTACCGTACTCCTCGCCGCTTACCGTCTGCGCACTCCGTGTGCGGGGCGACAATCGGGAAACGTCGGCCGGCGACGCGGCGATGCTCGCGACAATTCGATCGCGTTCCTCCACACACTGCTCCAACTCTCGAAGCATCTTGTCGTTTGCTATCTTGAGCAGACTGGAGAATGGGAGCTATACATGGACGAATTCGCAACACTTTACAATAGTTGAAAAGGAAACATCAGAAAATCCGGAAAAGAGAGTATTGAAGAAATTATTCGTTACTTTGTAAACTGCCGACCCTTGAGTATCGATCGAGTTGGGTTGCTAGTTGCAATAGAAGGTGCATCGGCGACCATGTCGATCTACAAAATCGTAATTCGTTCTTTTCCGATTCTCAGTAAATTTTACATGTTTTTAATTTTACATATTCATCTTTTTAAAAACTCACTGAAAAGTACTTAGTTGTTCAATGTTAACGCATACTTGGAAATGGACGGATTTATTCTGAAAGGGCGCGGATGAGGGAAACTGGCACGATGTCGACTGTCGCATCATATCTGTGAGGTTACTGATAAATTAATTGAAAAATAGAACAGTGGGAATCCACTGAAGCGAAGGGAGGGGAATACTCGTCTTCACACCTTCGCTTCTTTTATATTCATCAAGTGGAGCGGTTCCGCGCTTGAGATTTTGCGTTGTTCTTACCTTTACGTCAAGATATCCCAGATTCGATCGTGAAACCTGGCGGACCAAAATAACCAAGGATAATATCTTCCAGTGACGCAAGTCGATTTCAGCATCAATAATTATTACTGAATTTGTTTGTCTCAAAAAATTACGAAATACCCGTTCACGTTTTGATTTTGAAACGACTTCAAAGCAAGAAACGTTTCTTTAAAGCTAATAAGTAGTGAAGAAAGGATAAAGAGGTGAAATTAAGATTTCCTCTCATTCTCCTATTACCACTCCCACTCTCGGTGTTACTTTTTCTTGAAAAGTGAGCGGTGTCTCTCTCCCCTTTTGAGATTTAATGAAGAAGTTCTTCAACGAAGAGACATAAAACGGTGACCGTATCAAAATATATTTATCTGAAAATGAAAACTAGCTCCTAGGAAATTTCTAGAACTGAATGGGATGAATTAGTGGGCTTCGGGGCCGTTCCGAGAGATTTACTTGTTTTCCGTGGATATTTCCATTTATCTGAGACCTTTGTAGACGTATGGCTTCTTGCCAAAGTGTTATAGTCGATATTCTTTCCGTCATCTTCCGCGACCGACGCAAAACTTTTCCTCATGCAGGTTCTGCGTCAGACCTATAAATAACATTGCTCACAATTTTGATAGGTTCTTGGAACCGCAAAGGAAACGAAAGAGCATGCGGGACTCACAGCTCGGTAGTTGAAGAAGGTTCCGAAGAAAAAAGAACAGCTCTGAAAAAAATATTTAAAAATGAATGAAAGAAAGAAAAAAAAAGAAAAAAAGAAAAAAGAAAAGAAAGAAAAAAAGAAAAGAAAAAAGAAAGAAAAAAAGAAAAGAAAAAAGAAAGAAAATATAAAAAAGAAAGAAAAAAAGAAAAGAAAAAAGAAAGAAAATATAAAAAAGAAAGTGAGTTGCTCAAACTGAAAGAAGGGGAACTAGAAATAAAAGAAAAGTCCACAAAGCGAAGCAAATGTTCGTGAATTTTCATAAAAAATAGTTTACATGTCGATCTAGAGGTCGTTGGATTCTTTGACGGTGGACTGTGAGTCACACATTGTTCGCATTGCAATGAGTAGTATTTATTTTCGATGTGATTTCAGGTGGGATATTTGACTTCATGAACATGCCGTAGTTTTAACTGATCAAACATTCCTGCTCGGTGAAGTTATCAGTGAAGTCAGGCTGCTATTTTGATATTTTGAGCAAGTTCATTATCTAACACGCGTTACTGTGCAGATATTTCCGCTCTAATCATAGATTTTTGCTCTTTTTACTTTCTTTTTATTTACCGCTTATTCTCTGAATTTTCAATGAGCGATAACATCAATTGAGGACATCATGGCCATTAAAGAAGCGTTAGGTCATTTATCATGTTTATTTTTCCGCCTCGAACCAGTGTGTAATGCAGTGGGCGCATTCACTTCACCGCCGTCTCAGAGTAAAGGAGAAAAGCATTTGTTGTTCCCCGAGTTTAAACTACGAGCTCTTCCCCTTTCCACTTTTAGTCTCACCTCATAGCTGCTCCCTACTTACATTATCCCGTGACATCTACTATTTTCATCATTCAAACGAATCTTCTATTTCTCCTCATTCAATCTCACTTTTTTTTCTTTTCGCGAACCCCTCACATAAAGTGACTCATGCGATACTTTCGATCGACATTCGATTCAACGCGCTTTTCTCGTCGTGAATTCACTTTTGTGTGGGAAGCCAAATGTTGTCGGCGGCCCCTACTCTTGTTTGTCAATTCACAGTCAGTTATCGCGGGTGCTTGCGACTAGAGAAGTTTTTGAAACAATGTTGAAGAACGAAAGTGCCTTATCTTTAGTCTAGCGCAGCGACTTGAACGGAGGAGCCGAGTGACCTTGGGAAGTTGTTTCGATTGCACTCATTCTCCCTATTTTGTCTACTCCTTCTCGATATTGCAGATCGTCAGCTCCGTTTTGTCTATTTTTCGCGAATTTTTTTGATTTCATTTATGTGTCCGAAATCATTTTGTTATGAATTTCTCCTTGAAATTGTTTTGTTTCAGCCAGCGATGGATAAGGTACTAGCAACAATCATTGGACTGGGATGCAGCATCGGTGCGTTTTTAGAATTTTCATCTGGCTCAGTGAGTTTTTCCATCTTTTCACATGAATCTCGAACATTTATCGCCACCTTGGGCATATTTTTCTGTCTGAATTAGCTTCGTATCTGCATTTCACATACGCTCTCTTTCTATGCTTAGTGGTGTGCGAAACAAAGATACGGCGACCTGTATTTTGAACCTTTACTTTCAGTGTGCCTCGCCATCTCTAACGTCTTCTCGATCGCTCTTATCGTTTTGGGAGCCGTGAACATCGATAAATGTCCCGTCGAACCGATGATTCCCAAGTGAGCAAAATTTCTTCGACAGTAGCTCGGAACAATATACCTTTGCCGCCCTAATGCAATTCGATCGTGATCGATATCCATAGAAATTACTTGAAAATGTGTTGTCTAACATGGACGTAGCCGTTTCCTGGAAATCATTGATCAGCAGACATAGCACTTATTTATCTTGCCGAAAAAAGCTTCGATCACATTACAGGTTGTTATCGGGGATGAATCTTGTATTCTTTCGAGAGAAGACAAGTACTATCAGGTACCTCATCGGTTCTGGCGCTATCACGATTGCGGCTTCCATCCTTAGCTTCTGCAGCAGACTGTGCGCGACGCAGGTATTCTTTGTCGCATATCCTCAGATATCTTGTGCTGCTGCTGGCTAGGGTTGTGATTTCGGAATCGGAATTTCTGGCCCTCTCACGCTCCAGAAGTTTAGAGATGAGAAATCGAACGCGAAAGTGAGAGATACAGCTAGGGAAGAAAGATTTATCTTTCTTTCGAGACGAGACCAAGGTGATTCAAAACAGAAATGTATTAATGTTTTTGGACATATTTCAGAGTGTGAACGGTAAGGCGAGGCAGCCTCTTCCCTGCCAAGTCGTCAATGTACTGATTTCGATCGTTAGCGCAATCTGGTGCGAATTCAAATAGACTCCATTCTTGAGATACGGCAGTGAACAATGAATAATATTATTCCACAGGGGCATACTCGGTATAGTGTGGACTTTCCGCACAAACCCTACGTACACCCCCGGAGTGTCGACCTACTGCGACTGGTTTACGTACATGGTCGCCTATGGTAAGCTAGACTTTCCAGAGAATTAAACTGACTCAAAGAAATTTGCCTTGACATCGACCGCATGAAACGGGATGTATGACGCCTCATTCTCGGTGCAACAATTATTTTCGGGTGGTACAGGAAAACTCGTAAACTTGGTGCATGCTTTTCAGTGAGTTTCATCATTCTCTTCATCGTACTCGGATTGGCGTGCTGCTGTTGTCTGTGTGGAACGGCTCTTGGAGTGCACGCTGTGACCCGCAATGACGAGGAAACAGCCCTCGAGACCAGAACCGCCGATTCTTCGGCTTGATCGAATACCCGAGCTATTCCAGCTACTATTCTTCTGTTTTATTAATTGCTTTGAAATATCGAGACCTCAGATATCATGTATAAATATCTATATCTTTAGAAAAGAACGATAAATTGTGTGTTTGTTATCTCAGGCTTTGCTGCCGTCGGCGATACAATTTTAATTAACTCCACCTGCGTAAATCAAGTGACAGCGAAAGAAAAAGCGAGTGAACGGTCTCACAAATCAGTCGTTTCTGTCTCTGTCGCCATGGAATTCGAGAAGCAATTTGTCGAGTTCTATATCGTTTATGTGTATTTAATGACGGGTTTGTCCGTTATCGTCAATACATTGCTCGCCATTGTGATCTACCTTTCCAATACTAAGAATGATCGATATATGTAAGTTTATTTCTGAATATTGTCTTAATTGTCACGAATTCAGTTACTACACCGTCGATTTCATAGTAATGAATTTTGTCTTTTCCATTACGAGTTCACTAGTGATGCCGGTTAGTTTGAAATTCGAAATGGGGTTTATGAATACTCGTACAGTATTGGCATCAGCAACCCACGCTATGTACAATGTTCTCTGTCGCACCGTTGCGTATGCCTCCATGCGTCGAAGCTGTAAGTCTCATTGCAACTGAATCAGATTGACGCATTTATAGCGCCTATCTGATGCGTGGTTTGCGATCGTGATATCGGTGATAATACTAGTTTCTTCAAGTTTTCTATATCGATACTCCGTAGTATGCAAGTAAAGTTGCTTTTGTAGTGTGTTTTGTAGTCTTTTTTGTGATCATGCTTCTATGTTCAGGTCTCGTCTCTTGCCTTACTACCAGTCAAGTTTCAGGAATTTATTTACTGTCACAATTCCAGTATATAAAACAATTTAAAATTTTGAACTTAATTATGGTTTCAGATGTACGGCATTGCTTGGGTGGTCGCAGCTCGAATATTCCTTGTCAGCGAAGAACAAGAACTTAGAGTTCGATTATCATTGGATTTGGGAGATCAACTCAACATAGACTTTCGCGCGGCCAATTTGTTGACAATGAATTTCACGGTTTTCCCTCATCCGATCGAAACCAAATGACAGGCCATTTCAGAATTACAGGTCTTCATTTGCGCCATTCGTGATTTTCACAGCACTATTTTGCTATATGGGAACGCAGGGTCTCATGATTGTTCGTTATTGCATAAAACTGTTCCAAAAGTTTCAATTTTAGGTATTTTGTGGATTCTCGCTAAACCGAACTATCAGACAAGCTTCCATGAGTCAGCTTTTACGAAAGAAGCACTTTAAAGCTCTGAGAATTCTAATCGTCCAGGTATAAGTTTTGGCAATTTTTAAAATTGCTTTTAATTTATGCGTTGAATCCGTTTGCGTTCCTTTACGCACCATTCATCCTTATATATGTCGCCTGCCATTTCAATTCAAATTCATCATTTCCTCAGAAGGTTTGTCTTTTTGCCATCGATAAATTCGCACAATCGAACGCAATTCGAGTTTACTGACATTATGATTCACGTGTTTCCTATCAACAATGCCCTGATCATTTTGACCATGACGGACGACTACCGAAACACACTAATGGCACAAACGGGAAACAAAAAACAGGTAGTCGAAGCAATCCCAAAATTTCATCATAAAATATTGCAGAATACGTCCACCGAAATCATAGTTACTCTCGCAACAGTGGCGCGAGCTCAAAATTTGGCCAAGCGAAAAATAACAAATAAGAACACTAAAAGGAAGATAGCGTCGGCACATTCGGCATAGCACATGGATCAGAAGAGAATGCATAAAATATGACCCTTCGAGAACTGGTCTTTTCAAAGTCAATTTTAGCCAACAAGATATTGTAACTTGTGTTTACTGTGAATAGAAAAGAAGGGCGAAACAACTGCAATGAACTACAGGCTGCCATGGCTGAACGATTTGAAGGTTTCATAAAACTTAAAAAGCCTCTTTGTATTTTTAATTATTTTTTTATATTTCAGTCACTTTCGCCTGGGATTTTGTCTCTCGTTTTTTTCATCGGTCGTCAGAAACGAGTTGGCAAAAGCCCTGAAGCCGAGAAGGACAACGATAGATCATCTAATTGTAAGATAACGTCCAACGAAAGCTCCAACAAATTTTGTTCTGCAGACGTCGTATTTACGCAGTTTTTGCTCCGTTTTTCTTGGTATTTCGAACTGAAGTGAAAACAATAAATTGGCTGATGTGAAACGGCTTGTCTTCCTGGTATCCACTGCATCAATAAAAAACGAGATATACGATCAAATGTGAGAATTCGTAATGGCGCTGAACCGAAAAAAGTAAAGAACTAAAATAAATTTGCACAAAAGGCCATACAAAACTGACACATATGCTCTTTTTTCAATGCATTCTGTCTCCTGATGATGAGATTGCTCAATGAGATTACATTTTGGACTGATTTAAAATATTCAGTTTAAAGATTGTTAAAAGGTTGACTTAAAAATAATGATAATTCATTTTTTTAAAATATACCCCTAGACTATCAACGTTGAAAATGCAACAATAATAATTCGACCTAAACGATGTCGAAAATAAAATAAAACAACAGTCTCATCGGAGAATCGTTTTTAATGTACTTAGCTTGCTTTGCATGGTTCTTCCACAGTATCAACGCCTAGCTCCGCCTATTCAGTAGATCCTATCGCAGACTTGAGCAGGAGCTACGCTTAGCCATGACGTTATCACAAGCCGCTTTATTACTCGTCATTATGTCCGTCAGTGCAGCGAGAGTTATCAAGCCGATTCAGGTAAGTACAATGTATTTTATCTTTGTTTAAATTTCAAAGAATTTTTCATAATATTTGCAAATAGTTCGTAACATCACATGGCGAATTTGACGATCATACGACCGAATTTGCTTCTAGCTTCAAATCAGGATTCGGAAAGGATATGCAGATGTCATACAATCATTCCCTTCCAGTGGAAGCCCTCAAGGGTGAGAGCTTTTTCGTAGACACAAATACCTTTGTTTCGGGACAAGTACAGTGTGCACAACGGTCAGCAAACAAATATTGAAGAGACCTGGAATTTGTAGAGATGATGTGTATCCTCAAAGTCGGACGAGCTAAGAATTGGTGCACAATTTGCATACTAATTCCAAATCGAAAAATACTGAAAAAAATCCGACTAGAAAGTCAAAGTTGTCAATGAAGAATAATTTGGCGCGCTCTGGGGGAAAACTATTTTGGAAAGTGCACAGTAGTAAAACTGCATGGTCGCTTGAATTGTATTTCATTGCGCTTCTTCTGTGAATTGTTCTAGGGAAACTTGGAAACTTGGAAAAATTGAGTGACCAAAATTGCACGATCTCCATTACAGCATGCGAGCTGCAACGGGCCACCACTTGCCCTTCTCCCTCAGACGATGGTACCTACAGGTGTGTGACCGAAAATTGAAATAGTATGATCATGACCAACTAAAATGACGTTTTAGTTTCTGAGTGTGCTGAGCTGCTTTTGTAACGTGCGAAATGAATTTGATATTATTTTTTTTTTCAGAAAATTTTTCAGAAAACTAAGCCAAAGCGCAACAATTCCCTTCATTTTGTTCTGTAAGGATTCCTCGTTCACTATTTAAAGAAGGCGTAAACTCAATATTTTCCGGGGTTATCTGACGTCATGGGTCGATAGTTTCCGTAAACCACATTCCGAATTCGAAAATTAGAACTCGTTAGCTCAACTTTGAACCGAGTTACACGCGCGCAAAGTTTCTACAGGGCACAGGCAAAATCAAGATGCGCGGTGCAAAGGGAAGGGAGCTAGGTCAAGACGCAGAGGAGATGGGAAGAGACAGGAGAGGAGCGAAAAACTCTCGCGTCTGTCACTCTCACCCTCCTACAGTACTTCCCCTTGATTGCACAGGGAAGTGCTTCCCCGAATTTGGAGTTTACGCCTTCTTTAACTCTATTTTTTCAGATGCATCTCACTGGATGACATCTGCGACCATCGTCCGCACTGTCCGCGTGGTGAAGACGAGACACCCGTAATCTGCTTCTTCCATGAGGTACCATTGAAAAGACATGCTCATTGTCAGGCTTCTACTTCCACATCAACTAACTATACATCAAAACATGTCCAGCGAATGATTTTTCTCAGATCCATTCAAAGGAGCTGGCTCGACTTCGCAAAGCATCAATCGCACTCGTGCGATCCTCCTTCGATTGACTCATACAGGCCCTCTAATCATTTGCAAAGTAATAAAGCATGCACGAAATGGTTTTTGTTCGAAAATTGTGCAAATGTTTCAATTTATTTTTTAATAACGATTCATCAATGGATCGATCAACAATCGTATCGCGGACATTAATGTGAGGCATGCTGTAGTGCTACTTATTTTTCATCATTTCCTTTTTCCTCTCTCTGATTGTTCTTCCAATAGTCTGTAAAAAAAATTTTCCTAAAGTGTAGTTAAAAGAGTCAACCGTCTATTCTCATGTCTCGTACAGGGAGGTTTCCACACTTGCACTTTCTCCTCGTCAATCCAGGAAACGCGGCGCCGGTCCTTCCCTCATCTCAATTTCCCTCTCGTTCATTGTTCGGTTCTATACGCGGGCTATGGGCCAGCGACAAGTAATTACCGAGTTTCGCCTCTCTCTAGCGCGAGGAGAGGCGCACCTCTGCCTGCGATAGAGAGAGACAGGCCTAGGGTGGTTTCTCAGAGAGAGAGGGAGAGGGAGGGAGGACAGTAATGGGCTCTGACCCGCTTTCGATGACAGCCGGTGGTCGATTTCCCTTTCGTATGTATTCTTGCGTTCAATAAATCGCGGAGAGTGGCATTCGAACCCTTCCCCACATTTGTTCATCATCTATCGCTTTTGTTCTGAGCGTACCACTGGTTTCGTTCCGAATTCGCTTTCGCATGTGATCACCTTTATGAAATAAATTTGACATTCGACTCTCTCTTTCTATTTTTAGCCTCATTTTGCATAAGGTGCATTGCCTGCGCGATAATGTACGAGAGACCATGGTGGCATCGTAATGTCATCTTTGACGCTCTGTAGTTCGATGAATGAAGTGAGGGGGATCGAATGATCTGCCAGCACATCTTCCAACATTGAATGTGCTGTTCTATTTGCCCGTATTTAGGAATCTTGGTTTCCAGAAATCACGATTATTCGACTTTTTTCCAATCATTTTAGATATATTGATGACATTCGACCCATCCAGTTTTGTGCATTCCTGTTCTAGGTTTCAATGGGGATACTAACAATTGTAAATACCCATTCTCAAGAGCCAACGAGCAATACGCTTTGGGGCCTTGGGATACGCGTTGTTGTTCATTGAACCTCATCGCTATTGCATCCATCGAGGCGCTAAGAATCGCTACTACCATAGGAACCCAGGCATCATTGTTATGCGCAGTATATCGTGCAATAGATGGTTCAGTGTTTCATGAAAAATGTGCTGTTTGGTGCACATTCATACCAGGACAGGTAGCGCAAGCAATAGCATCACCGAGGATTTTTCACTTTCACGCTCACAGTGCTGTTGCTGCTTCCTTGCTGCTTCACTGCATAAATCGGAACGTATTCCATGCCATATCGCTCTGTTTTGCAATCTTGACAATAACTTCTATTCCCTTATCCGCTTTGCATTTTTTCCCTTTTTTATCATTTTAGCCTGTTTGGAATCGCCTCTCGTCATCTCCCACCATGGGAGCGCTCCCAATACTCATCATCCTCCTGCTCGGCTCAAATCGCCTAGCTTACGGTATGTTTCATTTCTCCGAAAAGGACAGATCACGCTCTATTCATGCCCAGTTTTCTCCTCGGGACTCTCGATTTCACTCATAATAACGGCTGAGCGAGTCCGGTTCGGACTTTCGGTTATACGAGTAAGAATAAGAGGGAGAGGTATCCAAAACCAGCCAAGAGTCCTTAGTAAATCTACGCCCCCCTCCCTCTATGACATTATAATTACATCGCCGCTGCCGCTAGTGTCCTCAGGACAGCCCTTCTTCTCAGTAATTCCTTGCGAAGAAAGGGAGAGAAAGATGGTAAATTTACAAGGGGCGATTAGGCTGCCAGTCAAGCCGAAAAGGGGAAAGCTGCGATCAGGGACAAAAATGGATAATGGGTGTCGGCATCAAGCCCAGTATACGTGAGACTTTCTGGGAAAGATACAGAAAATGATTTCAGCGAATTGACAGGGTGTAAATGAAAGACCGACGCATCTAACTACAGGCATCTCCTGTCCGTCGGGTGAAGCGTCGACGTATCTTCGATCCGAGGGAATGCGACTGATGGAGATGTCGAAGGCAACCATCACGGAGGTCACACTCAATGCCTGTGCCAGAGCGTGCAATGAGGACCAGAAGGTGAGAAATGGAATTTCCAAGGTGATTGCCTTTCATTACTATAGGAATTGAAAAGGGCAATAAATAGATTGCGCAATGAAAGTCATCCAATGATATTGTGCATTATTTCACTCGCCAGAGAGGCGAAAATCTGTACGACATGAAGAAAAGATTTCCCAATATCTTATTCTGCAAATATTTCAGATGACTCGTTGCGAGTCGTTCGAGTACGATCCTCGCAATCAGGAATGCGCAATGCACTCCGCTTCTGGTCAACCATTCGGACCCTCTGTACTCACGAAAGCGGAGAAGGAACGAGCATTCTTCCAGCAAATCTGTCTGCCAGGTAAGCATACATTCACTGCAGATAAACAATGTGGAAGGAGGTGGTGGACACAGTTACTTTTGCTGACATTCGTCCTTTGCAGAGGCGAATCTCTGCCCCACTCCGTACGCGTTCGAGCGCTTCCCGCAGCACATGCTCATGGGCAACTCGCTCGAGGTTCGCAACTTATCATTATTAACCCCGTCATTATTTCAGTTTCAACATTTGGAACATCTCTGTTTTTTGGCCCGAGCTGCAACCGCTCTGAATATGAATGGTTAGGGAATGAGAATGATAGGGATCGAATACTCTGCGAGAAATAGATGGGCCAAAAAACAGAGAAGTGCAGACAATCCAATGATCGGAAAATGATATGCGTGACCTTCAGTAATTCAAAAAGGCGAAAATTATTATGAGATTTCGGAGCCTGTCGAGACGATCTTTGGTGTCCACAAAAGGCGGAATTTGTAGGTAGTCATCGTGCAAGGAGGCCTGGCCGAGTGTCTCGGTCTCTGTCTCGACGCGACGTCCCAATTCGGCATCCAATGCCGCTCCGTCGTCTTCTACTACAAGAGCAACGAGTGCATACTGAACAGGTGCAGAGCGGTCGCGTGCGACTAATTCGTTACACCAAAATTTCATTTGCATTTGCATTTCATTCACATTTGCAAATATTTCATTTCGAAATTGATGACTAACTTCGTTCAGAGAAACGCGCACGACCGTTCCTCAGCTCTTTGGCCCGGTCAAGGACGACACATTGGTGGACTATTTCGAAAACAACTGCTTCGATGGTACGCTTTACTCCATCGTTCTTTCTTTATTTCCTCAATAGAAAAGGCGGCTAGAAAAATCGAATTTCAGTGTTGTGTCAGTCGGGGAAGTCGGGCGTGCACTGGTTGAAGACGGAGGAGTTCGCCATCGGACACGACAAGGACGTCATCATCGAGAGCATGACGCAGGAGGAGTGTCGCAAGCTGTGTATTGTGAGTGTTGTCTAACGTTTGTGCACCGCGAGTGCGTAAGCGATTTTCAATGATGGAAGATTGAACGAGAAGAAAATGATGAGTGTTTGGAGCAGTTTTATTTTATGAGGGTAAATTCGTCGTTGTGGTTCGAAAAAAAACGTGGTATTGGGAGAAATTAGTGTGCGCACCAAAAATTAAAGTAGAGTTGCTTCATTTCACAAACCCTCTGAGCACCACCCGACTGGCCGAGTGCGCAAAACTAGGATACGTCGACACACTCTACAATAAAAGCATCACAGGACAACGGCGTGGCGGGCGAGAATTTCCCCTGTCGAGCGTACGTCTTCTCTCCGTCCAAGGAAGAATGCCATCTGTCTGCGGAATCTGGTACGTCATCCGATCTCCTCGCTCGTTTCATCTTCCTTTGGCTTAATGCTGATAAAAATAATTTTTAGCCTTGAAAATAATTCTTTTACTCACAAAACCGAGCACAATTGGCGTAAAAATTCGGTTCTAAATACAAATAGGTTTTTCGACTCGTCACCCAATTATGTTCAGTCGGTAATGGACCCTGTGATATGGTTTTCTGTTAGAAAACATTAAAGAAATATGCAACCGTTGCCTGCAGCGCCTTTGATAGAAAGTAGAACACAATTAATAGAGAAGCGAACACGTACAATTGAGCAACGGCGAAAAAAGCTTGCGTTTCCACACGAAAAAGTTAGCGAAACTATCCCGGCGCATAACTGTCTGTAAGGAAGAACAAAATTATTATTACAAGTTTACTACGACAATAATATATGAGGGGAAAAGGGAGAAGGGAAGGAAGGAAAGGATGGATGGATGAGGGTTTAACCTCAGAGTTGGATGGAACCTTGTGTTCCTGGATGGAAAGGGACTTGGTCCTTGATGGTTGAGGCTCGCTCTTGGGCGAGAACAGTGACTCAGTGGATGATTCCGTGGTGGAATGAAGATTCTCGGTGCTCACAGTTCCAGTTAGTCTTCTTTCTTCTCTCTGCAGGTCTGCAAAAGAAGAAAGCTGACGGTTTCGAGCTCTCGCCTATCAGCAGCGGTGAATACTATGAGAAGATGTGCCTGAGATGTGAGTGCGAAGAAAAAGCGAAATAATCGGATAGTCTTCATCATCTCTCGTTCGTCCTCTCTTCGGAAAAAATATGCGTCGTGGCAATCTGTGATCCGTATTAGACACTCTTCTTTCTTCATTTGCGAGAAATTATGAGCTCCGAAAAAAAGATTTACGAGTGCATAGGCTTTTTTTGGTTGTACAATCCATTAAAAAATATTGAAAAAAGAAGCTCGGCACAAAGTGGAACCAATTGCAACAGTTTTTACTTTGTTTTGCGTTTAATTCGTTCAAGAACTCTCTTGCTTTCAGCCGCATTCCAGTGCAAGGAGGGCTCTTTTGAGGTTGTTCCCAATCGACAGTTGATCAATGCCACTATTCGAGTAAGACTTTGTTTACCGTATTCGAATGGAAGAATAATTGATATTTAATCTAATCGATATTCTTCAGGTGATCGACACATCGAACATCAACACTTGTCTGGAGGCATGTCTCAACGAGAAGGAAACATGCTCGTCGGTCACATTCAACTATGAACTGGTACTCAATCCACTCTTCCTTCCCGTGCTGTATAGTCTTCTCAGGACGAGTGCTATCTCCACGCCGAATCGCAGTATACGAAGCCTGAAAACCTGATCGACGGTATTATGGTCGACTACTTTGACAAGGTTCTCATCACATTTGCCTTGTTTTGTAGTCTTTTTTGCATTCTGCAACTATGTATCTCAGATCTGCGATTATTTACCGGATCTGATGCATATCTCCGGTCCTCCTGGCACTGCACCGCCACCAGCAACGACTCTGTTGTCATCGACCGAGTCCTCCTCGGACACCTTTCCCACGCTAACATCTGACTCGGCCACTCGCTTCACTGGTACGTATGGCCTTTGATCCTCCTTGCGAAAAGTTTGTTGAAAAAAAGAATCATTCATTGGTGTCAGGGATAGTGAGAAGTGAAACGAATACTATTCTTGAATGAGCATTGTGTCAGCGCCTCCTCCGCCTCCTTCCGATCCTCCCATCGCCAAGAGCGTCGATGAGCGTGTAGATCACGCGGAATCGCCGTTCGAGCGGAATCCCTCTTCTCAGAAGGAGAACACCTCCCAAAAGGCGGACGACTCCCTTCAGAAGAAGCAGAGGGATGGAAGGGTGAGCAAGAGTCACAAATTTCATTCGCATGAGTTTTAGAGGCTGACGATTCAAAAGCTTATGCAATGTGACGGTAGATAATGCATAATCAATACACTAATTGAAGATCTCGCCGACGCCCGAGGAGTTGGACAATTCGGTGATCGAACCGAGTGGAGTGCACGAGGAGACACACGGCGTCTTTTCCGCGAGTCCGGAGAAAGTGAAAGCGCGTGAGCTCCTTCTTTCTTTTTCCTAACCATTGGGTGCCCCTTCTTCCTGCTCACTGATCAAATCATGCAGAAATCTCAAGTTTACGGTGCATGTCTTAGCCGATAACACCTGCCTCGCATATTTGTCCAACTTCAGCTGGCTTCAATCTAGGGGAAACCATGAGTTAAAAATGGAAAACGCTTGAGATTTGCATTTGTATCCTTGGTAGAAGGTGAGACATAATGGTTATGAACTCTCTGACCTACGAAAGAGAGAGTATCGAGAATGGAGAGAGCGAGAAATTATTTCAGACATGACCACCGAGTGTCGACTGTCCGGAATATCGCTCATCGTCGAATTTGAACGAACGACTTCGGGAGCGATCTTCGTGCAGGTATACATCTGATTTGATGATAGGGAGCATCAATTAAATTCGGATATCTCTAAATTTCTGGAAATAATGATTTTAGTTTGTGTTTCAATGACAGTGTTCATTCAGGAAGCATTCTCCAACTGTAAGGTGCTCTTCAACGAGTCTGAATCGGCGACACTACACATTCCGTACCCGAGAAGCGACGAGCCGAATCCAAAGTGTCCCGGACAGGAACTCGTTCGTTTTCTCCTGCACTAAATGCGTGCAGCAATACCTTTGAATTTTCCATTTTTATGTGTAACTGCAGTTGATGATCGTGAAAAGATCTTGCATCCAATAAATTCGTGATTTGCAGCGTCCCGGCTTCTGGAGCTTCCTGATCGTAGTACAGAGGAACGATCTGAATGCGCCGTCGCTGATGACGTCGAATGACCGAGTGTTCAACGTCACCTGTGATTACTCGGCCATCGAGGAAGACGCGCAGTTTCTGCAGTGAGCGTCACCCAATTTTTGTATCCGCTATCATATGCGAATGACCAAAAAAAATGAAACACTTTTCGCAACCACAGCAAAGCCTAGAAAGTCTTGTGATAGTATCATCTGCATTTCCGTGATGAGAATATTACAATTCGCAGACCCGAGGAATCGTCGACCGAACTGTCGTCGTCTCCCCAACAGAAGATTCGCATGTCCATCCTCAAGGATGACGTGCCCGTGAGCAATGTAGGACTCGGAGAAGAGGTATGACGTTTATTCAGTCAAGGTAGGAAACGATGAATAACAATAACACAGGGTTGAAATATTTCCATAAATTCGAGGGTTGTAAGAAACGTATCTGCTGCAGAGTCTAGACAGGACAACTGAATACCACAGAGTTGGTAAAATCTATCGAAGTTAGGAATGATCGAGGCGAATGACGGTATCGGATTCTTTTTGTAGTCTGAATTTAGTTTCTTGATGTGGAGTAAATTACGGGGGTGCACATATTTGGTGAGGAGTAAAATAAGTGCAAGTAGTCACATTAATGCAATCAGTACACATCAATTTCACAATGAAGTTTCGACGGTGAATATCTCTGGGTTGGACCTCGTCCTCTCCGCTCGCTCCCACGTCACTCGCAGACTGTCAAAGTGCGCAAGTCGTTCGGCGTCAGTGTCCCGATGCGCGCACTAGAAAAGAACATCGGTTAAACCAAATAGTAATCGGTAATCGAATTCCCAATGGCTTGGACCATGATTCGAGGCTCTCAAATAATCAGATTATCCGTACCTGTTTCCGGAACAAATATCCGTCCTTGCTGATGCGGTAAAAGTTGTGTAGCAGCAAGAGGGGCGACCATAGACATTCCCACGCGATCAGCTGAACATTCGTATCTTTACTCCCTTCATGAGAAAACTGGGGACTCTGGGAAGGGTCAACGGATGATTTTTGTATCTCATTTTATTTTCATAAAGGACGATTTCCCATCCTCACTTGGGCACAAATCAGCATCATTTTTAGAATGATTTCTCAACCTCCCTTGGGCATTAATTAGCATCAATTTTTAGAAAGAACCCCAAGTGTCCCATGGGCACAAATCAGCATCAATTTTTAGAATGAATTCTCGGCCTCCCCTGGGCATCTTTTTTTTGCACCGTTTGAAACAGAATCCCAGAGCACCTGATGTGTCTTGGGAGCAAAACAGAGGAGTCAAGAAAAGTATTGCAATCAGGACGAGATTTAGTACTTCATCATTTTGGACCTGAGGAACACTGCATCAATAAAATAGGAACTGACCAGCCCGTAAAAGTTATTGATGATTGTCATGTCGTAGCCGAGTTCGTATTTGGACGTTTGCGCCTGCAACGACTGAAACTCAATGACTAATTGCCTCCTGGCTTGAATATGCGTGCACGGTACTCTCCTATTACTCCTTTTGTTTATCCAAAAAGAAAATAATACTCGCTTCAAATGTGCCGTTGTTATTATGTGAGTGCTCACTTGATACTCCACTAGTGTCAGGGTGAGCAGACTGCAGATGTTTATGTGCACAAGCAGTGGAAGGACGGCACGAATTCCCTGCAATTAGAGATGGATAAGAATAGACTATTTTCGATTGTGATGCTCAGGGCAAACGTATCAATTATCTTGAGAGCTTTGCCTCTTCACCGATGGTAAATGTCAAGGCTTCATCATAATGAGTACCCCCCGTTGTTGCCGTCTCGTGTGATCGTCACTGTTCCATGTTGACCATTGACGTCTTACTCTCACAAATAGCACCGTATACCAGTAACACTTCAACGATCCTTTGGGCGTTTGCATCAGGAAATATGCAATTGTGCATTAGCACTTTGTGGGCGAGTACTCTTCCCGGTTGTACTCACACTGCTCGCGATCTCCGACCGATCACACAGTGTGGTAAACTACTAATATTTTCAATCGACAGCTAATGAGGCGCACTGCACTTGCGAGACCACCGAGTTTGCACACGAAGGTGGCACAAATCGTCAGGACAACCTAACATCACCAGCTATTTAGGGAAATCTGGGCGATTAGTAGTGCTAAAAACAGCCCTCACCAACATGTTCTCCTCGAACGCGCACTTTGTATCCAGGGGTTTGGTGAGCTTCGTATTGCGCCACTTGCGGTTTGTTCGGTATAGGACGACTAGGATCTGGAATAGAATAATAGAATGTAATCATCACGTTGTGGGCATAGGAGCTCACCGGTGAGGTCACTAGGAAAGTGCCGATCTGCACATATCGCATCGGCACATCCTTCTCCCAGTAGCCAGCAGTCAGGGACGAGAGAAGCTGCAATCGAATCGTCTCGGGTCTGACATAGTGTGTCCAGCCGCTCTGAATGTCCCCCAACTCACCACGATAGACACAATGAGAGTGCACGTGGAGGGATCGTTCGCGATGCCCGTGGTCGTCGGTCGATAGACGGTGACGAAGAGTCTCTCGAGACAGAGAAGAACCATCGAGAAACAGATCAGATACCACGTGAAGTAGAGCACCGCATTGTTCAGTTCCTGCAACTTTTTCACCTTGTCTTTTTGATACATTATCAATTTGCAATTCCGGCAACCAGGCAGAAGTTGCAAGGCCCAGTTGGCATGGCTACTGCTCTGACAAATTTCGCAGACATCAGTGTCGTGGGCGTGTGTAGGCCCCAATCAAGGGTATTTCAGGCAACCGACCAATAGGAGGAAGTGGTCACGGGTTCACATCCCGAGAATTGGCGAAATGAAGGGAGGACTAATCATTACCTGCTGGGGGAGAAGTGCTTCTTCTCCGATAAAGAATACTCGTTGAATGAGCACGACACTCCTTCGGATTGCGCTGATCGGAGTACGCAGGAGCATCAGACAGAGCAGAACGCTAAATAATATTCAATCATAATTATTATTTTTCATATTTCTGCTGGACTCGTTCGTACGTTACCACTGTGAGGTAACTCGTTGTAGCTATTACTATCAACTACCAGCTAATCTTTCTCCCCAGCGAGCTTGCAGCGTCCCGCAAATAGCGGATTAATCTTTCACCGTAAGCAGCGAGTCATCTTGGCGCATCTGATGACACGATAGTAGGCGATTATGACGAGGATCAGCGATGGAATATACGGCCAGAACTCGATTATCGACAGGGCCAGTCCGAGAGACGAGACCATGATCTCCATTTCGAGTTACTGCAAGAGTCTGTTCACAACTTGGCACGAAAAGATGACGGCAGGTGGAAAAAATTGCGACTGAAGGTGAGGGAATGCGCAGGAAAATTGTGAAAAAGATTCACTTTTGGATGGGAGGGGAAAGAAGTGAAACAGGCGCTACATGCCAATTAAGATTGACGCACGCTGCCTCCTTCTACCCCCCACTTTGGGACGGAATGAGACGCATCACGAGAGAGTGTTACCATGGACATAATCATGTCGTGAGGCAACACTCGACTGACAGACAGACGAGCATCAATAACCGTGATGCACGACAACAATTTGCGTCATAGTATAGTTACATTGATTCTCCGTCATCCTCGAGAAGCACTGAGTATACATGACTCTTTCGAGCTTTTTGACCTATTTTCGAATCGTACTCGATACTCAGGACATGCGACTACGCCGGATGAGCAACAACAAGTCGCACACTATAGCAGTTACTGTTGGGTGTGAATCACATTAGGAACGCTAGGGATTCCCGGGTCACCCCTAACCGAGCGATCAACAGAGAATTACGTTTTCGATATTGTTTCAGACTATAGTTGCATTCTCCCATATCGTTCTTTGCAGTCATCCCACAATTGCACCATGAAGGAAGTGAAACGCGGAAGAACAGATCAGGGTAGTCAGTCGGAGCTAAACTTAGAAGTGATGACATAATTTATGTATGGGCCATGCTCGAGACACGGAACAACACATGCAGATAAGTGGTAACAAAACAAGTAACTTTCAACAATTTATGAACAATAACAAAGCTATCCACGCGAATCGCCAATTTTCCAAGCTTTTTCGAATTGCTTGAAATAGTGGTCGGGCACGATTGAGGCGTTGCGTAGCTCTGAAGCAATGCGTCGACTGGCGCGTCCCTTAGAGAGTAGAGAATCGTTGATGTCACTCTCATTAGCTGCCTATTGCAGTGAGAAGAGACGTGAGAGATAGGGGAAGATGCTGGCTCACACGATATTTCCAGCTAGCGCATCAACAATCAAATCGAACCGAAATAGTCTGAAGGATGAAAAAAAACCTTAAGATGACGGTGACAAAAATAGGCGATCGATGGCGTCAGAAAGTCGTCGAGGGCGATCGTCTGTCAGTGACAGGTTGCATTGAATACCAAGCACCGAATAAACGAACAATTCCGACGAGCGCGTTCATGATCGATTCACTGTAGCCGAACTCCTCCGAGAGGGCCACGAATTTCCCGAGAGTGAGAGCTCCTGCAAGCCCTGGCTCTTTGAAGTCATCCTAGAAATTGAACCATGAACGATGGAAAAGGCGGAAGAACAGATCATTGGCGGGAGGAAGAGACGGACTGACTGAAAAGGACTATCTCGTTACAGTTTAGATAGCGTTTAGTGTTACATTCATGGTCTGATTGGCCATTGATTTCTCGTCGAGGGAAAGCGAACGATGAGGTCGTCGTCTGCTGTGATTTGCATGATAGACCACGCTTAGCACCTGAATGACTCGGTAAATTCTAATTTCAGTTTGTCAAGAAAGCGAAAGCAGGCGTTCAATTATGAACAGAGTACTATGTGGTGTGATTCCGGGGCATGACAAAACAGCGTTGGAGTATCACCACAAACGTAACAAATAGACACTCCTGTTCCTGTGCGCACTCGTTCAACGACAAACCATCCATCTCACTTTGCTCCAGGTTGCTAATACCATTTTTGATTTTGTGCATAAACGCTTTTCAGAGATTTCGAGATTTCTTTCGTAGACCGATCGATAATTTTTTTTATATTTTTGGGGTTACTTAAACTTCGCGCTATTTTATTTTATTTTGTAAATTTGTTTTTTTGCCTTTTGACATGCCATCAACATTCCAACTATACTCTCTCTCTAATGAATGATTGCATAGGACAGAGTAGTCCACTTGCCGCCAACTCGGGCGATGATTCGAAGTTGAAAAATGGATATTCGAATTCAAATTCACTCTCACTCTCCCACCTTTCATTTCTGCTCTTTTTGGTCAGCGTTGTGCGACAGCCCACTATCTGACTCGAAATCAACTTACACCGAGAGTGAACATTGGCGTCGCAAATTGAAATGCAATCGGCACAAGCGTGTTATCGCACAAAGTAATGCCCAATGAGGAAAGGATCTGAAGAAGATCGGTCATTACGTAAGGCTTGAGACTAGTGGAATGATCGACGATTATCCGCACTCTTAGCCAACTTGGCAGTTTGCTTGCTTACGAGAATGTAAGATATGGAAATAAATACCTCGCTATTGCCCCATATTCTCGATTCATCCCGCGGCGGGACTCACCAAAAAAGCGGCGCAAAAAGCCAACGAGCACGCGGTCGCGTGTGTCTTCTCGTAATTGACGATGTTGTAGGTGTAGAGCAATCGTTCTACCGCAACGAGCTGCATACTTATAGAAAGTAACATGCTAGTGAAGATGCTCACATTCTTGTAGAGCACCTGAAAATGGGGAGTTTGAGAGTTTGAGTGAACACTGAGACTCACCAAAAAATCTTCCCTAATGTCATCATTCCAGAACAGTGTCCAATAATTCGCAAAAATTCTTCGAATAAAGTTTAGGAGCGTTCGCGAAAGGGCCAAACAGAGAACAAATCTGACAATGCCAAGTCCCCCATGGACTACCGATGATGACTCACTGGAAATTCCCGTGCAAATGCTTGTCTGAGGCAATCGAATGCACTGCGAGGATCATCGCGCATTGTGCGAGACAATTAATGGCGAACTCAATGATGGCGAGTACCGAGCACACGTCGAAATCGGCGTGCATTTGTACGCATTCAACTGAAGTTCTCTTGAACCGTAGTATATTGAGTTGGGATATGGTAGAAGTACGAAGCGATGCAGGTGTCCCTCACTATACTATGTCGACTACCCGTCGACTACAACGATTCGACTCGATTCCCGAGAGCGAGCGGCTCGAAAATTGCCACTTTGTGTCCGACTACATAGTGTGATACTTAGGCTGCTTCCGCAAAGCAATGAGATTCGGGTTTTCGATTTTATTTCGTCTGGTAGCTAATTCATTTCTGATCTACGAAATGTATCACGTTGAAGATGTATGATGTCGGAGCTTTTTTTTCTGGATGTCATTAGCAAATCAACCTATTATCACTGTCAGTGATGCGCACGCGATATATCTGGAAAAATAATTGCGAAGGAAGGTAGAACATAATGTTGTATCATATCTGAGAGTGTTGAAGAAGTCAGCGCAATAGGGGGTTCGAAAACAGTCTCATAACTCCACTTTCCAATTTAAGGTAAACTGTTTCATGTGCTCTTCAGAGCTGATGTGTTTCTGTTCGATTTCCTGCTTTAGTCGCATTGCTGATATTATCTTGAGGTACTTATGGCGGATAACCACTAGCATTGGTGTGAGTAACGAATCGAATGCCGAGATCTGAAAATGGCGATTGAAAAATGATTGCCCCTTTCCCCACTCTCTTTCGCACTAACGGACGTGATGACTAGCAAAATGTGGCGTTGGAGTTTCACCTCAGTCACTAAACGTGCACTTTTCGTCCAGACAAATTTTCTGAAATCGGCTAGACTAAATTTCACCCTTGCTTTCAGGGGTAAGACCTTGATTCCATCCGAACTTCAGTGGTTAGCTTACGAATTGGAATGTCCAATAAAAACTCACCATTCCAAAAATGTTGTTGAGCTTCGATTCGGTTGCGCCCACAATTTCGTGCTTGATCCAGAAGAATTGCACTAGGGACAATAGTCCCATTCCTAGGGTGATAGAGCATGAAACGAACATTGCGGGAAAGAAGATCCGGACGGCCTCAAATCACTTTTTTGTCGTGGGTCATGCGCGTCACTATATGTAATATGCAGCATTTATAGTTTTGCGAAGAATAGGAATCTTGGAAAGAATCGGTGAAAACAGCAAATCGTACATTCATGCTTCGGCTTGCCTCTGCTTTTTCGTTCAAATTAGACACATCCAGCACCTTTCTCCTGCGCAAATTCGTACGAAACACCCACATCAGAAGCTGCAATGAGCAGTATCGTCGGGCTTTAACGTTGAACATCGTGAGAACTCTTCTCCTCTCTGCTCTATGTACGTAGCAAGGACTCACGATGAAAGAAACGACCGGTGCAGTAATCAGAAATGAGATAGAGAAGATAACATTAGTCCAGAAGCGTCGGAGTAGGATCAGAAATCCCTGAAACTACGCTCTACTTGGATTGTTTTATTTAGGAACTCACGTTGCTTGTTATGAGCAATCCGATTACTGCCGTTCGCCCAATTAGGCCGCTTCCCGAAAAACACTTGAAGTACGTGTAAAGTAGTCGTTCGAGACTCAAAACAAGCACGCACGTGCACAGAAGATTAGAGGTAAACACCGTCAGCTCGCCGTAGATGAACTGATAAAACGAAATCAACGAAAGGGCATAACAGTAAAAGGGAAAAAGGGCTTTTAAAACATTAGGTCTTCTGTAGAAGGAGAAGTTTCAATCCACCCATTCCCTCAGAAAATTGTCATTTAATGGTCATTGTCAGTGGGAGGGGTTCGATGATGCGATGGCTCTTTCGAGGTAGTACCGATACACGCACAATGAAGGGTATTATGGCCTCTCCGATGATGAATACACGCCAGTAGAGAGTGGGGAGACGTCGAAGAGGAATAAGCACGCTTCGGAACAGAATCATGCAGAGAACAATCCTAAAAAAAATGTGGTCTGAATTTCCATGAACTTTTCGAAAACGCAACCGAAAATTGGCGTGCAACAGTGAGTCCGAGCAGATGGCGTACGTTGACCACACGTAGAATAACAGTCCGAATAGGAGAAGTATCGTCTCGGCGACTGAGAGGAGGAATCCGATATCGTCCACTGCGAATGGCATAGCGGAGTGGACAGGGAACTCGAATGAAAAACTGAATTTCCTGAGATGAACACACGCTTGTGTACACCGTGTATATAAGAAAATACGCATGCCATTGGCGAGAATTTGTACAAGATGTATGAAGCTCCGATGGGACAATGCATTCTCACGCTAGAAGCGCTCGCGCGCTCGTGCGCTCGACCATCAAAGCAACTTATATTCAATGTTACTCTCGATTTTTTGACCTCGGTGCATGAAATGGGCTTATTGTTAGGAAAATACATGTCTGAGGTGGACGGAAAGGACACGGACAGGACATTATTCTCAACGAGATTGTTCTCATCGCAGGTCGAACTTCGATGGATTGTTCGCGAGGAGGAATTGGACAAGGAGGAAACGAAACTCGGCTACTTTATCAATGAATGCATTGCGGAAAGGATTGGAGGCACTGCCCCTGAACCCGAGCCTCTCAAGCTCATTCACAATGGGTGAGGAACACGTTTTGGAGTCTCATTTTTGTTTCTAAAAATATTTAGAGAGGTAGAGAGAATTTTGCTAAACAAATCAAAAGTATAATACTGAATCACAATGAGCGAATTTGCTTCAGCCTTGAAATTGGAGCGGAAAGGTATACTAGACACAAATTCTCACCCGTTCGTCTAGCCAAAACGAGTGAACTCAAGTGCTAGAAAAGTTCAAGAGTTCGCTTCACGGGGAATTGTTTACAAAAATATAATTCTTCAACATTGAACTACATATCAGATGTCCTGAAGAGAACGTGCGCAATCGACTGATGCGCTATCCCGTGGTTAAAACATCGAATGGATTCAGCACAAAAATGAAGGTTTGAGACTGCCCCTCATGTTGAAAATGAGGTCTCACGACGTAGACTACAATTCCCAAACTTTCCCTTACGAATGTTGCCGTGACGTGAAAAAATGAAATCGATGGGAAAATGATTTAAATGTACCGTCAAGGATGAGAAAATTCTGCTTCCTGATAGGATAGGAATATGGGTATAGTTTGTTTGGAATATTTAGTTGGGCAGGTCCCGAATACACCCAATAAATGATTTCGTCACAAATATGACACTCACGGCGGAGATTGTCGAAATGACTGTTACATTCGCATCTGATTTTGAAGCAACCGTATCATCTAGATCTACGAATAAATGTTTTCCATGATCAACAGTCGAAAAGGAAGGAATTGAGATGGTCTATTTCCAGGTCTTTCGATTCGACGGCTCGAGGAAAGTGCGGATTCGCTGCACGGTGGACGTGTGCGTGGAGTCGTGTCCGCCGGTGAGATCACGAATCATTTCAAATTGACTATTTTTCCAAGTATCTCACCGGAATTAGCATGCGTGAACAATTGTCAAAAAGCGACATTACCTAGAATTTTGAATGCAGTGCCGAAAAAAAGCACGGATTGCCATGCGGATAAATATTTCTCGGAAAGCGAGCAGATGATGTAGTACTGTTCTTTCGAGCCTTCCGAGTCCATATTAGCACGCACAGGAAAAAGTGCCTAAAATTGACTGCGTTTCGTAAATGAGAGTATTTCACAGGTTCTCTGCGAGTCTGAAGCGAACGCGGACGGCACAACAGACGATGTGCAAAGTTTCGGAAGGAAGAAGAGACAGTCATTGAGTGAACTGGGAACCATGATGAGGAGGTTGAGACCGGAGTTTGCACGGATACCGCCGAAGAAGAAGCTTGCGACTGCGGTGAGAATTTTCATCGTAAAAAAGATAAAAAATACGGATCAGGATTTGATCGTATCTACAGAAATAAATCGATGAAAACATCACGACTTTCTTGGGATTCCTTCATCGATAGCATTCGGCTCTGTTCCTGTTCGGGTTTCCCACGTAGACTTGTCCCTACATAAATGACCACTAAACTGTAGATTTTTGGAAGCATTCGAATTTCAAGCGACTCCCGATCGTTGGAATTTCAGCCCACGAATCGATCTCGTCCTCGACGGAGTATCACTTCCGGCACGATCTCCATCGTCGATAGAGAGGCGACGCCCTTCCTAGGCGATGAGGAGATACTCACAAACGCGATTGACGCATCCATCGAAACAGGCAAGATTTGTTGAATTTATTCCGGCATTGCGAATCGATCGAATACGAGAGATTCCGTGGAAACGAGTGAAATGACGAATTGGAAACAATAGAATCATAGTATTGATGGCAGTCTAGTGTCAACCATCCCTTCCAGAGCGCCTTTCCTCGATGGATCCATCGGCCTTTTGCCTTTCGCGCACACACCTCTTCTCCTCTCTTGCCGTCCTCATAGTTCTCTCAATCGGCCAGTTGCTAGTCCTCATCAACTGTGCGAAGAGGAAGTTCGGCGGAAGGAGCAGTGGAGCCAGCGAGTGCTCTTCAGGTTGGACAATTGAATCAATCTTGAATTAATAAAACATACACAAGATGCTTATCTCATCAGGAGCAACATCGTACGTGTCCGCCTCTTCCTCTGCCTACCATCCCTCCTCGCTATCATCAGTGTCATCCCTAATCTCTGCAAATAGCGCCGCCTCCTCCCCTCATCCCTTCGAGCGATTCACAAAAGGTTCGATCAGTTCCTAAACATGGTTGGGTGTCAACGACCCAATGGACCGAAACATCCAGCCGCATTACTCTAGGAAGTCTTTCTCTTTCTTTTGCCTCAGTTAGCAGTTTCTCTATTCTTCTTCAATTATAAACCAATATTCGTACTAATGAAAAGGCGATCGATTTCAATTTCGCTGTCCTTGTTTCTTGAAACTGTGCAAAAAAGGGTTATTACAGAAGAGATGCACCATCAGCTGATTCGAACACATGCTCCAGCTCCCTCAAAACAGTCGCATTCGGCGTTCGATCAGACACGAGAGCCACAGCCTCCACCGCATCGGAGGTGCACATTTTCTCGGAGATATCAATTATGGGATTACTAAATCAAATTTTCAGGAGAATCGACGCGACGCTCTTCTAGAATTTATAAATATTTTAATGCTTTCAACAACGGGTCTCCTTCATGTATCATCATCACAGCACATTCCGATTGCATTTATTTTTGCGATAAAGATATGCACAACTTACGGGTTGAAGTCTACGGAAAAGAGTGTCTGACGGCAGTGTCAGGTTGTATGATCCATACACATTTCATAGCAACAAGATCACGTGGCCACTTTCCATTGCACCGCAAACTGCTTGAGGTGCTCATCGGGAGTGACGGTTTTGTGACTGATTTCCTTGTTGATTCTCTTCATATAGGTCACCTTGAGTTGCTTGTGCCTCACGACGACTACCAATGGAGTGAACAGAGAATCAACGGCGGAGATCTGAAATATGTTACTGTTTTGACTAAGTATTTGTTATTCTCTTTTGATTCAATGATCGAGGAACGTCAGATTTTGAAAACGGAATGCTGAAAATATGAAGCTAAGAAGTCCCTTCTCTTGATTATCCGTCATTTCATTTGGTACGACGATCCCAAACCCCTTCCATATTATGTTTCCCTTTGAATGCTCATTACGAATTATCACTGTCAGCATTCGCTCACGCCACGCCACGAGTTCTCTATCACAGCTTCACAGGTTTCCACCCCCTCTAATAACCACAGTAAACATCTAATTGCATAACTATAGCTTTAAAAATACATGCTTTTCCGAAGAAGTACTCACCAGCCCAAAGACATTGTTGAGCTTGGATTCGGTGGTGCCGACCGGCTCTTGCGGCATGAATATGAATTGGAACATCGATATGAGGCCGACCGACATCGTGAGAGCGGAAGAGATGAACATTGCGGGTAGAAAGATGCGGACTGCCTGCGATTAGAAAGTATGGATCACCAATCCAATATCCTCCAGAAGTTATTGAAAATGACGTACATTCATGCCTCTGTTCGCTTCGGCTTTCTCGTCCAAATTTGCCGCATCCAACACCTTCCTTCGTCGCAGATTTATGCGAAACACCCAGATGAGCAGCTAAACCGGTCATTGATGTACGAAAAACAATGGATTGATGAACTGACCACAAAAGAAATGCTGGGTGCAGCAATCAGAAATGTTACGGGAAATATCGTACTTGGCCACAGACGTCGGCTGAGAAAGAGAAATCCCTGAAGTGTGTTTGTGTGCGTCTTGATGTTTTAGTGTTTCAAGAGTCCATCTGTCCTTTGGGTGTTAAATTAAGAATTGCGCACTTTACTTTCGTGTATGACTCACATTGCTCACTATGAGTATTCCGAGTACGATGGCTCGACCGATTAGGCCACTTCGAGAACAAAGTTTGACGTGGGTGTAGAGAAGCCTCTCAATACTCAGCACGAGAAGACATGTGCACAGCAAGTTTGAGGTGGATAGTGACAGGTCGTTGTAGAGTCGCTGAAAGGTGGAATATCTTCGTAACTATCTAATCGCAATGGAAAAAGGCGACTTCAATAAATAAAGAAGTAATAGCAGAGTAGGATCAATACCTACTCTGTTACTACTAGAAAACATTTACTATCCTAAAAACAACTATCAAATATCTCAACACACAATGAAGGGCACAGTGTCCTCTCCGATGAGGAATATTCGCCAGTAGAGAGTGGGCAGTCGACGACCGGGTATTAACACGCTCCGGAAGAGAATGAAGCAGAGAACCATACTGAAATAAGATTGATTGATGCAGATGAAAAGTCGGAAATTATGCCCCAGAATCGGGTAGGATCAGCTCAGAATAAGGAGTACTCTAGTGAAGAATCAGGTTCATGTTGATGGAGCGGGTTTCGCACTGCTAAAAACGTGGGAACGGTACCGAAAATTGGCGTGAAGCAGCTTGTCGGCGCAGATTGTGTACGTTGCTCGGGCATAGAATATGAGACCGACGAGGAGGAGGATCACTTCGACGAGAGATAGCACAAGTCCGAGATCATCAATGACGACTCTCATCGCGATTTGAAACTGTAAATTATCAGTGATTTGTGAAAAAAATAGAAGAAAGGCGGATTCGAAAGCATCGCCAAAATGAGAACCGGAAAAACGTAAGCTCAATTCCTCAATGAATATATCAACAGGATATCCGCCGTTTCCTCGGAATTCGAGAGAAGAAAAAATTGACGAAAAAGGTGTGCTACAATTCGACTCTCACATGACTCTGACCAACATCCGAGGATTCTCGACATTCAGCTAATAGGAAAACCCGCTAATGACTAGGAAAATCCACTAATGAGAATAACATGCGACAAACTGAAGCAACTCATCCTTATTGATCAGAATCCGGAAACCAACAGCCTGAACAAAGGAAGTTGTCAAGGTAATCAATCTGTTATGAAGAAGCTACGTCTACGTACGGAATTTGGCAAAATGTTCCTGATGTGAGGCACCTCTAATGGGCAAACAAGACACTCGACAAAACTTGAAACAAGAATCGTCGGAAGACTCCTTAGCTCTCCCGCGTGGAATATGATCACTGAAATTTCATGAATGACGAAAACGTTTCAAGGGAAAGGCCCAGCCTACAAACTGATTCTATACTAGGGGGAGATGGCAGATCTGTCGCACAATGACTAGAAAAAAGGGAAGAAATGAGGGAGCGGGGCTTCTTTTGCATTCTATCTACATGACGCACATGAACTTCATGTAGCTTTCTGGGCATTGGATTCATCATGGACGATCGCTCGTCACCGCACGTTCCCTTTCCCTTTCTTGCAAAATGCTGATGGGGGCCCTTCTTCACATCTTCTCGTTTCGAGGCGTATTGTTCATTTGCTCTTTTGATCACACGGATGCAGTGAACTATTCGGATTGATCATTTGCTCCTCATTAGTATATGAGTAACCATATCAACGGGCATCACATCTGGCTACTTCAACATTAGTATCGACGAGAATGTCGAATTCCACGCTGTTCATTATCTTCAATGAGTATCCCGTTCTTCCCGTGGTGGTTATATCGGCAAGTACTCTCGCTTTTCTTCCCATTCTATTTATTCTCTACATCTCACGGATTGCGCCGCTACACAACAACTGCAGGTGACGAAGTATGAAGTCTCCATTTCAGATTGCCCATTTTAGATATATTCTCTGCATTTGGGTCCTCGGATTCGGAGCTTCATTCGTTGTAAACTTAAGCATTATGACATTGGACTTGAAGAATGAAACAGGCTACATGCCAGTGACAGCTTTCGAGCCTCGTAAGTAGCATAGTCAGATTTTGAAAGCTTATATCTCAGTTCGCTTCAAATTGTATCAATGGTACTCCATGACCGGCCTATTCTCATCATTTTGTGAACTACTGCTATCAATCGAGCGAATCTTGTCGATCATAAGCCCGTGGATATACCATTTTTCTCCATTTGCATGGAAATGGCTGATGATGATAACACTGTCGATGGTGAGCTGCATCATAAAATTTGGCCTAACTACGATTGTTTGAGATGGTATCTTCTCGGGCCGTAGACTATTTCGTGCATAATGGTTGGTTGATCAAATAGTTTATTTAAAAAAAAACTTTTCAGAACAAGGCACATACCGACTCGTTGGCAG
The DNA here is from genome assembly GCA_911812115.1 of Pristionchus exspectatus. Taxonomy (NCBI): domain Eukaryota; kingdom Metazoa; phylum Nematoda; class Chromadorea; order Rhabditida; family Neodiplogasteridae; genus Pristionchus; species Pristionchus exspectatus. The sequence goes on from OU461582.1 coordinate 12,051,393, forward strand.
CATAATGTTGATTGCTATCGAAGTAGCCGTTTTGACTGTCAGTTCAACAGACGGCACAACAGATGGCATCAACGCTGTTTTTTTATTCCAGACAGGAATTGTTGCAACTAGAGTTTCACGCAATAAATATCAGAACATGGATGCTAATTCCAATCTCACTGTGCGATATCAAGTAAGAAAACATTTATCACAGTAATTATGGTCTAATTAAAGACTAAAGAAGCATACGAGATGTCCAATGCCATGATACCCGCATACATAGCGTCGTTTCTCGTGAAAGTACTTGCATTCTAGCTTTTCCATATAACTGATTCGTTAAGGCTATCAATATAGTTATGCTTTTCGCATATTTCGCTGCCAATGACATGAGTCTAACAGGATATGTGCAGGACTACTTGTTGCTGGTCCATTTGATTACTTCTTGCAGAATACTAATTTTTGTTTTTTGGGCTGCTGTGGTAAACGGAACATTCTCGATGATCAACCTTCTCACCAAACATCCTCTACTGCGTAAATATTCAATCCGGAAATTTCGTGCGCTAATGTGATTTGTGCTGTCAATAAAACACCAACATCCATCATTATTTCAGGGGTCTGAAAAGATTAGAGAAAAAGAGAAGAACCTCTGTTGTAGCCGACTCTGATGCTTATTTCTCAATGTATTCTTCATCGTGGAAATAAACATATTAATTTCATCCCTGTACATTCCCTGATTTTCTAATCCCCGTCTCATTTTCATACTTTTCTGAACTTGAGGCTGGGATCGATATAGATGTGAACTATTCGCATCGTTAACTTTGATCAGATATCGAGCATTCATCACTAGGCAACGCGATAACGAGAGTCTTCTTCTTAGCAATATTATGCCATCTTACCGTGTTCGAATACCTTCTCAATGACGTATTTGGCGGTGTTCAATTTCTTCAATAATTACCCGGTTCTTCCTATCTCAAGTTTCGTCACTAACTTTCTCGGATTCATTCCGATAGTAATTGTTCTCTACATAGCGCACGTTGCTCCTCTTCATAGCAATTGCAGGTATATGCTTCGAAATTTCTCAGTACAACCATTTTCAACCAGGTACATTCTGAGCATTTGGGCTCTTGGTTTCGGTGCGTCGTTTATTGTGAATCTTGGTCTCGCAAAAATGGATATGGAAAACGAATCCGGCTACATGCCAATGAATTTGTTTGAGCCTTGTGAGTTTCAAAATACAAACCGTCAAAAAGCTAAAAATAACTAAGTTCGCATCAATCTGTACCAGTGGTACACGATGTGTGGCACATTCTCGGCACTATGCGAAATTCTTCTATCGACCGAACGATTTCTGTCGATAATCCACCCGAGAAAATATCATTTCTCGACATTTGCATGGAGGACATTGATACCGTTGACGCTGTCAATAGTAAGCTGCTATTTTCGAACTTACTCGAATATATATATCTCAGATGGCTTTTTCGTGCGGGGTTGATTACTTTGTGCACAATGGTTTGCTATTCTGTCTATTCTGTCATATGTTTTTGTTTCAGAAGATCAATCGCTGAGACTCATCGGAACTGTTATTCTGGGTGTTATTGAATTGGTGGTATTGGCTGTGAGATTTGCTAGAAGGCTCTAACTCTCAGATCATGATACATTTACAGGCTGGCTTTATCGCGAAAAGATTTTGTTGTGTCCAATATGAGAAAATGTATAAGAATGTCAACCTTATCAAGCGCTATCAGGTGAGAAACATATATCGAAAAATTATCTAACCGATATCGAGCATCTCACGCATGAACAGGAGTTCCTGAAGAAGTTCTTCGTTTTTAATTATTGATTCTGACTGATTTTTAAATAAAAAAATGGATGCGAATATTTAAGACAAAAGAAGCGTATGAGATGTCACGAGCGATGATTCCTGCGTACGTGCTATCTTTCTCCCTGAAAGTATCTCGAAATGGATTGCATGGGTTAGCAAGGAAAATTATGTTCAGCAATCAACAGTACTCGTCCTGTCGGCGTATTTCGCGTCTAATGATATGCGTCTAACCGGATATGTTCAGGATTACCTCGTATTGGTGCGTTGGCATATCTTGAATTGGTTCGTTTCTCAACTATCTCATGTTCAGACCACGGTTGCTAATGGAATATTCTCAATGGTTAATCTACTGTGGCAGCATCCGCTGTTGCGCAAGCATTCCGCGCGCAAATTGCGCCTCTTTCTGTGAGTATTTTTCGGTCTCAGATTTCTCAAAGTATTCATTCCAAGCCGAATGAAACCGATGGAGCGAAGTAGAAGCAACTCGATCGCGGCCGATACAGATGCTTACTTTTCGATGTATTCTGTATCGTGGAAGTAAATGAGATAAAATGTATTCAAGCATGATGATGAAATAATCATTCAATATTTATCGATCACACCAACAATTCAAAAGAAGAGAATCAGCACAGAACATGAACACCGATTTGTTTTTACCCGAATTCGATTCAATTACCAAAGACAGAAAAAAGTTGAGATCTGTGACAGTGAGGAAAGTGTGAGTGAGGTTCTTGATATGCGAGGAGTTCGAAAACGAAAATGCAATGAGTAAAATCAGCAAATGGCGATTGCTGAGTGCCTTTTGAAGGACATTCTTGGAGCATTTAAAATAAGAAATGGTGAACTAGGAAGTTCGGACGCGGATTCCTTCCGTTCCATCTCATCTTCGGATTCGTCTTCCTCATTCTTAACATTGAGAAGAAGTGAGAACCAGGCGGACTGTAGACTCTCCGATCCCATTCGTCGACGGGGCGGAGGAGTGTGCGCATGCTGAAGAAATGATGTTAAATGTAAAACATTTATCGACAGTTTTGTTGCTTCGATATTGCGCTCCATTTCATGCAAATTAGGATCTATGGAATAAAAAAGTGTTCGTGCGAAATAAATCGGCAAGATCTCATAAAAATGTTGCGAGATCTTGTGAGAATTTCCTCATCCAGTAACTTTCTATTCGACCGTTAACTGAACGTGTGAATTCCGTTTTTGCATGCTATTCACGTTCAATAGAGCTGAGCCGCACAAATCTCATCACTATGCCACAAAATCTCGTGAGATTACCGTCACAAAATGAAGAGCTTCCACCAATTCCGCTTCTTCCGTTTTTGCATGCGATTCGTCTAACTTAAACACCAATTGTTATTTTTGGACCACTCACAATGATAATCTTTGTGCGAAGATTGCAGACTTGTTCACGAAAATGAAGCAAAGCTTTGGTTTAGTGTAGATATTTCGGGCAGCATAGCATTCGCTATTTTAAGACATATGTAAAACCTTGTGTGAATTCCGTCGACTCGAGCCGGTTAGATGGGCAAACTCGTGCAGAGCCGAACGGGCCTTCAATCAACCATTTCTTCGTGCGATTATATTGGTTGTTGTCTATTGACAAATACAATAGTATACTAAATGTTAGTAAAGTAGCAAACCAATTATAATATTAATAATAACGAACCTTCTCTTCCTTTGGTTCGCCCGTGAACAGCACATAAAATTGGTTGCGAATCTCCGAATTGGACACGAAATGCGCCGGGCAGCGGATGGCATTGCCCACTGCAACGAAACGCATTTTGTCATGACCATCCTCAGGGAATCAATTTTAGAATAGAAATTGGCTCATACAAAGAAATCTCGCGTAAAACATTCTCATCGACCAGCGGGGAAAGGTAGAATAAAGGGGGTATTCCTTGCTTCTCCATTTCTGTTCCATTCATAGTTCATGTAAATAACACTGACCGGCAGTGAGAACGCCGGCGGTATCAGCTGCGAAGCGGTACGCGATCGGATGGTCCGCGTAGAGGAAGTCTGGAAAAGATTCGTGCTTACTTTTCAAAATTACTTCATTTACGAGCATTGTCTCTCACGTTCAAAGAGCTATCACACCCAATTCACCACTCCTCTAGCCCAATTCACAAATTGAAGCCATTCCAATGATGAATTCGAGGAATACATTCTCAAAAATGCAAAGTGTGGGGCGACTCTGTTCAATACGCATATTTTTCCTGTGCCAAAATGCGTACCTCGGTCGAGAAATTCGAGCATGGTCAGCGCGAGATTGAGAGCGTTCGAGATGAGATACGCAGTGATTATGGCCAGTAGCGTGTTAGTGGCAGCTCGGAGATTCTTCCTCCTCATCTTCATAACATCCTTGCCCATCGTCAATTGGGTGATGAGCGACCGAAGTTGCTGGAATAGAAAAGTATTTTCGATAGTTGAGGCAAATTCAGGGTGGATATTTCGTGATGATTGGTATGTTCGTGAGATAGAGATTCAACTATCACTTTGATCCTTTCTTGGTTATCAGATAGTGTTTTCAATAAAATCCCCATCAATTTTCCCGAAAGCATCTAAGGAGAAGTGCCTCCCTTTTCGGGAGCTTTGTAGACCCGGTGAGCCCATTTGTGAGCCTTCTTTGAAGTCGCTTTTATTGGCGCACCGTAAACTACTTCCCGATATTGGATGCTGTCCTAACAACAAGTGGGAGGTCCCTCAGGGATGTTTAGACCTCCAAATATTTTGCTGGCACTGTTCTTTAGCAATGTTTTCGGCTTTGCATCGCTCGTTTTATTGCCTGGATTTCAGCTTGGATGCCAATTGCAAAAAAAGAGGGTGAAAGTTAAGAGGTTTACGCGAGAAGAGAAGCATTTTTTTTGCATGCACTCAGATATGGAAAATCTAAAAGGAGAACAATCCTTGGCCTCAGAAAGGCTTTCTCAGAGAGAGAAAGGCATCAAAAAAGAATGTTCCTACATAAAGAAGGCATCTACAGATTACACGAATTGAAAATATTAATGAAAAGGAGTTCCCACCTGTACATTCTGCCTCCTCAGCATCATTACAATTCCTCCATTTAGGAAAATGAGCGTTACAAAGGGCACTGCAATCGATGCCATCCCTGCAAATAAGTTTATTGCTCATAATATTTCCCACTTCAATTTCCTCCTGGAATGGTATTCGTTTTTGTTGTGACAATATTCGTTTTTGTTGTTGCACAAATTGTCTTATTCTACAATTTGTTTGTGTGGAGGTGACATTTTACTGCGCGTAGGCAGGAGAAGGAGGAGAGGCGGACACATCTCCGATGATTGCATCGAAATATAAAGTAAACAAACCGATAATGCCCAAGAGTGTCGAGTCGTTCCTCGTCACCGATCCAATCGTGTATCGATAGAGTTCATTGCAATGGGGTCGCTCGATCAGAACAACTTCCTGGAATATATTATTGCGTTTTAAGCAATAATTTCCAGTTGTTTTGCATCCTCGTGCCAGTTCTGTATGTGTTTTTGGTGTACCTGTGAAGACTCGTTTTGCTCGCAGAATGTTCCCCCGAGACCTGAACCCAGTAAATCTTTTATTTTGTGGACCTCACGTCCCGAGCAAGATCGCACACGCGCACATCGATCACGGCCGAACTGTTTCCTGCTGTTTTTCGGCCAGGGAAACGGATAAACGGGTAACAGTCCGGAAGGAAATAATTCGGCCTGTGTTGGCCGATCCCCGATGCCTCTAACCGAGTCTGTGCGCATTCTAGGAAAGCGGGGGCCTCAAACAATGGCCAGATGCTCGGCGCTCTCACGGCTACTTTTCGACAGGATTTCGGCGGGATTTTCACCCCTTCAAACTATCCTCCCACTCACTACTTGCGATAAGCGAGCGACGACCTAGAGTGGGCCGGGAAAGGATCGAATTTCGGGCCGGTTGCTAGTTCGGTTCCCTGGCTCTGTACTAATGAATCATCGTGATCTTTAGATGGCGGATGATTTCTAACTGTTGAGAGAGATTGTAAAAAGGAGAGAGATCCCGCTGGGAATGGAAAAGTAGCGCGGGACTGCGTAATGATCGAGAGAGGAAGCGGCGAATGGAAGAATGGAAGCAGCAGACACACGAATCAAAAGGAGGAAGACAACAAGAACAACCAAACAAATAGCGCCTTCGATTAGAGACAATGAAAGCACAACAAGTCAGCAGGATTCCAAGAAACCTCTCGAGTTGGAAAGACAAGGAACTTGGTTTTTACATCAAAAGGGGAAAAGTACTCTGATAATGGGCGAGGAAGAGCGATATCATAACTAACATTAGTGACAATCTTGAGGAGGACGGCAGCAATGACGACGAGAACAAGAACGATCCATCTCGTTCGACTCTCGAAACCCGTGAACGTCCAGTGCTTCGTCATGCAGTATCTAAAATGAGAAATGAAGAAAATATATGATATCTTTTTCGACAAATAAAGATTAAAAATTACTAGGCACTTTAAGATTCTGACCGTTCTATGGAAGCGACGATCAAGCTGAAGGTTGAGGCCATTTTGAAGATCTGAAAGGCACTTCATCATCAACCATTCATCGTGCCAGCTGTGCAAGAGGGAAATGTTAATTTTTTCAACAATATTAGTATTGTTTTGGTGAAATTGTGTGTAAATGCAACTCGCCTGTCCTAGATAATAAAGCAGTGGCATCACGTTGATCCATTTGTGGATGAAGGCGACATCGTGGAGATATTCCGCGTGAACGGGAACTGCCTGCAACAGTTTTTGTTCATGACTGCGTCCTCTCACTATATTCTACCATCCTATATTTTGTGCACATTTAATTTGAGAAAAAAATGCGAAAAAAATGTTAGTGCATTGAGGAAAGATCTGGAACATTTTTTCAGTAGTGTTTGCCCCCAGGCGCATACTTCGATTTCAATATCCGTACACTCTGAGTCATCGGTCGCATTTCACGAAATGTTTGTCCCTGCTGTTAGTGAGGGTCTCTCTCGCGACTACTACATCGAGTCACAAACTCGCCTGATTCCCACGGTTCTCGGATACCACCCTCATCTTTCCCGAGCTGGCTGTTTGCTGCCGTTGAGTGTGTTTGTGAGAAGTGAAACAGTTTCACCTATAGGTTCTATTTCGAGAATTCATTTGATTACCGCGAACAGTTCTCTCTTCGGTGACAATGCTAGGGGGTTCAACTGCGCCTGTTGTGATTCAACGAGCCTGGATTCAGAGAACAAAATGGGCAGTTAGAATCGCATGGCCTGCGGGAGACGAGAAAATGAGCGAGCGTCCTTTTCTCTTCTCGTCATTTTGCCCTCACGCCAATCGGAAACGATTGTAAAAGTGCCCCGGAGACCACAGATTGATGTGAAATCGGAGTAGAAGAGGTTGATACGAGACTTGGCAATATTCCCATTTTCATTTCTGCTCAGACATGCAAGAAACAACACATCAGTTTCATCCCCTGGAAAAGTAGCGCCAGGATAATCCTGTCAATCAAGCCAAACATCTGTTCCTTCGGCTTTGCCAGTGGTGTGTTTCCCGTTCAATCTGACTCTACTCCTGCTCCCGGCGCATCAAAACAAATCAATCCTCCCGTCCAAACCAATCAGTCATTCTTCGACTTCACTCTCTCACTTCAGGTCATCATCATGTTGTGCGTCGATGCACTTTCGAAATCGATCATTGGAAGAGTAATTGGATCAGCAAATCAGATAAATTGGGGGGGGGATGAGTCCATCGCGTGCGTCACTCGACACCCATCACACCCTTCGTTTTCATTTCAGTCAGCGAAAGATTGATGAGCTTTGGTTTCGGAGTCGAAGCCGATGCTTCCCGCACCGAAATCCTGTCATTTAACTACACTCTTGCGTCCGATTGGCCCATTCTTTACTCGTCTTCCTTTTCTCTTTTCACTTCTCTCACCAGTGACCGATCGCTGACCTCCACATCGAAGATAACTGTCCTGTTTTTTTTTTTAAACCGCCCAGCGATGTTTGATATCTACAGTCATGCGAGAACGGCGCACTCGATGCGATCGCGCGCTGTTGTATGCATGAAGTATTGTAAGTCTGAGTGCTTGAGCACTCTCACTCTCTTTCTCTCATTTCGCCCTTTTCTCTTGCCTCGTTTGACCTCATCGAGAGAGGGCCATAACTAGACAACGCGAATTTTTGTATGCGTGAGTGTTCTTTTCGTAGTAGGTGCTCGCGTATTCACCTCCATTTTTCTGTCGATTTAGCGGTTTCAAACCCCTACCACTTTAGCGCCCCACCAGTCGCCCGATCAAAGCAAAACAATTGTGGCCCGAAAAAATGGAATGGAAGAGGAGAGGCGGAAGGAAGGTGCCTTCACCCCTCGGAAGAAGGCTGGTCATTACTTTTAGCAGCCCAGGGGTGTCTCACTCGATGTGTAATCGGTTCGTGGGGAGGAAGTGGGAGAGGCCAGGGCCAGAGAACATTGTCTATCACTCTGCTTTGCACGACTTTGCCTCCATTTCTCTGACTGTCGAGAGTGTGGGCGAATAAGAGAGGGAAGGAAACCGAGCGGGACCCGTTGAATTGAGACAAAAGCAGCAGGAAGGAAGAAGGAAGTGAGCGATTTTGCGAGCGATTTCAAAAGAATGCGGGAACTTGTCAGCTGCGAGCATGCAAGCTCAATACCAAACGAGGAAATGATTCTCAGAGCACATTTAGACGACGAAAATTGAAGTGCAAATCTTTTAGAGAATCCATATGGATCTGAACCTGTCATCTAATGCGTTTCTCCACTTTTTTGTTTTATTTTTTACATTTCCACCTGTGTAACAACTACAAAACACTCGCCAGCAGCAGAATGTAGCAGGCATCGAGTAAAGTGTCGAAAAGCGCTACGAAACCGAGGAAGAAGAAGGGCGATTGCCTGAAATTTAATTCAGGATGACTTTGAATTTCATGATTCCACTCCAGGATTGTTCCTACTTCTTGCATACATTGTGCCTCTGCTTCGTCGGGGATTAACGAGCGAGTCGGCCTTCATCCCCTCTACTAGGACCCATTCATCAAGGGAGCTAATTCCCCGTCGCACTGAAGAGGTCTCAAGTCCTTCCCCGTCCCCATTTTGTGTGAGGGTGTTCAGATGCAAAGAGCGAACCAAACATGAAAGACGTAAACTACTGCGCAGTTTCCGGCCCTGTTCGTTGTATCATTCAAAACGCTAACAATTGGTTCCGAGGGACAATCTTGGCGGTCAATGGAGGTGGAGGGCTTTTATAGTCGTCGGTGAAGTCATTGGCCAGAGAGAAACACAAAACGGTCAGCTAAAGCCTATCAAAGAACGGACTATCTCTTTTCTAAAAACACTGGGTGCTTTTCTGAAGGAGTAGTGTAATTGGGTTAGCTGTGGGATTCTTCGCGAATACAAAAAATACAATGATTACTCGCGTGTTCTCGGATTCTTAAGGTTCTCACGGTCGTTTGCTAGGAGGCCGGTAACAAATATCAAATTACTGGCACTCAATTGTCCGAATGTCTCAGAATGTCCCATAAAGGCTCCATAATGACTGACCGATAGTGGGCTCGAGTGAGGAAAAGGATGGCCAGCAGGCAATTGGCGATCATACCAAAGATGGCAAACGCAGTGCCTACCACACCGACCAGCATGAACCTGCAATACTCACGCCTTTTCTACATTTAAATTTCATCTTTTAGTCTCCCATCGAAAAAAAACGTGCACGAGATCATAATCCAATATGGAAAAACGTGTTTTCCCTTTGCGTTTCATCGCTCAAAGGCTCATTTTTTTTTTCAAACGACCGGCCGGCGTCTAATCTTCCAGAGTGCAAACATCTCAAGCAGGTGCTTGGGCACGATTCAAATTAGAGTAAGCACTAGGAGATCGAAGGGGCCTCTGCCTTTTCTCCTCACTTGAAAAGAGAAAAGAATATCTGTTGTCTGTGTTCACCTGGCCGCCTCAAGGGCGCCGTCACTGGGCGCCGCACACAACGACGCGACGGACACTGCCGGCAGTGAGAAGGCGAGCGCCAACTCGGCACTCGAATCCCCCGTCGAATCGGCCATCTCGACGACAGACGACGTCATCGTGGGCGCCATGTCGTCCCCCGGGGCAGCGACGACTCCGCTATGAAAGACAATGAGGACGAGCGGCACGAGCGACGCGTTCTCTACAATAATCACGGAATAATTATGCATTCGGAGTAATGCTCGCGACAGACGAACGAATGCAACACGGCGGAAAATAATGAGACATACAGCGGTAACGAGAATTACAGGCACTGGGAAAGGAGAGGTGCAAGGGAAAAAGAGCTATTGCGACAGGCGCGAACTCGGTCGATAGCTTTGCTCGCGAGAACGCCTGGGAAGTGTGAATTGGAATGAGGTCGTTGTCGTGTTAATGATCAAGTGAGAGAGAGAGTGGAGGTGTGAGAATCGCGAGAGAATTCGCGACAGCTGCCGATCTGTTGGGAATACAGAAACAAGTAGATGGAAACAGCGGCAATACCGAGCGTAGTTCATATCAGGTGATCGAAAATAGCGCAGAAAAATGGTAAAAGGGGAAAGGTATTTGACTCGTGTCGCCGGTTGAGTGGAACAACAGAAGAAGTGAGGGAGGAGTGTCCCATAGGGCACTTTCATCGTGTCCTCCTTTAAACCTCCTGAGCCCGGCAACCTGCCGGCCCACGTTACTTTCCGAAATTGGTTTTGTCGCGAGGAGGTCTCGAGCAGAGCACATTTGACGCTGTCCGTTTCACACCCCCGCAGAGATCGTCACAGACGGGCGCGCGCCTGTCAGTGCTTGCTAATCCAATAAAAGAAAGGCGTTGAGAAGTCTGCGTCTGCAGACAAACACTCAAACTTTGCTGCTGCTCCGTTGACATTCAGGAAATGAGTAGTCGCGGTCCTTATCTCATTTTCCACGATGAATGCGAGAAAACGGCGCTCTTGCGCATTCGATTTTATGATCTGTGAATTATCCTACCAGTCAGCGGCGAAAATTGCAAATACAGCGCAATATAGGTCGTGGAAGGGTTGCGAACGTTTCATCTCATATGCATTTAGAGTGGTCCTCTGATCGTCTCGCATCGGAGTGAAGAATGCACGAAGACCAGAGGCCGAGCGAGTCCAAAAAGAGCACAAAAGCGGTAAATAGGCCAATTTACAATGTTTGGATTCGGCAAATAAGAGGCTTGGCATTTTCGTCACTGTCATTGTCCACAAAAGTGCTGTGGCAGAGGCAATTTGGTCCGTCCTAATCAAATTCTGCAGGTGGGCAGTGGTACATATATATCGTGAGAGACGCAGGATCATAGAAAATTGTATTCCGAGTATGAATCTGTCTGAGTTGAGCGGAGAGAGCATGGTGTGAATTCACACAATCAACGAGCGTCTAACGAGAGGAGCGCTCGAGGGAGAGCACAAGGTAGAGGAGGCAGGGGAGGGAAGATGTGTGTGCATCTATCTCGTTATAGCCTCCATTTCCGCCAGGTAACAAGGATTTACGCAGAAAACCTTGCGGAATGCACAACAGAATAATTGAAATGAAAATAGTGACTATGATCATGATATGCGGCAAGCAATGCGGAAATGTGTTGCTGGGGATGGTGATGCAGACTTGCTCACTGCAGAAGATAGACATGAAGAGCACAATTAGAGGATGGCTTCGTTCCCTCTCGCAAATGATCATTCGCAGGCAAATTGCAAGAGTGGAATCGAAAAATGGCGGCTTTTCTCCCTCTCACGCTCCGGCTCGCAACAGAAACCACTTAGCGACTGTTTATTCTGGGGTTGGGAGAATTTACTCTCGGAAGAGTCGGCAAAAAGTGGCCGCGGCCAACGTTTCTCGACGCGACTTTTCGTCGAGGACCCGGGGCGAAAAGTAAGCAACGGGGCTTAGATAGCGGAGCGGCGGAGGGGCAAAGGGGGCGGGGCCAGGGAGCAGGGAGGAGGGTGGGGTTGAACTGCGTGGATGGGGGACGAACACCAGAAGCCATAGCAGAAGGGATCACAAACACACTGTAGGATGCAGTTGCCGACTGTGTTGTCAGTGGGACAAGCACACTGGACCACCAAATGTCGCTGGCTCCCCCGCTAACTCCAATTTGAAGCCCTGATTTCTGTCCGAGCAAAGAAAATAGAGCCAAAACCGACGAGGAAAGATCATCGCTTGTGAGGCTTCCGTTCGTGAAAGACCATGGTCAAGTGGATATGGAACAATGCTCAGACGCTGCACAAAATGGCCTTCTCCTTATCGAGAATTCGGACCGAATACTCGAGAGAGAGACGCCGGATGCTCTCGAATTACGAAAACAGCTCGTTGTCCAATGAAAGAGGAGAGGGATCGAAGCTCAAGGGCCCTGACCTCTCTTCATCGTCTTTCTCAGTGCATTTAGAGGCCCGTCAAAGAGACGCGCACGCAAGAAAGAAAGAGAGAAAGAAAGAGGGGTAAATGGCTCTACTCTTGTGCAATATTCTCTCGTATCTCTTATTGGAGCAAGATCACGCGTAGAATAGAGAGTGTGCGCGCTTCCGCAACCTATGTCGCATAAATACTCGCGACGCCGTCTGGAAGAGAATAGAGAAAGAAGGAATGCGGCAAACGGCAAAACGTATAAATGCCCGGTGAAAGACTACGATTTAGCCTCTAGCTCCGGAACACCTGAATAAACGATGTTTTCGCGATAACTTCCCCGAAAGAAGTTGGCGGCCGGACTAATGACAGCTCATAGAAATCAGAAAGAAAACAACTTATCACACTTGGAGATGTCGCTGTTTGAAGTGCGTGGGCGATAAGGAGAAGTCGTGAAAAATAGCGCGGGTTCGACAGAAAAAAACACACAACTATACAGAAAATGGCAGCAAAATGTATACAGGCAATCGCTTCCAAATCGTTCATAAGCACGTATTTTGATATTTTCTGGCATTTTCATTCTCGTTGAGCTGATTTGTGATCGTAAGGCAATGGCTTCTCAGCAGACGCAGCAGTATTGAAAAGCCCCTGAAACAAGCCAAAGATCAGAGATTCCTAAAATGACGAGACCTCTGGAAGATTCAAGAATGGCTGCAATTGCTGCGACTTTTGACCGAAATTGAATGGAGGGGATTTAAATTGAATGAAACTCTTCTCATCCACATTCCTTTAGCAGCTACGCAAACTTGGAAAGAGCGGAATCTGTATCGCACTGCGCAAGCAATCACTTTTTCACATAACAGAGAGCGTGCTTTTTTACCATTCCAGAAAATCTTACTCTTATGAAAAAAACTGGGATCGGAGAAAATAGGAGACATCTCTTATTCTACAGAGATCCAATCTCAATTTTCGTGCACACGTTTTCACTCTCTTCGCGATATTATTTGATCGAGTTGTCGTCCACTTCTGGCGCCTTCTCCGCGCCTTTTCCAGACCATTGAAGACACGCGACAGGTGAGCAGGAAGCAACAGACGATGTCGTGCCCATCAACCACTTTCAGAGGAACTCCCAACCATATTTGGAGGGCGCATTATTCATCGTGTTTTGATGGCGTAAAGCCCCCTTCGAAATATCCTGTTCTGCGATATCTGTGACCGACCGAGTAGGAAGAAGCGTGAGCTCGAGCGGTAAGTTTGTTTGCAGCAACTCGTGGCTTCTGTCGTAACGTCGATCGGATTCCATGCAGATTAATGACTTTGCGTGGCTGTGAGAACTGCTCAGAACTGGCATTAGTGAGCACTGACTAAATCGGAGGAATCTCATGAGTTGGAACAGGAAGTTTTTGTATGGAAGACGCATGGCATGAGAGAAGAGGCAGCTCCTCATTCTTCCGCTGCGAATGCGGAATAGAGATGGGAATCCAAGAGGCAAGAGGGGCGAATGTATGCAAAGTGAGCCGCGCTCTTGTACAAGAGTGAGAGGGAATGGCCACTCTTGTACAAGAGTAGAGATGGGAATCCAAGAGGCAAGAGGGGCGAATGTATGCAAAGTGAGCCGCGCTCTTGTACAAGAGTGAGAGGGAATGGTCACTCTTGTACAAGAGTGAGCACTCTTGCACAAGAGTAAAAGCAGAAATGAGGGAATTTCGGCGAATTTTTCGCGCAGAGGAGATAACAAGGCTGTTAATGGTAATAATAAGCCATTTTCACAAAAAAAGCCGCTAAAATTCATTCATTTTTACTCTTACTCTTGCGCAAGAGCGCTCACTCTTGTACAAGAGTGGCCATTCCCTCTCACTCTTGTACAAGAGCGCGGCTCACTTTGCATACATTCGCCCCTCTTGCCTCTTGGATTCCCATCTCTATACAAGAGTGAGCGCTCTTGCACAAGAGTGAATATTCTTCTTTACAAATTGAGGGTGGACTAATTTCCTATTAATTTTGGCACTTAGTGACAAAGAGAAAAGTTATAGATCTGAGTTCGCTCTTTCCGATGAACTGGTGTAGAAGTTTGTGTGATGTGGTCTAGCCAAGGAACGTCTGTTTGCAGCAGATTTTAGAACGGAGAATCTGACCCTGTGGAAGAAATGCTTGGCATTTACCATAAAAGATGATTATCGTTAAATATTTAGTATTTAGGAACGTTCCCAAGCCTTACTGTGAAAGAAAGAGTTACTTTCATATCCAACAAACCTTAATTGCGCGAGTTGACTTTGAGATTAGTCACTTCTAGCAACATATTCGCCGTATTTTGAACTAATTCAATTAGCACAATCAGCTCTACAACTATCATGGTGATAACTAAGTGCTAAGACCCGCAGGTAATGCAAAATGTCTCGATTTCAAGACAGGAAGCCGGGCCTGTATGAGAAGAGTATTCTCATGGAAAACATAATCCGATCATACCAGAATTAGCATTATGCTGATAATACAGTGAAACCTGAGCTAATTTGCATCAAACCCGGAGAAAAACAGACAAAAACAGCCCAATTCGGAATCTACTCTTGTACAAGACCTCTCACTCTTGTACAAGAGTTAATCCCTCCCCCTCACTCTTGCTTTCCATCTCATTCCTCGCCGCGCAGAGCGGCGCCTCTTGCTTTCACTCTTGCTTTCCCATCCCTAATGCGGAACTAAAAGACTGTTCTTAAGAGCCGGAAGAGGCTGAGATGGTGACACTCCACGAGGCAGTGGCTAAATGGATTAGGGGTAGGGTTGTCTAAATGAAGAGAATGAGGACGAATGAAGAGGCCTTTTCTCTCTCCTCATTCTCCCTCTTCATTGAAGACGGCGCGGTCGTGCGAGCTCTTCAATGAAGAGGCGAATGAATTAGATTATCACCCTGTTTTCTGGTATTCATGCAGGATAATTAGCTATTTTTATCAATAAAATTATGGGAGGAAGGCCCTTGTTCAATACGAAAAAAGATCAGTTCAAAAATCCAGGTTTCACGCCGTTTTTCTCATGGTAGAATAGTGAGCCTATTCTCCCCTTCTTCATTGAAGAGCTCACCGCGTCGCCCCTTCTTCATTGAAGAATGACACCGATGAGTGCGCGTGGGGAGAGGGGGAATGAAGTCTTCATTTCACTTCTTCATTCGCCATCCCTAATTAGGGGCGATAGAGTTCAGATGGATAAACAAAAAGAAACGAAAGTGAGGCTATGTTGCGGAGTTTCGAGAGCCTTTCTTCGAAATCATTCATGGCTTTCGGACAAAGCATTTTCTCTATTTGTGGATATCAGAATCCGTTCCAGGAACTGCGAATGGGGAAATAGTAAAAGTATCAAAGGTGTTCTACCCCATCAAATGACTTTGAGAATGCAGCTACCAGAAGTTCGACACAATTCGAGACACTCCTATTTAAAATACTTCGAAGGAGCGTCAGTCCCGGACAATCCCTGACGAATAACACGATCAATATTCAAACTCTTATATTCTCATCAGGATTCGTCATCACGGCTCTCGCTCATCTTTCTTTCAGGCGAGGATCGTAAAATGAGCGTCTCCCCACACCTCTCCTAGATCGACTGACTCTCTCACTTTCACGTAATCTCTTACCTTCTCTAATCGACAGAAGAGCCTGCGCAACCTCGCCCCTATCAGCACCGTCTCTCCGCAATGCACACTATATCGCCTTTGAAGTCATTTACGACCAGTGCAGCCACATCCACTGTGTTATCAGTAAGAAGATGACGCCCAACTAAGGCAAGAAACTCTCGCTTTGCTCACTCCTCACCGTGTCCCTGATCATGTTCATTCATTTTCCACGTTTTTATTTGCTTTTTAGCAAAAGAATGTGATAATTTTAGTTAATTTTGCAGTAATGAGAGCCGTTCTGGTCGCGCTTGTGGCGCTAGCCACCGTCGCTCATGGACAGGTATTTGTAGCAACAATAGCAGAAAAAAACAATTTTTTCCACAAAAACGCTCGAATAATGAAAATGATAATTTCGGTGATTTTGCAGTTTGTGAACACGATGCGAATTCCCGATGAAGCTGCGGACTGGGCAGTCATGAACGTCAATCCCGCCGCAAAGGTATTTTTTTTCGAAAAAAAAGAATATTAAATATTATTTAAATTGAGCATAAAATATCTTGCAGAAAGACGATCCCGCAGTGTGCATTTCAACGAACTTCAAGAGATGTCAGGTAAAATTTTTGCGCGAAAAGGACGTCAATTTAGGCTGAATTTTGCCAAATATCGGGTTAAATTTATCCTGACATTCTAGTCAGAATTCGACACGATCCTCGGTTTCGACACGTCGCTCGATTGGAAGAACTCATTTGACCTGTCCAAGGTAACTTTAGAAATTATATTATCGAAAATCTGAAACAAATTTCCGGCCATCGACGATTACGCCGATCAGAGCATCGACAACATTCTCAATCTGTGCTAGTGAGTTTCGTGGGCTTTTTATAGTGGGGCTGTGACGATACGGAGCATGACTGACGGTGTGTTGCATTCGAATTGCTCAAGGACGCTCGAAATTTTCGATATTTTGGATTTTCGGTCAATCAGATGTAGCATTCAAACCCAGAAGGAAACACAATTGACAATGGGGGAAGTGCTCAGAAAAATTAGTTGCGAATAACTGGTTCGGAGTATTCAAAGCACAGAAGTGGCACAAATAGAAGGAAGTGAGACCCGTCACAGTAGGCGATGTTTCCAGTATTACTCAACCCACCTTTTCGGAAACGAGAGTGTTCCGGAAACAACATGAGTAATTCGTTCTGTGAGATCCCTTGGATTTGGAAACTACGGTGGAACTACATAGGATTCGGTTACATTGGGTTCAGTTGACTATTGAACTGAGTGGGAGAGGGGGCAAGACCTTTCTCTGACAGTTGAAAAAAAATTACCAAAAACATCAAGAATGTCACCCTGTCATTTCTAAATTTCTAATGCTCAGCGCCCGTTCGTACTTCTACCAGTGCCTCGGAGCACAGTACGCTAGCTGCGTCTCGCTCTACAATCTCCTCGGAGAAGTACGGTTCTCTTTAAATGGGGGTTTGGAATTTGTTAGTCACAGTTACCTTGCATCTGATATGATCCCCCATACTCTGAAACAATTTCCATTTCAAACATCATCGCTACGTGCGTCACAGCCATTAAAATATCCGGAACTTTCGCTCTCCATTTGTCATCGTTCGTCTGTCGTAGAAACGCTATACGGAACTGTTTTGGCACGAATATTCCCTCGTTTGCAAAGTACCGTGAACCAATGAGGAAATTGCATTTCTTCTGTTTTTGTTGACCAAGACACGGTTCACGGTGCTTTCTGATTACTAACTTTCGTACTGCGCTCCTTACATTCAAAACAAATCACGATTCGATGAGGTCTCGAAGCATTTGAGAAAATGATAATGAAGTTGAGAAATTCAATTGATATTTGCAGGACGGCTCAACTGCGTCTCAGGCCTACAACTACGTGCAGACGTACATGTCCCTCGATTTCCTGTGCAACGCCGGATTCGAGGGTAAATTGTTTTTTTAAAGCCTTAAAAAAAACTCTGAAAAAACACCAAACATAATTCGAAAAGCGAAAAAATACGTTTTCAGAGGCGCTAAATCAGTTCCAGTGCATGAAATACGTGCCCAAGGCCTCTCCGGATTACGACGTGAGAGCAGTATCGAAGATGAATTTTTACGGAAATAAATTTCAGGCTTGCGTTAACAACTTCTCCTACAACCTCGGCCAGAACCCGCAGCAGTTCTGCGGGTAATATTAAAAAAAAATTATTTAAAATAACATTCAATCAATTAAGACACGTGAACGAGACGGCCACCTGTCTCAATAACGCGTACTCCAAGGGATGCTCAGCCACCGACCCAAGAGGAGTCCGTTTCCCTACACAATTTATCCTTTTTTCTCACATTATTCCTCTTACTTTACGGGGCAAACGAGGTTTGGTACAGCAAAATGCCTCCGAAAACATACGCACTCACAATATTACCACAAAATGTACTGACTCTAAGAATCGTCTCGTTTTTCTCACATATTCAAAAGAGCAAACGGATGTTTAAACCAATTTCCTCTCTTCTTTCAGGCGGGATGGTTCGGATGCGAGAACTTCCGTCGCTCATTCGAGGCGACCTGCTACGAGACCACCAGATGCTTCGTCCACTAAACACCGGCTCCCATTCTCCGGCTCTGCTTCCTTTATTTCCTGTATTTCAGTTGTAATAATCATGTAATAAATCAATACCATCGATCTTTACAAAGTATTTTGTATTCGGACTTCCACTCACTAGCTGTGGTGAAAATATAAAGTTTGCAATAATTATAAAGTATAATGATCCCGATAATCGAGGCACTTGCGTCATGGGGGAAATCACTGCTTGTGATTATTCAAGACCAATTACGATGAAGAACTCTCACTAATACTCGAGTATACCACCGTCTCTCGTAATGCTCCCACGAATACTGTAATTGAGCACCAGCCCATTACGATAATCGTCGCCTAAGATTTCTACTTACCTTTCCCTTTTCCCGACTACAGGCGTTCGCAGAAGACCGAAAAACGACCCTGATTCGATTTTCTCCAATTTTCTGTATGCTTTCTGCGACCGCTGCACAGTTACCCAAGGCCAAAAATAGGCTTCCTCTTGGGAAGCTTTCAGATCGTCATTATCCCGTCGGTGTAGCCATTTCCGCTCCATCATTTCCTAGTAGAGTAAACTCTTCGTGCGCACGACCATTTTCCTTAGATGGAGGCGGAAAAAGAGAAGAGACTTTGCAACTGAAGGAGATCTCGTTTAAACCCTCTTTCTCTCTAGTCTCATTTGGGAGCCAATGAGCAACTTTCACGAAATTCACTTGCTAGGCGTATCACTTGGTGCTTGCGTTCTTTTTTGCCTGGTTCTTCGAAATACTGGCTCTGTTCTGGTTGAAGGGTCCCACCCAAGTAGAAGGGTCCCAAAAAATTAGAAGGGTCCCAAAAAGTAGATGAGTCCCAAAAAAAGTAGATGAGTCCGGAAAAAAGTAGAAGGGTCCCAAAATTGAGAAATTTTTCGGGAACAAGTTGAAGGGTCCGTAAAAAAGTAGAAGGGTCCCGAAAAAAGTAGAAGGGTCCCAACATTTAGGATTTCTTTCGATAAAAAGTTGAAGGGTCCCAAAAAAGTTGAAGGGTTCCAAAAAAGTAGATGGGTCCCGAAAAAAATAGAAGGGTCCCTAATTTTTGGATTTTTTCAGAAAAAAAGTTGAAGGGTCCCAAAAAAAGTAGATGGGTCCCGAAAAAAAATAGAAGGGTCCCAAATCCCCTCCCTTGCCTCCTCGGCCCTTTCCACCTCCCCTTCGCGTCGTCTTCGGTGGTTGAGTCGTCGTCGTTCTTGCTCGAGAGGCCCCAGTGGTGATGATGGTGAGGATGGTGGTGATGTGCTCCGTATTTTTCGAGTGGTAGAAGTGGTCTGTTTGCCAATCCTTGGTAGTGGTGGTACTGGTGGTAGTGGTGGTGGTACTGCTGGTTGTATTGATTTTAGGGAGGCATAAAGTGAGGCAGAAAAAAAAAGAAAAAAAAGGGAGGCAAAAAGCAGTGAATATTTCGTGCAAACATATTACACAATCAATAAATTAGTTAAATTGTCTACTATTGAAACTGAATCAACTTGAATAAAAATATCGATAATCAGAAAAATGTGCTGTGCAACTTTGCAACTTCAATTTCTTTTTATTACTTAATTTACATACGCCCCTGGAGGTGGGACCCTTCTACTTTTTTGCGGACCCTTCAACCTGTTCCCAAAAAATTTTTCAAAGTTGGGACCCTTCTATTTTTTTCGGGACCCATCTACTTTTTGGGACCCTTCAACTTTTTTGGGACCCTTCAACTTTTTATCGAAAGAAATCCTAAATGTTGGGACCCTTCTACTTTTTTCGGGACCCTTCTACTTTTTTACGGACCCTTCAACTTGTTCCCGAAAAATTTCTCAATTTTGGGACCCTTCTACTTTTTTTGGGACCCATCTACTTTTTTTGGGACCCATCTACTTTTGTGGGACCCTTCTAATTTTTTGGGACCCTTCTACTTGGGTGGGACCCTTCAACCAGAACAGAGCCGAAATACTCATTGTCTACCGTCACTACCGTCCCACTCCTCACGCTCGTTTGGTGTCGCCTAGACAGACATAGACAGGCCAAGACAGACATCGGGTCGAAAAGTTTCCTTGTTCCGTTCCCATCACTTTTCATAACTCGCCTCGCCCCTGAACGTCTTCTCTGTGAAAGGAAAGCGTGATGAAAGAAGGAAAGCTTTGAACAGGATGCAGAATCACCAAAGCCCTTCTTCCTTCTCTCTCTCTCTAGTCTCATTAGATGCAATTACTTGATGCATTCCACGCGCTTTCTCTCGACGTCAGATAGAGTCAGAGGTGGTTGCACAAAGTAATTTTTGCTCTTTCATCTCGCATCCGCCCCTTCTCTCGCGCTGGTCTTCTCCATTTCAATCTCAAAGATCGCTCGGGTATTATTTTTTTGCAGAAATTTTTCTTCTACCTTTTATCATCTTTCCGTAAATTTTGTTGTTCAGTTAGCAAAATCACGAATGACAATGACTTTGCGAGGAGGATTGTGCCTCCTTTCCAGACCATTAGGAAGGTCATGTTGCTCATTTTATAAATCCTTTCATGAATTCTCGAGAGATGCGCTCATCGAGTCTGCGGTGCTCTGACGCGCGACTTGTGAGCGTCTTCTTTCTCGATGCAGTAGTCTCTCCGCCCAGAGAGATTAGAGAACATACGCTGAATGAGATGGCTCATCTCCTGCTAAGCTAACCCTACTGCGTAGTCTCGAAAACTCCGATCAGAGATGCGAGCGCATCCCTAGTTGTTGCGTGCTTTTACCAGGCTCACGCTAGCACTCCGACTGATTCATTCCGCGCCCTCTTGTTTGTGCCCCCTCCCTTCTGCTTGTTTGCCGAGGCTTGCATACTTAATGCGTGCGAGGTAGTTCCGGTGTTGAGTTAACGAGATTGGACACGTAGGGCACAACTTATAGCAATTCTCGTAGTAAGGCAAATTATATCGAGACGAGGCACTGAAGTGCAATTTATCTACGAGAATTGTCAATCTAGTGCACGACCACGCAATTATGAAAATGTTGTCAGCCCCAATAGCGTCTCTATTCCACTTCGTATTCTGCGATTTCCTAGGAAAAGCGACTTAAAATAAAAAATTTCATATCCGCCGCATACGTGTTTACCCCGGTAAGAGCTTGTTCTATAAAAATGTTCTGGCGTCAAAGACCTAGACCCAATTCTGAATGGCCAATATTAAATGAGTAGTGGAATTCATTGACTTGTCTTGTGCCCTCTTGTAGTTTGCCAATTTCCTTCTTTTTCCTTTGACTCGACTTGGGCAGAATATACCCCCGAAATCACCCGAAATCAGAAAAACAATCCCCGTGCGAGCAGTTATGAGTTCCGGTACCAATACAGCTTTTCCGGGTTTCCTTCCTAAGCGTGAGACTAATTAGTTCAAAATTGTGTTCGCAAGAGGATCTGGCACAAATCCCCACGAAACACACTTATTCGCACCTTTTTATTCTGTTGTTTATCGGATTCGTGAATTTTTCGTCTGCCCGTGTTCTCGAATGAGCCGCTTTCTGGTCTACAGATGCCTCACTGACATCCAATGAGCCGTTTCCATCTCGTCTGGTTGAACCAGAGTCTCACCGAGCCTTTCCAGCCCCTCTTCGAAGTTATCTACGCTTGTGAAGTGTGTTTACATTAGGAGTTTGAAAAAAATTGCTGCGCTCTAGTTTTGCATGCTCTCTGGGTCGGTCTGGCCGATGAGAGACCATTGCGAAATGACGAATGCAGGGAATAATAGCTCTGCCCTTTTGTGTATTCCGCTCTTTGAACACACTTTTCAGATATTCCTCATCGTCTCCTTCATTATTCTGTCGCCCTTCGCATGCTATGCCATACTCAAAGCCTCCCCACTTCATCAAAATGTGAGCTAACTTTGTTTTGACCAGGTGGAAGATATAGTAAAGGAAATGCATCGGGGGCACTTTCGATTACGCGAAGTACACTCTACCTAAAAATACCAATTATATATGCCCATAAATTGGTAGTCTCGAGACTACGAGCACTTGAATATGACAGAGATCGAGATTGATGACAGAACTGGGAATATAGGAAATATAATAAGCCAATTTCATCAAGCGTATTGTGCTAGAGAAACACGTAATTGATGCATGATAGTATACCCACATATTTTAACAGGCAAGGGCATATAATCACTTCTAAATGTAGGTTCGTCTTCTCTTCTCGACGATGATCCTTCACGGATTACTCGCTGCCGTCTCTCGTCTCGCCCTCATCGCTCATCAGTTATTGGGCGACACAACGAACGGTTTCTCGCTTTTCTCTTGTGGCTCACGGATCGGTCAGCTTTCACACGTACCCAAGTGCATTTTGGATTCAACTATCTTTTGCACGATTCACCCTAAAAAATGAAGGAAAAAGGAAGAGCTAAATGAACTTTCGTGTCTCATCGTCCAAGTCTCCGAGTCACAAGAGGACTTTAGCACGAGGATTAAAAAGTAGTTAGGCTGAAGGTCAAACAACGTGCGTTAGTAAATTTGGTCAACGCTGTAATGAAAGTAGGGCTTAATGGTTCTCTGAAAAGCGTGCAGAGTGTGTGTGCACCATGCGCAAGCTGATTGGTTTTCTTTCTCGCTAGCAGACGAAATATGGAAGGTTCATGACCGAAGCCATTTTCTCGTGCCGAAAAATACTAAAAATAACGGGTGCTACTTCTATGCGCTTCTCTCGATGTCTCTTGTGCTAAAATGTAGTCATGAATATTCAAGGGGAGAATTCATTCAGGAGTGAACTTTTGGGCCTTTCAAAAGGAAGAATAGCGTACTTGTAATGAACCGTTAAATGCTTCAGCGAGTTGCATTTTCAAACAGTATTGGAAGTATTAGGCGATGCTCAGAGTGTCCGAAGTAGTCGAAAAACCGAGAAGATTATTCCAGATATTTCACAATGTTGGCTGACAGCGGCGAGCATAGCACGAGAAATTAGCTTTGGCTATTTCATGATATTGTGAGTGTCTGAAAAAAAGAAGAATCCTTGGGCACACACGTAACACGTATATTTCATTGCAGGTTGTTGTTCATCTCGTCGGAGCGAGCGGTCGCAACGTACGCGTGGGCATGGTACACGATTACTAATCACTGAAATTACTCAAAATTGACTGAAAAATCATGGTGCGACGTGGAAAATTGCTCAAATGCAGGTACGAATCGCAAGCGGACTCGACCCTCGCCGTTTTCGTCGTTCAATTCTGCATCGTTGTATCGTACAGCATCACCATCGCTTTCTTTTCTGTCTATGGTAATCTTTTCGCTTTTTTTTCGTATATTTGTCTCCGGGCGAAATTGAAAGAAAAATGTTTTTTTTTGTAGAAGTCTATTCGATGAACACACACGTACTCGTGTTTGCGGTTACGTTTTCGCTGGGAGCCGCGGTGCGTTTTCCTCTTGTTTTTACCAAAAATTGACAAAAATTGAGTTCAACAAAGCAACGTCAAACAATGCGACTAATTTCCTCACGCTTGTTTTTGCATGTTTGAACGTCACAGCAATTCAAAAGTGCGCGAGACAGCGGCGCATGGGCACAAAATTATAGACTTGTTAGAATGAAGTAGAAAAACAGAAGGAATAATACGAGTATATTGCAGTGCTTCTTCAAGCTGCTCGCGCACAATCAACGTGAACTTCAGAATCTGAAAGGTCGACGGCACGAAAATTACGGATACTGCATTTCGAAGAGCTACCAAATACGAGAGAATCTAGTAGTGTTCAAGGCGAGTTTACAGCAAACTAGGCGGGAAGGAAGGGAGAATTTTCGGTCATCTACCCGACGGTTAGATATGAGAAATACTAAATCCCTTTCATCTGAATGCTGATTAGAGATGGGAATCCAAGAGGCAAGAGGGGCGAATGTATGCAAAGTGAGCCGCGCTCTTGTACAAGAGTGAGAGGGAATGGTCACTCTTGTACAAGAGTGAGCACTCTTGCACAAGAGTAAAAGCAGAAATGAGGGAATTTCGGCGAATTTTTCGCGCAGAGGAGATAACAAGGCTGTTAATGGTAATAATAAGCCATTTTCACAAAAAAAGCCGCTAAAATTCATTCATTTTTACTCTTACTCTTGCGCAAGAGCGCTCACTCTTGTACAAGAGTGACCATTTTGCATACATTCGCCCCTCTTGCCTCTTGGATTCCCATCTCTAATGCTGATCCCGAACTTGCAACTCTACTTCATTCTCTGTGATTCTGCATGGTTATCTGGTCTTATCTTTAGATATTCCGTCATCTGGCCGTTCCCTGCTGTCTTATGGCAGTGCCGGCCTTTCTCTTCTTCGTTCTCTACTGGTGGATTCCGGTCGATGCAGGTCCGCACGCTAATGCGAAACTCACAACGAAACGATCGACGCTTTTACGTTATTTTGAGTATTTTATTTGAGGATGGAACACGACTCGTCTCGTCTGCATTGCACTGTACGATGTTTGGCTAGCTGGGTGAGTTATTCATTGTTAGAATGTATGCATGATAATACTCCGGTTGGAGCACATAAAATTCGATATAACTCGTCTTGGTCGAAGGATACAACTCAAGAATGGAGTTATATGCTGTCCATGGTTCTTTCAGATACGATATGATGCTACTCTTCACGCTCATCAGCGCGGATATCCGTTTCCAGAAGAGCCTCAGCAAATTCAGAGCATTCGAATGGCTCTTTGTATACTTGCGACCGACCGGAACGCCGCGGTAAGTTCCTGTAACAAAATTGATTGGTTCGCGCATCCAGTGATTTTTCAAATATCAGACTCAAGAATTTTTGATGTCAATTCCTAGGCCTCAACGCACGACTCGAGAAAACGAATCCACTGTCTACTTCTCGCTTCTTTCCAAGGACCTCCGGCTACAACATCTCTGAACATCCCTAGGCGATAACATTTCTGCACTGTTCCTTTACAAGTACTCACCTTTCTTTCTGAAGCGTTTTGTCGATTTTATAAAAACAATTATATGATAAAATGAATTCATCCGAATACACTCTCCAGTTTTCGCACACCTCTATGATAAGAAAGGCACACTCCAGGCTAAGACTATGTCATTGTCTCGATGAACCTAACAAGCAATTCGAATGAAGAGGGGCAAGGTTCCAATGCGAAAGCTCAAGCCTCACAAGAAGCACACATCAAAACAACGAAGGCTCTTTTTCAGTGAAAATCGACAGAGACGATATGTGATGTTCGTTTCGATTGCGCTGTTAAAGGTGCCAATGATCTGATGGAGATCTCTCGATAATGGCTTTGTTAGGTATCGAAAATGAATTGCTCATCCGATCAACATCAGTCGTCTTCCGGTTCACGCCCATAATGACATTGAGTTGAAGGGGGGAATCCCGTATAAAAGCGTTGATAACGATAGCAAATTATCGTCAACTCGATTCAACCAAATCCAATGTGGACTGCCATTGTTCTCCTTTCTTTCATCTCTTCCACTATCGCATTCCCGGTATGCAAGAAATAAAAAAATCAGTTATGATTAAAGATTTTTAATATTCAGGCCTCAACGCCCAACCCCTGTGACGGTGTTCTCGGATGCAACAACCATGGCACTTGCGCTGGAACTCTCGAGGAAGGTCTCTACTGTATCTGCGATCCCGGATACTTTGGACTGAGATGCCAGCTCCCTGATGGTAAATAATATTCTTGAACAATTTTAAATCTATTTTTCTGTATGACATACTGAATTCGACATACTTCGACAAACAAAAACAATTCAGATCCATGCGATAACATGATCAACTGCAACGGAAACGGAATTTGTGCCGGAGGAGTGGAAGATCTTCATTGTGAATGCTTCGATGGATGGTATGGAGTCAGATGCCAGATTCCTACGGATAGGCTGTTCACTACTTCACTATAGTTCTATCAGACTTCCAAGTATCTGTATATTATTGCTTTTACCATCATTAGGATTTTTCCTACCACCATACACGTGTATCAGTTGAATGAGATTATGAACCTGAATAAACCAGATTTTATTTCTTTAGTTCTGGTACAAATCAGACCAATGATTTTGAACCTGAATAAACCAGTTTTCATTTCTTTAGTTCTGGTACAAATGAGACCAATTTGAGTTTCAATTTGAGATTCGGAAATATAAATCACCTTCTATTTTCAATAGAAGGATTGTAGATTCGTGCATTCGATCATGGGATTTAACCGTTTCGTTCCTATACACTCGAAACGGATGTGGAAGGCAATAACATTAATGATCTAGATGCATTCGTTCGTTCCATTGTGTTCCTCAACAGTCATTCAGAAAGGCAGAGTGAGAGAGAACGTGCGCGATGAAGAGATTCGAACCTCTGTGCTTCCTATTTCCTTCGCTTAAATCTGTCGCAGCAACTGCGATCTCCACTATAAAGCCGTCTTCCCTGATTGTGGATCTTCTATCTCCGTTTCCATCACAATGAGACTCATCATTCTTTTTCTGTGCTTGTGCATCTGCGAAACACTCGCGCAAATCTCTTCACAAAGAGATTAAATCTGGATTGGATGAGAAATTCGGCTCTCATTCCGAATCGAAATCAGACTCCGACGAGCGTTCCCATGAGACGCGCCACCGTCACGCGAAGCGCCCTCATCACTCTACAAGCGCGCCTTCAGCCTCCACTGACGCGCCTGAAGTAACTGAGGAAACCGAGGGTTCAACCGATATCCCAAATTTCCAGTGAAAGCACTTCGCCCGCTGCACTGGAAGCAAGCACAAAGCACTTTCTAAAAACCGACAGATTCTGCTGATACTTCTGATAATGCCATCGATATCGATAGTTTCTGAACTGAGTCAAATTTGTGTTTATAGTGACAAAAAGGTCGCTGCACCTGTGAAATTCATTCGCGAAAGCATGTTGTAGGTTCAGAACTAGAGATGGGAATCCAAGAGGCAAGAGGGGCGAATGTATGCAAAGTGAGCCGCGCTCTTGTACAAGAGTGAGAGGGAATGGCCACTCTTGTACAAGAGTGAGCGCTCTTGCACAAGAGTAAGAGCAAAAATGAACGAATTTCTGCCGGTTTTTTGTGAAAATGGCTTATTATTACTATTAACATCCTATTTATCTCAATTCGCCGATATTCTTTGATTTCTGCTTCGACTCTTGTGCAAGAGCGCTCACTCTTGTACAAGAGTGGCCATTCCCTCTCACTCTTGTACAAGAGCGCTGCTCACTTTGCATACATTCGCCCCTCTTGCCTCTTGGATTCCCATCTCTATTCAGAACTACTATCTTGTCATGCAAATATGAGTCCATTTGTGAAAGAGTCAGCAGATCAGACTACCTCTTCATTGTTCTTCATTTGCCAACTCCAATCTCAAGCTCAAGATTACTGTTATTAAAATAAGCTGATTCATAAATTTACACATAATTTTCAAATTTTTCAAGTTTAGATGTTTTTTTTCATTCTGAATATTACCGGAATATGATCTTGTGATCTAGTGACAGGCCAACCAAAGACAAAGAGCAGTGCAACAAATGTGAATCTGATGGAGATCTCTAGTATGGGCTTTCGTCTGTGAATGATAAGAATTAGTCACTCGATCAACAGCAAACGTCTTCCGGTCTTACAATATGACACGCCCATAATGACATTGAGTGGGAGAGGGAATCCCGTATAAATACGAAGACAACGGTTTCAGATCACCGACAACACAAATCAAAAGGATACAATGTGGACTGCCCTTGTGATTTTCTTCTTTGTCGTCTCTGCTCACGCATTCCCGGTGAGAATACCATCACTTTTAATTATGATTTGCCTGATTCCGATTATATTCTAAAATATTCAGGCCTCAACACCCAACCCCTGTGACGGTGTTCTCGGATGCAACAACCACGGCACTTGCGCTGGAACTCTCGAGGAAGGTCTCTACTGTATCTGCGATCCCGGATACTTTGGACTGAGATGCCAGCTCCCTGATGGTGAGAATTCTTTAAAAAATACTTTTTTGAGTTCCACTATTGAAAAATGCGCAATAGTCAGAAAACTAAAGAGGTTTCTTTTTCAGAAGAGCCATCGTGCGAGACTATGATCGACTGCAATGGCAACGGAAAATGCGCTGGAGGAGTGGAAGATCTTCATTGTGAATGCTTCGATGGATGGTATGGAGTCAGATGCCAGATCCCAGTGGACCGTCTTGTGACTCCTTCGCTCTAATCACCACAGTCATCCCCGGGATATCTGTAAATTATCGATTTTGTCATCCCCCACATCCAAACACGTGTATTTCCTTGAGATTAATGAATAAAGAATTTTCTCATACTGTTTTGCTAATTTATGACAAAAGCATTCAAAAAATGACCAAATCAGTCATTCGAAGGAGTCATTCACTTGATGCGGTCTTTCATTGTTTCTCAAGCTCCTTTTTCAATATCTTCATTCCTCTACGATGCGTTCGAAACGGATTGGGAAGGCAATAAAATAATGTGGATTCGATCGCAGTGACTCAATTTAGAAGAGAAGAGCGAGAGAGCGTGCAATTGAGATAGACTAACAACTGAAATAATGCCTCAACCTGTTGCGGCAGCTGTACTTTCCACTATAAAGGCAATTTTAAGGGATGGCTCATCACAGTTGCCAGCATCATGAGACTTTCTATGCTCTTCCTTCTTCTATGCCTCGTTGCCTGTGCAGTTGCGAAGCATTCGCGCAAATCTCATCACAAATTCAAACCGAAATCTTCCGAATCCGATGAGAAACCTGGCCCTCATTCTGGATCAAATTCCGATTCCCTTGAACATTCCCATACAAAACGTCATCACCGTCACACCAAACGCCCTCATCATCATCATCATCATCATCACGACTCCTCTCCTTCATCCTCATCTCCCGTGTCTTCCCCATCCACTGACGCGCCTGAAGTATCTGAAGATCCCGAGACATCCACCTTTGCCCCGGAACGACCAACCGTATTCCCGGATGCTCCCAGCGAAACCGATGCACCAATAGTTAACAAAGTTTTCACGGATGTTCCTGTAGAAACTAATGAAACGGGAGCTTCACAAGCACCGGAAGCTACAACCGGCGATTTCAGAGAAACCGTTCCCCACGTCGGGTTGACTGATTCTACCGATGATTCTGTTGATACTATCGAATTGACTACTTTCTGAAATGATTCATTTCCAATTCGATAAATTAATTTTTCTAATTCTGAAAATTTTGAGTATTTCTTCAGATAAAAACGAAGAACGAAACTCACGATGACACGAATAACAGGTCTTCAAATATGTCATTTTTGCGCTCAAAAACTTTGACGACGTTTGGATTCATAGAAATAGAAAAATGGAGCAAAACTCGACGATTTATTATGGGGGGGGGGGCGGCCTTAAGAAACCTTTCACGAGAAATCGCACCTATCCCACGCACGCCTTTTTTTGCAACCCGTCCCAATCGTGTGTTTTGCTGACTATTGTTTGACTTGTAGTACTTGAAGTTAATCAGGATAGTAACTGTCTTCAAATGTCCGATAATCAGTTGAACAACAATTTAGGACTTTTTTACAGTTCCTCTCGTAGTCTTCTGGCAGTGAGTCTTGGTGAGAATTGTCATAGTACTCTATAAGGATTCCATTAAATTATATCGTGGTGCATCATCTCTTTCAATACTTCAATTATAATTCGTGGTCCCCTGCCGGAAGTCATCTCACTACAGGTGTTTAGAGTAGAATAGACAGATGAAGAGCTAAAGGCAGAGTCTGCCGCTCGGCGCAACGAGGAATGAGAATGAGAGGAAGAGGAGAGTGGAATGGATTAACTCTTGCGCAAGAGTTGAATTCAGAATGAACTCTTGCGCAAGAGTAGATGTGAGATCCGGGTGTTTTCGATCGTTTAACTTCGGCAGTTATTGTCAAGTCGGCATGACATTTGCATAAGTACTACTAATTAACATTTTTGAAACTGTTTTGCATAGGATAGACCTATCATTGGTCATTTGACAAGAATGAAAATTCATATCAGTATGGAAAGCATAAATCACGATAAAAGTGATGGCATTGGACTAAACTGTCACAACAAACCTCAAATACATTGAAAATGTTCATAGACCGATGTTTTGTGAAAGAATCACCGTGAAATATCTCCAACTGAGATCGATTTTTCGTCAAAACTATTCACAACTGGTATATCACGCTATTAAGTGATTATTATGCAACCATCATGTCTATAGACCTGGTATCTCGGCGTCAATCGATCGAAATTTCAAATTTAAATTCTACTCTTGCGCAAGAGTTCATTCTCAATTCTACTCTTGCGCAAGAGTTCGAACTCTTGCGCAAGAGTTAATCCCTCTCCCTCTCCTCTTCCCTTCATTCGTCGCCACGCCGCGCACTCTGCCCTCTTCATTTGTCCACTCTAGTTTAGAGTGAAACGAATTCATTGCTTCAAGTAGATCTCATTCTGAGAAATGAAAATAAAGGTGTTATTGACAAGAAAAGTAGATAGTTGAATTCACTAGCATACTCCAACTATTCCGTGATACCTGTAAATGCACATTCCGCGAAACTTTCACTTATGGAAGTGAAACAGTTTCTGTTCCCAGATATCAGTTTCCTGAAGATGCTTCAAATGATATTTCATTATACTCTAATCTTCATCGGTGGTATCGTGAATCTTTTCACAATTTATGTTATTCTATTGAAAACACCAAAATCGTTCAAAGTAATTTCGAGCTTTAGCTAATTTTTTCAATGCAATCTTTCTAGGAATATTCATATTTGCTCCTTAATGACTCCCTCACTGAATTACTCTCTGTTATCACTCATTTTTTTGTCAATGGTCGTCTATTCTTCACAACTAAATCCGTTATTATCATCGCCGATGGATCTTTTTGTGCGATATCAGACGAATTTTGTTCTGTGGCCACTGGACTCTTGAATATCAACATGATTCACTCAGGATCGATAATTGCTCTGTGTTTTTGGTATAGGTGAGACTCGAAAATCATTTTAAAATGCACTAATATTGCTTAAAGGATGCGAACTCTACAGGAGAAAGGATCTATCGGAGTGTGCCGACTTCAAATGATATGCATCCTTTTCTTCCTACCTCACATTCCTACCATCGTTGTATTCGTTCGCACAATATCTCCGAAAACTGAACTGGAGAGTATTGTGGATGAATTCTATCAAAAAGGATATGCGAGTGAATTCGGATTATATGGTCAGAAAAAGAAGTTTAAAGGATGAGTTTCACAGGATTTGTTCTTCAGGATATTCCAGAATTACTGAACTGGGCCCACTTCTTTTTGCTGCATACATGACGGCCTTCCCATTCTCAGTTTTTTCATACGTTGGAATAACGCGATACAGAGTGTGCACCTTCTCATATTCTTTCTATTAAGGTTTTTGCAGCTTCTTTCCATCTTGCGAGAAAAGTCAATAAATATGAGCGAAAAGACAAAAAACACGCACGCGTCTTTAGCAAAAGTAAGAAGTGAACATCTGCGATATTTCAACCATAAATTGAGGCACTAACAATTCACTCCATACTCCCAGTTTTCGTAACATCAGCCATGACGGCATTGATCATTGCTCAATTATTTTTTGATATTCATTCATCAGAACTTGAAAGTTTAGAATATGATGTAAGCATATTTTCGTAATGTGCCCAGTACTAAATGGATATCAGATCGCTGTTGTTCCCACTTTGGTCAATCCTTGGCTGACGTTGTATTTTGTGCGTCCATACAGAATGTAAGATTTGTAGTTTTACCATAAGCAATTAATCAAATGATGCCAGATTTATTCGTCAAACGCTGTTTCCCCGAGAACGAGCCTCTCACACTGTGACAGTTACTAGTCCAATGCAAAACTCCACTGCGGTTTCAGTGCATAAATCTGTACGAACTTATTTCGTTGCATACATTTAGAATACAATGACATTGAAGAGGTAAAATATACTCTATATTTTTTCAATTCCTCTTGTTTTTTCCTCTCTTCCTCTTCTTTTTTTTTCTTTCTCTCTTCCTCTTCTTCCTTTTGTTTCTTTCTGCCAAGTAATTCCCCTGGAAATAATTTGACGCGATCATTTAAAGTCTCACATGCAATGCTTCTTTACATTCTTATTGAGTAGGCGATAAATGAAAGGAGGGACACCTAAAACATTACTCGTCAGAGACTATCGCTCCCTGGAATGGACAATATTCAATTTACCATTAATGCACCAATTTTTGTTACCTACTTCGTGCGAAGAACGATAATCAGAAAAATGTAAAGTGTTGCTGCTGACATCACAATCAGCAGATTGTTGGTCGTGTGTGGCCAGTTCGCATACTAGAAGATGCAAGTATAAGCGAGTGCGAGACGCAAGATGTCCTACCACTTCCGTGGGAACGTCTCCTATGAATGGATCGTCGAACATTGCCTTGAACTCAGTATTCGTAAGAATTGGAGGTATGAGAAAAGCGAAGTATAATGCGTACGAAGTGGCGATGATAATAAGAATGTTCGTTTGGGCCTGAGGAATAATGAATTTAGCTCTCAAACTTTACTTCCTCACTGCGAATTTCTTGCTCAAATTGAGTAATTCGAAAAATCGATACGTCAGTAGGAGAAAACAGCCAATGCACGCACCATACCACATACCTACAATTCCTCACCATCAACTACACCATCATCCAATCATCCGTACAAGCCCAACAATCAACACCGACTATGGACGAGAGCAAAAAACAGTTCCCTCAATGAGAAAGAAGCCAAATCCAACGGAATTGCACAGAATGGCGATGACATCCACAATCGCGGCAGAGCAGCATACTCCTCGAATAACAGTGTCGGGATAAGAGGATGGTAATGAGTCTTGAATGATCACGGAATAATCAGATCAATCAACAGATGTATTAACTTTCGAAATATATTGCATAAATCTTTTAAAAAAGGTGCTAAAATTGCGTTTGCAATAATTGCGCTTTCTTCAAAAACAAGAGATGAACGCTGGCCTATCTGACAATGAGCGTACTCAGATGCCTGAATAATAGAATAGCAGTAGTGCAGGTTCTTCTGATCTTCCATTTGAAAATTCTGAAAATATAACCGAGAATTCAGTTATCAAATTTTGCTCACTCGTTTTCCAGCTATCTCATCAATCTCGGACTGTGCCTTTAGCTTTGAGTTTCTGCAGGATTGTTCACCTGTTTTAGAAAATATCATACTATGTTGAGAATAACGCGGTGCAAAACACGTACCATGTGATGCAGAACGAGTCACGGTTGTCTCAAATCCCGCTCCCCAGAGATACGATTTTGATGCAATGGCGAGATGCAATGGCGAGTTAGCAAATGAATCTGAAATTACAAAAAATGAAAAAATGCAGGTTTTGATAACCCAAAGCTAAGGCTACCCGTGCTCTCAATCACGCCTACTTAGGGGAAGATTATCGTAGATACCGAAAGTTCACCTACGGTATGATGAGAAAGCATTGGGTCCCACCTAGCGTTGTCTTACAACGTAAAATCGCTTCACGTGGATACACCTTTTAAACACCTTTTTACTGCCACATGTCTAAATTAATTTTATCTCTCATCACGTAATCAATGAGTTCAATTTAAAAAAAATTGGCTCTGGTCCGTTTTGGGTGTCCCATCAAAGTTTCCTGGTCCCAAAATAGTTTCCTGGTCCTTAAAAAGTTTCCTGGACCCCGAATAGTTTCCTGGTCCCAGAAAAAGTTTCCTGGTCCCATAATTCGCTGATCAGGGCACGAAAAAGTTTCCTGGTCCCAGAAATAGTTTCCTGGTCCCAGAAATAGTTTCCTGGTCCCAGAAATAGTTTCCTGGTCCCATGTTTCCTGGACCCTTACAAAGTTTCCTGGTCCCGGAAAAAGTTGACTGGACCCATCCATTTGCATTGATACCAATGCTTTTCTGAAAACATTAATCACCAATCATTAAGCCTAAGGCAGAGCAATGACCTACTTTGGCTGCAGACGACTTATCTGGCACTTATCCAATTGTACTTGGTACTTGCAACAGCACTTGGAAAGTGATGGGACCAGGAAACTATATCTGGGACCAGGAAACTATTTCTGGGACCAGGAAACTATTTCTGGGACCATGAAACTATTTCTGGGACCAGGAAACTTTTTCGTGCCCTGATCGGCCGATTATGGGACCAGGAAACTATTTCTGGGACCAGGAAACTATTTCTGGGACCAGGAAATTTTTTCTGGGACCAGGAAACTATTCGGGGACCAGGAAACTTTTTAAGGACCAGGAAACTATTTTGGGACCAGGAAACTTTGATGGGACACCCAAAACGGACCAGAGCCAAAAAATTTATCACATAACAAAATTTCGAACACGCATGTTTTGATACATTAAGTACAGTTCGAATAAATGACGATGGCTAACACATTGATCGCTTGGCTAGCCGTTGAATGTTTGATTTGTGCCGAGTGTCAATGACTTTCTGATCAAATTCCCCATGCGAAATGGTCTGATTCGCCGTGTTATTACTGTCTTTCGACAATCTTCTTCGTACGCCCACAGACGGAAACGAAGGGCGTGGCTGAGATAAGAAGTTGGTTAAAAGGAACAGATTAGAGATCAAGATCACGATCGAATGATCATGAAGGTGCTCCTTCTCCTTACGGTGCTGTCTGCACTCGGTGAGTGTATTCATAAATTACTCATCTTTTTTCTCCATAATACCGATACATTCATTGAAATGTTTCGTTGGCAGGCTCAGCGTGTCCTTTCAACGGTTTCGAGACATGGCTGGACGGTCGATGCTTCCGTCAGAACTATCAGACTTCTGTTCCTTACTCGGAATCGGCGTACACTTGTAGAGATGCTGTCTTCACTTCGAACGAAGCTCATCTGCCGTCCATCTTCACACAATTGGTTAGACAAGAGATAATACTTAGATGGTGTAGAAAAAGATTGCAGGACAATGATCAATTCTTCCTCTCCCTCGACCATCAATTCGGATATACTTTTTGGTTGGGTCTTTCGTGCGATGGAGAAAAGTTCGTTTGGGCAGACGGCAGTGAGGCCAACTACACCAACTTTGCTGGTGAGAGCTTCACGTATTTAACTACCTCATTATTCCATTCTCAAAGGTGACTACAACTGCACGAAGGCAACCGTTGACCGCAAGTACTACTACGGAAACGACAAACTGTGGTACGAATCAGCTGATGGAAAGGATTCCGGAGTAAACAACGTTGTCTGCGAAGCCAAGTCAAGAAGTGGTTAGTAATCCAATTCTTGAAGTTTGAATGCATCGAGAGATCAGACGACGATGTTTGCCCACGTAGGATTCTTACATTGATAAGCACCACTGATAACGGAGAAGAGCGATCAAAAAGAAGCATGACTAAGATGGGTCTAAGGATAGTCGGTCTTGTGCCTCTTGTCAAATTCCAGAGGAAGGAATGATGTGTACGTACCATTCTTTGCAGTCTCTCCGTGCGATAGTTACAATGAAGTACAGAGTGGAGGGCCGACGAAGACATGCTACAATGTATACGAGGCAACATCGGGATGGGAGAATGCGGATGCAATGTGCACTCTCGATTTCGCCCATTTGGCTGTGATCCACGATCAGACGGTCAGCAGCCAATTCTTATCTCTCTAAAACTAAAAGAAACACCTAAAAAATATACACCAAATGACAATGATTAGCTAATATTGTGTGGAATGCAACAATGGAATACGATACTCTACAGCTAAATGACTTCATCCGTCGTACGGCTGTCTCTGCCGGACTTATGGATGGAGTGCACATTGGAATCCAACTGGAGTAAGCGATATTCATTCTGAATTTGAAATTCCATTTCCATTGTAGTCGCCCGTCCGGCAATTTCTCATGGGTTGACGGCACCGATGTGGACTACGCCAACTTCCAGACTGGTACCTATCTACACTGTTTTTCGCCTTAAAACCGAACTTGAGCGAAGTATTTCAGAACTTTCCACATCCGCTTCATCTGTCTGTGGATACATGGATACTAAATCGTCTAGTGGTGAATAATTTTCAATAATCGACATAGTCGATTTTTGTTCAGGTCAATGGGGATTAACCAACTGCGAGACAATTCCACTGCCGTTCATCTGCACTAAACCTGGTCAGTTATCACTTGGCATTCTTCTACTTCGTCTTTCCTTTTTCAGCTTTCTACGTCTCTAACCCTCAGCCTGCTGGATGCCCAGTGAAGACTCAATACGCACCGGGAGATGATGTATGATGATGACATTCGTATTTTATACTGGACTTCATACTTCCAGGTGTACTCTCCATCTTATCCTGGTGCTCCGGGAGAAGGAATCTGTGACTATCTTCTTCTAGAGGCCGACCCGAACAAGAGAGTATGTTGTCATTTATTTTTTAACCATTTTCCAGAATTTTACGTCTCTAACCCCCAGCCGACCACGTACGACTAATAAAACTTGAAAAATCGTCAATATTATGTTTAGGTCAAGCTGGAGGTTACGTTCCTCGAATCGAATGCTTGTTGTGATACCCTCACTATCTACGATGGTCTCAACGGATCGACCGTTCTCAAGACGTGAGAAATCAAAATCTATCCGAGGTCATACTTCAATTGAGTGTATCTGGCTACCATCCCGATCCATTCGATATCATCGCCAATTCGAATGCCGTTCGTCTTCATTGGAATGCCACGAGTGGCGTTCACGTAAGAGGATTCCACGTGAAGATGTTGAACAGCGTCAGAAAGTGAAGGGGAAGGTAGCAGAAGAAGATTACTTCTTCCATCTGTTCTCGTACGATAAACATTTTAATTGTGATTATGCTCGGAACCAGCTCTATCTCATTTGGGAGCTGAAATATAGGAATAGGAAATTTCCTAAAAAGAGCAGATCCGGAAAATGACTAAAAGATGATTTCGGGACAACTTTAGCGGCAGCATAAAATTGTTGTCACCAGAGACTTCATAATCTCTCACGAACTCGATTCGATTCGCAGAGATATCGAGAAGAAGGTGGACAGAACTATGGAAATGTAATCATAGAATTCTCATAATTACGAATAGTGCTGTCTGAGGAATCGAAGCTGTCGTGGCTACTAACTCATAAGAAAATGATGCAAATGGAACATAGTATTTTTTTTAGTAATTTCTTCGTATTGAGATCTGTGTTCACATTCCGATTAAGAATATCAGGATGGATGGATGTCAGAAACAAGTGTAATAGCAATGCTTTATTCGTATTCAATTCCTAATGCTCGACATCGCTTTTTTTCAGTGAAAATTATTCATTGCGTGCACGCTTCACTTTTCCTTCTTCCGCTTCTGCTGCCTTGCGCTTTCTCGATTCCCTGAGAATCATTTTTAAGATATTTATATAAATATTCTCCGTATTGATATTTTTAACTCTAGGGAAATAACTAATCACGCGGACAATAAAACTCACAAACTTATCAGGAATTTTGCACTTGCAATCGCAGCCTCGATGTTCTTTACTTTTCTCACTGCATCTTTCAGATCCTTCAGCATCTTTATCTTATCACTTTGAGCCTCAGAAACCTGAGAGTCGGAATAATGTGGCAAGAGAAACCTAAAGTTTATTCGCTCCATCAAAATGACTTGCCATATTCGATGCTTTTTCACAAATTGATGTCACACCCAACAACACTCGGAGTCTTCCTTCATGCTCATAGCGTGAAGCCGATATGCTATCAATTACTAGAGCTGATGGTAGATCAGGATATTTCTGAAATTGCTTTTATGTTTCAATTGAAAATAGATCCTCTTAAACCTTTTTGAAATCCTCTTCGATTCGTTTCGGTTCACTCACGAGTTTCTTTCTTTTCTCCTCTAATCGTTTCAAATTATTCAAAAGTTTTGCGGCTTCTTCATCTTCTTGCTCCTTGACAGGAACGTCCGTTTTTTCTCCTAGCAGTAAAGGAATTGTTTATTTCGGATTCGTCAATGGACTCACCTTCATCTTTGGATGATGGTGTGCTTGCAGGAGAATCGACGAGTTTTTCATATTTATCTTCAGTAAAAGTTTTCGGAGAAGAGGCACAGTTCTCAGAGGGTGACATTTTTGACAATGATGAGCGAATGATTGAGACGCTTCGAGCGGAATTTGTTGTGAAGACGCATAAAGAGAAACGCGTTGAGATCGAATATTTAAGGTTGGGGCACTTCCAGAGGGTAACAAGAAATTACAGTGTGATATGCAAGAGATGGATGAGGAACTACATTTATCTTTTTGCATACAATGAAAACACGAATGCTCAATCTCGACTTTCGAATACAACTTGGTAAGGTGCGGGAGATCTCATGACTGTACATTGAGAGGAGGAGCAACTTTAGAAGCTGAGGAGAAAGTGAGACGTTGAATGAGTCTCGTGAAGTAGAGGAACAACTCCATTCTCGCAAGTCCTTCCCCGAGACAATATCTCTTTCCGAGAGAGAATGGAGTTATTCGAGGATCCTTCACAAACTCTCCATTCTCATTGATGTGCCTCTCAAGGCAGAAGTAGTCTGGTCTCTCGACTTCCATATCAACGATCGAGAATTAGAGGATGACTCCAGTTCCGACGGGAACGTCGAAGCTTAGAAAATGCACGGTGTTTTCCTTTCCCATTTACAATTTCTAACCTTCGATTGTGACGGGTGCGCTGACTTGTCGGGTGAAGTTTAATGCGACAATGTTGGCCAGGCGTTGGACTTCCTTTAAAAAACGATGGCTAATGTATCCGAGGGTACTTACGTAGGTGCATAAGTTTCTTAAAAGCGTATTTTTAATTTTTTGCTCTTGTACTGAATCTCTTTCTTTAATCCCGAGGCGCTAAAACCATCAAGCAATTAGCCCCCTCTCATTTTGAACAACTCTCTCTTGTGGAAGAATGATCATTCCCTCTCACAAAATCAAAAAATCCAGAAAATGTATAAGATTTGAAAGGACAAATTGTGCGAGAAATGCCTCTTTTTCACAAAGGGAAAGAGGCTAGTTCTTGCACTTAGCATGAGATTTATAAGAATGCATTTCACTACTCTCATCAAAGTTCAGAAACTTCAGAGACCGACGGTGCTCGAGTTGTTCAATTGATCTGATAGAGATCTCTAGTATGGGCTTTCGTCTGTGAATGATAAGAATTAGTCACTCGATCAACAGCAAACGTCTTCCGGTCTTACAATATGACACGCCCATAATGACATTGAGTGGGAGAGGGAATCCCGTATAAATACGAAGACAACGGTTTCAGATCACCGACAACA
This sequence comes from Pristionchus exspectatus, assembly GCA_911812115.1. NCBI lineage: Eukaryota > Metazoa > Nematoda > Chromadorea > Rhabditida > Neodiplogasteridae > Pristionchus > Pristionchus exspectatus. The sequence goes on from OU461582.1 coordinate 12,090,839, forward strand.
CAACTCAAAAGGATACAATGTGGACTGCCCTTGTGATTTTCTTCTTTGTCGTCTCTGCTCACGCATTCCCGGTGAGAATACCGTCACTTTTAATTATGATTTGCCTGATTCCGATTATATTCTAAAATATTCAGGCCTCAACACCCAACCCCTGTGACGGTGTTCTCGGATGCAACAACCACGGCACTTGCGCTGGAACTCTCGATGAAGGTCTCTACTGTATCTGCAATCCCGGATACTTTGGACTGAGATGCCAGCTCCCCGATGGTGAGAATTCGTTGACAATATTTTTGACGTACACTCTTAAATATCCTCAATAGTCAGAAAACTAAAGTGGTTTCTTTTTCAGAAGAGCCATCGTGCGAGACTTTGATCGACTGCAATGGCAACGGAAAATGCGCCGGAGGAGTGGAAGATCTTCATTGTGAATGCTTCGATGGATGGTATGGAGTCAGATGCCAGATCCCAGTGGACCGTCTTGTGACTCCTTCTCTATAATCACTACAGTCATCTCCGGGATATCTGTAAATTATCGATTTTGTCATCCCCCACATCCAAACACGTGTATTTCCTTGAGATTCATGAATAAAGAATTTTGTCATACTTTTTTTTGCTAATTTACGACAAAAGCATTTAAAAAATGTCCAAATCAGTCATTCGAAGGAGTCATTCATTTGATGCGGTCTTACATTGTTTCCCAAGCTCCTTTTTCAATATCATCATTCCTCTACGATACATTCGAAACGGATTGGGAAGGCAATAAAAATGATGTGGATTCGATCGCAGTGACTCAATTTAGAAGAGAAGACCGAGAGAGCGTGCAATTGGGATAGACTGACAACTGAAATAATGCCTCAACCTGTTGCGGCAGCTGGACTTTCCACTATAAAGGCAATTTTCAGGGATGGCTCATCACAGTTGCCAGAATCATGCGACTCTCCATGCTATTCCTTCTTCTATGCCTCGTTGCCTGTGCAGTTGCGAAGCATTCGCGCAAGTCTCATCACAAATTCAATCCGAAATCTTCCGAATCCGATGAGAAATCCGGCCCTCATTCCGGATCAAATTGCGATTCCCATGAGCATTCCCATACAAAACGTCATCACCGTCACACCAAACGCCCTCATCATCATCATCTCCACTCCTCTCCTTCATCCTCATCTCCCGTGTCTTCCCAATCCACTGACGTGTCTGAAGTATCTGAAGATCCCGAGACATCCACCTTTGCCCCGGAACGACCAACCGCATTTCCGGATGTTCCCAGCGAAACCGATGCACCAATAATTGACAAAGTTTTCACGGATGTTCCTGTAGAAACTGATGAAACGGAATCTTCCTTGGCACCGGAAGCTACAACCGGCGATTTCAGAGTAACCGTTCCCCTCGTCGGGTTGACTGATTCTACCGATGATTCTGTTGATATTATCGAATTGACTACTTTCTGAAATGATTCTTTTCCAAATCGATAAATTGATTTTTCTAATTCTGAAAATTTTGAGTATTTCTTCAGATAAAAACGAAGAACGAAACGCACAATGACACGACTTACAGGTCTTCAAATATGTCATTTTTGTCGCTCAAAAACTTTGACGACGTTTGGGTTCGAAGAAATAAAAAAAAATGGAGAAAAACTCGACGATTTATTATGGGGGACCCTTTAGACAATAAAAAAAAATGCCCAGGAAAGTGGGAGTCAAATCAATTAGGCATTATTTGATAATTTCATTTCGAAAGTGCCCAACCCAATCCAATGAATCATTCATTGTTCGTATTCGTCGGACAAGATAAAATCTTATCTTTTTTGAGTGATAGAACCGAGCATAATCGAAAATGTGTAGCGTGAGCAATTCAAGTTCGAGATCAGGATGAAAGGAAAAAGAAAAAAATCTAGAAAAGGTTTCAGTCAGCATCAGGATTATTCAACAGCTGTGATATTCTAATTCCGACAAGCATAAACACCAATACCACAACTATTGTTACTCAAAATAGTTAAGGTTAATCAAATTAAGACTGAACATACTTGAGTGAGATCAAATTGTTTTGTGCCAATGAAGCCCGTTATTTAAGATCTGGTAATTAGTCTCAGATGACCGAATCGTGTTTGGACCCCGGACCCCCCCCCTTCCATATTCGTATCTCCTTGATAAGGAATTAGTCACTAAGTTCAGTGTCTTTTCTTGCACAATGACACGCCCCAGACTGATCTTGAGTAGGAGAGGAAAAGCATAAATTCTGAGAAAAGGACCCCAGTGGACGCAAAACATGGCTCTCCACGGATCAAAGCTCACTTTCCTTCTGGCTATCCTTCTTACAAATGTTGGCATCACTTCAACAATCCCGGTAAGGCTTGCAAATATTAACCAAAGATACAGTATTGCTTTATATTCAACCCATTTTTATTTGAGTATTTTCAGGAACCAAACTCGAGTACTGGTAACGTAAGCGACGAGGAACTTCAAGCGATTCTTCACGATATCGATTCTTCGTACATGTTCTACTGATCGTATGCACTATTCAAGCTACTGATGATATGGACAGCGCAAGATCGACGATATGGACAGCACAAAGAAAATGAAGAAATCGACCAATTATACTTACCACCATTGCTCAAAACATTTGTGTCACTGCAATAAAGATCGACTAACATAATAAATGAGAAATCAATTGGTCATGGCATAACAAGGAAGCAAGTGAGAAGTGCAGAGTCCACAAATTGGTAGAGTAGAAAAACAATATTGCCGTCTCTCCCTTGCTCAAACATTGAAATTTTTCTTGAGGATATATTCCAATAAGCTGATGGCCAAGATTTCAGTTAACGATCTAGTTTTATACATTTAAAGATCTTGAATGTATTTGATCACACAATACCTGATTCTTCGATTTCGAAAAGTGCCCAACCCACCCAATGAATCACTGATTGTTTGAATTCGTAGGACTAGGCCATTTCTTATCTTATGGGTAGGGGCCACAAGCTCCGCCCACTTTGTGCGGACACGATTTCGTGTAAAAGCGTGAAAGTAAAGTCACAAGGTTCGTTCTAAACCAAATCGGACGTTCGACAGCGCTATGGATAGCTATGATATTTCTCTTTCGATTGAGCTTGGTCCCAGATTTGCATAATATCAGTAAATAGATCAAATTTGCATTTAAGAGAGAGGAACAGGTCGTTTTGGCATGTCTCAGTTGGACAGTCCTTCTCGGACCAAACTTATTTTACTAATTCGAATATTTTAGGAATTTTAGAGAAAAAATTAGATTTTTAGCATGCTTCCCCGGCTTGTGACTTTTGGGCGGGGAGAGGCATGCGAGAGGGCGGGGGGAGGGAGAGAGACACACGCAAATTAGGCTCCGCCCCTTTCCCTCTCGTCTCGCCTTTCCCTCCTCTCCCCCAGTGCGCTGCGCGCGTACTTCTCGGGCTCTAGCGCGGTTCAGAGACAAGATATCAACAAACGGCCAAAGTATGAAGTTATTGGGACCACAAGGAATAGTTTGAAAACACATTTGACCCCATGGCTTGAATTCGGCAGTCTGATTTGTGGCCCCTACTTATGGGAGTGTAGTCGCGATAAGACTGATTATAATTCAAAATGTGTAGCGTGAGCAATGCAAGAAAGATAAAACGAAGAAGAAAGCAAAAAAAGATCTAGAAATTGCACTTGAGATTCAATTTTTTAAAGCAGGGAGATGTAACGATTGAAAATGATTTAAAAATTCGCACTCAACGATGTAAAAAAATTTATATGCTTGGTTCCCCTTTTTTCGGTGAACTTTATTTCAATTTATCCTACTTCAGTTTAACTTGCATTTTGATATTTTGTCTTAGCTGGTTGCACTAATTCATGTTTGGACCCGACTCAAATCCTGACTAACCCTTCCATATTCGTATCTCCTTGATAAGGAATTAGTCACAATGTTCAGTGTCTTTTCTTGCACCATGACACGCCCCAGACTGATCTTGAGTAGGAGAGGAAAAGCATAAATACTGAGATAAGGACCCCAGTGGACGCAAAACATGGCTCTCCTCGGATCAAAGCTCACTTTCCTTCTGGCTATCCTTCTTACAAATGTTGGCATCACTTCAACAGTCCCGGTAAGGCTTGCAAATATTAACCAAAGTTACAGTATTGCTTTTTTATATTCAACCCATTTTTATTTGAGTATTTTCAGGAACCAAACTCGAGTACTGGTAACGTAAGCGACGAGGAACTTCAAGCGATTCTTCACGATATCGATTCTTCGTACATGTTCTACTGATCGTATGCACTATTCAAGCTACTGATGATATGGACAGCGCAAGATCGACGATATGGACAGCACAAAGAAAATGAAGAAATCGACCAATTATACTTACCACCATTGCTCAAAACATTTGTGTCACTGCAATAAAGATCTACTATCATAATAAATGAGAAATCAATTGGTCATGGCATAACAAGGAACCAAGTTAGAAGTGCAGAGTCCACTAATTGGTAGAGTAGCAAAACAATATTGCCGTCTCTCCCTTGCTCAAAAATTGAAATTTTTCTTAAGGATACATTTCAGAAAGCCGATATCCAACATTTCAGATAACGATCTATTTTTACACATTTAAAGATCTCGAATGTATTAGATCGCACCTATCTGACCTATCTGACCTATCTGACGCACCTATCTGATTCTTCCATTTCGAAAAGTGCCCAACCCATCCAATGAATCACTGATTGTTTGAATTCGTAGGACTAGGCCATTTCTTATCTGATGGCGTGTAGTCGCGATAAGACTGATTATAATTCAAAATGTGTAGCGTGAGCAATGCAAGAAAGATAAAACGAAGAAGAAAGCAAAAAAAGATTTAGAAATTGCACTTGAGATTCAATTTTTTAAAGCAGGGAGACGTAACGATTGAAAATGATTTAAAAATTCGCACTCAACGATGTAAAAAAATTTATATGCTTGGTTCCCCTTTTTTCGGTGAACTTTATTTCAATTTATCCTACTTCAGTTTAACTTGCATTTTGATATTTTGTCTTAGCTGGTTGTACTAATTCATGTTTGGACCCGACTCAAATCCTGACTAACCCTTCCATATTCGTATCTCCTTGATAAGGAATTAGTCACAATGTTCAGTGTCTTTTCTTGCACCATGACACGCCCCAGACTGATCTTGAGTAGGAGAGGAAAAGCATAAATACTGAGATAAGGACCCCAGTGGACGCAAAACATGGCTCTCCTCGGATCAAAGCTCACTTTCCTTCTGGCTATCCTTCTTACAAATGTTGGCATCACTTCAACAGTCCCGGTACGGCTTGCCAATTTTAATCTAAGTTACAATATTGCTTTTTTTATATTCAACCCATTTTTATTTGAGTATTTTCAGGAACCAAACTCGAGTACTGGTAACGTAAGCGACGAGGAACTTCAAGCGATTCTTCACGATATCGATTCTTCGTACATGTTCTACTGATTTTATGCACTATTCAAGCTACTGATGATATGGACAGCGCAAGATCGACGATATGGACAGCACAAAGAAAATGAAGAAATCGACCAATTATACTTACCACCATTGCTCAAAACATTTGTGTCACTACAATAAAGATCTACTATGATAATAAATGAGAAATCAATTGCTCATGACATAACAAGGAACCAAGTGAGAAGTGCAGAGTCCTCAAATTTTTTGAGTAGCAAAACAATATTGCCGCCTCTCCCTTGCTCAACAATTGAAATTTTTCTTGAGGATATATTCCAATAAGCCATTGGCCAAGATTTCAGTTGACGATCTAGTTTTGCACAGTCAAAGATCTCGAATGTATTTGATCACACAATATCTGATTCTTCGATTTCGAAAAGTGCCCAACCCACCCAATGAATCACTGATTGTTTGAATTCGTAGGACTAGGCCATTTCTTATCTTATGGGGTGTAGTCGCGATAAGACTGATCATAATTCAAAATATGTAGCGTGAGCAACGCAAGAAAGATAAAAAGAGAAATAAAGTAAAATCAAAAAGTTGATCTAGAAATTGCATTTGAGATTCAATTTTTTTAAAGCAGGGAGACGTAATGATTGAAAATGAATTTAAAATTAGCGCTCAACGATGTAAAAAAATTGATATGCTAGGCGCCCTGTTTCGGTGAACTTCATTTCAATTTAGCCCGCTTCACTTTGCCTTGCATTTTGAGATTTTTCTTAGCTGATTGTACTAATTCATGTTTGGACCCGACTCAAATCCTGACTAACACTTCCATATTCGTATCTTCCTGATAAGGAATTAGTCACTAAGTTCAGTGTCTTTTCTTGCACAATGACACGCCCCAGACTGATCTTGAGTAGGAGAGGAAAAGCATAAATACTGAGATAAGGACTCCAGAGGACGCAAAACATGGCTCTCCTCGGATCAAAGCTCACTTTCCTTCTGGCTATCCTTCTTATAAATGTTGGCATCACTTCAATAGTCCCGGTAAGGCTTGCCAATTTTAATCTAAATTACAGTATTGCTTTTTTTATATTCAACCCATTTCTATTTGAGTATTTTCAGGAACCAAACTCGAGTACTGGTAACGTAAGCGACGAGGAACTTCAAGCGATTCTTCACGATATCGATTCTTCGTACATGTTCTACTGACAAGCTTACCGCTACTGAAAATGTAAAAAAACGGACAAAGCAACGGACATCCAAGATTCAAATTCAAGGAAGAAATCAAACATTTCCTTTCATTGCTCGGAATAATTAAATGTGCAACTGCAAAAAAAATATAAACGACTTCTTGTAAAATTAATTGCACCTGACCTAATAAGGAATCAAGCTGGAATTTCAAAAAGAGCTTTGTTCAAACCCGAGTTGATAAAGCAGCCTACAACATTTCCGGCTCTGTTTTAGTATCCTGGTCCCATGACGATATCCTGGTCCCATGACGATATCCGGGTCCCATACCGATATCCTGGTCCCATACCGATATCCGGGTCCCATACCGATATCCGGGTCCCATTCCGATATCCTGGTCCCATACCGATATCCTGGTCCCATGTCGATAGCCTGGTCCCATGTCGATAGCCTGGTCCCATGCCTTTTGGCAACAATAGTTACTCATTTGCACATTTTCATCATTGATTTACTCTGTATTGTTCAATTTTCTGCATCACAAATTTATTGAATGTCAACTACTTAAAAAATACAATACGGTGTGACACAAGAAGAAAATATAATAGGCAGATGATAAGCACGATAATCAGACTCCACGGTTTGATGGACGAGGTCTCTTGATAGGTGGTGCTTGACCTTGGCGTTTTTGAGGACGTGTAGGGCGGGGACGGAGGATACGGGGAGGAGGGGTGGTGGTAGTAGTTGTGGTCGATTTAGTGGTAGTCGTTGTGATGGATTTTGTTGTACGAGGTGGGGCGTTCGGGGGATGATGTGCAGGGGGAGAACAGGACCGGTATTTCCCGTTCCGGCGGGATGAACAGGGGGCACAACAGGTCCGGTATTACCGTTAGCAGCAGGATCATCAGTAAAGTCACGACGATAAAAATTCAATTCGTAAAGAAGATGATTCAACAACTTCTCCTTGTTATGAGCGCGGCGGAACATATAGTTGTACAAATAACCATCAAGATTATCGGACGGAATACCATTTGCATGTTTCAGTGACTTCTTAAGTGCTCCCCAAGTTGCCTCGATTCCTGAAATAAATTGACACTAGATCAGAGTTAAAGGGGGACAGACATCAGTATCTTTCAAATGCCTGTACGATCAATGAAACTATAAAATTCTGTAGCGAGGTTTAGAGGCATTTCTAGCACTTCGGATAAATTGATCTCAGATCGGGTTGACATACTCTATCACTCCATGTTGCCAGTTTATGCACGAAAATTTTGATGCCTATTCCCTCCTTTGACTTTTAAGAAAAAAATATACCTTGGGTGTGTATACTCCTGTCGTTAGGGTCCACGAAGTTTACCTTGTGGTTAACCCAACGGTGCGTGTACGTTTGCTGAAGGTTCTTAATTCCACTGTAAGCTGCCCATCCATCAGAGATAATTGTTGATCCTAAAATTCATAAATGATGCGATGATAAATGATGAGTGCATAATTGATCGTAATTTTATTCTAAGACATATAACTCACCTTGCAAGAAATTGAAGAGCCTTCAAAGAGTTTTCGGGAGAGATGTCATCGAAATCTCCGATGTACTCTTTCAAATTGGCAACCTTCAGTTCTTCTAGATCCCAAATTGCTTCGACGTGACGGACTTCACTCGGATTAACCAAGTAACGACGAGTCAATGGCATCGCGGTAGTCCAAGCAGCTCCTAGCAGTATCACAGCGAGGACGAACATCACTATTGATAGTAACCTACACATTTCTGTCCCTTTTATTTATTACTAATTGGACACTACCGATGTGTTCAAGTTGGACGCATCCGATGTTGTCCGATCTTTCTAAAAAAAATTAAAAGATAGAAGTGCGATTCCGTTCTCACATTCAGATAGTCATTTACGAAACGCTTCCAGAGGGTATAATCAACTCGAAATAAATTATGGGATGTACACCACATCCTGGAGTGCTCCTCCCCACTCTCCCCGGAAAGCCAAACTTCGTTCCACCCTCGGCCACCAACCCGAGGCGTCTGATTATCATGATTGTCATCTTTCATCTTCTGTCACGCCCTGTTGCATTTTTAATAATTGTCCTTCAATAAATTTGTGATGCAGAAAATTGAACAATACAGAGTAAATCAATGATGAAAATGTGCAAATGAGTAACTATTGTTGCCAAAAGGCATGGGACCAGGCTATCGACATGGGACCAGGCTATCGACATGGGACCAGGCTATCGACATGGGACCAGGATATCGGTATGGGACCAGGATATCGGAATGGGACCCGGATATCGGTATGGGACCCGGATATCGGTATGGGACCAGGATATCGGTATGGGACCCGGATATCGTCATGGGACCAGGATATCGTCATGGGACCAGGATACTAAAACAGAGCCACATTTCCAACCTCAAGAAACTTTCAAGAAAATGCTTAGTTCAGACCACTAAAAGGAATTCACAATGATCCACTTCAATATGTCAATTTCAAGCAATTTCTTGATCTCAATGATCTCACATTATACTATTCTTTTATTTCAAAAAGTGCCCAACCCTCCCACTGAATCACTGATTAAACACACTTTCTAAATTCGTAGCAATTGATCAATTCTTATCTCATGGGAGTGTAGGCGCGATAATACCCCGTTTGTCTAAGAATCGGACAGAATCGGGGTCGACACAGTCGGAAAAGTTCGATTCTCTGAAACTTTCTGGTTGGGGGTTCTCGATGGTGCTGATGATGATGGGCACTTTCATTTTTCTTTCGGGACCCCGTCGGCTCCAGGCGACGTCATATCGACAACGAATTTCTACCACTACTCCTTTCCCCTCCTAGTCTGTCCGTCTCTCACACGCCAACAGTTTCTCTCTTCTTTAGAAGGGGTAGATCAAAGGGGAAGAGAGGACGGCGCCTCGACCAGGAAAAAGTGATATTTGATTTTGCTCAAATCATATCGTAAACCAAACACAACGTTTTAGAGAATTGAACATTTTTCCACTGTATCGGAGCTGTAGTGATTTGCTCGGCACTTAGATAGGTAAACGGAATCATATGGATGAGCATAGTTCATCGAATATTTCAAAAGTCCCGTAAGCGACGATACTCCGATGAGTCCACTTTTGACAAATGGTCCTTTTCCGCATCCTTTTATGACTTCTCTCGAATCCATGAAAAAATATTCTCGAGTCTGAAAAAAAAACTATCGCAATTAGCTTATCGTTGATATCATAAATGCAAGGGTGCCAATAAGTGCTTGCTAAATTAAGATTGTTCCGATTATTCCGATAACGTTCTAATTAAGACAACAAAAGACATAGAAACACGTTTCGACCCGACTCGCTTCCTGACTCACACTTTTCGTATGAGATTAATCCAGAATTAGTCACTCGTTCAGTTTCTTTTCTTGCACAATGACACGCCCCAGACTGATCTTGAGTAGGAGAGGAAAATGTATATATACTCAGATAAGGAAATGAGATGATGAATAGCATGATTCGTCGCGGTTCAGTGTGGGTTGTACTCTTAGCGCTTATTCTCACATCTATACTCACTGCCTCCTTTGCGCAATCGGTAAGTATACATAACAATAATGATCAGACTTTCCCGGACATTGAAATCGGCAAAAAAATAGTAGAAAAAGTAAAAAAAAAGAAAGTATTGATAACTCTTTCTGTTTTAGACAACGACGGAAAGTCCGTGCCCTAGTAAAGAAGCCTGCTCTGGAGAAGATGAAGAATTTCAAGCTATTCTCCATCAAATAGACACTTCGTACAGTTTCTAGTTACTACGTCTGTGCTATTCCTAATTCCACTGTTGTTGAAGAGATCAACCATTGCGCGTTCAAGAAATAAAGCCGTTTAATGAAAAATGCCGATCAGAGCTGAACGGAATTCAAAAAATTTGCGAATGCGCTTGATGAGTAGAGTCTCATTCAAAAACAATAGTCCGCAAATAAATAAACAAACACAATGCTGTTTTTATGATCCGATATTTACGATTATCGTCACAGCATAAATTTTTTGTGCTCATGCTGCATTTCTGGTCCCAATCTGAATTCATGAGCTCATGCATTTCAAGAATTGAAAAAAGAATGAGTACGTGCTCTCTTTCTCTAGCCCACATCATAAGCACATCAGTACATCAGATCATAATGGCGGGCATAGAGATGCGTCAAAATTGTGTTGTGCGACAATTTAGTATCCTGCCCGACAAGCTAATATTTCTCTTTCAGGTAAGTCTGAACAAAGTCTTAATGTTTCCGTTAAAGGCATTCATTGACCATAACTTAGAGATCGTTACTTGCTGACATAAAAACCCATCGAGTAGCAATTGTTTTATCAAAATTCCGCTCAATTAAAATACTATAAATGCATTTGAGTAATTCCAAATTTCAACCCTTATAGATAGAACCACTTTTTATAATGGAATGCAAACTACTGCCGTTGACGAGTTCATTTCATCAATTGTGATTTTAAAACCCTCTTGAACAAGAATATGAGAACGTTGCACAGAGATAAAGCCACCAAATTGATAGAATGCTGTGGATTTTATAAACTTGATGATAATTTCTTTCTTGAAATTCTTGAAATACTATCCTCGGAGAGACATAAATGGTTTGTGCAAAGTGCCGTTCACAAGCTCCGTCAACCACCTCTTGACGATGCTTCGAGTTTCTGTCCTACAACGAGGTGAGAAGTGGGAAACCATTAGAAACTCGAATGAGATTCATCCAGTCTTCAACACGTCGACCAAGTGTTTTTGCGCGGTTCATGGAATCAAAGAACTTCTGGAATCAATCATTCGAATATTCGTCTAGATGAGTCTTCGATGAGATTCTATCGTGCGCCCTTTCCCTGATCACACAGTGCCCATGTTCTAGATTTTGCTTGAGCTGAGCTATGCGCGCCAACCCGCGGTGAAGGCAATGAGAGAGAAAGACAAGAGAAATGAAGAGAATCGGAGCTCTCCTGCCGGTTGGAATAACCGATTTTCGCGTCCCTTCAAAGTCCACATTCCCCCCCCCCAACAAATCTAAAAAAAATTAAATCCCAAAAATTGGGATAGCTAATCAATTGTTCTACTTACATGACACGTAAACGCAATTTGAATATGAATTTGGAAAAAACAGCACAATTGAATACGACAAAGCGACTATCGCACGTGTACAAGCGGAGAGGCGCGTATGATGCGCATTTTGTCTGATGGAGAACTATTGTATTCTTGTGGTCTTCATTTGATTGGCAAGAAATAGCTCTCCTCATATCACGTACTCTCTCACCTCGCCGACCGGTTAAAGTATGCGTGAAATGAAGAGTTGAGTGCTTGCGAAGTCTTGATAACAGATCCCAGCCATACGATCCGCATCAAACTTCTTCCGGTCCTACACATACACACGCCTACAATCACATCGGGAGGAAGAGCACATTGCGTATAAATACGAAGACAGCGACCTCAGTTGATCAGCATCACGACCCCGAATCGATTGCAATGCAGATTGTTATCCTTCTCTGCCTCGTAACTGCGTCAATTGCATACCCGGTGAGCAGATATTTTAAAATATCGTATAATTATTTGGAAATTTCAGGCAACAACGCCCAACCCCTGTGACGGTGTTCTCGGATGCAACAACCACGGCACTTGCGCTGGAACTCTCGAAGAAGGTCTCTACTGTATCTGCGATCCCGGATACTTTGGACTGAGATGCCAGCTCCCTGATGGTATATCAACTTACAATATTTTAAACGATATGTAGCATAATTATAAAACATATTTACTGTTTATTTTTAGAAGATCCCCCTTGTGAAACCATGATCAACTGCAACGGAAACGGAGTCTGTGCCGGAGGAGTGGAAGATCTTCATTGTGAATGCTTCGATGGATGGTATGGAGTCAGATGCCAGATCCCAGTGGACCGTCTTGTGACTCCATCCCTCAATTGATTTGATTATTAAATGCAACATTATGTCTGTAAAATAATTTCTTTTGCAAGATAAAATGTTTATTCACTGAATTTGTCGCAAATCTTGTTTCTGAAAGCACATTCTGCAATTGAATTAGAAACTTGTAATGGAACTTGAAACAGTTAAAAACTCTGTAATTTCATGTATCCACATACGGCAAATTATCAGCAACATTGTCGTCTCTCGTTGCAAAATTGAGATACAAGTAACTATTGTTTTTGTTTATCAGGAGAGACGCCGCCAGCTCCTTTCACTTTGTGTGGATACGATTTCACCCAAAAGAGAGACAATATCCCTTTGAGTAGCTACTACACCATTTCCTATCGATGTTCAAAATTCGCCAAATTACAAAAAGGAGCTAAACAGTGAGGGAAGTTCGCTTTGAAAAATAATTGAACGTTCATGTTACTCAATAAACGAACAATCGTTCGATGAAGTTCCGCACCGAAAAAAGAGAATATGTCGTTGAAAGGAGACATATTGTCAGAGCTATGAACAACAAAACACATCGACGTGTTCAAGCCTGTCATGAATTAATGGGATCATTTCCGATTCTCAATACTGTAGAGATAAAGGATTACTCAGACGATCAACAGCAATCGCGCGTCTTCCGGTCCTACAAATTTAGCATACGCCCATACCGATTTTGTGCATGCGTTAAGCAGGGTATAAATTCGATGATATCCCTAACAGACGATCAACGATACAACTCGACAGGATTCAATGTCGATCGCTCTCGTCTTCGTCTCGCTCATCGTAGCTACACACGCTTTCCCGGTGAGCTCTTTCAACCTCATTGAATTATTTTTTAAAATTTTCAATAACTTCAATTTATTAGGCAGCCAAATTGGACTCTTGCTCGGACGCGCTTGGATGTAGCAACCACGGCACATGTGTCGGAACCCCCGAGGAAGGCCGCTTCTGCGTTTGCGATCCCGGCTACTACGGTCTGAATGTGTCAGCTCCTTGGTGCGCTTTATTTGTTTTCTTTCCTTCAAAATGCAGTTACGGAAATGCACCTGACTGACTGACTGATATATTTTTGGTTATTGTATTCTTCAAACATTTATTCATTTTGACTGAACTTTTCGGAGATGTAATTTTGTGATATTATGTGCAGACCCCTGCTCTGACGCGATCAACTGCAACGGCAACGGAGTCTGCGCCGGCGGTGCGGACAACCTTCATTGTGAATGCTTCGACGGATGGTACGGCGTCAGATGCCAGATTCCGGTCGATGCTACCCCATCATCGGGTGAGTTTCCAGGGTCGTATGCTGTCCTTGATTTAGAAACGGAGTGATTGATGTTCTAGCAAAAGCCTCTACTGCTAGCTTTTATTTGCACCCATTTTTTGTCTGATTGGCGATAGAGCGTGGCGCATTGCACACAGACGAAGAGTGTTTTGTGATAATAATCAATATAATTTCAGTCGTCAGCGACTTGGAGAAGTAAATGAAACCACAGAGATTCATTTATTATCTGTAAGATAAAGTATGGCCATGAATGTCGTATTGTTTCGCTCAAACAAAATAGCAACATTATATTACACATAATACGTACTATAGCTTCTCAATTTTATATTCCGGAAAGCGACTAAGCCATACACATCTATGTGTGTATCGCGATACCTCATCATTTTCAAAACAGTCTCGATCCTGATTAGAGATGAGAGAGGAAGAGGGAAGAGTGCCCGGTGTGACGCGGAATAAAATGAACTCTTCCGGAAGAGAGAGAGGGGGGATTAACTCTTCCGGAAGAGTGGGAAGAGTAGGAAGTAGTGTTGTTCGCTCGAGCGTTATTCGCCGAGCGCTCGCTCGACGAGTGAGTGGAATGAAACCACTCGTGAGTAGAGATGGGAAAGGAAGAGGGAAGAGTCGCGAATGTATGCAAAGTGAGCGCCGCTCTTCCACAAGAGCGAGAGGGAATGGTCTCTCTTCCACAAGAGTGAGATCTCTTCCATAAGACTGAGAGCGAAAAAGCTTTGAAAATGGAGCAATTTTGTTGGGTTTTTTCTCAAACTAACCTACCTTAATGATTTTCAACATATTTATCACTTGGGTGCAAAAATCCGCAAAAATTCCTTTATTTTTAAAGCTTTTTCGCTCTCAGTCTTATGGAAGAGATCTCACTCTTGTGGAAGAGAGACCATTCCCTCTCGCTCTTGTGGAAGAGCGCGGCTCACTTTGCATACATTCGCGACTCTTCCCTCTTCCTTTCCCATCTCTACTCGTGAGTAGAGATGGGAATCCAAGAGGCAAGAGGGGCGAATGTATGCAAAGTGAGCCGCGTAAGAGTAAAAATGAATGAATTTCATCGGTTTTTTTGTGAAAATGGCTTATTATTACCATTAACAGCCTAGTTATCTCCTCTGCGCGAAAAATTCGCCGAAATTCCCTCATTTCTGCTTTTACTCTTGTGCAAGAGTGCTCACTCTTGTACAAGAGTGGCCATTCCCTCTCACTCTTGTACAAGAGCGCGGCTCACTTTGCATACATTCGCCCCTCTTGCCTCTTGGATTCCCATCTCTACTCGTGAGTGAATTGGCACTCGCGAGTGAAAATGAAGAAATCCACTCGCGAGTGCCAATTCACTCGCGAGTGGATTTGCATACACTCGCGAGTGAACTCTTCTCTTATTCTTAGTGCCCATAATTGAGTTTTCGCTCTACGAACAATGGGAGAGCCGAGGGCAAAATCACTCGCGAGTGTATGCAAATCCACTCGCTAGTGCCCGAGCACTCGCGAGTGAAAAGTGAAGAATGCACTCGCGAGTGAATCTCATTCGCGAGTGAAGAGAGAAGAAACGGCTCGCGAGTGACGAGTGACTCGAAATAACAACTCTAGTAGGAAGAGAGGAAGAGTGAGAATGTGGATTTCGATCGTTTGACGTCTAAATACTGGCTCAATGGACTTGGCATTTGCATATTTGTCATTAATTAGCGTGTGATACTAGTTGCGCTGTGTTTCGACCCAAAAGAATTCGTATTTGAAGATCTTGCGTGGTCAATTCATACTACTATATGTGTTTAAACTTACTCTAGGTCATTTTCAAGATTTGGGATGAGTGCTAAGTCCCAAGTCTTCACTTCCATCTCGATTAGCACATGCTAAGTTGCGCTGATCATCGGTCTTTTCACAACGCTCACTGTCAGATCTAAGCTATGGAAAACGGTCTTAAACCACTTCTAGACAATGTTTATGCAAAGACAACGTCCATTGACCAAAAATCCCGACGTCAATCGATCGAAAACACCAAAAAAACACCCACTCTTCCGCTCTTCCTACTCTTCCCACTCTTCCGGAAGAGTTAATCCCCCCTCTCACTCTTCCTTTCCATCTCATTCCTCGCCACACCGAGCGGCAGAGTCTTCCTCTTCCTCTTCCTCTCTCATCTCTAATCCTGATTTCAAGAAAATTCGCAGTGAGGTATAGTGAGTTTCATTACAATTGCGATCTTGCAGTGAGATGTGTCTAATTTATACTGATAAATTGTCCAAGCACTTTTGACTCATGTAATCCCTTTTTTTATAAAACGTGCTCTTCCGATTAAGTTTGATCGCTTGTACTCGACATCTACTCAGATGATCAACAGATAAAAAACAAAAGAAAAAATTGACAAAAGAACAATCGCTCAGTGCAAAAGCTGACTTGTTTCCGTTACAGTGATCGACAAAAATTAAGTGCGCCATGCCTTTCTCATGCAACAATATTTTAGTATCACAACGCTCTCGTGATTATAAATATTGTTTATCAATCATGTGAAGCAGTTAACCGAAAAATATATCCAAACAACAATTGTACACAATTTCTCCGTTCAATAAAATATGTATGACGAGTCTATTTCGTGGAGTATCAAATGAAGTTCGTCATCGTCGATCGTTCCGTTACCGTTCCTCGTGCATTCGAATGGATCTGAAATTTTTCGAGGAGATAAAGCAATATTTCTAGCATTCTTACCATCGTATAGTTGGCACCTCATTCCATGGTAGCCGGGATCGCACACGCAATGTAGCCCATCCTCGAGCGTTCCTGCGCATGTGCCATGGTTGCTGCATCCCAGCACGCTATCGCAAGGGTCAGCTAATGTTACCTCAAAAAATAGTCGAGGGTACAATGTGAGATGAGGTGGGACGAATGTAAGGGAGGGATCAACTTTTGAAGGGATCAAAGGTCTCACCTGAAACAACGAAGAAGCGAAACCGACGATGGGAAGAAGAAGCAAAGTCCACATGGAAAATCACCGTTGAATCGTGATGTCGATCGTTTGGAGCTCCTTATCTTCGTGTTGCAATCTTTCCCACTCAAAATCTTGGGCGTGACAATTCGTCGGAAAAGTGACTAACTCGTTATCAATTGAAGACAAAAAAAGAATGCATTTGCATGCACTCGTGTCAGATTGAAACATCATCATGATGTAAATTTTAAAAAAAGTATCAATATAATTTAACGATACACTAATTTCGGGTTGGATCGCCAATCGCCTGTTCCACTATCTTCAAATTGTATATGATCATTGACCAAATCATGCAACTTGTTGTGCATTGGCGTATTTGCATGCATCTAATAACAGGAATCATCTGATTTGCCCCAAGGGAGACTAGACATTCGAGGTATTTGTCAGTATCATTTCTATATTCTTCTTTTTCCGCTTGCAATCACGACATACACCCCCTTCCCAATATTACGGCTTTTATTTTTCTACGGCTTTATGTTTTAGCCGATTGTCGTTCAGGAAAATGCATCCAGTTGTCAATAAACAAAGGAAAGATACCGGCTACAAATATGATTTATTGAGGAAGCAAATTATTCACCGCTTACTGTAAATGTCGTTCAATCTCCACGAATGTCTTCATGTAGTATTTGTTTGCTCCGGAATAGCACTTAATTTGACGACGATTGCAATTATTTTGATCAAAACTTCGAATGAGCTAAAGGTGTGTAAAGGATGATTCGTAAGGAGTATTGAGTCTCAGGAGTATTCAATTCTTCTTCTCAACACATCCTTCATTGAACTTTCGTCAACTATCGCTTTTTTCTTGATAAACTGCCGACTTTTCGTTCATAATGCAACAGCAATCAGCATCTCCGAAGGTCCTTGCGCCATTATTTCCGATGACTTCTGTATGATCGTCACATGCTTCTACCATATCAACATGATTCACTCCAATTATATAATCGCTTTATCGTTTTGGTACAGGTTATTTCACGAAATTAATACCAGAGGGAATTTCCGTGCACAGGAAAAGAGTCCTCCGGGAAAAAGGCGATTTCGGAAAGTACCGATTGCAATTGATCATTCTTCTCCTATTCGTTCCTCACTTGTTCCATATCGCTCTCGCTGCGCACTCTGCCAGTCCGCGCGAAATACTGGAGCCGATAGTTGAATCATTTTACGGCCCAAACAGTACAGTTGGGTATGGTTTACATGGTGAGTGGACAAGCGAATACATAATATTTTTCCATTTTCAGGAACCATCGACGGTATGGAATTCGAGCCGGCCGTTGTCTTGGCCTACCTCGTCTTCGTTCCTGTTTACTCAAATAGCTATATCATTTACGGCAGGAAAACCGTTGGTTTTCCTCAAATAATTGTACAAATAAGTTGTCCGCGCAGCTTCTCGCTATGATGCGTGACAAGATGCGGCATATGAGCACGAAAACTCGAGGGATCCACGAATCATTAACAAAAGTAAAGTCGATTTTTCCCATTTTTTTGTTTCAGAACTACATTCATTTAGGTGTTAACTATCAGTGCCGCATCATCTTCTGTGCTCTCGCCCTTGTTTATAATAGGATCCGTCATAGCGCAAGTGGGCTTCAGACTTCATTCGGTTGACATCGAAGGTCTCGTCTATCATGTATGCATTAATCATTATTATTACCTTCATACACAAAATAGATGACTTTTTCAAAAGTCTGCGCCACGTGGCACCCGGCTAATTGGAAAGTGTAAACACTTCTTTTCCTTTGACAATGCCACTCAAACACCGTGTCAATCCAGCGCAGCCCCACTGTATCCAAAGGGTCTGGAAGTTTTCGATACTCCCAGATAGTTCGGAGAGGACAGGTATAGTTGCAGAGGCCTCCAAAATGTTTGGCGCGGAGTGAAAGCTCCTGAAGCAAGGAACACGAAGTAATCCTGCCGAAAACCGCACGGTTGCATTAAAAAGATTTGGAGAAACTTGTGAAGGCTTTCTGAATGTATTGCGCAATGTGAACGGGTTGGCTGGAATTAACTTATCCGCGCACAATGGAATTTTAGCGATATAATATTGTCTCAGGGAGCCGTTATGCCCGCGCTCGTCAATCCGGCTCTCACACTTTATTTTGTCAAGACTTATCGCTTGTGAGATCATATTTACGCATTGCCAACTAAAAATAATATCCAACGCAGATTCATTATGAGCTTCTTCACAAGACAAACTCACAAAGTTTCATCCACGACTCCATCTACCGGCGTACAGTTCACAGTGTGATGAAATCGCCTAAAATATGTGTGATTAATCTGTTTCTCATGTTTTATAAAATAAAATTATATACGCGCGAATTAAGTTGACTACAATCTCGACATACGCAACAGATAAGGATTCACAATGATTCGATGGACTCGAGAAAAGAGTCACGGGTTGGAGAAAAGAGTCACGGGTTGGAATCACTAGTTGACGGATTGAAACATTATAAAGTTGGAAAAAGCTCCATCTACCATCGGAAGAGCATCAAATGGGACCATAAGAAAAACCGACTTCAACAAGGTTATGAGCTTCTTCACAACCAACATAAATAGTAGAATTGCTGTATGAAGCTCACGAAGCCTTTCTGTTTTTGCATTCTTGTTAAATGACGAAGCAAGTTAAAAATAAGACATTTATGCGTAGAGAATCGATTTGTACAGATAAAGAGATTGTAAAAAGCAAGTAAAATCAGTTTAGAGAAGGAGTCACAAGTCGGTCCACTGGGATCTGGCATCTGACTCCATACCATCCATCGAAGCATTCACAATGAAGATCTTCCACTCCTCCAGCGCATTTTCCGTTGCCATTGCAGTCGATCATAGTCTCGCACGATGGCTCTTCTGAAAAAGAAACCTCTTTAGTTTTCTGACTATTGCGCATTTTTCAATAGTAGAACTCAAAAAAGTTTTATAAAAGAATTCTCACCATCAGGGAGCTGGCATCTCAGTCCAAAGTAACCGGGATCGCAGATACAGTAGAGACCTTCCTCGAGAGTTCCAGCGCAAGTGCCGTGGTTGTTGCATCCGAGTACACCGTCACAGGGGTTGGGTGTTGAGGCCTGAATATTTTAGAATATAATCGGAATCAGGCAAATCATAATTAAAAGTGACGGTATTCTCACCGGGAATGCGTGAGCAGAGACGACATAGAAGAAAATCACAAGGGCAGTCCACATTGTATCCTTTTGAGTTGTGTTGTTGGTGATCTGAAGCCGTTGTCTTCGTATTTATACGGGATTCCCTCTCCCACTCAATGTCATTATGGGCGTGTCATATTGTAAGACCGGAAGACGTTTGCTGTTGATCGAGTGACTAATTCTTATCATTCACAGACGAAAGCCCATACTAGAGATCTCTATCAGATCAATTGAACAACTCGAGCACCGTCGGTCTCTGAAGTTTCTGAACTTTGATGAGAGTAGTGAAATGCATTCTTATAAATCTCATGCTAAGTGCGAGAACTAGCCTCTTTCCCTTTGTGAAAAAGAGGCATTTCTCGCACAATTTATTCTTTCACATTTCATAAATTTTCTGGATTTTTGATTAACTCTAAATGACGATTTTTTTCAACTTCTTTCGACAAAATTAGCAGCTTCTGTCCCTCAGAATAAGTCAAGTTAAAAATAAATAAATTTCCTCAACAATGTAATCGTTTCTTTCCAAAATCATGTTTCGTGACATGCATGAATAAGAAACAAAATATCTGATTCCTCGCTTGTTCTGTTATTTATCGCTTTTTCATCTACCTTCGGAAAAGCTTCAAATGAGTGCATAAGAAATATCGACTTCAATAAGATCGTAGAATTACTGTATGAAGCTCACGAAGCCTTTCTGTTTTTGCATTCTTGTTAGATGACGAAGCAAGTTAAAAATACGACATTTATGCGTAGAGAATCGATTTGTACAGATAAAGAGATCGTAACAAGCAAGTAAAATCAGTTTAGAGAAGGAGTCACAAGTCGGTCCACTGGGATCTGGCATCTGACTCCATACCATCCATCGAAGCATTCACAATGAAGATCTTCCACTCCTCCAGCGCATTTTCCGTTGCCATTGCAGTCGATCATAGTCTCGCACGATGGCTCTTCTGAAAAAGAAACCTCTTTAGTTTTCTGACTATTGCGCATTTTTCAATAGTAGAACTCAAAAAAGTTTTATAAAAGAATTCTCACCATCAGGGAGCTGGCATCTCAGTCCAAAGTATCCGGGATCGCAGATACAGTAGAGACCTTCCTCGAGAGTTCCACCGCAAGTGCCGTGGTTGTTGCATCCGAGAACACCGTCACAGGGGTTGGGTGTTGAGGCCTGAATATTTTAGAATATAATCGGAATCAGGCAAATCATAATTAAAAGTGACGGTATTCTCACCGGGAATGCGTGAGCAGAGACGACAAAGAAGAAAATCACAAGGGCAGTCCACATTGTATCCTTTTGAGTTGTGTTGTTGGTGATCTGAAGCCGTTGTCTTCGTATTTATACGGGATTCCCTCTCCCACTCAATGTCATTATGGGCGTGTCATATTGTAAGACCGGAAGACGTTTGCTGTTGATCGAGTGACTAATTCTTATCATTCACAGACGAAAGCCCATACTAGAGATCTCTATCAGATCAATTGAACAACTCGAGCACCGTCGGTCTCTGAAGTTTCTGAACTTTGATGAGAGTAGTGAAATGCATTCTTATAAATCTCATGCTAAGTGCGAGAACTAGCCTCTTTCCCTTTGTGAAAAAGAGGCATTTCTCGCACAATTTGTTCTTTCACATTTTATAAATTTTCTGGATTTTTGATTAACTCTAAATGACGATTTTTTTCAACTTCTTTCGACAAAATTAGCAGCTTCTGTCCCTCAGAATAAGTCAAGTTAAAAATAAATAAATTTCCTCAACAATGTAATCGTTTCTTTCCAAAATCATGTTTCGTGACATGCATGAATAAGAAACAAAATATCTGATTCCTCGCTTGTTCTGTTATTTATCGCTTTTTCATCTACCTTCGGAAAAGCTTCAAATGAGTGCATAAGAAATATCGACTTCAATAAGATCGTAGAATTACTGTATGAAGCTCACGAAGCCTTTCTGTTTTTGCATTCTTGTTAGATGACGAAGCAAGTTAAAAATACGACATTTATGCGTAGAGAATCGATTTGTACAGATAAAGAGATCGTAACAAGCAAGTAAAATCAGTTTAGAGAAGGAGTCACAAGTCGGTCCACTGGGATCTGGCATCTGACTCCATACCATCCATCGAAGCATTCACAATGAAGATCTTCCACTCCTCCAGCGCATTTTCCGTTGCCATTGCAGTCGATCATAGTCTCGCACGATGGCTCTTCTGAAAAAGAAACCTCTTTAGTTTTCTGACTATTGCGCATTTTTCAATAGTAGAACTCAAAAAAGTTTTATAAAAGAATTCTCACCATCAGGGAGCTGGCATCTCAGTCCAAAGTATCCGGGATCGCAGATACAGTAGAGACCTTCATCGAGAGTTCCAGCGCAAGTGCCGTGGTTGTTGCATCCGAGAACACCGTCACAGGGGTTGGGTGTTGAGGCCTGAATATTTTAGAATATAATCGGAATCAGGCAAATCATAATTAAAAGTGACGGTATTCTCACCGGGAATGCGTGAGCAGAGACGACACAGAAGAAAATCACAAGGGCAGTCCACATTGTATCCTTTTGAGTTGTGTTGTTTGTGATCTGAAGCCGTTGTCTTCGTATTTATACGGGATTCCCTCTCCCACTCAATGTCATTATGGGCGTGTCATATTGTAAGACCGGAAGACGTTTGCTGTTGATCGAGTGACTAATTCTTATCATTCACAGACGAAAGCCCATACTAGAGATCTCTATCAGATCAATTGAACAACTCGAGCACCGTCGGTCTCTGAAGTTTCTGAACTTTGATGAGAGTAGTGAAATGCATTCTTATAAATCTCATGCTAAGTGCGAGAACTAGCCTCTTTCCCTTTGTGAAAAAGAGGCATTTCTCGCACAATTTGTTCTTTCACATTTTATAAATTTTCTGGATTTTTGATTAACTCTAAATGACGATTTTTTTCAACTTCTTTCGACAAAATTAGCAGCTTCTGTCCCTCAGAATAAGTCAAGTTAAAAATAAATAAATTTCCTCAACAATGTAATCGTTTCTTTCCAAAATCATGTTTCGTGACATGCATGAATAAGAAACAAAATATCTGATTCCTCGCTTGTTCTGTTATTTATCGCTTTTTCATCTACCTTCGGAAAAGCTTCAAATGAGTGCATAAGAAATATCGACTTCAATAAGATCGTAGAATTACTGTATGAAGCTCACGAAGCCTTTCTGTTTTTGCATTCTTGTTAGATGACGAAGCAAGTTAAAAATACGACATTTATGCGTAGAGAATCGATTTGTACAGATAAAGAGATCGTAACAAGCAAGTAAAATCAGTTTAGAGAAGGAGTCACAAGTCGGTCCACTGGGATCTGGCATCTGACTCCATACCATCCATCGAAGCATTCACAATGAAGATCTTCCACTCCTCCAGCGCATTTTCCGTTGCCATTGCAGTCGATCATAGTCTCGCACGATGGCTCTTCTGAAAAAGAAACCTCTTTAGTTTTCTGACTATTGCGCATTTTTCAATAGTAGAACTCAAAAAAGTTTTATAAAAGAATTCTCACCATCAGGGAGCTGGCATCTCAGTCCAAAGTATCCGGGATCGCAGATACAGTAGAGACCTTCATCGAGAGTTCCAGCGCAAGTGCCGTGGTTGTTGCATCCGAGAACACCGTCACAGGGGTTGGGTGTTGAGGCCTGAATATTTTAGAATATAATCGGAATCAGGCAAATCATAATTAAAAGTGACGGTATTCTCACCGGGAATGCGTGAGCAGAGACGACACAGAAGAAAATCACAAGGGCAGTCCACATTGTATCCTTTTGAGTTGTGTTGTTTGTGATCTGAAGCCGTTGTCTTCGTATTTATACGGGATTCCCTCTCCCACTCAATGTCATTATGGGCGTGTCATATTGTAAGACCGGAAGACGTTTGCTGTTGATCGAGTGACTAATTCTTATCATTCACAGACGAAAGCCCATACTAGAGATCTCTATCAGATCAATTGAACAACTCGAGCACCGTCGGTCTCTGAAGTTTCTGAACTTTGATGAGAGTAGTGAAATGCATTCTTATAAATCTCATGCTAAGTGCGAGAACTAGCCTCTTTCCCTTTGTGAAAAAGAGGCATTTCTCGCACAATTTGTTCTTTCACATTTTATAAATTTTCTGGATTTTTGATTAACTCTAAATGACGATTTTTTTCAACTTCTTTCGACAAAATTAGCAGCTTCTGTCCCTCAGAATAAGTCAAGTTAAAAATAAATAAATTTCCTCAACAATGTAATCGTTTCTTTCCAAAATCATGTTTCGTGACATGCATGAATAAGAAACAAAATATCTGATTCCTCGCTTGTTCTGTTATTTATCGCTTTTTCATCTACCTTCGGAAAAGCTTCAAATGAGTGCATAAGAAATATCGACTTCAATAAGATCGTAGAATTACTGTATGAAGCTCACGAAGCCTTTCTGTTTTTGCATTCTTGTTAGATGACGAAGCAAGTTAAAAATACGACATTTATGCGTAGAGAATCGATTTGTACAGATAAAGAGATCGTAACAAGCAAGTAAAATCAGTTTAGAGAAGGAGTCACAAGTCGGTCCACTGGGATCTGGCATCTGACTCCATACCATCCATCGAAGCATTCACAATGAAGATCTTCCACTCCTCCAGCGCATTTTCCGTTGCCATTGCAGTCGATCATAGTCTCGCACGATGGCTCTTCTGAAAAAGAAACCTCTTTAGTTTTCTGACTATTGCGCATTTTTCAATAGTAGAACTCAAAAAAGTTTTATAAAAGAATTCTCACCATCAGGGAGCTGGCATCTCAGTCCAAAGTATCCGGGATCGCAGATACAGTAGAGACCTTCATCGAGAGTTCCAGCGCAAGTGCCGTGGTTGTTGCATCCGAGAACACCGTCACAGGGGTTGGGTGTTGAGGCCTGAATATTTTAGAATATAATCGGAATCAGGCAAATCATAATTAAAAGTGACGGTATTCTCACCGGGAATGCGTGAGCAGAGACGACACAGAAGAAAATCACAAGGGCAGTCCACATTGTATCCTTTTGAGTTGTGTTGTTTGTGATCTGAAGCCGTTGTCTTCGTATTTATACGGGATTCCCTCTCCCACTCAATGTCATTATGGGCGTGTCATATTGTAAGACCGGAAGACGTTTGCTGTTGATCGAGTGACTAATTCTTATCATTCACAGACGAAAGCCCATACTAGAGATCTCTACAGATCAATTGAACAACTCGAGCACCGTCGGTCTCTGAAGTTTCTGAACTTTGATGAGAGTAGTTAAATGCATTCTTATAAATCTCATGCTAAGTGCGAGAACTAGCCTCTTTCCCTTTGTGAAAAAGAGGCATTTCTCGCACAATTTGTTCTTTCACATTTTATACATTTTCTGGATTTTTGATTAACTCTAAATGACAATTTTTTTCAACTTCGTTCGTCAAAATTAACAGCTTCTGTCCCTCAGAATAAGTCAAGATAAAAATAAATTAATTTCCTCAACAATGTAATCGTTTCTTTCCAAAAACCAGTGTCTCGTGACATGCATGAATAAGAAACAAAATATCTGATTCCTCGCTTGTTCTGTTATTTATCGCTTTTTCATCTACCTTCTGAAAAGCCTCAGATGGGTCCATTAGAAATATCGACTCTAATAAGATCGTAAAATTGCTGTTTGAAGCTCACGAAGCCTTTCTGTCTTTGTATTCTTGGTTATGACGAAGCAAGTTAAAAATATGACATTTATGCGCAGAGAATCGATTTGTACAGATAAAGAGATCGTAACAAGCAAGTAAAATCAGTTTAGAGAAGGAGTCACAAGTCGGTCCACTGGGATCTGGCATCTGACTCCATACCATCCATCGAAGCATTCACAATGAAGATCTTCCACTCCTCCAGCGCATTTTCCGTTGCCATTGCAGTCGATCATAGTCTCGCACGATGGCTCTTCTGAAAAAGAAACCTCTTTAGTTTTCTGACTATTGCGCATTTTTCAATAGTGGAACTCAAAAAAGTATTTTTTAAAGAATTCTCACCATCAGGGAGCTGGCATCTCAGTCCAAAGTATCCGGGATCGCAGATACAGTAGAGACCTTCATCGAGAGTTCCAGCGCAAGTGCCGTGGTTGTTGCATCCGAGAACACCGTCACAGGGGTTGGGTGTTGAGGCCTGAATATTTTAGAATATAATCGGAATCAGGCAAATCATAATTAAAAGTGATCGTATTCTCACCGGGAATGCGTGAGCAGAGACGACAAAGAAGAAAATCACAAGGGCAGTCCACATTGTATCCTTTTGATTTGTGTTGTTGGTGATCTGAAGCCGTTGTCTTCGTATTTATACGGGATTCCCTCTCCCACTCAATGTCATTATGGGCGTGTCATATTGTAAGACCGGAAGACGTTTGCTGTTGATCGAGTGACTAATTCTTATCATTCACAGACGAAAGCCCATACTAGAGATCTCTACAGATCAATTGAACAACTCGAGCACCGTCGGTCTCTGAAGTTTCTGAACTTTGATGAGAGTAGTTAAATGCATTCTTATAAATCTCATGCTAAGTGCGAGAACTAGCCTCTTTCCCTTTGTGAAAAAGAGGCATTTCTCGCACAATTTGTTCTTTCACATTTTATACATTTTCTGGATTTTTGATTAACTCTAAATGACAATTTTTTTCAACTTCGTTCGTCAAAATTAACAGCTTCTGTCCCTCAGAATAAGTCAAGATAAAAATAAATTAATTTCCTCAACAATGTAATCGTTTCTTTCCAAAAACCAGTGTCTCGTGACATGCATGAATAAGAAACAAAATATCTGATTCCTCGCTTGTTCTGTTATTTATCGCTTTTTCATCTACCTTCTGAAAAGCCTCAGATGGGTCCATTAGAAATATCGACTCTAATAAGATCGTAAAATTGCTGTTTGAAGCTCACGAAGCCTTTCTGTCTTTGTATTCTTGGTTATGACGAAGCAAGTTAAAAATATGACATTTATGCGCAGAGAATCGATTTGTACAGATAAAGAGATCGTAACAAGCAAGTAAAATCAGTTTAGAGAAGGAGTCACAAGTCGGTCCACTGGGATCTGGCATCTGACTCCATACCATCCATCGAAGCATTCACAATGAAGATCTTCCACTCCTCCAGCGCATTTTCCGTTGCCATTGCAGTCGATCATAGTCTCGCACGATGGCTCTTCTGAAAAAGAAACCTCTTTAGTTTTCTGACTATTGCGCATTTTTCAATAGTGGAACTCAAAAAAGTATTTTTTAAAGAATTCTCACCATCAGGGAGCTGGCATCTCAGTCCAAAGTATCCGGGATCGCAGATACAGTAGAGACCTTCATCGAGAGTTCCAGCGCAAGTGCCGTGGTTGTTGCATCCTAGAACACCGTCACAGGGGTTGGGTGTTGAGGCCTGAATATTTTAGAATATAATCGGAATCAGGCAAATCATAATTAAAAGTGATCGTATTCTCACCGGGAATGCGTGAGCAGAGACGACAAAGAAGAAAATCACAAGGGCAGTCCACATTGTATCCTTTTGATTTGTGTTGTTGGTGATCTGAAGCCGTTGTCTTCGTATTTATACGGGATTCCCTCTCCCACTCAATGTCATTATGGGCGTGTCATATTGTAAGACCGGAAGACGTTTGCTGTTGATCGAGTGACTAATTCTTATCATTCACAGACGAAAGCCCATACTAGAGATCTCTACAGATCAATTGAACAACTCGAGCACCGTCGGTCTCTGAAGTTTCTGAACTTTGATGAGAGTAGTGAAATGCATTCTTATAAATCTCATGCTAAGTGCGAGAACTAGCCTCTTTCCCTTTGTGAAAAAGAGGCATTTCTCGCACAATTTGTTCTTTCACATTTTATACATTTTCTGGATTTTTGATTAACTCTAAATGACAATTTTTTTCAACTTCGTTCGTCAAAATTAACAGCTTCTGTCCCTCAGAATAAGTCAAGATAAAAATAAATTAATTTCCTCAACAATGTAATCGTTTCTTTCCAAAAACCAGTGTCTCGTGACATGCATGAATAAGAAACAAAATATCTGATTCCTCGCTTGTTCTGTTATTTATCGCTTTTTCATCTACCTTCTGAAAAGCCTCAGATGGGTCCATTAGAAATATCGACTCTAATAAGATCGTAAAATTGCTGTTTGATGCTCACGAAGCCTTTCTGTCTTTGTATTCTTGTTAGATGACGAAGCAAGTTAAAAATACGACATTTATGCGTAGAGAATCGATTTGTACAGATAAAGAGATCGTAACAAGCAAGTAAAATCAGTTTAGAGAAGGAGTCACAAGTCGGTCCACTGGGATCTGGCATCTTACTCCATACCATCCATCGAAGCATTCACAATGAAGATCTTCCACTCCTCCAGCGCATTTTCCGTTGCCATTGCAGTCGATAATAGTCTCGCACGATGGCTCTTCTGAAAAAGAAACCTCTTTAGTTTTCTGACTATTGCGCATTTTTCAATAGTGGAACTCAAAAAAGTATTTTTTAAAGAATTCTCACCATCAGGGAGCTGGCATCTCAGTCCAAAGTATCCGGGATCGCAGATACAGTAGAGACCTTCATCGAGAGTTCCAGCGCAAGTGCCGTGGTTGTTGCATCCGAGAACACCGTCACAGGGGTTGGGTGTTGAGGCCTGAATATTTTAGAATATAATCGGAATCAGGCAAATCATAATTAAAAGTGATGGTATTCTCACCGGGAATGCGTGAGCAGAGACGACAAAGAAGAAAATCACAAGGGCAGTCCACATTATATCCTTTTGATTTGTGTTGTCGGTGATCTGAAACCGTTGTCTTCGTATTTATACGGGATTCCCTCTCCCACTCAATGTCATTATGGGCGTGTCATATTGTAAGACCGGAAGACGTTTGCTGTTGATCGAGTGACTAATTCTTATCATTCACAGACGAAAGCCCATACTAGAGATCTCTACAGATCAATTGAACAACTCGAGCACCGTCGGTCTCTGAAGTTTCTGAACTTTGATGAGAGTAGTGAAATGCATTCTTATAAATCTCATGCTAAGTGCGAGAACTAGCCTCTTTCCCTTTGTGAAAAAGAGGCATTTCTCGCACAATTTGTTCTTTCACATTTTATACATTTTCTGGATTTTTGATTAACTCTAAATGACGATTTTTTTCAACTTCGTTCTACAAAATTAACAGTTTCTGTCCCTCAGAATAAGTCAAGATAAAAATAAATTAATTTCCTCAACAATGAAATCGTTTCTTTCCAAAAACCAGTGTCTCGTGACATGCATGAATAAGAAACAAAATATCTGATTCCTCGCTTGTTCTGTTATTTATCGCTTTTTCATCTACCTTCTGAAAAGCCTCAGATGGGTCCATTAGAAATATCGACTCTAATAAGATCGTAAAATTGCTGTTTGAAGCTCACGAAGCCTTTCTGTCTTTGTATTCTTGGTTATGACGAAGCAAGTTAAAGGAGGCGTATCATGAAAAATTAGTTCATGTTGTTGAGATCATGATCCGTTTGGAATCCATAACGATGTTAGAAAGCCGAAGTTTGAAAGTAGTGCATCCACTCTGGACCGAGATATCCGCGGTCAAAGTATCAGGAAAAACCAGGGAAAAGCCCGCGAAGAATTCAAATATTTTATGGAGCGCTAATGGGGAGAAAGGGAAGGTAGATCAAGAAGATAGATGGAAAGGTCATCGTTGTCTCGCCCACTATTGATTGGCTAGGAAGGGATATTTGTTTGTTTCCGTAGGTTCTTCCCATCGACAAAATCTGATCTACTCCTTTTGAATTTTCCAAAAGTTTCTTGGCAATTTTCCAGAATCTTGCAAAACTCGGCAGATCGTTGTAAGAGTCGCTATGTTTGAATATGAAAAGTTCTTGATACGCCTCCTTTAAACATATGACATTTATGCGCAGAAAATCGATTTGTACAGATAAAGAGATCGTAACAAGCAAGTAAAATCAGTTTAGAGAAGGAGTCACAAGTCGGTCCACTGGGATCTGGCATCTGACTCCATACCATCCATCGAAGCATTCACAATGAAGATCTTCCACTCCTCCAGCGCATTTTCCGTTGCCATTGCAGTCGATCATAGTCTCGCACGATGGCTCTTCTGAAAAAGAAACCTCTTTAGTTTTCTGACTATTGCGCATTTTTCAATAGTGGAACTCAAAAAAGTATTTTTTAAAGAATTCTCACCATCAGGGAGCTGGCATCTCAGTCCAAAGTATCCGGGATCGCAGATACAGTAGAGACCTTCCTCGAGAGTTCCAGCGCAAGTGCCGTGGTTGTTGCATCCGAGAACACCGTCACAGGGGTTGGGTGTTGAGGCCTGAATATTTTAGAATATAATCGGAATCAGGCAAATCATAATTAAAAGTGATGGTATTCTCACCGGGAATGCGTGAGCAGAGACGACAAAGAAGAAAATCACAAGGGCAGTCCACATTGTATCCTTTTGATTTCTGTTGTCGGTGATCTGAAACCGTTGTCTTCGTATTTATACGGGATTCCCTCTCCCACTCAATGTCATTATGGGCGTGTCATATTGTAAGACCGGAAGACGTTTGCTGTTGATCGAGTGACTAATTCTTATCATTCACAGACGAAAGCCCATACTAGAGATCTCTATCAGATCAATTGAACAACTCGAGCACCGTCGGTCTCTGAAGTGTCTGCATTTTAGGGAGAGTAGTGAAATGCATTTCTTATCAATCACACATTATCTCCGTAATTTAACATTTAGCCGATTTTCTCTAGAAATCGGTCCTTCTTTGAAAAGATAAAAATTTATATTCTTCACACTTTAGGCGGACAGCTTCATATTCGTAGTTGATATCTGATAGAAAATCTCGTTATTATTCGGTATTCCTCGGAGATTTCTAAATCATCAGTTCACCACGCACTAATCTCTTATGCCTTGTCCACGTCCTCATTGATCGAATCAACCGTTAACGATTCCCAAAATTTTATTAACCTTCCCGAACTTCGATCCAAAAACCTAAAATATTAAATTATTTTCGCATTCACAATTACCCTATGTTCAAAAAAAAGGAAAATGTGGATAATGTGTTGATCTTATCACGTAAACCTCAATTCGGTCAGCATACTGCAAGGTTCAATCATGTATTTTTTCGCTACTTTTCATCAATGGATAATGTATTCCCACCAGATCCCATTCGAATTCAGCTGTCATGTTGTAATTGAGCGCCTCGCAACCGGCTGTTTTGCATTCATCAGATCTGTTGTGGCCAGGCAGACATTGGGGATTTATATGAGTAATACCGCGTTACTTCCTATTAGTTGTTTTTTACCTATACAATTTCTCCGTCGCATTACGAGAAATTACCTATCCAAAATGTCGTTTGTTTGCGAGATGCGAGGAAATCGTATGTGCATCTACCTTCTCCGCCGTTTTCGTCAAGTAAAAAACCATTATAGTGCAGACAGAAACAATATGAGATTTATTATTTGCTAATTTCTTGTTTTTCCCGCTTATCGCGCGAATGTAGGCAGGCGTATACAAATTGTAGTTGATTGCAGCTACAAACGAAGTTACGTTATCACGCTCGTCATTTGAGAATCCGGCTATCTGGATTGTGAGACTGTGGAGCAAAAATCCGACATAGAAGTTTTCTCCTCTTTCGATCGCGGCAAGCCTCGTGTGGGAACTCCATATCCTCATCGCGACCTTCCCTTGTTAGTGAAATGCGAATGGATAATGAGAAATACGTAGAAGTGTCCAAAACTAATGCTTGTTGATTTTAGAATTTACGCCCAAATCCCACCTTCGATTTCCTCGTGGCATACGTGTAATCATTTTCAGTCTGCAATCATCTAATGTTGTACCTCGCTTTCCTCAACCACTCGGATACTTCACAGTACAGGCCCCTCTTCGAGGCCCTGTACGGAATGGAAGTTTGTTTGCAATTCCTATCTCAAGTTTATACTTAAAGCTCAGATCTGTCTTCTCTTTGCATTCCTTGTTGCCTTTGTACCCCTCTCGATGAGCGTTTTCAATGCAACTCCTCTCCACTTGAATGTACGCTCACAATACGACCGAAAAAAATTAACTATATCTTCAGATTCGTTGTATTCTTCTTACTTGGATCGTTCACGGTCTTTTCTCGACTGTGGGGAGATTTCCGCTTTTGTTCGCTCAAGTTTGTGATATTCGAGATAATCAAGGTGACAATTTGATCCCATGCACGTTCGCATACTTGTTTTCAGTTGCTCTATTTCTTTTAACAGTTGGGAGCGTTAGCCGGGAAGCACTTTTTGCCTATTCGTCTATTTTGTAAGTTCTATTGAATTAGCATGATATCAATCATACAGATCTATATTGGTAGCAGTGGAGCGATTGATTGGAACGTACGCCAACACGTGGTGAATATTTCATTTTAAATTATAGCAGGAATCCAAAAATTCAGGTACGAAACAGAAAATTCGTCCACATTTCTCGTTTTCATCGTTTTTGGTGGCTTAGCGGAGGCATATTCGATAACTGCAAGCATCTTTGTTGTGTTTGGTGAGTATCTGCAACAATTATTATTTTTGCGATTATTTTGGGGTATTTTTGATTAATTTAATGATCGAATGTACGCAGAATACTACTCTATCTTCTGTCATCTCGTTCTCATGGCGACCGGAGGCACAGTGGGATTCATTGTAAGCAGAATCATTCCACCTACGGGTCTCTTCATTTTACGCACTCTCTCGCAATTCGTCATGCTGGGAGAGTGCGTGCAAAGAAGAATCCCGTATTGTGAAACGAACTTCGTTTATTCTCGTCCTAATCGTAAAGCATTTCGGCTGAAAGACCGATATTTTTGGCTTGTTTTCTCATGTTCGAACAAAAAGACAAATTGAAAGGTCTGTACTTACGTTTTACGTCTGCACCCATGAATTTCCTCCTCTTTGGGGGTGCCAACTCTGTAGCTAAAAACAACAACCAAAAATGCAACACATTCATAAATACTATCTACATTAGCAACTGCATGTCGCGAAGTATAAATGTTCACACCATCATTACCAGATCAAATGGAATTCGAAAACTTCTTTTCAGTGCTTTTGGGCGGTTCTTCGCTACAACGGGCGAATGCACAATCGCCTTCGGCCGCACTATTTCGGGTTTGCCGAATATCGCATCGCACGCAACTACCAGATTCGGGAAAACTTGCTTGTTTTGAAGGTACGCGTTTCTGGGAGTACATAGCACTTTCACGTGCGGGAAAACTGATAAACAAGCAGCTGGTGGCGGGGTGATTACGGCTCTCGATTTCCGGGTGCACGAGAACTATCCCAGTTTTACTAGTCTCTAAACATCCGAGCATATATGAGAAGTCAAGGCTGCAGGTGCTGCGCAATGTCGCATTCGATACGATCTATTACACGATCCCACCATTCGTTCTCTTTCTCGGATACGTGCTTACTCCGACAGGTGAGATTCGCCTTTCTGGGAAATAACTGGAAATAGCAGTCTCGACATTTGATTAACGAGACTGAATACCCGGAACATTGATAACCCACCATTAAATGTTCAGGTACGAGTCTGAATTTGTGGCGGAATCTGGCTGTAGCAATCTATGATCTCTTCATTGCGCTGTATGTTGTCTGATATGTCTACCATTTGTATCCTTGCATGCATACAAATTAACAACTTCTCTGATCACTTGATGATCACGAACGTAATAACTCTGTCGTGCTCAATCAGACTGTGCAGTACTGGAATTAAAAAAAACTTGTTAGGTTCGCTATTGTGGCGCCCCTTCGACTCATCTGGTCGGACATTCGCTTCGAACGAGGAATGCGATCGATGCCTCTGATGGATAGGCTGTACGATAGATGGAGGAGGCGAAGCGCCAAGTATGAATTTGGCTCTATTCAATAGTTCCAAATCCCCTAGATTCTTTGATGATGAAACATATCCGGGCTACTTACTAGGGTTGACAATTCAATGATTCAAGGGGAGAGGAAGGATGGGAGATGCAAATCGATCAATTATTCCTTGAAGAAGGATGGGAGAGAGCTGCCATCCTTGAAGAAGGATGAGAATCCTTCCTCAAGGATTGAGGGGGAGTAAGGACTTTATGAACTCTGAGACTTAGGGAATCTTAAGGTAGGGCTTGGTGAGTCTACATGGAGTATCTTT
This sequence comes from Pristionchus exspectatus, assembly GCA_911812115.1. Classification (NCBI taxonomy): domain Eukaryota; kingdom Metazoa; phylum Nematoda; class Chromadorea; order Rhabditida; family Neodiplogasteridae; genus Pristionchus; species Pristionchus exspectatus. The sequence goes on from OU461582.1 coordinate 12,124,898, forward strand.
GGCGTTGCATACTTTCTGCTGTGAATGGAGCGATTCAGGGAAATTTGGAGAGATAGCATGGGTAAAATGGTCCCGGGCCCTAGTTCCTTCTAAGCAAACCAAAGTCTTGTTAAAAATTACGAAGAAAGCCTTTATCAGGCCTTTTGTTTGCTTACTAACTCAGTCCCTAATTTCCCTAACCCTTAAACGGCCGAGAACACCGCTTCTCTCCCTCAATCCTTGAAGAAGGATTCTCATCCTTCTCCAAGGATGGCCGCTCTCACTCATCCTTCTTCAAGGAATGGGGCGATTTGCATACTGTTGAAAAATGAAAGGAAGGCCTTCCTCTCATCCTTGAATTGTCAACCCTACTACTTACCCTTTACTCACCTATCCTCATTTTTCCCCCCTCTTCTCGGCTGACAAGGATTTTCCTTGAATTATGAAATTAGGAACGAGGAAATGAGCGATTATTTTTGCAGGGTCGAATCGGAATTACACAGTAGTCACCGTGCGAGTGGTGATGAACAGAATCAGTACTTTGCTCAGCTCGATCGAGAATGGAGATCGGAAAGAGCTGTGTCCATCAATATCGTCATATAAAAATCACATTATATTGCTGGTAATCTTGCTTATGTTATCAATCAATAAAGTGTTATCAAAGTGATTGAAGTCCGCGATTCAAGTTCTCCGAAATGCAATGAGAGATCTCGTGTTTCACGTGAGTGATGAGATGAATAAGCTTTCATCTTGATAGCGTATTTGTTTGTCGCCTGATCAAACTGAAGAGAGCCCCACACCATCTCTTTCCATCTCCGTAGAGCGCTAAACTCTTTCCCGCCCTCCATCAGTTTTTTAAACTTGCCCCAAACCCTAACGCTTCTCGTATCATTCATGTTCACTTGGTTTGGCTCGATCGAAATAGTTCGTTTAGGAATGATTAATATCAGAGAAAGATGGGAAAGGAAGTGGGCGAGTTACATGAAAATACGAAGGAGGAAAGAGAGAACAACGTAATGAATCAAGTCGACCCATCAAGTAGATGCATCTAAATGATCATTCTTAATGGCCCTTCAAAATGATCGATGTGCGATACTGAATACGGCGCAGAAAACATGTGCGTGAGAGAGAGAGTTATAGCGGAACATTTGGAATTTATTCTATTATCTCGTTTACCGAGTGGAAAGTTAAAAAATGTTCTTCTCTGATCCCTCTTTGAGTGATCGTTCCTCAACCTGCTACTCTTCCACATCAATGTAAGTGGCTAGAATATCGCTGAAACTTCTCGATGAAACATTCCATCCTATTAGTGAGTAGTGAAGAGCTCTCCTTCTTCGCAAACAAGAATAAGAAGAGTGTTCGTAGGATGTTTTTTTCACAGAGAGTTTCATCTTGAGAGCTGATTTGTTTGACCGCCTGACCACACTATAGAGAGTGCACCCTCTTCATCCTCTTCGGTAGAGCATCATCTGTACATACTAAGTTCTTCTATCGCTCCATCCCTTATTTTTTATCAGTTGCATGATTGTCACTCTCATCAGCTTCATTCTGTCAATCAACGTCTCATCACTAAATTTCTTCTTCCTTACAATGGCCATCGAAAGGACCATTTCGATGGGCCACTTTCTCCTTTCCCCCTGACTTATTTCCCTCTCATTTTCACTTTCACTTTCGGTTTTGCCCGTTTGAAATTGTTGGTTACGGGACGGATTACAGGGAGGGTGGAGAGGGGGAAGAGAGGGTGTATGTCAAATCTGAGGAAAGAAGAAGAGGGAGGGGGCATACGTTCTTGAAATAAATAAGCCATGAAGTTGTTTGACCCATCATATCAAAATGATCTTCGGGAAAAGTTGAATAAAATGCTGCTGAGTGGAGAATGATTTCTCTATGAACCTCACGTCTATTCATTGTGATTCCATTGTTGTCTGTTGATTCTTCTCCCCCTTTTTTGCAGCTCTTATATTCCCAACATGTGCAATATCTGCATTTGCTTCGAATCAAATTTGCTTCGTGTTGCGCACTGCCTAATCTTTTCTTCTGCCAGCATTTAATGATGAGCCTTCGTTTGCGCAATCTTCTTCTGCTCTTCATGATATTATCGGTCGGAGCAACGGTGAGAGAGCATAATAGATCACTGAATCATGCAACTCTTAATTGCAGGCGTCACATGGGGTGCAAAAGTGCGAACAACAGGGGGTGCCGGTAAGATAATTCCAGTAGCTCATTCAATGGATTAGATATTCGTTGCAGGATTCAGTGGAGATGTGGAGAGAGCACACAAAGACGGTTAGTGGCTACCGTCCTTGACTAAGTATGACTGACCACCGTTGTAGGAACACGTGGAGAATTTGGAAGAAGAAGAAAAGATGGTGACAGGATACCTCTGGCCTTTCATTCAACTTTTTCAGGAATCGAAAAAAATATTCATCTACAATCCGTATCTCGGATACCATCATATTCACTTCATGACAACTATCGCAAATGCATTGGATGCTGCGGGACACAAAGTGGTGAGAGACGGGAATTATGCTGACCTTCAACCACAGAGGGGGGATTTGTTGCATTGTTGCAGGAAACTCTATAGGGAGTGAGATTGCGATAGACGCAGAGAAAGCACTAGAGAGCTTGCAAACATGCAATAGCTGAGCGATGATCTCTCCTCTAACTTGGAATTTGGAACTTAGCCTTGAATCCCGCTTGTACTGATGTTGTTGTGCTAATGTGTGCGACACTTACTGTCAATAACATTCCGTCAGGCAATAATTAACCGATCCATCAGAGAGATGTGACATAGGAATAAGAACTTCTGAAAGTAGATTATAAAATCTTAAATAACTTTAAGACGATGCTGGATTCGCTGATCTATCCGGATCTCAAGCAGCCAAAGAGAAGAGAGACGATTCGTGTGAGATTAGAGAAAATAGGAAAAAAATTGAAAAAAAAACGTAAATTGCAGGTCATGACGGTTAAACAAAATGCCGTAACGCGTAAAATCGCTGAGGATGGCGAATCGGAGAAAGGATTGAAGACATTTTGGACTGAACCGTCTCTTGCAACTAAGGTCAGAGATCAGGGCGGTACATACGAAAACATGATTTGCAGGTCAAAGCATTTTATAGTTTCTACAAATCTGTGACTGGTTTCAGTACGATGATATCCTCGCAATGCGAAGGTTCTTTATTTATTATTTCGCTATGCTAAATGTTCCATTGAAGACGTTCTCAAATCCGATGCCTTGAAGATAATACGCAGAGAATCATATGACCTAGCGATTACTGAGGTCTTTGACTTTTGCGGAGTCGGTGGGTCGAGGCGCTGTTCCATATTTTTTGAATCATTATTGTCAGGAATTTTTAATGTGATGAATGTGAAGAAAACAATTCTCGCCTCGTCTGTTCCTCTCCATGAATACATTGGAGAGAAACTCGGACTTCCAAAGGCTTTCGACGTAGTTCCCAGTAAAATTCGTTTATTATTACGATCTCCATAGCTAGAGTTTACAGCAAAGTTCACTACGACAACAGCGAAAGAGCACCGAGAAAATTATGATCAATACGACAGATCTGGATTGGTAAAAAATATATTCGAATCCGCAATATTGGGACAGTGAGTGAAAGTAATCTACTTCTCTGATACTGTTTTTTTCAGAAATATATTTGGATATTTGGAAATGAAGGAATCTCTACTGTTCCAGAACGAGTTCCCCGAAATTCCTTTTCCTGGATTCGAAGTTCGCCGCTCTTTTTTCTCTTGTTTAATGTATTTTGTTTCAGGGAATACTCCGAAAATCTCATTCTCTTCTTGAAAACGTGCATCCTCTACTGGATTTGAGCAAGCCAACTCTCAATGCGATTCTTCCCATCGGTGGAATTACAGTGTACAAGACAGAGACAGAGCAATATTCTGACATGGTCAGAATTTTTAAAACGTTTTATATTTTTGTATTTATTTCAGGAAACATTAGTAATGGAGAGGATAAAAGAGACAATTTTAAATGCGAAGAAGATCAATTTAAAAGTTGTTCTGGTTTCGTTCGGAACGGTAATGGACACCTCTACCATGAAGGACGAAATAAAAGAGTGCGTTGTGATTTGCGGTGATTTGCGGAGGTGGTTTGATATTTTTTCGCAAATTTTTAGAAACCTGCTCCATGCTTTCAAAGATGTAGCGGAAACAACGTTCATTTGGAAGGCGAAAAGGGAATTACTTTCTCGCTTCGAAATCCCCAATAATGTGCACGTTCACGCTTGGTTGCCTCAGAACGACTTACTCGGTGAGCTCTTCTGTTGTATAGATGGATCGGCCGAGAAATGACTTTCCTCTGTTCACGTGCTCTCTCGTCCGACTGACCAGTGAGAGGGTTCGCCAAATGAAGAGTCAATCTCTTGTGAACCGTGCTTGTTCTTCTGGAACACAATAAATAATTACATTGCAGCCTCTGGCGATATCGATCTCTTCGTCAGTCACATGGGAATCGGATCGATGACTGAGGCTGCGTACAAGTGAGCACGATGAATATTCCGTTTCTTCACTCCTCGTTCTCTCTCGTCACTCTGACCAGTGAGAGAGTACAAGGAACGAAGAGACGGAATCTTCATACTGACTGCACTTCTGCTCCTAATCGATTACACTAATTACAATATTAGTGGAGTCCCGATGGTGGCCGTTCCAATCTTCGTCGATCAACACTACAACTACGCGTGCGCCAAGCGATTGGTTTGCATTACTCAGAGGCTATTACGTCCGAAATATATTTCTTACAGAAAATTGCCAATTTCGTTGACAAGTATAGTCTTCAGTCGACTTCGGAAGACCTTCGTGCTGCCATTCAGAAAGAGCTCAATAACGGGTAATTTATTGGAGAAATTGGCAAGATAATTAAAGTATCTTGAGGAGAACGAAGGCTAAATCGATAGAATTAGCGGCGACTCTAAAGAAATTCGGAAATCAGACGAAAAGGATGCTGGATCATGTGAGTATAGGGAGTATAGGGAGTGTGAGTACATTTCTGATAAAATATTTATCGATACGCTTCAGATCGATTTCATTCTCTCCTTACCCGACAACAGCGAATCGACTGCTTTCCTCAATCATCACCATGGGATGAATCTTATGCTCAATTTGAGATCACTGCTTCATCTCGTCCCATATTATGCGGTACGTGTATTTGTTTTGCATGAAATAATATGGCTCCATGAAATTGACAGGTTCCGGTAACTATCGTCCTCTTCATTGTTGCGTTCATTGTTCTTGGATATATCGCATATTGCTGCTGTATAGGATTCGAATATGTTCTTTCGAAAAAACAAGAGCGAACAGTAGCAAACGGAGGACAGCAGGTGGAAAATGATACAAGTGTTTCGCCCATTGAAAATGGAACAACGAGCAAACAAGTACACCCGATACACATTTCAGAATTGGGTTTCGGAACAGTGATTTTCATTTCTGTAGTTTTCTACTGTTCACTGTTCGTTGTTCTCGCTTTCATTTCATCCTATTCTTGCTCATTTGTTGTATACGCATCCAATAACACCCCTACATCATCAAATCTAATATTTTTCGTAATTGCCTTCTTCTTCGGTCTACTCGCACTCAATTGTTGGAGCCCACGCTTTCGCGCTGTATCCCAGTTCACAACTTGCATTTTGTTGGCGTTTTCGACCTTACTATTTGTTCTAACGTGCTGTGATTCGTTTGCTACCTATATGTACTATGAGATAAGAACTTGAATACAATTATTCTGCAAATATTTGGTTACTCCAGTTTTATGCAATGATAAACTATTTGCAGACTCGAACACTGGCTGAAGATCTATGAATCAGTGTAACCATATTGGATAAAAAGTTGATAACGATCTATCTATGATAAGTTAGTTCTCAAGTAAGAGGAAGCGGGCAAGTGCTTCTATAACTGAGTACGATTCTCTCACCTGAGAATGTGTTGCTTTTTTCTCGGCTTTTTTTTACCCAAAAAAGCCCCTAATTCAAAAGAATAACAATTTAGAATGCATTTCGACCAATCGGAGTTTTGTCAGGTCTCAATTTCTTCTATTGTGGCGGCTGAATACTCTTCACTCGTGATATGCTTTGCTTTTCGACTGCATTGCAATTGACTAGTATCCTACGTCGATAATCAATTATTATTTAAAAATAAGCTATCCGTGGGAATAAAATCTCAGGAATGACATAATATTCTCATGACAAGACTTTGTCTTCATTCCGAAGCACTCTTTGAAGAATTGCTATCAACAGCCTGAAATCAATCTTCAATTATCATCGAGAAATCAACGTATACCGGTACAGTTACTGTAGAGTCAACATCAATAATTACACATCGATAGAAATACACTGCAATAGTTATTCGATTTTAGTTGAAACTACGTTAACACGTACGGCTGGCGAACCCGTACACAATCATAATTGCGAAATATGTTTGCACTGATATCATTGGCGAAAGGAACATGATACAGGCTTCTAGTAGCGACTGAAAATGCCAAACATTTAGATGCCGATATGGGTAAAATATTAACCTGATGAAACTTGGATAGGGAAAAGACTTGCGCTCGCTTCTCGGGTAAAATCGTGGCGCAGATCACTGTTCGCGATGTGTTCACGCAATTGTCGCCGATTCCGAATAAGACGGCGACGAGCAGAGGCAGATACGGAATGAAATCATATTTTGAGCGTCTGTTGCATGATCATACAATATGGGACTTCAAACTCGGTCTAACTCATGGAGTAAGAAACCGAATGGAATTAGGGAAACCTGCAGCCTTCCCCATATTCTGAGCCATACTTCGGCTCAATGAGCATTGTTTCCTCGTTGGTTCGTGTTGTCGTCGCCCAATTCGGCGTGGACATCACAATTAGTAGCATGGCGAACGAGAAACAGCAGCATCCTTAACGAGTCATTAATCTAATCATCTCCTTAGCTGATTATTAACTCACCTATGGTAAGAGTTGGAAGCTTGGAGAAGTTGTTGACGCGTTTGCATACTGCTCCAATGACAAATCCCACTAAAAGCCAAATATTTAGGCATTAAAACTTTCGGTTTGTCGAAAATATGGTTATGGAATGTCTAATCGCAGAAGATCATTCAATTTCATCAATACTCACTCAGCATGTTGCTCAGTCCGAATACGATCGAATAGTAGGCTGGAAGATAAATGTTTCTCGAAAGTTTTCTTGAAAATGTGAGTGTTGTTGGGTACACTGCGGCCCACACGCCTGACACGAATTGCATTGCTCATATTATGCGATATGTCAGCCCATGGGCTGATTCTTGTTTCACGAACTCACAACCCGCTAATCCGATGTAGCCAAACAATGGTGCCAACTGGAGCATGTACCTCTCGCCCACGGTGTTCATTGTTTTCCCTGAATCATGAATACAATTCCCTTCCCAACCCCCGGAAAAAATAGGATTAAACCACAGCATGTCCGCAGAATAGGAATGTGCTCACTAAACAGCCAACTCACTCATTTGTTCGCCAAATCCAACGCGTACTTGAGTGACAGTGGCAATGGAATCTTCAACAGCGCGTGTCGGTAGCAGCGCATAAATGATGTTCGATCCAAGAGTAACGACGAGCAATGTGCCATAAACGGTTCTGAAGACGAGAATAATAAGAAAAATCGAATTACAAAATGGACATTAAAATCACGTTGTTTGAAGGGAAATCGAACAAGGAAAGAATTTTCCCTCACCGAATCTCATTGTCGGAGTAGTTTCGATAATTTGCAGCCGTCTCATTGAATAAGCCATCATCTGGTTCTATCTCAGGCTTCATAGTGAAAAGTAGGACTATGCCGCCAACTGTTGCACTAGAAAGATGAATGTGAAGATTCGCTAATTTGATATCGACTCACCTGCTCATAGATAACCCCCAGGTAAGCGCCGAATTTCGTTCGATCGTTGCGGTTGTCGAGTGTTCAGTGGTGTAGCCGGACTGGCCCGTGAAGAACACTGCATTTATGGAAAAAAGAAATGATAACCGACAATCTGAAATCACTCCTTCCTGGTTGATGGTTCCACATGGAGCCATGATCATAAATGTTTCAACCCGGTATCCCCGTGGTTCGACTCCCAGTCTATGCCTTGCAATCTCTAATGAAAAAGCAAAGTGTCATACACGCAAAGCCGAATCCGAGCAGTACGGACGTGATATAGAAGGGCGCCCAGTGAACGAAAAAAAATGTGAAGAGATGAAGGGAGAAAAGGAGAGATCCGATCACGAGCGCCCACTGATAAATATTGTTTCGTTCTCGAAGGAGCATTGATGCTATTTTTAAAAAAATTTAAATTTGTGAGCGCGAAAAAGCATACTTTTGAACCGAGAATGCCCAGAGACCAGGGCGCGGCGAGATTTGCAAGATTCGTGAACATACAGTGCACTGCGATTCTGAAATGTTGATTCAACGAAACAACAACGCAGGCCAATAACATAATTCTGAGTGCGTGGTATTCCGCTTGAAACGATTCCTAGTGCAAGGGTAGACATGTCTCTCAAATTATGTTGCCTAGTGTATTGAAATGCATTTTAAAATAAAATTTCATAAAAATTAAATGTACCCGTAGTATCCGGCGTGCGCGTCAATTCTTGCGGGCGATCTATCGTGTACTGAGTGCATCACTGATTCGACAATTGTCACTTGCGTGTCGTAACCTATTGAGACAGTACGAATAGCACATCAATTCCACACATATTTCGCCGATCATAAATTGAAATTTAAAAGGCGAATGCACGCACCGGTGAACATGCACATTTGACCGATTCCGAGCAGAATCGCGCATATCAGATCGTACCGAGACTCGAGCATTACTCCTCTTTTTCGAAATGTACTAGAACACTTCAAAATTCGAGAAAAAGAGTTGGGGTCGAAAATAGGTGGGTGGATAATCTCTGAATTCGATTTATTTTTCATGTTGCCAGTCGATAGTGATCTCGACCGAAACAACATGCTTTGCTTTGTCAGAGTACGCAGCATCAGGAAAAATAGAGTTGTTTACCCAGCATCGTGGTTACACATATTGAAGGCGATCGTAAAGTTGACCGATAAACGCAGTGGATGATGGCATAATAATCTCATTATCATTTTTCTTATTCTTCACTAATAGTATGCGGCAATTTTTGGAATTGTTATCGCTATATCGATACGCTGTAGTCAAAACTCTTCTTCTTTATTGAATCGAATCTAACCCGCATGCCGTTTGCATTTATATCTTTAATGGAAACAGGTCTTTACAGGTGTTGGAAATTATTCTGGCTGAACAAACCGGGCACATCGATTTCTTTTTTGTGGGGCATTCTCCCATTATAATACGGTAGATTTAGAATGTATTTGAAAAATCATACATTCTCTCCTGATCCTGTTTTGATTGTTCCCAGAAATAATGCGATTCTCATTACGGGCAGATGAAACGCACAGCAAATATATTTTATCACTATTACCATTTGTCACCTGCCAATCGACGATCGGCTCTCGCATTCATCCACTTCGTTCTCTTGAACACTGAATCTAGTGTGTTCATTCAGCTTTTCTGAAGTTCATTCGAAATGGCAGAGGTCGACGTGACATCACTAAAGGAACCGCTCTTCCTACCATTAGAGACAGAACTGACAATCGCCCTCGCGCAACGCATCATCTTTGGCGTCTCGTGCTGCCTTCACGTCTCCGCACTCTACTGTCTACTGAAGGAAACGCCCCCGCACCAAACCGGGATCAAACCCTTCCTAGTGACCTTACAGGCAAGACCAGATTCGTTACATCTTTATATTATTTCCCACCCCACGCGGAATAAAGAGACCGGGAAGAGGCTGATTAAGTACCTCGCCATCTCCCCTCTTCATTCCTCCGGGGAAAGAGGGGTTGCTTCCTCCGGAGGCTCGCTAGCCGGCGCATATCGTTCGGTGCGCATTCCTATCGCACCATAATTTCAGTTCTCCGTCATGTTTATGGACGTTTTCGAAACGATTCTATTTGACCCTGTGCCTCTCGCTGAAGCTCTCGCGGGCTACTGCCGTGGACTGCTGTGTTCGATTCTGCCGTTGACCGTAATTAGCGTAAGTGAGACTTGATGATCACTAGAGTTGTACGTTCGCTACCACCTATTTCTCTGTACTCTCGCGCGCGCACTATTTCCTAGCTACAATCATCTGGAACAAGAAGAGCGGCTGGTAATCCCGATGATATCGAACGCACAAACCAATTCTGAACTAGAAAATGTGGAAATGGATTGCAGGGCGCAGCGTACGGTGGAGTGGCGGCGATAGGTGTCTCTCAAGTCGCATGCATTCTCGTCCGACATCAAGCAATGATGCCGAATTCGCACTCGTTCAAGCTGAGAAAGGCAAGAGTGACGATAAATGTTGAATTGACCTCGAAATATGTGCCCGGGGGATTGAACAGCCGGCGGCTCATATTTCGAGCTCTAATGTTGACCTGAAGTTTGAGATGCAGAAATTATCATGCTTATGAAAAATAAATTTCAGAGAACAATTCATTGTTTCCTCATTGTTCTCATCATTGTATTTTTCGTTCCTATCGAGCTTTTCGCATCGTACCCGTCCACAGACGAGGAAACGGAGAGACTGATCAATGAGGTGATCGAGACACTAATCAATTTGCTACAATAATTCTCTGTCCCATTGCGAATCTGCAATAGAAATCTTCAACAAGGTTTTACTTTCCGGATGAGAAAATAACATTGTATTATGTGTTCAATAACGATCCATGCTGTTCTCAATCATTTCGGAACAATTGAGAATTCTACGAAAGGCTATAATCTTGGAAAGATCACTCCGTTGGCAGAGTCGCTATGATATCAACTGGATCCGCGAGAGGGGCCGATACGTCGTGCTTGCTGACTCTCCATTCGTACGCTCAATCTTGCAATTTCTGATAGCGGTGAATGTGCATTTAATGTAGTGATGTTTGTGATTTTATCTTTACCTGTTTTAACTTATTTCAAGATTACGCAAATGCCCAATCCTTCCTTCCTTCTATGACGATTTCCAGATAATATTTTCGGTGAATAGTCGGTGCCTGGCATCCCTGTCCGTAAACGAATCTTCAGTATCATTGGTCCAATTTCCGAAGCAAACCTAATCGTATATTTATTCCCAACTTCTTTCCCAACTGGTTGTGCATATCAAATGTTCCGACGGGGGATCACTTGGGGAATTGTTCTCACTTGGATTATTATACTACAAGCCGATTTCGCCTTCGGTGGGGTCTAATCGGCTGGCAGAATTCACCGCTGCGCAGTTCGCTCCCCATTAAACAATTTCGAAAGTGCGTGCGACACGTTTCGACGAGTTTACAGTTTGGAGACTTGTTTACATGACTTTCGAAATAGTAGGCAAACACACATACGCAGGAAGGACACTATACTTTATATATAGTAGATTGCAGGATATGCTGCTCTTCATTATTTTTGATGTGGCTCCCTTCTGGCATATGCTCCATGTACTCAACAAAGAAGTGAAATTTTATAAATTTCTACAATTCAATATTTTTAAAATTCCAATTTTATGGGTGGCATGCCCCAGCCGTCCGAAATCATCCGAGCCATTGCAGGCAAATCATAGCAAACAAGCGAAATCGGCCATTCGGAGGTCCTTACAGAGACTCTTTGTACAGGTGCGACACATTCCGATATTATTTGCCATAGTCTTAGCTTATCCCAACAAAGAGAATAAATGAAATGTGAACGTTCGATTTAGAGTTTCGATCTCAACAGACTCTGAATGCACATTTGGCAGATTATTCATGGTTACAGCTCAACATCCCCCTATTGTTTGTTACGATCCCGATGATATCGCTTTCGTTCCAAGCGCTCACTCGTTGCTTTCCATTCAGTTAGTTTCCTCTCTTTTCACTATTTTCGAAAATAATGTGTTTCGAATCTCACAACTCGAGAGGGCGAGAGAGTGTGTGAAATGAAGAGGCGGTGGCCTTACCTCGATCTATATTTCAGTTGTCTCACCACTAGCCATCTTCACTCTTTATCTCCATCCGCTCGTGCACAATCTCTGCTTGCTTCTTCTCATGCCAACTTACAGGAGGTAGGAATTGGGGCTGTCCAAATGAAGAATACGTCTCATCATACCCCGTACTATCTCGTAACTCTGACCGGTGAGAGAGCAGGAGGAATTAAGAGACGGCGTCTTCATTGTGGAGCAAGGAATGACAAACGAAACATTTCTTCTCATCCTGGGCGATCTCTCGTCGGTCAGATAGACGAACGAGTACGCCAAATTAGGAGAGGCTCATTACTTGTTATTATCATTATAAGTAATTCCCGCTTTTCCAGGGTGATCACAGCGGGACTTTCGAAGCTAAGTGCGAAGAGGAAAGAAGAGAAAGTAGTAAGTAGACCGAAGTGCGATCCGTTTAATAAACTTTGAAAGCTTGCCGATTAGAGTGACGAAAACGACTGGTCGCACGAATATGACAAATCACGAATGATTTTGAGATTAACTTCCACTGGAAATGAAGGTTCATTCTCTCTCAAAATGGCTAGACGGCGCGCAGTTTACAGTACATCTACTCATGAAATAATCTCATAATTCCCGAAGAATTGCTGCTGGTGTCATATTCGTCAGAGGTTGACCATGATGAAATGATAGAATCATTGATCGGGAATATCTGTCCGCATAGTTGTCCTTAACCGTGACCCGAACACGTTTAGCAGCCGGCTATACCGACCTAACCAAAGCTTCTCGTCACATGGCTTGATGTGGAATCACTTTGTCTTTCACCTTTTACAGTGAATCTGAAAAAAAGAAGAAGGCATTACGGCCGGGAGTAGGGAAGATAAAGGAAGAGGGAGGAGTGAGGGGATATGGATCATTCCTTGCAGAAGAGTGGAGGGTGGTCTCTCTCCCTCAAGAGTGAGAGGGGGATTAGCTCTTGAATAAGAGTGAGAACTCTTCCTCAAAAGTAGTTTGAGAATCGTTCTAGGAAGATGTGAGGGGTTAGGAAGGGCGAGGAGATCAGGAAGATCACTCGCCTCCTTCCCTCCCCCCCCCCCTCGAACGTTCGTTCAGCTACGAGAGGAATGGAGAATATTCGCACGATACCGATAGTTGGATTTTGCAGTTTCAAGAAGTTGTGCACGCGCTTGCAAACAGCGCCGATCGCAAAATCCACTGAGACATACTAATTCAGGTGTGTTATTCACAGCTCAAAAATGGTGCAATCCCGTGACTACTGAGCATTTCTGCTTAGCTTAACACAACCGAATATTAGGCGGCCAGGATGATGGCAAGTTTCTTCATGAACACGAGTGTTGTCGGATAGACGGAGCACCAAATGCCTTCAAAAAATATATTTTGTTCAAACCTTTTTTTCAATGCATGTCTATTCTTGAAGCAATTAGCTCGAAGCTATTTGAATCATTCACCTGTATATCATTAGCTGTATAAAAAATCTAACAGTTGCTTTCAGCCGTCGCTCAATCACAATCCAGTTGACAATCTTGCCTACCGATACTACTGTAGCTACCATTCGTCTGATATCTCTCAATTCCACATAGTGGAACTGAATAAGTGATTTTCCGTTAATTTAGCAACCACTTATTCAATTTTGTGTCTGCACAGCGTCGTCGTCGTATGTTAGGGGGGGGGGGCGTATTGTTACACGAGTATGATAACTAAATAAATTCGTTTTTGTTATTTGGAATAGCGCCCTTTCTCTTTCTCATGCCCATAACATTTTTGTTATATTTGTTGATGAAAAACGGTTGTCATTTCACGCACAGTAGTGTCGTACGTATTTATCGTTCTCGCTCAATTATGATCATTCTTACCTCTCAGATACTCACTCATTCGTATTTGTCAGTGACCCCCCCCCCAATGGATAATCATCCCGTCCTCTACAAAGTATTGTCGATTGCAGAGCGAGTAAATCTCAGTGAGCACATTTTTAGAAGCTAAAAATGATCATTCCAATGAAGGTATTGCCTTGTTTCTTAATCTCGTACTTCTTCTTCTTATTCTTCGTCGCACTTCCAAGGACATTGGCAATTATCGATTTCTGCTCTTCGCATTTGTTCTCAACGACATATTTTTCACGACCCTGCACGCAGTTACGCTTCCTGTGAGTTTGAAATTGGACAAAACCTCATGAATTTTCAAACAACGAAAAAAAATTCAGATTGCTTGCACTTACGGTGATGCATTCATCATTTTTGCCTCTGGTCTATGGAGTTCACAGGTATTGGAAACGACCAAATTTAATTGCAATACACTTAGGGGCCACAACATAGATAGCCGAATTCAAGCCATGGGGTCAAATGCGTTTTCAAACTATCTCTTGTGGTCCCAATAACATCATACATTTGGCTGTTTGTTGATATCTTGTCTCTGAGCCGCGCTAGAGCCCGAGAAGTGCGCGCGCAACCCTCTGGGGGAGAGGAGGGAAAAGCGAGACGAGAGGGAAAGGGGGCGGAGCCTAATTAGCGTGTGTCTCTCTCCCTCCCCCCGCCCTCTCGCTCGCCTCTCCCCGCGCAAAAACACAAGCTGGGAAAGCATGCTAAAAATCCAATTTTTTCTCTAAAAATCCTAAAATATTCAGTTTAGTCAGAAAATCGATATCCCAAGAGAAAATTCAAACTCGAACCCATAGAAACAGCCAATTCCCTACTTTTAAGTCCAATTTTTATCTAATTAGTGATGATATTCAATCTTCGGATAGTGTTCGATCGATTGGGAATGGTAAGAGCTATCCATCGCGCTATCAAACGTCCGATTTGGTTTAGAATGAGCTTTGTGTTTTTGTCTTCTCGCTTTTTGGCTAAATCATGTCAGAGCAAAGTGGGCGGGGCTTGTGGTCCCTAAATACACTCGTTCAGCTGTCGATATCGTACTACGCAGCGACATTCTCACAAACGATGCCACTGCTAATGCATCTTTTCATCTATCGATTCTTGGCGATGAAAATGTGAATATACTATCTCAGATAATTCTAGAAAATGCCAATCTTGCAGGCCTCAGAAGATCGCACTCTATACTCCACTCAATACCGCGATGATTGTACTGGGGACAGTGATCACGGAAAGCAACATCTGGTGAGTCAAGTGAAGTGCGGTCTGATGCGCGGAAGATAATATGTCTTCAACTCAAGTTCATTGTCTTTGATCGCGCAGGTGTTGGGGCTCCTATTATCTCTACGCGCCTGACCCCGAATCCGTCGTCTATGTGAAACCGTTTTTCGTTAACTCATTTGTCGGGTTCGATTACCTAGCGCAGCTGTATTGGGTCAGATAGTTTTTCCGTTCATGATTTCTTTATGATGTGAATATAGATCGGCGATCAATTTCGATGGACAAAAGCCGCGATCACTCTATCGTTCGACATCTTCCTTGGCTCATTCCTCACTGTGATTATCTATTGCTCGTTCAAGATTTTCAAGCATTTCGAGTGGGTTACTTTCCCAATGAGTCAACGAGAACATGCAGGAAAAACACGGCAAATTGGAGCGTTCTTACGAGAAATCTGCAACGGCAGCTATTTCACATCTTGATTATTCAGGTACCTATCATTGTAATTATTATCAAAATCACTATCATTCACCTAGTAGCCTACGGTTTTTCTGTCGATTTTCTTGAAAGGTCTCTAGAGAGCAGTCACAACAAGTGTGCGCTAGCTATCTCATGAACAGATCATGCCATCTTCTCATAAGCACTCCCCACACTCCCCTTCCATTAACAGATGATCGTTCCCATGATCTTTGTGTTTCTACCCTGCGCCGGAATCATTTCACTGCCCATGACGAAATTGGGTAATCGAGCAACTTTAATTTCGAAAATAGAATCTAAAATCAGGACTGAACGTCTTTCCGAATCTCGTCTCATTCTCGCTCACATTCTTTCCTATGCTCGACGCTCTCATTGTTATCGTTGGCGTGAGAAGCTACAGGTATTTTGATTACAAAGTGCATTACGAAGTTGTGGCTCAAGCTTTGCCGTATTCCAGAAGAGCGGTCTTCGCAGCAATCTTACCGAAGCGGGTGATAGATTACTCGCAAACTCGACTCAGCCAGACTAGCGGCTCAACATTTCGGACTGTAGCCAATTTCGATTCCACTCGAAGGGTGTCATAGTATCTATGTTTATAATCTTACTTTTTCGTGAAACTTTTTCACCGCATAATGATATTTTTTCTGTTCATTTTCCATCTATAAAAATTTGTCTTGATTGTACATAATAGTTCACTGTTTGGAATCAGTTGCGATTATTTTTTTCTCGTATTTTATAACACCACAAACAGTGAAGATGCTGCCTAGTCCGAGCAATTTAGTATAGATCGTATTGTGCTCTCGCATCTTGTCTAACGTTGATCAATTGCTTTGTGACACTGTTGTATATGAGACTAGAAGTAATAAGTATGATCCAACTCTAAATATTCATGCGTGTTGACTCTCACACGGAATTCCCCTGAAAGTGCAATATACCGTAATCTTGCACTTCCCCTATATTTTCCCTGGCCTAAAATATATTGGCTAGTTGATTCCTTCGCTACCCAACCTGTCAAGTGGTTGTTGGCAATTCCTTTCACAAGTATTCTTCTCTACGCTTCGTAATAAACTTCTATTGGCTACAACTGGCACTAGTTTATCACACCGCAGCAAGATACACAACAGATACATTTTGTGAAAGTTGTCCCAATGTAAGAGCTGAAATGCACCGTTTAGAAAGAAAACATGGAGAAAAGACTTTCCTGGATAGGATGGTGTTCTCTGCTAGAGCATTATTAGCATGCCCATGTGTGTGTGCGAATAATTTCATGTTCATGGCACGTTGGATTATGCCAGTGTTTTTGTTCCACCCTTGATTCGTAGCCAACTCACTAGGAGAAAAACGAAACATATTATTTCATTGTAGTTTGGAAATATATATTATTTCGGAATCTTGAGTGCTTCATTTATCCATCTGATTTAAAGATATTTTTATTCAACGATAATCAAATATAGAGGTCTCAGAAAATGAACAAAAATAAGCATTTATTATTCTATCTAGAATCCGACCCACACCTTGCACCTGTCGTCGTCAACGGGATACATTGGAGTGCCTCGTCTGAAAAATGCATATTTAAATTTGTTTATCGATGTTTCAAACTAAAATTTGCCAAATTGCTCACTTGCACAGGAAGTCTTGTCCGAACTGGGGAATGTCCTGCATCACTTGATCAACGCGGCACGAAGAGGGCGAATGCACGTCAGTCATCAACTAAATGTCATCATTGATCTTTGATCTCTCGTTTGATTGTTACACCTGCTTTGCCAGCCGGTCGTCGGTGAGCTTCATACACCACGTGCCCCCGTAGGTAATCCAGAAGATCTGAAGCTCACATTGATGATTATGCCATTTATCTAGTGTGTGCAGAAGGAATGAAGAGCGCACACACACAGGATAGGTCGGCCGTCGAGAGCTTTGCCAAACGTATCTTTTATGTCGAAACGCAGTTTCGGTCTATCTCTCCGGTGATCATTAGAATTGTGCACATCCTACCTGTTCAGGGGTAAACTGTTCGAGTCCTGGCAGTCTCTTCTCCGTCTCTCCCTTGTCCGAGATGTACTTGTGGTAGGCACGGTACGCAGCTTGTTGACCTGCAAACAGTTCGCTACTTTAACAATGGTGTATTAATCGTCACGCCAGATGCTATCCTAAGCTGAAAACAACAGTGACCTAGCATCTGAAGTCAAAAGAACAGTGAATAATTCCGGATATTCGATGATCAGGCTAGTCGACGAAGAGTGTACCTCCAATATCAGCGATATTCTCTCCCTGGGTGGTCTCGCCATTCACGCATCTCACATTGCCCTTCTTCAGCGGACAGCACTGCGAGTTGAACTGTTGCACGACGCACCTCAAACGATCTATTAATCTTTTTTCTTTCAATAATCTAGGAAATATGTATATGTTCAGTCGTTATCGTGCACCGGTTTCCAGTACAAGGTAGGAATCTGTTTTCCGCAAGAAATGTTCGTAAACAATGTACTGGGCCATGTCGACGAAGCCGAATCGCGAGTCGTCATCGAGGATGGAGCAGTGAGTGAAATCGCAACCGGCCAGCTCACCGATCTCGTTGAATTGCGTACCTAAAGAGCGTATCGATTGTTTGCTACTTTTATACTGATTAAATTTGGATACGAGATACGTTTCTGTGGTTTAGCCAAGGGAATAACCGCTCAGGATGTGGAGAGAGTAGGGAATTATTGGCAGGTGATACTCAGCAAGAAATACAATAAAGGGAAAGGAGTCTACTTGCTTACCCTCATCATCGTATCCATGAGTGAGTTCGTGTCCGCACACTCCTCCCAGACCACCGTAGTTGTAGTTCTGCGGGTACACAAGACTGCAATGCATATTTCTTTCGTCATAACATTCATTTTAAGACGTACGGCTGGCATGCACTAACCATTGGACTCGGTAATTTTGCACTTACTCATTTTCACACTCTTAATTCCGTACATCGTGTGAAATTTTTTTTGTGTGCGTGACAAATTGTTTACCTGTAGAAGGGCGGGTTGACGATTCCGAATGGGATGGTGATCGAGTTGCGCTCCGGTTGGTACCACGCGTTCACTGTCGCGGGCGATTGAAGGAAGTTGGATCTGCGAAAAGCGTTGATCACCAACTGTCGTGAACGTCTTCAAAGACAAAATACAATGCAAAACGAGCGAAAGTGTATTGGTTTTTCGTCATCCCCGCGTGAAGTATACTTAACAGCCGTAAACAACGCATTTTGCGTAGATCCAACTAGTATTGTATTCAACAGAATCGGGTACCTGTCTCCGTCTCCGGCGACGATATCCCATTGCTCTGTGGCCATCAACGCCGTCTTCATCGCCTTCAGTGCGTCCCAGTACGTTGCCAGTCCAGTCGTGTCGGCGAATGCAGCGTAGTTCTAAGAGGGGACAAATTTGAGGGGGGGGGGAATTGAGTGACAGGGGTAATTGTGCCCGAACGAGGGCTGGATGAAGCACGTGATGTGGTGGTACTTTCCACGATTACGATGTGAAATGCAGACTATGCTTGCTGTACGCACGTGATGGTAGGCGTCGATGGTGGTGAAGTCATTGAAGTCCAACCCGAAAACGGTGTCCGGCCAGAGGTAGTTGCGGACGAGTTTGTCGGCTACAATCGTATTCATTATTATCAGCTGTTCTTTCCCACTTTAATCAATTATCTTTGAAATGTATGAGCGTGTGCTTACACTTGAGATGGGCCTTGGCCAGAGAGTCTTTGTCAATCCAGTCGAGAGTATCGAGCATGCCCTGTGATCATTATTGTTCTTGACCGTAAAATATATCTCGAAATCTATGGTGTAGTCTCATCCTAGCGTCAAAACGTTCATGTTCAATTGCTCATTCACAACTGATCGGCTATTTGGTGGCTCATCGTTGGCGTATTCGTTGCCTTTACTTACTCCAAATTCATGAATGATGTTCTCGATCATCGTGGTCACGTCCTTTCGCACGTTGTCACGATCGTCGCGATTGCGCACGTAAGTGTAGCCTGTGAGAGATCAAAGATCAGGAACGGATGTGCGTTGATCACTCAAACAAAAAGCCGTATGTTAAAAAAGACAGCTGAATGTCCAAAGCTGAATGTTCTGAGATTTTTTTCAGAAAATTTTCCGCTAATCTCACCGGGTCCGAACGGCATGTAATCGATCATTGTGTCCACACAACCAGTGCGAATCTCGTCGTTCTCGGTGAGAGCGAGACCCCTGAAAACATTTTTTAACCTGTTGTCATCATTTTACAAGCAGCTTTCAGTGATATTTCTCCATAAACACGCTTTAATTTTTTTTTGCGAAAATACCGATTCGATTTCTCACTTGGAGTTGAGCGGTCGTCGGCTGATCTTTCTCGCTCCATGTCCGCGACGAGTGATGTAGCGATCGAATCTGCAATGTAGAAACCCTTGCCAATCGTTCTGTTTTACCGAGATATTCAACGATTGACAACGAAAAACTTTTTTACTCTAACTCGGCGTAGTGCAAATTTGTGAAGATTTCAATCAACGAGGTCCCATTTTACTTGAATGAGAAGACATCGCCCATCCCTCTCGTATTCTCACACCGCACTCACTTCTTCTCTCCATTCTTTCTTCTGCTGTCTTTCGCGTTCGCCGCGCGGCCATCAGCCGATGGAATGTCGATACCGTACTCGGCCGCGTTGTCCTGCAACGAATTATTTTCTATATATATGACGGCTATATATTTCTCCAGTGTTTTCTACTCACGCTTTTAACTCGAGCGGAATCACACCTATTGCCCTCGATTCATTGCAGAATCATCGCGAAGTAGTTTCTTCTGGCATACATAAAAACAACTAACAATGAGGAAGTGAATGGCGAGGTAGTTAGTGTAGTCGTTGAGCGAGATGTGACCCGAGTCAAATTGGCCATTGAGAGCGGAGAAGTAGTTGGGCTCCGAGAGCACCACCTGCAATCATGTTGCTTTCTAGTCGGATTGACGTTTGTATAATACCTTGAATCCGTTCAGTTTGTCCTCCTTCTTCATCTGGTTCAGTCCTCTTACGTAACTGCCGAGGTTGAGCTTGTGGAAATGATCGTCCAGATTGTCTAGCTGCAACACGCATAGTTTTTCGGACAATGCAATCATCAAATTACTATACGTATCTTCGCACTTTCCCGGTTTCCCAAATGCCTTTCTTGTGATGGCATTTCCAGAAAACTAAAAAAATATCCAATCAGGCTAAACTACTGACATCTGTGAAGGGCGTGTACTGCTGCTTGTAGTTGCGCAGCTCAGTGCCGGGCCACGACGACATGGCGAGCGACGTTTCGATCTGCACCGCCCACTCGGCCACCTGAGACATCCAATGGTATTGTTTGACGGATCCGAGAACGCTATCGCTTGTGTTTTTCAGTGGATAGCTCCGATGCATTAGCTACTGTGTGAATAAGATACCTGCTGTGCGCAAGCCTTGTCGTCGGCGGCACCGACGCAGAATGTGTGGTCGATCGTGACGCCCGTGCTATCGGCGTAGGCAACAAGCAGCTGGAAAAATATGATTTTTTCGCGGCTTCTGACTGCGTTTTTGGATATCTTCCACTGCGATTTGCTAGTAGCTCTAAATGAAATGTAATATATCAATTTTCCGCGTACATCTCGGATGTCGAGAGCGTAGTCCTGAAGCTTGTCGATGTACTGAGGCTTAACGAAGTAGTCACGACTGAAGTGAAGAGCGGGCTGAAAGTAGCATCCATTACACAAGTGAATTTCTTCACATTTCGGACATTTTGGAACAAGCCTGATAATTGTCCACGAATTTTGTCCCATGGACGTTACTTCCTCATTACGTCGAATACATTTCAAACCAACGATTCCGTCTTATTTAAATCCGTTGTATCTACAATCTTGAAAAATATGAGTATCAAAGAAATGCATCACCTGGTTAATGTAGAGGGCATTCTTCTCGTGATTCTTGAAGTCGGCAGTAACGAACGAAGTCATCAAAGGACCGCCAGTGTACTGAACTCAAGAAATTCTAAATGCGCTGTTCGCGGCTTTTCTTTTCTTTGCTCAGTTTCATGCATGGAGAAAGCCATAGAAAAAGGAAATCGATTAACGGCTCACCTTTCGCTCCATGGTTCCCATGGCGCCGAACAGTTCATCTGTGCTCGTAGGAACAGCCTTCACTCCAAACAGAGGGAACCCGAGACTAAAATATGCTCTTGAGAGTCAACGGACATATGTTGATAGTGGTTCAGCACATCTCCGCAGATACCCTACACTAAATATTATATAGGACGAGTGAAGAACCGCTGGAGCGGAAGGCCAAAGATCAATGAAAGAATGGCGTACTCGGCGTTGAGATCCTTCGAGAGTGCGGTCCACTTGGCCTTTCGCACGTCTTTGTCGGATCCATCGAGCTGCGCGTCAGCATAGCACATGATGAGGAACTAAATAGGAGGAATATTGTTAATGAGTCCCAGTCCGCATCATACTGATGCCACCTCAGACACCGCCTATCGGTTCACCAACGTTTTTCTGGTACTTTTCCACGTTCGACTTCAAGTCAGCAAGCTTCTTCGAATCGAAGTAGTCCGCCAGTCCAAGGTTGATCACGTATTGGGTCTCATCGAAAGTGCCTGAAAAGAGCAAAATTAATGCCATTAGAATTTTTGTGTATCCTCAAATTTCAATAGAATTGCAACTCACTCTTCCTTGTCTGTCCGGCGAGGTCTGTGTTTTGGATGTACTTTCCGCAGGAGAAATCGTAGAAGTCTTGGCACGGATCAACTGAACGATCGACGTTCACGATCAGACGGTCTGCGGCTTCCTAAAAATATTTTCATAAATGTTTTTCTTGCATTTTCTCTCATGCTCTGTCTTTAGGTAGCATCATATAGAATGCGTCGTATCTGTACGCAGAAATCTCTTGAACTGACAGTTATTAGCAACTTACCTTCCAATTGGGATCGTCGGAAACATCACCAGTGTTGGGCTGAAAAATTTCAATTTACAGCAACTTCGTGAAGTGATTTATCTATTCTACGTGCAATTGTTCTCGTGCACCTTTCCATCGAATCGTCATCACCCCGTTCTTATCCAACAAAGTTTGATCATTCCTGTCACCCAAGTCTCTTATCAGGAATGAGAATTCAAAGGCGGTGACTAATCGAGGCCGCTTGTGAATGAGCAAGGACGAAAGATGAAAGATCATTCTCCGAAATAAATAAAAATTAACTTCTTTTTTTTTAATGTGATGAACAAAAGTAGGCAAGGCGTCACTATGAATGTTCCTTAGATACTCACGTAATCACTTGTCGGGCATCCTTCATCAGTAGTGGACGGGGCGGTAGATGGAATTGAAGTCGAGGGAATCGGAGTTGATGATATATCGACAACGGGATCTTCGTTGATCTTCAATAAACGTGCTAGTTGTACGTTCAAATGTCCTTTGACTTTTATTTAGGGAATCGACCTCTGTGTCGAGAACAAAGTCCGATCACTCTTATCTGCCACATTTTTGTCATCATTGAAAAAGTCATTCCTATTCTTCCGGACGTGACCAGAAAATTAATCTCCGCTTTGTTGAACAGTGATTATAAAAGAAGTCTTGGTTTTGTGCCGCGCCTAATCTTCGAGCTGATAGTAATCCTACTTGCCGCTTTTGGTAAAGGCTCAATCATAAAGAATCAAACAATAAAATGTCAATTTTAGTGAAAGATCAAACCTTGTTGAAGACGAGAATGTTGAACACCAGAGACGCGATGGCGACTCCTAGTGCGGCCAGCACCAGCACTAAATATACTCTTCGTCATAGAAAATTAGCTAGCTCTAAAAATTTTTTTTAAATCGAATAAAAATAAATAAAAAATCGATAAGCAAAGAAAGGGACTTCTTTGAATTTTGGCCTGTTCTTTTCCGATGAAAACGCGAGAGATAAATTTGAAATGTTTGGAAAAATGGAAAAGTATGAACTGACCAACGGTGGAGTAGCCGATGAGCTTGGACATTGCACGCTTCTCTCAGAGCAGCGCCCGATTCCAAGTGACAATTCTCCCGATTGCCCTTCCCTTTTCACACTCACTCACTAATCCTTCTCTATTCTTCTTATCTCCCCTTTAGTCATTCCTTTTTCGCAACAGTGCGCGGCATCCTGATAGATGCAATGATTTTCAGGAGAGGCATTTTTCTGAATCATCGAGCTGATAAAATTTGAATTCAATGGATAATCCGAAGCTCAGCTCTGTTATAATCTCTGAATGCTGGGTCTGAGACCTTCTGAGTATGAGAGAGATGATATTACCCAGATACATTTAGCTGTACTGACTGTATCTGGATAATATAGATACATCCAAGGTTCCAGAGTATAAGGGAGTACTATTCGCGATTGGATGCTCAAAAGGGCTACTATTTGGTGCTTCGAGGTAGAGAAATATTATTTATTGTGCTTTCTCAATAAAAAAAATTGAAATACTTATTCAACTTTTCAATGCCATAGTTTGACAAAATGCCACTAAACCCGCTAAAAAAAACTTGGGTCCAGACACCATTTCCTCCCACGGCTATCACCTTTCCCCACAATTCCTCAGTTTCCCTTACTTCAAACTTCCTTCCCTTCGGCAAACACCCAATCCGCTGACATCTTCGGAAATGCCTACTCCGCTTCTCATCATATTCCAGTTATTCTTATCGTTTTACTGTTATTCTGCGACGACTGAGAAGTTCATCTGGGACATGGATGAGATTAATGAGACGGCAGCGGTGAACCAGTCCAGAACTAGTCAGTTTTCTCCCAAATTCTTTAATAAATGGCTACTAAGGCGAGCAAATTTCGGAAGTAATTCTCAAGGACTATGCGAGAAGCGTGACACCTTGCGAAAATGGTTTGCGTAGGGGTTGAAATATTACCAATATTACGTAACAGGCCCGGTCGAAATCTTCTTCGATGTTTCTGGGATTCTACTAGCGAAAGTGGTGCGATGTTATTGCTAATTCATGTCGAAGTTATCCTTAGTGTCTTTCTGATCCATTGATCTCCTCTCCAAAACCCACAAAATTTGTCGTGATTTTAGCGGACGTTAAAGAATTTTCTGAGTGAGTTGACTGAAATGATTACAGCAAGCGAACCAGCGGACGATAACAGCGGGTCTCTCGCTGGTAATGAGATGGAACGATTATAGACTGAGATGGAATCCGGCAGGTATTCTTCTCCTATGCGTCGCTTCGGGTCATTAAAATTTGAGCCGACATATGCAAGTAACAATTCTGCTAAAAGAACATTTGCAGACCACTCGAATGTCACGGAGATCTCAATGCCCGATTATGTCGTGTGGCTGCCGCCCTTTCTGTTCTACAGCTCGTGAGTGTCGACAAATTATCGGCATCAAAAACTGATTTATTTTCAGCGTCAAGTACAAGTTTCTGCAGAACGAGAACGCTCGACTTGTAAGGGTGAGGGGTATGCAGTAGGGCTGGCAAATGAAGAACGAAAATGAAGCCTTCATTTGCCACACAAAGGCGCGCGCACCGGGCTAATTCTTCAATAAGAGGAGAATGAATCGGCAAATCCTTAAATAAGGGAATGGGACTCTTATTTAAGAGTTGCTCTCTGATTGACTGTTTTGACCTGGGATTTTTGAGGTGCTTATCACAGCAAGTTTGGGAATAATGATTTTGCTTTTCCCTGATCTTCTCAAACCTATTCGAGATGTATTATCAATGTTTCTAGTCGTTCTATTTACCAGAGGGGAATGAGAGCTATCTCGCAGTTTGTAGCCCCATCATTAGAAAAATATTTCGATTGATTTGAAAAACTTGTTTTCTGATGAGACTGCGCTTATAGTTGGCCTCAGTGATCTCAAAACCTGTCATTTCGGCCGAAATTGAGTTGGTAGCTGATCGCGCACGCGAGAAGATGGGTAAAATTGCCTATTTTCACAGCCGAAATGCAAATCACGCTCACGTCCTTCCTCAAGAGCATGGAAAATGTCCTAGTTGAGGCGCACTTAAAATTTCACTATAAAAGATGCTTTCATTCATGAGTTATGCCCTGTTTGTTGCAAACTCCCCTTATTTAAGGATTGACACGACCGGGTCATTCTTGAATAAGAGCTGAATGAGAGAGGGAGAAAATCGCCTCTTCATTTCCCCTTATTCTCTTCATTTGCCAGCCCTAGTATGCAGCACGCTTTGATGTTCTTTGACTGTTTAGATTTCGAACAATGGAGAAGTATACTATCTTGCGCCGATCAGCCTGACTGCCACATGTTGGATGGGGTGAGTAATGCGCTAAGCTTATCCTAATGTAAATTGCATAGCTACTCTCAGCACTGGCTACTTCCCATTCGACGTGCAAGATTGCACACTACCCGCGACGACTCCGCTTCTGGGAGCGGACGAGGTGGTGCTCAGGGCGGGTGTCGTCTTCGACTACCGATTCATTACTGACATGGTGATCGATTGCTGCTCCTCAAACACAATTGTAGTTCCGAAGAATCCCTCAAACAGCTCCACATCACACATACAAATTTCTCCGTTCAGGGCAACGACGAATTCGATATCCGAAACGTGTCCATTTCGGCCGGTAATTACAGCGAGTTTGGAGAGCAGAAGACGGAGGTTATCCCTTTGTACTAGAGGCTCTTGAATTGAGAGCAGCTCTCTATGTGATTGTGTACGCATGTCAATTTGCCATATTTGGCCAGATCTACATTACGATTCGGATGGCTCGTCACTCGCTGTGCTATGTCATCGTCCTAATCATTCCCACCGCACTCCTCTCCTTCATTGCGACTCCCGGATTCTTCGGAACCAGCAGCACGAATTGCATCGTGAGCATTTTGCAAGTCACTACTAATCACTTGTTTCTGCCCCAGAATTAGAGATGGGAAAGGAAGAGGGAAGAGTCGCGAATGTATGCAAAGTGAGCAGCGCTCTTCCACAAGAGCGAGAGGGAATGGCCTCTCTTCCACAAGAGTTAGATCTCTTCCACAAGACTGAGAGCGAAAAAGCTTTAAAAATAAAGGAATTTAGGCGGATTTTTGCACCAAAGTGATAAATATGTTGAAAATCATTAAGGTAGGTTACTTTGAGAAAAAAACCCAACAAAATTGCTCTATTTTCAAAGCTTTTTCGCTCTCACAGTCTTATGGAAGAGATCTCACTCTTGTGGAAGAGAGGCCATTCCCTCTCGCTCTTGTGGAAGAGCGGCGCTCACTTTGCATACATTCGCGACTCTTCCCTCTTCCTTTCCCATCTCTACCCCAGAATGAGGGGTCCATTAAGGATAGGATATTGAATATCGTACAGTACCCCCCGGAACTTTGTCTTTGTAAAAATATCAATGTGCAGACAAACATCGCTTTCTCGTCTCTTCTCACCATTTCCATGCTGCTCCAAATTCTCTCCGGCATCGTTCCCAAATCATCCGAACTCCCTCTCTTAGGTAAGAAAGCATCTCGGAAAATTTAAAAAAAAAGATTGTCTTGACGTTTTTTAGCTGAAGCACTCGTAACTAACCCTATTTCTAGTTTTAAAATGCAGGCTATTACATCGTTGTCACACTCTTTCTCATGTGCGCTGGAGCCATTCTCAGCATCCTCATCGCGAGTATCGAGAAGGTTGCTTGATCATTCTTCAACCGTCGACCACTCAATGACAGCTTGCGGGTGAACTGTTCCAGAAAATCGAGGCGGGCGATATCGAGAGCGGGCCGCCTCGGTGGATGATGAGAATGTGTTGTGGGAAAGTGGAAGGAAGGGACACGGAGAATGCTCGATCGTTCTCGCTGAAGTCGGTGATTATGTGCCATGTTCATCCAAAAGGACTGAAAATTCGCAATACAATCCCCGTAATTCATTTTAGTCATTTGGAAACAGACGTACCTTTCAGGATGAGCATTCCTGAATCGGACGAACTTACTCGGTGGGTCAGACAATTTCTTGAGTGCGCCCAGTCAAACGTCGACGGAATCAGATCTGAGATTGAGAATGAGAAGGTCGGAGAATTACATTAGCACCATTTCATTCATTGATTTGATCAGACCGAATATTTTTGCTAGTTTTCACCATACAATTATACATTTCGCTCTCTCAGATGACTGAATCGTGGCGACTCGTCTTCCGTCGCTGTCGCTTCGTCCTCCTTCTCATCTTCGAACTCGTCCATCTCGCCATTCTCATCGGCCTACTCAGCTTCTGGGGCAAAGAGAATATTGCGGTGAGTCCAGCAAGCAGGCCCGAAAAAAGAGTGGTGATCGAGGGTGGTGATGGGCTGTGATCGATTACGACTCGATCACGTGATTAAACAGAGTGAACAACTGGACCAGTTACCAGGCGGCTGAAAGGGAAATGAAGGGCATTACCAGATCACAACATTGCCAATTGATTTCATCAGTCAAAAAAGGAGAGAAAAAAGTGTCAAACCCGTTGAGCTTTTCAGCCAATCCGATTCGACGCCGATGGGATTCCATTGTGAATCACAATTTGTGAACAGTCATGCGCATAAATGATTGTTGATTATTTGTAAAGTGTTTCCATACATGTGGTACATAGTCACGCAACACCAACAATCTAATCGGCTTCTTTAATAAATCATAACATTTTTGCTTTACAAATTCCTAATACAGCATTCGTGATATAATATCATTCGTTGCTCACAATAGCTAAAATATTGGAACCGGAATCAACATGAATCTGGACTGTCGATGAGAAAAATAGAAGAAAAACATGAGAAGAAGTAGTTCAATAAAAAAATCAAAATTGAGCTGAGATTTCCGGAATCGGCTTTTTGCATTCGGAAGCCTGCAATACAATAAAATAGTGAATTTATCAAATTTTCAACTTTTACCAATCTTTCTTCAGTTTTTACATCGTTGATCACGAACCGGTAGAGAAACACTGAAAATTTGAATGAGGACATTCGAATGAGACTGAGACCTACAGGAGAGTATTCCGATGCCCAACATCAGTACAAAATAGATGTAGACGGAGAACAGCGGAGACAAGAACATGGTCAGTGACGTCATTAAAGACTGTAAACAAAAATTAAGAATAAAGTTTGAAGAAAATGAATACCTGGTGGAACTTGGAGATAGAGAAGACTTGTGTTCGTTTCTCGGGCAGAATTAGGGCGCAAATTACTGTTCGAGACGTGTTCACACAATTATCGCCGATACCGAAGAGAACAGCGATGAATAGGGAGAGGTAAACGCTGGGAATGTTTTCAAATGATCATCCCAGGCTTTATCATTTTGCCGTGTTTACCATACTTTGGCTCAATAAGAAGCGTTTGCTGGCCGGTGGGATTCGTGGTAGCCCAAGTAGGAGTGGACAGTAGAACGAGTACCATGGCCAAGGAGAAGCTCACACAACCTGCATACGAATTGCGAAAATATTCTCAATACTATGAGTTTTTGAATCAAACCTATTGTTAATGTGGGTAGCTTTGAGAAGTTTCGCACACGTTTACAAACAGCGCCGATAGCGAAACCCGCTGAGAATACGATTAGAGTTGCGCAAAATGTGCTGACACCTCACTTATCATGTCGCTAAGGCCAAACACGATCGAATAGTACGCGGGCAGGTAAATATGGCCAGACAGCTGTTTCGTGAATATCAAAGTTGTTGGGTAGATGGAGATCCATACGGCTAAAGTTAATTAATGATCACGTCGAACATTAGATTAGTCCCTTACACGCAGCCAATCCAATGTAGGCAAACAGCGGAGTCAAAAGGAGCAAGTAGGGCTCGCCAACCGAACGGATGGTTCTTTCTGATAAATCCATGTATTTGTCTCTCTAAAGATAAACTTACTCATCTCCACACCAAATCCTTCTCTACTTTTCCTGTCCTTCAGTTCGGCAAGAGAATTCTTGACGGTTCTCGTTGGAGCGAAAGCGAAGATTACATTTGAGAGAACTGTGACGAGCAAGAATAGCCCGTACATTAGCCTGGAGATGGTTAGTGTTATGAAAAAAGGGCAATTCTAACCAAATTTCGCTGTCCGAGTAAACTCGGTAGCTTCGTATGCGATTCGTGGAATTCGATGCAGCCGGCACGTCAATGATGGATGTTTTGGGCGGGATAGTGAATAACATTACGATACCGCCGACAATCATGCTGAATCTGTTTTTCTGGACAAAATCAGCTCAAAAATGAACCTGCATTGTGCGAGTGCCCAAGTGAGCGCTGAATTGCGCTCGATTGTCGTCTTGGTCGAGTGTTCGGTTGTGTATCCACCGTGACCCGTGTAGAATACTGAAATAATCACTAATTGGTCACCAACTGTTCCTCGTCTCTTCATTTTACCCTATCTCTCTTCAGCGAGTACGGGAGAGTATTGCGAAATGTGGCATTCAACTGTCACTTGTTTCAAACCTATTGACATGTGTACATGTGACAAGCACAAATTAAGCTAAACAACGTACGAGCATAGCCGATTCCTAGCAGAGCTGATGTCACATAGTACGGAATCCAGTGAATGACGAAAAACGTAGCGATATGAAGCGAGAAGAACATCGATCCGAGTAGGAGTGCGTACTGAGGAGCAATATTTTCATGAAATTTACTTTTGAATCATTACTTTCGATCCGAGAATGCCCAGTGCCCAGGGCGCGGCGAGATTCGCAACAGTGAAAATGAGAGAGCAGGAGGACAACCTGAAAGCGAAAGTGATGTTATCTTAGTGCACTCAAACAAGGATTCATCTGCGCAAAATAACCAAGCTAACGATCCTGCATAAATTCTGCTTGGGAAACCAAAAAAACACGATATTCTCTTGAAAAAAACTGAGCAAAGTGAGAAAAAGAGAGAGGGGAAAGATGGCCATACCCGTAGTATCCGGCATGAGCATCAATGGTGGAGGGCGATCGATCGTGTACCGAGTGCAGCACCGGTTCGACGATTGTCAATTGCGTGTCGTACCCTGCACACGAAACATTTTAATCTTCATCCATCGTCATCGACCATTCATTTTTTACAGACATTAGTTATTAGGTTGTCTGAATAAACGTTTCTGAAACGTACCTGTAAACATGCATAGCTGCCCGAGGCCAAGTAGGAGTGCGCAGAGAAGATCGTACCGCGACTCGCGCATTCTCCGATAATAATGTTAAGTTATCTACGTCTGAGGAGCAACGAGACAGTATTATGGTGGAGAAGCAAAAAAAAAATGGAACGCTTCATACATTTGCGTGTTAATTTCGCGCAACTTACTCGGAATTCGAGGAATGGATAAGAAAACAATCGGCTGAGCTCACAATATGCCGCGCAAATCGATAAACAACTGCGATGAACTGTAAGTGTTTATTTTCTCGAGAACGCAAAGGTGCGTTCGAGCGAGCGCGCACTGTAATAGGGAAGATCATGTGGAGATCGATGACAATGAGTGGCTGAACCGAGGGGGAGCTAAGTGTGTCGCGAGAGAGATGGGGAAAGAATCGGCTGCTCACACCCGGTCGTGTGGTAACAGAGAGAGAGGGGTAAAAGAAGAGAAAAAGGTGCAACTGCTCGCTAAGTGAAACATCGCACTGACCGTACAGAAGAACCCGAAAAGTGTTTAATTGCTTTGTAATTTAGCGAAACGCTGATGTCAGCTTGAGAAAGTGTGCACAATGATGTGAAAAAAATTATCTGGAAACTATTATCGAAACTATTATCTGGATGGATACGATCCATTCTATACAAATTCATAAGAATAGTGCGAATGAAAACAGCTTTCTTGAACCTGCCTTCTCGATTCGAAAATGCATCGAAAGTTTGCATCGAAAAAAAGTATACGAATATCTGATGTGAGTTCATCAAACATGGTCATTTTGTTTGCTTTTAAAAGTGTAATCGGTTCTGACAAAAAATAGCAGAGACAATAGATAAAATCATAGTTTGAGATGTTTTCTTAGGCCGGAGCAGGACTCACGTATTTCGAAGAACGCACAAAGTATTGAATATTTTCAAAAAAATTTACAGGCCTTGTTTTTCCTTGTCATATTGATACAGATACACAATCACATTTATTCGGTGTACCAGTTGAATCACAATCATGCGTATGCACCAATTCTACACCATCTTGAACTGTTGCTAATGAGTAAGTCTGCATTGCAAACGTATTGAAGCCTTGCGACGCGATAAATGAATTTTTACAAAGAGACCAAGAACTAGATTAGTGAATTGAAGAAATACTGTCGCGAAGTATTTGATAGTCTCCAGGGCTGCGAGCTTGAGTTTACGGAAGATGTCCATTGAACGCGTCGTCTCGCATCAAGGAAAATGATGACTGAAACAATATCACAGTATTATAGATCAGGAGAGAATACGGACAACTTCCCCCCCCCCTTGACAACAACACCTACTACTCCACTTTAAACCTGCGAAAAGTGCTGCGACAAGAAGGATGAAGGAGAAGGCAGGGATGATGTGCACCTTCATCACGTTTTTTTATTATGCGGAATGGATAGCGGACACCTTTTATTCTATTCATAAATGAGTGTATTCTGACCCATCAGAAAGAGTGCTGTGCTCTGTAATGTGCAGGAATTCGTTCACTTACTGTATTCTCGCGGTGAAAAAGCGATGGGAACGAGAATTATTATTTGCTTTAACTACATTCGCGGAATACGATACGTGGCCAGATCAGAAAGTATTCTCTGGAATACTCGTACTTTTCAGTTCACGGTTCGCTGATTAAATCACGCCCTAATACATCAAACAACGCACGATGGGAAAAACACACACATTTTTGAAAAGATCGCGAACGAAAAACGTGCAAAACATTACCGACCATGAACGCCCGAAAAACTCGAAAAGCACACGTAATCCTGCTGCATGGCGTGCATAGAATTGGGCGCCCACTTAGACAGACAGCCGGGACAACCATAAGAGTCAAATACGCAAGCATCATTTTTTTTGATAGACGCATACTAATATATTTGAATTCTGGATGAAATGTTCACTCCCGATTCTCCCATTTCTGCCAGTGTTGCAGATTTGTGACCGTATCTCGGAATTAATTTCGAATTATTTATTGCAAAGAAAAACTAGACAAATGAAACCGAAAAAAAAAACGAAACTAGGAAGGAAATGACAATTTTATCTGAACGAAGAATCCGGGCTATTTCTTGCCATAGTACGAATAACCATTGTTGTAGTATCCGCTGTTATATGACGGGTAGTAATAGTTGTAACCATTATTGTAGTTGTATCCATTGTTATAGTTGTATCCATTGTTGTATCCATAGGAGGGGTAGTAGTTGTATGGGTACGATTCTACTTGAGTTGCCAATGCCACGAGAGCAAGGACAGTCACGAACACGAGACTGAAAAGTAATTAAATAATTTAAAAGTAATTAAATAATTTACTCAAGAGTCCTTGATTCCAAAAATTAAGTTAATAGAAATGTTACTCACATGGAAGAGTTCATATTGGGAAGGAAGGTGAGCGGGGGCAGTTGTGTTAGTTGCATCGGTTCCTGCTTTTATACTCGTGGATAGAGGCATGGATCCTTCTGAGTCATGCTTATTTTACTCTCAGAACCTCTCGAATCTTACTTACCTATCACCAATCGGGCGAACAGGCATTAGTCTATGAGTACACGTTAGCCTATGAGCTCAGTGTGTGTGTGTGTTTCCTGCTAAGAAAGTTTTTGGTTCCAGCGCGAACTGACCAGATCTGTTGAAGTGATCTATGACATTTCGGAACTTCTAGAACTTTTGGAAATTCTCTCTTGCTAGAGACCGATCCGAATCAAGGAGTTCTGTACTTTCGGGCCAGAAGGCATTTCTGTTGAAAATCTCCTCAAATGAGTTCAATGATGGACCGCAAGATGCGGCTGAAAGTAGGTTTCAATATTGCCATTTAGGCTTTTGGAAATTTATTTGAGAGACTTTTTCCCAAAAAAAAAACGATTAGATCAATAATCAACAGTGAAGAGTTTCGTGCGAAGAGTTCAGTTTCATTTCTTCATCCTCCTTCCGGTACACTTGCATAAAACTCGCGCTACAATAGACACGATCGCTAAACGAGGTCATGAAAATACAAGAAAGGCACATTGCTGAACTACACATGCTACTGTGTTCGCTGGATGGGTCATAGTGTACCCATCATTTGAGTGAACAAGGATGACAATGAATCTTCGACTTTCTAGCCATTGCTACTGCACATGAATGATCCCATCGGATTTCAAAATCGGAGTTATCTAAAGTAGAATGCTACTTTTCCGACACTTCACAAATTCAATAATCGCATGTGTTTTCTAAACTCAATGAAGTTTAGCTGTGCTTTGCAAGGTTGTCAATTCGGCAGTTGAGAGAGAAAGAGAGAGGATCATTGACCTCCAAACGCACGCAGAACGAGGGCTCTCGCATTTCGCAGGTCCAACTCGCCTTTTCTTTCTATTGGTCAGTGCCCCCCAACATATTCTTTGATCTAGTTCATCAATTATTCAAATTGATTTATTAACGAAAATGAGTTAATGATTGTTATCTGGAAGTATAGACAATCAGCAATAATGCTTCAGCAGATGTATAAAAATGTTCAACAATCTTTCGTCGACGGCTGTTGCTAAGAAACAGCTATTATATTCTTCCGGAAAATCTTCATCCGAGTTTGAAAAATGATGATTATGAGTCTAAAAAAGTAACGTATTAATATCTTTTTGTTTCTATTTTTTTTACCCATCAGCGCCATGGACGAAATGCCATGAGACGGTTGCAGCGAGAAATCGAGCTAATTGTAAGAAATCAAAATCAATCAAATTACGAAAAAAAAGAGCACATACAGAAATTCGTTGTCATTCTCGGTGTGAGGAAAGAAAAACTCAAAAACACTACAAAAACAGGCAAAGATTGGCTGAATGCCTGCAAATCATATTGCATAGGTGGTGTAAAAATAATCATACCTGCAAAAATAGCCGAATTTCGGTGCTTCTGTTGCTAGAAATATTAGCTTGACTCGCAATTCTTGACTCTTTTCCATGAGACAATCGTAGGAAAATAAGAGTCATCACATCTAATAGTACTGTAATGGTGCAAACTATAAAACAAGGCGAGATGTTGATGTTCCTAAAGCGGTCAACTCGATTGATTTTCTCAACTTGCGTCGCAAACGTCACAAAGTATCTTCCGTTCGCAGAATCGGCAAAACGCCAAAGCATCAATGAATAATCATATCCAAACGAGATGTCATCACCTGTAATCTCCATAATGATGCTAGGAAATCGAGAATTGCACACATAAAAGTGCTGGTGAGCTCTGAATAATATTCAGAAAGAGTGCGTAAATCAGGCCGTGTATCGTTGTCTTCTTCGTAAAGTAAGAATCATATTTCATAGGACGGACAACGGCGACCAGCCGATTGGTGGCGATAAATAGATGAATCATACAGCCGAACGCCCACAGAACGAGCGCCACCTGAAACGGCGATCCTTCGGAAGACTGGATTGCGGAGGACAACGAACGTATCCAACAAATCGACTGAGTGGACTCTGCAGTTTGTTGAATTCACCTTCAGGAAGGCTGTACCTGAATGAGGATCAGTTTTGACAAGATGAGCTCCCGCCCTGAAGACAGAAAATGGTTTTCAATAATACATAGCACTCACCAAATTGTGTTAACCGTCAGCACTATGGAATTGTTCCCTGCGATAGCGATACACAATATGCCAAATCTGCGAGAACGCACGTAGAGAGCCTATGGCTAAACAACTTACGAATTGCGTAGATCGCGCTTTTTGTAGATTGTGGCGATCGCTACGAAATTCGCGATGAAACCGAACAGCGATGTGCAATGAACGATAAGAACAGCGGCGCTGATCATCTCTTCATCCATTACCGCCTTTTCGTTCTGCTTTTCACCGGGAACGTTCAACCGAACTTCGTCTAGAATTTATCCGAAGAAATAATGACGAGACATTCTAGCACGTCGAGGTTCCGCTAATTCGTAAATATAGTCATGGAAGTTGTACAATCTCAAACAACCGAGGAAAAAACGAATATCATAAGATGAAGGTAATGAAGTTTGAACATCTGTCCGGTAAGAGAAAGTCACGTGTCCGACACAAGGTTTGCTCATTATTCCTTTGCCAATAATAAAAGTGAATATGATAGGAGGGGAAAACCCTAGTATTCATTCAGGATTTTTTTGTTGTAATATGTGAATAAAAATATACGAAATATAGGAGAATCGAAATAATAAGAAATAAGAGAATGAGCATTCTGACTCCTACAAATATATGGACAAATAATTTGATTAGGCACCATATGAATGCTCAGAGAACACAAAGGTACAAACATGACATTATTTTTAGGAAAGTGGAAAAAAAACTAGTAAAGCAAAGTGATAGAATTTCCTCGTTAATAGCCGATAATATCAGGTAATATTTATGGTAATTTTCACTGACAAAAGATTTTATCTATACATTTCACCGTAGCTGCATTGTTCTCTTTATTTTAAACAATGAGAAACAGATTCATTCAAAAGTATTAATTAAAAATTATTAGAGCAAGAAACTACACGGTAGGAGTGAACTCGAATATGTTTTCGGGATATTTCGCATTCAGTAAGCGATGATATTCTTGCGACATTCCCGTGAACAGAGGTTCGATCACTTTCAGGCCTGAAATTACTGATTCCTAATTTTTGGAAAGTGGAAGACAAAATAAGATCGGTGCGATTGGTAGTTAAGATTGTGCCGAATTTTTTTAAAGTTCTTATTTAGACCCACCAACAGAAGTGTAGTGTATGCTCTTCTCAAAGTACCATAGCTTCGAGTCGGGATCAACAGTCTAAAATTTTGTATGAACATGACAATTAGCGAATGCTCACCATGAATCGTCCTTGCGAGTTTAAGTGAAAGCCACGAATGTCGTAGAGTACGCACTTTTCGCAGTTTTTCGCCAGCTGAGTTATTTATTTATTGTTCAAATGTTTTTTTTTAAATTTCTCACTTCAGCAGTTCGAATTCTCATCGGATCATCGTCTGCTAGGATTGCTTCCTTAATTTTTTGTTATTCTTTTTCATAGTTTTTTATACGTTTTTTTTGTATTTCCACAAATGTGAGAATTTTACACTTTTATGCTTTACAATCGAACTAACCGGCATGTATCCCTCAATTGGGAGATCCTTCGCCTTTCGTTTCTTCTCCACTTCAATGGGCGAGCTGAGACTAGGGAACGAGTTCAGGATGAATATCCGAAAATGAGCACATATCCTTCAGCATCAACATTATTTGTTTTACTTTCTTCTTCACGATTTTCTCGTATGTCATCAATTTGTCAAGCATGTAGAGGTACAGCGGATCAGACGTGACGTTTCCGACAATTTTTGCTCCCGGATTTTCGTATCTGCAAGAACCGCATTTTTTCCATTACTTATTGTGCTTTTGAAAAACTCAGTAAACTCTCGAGAGAGAATGCACGTGAAATGAAAAAAGAGGTTGTTTTTGGCATCATTAGTTTAAAAAATCGATATTAGGTTTTAAAACTACCGGGCCGAGATAAAGAGAACATCCGGTTGCTCCCTTTGTACGTCGTCGAGGAACTTCCGATGAGCCTGACGTATGTTCTTGCACATGTGATGCTTTGTCAATATGAGCGGCTCACAATCTGGGAATACGCTTCGTTAGAACCTTTTCAAATACACCTGAACGTAACTGAATCTCCTTGTCCATCGTCGATTCTGTCAAATTTGTAAAAGGAACAAAAAACTAACGAGGTACAGCTCGAATCGCAATCTTTCCATAATGTGGCTTGAAGTGCTCAAGCACAAGTTTGCCCGGCGAGAGTGCATAGCTATTGCCAATGATGAGGAAGGAATCCGAACCTTTTCCTCGCTGAAAACAAAGTACAAACATCAAATTGTAATATAGTTTCTCGATGCAAATGTGAAAATGCACGTTATGTTTGGAAAACACGCAACAATTGTTCACCCTACCGGAAACTCGCAGAACTTGAATCGATCGTTCTTCTCTTTGTCTTCTCGGGGCGTGCAGTCGGGCAACGTTAAACTCTCCGCTAGCTGAGCGCCCAACAGTTTGTTCATCTGACGCACTTGCGCTGCAAGATTGATACATCACGCGAGTGATTTCGATTTCATGAAGCTAAAAGCACACTACTCTCTGTTTTTTGTCTATGAAGGTGCAACCATCTAATTGTGTGTACAACTGCCTCTCGTTTGGTGCAGATCTCTCTTATTCTCGTTAAAATGGAAGGTCGGTTCTCTGATTTGCAAGTACCTTCACTGAAGTTGTACGAAGATCCTGGCTGCCACCGAAGAAGGCTTTCGGCTGCATCGACTGAGAAGATATATTTGAAGAACATTCATTCAATCTCTTGCATAAATACTTCCCAAAAAATTGACAAGAGTTAGGATGATTTTCTTTAACAAACTGACATTCCCCGTTGTTCGCTCTCGCCGGTTGTCGTCGGTTCGCAGTGATAATGATCATCGAGAAGCAGAGTAAGTACAGTGTATTCACGAGTGCGAGGGTGCGATTGTGCGTCAGCGAGAGATACCTGAACAATATCCTCGAGATTAATTTACACTGTCACTTCTCACCCTCGAGTTCGTTCACTTTTGTGGTACAAAAAGTAGTAAAGATGATCACCATTTCTCGAAGGTCAGATGCACGACAAAGGACAGGAAAATGCAAGCCATCATGGCACTCAGCAGACCTGAAACGATGCCGGTCGATACTCCATCATAAACGATTTCGTGCACTCACAGAATGTGTCTTCCACCTCCAATTCCTTTAGCGCGCACACCACCGGCCAGTGCAGTAGGTAGAGTGCGTATGAGGCGTCACCTCAATTGCACATTATGTACATTGAGATATTAGATGATTAGATGAGATAGTGAAAAATTAGAGCGTGTAATAGAACTCATTTTCGCTCATTTTCGCCGCTCATTTTACACGCGAATCATAATTATTTTATGTATTTACCTAGGAATAGCAGGTATGGGTGGCACAGCAACGACGTGGTCAACTGAGCGAAGAGGAGATACGCAGCGGCAGATGTTACGAGAAGACGCGTGAGGCTTTCCTGATTTCATATATCACATCAGACATTACTTCAACTGAAACTCACCGAATCGCCCGTTTTCATCATCCATGCTGCTCCAGTTCCGATTGCAGCAAGTGGAATCACTGAATTGTTGCAATTGTTTCGCCTTTTTTCCAGTTCGTTTCTCGCTCACTGTAGATCAATCTGCTCGGTTTTCTGGCATTCGAATGCGAAGCGTCCGAGGGCAGAGGCTGGTGCTCCGACATTATCTGCAACAACAAAAAGATATTTTTTTTAAAGTTACAAAAAATGCGTATGTGCAACGAAATCGAATAAAAAATCCTGTAAAGTGGTGCCCTCACATTTCCGAGGTTGAACGCCATCGAGCCGGCGATGAACTGCCACAGTCTGCAAAATATTCAAAAATATTTTAAATTAGGCAAATTTAACCTGCTGAGCGTCGATGAGAATGCGTCTTGCGGAGGAAGGGAAAGGGAGAGAATAAGAGAACAAAGAGCAGCGAAGGACATGTAGAGCAACAATCGAGCAGGATTCGAGAGGGAGGGCTGCAATACTTGTCTTTTCCAGATATATCTTTATTGGCCAGACAAGTGCGTGCGAGGAAGGGCACGACGGCAAAAAAAGCGCGTTTTATACTTCGGAATACGACAAGAAAGCGGAAAAATAGGAAATAATTTCACTCTGAGAATGTGCAGGAGCAGCGGAGCGAGAACGTAGAATTGAATTTCGACGGATAGCGACCAGAAATGAGTGAACGAGTCGTTCGCTTGATCGAGCTGAAATAAGTGTAGTCGTTGAATGACTCTGGCTGTGAGAGTTCGTCTTCTCACTGCATGAACTGTACGAGCAATGATTTTTCGTCTTTCAGATTCTCTCAACAATTGAATTTTTGCATTAACAAAATGAACACAGTGTTGGCGCGCTAAGCCTAAAAGCAGGCATACATCTCCGAAATAGACTAAGAGAAATGTCTTACCGCCTCGAAATAATCCTCTCCTTCATCCCTTACATTATAGTTGGTGGCAAAGAAGAGTGCGTACAGCGAACATCTGTGTTCATTTCAATGACTGTTCTGGATGAAAGATACAAACTTGAGTCCGAACTTGGCCACTTTCCATTCGTCAATCCGATAAATAACGATCAAATTGAGTAGAGTGATCTGAGAATTATGTCTATTGAAATATAGTGTTGATCCTTACCAAAAGCGCGAGAGGAAATATCCTCTTGAACCGTTTGAAGTAAAAGTCGGAATACGTCACTAGAATACAGGGTTTTCCTGCAATTCGCAATTTGTTGGAATGAACTAAACGATAAAAGCACTTTCAAGCACGAGCGAAATGAGAAATCCGGATAGCACGAAGAACCTGAAAAAAAATAATAATATAAAGATCGGAATATGACCTTTAACTTCTTATTCGGATACCGATCTAATCAATGGTAAGCTATTCTCACACATCAACTCCTAGGTATCCCCAGGGCAGAATCGAGGGAAAGAAATGGAAGATGACAACGGCAACGACCGCCCATGCACGGACGCCCTGCAATTATCACATCAACGATCGACAAAAATAAATGGTCTTATATTTTTTCAGCAACCAGAGGTATCAATGCAGAAACGTGTGAATTTGGCAGTAGACATAAGCAAACTGACCTGAATGTCCAATCGTTTGTTGTTTGTCATTTTCTGGGCCGATGATTGCAGCTGGGGAATTTGAAGTACGACGAATGAGACACTTGAGATCACAGATCCGTCATTATGCAAACGATAATAAACTGAACACGCTCGTTTACATAAGAAAAATGCGAAGAAAAAAACGTGAAAGAGAACGAATTGAAGCAGGAGAACAAAATCAAGATGGCATAGACATCACGTGACTTCGAAACATATCAACTCATCACAGGACATGGAATCATATTTACAAGAGTATTAGTTTCGCATGTGCGAGCTCTGTTCAAGGGCATTAGTTTCACATGTATGCGTGAGCTATGTTTTCCTAATTCGCTTAGACAGGATGAATAGACAGGTGTGCACAGTAACAGTGCGCGTTAGCCAATGTGCGGTGGCTTCGAATCCAAAGAGGATAGGGGAACTTTTAATGTTTGTGCTGAATCTCCCATCCATCTCGCCTCGCGCCCCCGAAACGTAAGCGACGATACGTGGCGGCACCTGCGTTATTCAGGAAAATAGGCAACGCATTTTGGTAAGCCTATTCGGATACAAACCATCATTGATTTTCCATGTCTGAGCACTA
Source organism: Pristionchus exspectatus (assembly GCA_911812115.1). Lineage (NCBI taxonomy): Eukaryota > Metazoa > Nematoda > Chromadorea > Rhabditida > Neodiplogasteridae > Pristionchus > Pristionchus exspectatus. Next base: position 12,165,635 of record OU461582.1, read on the forward strand.
CTCGATGTTTTACTCTTTCCCCGCCAAAAATATCGTGCATCTACAATGGCCGATGAGTGGATGCACAAAGATCGAGTTGCCGTGTTTTAACGTTTTTCCACTTTGCATCACAGTTAATAAACAATTCATCGCAGGTGATTGCCAAGTGCGATGCTCAGTTCCAAATACTTAACGGTATGATTCCATAGTACTTTTGTAATTTCACATACTATTCACCTCGCAGGTTCTCCTATGCGTCTCGGCTGCCGCAACCACAGTGATATTCCACCTTTGGTTCGCGCAGGCGCAATGCGATGACAGTGGAACGGGCTACTTCTATAGAACGTGCGTCATTTTTCGTATCCGATCATTTCCAAAATTTCATTTCAGTAACCGAGAAGCGACAGCATCCTCCGAAAAATTCTCGTCGAACCATAAAAAGTCCTCGTCTCAGCAAGACCTGATCCAATATAGGTATCTAAAAATTGGAATGCAACAAAAAAGATCAAGATTAAGTCATTCGAATACTTACAGTCTCTGCTCCCCGCTGAAGCCCCTTCGAATTTACGTAAATTCTATACCACATCCACTAGCTGAAGTTAGCTTTTTGAAGTTAGATTTGGTGGATGTGCAGAGGTTTCCTAAAATCTTTTCTTAATTTTTGCCAGGCTCTAGCCAGTCATCCAGCTGCGACAAAAGATGAGAAAGAAGCCTGCTTATTTCTTGCATTCACTACAACTGGAGGTTTGTTCATCCCACTAACAGGGGTGTCTATTATCCTCTTCAGAGCCGTTCTCCACACGGCCATTCTCATGGAATCTGGCGGGCGAGCCGGGTCTCAACCACGTTGTCGTCAACCTCAACAACGACGTCTCTATCGTTCCTGAAGGCAGGGAGATGATCGTTCAAGCAGCATTCGAGAGCGGGTAACTTGACTTGTAGATGCTTGGCTGAAACATTACAATGGACAATGTGTGCACAGCGACTATGGATGGTATCCTTTAAAACCGAGGATTTCTAGTCATGATCTATTTGAGAGGATTCCGTCCGGATCGCGACTTCTCCCTTTCTCCCGATGTGAAAGTATTCGATCGAGAGGCGTGGAGGCAGCGACCATCGATTATGCCGTTGAAGAGGGATGTAAGAATTGTAAAGAGTTGGGAAAAAAATTCGAAAAAAGTTGTCCATCGAAAGCGTGAAATCAGCAAATACAGGTGACGCTGAAGCTGAAAAAGTCTCTGTTTATGCTAGAGTTGAATAACTCGAATACAGATTCCGTTCACACTCGTCGTCGATGTTCCCAGTCCCTCAAACGCATCTCTCATCCCGGAAGTGCATTGCGTCAGCGATTGCTGTCAGTCATTTTTAAACGATAGAAAACCGAAAAATAAACAGCAGGAGAAACCTTTAATGCAAAGACCAAACGGCTCCAATGGTTTCTCTTGCAGTCACATCCCTCAATTCCACTTCCTTCTGTCTGCTGCCTCCTTCTCCTTCCTTTCACATTCGACTATTGTCATCGCTACGGGCGAAATGCATTCCAGTTGTGCTGTCTACGACGCAGCCTCTTCCCTTTCAAGGTGACTGCACGGAATCTAAGAACTGCAAACAAGTGCAAATGAATTGCTGTTCTAACATGTCACTCTCACGACATGCTCACGACAACGGAAATGCGTGCTCACGGTCTTATAATCTGCAAAGAAAAAATCAAATATGATTCTCAACTGCAGAACAACTCGACTGGCGCACCGCCTCGTTCCGTTTTCCCCAATCTATGGCCGATTTCGTGCCTGAGATGTTGGAGGAAGTGGCGAAAGAGGATGTGATGGAGATGCGGAGACGGGGCAAGGTCTTCCTGGATCGCATTGACGACGCGCAAGGTGGCACTTTCCTTTTCGTTTTGACTTCAAATTTTTTTAGCACTTTCCAAATCGCTAGTAGCCGCACTGGCCGAACGAATTCACGTCGGCCTCCCGGTGTATCCCGAGGTGAACAAACTTATAATTTTTTGATGATGTTCAAGACAAAAAAAAGTAATGCAGGTGCCCGGTCATCTCATCTATCCTTCTGGAGAGGACGTTGAAATGAACGAAACGCTATACGCGCCGAGAATCCATTCGAGAACGGGTGCCCAGAAGCTCACTGCCTACAATTTGGTATGCAGTAGGGGAATAATCGAAATGTACTCATTGGTTGGCCAGAGGCAGAACACAATGAATAGAATGATAAATGAAGTATGAAAATAATATCGAGAGCAGGCATGTGAGTCTAGATAGGGGCTACAAACCACAATACGATTCAATACGATTCATCCATAATAGAGAAAAACACCGAAAAACATAATTTCTTGCAGTACTCTCGTGCTCGCTGGAACAGTGGACGGGACTTGACCTACACGCCAAACACAATTTTCGATGTGCCTCAAATGCCTGGAGATGCCGCGATATTTGAGGGAACGAGAGTGAGCACTCACGATTTTACTGTGTCCGCAAATTCCTCATTGCAGGAAGGTCTCCTCGCTGCTCCTGGAATCAAGGGACTAGGACTTACCAGAGACCAGGAACAATTTACAGGTGACATGATTCACAATTTCACGCTTTCGAAATATCCGATTCGTTCCAATTTACAGTGATGATCCTCACATACAATCGCGACGCGGGAGTGAAGAAGATAATTGAGAAGCTTCGCTTCTGTCCGTACCTCAACAAAGTCAGTCAGTCAACACTTCCTTTCATGACTGTGAAAAAACATTTTTCCATAAAAATACGCTTGCCCGGGTCGAATTAAAATTTTTTTGTTCTCAGATAATCATCGTTTGGAACAACCTGGAACGACTACCGAACGGCACGTGGCCGGAGATTCACGTTCCCGTCGAGTGAGATCAACCACTTTTGAGGCTTTCCTGGTTATATTTCGGACAATATTTCTGAGGTATCTCGTGCAAGGAGGTCCATTGTTTTTGCTCGTGTGATCATACAAGCGATCAAATCGCAGGTTCGTCCTCGCTGAACGCAACACATTGCTCAGCCGATTCCTACCGTACGACCGCATCGAAACCGAGGTACGAACACACAATTTTCAATGGCTTCAGCGAACATTCTCAATGCAGTTGATCTATATCTATTGAAGTCTCCAGTGGCTCTTGAACCAAAATTTTTTGGTGACCCGAAATCAACATTTGTATTTGGAGGCAGTGGTCTCCATGGACGACGACACGGGACTCGGTCAGCCCGAGTTGGAATTCGCCTTTCGAATGTGGAGGGAGAACCGGGACAGAATTGTCGGATATCCGGATAGGTCTCTATTAGGAAAAGGAAAAAAAACTAAGAAAGATTACGAAAGTTACAGATATCACCGGTTCAAGAACGGGAAGCCTGCGTACGGGCTGGGCGCCCCGTGCACGTACTCTCTCGTGCTCACCGGCTTCGCTATGATGCACAAGGTGCGCCAGATTGGCACGAAATAAAGGCCCCTTCTCTTTATTTCACCCCCATTTACTCTTGCAATGGACCGATGAGAATTGAACAGAAGGCGTGTTAGCTGAAAACCAAACCGTTTTCAGGAGTTTCTGTACGAGTTCTCATACAATCAGCATCCGTCGATACTCGAACACATTGACAAGCATCGAAATTGCGAGGTTCGCACGTCTTCGCTTATAAATGTCCATGGATGAGAATAGCTCAAGATTTTTGTCTAAAAATTTTCAAACCTCAATTTACATACATGCATGAGCAAACTACTCAACATTCAGGGCGCATTTCAGGATATCGCCATGAACTTCCTTGTAGCGCATCTGACACGGAGGCCCCCGCTCAAAGTGGTCAAGAAGCTATCAATGAGGTTGAGTTAAAAACATCTATTGAACGGACGATATTTTCAGTAACGGCTCCAAAGCGGGTCTCTCGGCCCGCGGCGGACATTATGTGAAGAGAGATGAGTGCATGACAATGTTCGCTCATATTTATGGATACAATCCTCTACTGTGAGTTCAATACGTAATTAGACGCTTCCTAAGCTTTAAGTTGAAAATGTGAAATAAATATTTAAAAATATGCATTATGAACCTTTTTGCAGGTACTCACAAGAAGTGGCCGTTCCGAAAAATATGGGTAGATGCGTGCCAGGATTATGAACTTTTAGTTTATTGTTAGTAGGATTGTGCTGAATATATGATTGATGTACAATATTTTCCGTTTCACGTGTAAGCCGTCATTTGAAGCGATTTCGTCGAATAAATTGTTAAAAACCCAGATAATAGGCTATGTAAAATTAACACATCCTCAGAATACATTCTTGATTTTTGAATCAACAATTTGAGCACACTAGCTATGCAACAAAAGTATACTCTTTTTTTTGAAAAATAGCCTAAAAATATTTTGTGGCGATGCAAGTCTAACTCAGCATCAACGTATCTGTGACTGCAACACAGTGTGCATTTCAGAAGAACTTAGCGATCGAAAATTGAGAGGATCTTCTTGTTCATTACCCTCATTGAAAGCATATTCGCTGCATGTCTGCGAGGGAAATGAGCTCAATTTTGTTGAGTTTTATGATTCGGTCTTCCCTTGAACGATTTGTCCGATTCCGCGGAATCAAATTCAGAGCATCATTATTCTCACACTTCATAAATATTTGTATATGCTTCTTTTTGGTATAAAATTCACATGCACCATGGTCTGGTCAGTGCACAATGACAGTGACTTTGCGCTAATGAATACGATAGGCAACAACCATTAGCGCGTCTACACTCTATTCACTCGCAGATTGGTCACAACACTTGATGCTTGCGTGTAGAATTGTGAGATAGAGGAGGTGTTAATCGATATCTTCCATAATTTATGAAACGCTTTGCGATAATCAACACTGCAAAAAGTTGACTCATCTCATTGTACCTCAACCTCTCAAACCTGGTTGTATAGTACACTAGAGGTCGAGAAATGATACGACCCGATACCACGGGGCCCCGTGAATGACGAATGAGTGTGAAAAAAGCCCGATACCGGCTCGCCAAAGTCGCGAATGACCCGATACCAGCGCACGCAAATGCGCTCTTTTACATTTGTTCTTTTTTATCTTAGCATATGATTTTTGATCTGAGCTCGTGAGATCAATGACTCTCCTCATTTCTCCCTCCTCCCTCACTGAGGAATGGTTGGCGGCGCTAGAAAGCGGAAGGCTCCGGCCTCTTCTCCCCCTGTCAGGTATTGCTTGTATTCATGAGTATTGTTCCGGGATTTGTACAGATCGTCAAAGCGGCTACAGAAGGCAGCAATCACCAGTAATGAGCCAGACGTCAAGTAAGATCATTGGCACAAAAATAGAATTGATGCGTTGATTCACATGTTCAGGCCGACTCCAAATCTAGCTTTGGCAGTTTCTAAGATGAGATCGCCCTCTCCACAATTGGATGAATCTGACGATGAGAGGTAAGGTAATCTAGAAGTTTTAAATTCTCGTTGACGAAATGACGTTAAATAAATAAAGCTTTTATCGATGTCTTGTCGTTTTTTCACCTACATTCACTCTTCGGTATCGGGTCATTTAACGATACCACTCTCTGGTATCGGGTCATTTCATTCCTTGCATTTCGAGCGCGCGGCCCGGTGCAATACCGAATGACCCGACTCATTTCACGAGCTCTATAGTACACCAGCGCTTTGAAAGCGATTCCAGCGCTTGCTCCAATTCCCGCCACACACCGCAGGGCGAATCGAGTCCCTTCTATGAGAGTCTTTTACAAATGTGCACAACTGCATCCATTCCCACCTCGAACGTCAACAGCCATTAACAGATTGGCTAACAAAGTAGTTATCGTCCACCCAGCCACATCTATCGCCATGACAATACAGATGGAGCGAAAGAGACGTCGAGTCTCGGCGGATGCTAAAATGAAAGAAACTGGAAAAAGGAAAGAAACAGAATATCCCCCAACCTCCAAGTCTCCGAACAATAAGCCAAGTAATCATGTAGATGATAGCTGAAAGAACATTTGCAAACGTCAGGGCTAGGTTCCATTTGACAACTGCTGTTCCGTGAAATGCCGATGGTATTCCACAAATCAATTTTCTGAATATTTGTTCGTTTTCTTGGTCTGGACTCTGCTGCGCAACTGAGGCTCGTAATAAGCAACCAACAGATAGAGCGTGTAAGACGAATACGCGGCAATTAGGAGAAGATGAAACTATAAACGCGCAAATGGGAAAAGTTTTTTATAGTGAAACCATGAGATACAGCCATTTTCGCTTCAGTCGGATGGAAAACAGTGGAAGGGTTGAGAGCATTCTATCAAGGCCAATGCTACAGACGCAGAATACGCCAGCCGATAAGCAGATCTCTGGTATAACCTGGAATTTTTTTGGGTTTTGACCAATTTCTGAATACTTACCAAATACCAACTACATGTTGCACTGTCCATAATCTTTATATTTTCGAGTAAGTATTATTGAATAAGTGATCCAATCTACATTGTTATTACATGAAGTTTGTGACCGATTAGTCTTACCTCATGACCAAAATCGAAAACTGCACAAAAAGCGATAAGGATATTGCAGGTCGAACGAAGATTGCTTGAATTTAGAATTATTTTTTTAAATAATTTTCGAAAATGTAGAAATTGAAACCTGGATCGCACAGTGGTGATAAAAAGGAGTGAATTGAAGATCATTCCAACAAAGGATACAGATGCAATTACGAAGAATGCAAAGCGCAATATTTGCCAATCTCTTTCTTCCAGTCGTACCATTGAACTTCGTCAAGTAAAATAAGGCAAGAATTTACCGATAAAAAGAAGACGACGACCTTTCTGGTTGAATACCGTCAAGAGAACTACTACGATAACAAGAATGAACGCATTATTCGATGCCAGCCTTTAATGACTCATTCGAATATTGTGAAAACAAATATACAGAATGATGCCACTAAGTTTTATGTAAAATCAATCAAAATTTAATCGCATTTTGAAAACGCTAAGAAAACGAATAAACTAAATCTTCAACGGGATGAAAATAGTACAAATAAAAATACAGCCGTACACGTTTTCAAACTCGTTTTACTAACTAACAACAAACAGAACACATTTCCAGTTCTATCAAGGAGCTTCACTCTGTCTCGATTGCATCCGAAGCAGAAAATCCTCAATGATCTCTCTGTAGTTGGGCTCGAGCAACCTGCATGATTTGTGAGAGTAATTCTCTAATATTGAGTACCCATCGTGTATCTTACTTCAGTCCCTCACTCGTCAAATGCGCAGCAACGTCTCCGTAGTAGGCGTGCATTGTGTCACGATCGTAGCTACAATATTCAATAAAGGAATTTCAAGGAGGCAGATTTGTTATTTCTAAATTTAGCTTACAAGTAGCATTCATCACCAGGACATAGCTGATCCTCCACTTTATTCATAATCACATTCTCGTTCTTGATCGTTGACATGCGATTGATTTCATTGACAAATGTCGATTCGTAGACCTTATAATTTTCGATGCGGTCAAAATAACGGTACTACCTCGAAATGTAAATTTTTTTTCGTAAATGTTCATTTCAGAAATATTTTTTTAGAAATTCAATTTGGGAAAAATATATTTGTAAAGGTAAATTACGTAAAACTCACATTGGAAATGCGTATACTGTAAACGCATTATTGATAAATATTTTCTTGGAAAAGTCATCTCGGAAATTTTTTCTCGGAAATTTTGAATCGGAAACTGTTTTTTTATAATTTCCTTTTCGTATTTTTTTGTGGAAATTTATATATTTATGCATATTTTTTTATAGTTTATTGTATATTAAATACTCTTTCATATCATTCACCTCATGGTCAGTCGCACATCGCTGATCGCACATCGCTGCACATTTAATGCCGATACGGTAGGATTTTGAATCAAACTTTTTTCTCATTTCGACTCGTGGAGACTCGTGGAAATTTGCGGGCTTCTGTATTCGCTCTGTTTTGCGATGCTTTCGCGCTTTCCGTGTTCGTTCATTTTCGAACTTCTTCGTTGCGAAAATGTGAGTACGGTAGGATTTTGAATCAAACTTTTTTCTCATTTCGACTCGTGGAAATTTGCGGGCTTCTGTATTCGCTCTGTTTTGCGATGCTTTCGCGCTTTCCGTGTTCGTTCATTTTCGAACTTCTTCTTTGCGAAAATGTGAGTACGGTAGGAATTTGAATCAATCTTTTTTGTCATTTCGACTCGTGCAGTTCTAAATGTACGGGGCTCTTCTGCTTTCGCGCTCTTTTCGTGATATTCCCGCGCTTTCAGAGTTCTTTCATTCTCGACATTATCGCGCTTGTTGTTCTTTTGATTTAAGTCCCTATTGATTTGTTGATTACAGGTGACGTGGCAGGGCGATGCGACGTGATCGCTTTGGACGACTTGATGCGCCGCCTCACCGGCGACTGATCAGATGAGTTATTGATTACTTGATATGCCTGAAAAGTTTATTAATGCTAGTTCTTTTACCTGAATCGGTTGAAATGTGTTTTTCAACATATTCGTTGATACACGCATCTGTTTTGCAAGTGCTAGCCTTAGTTGCTTCATAAGCTGAGATTGATGTTGCAAATGACAACAATACAAATTTTGTCTTGTGGAAATGAGACTTCGTCCTCTTTGGTTACCTTTCATGGGAACTTTCGTTTATTGAATCGATCTTTTCCAATTAGGGCATGGAACGGAAATAAGTGAGAAGCTTATAAAATGCTAGACAGATCCGGCTTGTGGAACCATTTCAGGATCAGTGAAGCGGATCAGTGAAGCGGAAGGATCAGTGAAGTGAAGCTGAAGGTGCGGTCGGCGTCGTCGTCCAGCTATTTATTTGGTTCAGTTTTACAAGCCCGTGGCGAACAGGAAACCAGGTAACAATTTATTTTAGTGGTAAATGAATTATTGAAGTTAGGACCCTGCGCTCCCTCCATTACCCTTTCTCTTCCTATGGATCCACACCGCGTCATTCTCTATCCACCTCGATTTGAGTGAGTTGGCAAGAAAATTGACACGGTCTGGATCCTAGGATCTCTGAGAATCCTACTGCCCTCTGGCCCCGCTCTTGCCCAACCAAAGTAACCAAAGTTTCTGGTAAAGCAACCAAAGTTTCTGTTAAAGTACCACTCGTTACATTTTGACATTTTATCTTCTGAGAAAAAACAACTGATATTTCGAACATAAAACAACTTCTGTGCATAAAACTCTATCTGAACGAGACACGAGAAACGAACGGGGAAGCAGTAATTAGGACACAATATGCGAGCTACTTACGGTATTTACCGATTCTAGTCGACAGATGATCAAGATATCTAATTCCAGTCAAGTTATTAACATTCAAAGTGGCGCGTCGAATAATTTCATTTCGTTTTTTGGTGTGGGGGCACACTGCTGGACCGATTCGGAACTGCGGGTTTTGATAGAAAGCAGGCAGGGCAGTGGCAATTCTCGATTCTTCTTCGATTAACAGTTCAATCAGCCTGCTTCCCAATTTGGGACCACTAGGACCAACTTTCTTCTGAAAGCAAGAAGTATTGTATCTCAGGCGGTCATGTCACTACTCACGCTAAAAACAGAGTTGAATGCCTCAGCTGAACAGTTCGTTCTAGCAGCCCCCAATCTCGCAGTTACCGTCCACTCGTCGATAGGATAACGAGGACCATTTCCGTTCGGGGATCCGTTGACGTAGTTTTTAGATACATAATCGACGAAAACTGATATAAATTGGGAATGTATTTTTTTTATATTTTCGAGATAATCGCACCTGCCATGCCAGGAGTAGCAGCCTGTTCGACCTCTGCGAAAGCAGCAGGAACGTCAGCAGAAGGCAAAAACGGGAGGAATCTGCAAATTGAACGCTTTTGTATTGTTTCTTTCTATTGGTATCACCTGCACCGATTGTAGGTGATATAATTTTGAATGTCCGTTAAGTCTAGTTTAAGCTCTCGGGCCTTGGATCTCATGGCCTAAATGGACATAATCTCGAAAATTGGGCAAAATCATTATACCTGAGCATAGTGGAAATAACAGCAATCCATTTCTACTGCAGGATAACGGCTTTTCCAGGCGTTTCTAGGTGCTTTCTCGAAGTCTGTGTTCAAAAAAAGGATTAAATATGTGTGAAACAAGATACACGAACCAGCTGCGATACGTTCGGGTCTCCAAGTACCGGGAAGGGCGGCCTTGATCACATCGATCACTCGTTCGTAAGTAGTCTGGGTGCGATCTGCCATAAGAGCTGCCCCCGCATAGATCACTTCTCCACTTGAAATCTAAATGAGGTGTTCGACAACAATATAATTGATTGAGTTTACCCTCGCATACAAAAGCCATAGCTGAGTGCTGCTAGACAAAAGCGATTTTGCAATGCGGAAAGTACTGAATAAAGTGATTTACATAATTCAAAAAGAAAGAAAATACCCGTCGCAGTGGAGAACAGTACAGGCTGCAATCATAGTCAATTGCTCGTGACTCATAAACACCACGAAACGAGGCAGATTAGGAGCGGTCGCAATTGAATCGTGCAAAACGTGTTGTGTGTCTCCTGAAAATAAATCTTATAGTAACGCATACTTGGGCTAAATAAGTATAATGAATGTTAAACCTCACGCTTCGTCAAAAGGAATCTGCCTTGAAGAGTAAACGTGTTATTGACTGCTTTGAGATCGATATCGTCAGGACGCGCATGGTAGATGGCTTGAGTGAGAGCCGATGTGGAGCATGAAAATTAGCAAATCGTGTGTGATAATAATTTAATAATTTCAGAAGAGTATGAGAATTAATCCAACTTACCTATCATTGTAACCACTGCTCCGGAAGTCGCTTTATTTCGAATGTTATTAATGAGATCTCTGGGAGTAGTGTTAGCCTGTGCAACGGCGTCGGCAGCGAGTTCTCTTCTAAGCACGACAACCTAAATGGACCAGTTTTTAGAATAAATGTTTCAATATCCTTTATATTACTTCTGAGCTTTCAATGTCGGGAGAATGGTTATGCTCCGTTTTAACGCTGTAGTTTCCATTAGTATCTTGGTGAACAAGTGCACGGCAGCCGTAGCTGTCACGATACGTACAGTGAAGGAGAATACGATCATCTGATACAGATATTTAAATATTTATAAAGTTTTAGAACCAACCTTTCAGGACCGCCTTCTTCTTCAGAATAAATCCCTCGTGAAAGAAACGATCTCCGACCGGCCGTTTAGACATTTCGTTTGATGACCTACGCAAAAAATGAAGCAGAAAATAAATTTAAAAAAACAACAATACGCACATTAAGACAGTAAAACCATTGAAAAAAAGGAAACTATTTATAAAATTTCAATTACGAAATTTCCGAGAAAAAATTTCCGAGATGACTTTTCCAAGAAAATATTTATCAATACTGCATTTACAGTATACCAATTTCTTAACTATTTTTTACAGGAAAATATTTACGGTATGGAATTTCCAGCTAACTTTTTACATAATATTTTTTCCGAATGTTTAATTTACCAAAAATATATTTCTCATTCAAAATTTACGAAAAAAAATTTACATTTCGAGGTAGTACCAAAATAACGATCATTCCCATACCTTTCTTGGCATTTTGAGATCCTCAAAGTCCGTCTTGCCCAGCTGCAATCGTTTCTGGATCATGTAGGCGATGCCGTCTTTCAACTCCGGTTTCAGATACTGTCGATCGATGACTACGGTTCCCGAATTATTACTGCAATACAAATACTCCTTATTGAAAAGGTATCCAACATATTGGCGCAATATCAGCAAAGTAATTGCACTACCTGAGAACATCAATGGCTGCTTGCACGTGCTTCGTAATCGGGTCATCATCGATAGCTCCCTGTATTGGGTTCAACAGCGTTTTGAATGTGTCCCTGAACAGAATTACATTCTCTGCATTTCTGAATCATTATCTTCACTTTTCAACGAGAAAAGTAATGTCGGGTTGGAATTTCTCGACGACAATCTTCTCCTTGTTCGCGAAACTCGTCGTTTTTGGGTCTTCCGTCAGGAAGACACGAGCTGTGAAATATTTCACCTTTTAGTTGTTTGTTCACAATCATGGGCGAAAACACACTCACAACTCATTGTGAACATGCGCATTTGCGCGTAGCGACCGGCGAATAGTCGATGGAGGACGGGAAAGGCACGATATCCGTACGAATTTCCCAGGAGCAGCACCTTCGCCGTTCCGTTCCCGGACTATAATTCAAGTTTTCATTTTATTGCTAATTTTTTAATGTATAAATTCGACTGAACAATAACAATGACTAACAGAAACGCATCGCAGCGCTCCCTCTGCCTTGTGACCGGTCCATCTGCAATTATTCAATTTGAGACCTACAGAAAAATTCCTAGCCAAATAATGGCAAAAAATAAAATAAATGACCGCTCCGCTTCAAAGTCCCGCACGCATCCTTCGGGGTTGGAGAAGTAGACCAATCGAGATTGAGCTTGATTCCATGCGATGGCCTCTTGCACGTTGTACTGTGCTGAGATCGGTGGCATATAGTCGAGGGGTAGAATAAACTAACGCTTGCCCGCTCCAGTTGCTGCGATTGACGGTGCTGTCGCATCGATAACTGAGTTCATTTGTTTACCCATTTATTAGATTCGAGCCAGTAAGCGGTACTAAACTTCTTCACCAACAGTCTCGCATACTCTAATTTCGACCGCCCACGATAATCATTACTTTGCCCGACGGGATGTGAGTGTTCCGATAGTCTCTGCATTCCTCCCGTCATCAGACCGACCAGAATCAGTGCATAGACGCCGCCCACGAAGACAACGGCGACTGTACAAGCAATTTTTTATTGGCTCAATGGTAATCGCTTTTTCACCATTGTTCAATCTTTCTTCATTTTGCATGCACACTCAAATGAACAGGCATATGGAAAAGGTCCGAAATGGAGTCATACCCGTAGTTGAGGAGGCGATGAAGCAGCTCTCGAGTGTGTGGTGAACGAGTACGGAGATCACCAGCGTGGCGAGCAGACAGAACGAAATGTCTGCAGTGAGAAAAATTCAAAAAAACCTGAATTATTATGCGAAAGCATTAAATTTCCGGTAACCTGCGATGGACAGCTCGGACAGGTCGTTGGAGTATTTGTACAGGATGATGACGGGCCAGTGCGCGAGGTAGATCGTGTAGGAAAGATCGCCAATGTATACAACGATCCTGAAAATACATAATTGTATGCCAATAAATAACTAGAACTTACTCGTTCGACAAAATCGGATTCTGTCGGAACTTTCCCGTGAGAAGAATGATACCGGTGGCTAGCGTTACCTCAATTGCAGTGATTGCCCACACGCTCGGCTTTACGAAGTGAATAATACCAAGAATCGACTGAGAGTCGGTCCACTAATCGCCACTATGACCATCCAGAGGAGGTAGATTGTCACGGAGTACGAGGAGATCGTAACCATGGGAAAGTAGGAACGAATTCGCCAGCTTGTGGGCTGAATCTTCTGAGGCTTCCCTGTAACGAAGCATTTCGAATACTCTTTCGAGCACTGTTGATTATTTTTTGATAGGCTTATCATAATTTTGCTCGAAATATAGTTCAAAAAGAGAAAAAAACAGACCGATCTCAGCATCGTCATCTTTGAATCCGTCCATATCATCGTCAAGTAGTTGTTGCTTATCTATCGGCTGAATTGCATTGAAATGTGCAACATAATCATTTCTTGAAGTTGGATTGTTCAGTGTTTGCACATCTTATTTCGGGCTTTTGATAGGGGGCTACGACCGAACAGTTAATGATTAGCAAATGCCGATGGCGCATATTCAAAAAGAAGAAGACACATCGCGCTCAGTTGAAGCGAAATCGAACGAGGAATTCAATGCCGCTGTGGAATCTCTATCTGTACAATCATCTGAGCAAACACCGCGATGCATCCGCCGAAGACAAGAGTGCGCTTCTCAATTTGTGCTCAGTTTCCCACATTTCTTTTCAAGTCCAACCTGATACTGCGCTGCATTCGAGTCGTTGACCACCGATTCCAACTCGAAGAAGATACTGCCAGTGAGGAACTGCCACACGCGAGCGAAGAGGAAGCCGAAGGAGACGGTTGAGGAGGCGCATAAGTGGATGAAGTAGGAAGCTAAACATAATGGCAATTGTGTCGGCAACGAAACGCTATTCACCCGTAATGAAGCCAAGGAAAGCGCTGATCCGGAACGAGCTCGTCTGTCCGAATCTCGCGACGATCATAATGAAAGGAACGACGAGATAGTATTGAATCTCCACTCCGAGAGACCACGCGTGAAGGAGAACGGGAGAGTTGAACACCTGATTGTGAGGGTGGTGAACTTCGCTGGAAGATGTGCTCAGTTTCACAGATCATAGTAAAAAGGCATCGATAGTGTCAATTTGACAAATCGTCATGGTATTGAGCAACCATGTATAGAAAAAAAAATGAACTTCGTCCCAGTAATCGAACTGCTTGAGCACATTCTGCATGTTTTCTGCGAATGGCAGTGCCCATTCCAGATCGGTGATGAAGTGAGAGACGTCGCTCGGCAGGAACACGAGCGGAGTTATGATCTGCAACAGAATTTTTCTTTCAAAATACTATTGACCACCGCGTCTAGCTGCAGTCGAGATTTTCACTGCACCGCCCATGTCGGGTGATCCAAAAATTTGATGAGAACGACAATAAGAAAGGACAATCTAACCGCCAGCAAGATGAGCATTATCGAGTATAGAGGGACGATCCGTTTGAAGCGACGAATATAGAACGTCTTGATGACACGGCTATTGATGTGGTCCTCTCGCGAGAGAATTGATGACATGAGGTATCCGGAGAGGACGAAAAACCTAAAATGGTTAAGAAAAAAATCTATTCGAGGTTTGATTTAAAACAGTCGAAGAAATTTAAAACTCACATATCTACTCCAAGAAATCCGTTGACGAACCGTTTCGGAGCTAGATGAAACAACAAGACGCCGAAAATCGCAATTGCGCGAAGACCCTAATTAAAGAATGCTTTTTACGAGGGAGAAAACCATTCACGAGAGAGAGAAAACATACAATGATAAGAGCCAGTACCTGAATGTCATTCCTCTTCTGATGTATTTTTGTCATTGCTGCACCGATAGCCCCTCTAGGAATTAGTGGAAACCAATGGAATCGTGTTATTGACTATGAATCTGGCAAAATATGGTAGTAGCAACCTAGATTGCCGATTCACGACAAATAAAGGTGCAGATCCTATTTTCCGGTGAATCTCAGGCAATGCGAAGAGGAAATGAGACGTTAAGTCCGAAATCACAGGTGTGATAACACGATTATCGAGGAAGGGAAGCTTCTCTAATTTTTGGTGCAAATCTCCTGCCACGCTTCCACAGATCCGTAGATGTTTCGTGTGTGCACAGGCTGAAAAGGGGAAGAAAACTCTCGATTTTGGATGGCTCAATTCATTTCTCACTTCAATATAGGATCGGCTAAACAATTACGGCACTGCGGCGCCGCAATAGAGAGAGAGAGGTCAATAACGGCGCCGAAATAATCATTGCGGCGCCACAATGAGAATTGGGGAGAAAAGGGAAGAGGCCCTAATCCAATCAACTACCAATATTGCAAGATTGTCTGGAGAACCGGGTAGGGTTCACTGGACAAATGCCGAATTGCGGCGCCGAATTTTTGGTAATTTGAAGTAGTTCAGAAAACTTGTATGATGGAATAGAAGTGATCGCTCAATCAACATTAGATTTCTGACTCATGTCAACATAATGTGCCGTTTCGCTTCTTCTAAAGGACAATACCTGTCGTCTATCATCCCATGTCATTGGAATTATGTGTGTGGATGATACAATCCCATTCTATTCTATCCTTGTCGCGCTTGTATCATTTCGAATGTATGGACTACTTCAATTTGTTATTTCATTTCTAATGATTTGGTCGATCACTGGTCTAGCAGCGGTCTCTTTGAGGACTTTGAATGCTTTGCATTTACCATCTCTAAGAGAGGCGTAGCCACAGGCAAATGAAGTGTGATGGAGCTTGAATGGTGTACAATTATAACAATTCGAAAAGCAATAGATCGAATTCTCGAATCGATTCAATGAAAATTCAAAGATATCATCATTTCAAAAACCTTTTGTAAATAGGAAGAAAAATTGAATCTTGGTTGTAGTTTCTTCTATTCGTCAACGATTGTTGACCCAGTGCGAATAATTTCTCCTTGCATTAGAAGTAGTATTGGGGGGGGGGTGAGATCAACGCGTACCAAACGGTACGTATTAGACCCTCATGCAATTGACCACGACCAACGAACGAATATAGAAATTTACCAATGAAGTATACGTACCGTTTGGTACGCGTTGGTCCCCCCCCCCCATTACTACTATTATAGCTACACCAGATCTCATCATCTCATCAACAATTCATCATCTCATCAACATACAGTCTCATCAACAATTGGGTGGTTTGTGAGTCACACACGACAATACTGTGCGTAGTTCGGCGGGCTATCAGAAATGTTTGATCTGGACAATCTTTCCAAATCGCATGTTTGCGGTTTAATTCATTCAGTATAACTCGTATCAAAGCGTTGTATGCCTTCTTGTGCGTAGGTGCTCACTGCAAGATCAGCCTACGCAACTGCCGTATAAATACAATGATATGCGTAGAAAACGATTCTTCCTTTCCGACGGGAAATTGTGATATCTGAATCGTGGCCATGTCAGCTCCGCCACAGCCACAACATTTAGTCCTCACGGAGAATGGGTCTTTGCAAACCAGGGTACTGTGTTTGTTCGTCTTCAAATGTTTGGCCAATAAACGTAATAGTTTTTTAGGTAGAAACGTCCGAGAATGGTGGCAACTGCAGTGAACACTTGCAAATAGGTTGGAAGATATTTTTTTTTCGAAAACTCCCCTTTATTAGAATACACTCGATCGATCTCGGCCGCGGTCCTTCAAGAGGAGCAGACTGAAAACGAGATCGAACGTACCACGACTCGGTTTGTTTCCTCTAACCTTCAAGAATAACAAAAATCTCATTTGTAACAGTTCATTCTCATTTGCAACGCTACTCTACGCTGCGTTCATTATCGTCTTTGTTTGCGTCGGACATGCAAGCTACGAAGTAACACCCGAAACTGTTCATATTTTTGTGAGTTTAATATTATTTTTTTAAATATAAACATAACAGTTTCTGAAAAAAAAAATTCAGAGAAGTTGCAATGCGCTAACGTACTTCATGTATGCTGTCGGAATCGCATTCTTGTTCTACATAAATCTATTTGTTATTCATCCGTCTTGGTTAAATAAATTGCTGCTCAAATTTTCTCGAACATCGGTCTGTTTTCATTGTTGTTCTTGAATGATCAACCTTCAGTCTTACTCGATCACTCCTGCGACTCAAGATGCCAGGGCTGTAAACTCGCTCTTTCTACGACTCGGAATACTTCGTTTGTTATTCGTTCTTCGCATGTAAAATTAATAGTTGCATTCCTAATATTCAGTTTTCGGCGGTGCGGGTTCAGTGCTCTTCGCACTACTGCTGTTCCTGTTGCTTTCGGTATTTTTGTTCTCCTTTTTTGACCATTCGATTATTATTGTAGGGCAAGATTGAAGCGATCCTTGTTGATACGGCATCCATTGAGGCCGCGCTCGGATTTGTGTTCACTTTCTTCCAAATGTATTTCATGAACATGAACTACAAAGTGAGGAAAAATATATAGATTTTGGGAAATATTTATTTGAATAGAAAAGAACAAAAATAGTCATTTACGTAAGATCAAACAAATTAAGAGTGCAGAACATTTCAGCTTCGTGTCAAATCATCCCAGTGCATCTGTCAGTTTGGCTTCATGCACCTACTCGCAGTGAACGTTTGGACATGGTACCGTTTCGTTGCGGCCAAATTTCACGAATCGGTCCTCAAAGTGAGCCGCATATAAAAAAAATCGATAAGATGTCGTTTTTTAAGCATGCAAAGAAGTTCGCGAACAATACCGCGACGGAAGTCGCACATGCATTCTCGAACGATTACCCCATTATCGTTCCTTACGAGCCGACAAACGCGACCGTCAAAGCGGGGCTGGAAATTCTGGGAATGCTCGAGTTTGTGTTTCCATTTTTCGACTGAAATTCGACACTCGCTCACGCAGGCACTTTGGCGATTTCGCGGTGCTACTCGCCACCTCGCTGATCGAATATTCCGTGATCAGTGCAGCAGTCATGTTCGTCTTCTGGAAGCAGGTAATCTAACTATAACTGCTGAATACAAACAAAAAAAATTGAAGATCGATGCGCCCGTGTTAGCACCGCCGAAGCGAACGCTGCGGTTCGATTTTAGGTGAGAATCACATGTTTTTTTCTCGTAGTTTGCTTGCAGTTTCACGCTGCCCGGAATTTTTTCGGGTGTCGTGCTCGCGATCGCCGGCGTTTCCACGGCCGCCATCTATGAAGGTCTCGTTTATCCTGTCCAACGAGGCAATAGATTGTCGCGTTGCAGCACTTGAGTACGAGGGCTATGGAACCGCGGCTTTCGGCGCCTTCGACTCACTTTGTTATGTGTTGTGCATTCTAGCAGTTGCCGCCGCTTCCTTCGCGTGAGTTCTAGTCATATTTAATTTGCATTTTGAGATACCAGATAATAGTTGATAGATTACCACTCCAGAATGCGCTCCATGCCACTCTCGTCTTCTCATCACAGCGACGAGGTCGACGAGATTCTTCTGTACGTCGCCTTCGTCGGTGAGATCGTCTGGAACAGCGCCGAATTGGCTAATTTCATCACCGGTCAAGGTACATTTTTGAATCAATAGTTTTTCTATGCGATTTTTAACTGCTACATTTAATTTTTTTCTAATTTAAATAGCTTACAGTCGAACTGGACCGAGGAGCGATCGTACTCGCATTCACACTGCTTCGACTGGTACACGTCTTCACGCAAACGTGGTTCATTCTTGCCGCTACTAGGTGGGTTATCCTGGCATAACATTCAAAAATACTGTAACTTTACAGAGCGCGATTGAGCCGAAATCCAAGTGTGCGTGAACTTCGAGGCCGCGTGTGTGTCACTTTTCTGCTTACCGTCAACATCATCCTTTTCTTCTTCAGCATTTTCGAATCGTCGAACGATCGGTGAGCACTTTTCGAAAAACAACCAATTTTCGTAATTCTGAGCCGAAATTGTATTAAAATTCATGCAAAAAAAATTGTGCAGATTCGGCATCATGAACGAGCTCGCGTCGACGCAAGGATATCTCAAGCTGGCCGCTGCGCCCATCATCATCTTCTATCGGTTTGAAGCCTAGTTTTCTGTCCTTTCCTAGCTATATTCTTCATGAAACTACATGACTTATTGCAGCTTCCACAGTGCCGTGTGTCTGGCGGAGATCTGGCAGCGTAGTTTCGCTCGTCCGAGGGATCCATCGATCGAAGTGACGCCCGCATGCGATCGATCAACCTTCACCATTGTGTCCATCGACTGACCAATGTGTGCTGTCAATTGAATAAAGCTCTTTCTCGAGTATTCGAAACTTGACAAAATGCGATTTCGGAAAAATATTGTTACTCGGCCAGAGCGTTGAATTAGCGCTTCGATTCGAAGCAGTCATCGCGATTTTTAGGAGTGAAAAATCGCAGACCATCAACGAGCACATTTTTGCAATAAGTGATATCCTCACACTATTTGAACAAAACAGCTCTTTGAAAATCTCGAATATCTAGTAGTCTTCTGAGTTGCTGAAAACTGACGAATATTGCAGACGGATCGAACTCGGTCTTGTCTCCTTTGCCTTCGTTTTCCTGCTGATAGTAGTAGCCAACAGAGCGAAAGAGTACATGGATGAGAGAAAATTGCGTGAAAAGGTGAGATGAATGTCGATTCACCTGTCTCTAATTTTCCCCTCGCAGATGAATCGATACCGAGCCGCCGAAGTACGAAGGAACAATGGATGAGAAATCGGCTCTTTGGACGACGTTTTCGAATTTTTTTAGTGATTATCTCAAAACTTTCAAGTAGAGCTGGGCAAATTCAATCTCAGGGCACGGGTAATAATTATTCGACGGGTGAACTGTCGCTGACCACATCAACGATCAGTTCCTGCAATATGCGTACCATAATGAATACTGATAATCATAATCAAATTACAAACGTATAAATTTTTTCTTAGATATTTACAATATACACAACACAGTAACTTTCAATTATTTGGTTTGACTCGCTCATAAGAGGAGAGTTGAATGAAAAAAGAGAATTTTGTTTACAAAAAATCTTCATGAGAGAAGATGAGACTGAAGTTGCAGAGAATAAAAAAAAGTGAAAACTGAATGAACATTTATCAGTCACAATACTCACGGTTTTCTTCGAAAGACTACAGTCGACGGTTGCGCGATTCTCTCTTCAGATGGATAAACACGAATCGAACGCCGAAAGAAGATCTTGAAAACGGAAGAAATCGCTTGACGATAGGAAGGAGTGAGCGAGAGTAGAATGATATTGTGTACTGACGAATGGAGGAGGAGCAGACTAATAGAGGCTAGCGAGACTTCTGTGATGGTATTTGAATTGGTAATCGATAGATTAATATGGGGAAACGATATAACTCACTTTGGCTGACGCAGTCGAATGTCACTCCGGTAAGAACAATCAGCAACGGAACGACGATCAGAGACAATGGCACAACCAACTCAAATTCGGTTTCACTATTATTTTCTACATTTTTTTTAAAATTTCAATTTCCAGTATCTGATACATCACTTTCGTATCAATAAGTGATCTCTACAGAAAAGATGATTTCTCCAAAATGCTGCTTTCAAAGCACCTATTTCCTCATCTTAGTGATGTTTCATGTCATAAAGATCAGTCTGTTTTTCTTGGAAGTTTTTTATTTGGTCAAATGTACTTTGAAAATACCTGAACAAATAGAACCTTCAAAGAACGGCGAATATTCTGCAGAGTAGCCATACTGTATGCACACTGAAAGTTCGAATGAGAACGTACTTTCACAAATCGCGGCTCACATCTTCCTTGAGAACAATGAACATATGACCGAATAGGCTGAGAATGAGAACAAATGCGATTGTTAAAACCTGAAAAAACGAAATTCTCGTATATTCAATTTTCATTTTCACACAATCATGAGACTGATGCAGGCGATTTTCACTTCCTTCTTTTTCTCAAACACGATGAACATCGACCCTCTTTCTTTAATCCACGATATGTTGATTGAGAACTGGAAATATCACTAAATATAAGCATGATGTCAGATGAAACCCTCTCCAGCGCTTCTTCAATTGGCGTATCTTCAAATTTCAGAATGAAGCACATCAATATTTCAGGCGCCGAAAATAGGAAAAGCAATGCAGAACGGATTAGGTGGAAAGTCCACTGCGAACGGATTGCAATCTACACATTTACAATGTTTTACTGGTTTCATTTTGAGAGGATGTCCGAGTTGAAGGGCCTGTTGATGTCGCAGAAAGCAACAAATAATGATGACCACTCCGATTTGCGCGAGGATCCAGCAGAACACGATCTATGATATTGTAAATCTCAAGAAAAAAATGAAGACTCACCATCAAGTAAATCATTGGAACCACTTTCAACATGCATAATAGACCGTTGCAGTAGCCGGCGGCAAGGGGAAAGAGAGGCACTGGCTTGTAAAGGACGTCAATATAGACGTCATTCACTAAGAGGAGCACCTGACGAATTAACATTTTAATTTAAAAAATAAAATTTAAAACCTGAATTGTGATGAGGTAGATACGGATGTTCAATTGATGTGGTGGCGTTTCTCGAACGAGGCAAAATATCGCGATTACATTCAAAACAACAGCAATTATGAAAACTATGTCTTGGGACAAAACGAATACGTTTTCCACCGATTTAGGAATGAAGTGATGGTCGGCGACTTCCATTACAACTGACCACAAACAGACTAGCGCCTTTTTGCGCCAAGTAAAACTTAGTAAGAGTGCGTCTTTTTAGCACCGGCGACTATGCAACCAACCTATGATTATATTGGGGTAGTTAGTAGCCGACCTAAAACTCAAGAATATTGGTGCTCTCACTCAATATTTTTCCGATGTTTTTAAACTGCGAAGCGGAAACATCATGAATATTCTATAAAATTTGAAACAGGTGCAAAAGTGTCCGAGCCAGACAATTGATCAAAAGATCATAAGAGTGGGTATCAAAAAACTTCAGATTCAGGTTTCTGGGAACTAGTGTTCATTTCATTCATTCATTATTTACTCCGTCATATTTTACTGAATAAAGAGTTATGAATAAAGACCCAGGACGGATTCAAATCGTCTAATGTGATCTACGGTCAAGAAAATTCAAGAAGACTACTTCATCAGTTTACTCTTTTTGTTAACCTCGCAATTCAGGACTTCAGAGGCTGGACGATCTTCTTCCTTTGAAGGCTGAATGTCTTCTCTCTTTTAGACATATTTGTATCGACTAGAAATGACGAAAAATGACGATAATAGTAATAAAAATATTGCAAAATGTTTTTTACTGCATTTACATTTTTTTAACATATTTATTCCTTTATCAAGGTTTGGAACTCAAAAAACCACTAGTCTCGACTGGACTGACACTCGACGCTTTTCTTGTAAGGCAAGCAAGTTGCGCTCGAAAGGCTTTTCGATATTCGGAACTTAAAATAAATCTCTTTGAATATTATTTTCTTCGTTCCGACCTAGTCGTGTAGTAAATGAAGTAGTTTGAGACCAGAGAAATGTTTACTGGAATACCGATAACAAGATCCATCACAACTCCCATCTTGAAGTCTGGATTCTAAATGGAGATTCGCTATTTTTTACAAAGGAGTGCAATTTCTGAAAAAGTGTCAGAAAAATCTACCTTTATGTTCGTTATAAGCACATTCGCAAGTCCAATGGCTCCGATGTGTCCGAGAATGAGAAAAGCCAAGATTACAAGGAGAGATTTGAAGAGACGCGTCTCGAGACCTTCCACGTCAAGAAAATAACCTGAAATTAGTTTGCATTTCCAAGCAGTGCCATGACAATTTCGCACTCGAATTTATTCACTGTGGTTTTTATAATAGAAGTATGAACTAACTGCCGGTCTTAATCCGAACAGCTACAATAGCGTAGATTACCACATCCAGCAGAAATCCAGCCAGTGAAACGTTCCAGAATTGCTCTTTAGCGCCTCCCATGTACGCTGATGGAACCATGCAGATGACTTCCCTGGAAAAGCGTATTTTTTTAGCAATAAACTTTTACGATATTATGATTGGTCATGTCTTGACTTATGACTGGTCATGACCGGCGGGATGGCCGAGTGGTGTAAGGCGCCGCTCGCCATTCGAAGGGTACCGAGTTCAATCCCCCGCCGAGGCCAACCAAGCCTTGCTATCCCTCCGGGGTCGGCAAATTGGTAGCAACCTCGGTTGCGAAAGGTAAGGCTACCCGAGAAAGCATTGGACAGCCGGGTATGTAGTCCGTCTAACAGCTGGCCTTACCAGTGGGTCCCACCTAGCGTTGTCTTATGACTGTAAAATCGCTTGACGTGGATACACCTTTACCTTTTACCTTTTTATGATTGGTCAATAGAAAAAGCGCTCACATTGAGTACAGATTCGATACGATATTGTACAGCTGATATCCGACGTAGACCGAAACGCCACCAAATTGGAATAGGATGTAAACTTTAGCGTTCTTTGCACTGTATCTGAAATTAAATTCCAATGTATAATGTCTGCACCTTTTTTTTCCAAATCCGCCAAAGTTGTTCTATCCTGAAATTTTTTAATTTTCTTTCCCACTCCAATCTACTGTATTCGTATTCGCCTTCATGATTGCTCTCACGATGTTATTCAAATAGCAGAAATTTTTGCATAGTATTTCGAAATTTATTCCCATAATTTAACAAAACAAACGCCATAGGGTCGAAGCAGGCAAAGAGTCGATCGAATCCAATCGCCACAGTGAAGGCACATCCGCAGTTCTGACCGATGACTGGGAGTATCTAAAATGATTAGGGTTCTCTTGTTGGAATCACTTCCGGAATTCCAATAGCGAGAACAAATGTCTGACGTAATTTCAATCATTCCATTTCCCGCGTTCGGTCTAGTGGTATTTCATCAGTTGTTGGTATTCCATTAATAGTTTTACATACGATTAAAAAGACAAAAGAGCGAAGTGGAATCACAGTGGAGCGCCGGCCATATTTATTCCGGTAATTATTCTCTTCTTACACCAATGACAATGGCAATGTGCTTTGTACATTGCAGATGAAAAACGTGAAAAAGCTAACCTGAAACCAAATGCAGGTCATCGAGTCCATCAGGAGATTGCCAGATGCGAATGCGTAAATGAGGGAAATGTGACCACAAGTGTGAAGACCGTCGGAGAGACAGCAAAGGGCGATTAAGATATTGCACGAGCTGCGCAACTTCCTGAATAATTTCCACTTGTTTGCCTTAGCAGATTATATTCCAAAACTCACTTATCCTGGAAGGAAGCAAACGCTACGGCAGAATTCGTGACAACTCCAAGGACAAAAATGCATCCAAAAAAGCCAACCAGCCAGTAGGTGATAGGATAGAGTTCCACCGTCATTGCTGAATAAAAACGTTTGATAATACAATACTTCGCCATCGCAATTGAAACAGTAAGATAGAGAGAGAGAGAGAGTCGGTGTAAAGGAAATGGAGGGAAATGAGATAAGATGAGTCCGAAAATGGTGAGGAGAGCTTGCAACGCTCCAAGCAAACTCCATGCATCTTTTGTTCCACCTTATCAGAGTGGTGCTCAACCGCTCCGTATCGCTCGATCTGGGAGCCCACACCTCACTGCCGTGGAGTACGGTAGGAGACAGCTTTCAAAGAGTCGTCTCCGGGCCTTCACGGAAATAACGCAGTAAGAGAGGAAATGCGATAACTTGCTTCATGCAAGCTAGCCGAGCCGAATCCGAAGTTTTAGTCGGTGTGGTCCAAGAGCGAATATTTCTACGAGGTACAAAGTTGAAAATCAGATTTTGTTTTGTTCTTGGGTACGGGTTCTTTTGCATAAGGTGAATAGATTGGTCATGGTTTCATTGACTTCGAGTGCAACTGTGCAGACATGCTTACGGTGAATAAGCATGAGTTCATGTGAGTCTTTGCGATGTGGACCACTTCTTCGGCGTTGGGGATGTGACAGCGATAGAAAAGTGTGGTGAAATTGCGCTGCACCCCTAAATTTTATAGGCAAGAGTTACAATGCGAGGCGAAAATCAAGAAACGGAAGAACGGTAGAACTCTAGAACGGGACAAATTAAGGTGGTAATATCGCGACAGTATAAGAGAAGAACAAAACAAATAAACCAACATGAGGTTTACTTTCGCTCTACATGAATGGTACATGAAAGGTTTCTAACTTTTTCCAATGATATATGTTTTGCATATTAGTAGAGGTGAGAGAGGAAGAGGAAGAGGAAGACTCTGCCGCTCGGTGTGGCGAGGAATGAGATGGAAAGGAAGAGTGAGAGGGGGGATTAACTCTTCCGGAAGAGTGGGAAGAGTAGGAATAGCGGAAGAGTGGGAATGGGGTGTTTTCGATCGATTGATGTCAGGATTTTTGGTCAATGGACGTTGTTATTGCATAAACATTGTCTAGAAGTGGTTTAAGACCGTTTTCCCTAGCTTACAATTAGATCTGACAGTGAGCGTTGTGAAAAGACCGATGATCAGCGCAACTTAGCATTTGCTAATCGAGATGAAGACTTGGAAGATGAAGACATCCCAAACCTTGAAAATGTCCTAGAGTAAGTTCAAACACATAAAGTAGTTTGAATTGACCTCGCAACATCTTCAAATACGAATGTTTTTTTGGGTAGAAACACTGCGCAACTAGTATCACACGTTAATTAGTTACAAATATGCAAATGTCAAGTCCATAGAGCCAGTAAAATATCGAAATCCACATTCCCACTCTTCCGCTCTTCCTACTCTTCCCACTCTTCCGGAAGAGTTAATCCCCAATCTCTCTCTTCCGGAAGAGTTCATTTCATTTCGCGTCACACCGAGCACTCTTCCCTCTTCCTCTCCCTTCTCTACATAGGAATCGAAATATTATACGAAATATTATTAGTCTCTGATAAATAATATTAAACGATATTGGTTTATGACCGCTGTTTATCGCAGAATACTATAAAATATCTGGAAATCAATCTAGTTTTCATAAACAATTTCAGTGGGAATGTGAGTAACTAGACGGTGTGAGAACACGAAGAAAAATGGCTAAGAACCATTTTTTGCTCTTTTTTTGCTCGCAATAACAATGGACATCTATACACTGATAAATAGAGTTGTGCCACGTGCCAAAATGTTACACATTGCCTTGATGATATGAAAATTCATGTTTTCAGAAAATTCGTCTGCGGGGTGATGCTATTAGTTTAATTGACAGTGTGCACGTCGCCATTTATTTCCTGTTTTTTTCTAAATACGGTGGTCTCTTCATTTCACGTCCCTCTCACCGGTCAGAGAGGCGAAAAAGTGTATAAAATGACGAGCCAATTACCCGTATTTCGAACTGTACTTAGTAGATCCTCTTCAGTGGCGATTCAACCTCTCTGATCTCACGTCAATTCATCGTCAGTCTTATCGTGCGTTTCAAATGCTCAGCAAACTCAATGTGCTGGTTAGCGTATTGATTGTCTGGGAGAGAGAGGAAGGGAAGAGGTAGAGGGGAGGAGAGCAGGTAGATCACTATCCTCCTCCCAGCCTCTTCCTCTCTCCTCCCTCCACTCAGTTCGTCAAAGGTCAGCTACGCGTGGAATTGAAAATAATCTCACGATAATGGTCCAATGGCAATTCAGAATGTTTTAAATTTTGATGAAGTTTATTGCCCGCATTGAAATGACAATATAAAACGGGTCCGTTATATATGAAAAAATGATGATTAATGTCTGTATTCCGATTCGAGATATTTTGAAAATTTGGGCGTTTTCGGTTTGTCGTCCTTGTGCAGATCGCGATTAAGCGATTCAAAGTAGAGATCGGCCATCGTCCCATCCACTGACGATATTCTGAAATCAAAATACA
Organism: Pristionchus exspectatus; assembly: GCA_911812115.1. Classification (NCBI taxonomy): domain Eukaryota; kingdom Metazoa; phylum Nematoda; class Chromadorea; order Rhabditida; family Neodiplogasteridae; genus Pristionchus; species Pristionchus exspectatus. The sequence continues at coordinate 12,192,622 of OU461582.1, forward strand.
GTGAGATTTTTTTTTCGAATTTTTTCTGTTTTTAAATTGCGATTATCGAGAAGTAGCAAATTCAATAGCGTAACCCTCTCTGAATCCGTATTTTTTCCTACCTGGACCGTTGTCGGTTGTTGTAGAGACCCACGATCCCACGATAAAATATAACTTTTGAAGCAGGAGTGCGAAAGCGGAAGTTGAACAACGGGAAGATAAATACCATTATCGCAGTCAAGCTGCAAAACAAAGGAAGTGGATTTAAAGAAAACAAAGAGCCTCACATAGAGATCCACAGATCAAATATTGTAACAGACAAGCCTCTGTGGAGCTCGAACGTCTCAGAATGGGGGAGATAATGATAGAGTGCTCGGAAGCCAAACGCGGGAAAGCTCATGAGAAACGCGGGTCCCATGATGCGGAAAATCATCTGCAAGCGTGACAATGTTTTCTTCTTTTAACGTTAATCGATTATTGCCTCCATCATAACGACATTTTCGCGCAATTGGTAGGTTCGGGCGAGGCAGTAGACGTTGGAGTTCCTCCTAAGGCGTTTGTGCAACTCGTACTTGTTGTAGAGAAGAAGAAGGGCGTAGATCTATAAGAAAACGAACAAATGAGCCGGATTTCATGCATTTGTGAGATAGAATAACTCACAACGCAACTGATTAGGGAAATTGCTCCCGCCAGCGGCGAGCCGACCTCTCTAATCGCGAAAACTGCAAAGAACGTTTTATGTTCAAAGTGGAGGGATAGAATAGCTCACTATTATCGGTCCGAATAATGCCAATGATCTGTAGAGTATTCCACAGAATGTACATTATCATGGCTCCATATATACCGGCGACCACTACCAACGTCACGGGGCGTTGCACTTCGTACCTGAAGCGATTCTTCTGTCGATTAATGCATGTTTCTAGTTATTTCGTCGTTGCCCTCACCACTCCCAGAAGAAGGTCGCGACAAGACGCTCGCATGTAATTCCCGTCATTCTAAAGGAAGACGTAAGAGGTTGATTCCAAAAAATGTACTCTTACATGATTGAAAAATAGGCGAATGATTGAATCTGAAGAATGGCAAAGGGAAGAAGGAAGTTGTCTAATATTTGAGTGTCCTTTTTTTGTGTAAAACATTCTTTTTGTACCTGCGTATTCGGAATACTGTGAATAGATTAAGACAGGGCGACTGATAAATATAGCCGTGCATTGCAAGACACATACTGAGAATATGATGCGAAGCTGAATGTGCATTTTAATTAAACGGATCAAATAAAAAATGCTGCAAATGCTAACATTTCGATGAAGTGGCCTTGCATTCCACACAATCCAAATCAGTGGAATTGTCAGCGTTGTTCCAATAAGAATAAAAATCATCTGTAACTAGATTTTTTTCATAATCAAGTCTCAACAATGACAGAATCAACTTGCCTCAATAGAGTGAAGCACTTTGAAGGTTGGTGCATATTTACAGGTAATGTTTTTCTCTGGAAAAATGCCAATATGTTCCATTCGAAAGCTGGTGGAATGAGAGATGGAGAATGAGTGAAGACTCCTTTCCATGGTCTGTAATGTCCTCAGTGACGCATACAGCTGGAGGCTATCATTAGCGTTTATTGAGCGATCAACAGACCGGTTGAGATATGGAGTGAAGTAGAACACTGGCACACGATACTAAGAAAATAAAGGAATTATTAATGCCATGCTGGCCAAGCACAGATAGTCAGCGACTACGTATTAGTAGGGAAAAAAGAAAATTAATGATTATCACATTTTTGACACGAACATTAATGTGAAGAATGAGGCCTATTCAAAAGACATTTACAAGAAATTCATTATTCGGGCTTCTAGCTTTTGATAAATGAGTTTCGTCTTGTAAAAATACAATCCGGCTTGGCGAATCAATCCTGGTGTAGTTGCACCTAGTTGCAGTAGATAGACTGGAAGGCAGAGGGCCAAATAATTGTCATATAATTATTTTGCAAGCTCGTGCTTCGCATTCGATAGGACTTCACATTTTTGAGAAAATCATGTTTGAGGGACACAATTTGCTAGAGCACAGAAAATGATAATGGTGGATTCAGTTATTAAAACATCCAGAAAGATTCATTTATACAGTGGTGGCATTATCGAACGTCAAACGAGAAGTGAATGCAAGATCGCCTACGAGATGTGTCTCGGCACGCACAACTGAATCACGCTGATTACTGGGCACAGATTGGATTGAACTCGGCAATTTCGAAAGTGCGTCCGATTTTCGTTCCGAACTAGGTGTAATTTGTATAGCAAGCCTCAGAAAATGTTTTGATCATGTTTGGTCGGTTACAAGCGGAATAAGTAGTTGGAAACCGGATATTTTCCTTGTGAGGAAGTGATTGCACACAACTTCCTCTGTTCGTTGATGCGTACGAATAAAATTTACCCAATCTCATGCTATTTTCGTTGCAGAAAATGTTTCAAATGAGATTAGGCGTCATAGGCGGCTCGAGACATGCGTATTTCACCCATGCCGAACGGTATTGGTGGTGGTTTATCCACGAGATACCTACTCCACGGATCACTTTCTCTCGGGTGGTGTTCTCATGCCGAATGTCGATATTTGGCCCACAATTGTAGTGAGCTTTCCATTTCACATGTAGTAGGTAAGAATTAAAAGGTTGCGTCAATGCACTAAGAAAAGTCGTTGTTGAAAAGCTGCTAAGAAAAAGGCAGTGGAAATTATCCGGCTCCGACTATCACATTAATTGTTCTCTCGAGATGTGCAGGATGTGTATACGATTTCAAAGGATGTATGCGTGAAAAAAGAACTCTCTGCGAGGTGTAGTTTCCAAATCCGTAACTATTGGAAGCGAACACCTTGATTTAACGATGCATCCTCGCGAATTTGACTGATAGCACCTGCACTTCAGGAACATTGTAATCAACCAATTTATCAATCAATCATTTTATTATCTCAGGCAATAGGTGCTAGATGAGAAAAGTGAATAACGAAGGCGAGCAAGTAAATGACACTAAAAAATTTACCGGGAAATTATTGTGCGCGAATATGTAAAACTAAAAATGAATAGGCAAAATATGTAGTTTGTCGAGTATGAGTCGAATAGCCAACTTTTACTTCTCCGTGATGTTTCTCGAGGGCAATAGCAAAGTGACATTATTCGAGAACATATTATAGTTATCATTGCGAACTTGTACCAATACATATATCGGTTTCAGGCGTCACTAGAATAAAGCTGAAATTCTTTAGGCGAACTTTTCTGAATCAGAGGAGTTGGGAGAGATCAGAAAAAATCAAATTGGTTCAAGGAAAAGCTTGAATAATCGGATGATTGGGGCATATGAGGTAAAATTCGAAATGCGTGTCGCCGTCTCGTCATTTTTTTAAAATTTTGCTTCAGCTCGACCGAAGAGACGACGAATTCATAATTCTGGAACGATTTCTAATAACAAAGCATGCTAACATTTCAGGCGAGTTGTGAGAGAGCAGTTAAAAATTTGGGAACGAAATCGAACAGCTCTACCACCATTGTTCTTCTCGCGTCATGTGTTCGTATTTTTCCTTCGAATGCGTCATTTCCGTCCTTGCCTTCAGCATTACCAGGTAACCATGCGCCATGAAGATCATAGCGAATACGAGACCGAGCAGGTACAACCACGCCCACTCCTGAAGTTGGATGGTAGAATATGTGCTCTCCGCAAAATCAATAAGTTCTCCCCAAATACCGTACATACTCGGATACTCACCGACCCTTTCTCACTGAAGAAAGCTTGCATTGCGATCTGCGCAAAGTAGATAACAGGTACAGTTAGAATCACGAGATAGACGACCTGTCAAGGCCCTTTTGTGGTTCATATTTAGGGAAGACTCACATAGAATCCAGCGGTAACCCGTAGTAAGCAGGGAACGCGGAACACCAATCCGGCGAGTCCGAACAGTGCAGAAAGAAGCGCGAAGCATCCCAGCCCGAGTTGAAGATGATTGGATGAGACAAAGTTCGTTGCTGGCACGCCAACCATGCCGGGACCCTGAGTTTGTTCACATAGACAATCAATTATAGCGACCAGTAACGAGCGATGTTTTAGCCACTAACATTCACACCGATGTCGATCGTCCCGTTGTCTCCGTCAACGCTTGATACCTGGATAGAATATTGTCAAATTTCTACTCTCAATCCTATTTTAAGAAAGACTCAGCACTTGCTTTCCGGCGGATTCTCTACTGACGCGACCGTTGTTTATAGTTGTTCGTTTAGTCAGTAAAATTCTCGTTAATTACCGGCGATTCTGCCAAGGCGACAGATAACACGGAGAGATAGCACCAGAAAATGTGATTCATTGATGGAACGAGAAGACTGGACCGGATAGGAAAGAAGCTTTATTCGAAAGTGAGCATATTTCCCTAGCTGGGAGGTGGCCGATGCTGATTTTTTAATGCTCTAACTTTGTATGATCAGGTGGATAGAATCCAGCGAGAATAGGATCCGTGTGAATCTGCAGAAAGGAATTGGCTCAATTGTTCCTGCAACCATCGAAACTTTCTCTTCCACAAATTATTGTTTGCTGAAAAAAAATAGCTATTCCCATTATGCTTCTAGTACTCATTGACATTTTTTTTTATAAAAAAAGTATCGGAAATGGAGTATCCACGTAAAACGAGAACGCTAACCCTGCGGTTCAATGATGTTTAGGGTAGGTTACCGCCCGGGGGTGGAGGATAGAGATGGGAAAGGAAGAGGGAAGAGTCGCGAATGTATGCAAAGTGAGCCGCGCTCTTCCACAAGAGTGAGATCTCTTCCATAAGACTGAGAGCGAAAAAGCTTTGAAAATGGAGCAATTTTGTTGGGTTTTTTTCTCAAACTAACCTACCTTAATGATTTTCAACATATTTATCACTTGGGTGCAAAAAATCCGCCTAAATTCCTTTATTTTTAAAGCTTTTTCGCTCTCACTCTTATCACGTGTCTTCTGAGAGATTGCATGAAAACGGCCACCCCCCGGCACTAGGAGCCCCAACTTTTAGCAATCCCTATGAAATTTTTATGGTAGCCTATATTAGCGATGAGAAAAATTTTATAACACAACTTTTGTCCCAGAACCGGCATTTAGGCATTTTCCGGCTCTAGGGTCGGGTATGTCATATCTCAGCTCCCAGATGAGCTACGAACCTGCGGTTTGGCCCAAAAAATGCGGAAAATTATTTTGAACAACTTTTCTACCAACGACGAAAAAATTTGAAAACGTTTTGACATCCAAATCCTGGAATAACTGTTTCCAAAACCAAATAATGATTTTTCCTGGGAAGGGAACCCCACCCTTCCCCCCAAGCAATGTGCAAAATTTCAATCTATACACTCGTAGTAGTTCATAAAAAAATTGAGCGAAGGGCCTAGGGGGTGACAATCGACCTTCCGGAGCCGTTAAACGTCAAAAACTGCCGATTTTTCAGAAAAACTCAATGTTCGAGGCTTGAAATCTTCGGAATTTTTGCTTCCACTGAGGCAAATTCATTTTATTATTACTTTTACATATCTAAATTACAATTTCTGAACATTTGAGAGCACATAGAGAAAGTTTATTTTTGACAAAATTTTTGATTTTTTCATTAAAAAAGCAAAAATTCCGAAGATTTCAAGCCTCGAACATTGAGTTTTTCTGAAAAATCGGCAGTTTTTGACGTTTAACGGCTCCGGAAGGTCGATTGTCACCCCCTAGGCCCTTCGGTCAATTTTTTTATGAACTACTACGAGTGTATAGATTGAAATTTTGCACATTGCTTGGGGGGAAGGGTGGGGTTCCCTTCCCAGGAAAAATCATTATTTGGTTTTGGAAACAGTTATTCCAGGATTTGGATATCAAAACGTTTTCAAATTTTTTCGTCGTTGGTAGAAAAGTTGTTCAAAATAATTTTCCGCATTTTTTGGGCCAAACCGCAGGTTCGTAGCTCATCTGGGAGCTGAGATATGACATACCCGACCCTAGAGCCGGAAAATGCCTAAATGCCGGTTCTGGGACAAAAGTTGTGTTATAAAAATTTTCTCATCGCTAATATAGGCTACCATAAAATTTTCATCGGGATTGCTAAAAGTTGGGGCTCCTAGTGCCGGGGGTCCTGCAATCTCTCAGAAGACACGTGTTATGGAAGAGATCTCACTCTTGTGGAAGAGAGGCCATTCCCTCTCGCTCTTGTGGAAGAGCGCGGCTCACTTTGCATACATTCGCGACTCTTCCCTCTTCCTTTCCCATCTCTAGTGGAGGACTACCAATTCGAATGGCCGGTGGCGCCTTCACCACTCGGCATCCCACCTTTGTTTTGATAACTAATTCTAACATGTGCTATATGTTTCTTCTTTCTTCTTGATTGAACAATTGATTTTTTCCGGAGAGTTCGGTAGAAACACTTTCCCTACTGAAAGAATGACTTCGAATTATTTGCGGTATTTTTCCCTTTTGAATCTTCATGAAATTTCGCTAGAGTCTCTTCGTTAAATGGTCCCTGAAAAAAAGCACTGCGTGGTAACTTCTCCGGGCATCTCCAAGAGCTATCCACCCCACCAATCACACCGACTAAAAATCGCTCTTACGCCTGGATGTGATCGGCATACATATTTCTTTCCTACTCCAAATGCGCTCGCATCAAGATCAGTATCACCCTCACTCCCCTCCTCCTTCATCCAATCGTCTGTTCAAATCATCCGATTCACAGCTTGGTGGAACCGTTTTGCAAACGGAACATGAACTGGTTCTTTGACAATGTTCTATTGTCAATAAGCCTTTGTACTGTGAGCATCTGCTCTAGTGCTCAGCCGAAAAAGAAACGTGAGATAATGCTCGATGAAAATAAACAGTATTTTATTAGTGCCCAATGTGGATATAAAAAATAGGGAATTAGCATTTCAACCGAGAATTCAAAAACCACACAAAATGGCATTACGGATGGGTCCAGGCAACCTAAAATCAGGATGCGAAAAAAATATTGTAGGCTGGAAACAATTTTTAATGATATTTTAACTCTTAAAAGAAAAGGCACTGGGCTACAAGTTGGCAGAATTTCTGATACTAATTCAAGAGGGGATATTTATATAATACTACAGAATATCGGTTCTTCGGAATTGCTGCTGATATGAGTTCATTGAGGTAAACAGTATGAATTAATTTTTTTGGTGAAATTCTAAATCAATAGCGGACAAGAGTAACTTGGTGGTAGAGTAACGCACTTTCTTCAAGCGGTGAGCAGGGGATGGTGAAGTTGAAGAATGACATTGTAGACAAATTGTGACTCATCTTTTGTAAAGGTACGTGCCGAATGATCGTGCAAAATTTGTGCTTCGTATACTTTAGCACATTTCCCCATATTGAAGGGGGAAGCAAAAATAAACCGATTCTAAGAGTCCGGTTCTGAAAAGTGCTTCACTCTGTTTTCAAAATAGAAGCCTCATTCTTGGGTGTTGGCGAGATTGAGTAGATTTTCAGTCCCTTCATTTCTTTTCCCATAGGCACTAAGCTTCTGAGTTTTATTGGTGAAAGTTCGACAGTGCGAGTAAAAGATAATTCGTTGCCCATCCCAATGTGTCTATTGACGATGACCATAATTCACCCTAATTTAACCGCCTAAATATCAACTCACTGGTTTTTGAGTTGGTATTTACCACGGCGATGTGCGCATAGTAGCATCGATGATAATAGATGTGATTTTTAACGAAAATAAGGAAAAAAGCGTCGATGATAGTTGTTATTTTTCCAGTAAATAAAATAGGAAAACGTTAATCAGTGATTGAAACCACCTCGAAAACTTACTTTGCATCCGCAGAATTTCTTGTAATGTGAATTGCACTCTGCGTTCGATTCACTGCGCATTCACACTTTCCTTGATTGCACAGGAGGTTTTAGAAGGGGGGTGCGACAGAATGTGGTCATTGATCATCGGTGCGTTAATCGCACGCGCATTCCGAGCATCCTCTTTTTGTGACTAATCCGAAACCAGAATGCTATAGGAATAAAGAGTAGAGTGGCCGAAGGAAGATTGGGGAAGTGTGGAATATACTAATTACATGAGAATTTATCAAAAATCCCGGCATAATTAATTCATTCATTCATTATTTATTCCGTCAAGTTAGTGTACATGGAATTACGCTAGAGTTGACTATAGACGGATGTCCGTCGACGTTGTCGAATCGGTTCTTGCAAGGGTAGGGGGATGGGAGTGAGGAAAGTGTAGAGATCAAAGATCAAGCCATGATTTAATTATAGATGGATGGAAGAAAGAGGAGGGTTAAATAAATAGACGGAATGAATATCTTTTAGACAATACGGTAGTGGAGGGCAATGAGTTCCAGAGACTGATAGTTCGAGATGCAACTGTGGTATGGGAATTTGGAGGTAAAAATGGCAGTGAGATTCGAAGGGTATGTGAATTACGAAGTGGACGAGAGAGAGGAGATAGGCAAAGGAGAATAATGAAATGGAATTCATCATTCCCCAGTCTGCTCATGCGCAAGTACGTCACTCTTGCATTCCCATCTCCCTCGACATTCCCTCGCCACACAGCCGATGAATTATAGTCACAGGCTTAGCAGCCACCACTCGCAGGACGCAAGTTATCGGAGTCACATTAATTTTTTTCACTTTATTGTCTCATGCCAGATAGGAGAAATATTTCGATCGTTCACAATGATCAGCGGAAATTGCATACTTTTTTATCGATCCGCAGAAAAAATGCGCCTGGTATGTACATATATTTATATAGAAATAATTACTAGGATATAAAGTGAGAGAAATAAAGTAATAGAAAATATAATAGAACCAATGTATGACTAAACTTTGGAAAGATCCTTCGAAGTACGAAGTAACAAATACCAATTTTTATGATTAAAAGTTCGTCATCAATAATGAAAGAACACGAACTTATTTTATGGAAAGTTTCTGCGAATATTTTTGCACATTCCAGTCAAAAAATTCAACACTGTCGGATCTTCTTTGGTTTGATTTCTATCCTGCTGAAATAATAGATGATCAAAGAATCAGAATTACCACCCCCCCCCCTCCCAAACTAGGACAATAGAACCTCCATGAAGAATACTTATTTGACTCTGTCTGTCTTCGTCAACTCAATTTTTAAAAAACCAAATGAATTTGCAAATTCGTTGTAACGATAATGAGTGGATGATTGGAAGCCATTCGCCCGCTGTCCGACCAGTAGAAGCAGCAAGCGGAAGAGCGAACAAATATGATTGATGATGAGATCATTGATACTTCGCTGATATGCCTTCCAATGCAAGTGGAAGAGCAGGATATGCGGGGGAAGAGATGATAATGATGTTATGTAGCGAGAAGTATCTGAATATCAATGACGCAATTTGTTTTGGATGGAAGGGATAGTAACGATCTGGTAAAAAGTCTCTTCAACTCAGAAAATAGATAGGCCAGTGTGAAGTAATTGTAATAAAGTCGTGCCATAGGCTGAGACTGAGAAGAATGAAACTTGGAAATAAGGAGCCATTCAATTTCATCGCTTGGTATGTGGCTCACTTCACTCACCGTCACAGTTTTCGAAGTGAAGAGACAATTAAAAACAACCATGGGTAACGAAGTGTAAAAAATTATCTAGTGATACGGCTGGGAATGGACTACAGCTGGCATGCCTTTAGCACGTGCGCCAGAGAAGAGCAACCGAACGACGTCACAGCTGTTTGGCTAAAAGCAACGCACGTCAATCACTTTGCAGGTGATTTATCGCCGTCCCCAAGATCTCACGCGGAGAGACACAAACTGTCAAGTGGGTCAGGAAAGATCGACCAGTACAAATGAATACTAAGTCGGATCAGAATATTCGGATAATTTTGGATCAGAAGAAGAAAATAAAAACGTACAACGCCTAGAAAAATATAGACGTTGTACGAAAAAACGTCTATATTTATCTAGGCGTTGTACGTCCATCCTGTGAAACTCAGCAAATGCGTGATACTTTACCACCCGCGTTATGTGCACGAGTTCTTTATTTGGTTTTCACCACTTCCCACAGTTCTCAACCACCGCCCGGCGTGTGTGGATTAGGGTTGACGAAACGAAAACGAAATCAACGATTTTGAATTAGAAGAGAGATTTGACTAGGTTTTCGAAACGCCAGACATGCAAATGAGTCGCGTTTCGAAACGAGAGTCGAACAAAGGCCGATTTCGTATCGATTTCGTATCGAATGCATTGTTCGATTAGAATATTGAAAGACCGGCGAGCGAGGGATTCTGCTGAGAATGATCTAATTGGAATATGTTTCACTAGTTCTGAGAGGTTTTTGGGGGAAAAAGGATCAATTTGCATACGTTTCGATATGAGAGTCGAACAATGGTCGATTTCGAATCGATTTCGTATCGAAAATTGGATCGTTTCGAAATGAGACTCATTTTGAATGAATTTCGACAGCGATTTCGTAATTTCGAACTGTCAACCCTAGTGTGGATCTGACGGTGAGCGTCGTCGAACTCGTGCCCTTACGAATCGCATTTCAGTTACACAGACACTGCACCAACGCACCCTCACTTTCAATATCACATCGGATGCCTGTTGCTGGTCCACCTTTTCATTGTACACGGGGTGGAGTCTAAGGGGCGGAGCCTGACAATGCTCATAGAAAGCATGAGTAGCGCAATCACACGCCTTCTTCGACAGGCTATGCGATTCTTTCACATAGCACAGTTGATCGTTCTCTTATCGGCCGTCTTCTCTCTCAATCTCAGTCCTGACAAATTATCGTAAGGTTCATAGAGTAATTTCAACCGTTTAATGAGATTAGCAAATGAATTCACTGGTCACTGGCGTTTCTGTGGTGCTCTCGCAAGACATAGATTTGTTTCATCTTTTTCTATCAAAGTATCAAATTTTCAGGAAGCTTTCGGTCATCAAGGATCGTCTAGAGCTTCTGCACAGTCGATGGGCACGGCATCCTCTGAGAAAAACCACTAAAGATCTTGCGACAATAAAACAGCTCGGAAACGGAAAATTCTCCTTATCGAGTTACGACCGTCGACAGTTTCCACATTATGCCATGATCAGAAGAATTCGTTGACAACTCTGATAAATGTCGTTGTTAGAAATATACATTGCAACATAAAATACCCATTGCATCTGTTGTATTTCCACAAGGACTTTTTTGGAAATAATGATATTGAAAATATAGATGATATTGAAAAAAAAAGGAATTTCATCACACCTTCAATGATCTGAATTCGTCAACCCCAAGAAACTGAAATGGTTGTTAATGAGGTATTCTATTCAACCGTTCGAGCCGAGTTATGGACAAGATGTTGTAGTCTTAAAATTCTATACAATCATCATTCCTATTTTCCCACGCTAATACTTGGCTTCCGTAATGGATACTATTGTTATCATGAGATGCCTTATCTTCTTGGTACTGACTACAAGGAGGAAATAAGACGTCAGATCTCTTGTGACAATTTTCACCTTTTTAGACGGCGGCCCAGTACAAATAAGACTCATCGATATTTCTCACTCGAGATGTTCAGATATATATATTATTTGCGATTGTTTTCCTTCCTTATATTATTCCAATCTGAGCGTACAATTATTCACAATAAGGCCTTTTGACAATGATCATGCCAATATAATATCTATCAACTCTCATGCTGATTCATTTGCATCTTAACAGCGGATCATCCTCTTGTGGTTGGCTAATACGATAAACAGGATCTGTTATGCGAAAGCAGGTGTATCGTATCAGCACGTCGCTACCACTGATAAATATTGCCACTCATGAACAAAAGATGGATGGATATTCGATTCGTGCTGTTGGTGATCTTCATTAATGAAGATAACACACTGTTAAATATCTAGCACAAGGAAGGGAATACATTCATTTCGTTAGCGATCCATACGTGCCAATCGACTCGAGCAGAAACAGCGGATACCGTACCTCCGGCGTTTCGGTGTACACACCGCAGCATGGTGGTCTCTTGACGACTGTAAAATCGCTTTTACCAGAGAATGAGGTTAACCTTTGCAGGAGCATTCACCTTAAAGGGGGATAGGCATCAATATTTTCGTGCATAATCTGGCAATGTGGAGTGATAGAGAATGGCTACCCGATCAGAGATCTCTTTATCCGAAGTTCTAGAAATGCCTTTGAACCTCGCTACGGAATGTTAAAGTTTCCTTGATCCTGCAGGTTATTTTAGGCATACTGTACTCTGGTATTGATTTAAGTACATTGAAAGCCGAAAAATAGAGAATGGCAATAAATGAACTGCTCTGGGTGGGAGTCGAACCAAGGGGGTGAATCATGAGTAGGCCACAACACAACCCCTCGGCTATGCTCTCAGTTGACCATGACGATTTGAAGTGGCTAAGTATGTGAAGAGCTTGTCAATATTTTTATCAGTGAACAGCGAGAGAGCGTAGAATAACTTCCTAAACAAAGATAGAGAACTAGTCTCTCAATTTTCTCCTCATTGAGAGCTCTCTGGTCATGAACTCGGGTATTGAGTTCCTAGGTTACAAACTAGTTGGAGTCGAACTGTATGGCCTAGTAGGAGGGTATCAGTTACAAAGTGGCCCAGTAGGGGAATATGGATTGTCGAATAGGCGAATTGTCTTATTTATTGTCTTATTAGCGAATTGAATTGTCGAGGTATTGTGCAGGGTGTGCAATAAAACTGCAGTGCCTCTCACTCCGTTTAGATTTTTTCGTTTTAGGTTTTAATTCCCGAGTTTCATGCTACTCACACTGCACGTCGCACTATCAATACAAAAGTGAAAAATTGATAGTATTTTTCTGCGTTTACTCATTTTGTAGACTCTTTTGATTGTACTCGATGACCCAACCCGGGAAATGATGGTTTCATTGTCAGGCGTGTAATGCGACGACTTCGACTAACAATTGTCTACAATTATGCATTAAAAATCTTAACAGAAATGAGAGCTGAACAACTATTTCTGGGTATTCGAGGATAAAGAAAAGAGTTGCAGGTGGTACGCGGACGCTAACTGCAGACGCCGTTGCAACGCAAACGCGTAGGCGTTCATAGTTTGCCACTAATTGAGTATCATTCAAAAATGAGTACATCAAAATACTAAGAAAATGTGTCCCTTTGAGAACAATAGTAACTAACAGTACAATTTTCAAATTGTATATTTATATAATTCCAAATTCAAGATTAGGCGTGTATGCCCTTGGTGAAACAAATGATTGAGCATATACCTTCATTTCGGTCTCCTTTTACTTTCAATTTGAGTCAGCTATGCAATTAACTTGGCCTTAAATTCAAGCAAAATAATCGTTTTGAATAAATCAAGCTGAAAAAAGTCAGACGTTGCTACATCAAGATGCTATTCGAAACCCCGCCACGAAAGTGGCCAAAATCATTAGTCGAGTCAGTCGCAATCCCTCGAATATTCAACCTCAATGGGAAATTTTTGATAGATTTCAAATGATCGGATAAAAATGCGCATCCTGGTGGATTGGGTTGACACACAGTGAATTCCGGTGCATAGTCCATGAATTTCAGCCGCCAGTGCTGCACATGCAGAGTGTGTGTCTTGCTCTCACTCGCACTCGGCGTTGTCATTTGAAGTTCGAGCAGATTAAGCTGAACAATGCCACAAACTCGTGCCACTAATTTCGAAATGCCACTAATTTCGCCTCATCATGCTGTGCCCGAAGAATCTGAGAGTAGGCCGAACGAGAACACGCATTGTCAGGAGAGAAATGTTTTACTGGTTACGGAAAGTACTCGGCATTTATGAAAGACTTCTTTTCCGATATGCAATTGAAGTGTACAAGTGGTCATTTTCGAACATTTCGGCTGAGACCTATCTTCGTTGGATAGTCATTTTTTCCCTGACATGCGAGAAGATCAACTTTGCAATGGCTCACTTAGGAGGCAGCTGTTCGGTTACTCCCGTTGAACAATCCTCTCTCACGTCCCTACTCTGCCTGCCGGTCAGGCAGAGCGAGAGAGCATGAAAAATGGAGAGAGTCAGTAGCTCTTTTTTGTGTTGCTTTTACAACACTCGGGGCTTCCCTCTTCCCCCACGAGCGTTTGAACTCTTGGAGTGTCTTCATGTTTCCTAGAATTGATGGCCTTCCTACAATGTGAAGCTTTCTGAGTCTCAAAACCTCCATTTTTCTGACAGCTCGTGGGCAACTCTGCAAATGAAGCTGCTTGTCATGCCATTATCTTCCTCTGGCTTTTTTCTCCCAGGGGATTAGATGAGCTCGCATAACATCGTTCGTTCTTCTCTTCCTCTTCCTTTTCGCTCAGCACTTTTTCGCCTTTCGCCAATCTAATCTTGATAGTTAGTAAGAACGAGTAAAAGTGCGCCGCGCGCTGAGTAAGTGACCCCATTTCATCCTTGAAGAGTGGAACTTGACCATTTACGCACCTTTGCCCATTTTTTTGCATGTACACTGAGACCCTTTCTTTTCCATTCGTTGTTTCTTGTTTGTGAAAATTGCAAATACTGTGACAATGCCATTGATGAATTTTTCATCTTTCCTCAGTTGGTAAGAATAACCATCAAAGATCGCCGTCACATTCTGTGCTCTTTCCCCTGTTCGACCGACTCTTTTCTGTCCCGAATTTCCTGTTCCCCCCCCCCACCGATCCCGCTGGTTTGATTGAAAGTGTGGAAAAAAGCGCTATAACCCCGCACTTTATCGCTTTCCTTTCTCCTTTCTTTCCTCCTCCTACTCCTCCTCCTCCTCCCTCCCTCCCTCTCTCATCCTCAACTAGTCACCGCAGGGGAAAGATCATCGCCCTCCTAACGACAACAATTAGTGTATCGGCCTCTTATATCGCTTCTCATTGATTGACAAGTTTTTGAATCCGTTAGTCGATTTCTAAATAACATACTATGCATGTTTCACATATTTTTTTTGCGAAAATAATTCCCCATAAAATTCTCTTCGAATTCTCGCATTGGCATCAATTCGGCGTGTATTCAGTTCGCTCTGAGCCTAACATGATTATCGGGCAAACTGCCACGCGTCTCCCTCTTTTTCGAATTCTCCATGATTGTGCACTTGATATGGGGCGAGAAGAAGAGGGGGGGGGCGCTTTTCTCACTCTGCGTCTCTGCCCTCCTCTTCCTATTCAAACACATACACGTGAATCAGAAGATTGCTTCGTCGCATCGGGGGCTGATCAATGTCTGGCTTCTCTGGCTGCTCTCGCCTACTCTGAGTAGCACACGGTGTTGCAAGCCGTCTTCTTACGCAGATCATTGTGATCTCGGCATTACTGAGCATGTTTGCTTGCCCGTGTCTTATCTCATCGTTCATACAGCTATTCTGATCAATCTGATCTCTTGTTTTCACACACTTACCTGAAATCATAATCTTCCCATACTATTCAATTACCAGGATATTTGTTTGAAAATTTTCGTATGCATTTTAATCTCGAGATGGCTCCTCTTGAGCAGGCCATCAACGCTGAGATTACGAGAAAAGGCGTTCACTCGGTGTGCTCTCGTGACCCGTTATCGAACTAGAACCAGTTCAGAACTGACTGCGCGTGGACGAGGCACTTAGCAGTTTCCCCCTTCCCTTCCCTTCCCCTGCTCCTCTTCACGGGTGGTCAGCTCAATTCTGCCTTTTCATTTTAGTGATAAATTGTTTCTGCACTATCTCTATTTTACACACGCTCTTGCTCTAACGACATAATATCTGCCCAAACTTCGACGATCTCTCGAGTTTCCGCGCGTTCTGTGGGGGATTTCCGCGCGGATTTATGTGGCGATCTCTCGAAAGTTCATCGTGCGTGTGTTCGATCTATGTTGAATATACGGAAGGAAATCAGGCCGATGAACGTCATCGGTTCATTATTTATTCTCTGCGGAACGATTCAAGAGAATAATCCACGGACATCACGACTTTCTTCTATTCAGCGCTAAACCATCGCATAACTTTGCCGAATTGACCTTGCTTTGAAGAGCCCTTTCGGAATTGCCATTGGTATACCCTTTTCGATTCATTCCACAACGAGACTATAATCATCTCTACAATCCGGCCCATATCGCGCTGACCTATCGTCCAACTATTTTGCTTACCATATTAGAATTGAAATATGACTGGATGGTGCCGGCATTTACATAGTTATTTCATTGAGAACTTCTTTAAATATTAAGCCGTCTAGTCGGGATGTATGCATTGATAGTCATGCTTACAATGATAGTCCTTATCATTGCTGTTGCGAGCGTCCATTCACACAGTGATATCAAACATCCAGGCGAAAGAGAGAGAGAGACGCGATAGGAAAAGCTGCGATGACTACACTTTTCGCCAGTGACCTTCCCTCTTTTCACAGCTTGACTCGATTCCACGCATACTCCCTCGTTTGCTCTCTCTGGTTTCTCCTTTTCGTCTCATGATCTATTCCTGTGAATGCCCCCATCCAGCTTGTCATCTGCACGCGCGCTAAGATTTCATTCCCCCCCCCCGCCCTTGCAAAAATCAGTACCTTGTGGCGTTTCAGAGAGGAGGCCTAGGATCGCATTGGTTTCTCATTTTCGCAGCATGATCTCTGTTCGTGAATTTTGAATAGCGGGGCTTCACATTTGAACGAGAAGCCTTGATTTTTTCCTGCTATTTCCAAGACCAAGGAATAATATTTGCTTCTTTCTTTTCGAGTCTGTAAGAAGCTGTCACGATGCGCGTTTTTCCCGGTTACTTAGCAATGGAGTCAGCGATGAGGCATTTCCGTTTCCTTTTTTTTGTTGCTTACAATGCCACTCTCGAAAGCAAGCACAAATCGCTATTTCACTTTCAATCATAGTGTAATTTCGCGTTTTCATTCTGCTGCCCACCCCTTCCCTCGTGTGATTGATTTTTTTCCGATTTGAAATACTGTTCAGGTCATTCCCGTGAATCATTCAACATTTGGCGTTTTTTTTCGAATGAGGTCTCTGCCACTCTCACAATTCTTACAATCACTTGAACATACCGATCTTGCTCGTTATGACGTATAACTTCTTGTTCGTGCTCCTCAAATGAATTTCCAGAGCCGTACAATAATTTAAATTCGCTATTATGCCGCCATTCCAACGTACGTATTAAAATCATGAGAACATTTTTGCCTCAAGGCTCATAAAAAACTTGATGTTTTGCGATGCGTATATGTCGCCATAAATCACTCTGCTCTGCTATGCATACACTTCCCCCGTTTATTCCGTTTCACATTGGTGCGTCTCGATGAATTTCGTGTCTCACATAAATTCCGATATTGTTTGGAGTTTTTTTCATTTTCAGGTCGGCGAAAATGCGCCCTTCCGGGCGCAAATTCAACATCTGCGTGCTATTCGTGTTGATAGGCACGGCAATTCTGCTTCTGCTGGATTTCCGAACGGACTCGATTGCGGGGGTGAGTAAAACCACAATTAAAACATATATCTGTTTGAGAAATGATATGCTTTACTTTTCCTCATCGCTGGCTCAGGAATCGCTGGATTTCGGGGCTAATCTATTTCCGGGGAACTAAACCGAATATCGCACGCTTGTTTCTCGAATCGGCATCCTCTAGCGCTTGTGATGTGTCGGATATTTCTCATTGTTCGCTGAATTTCGCACTATCATTGTCTTCTCAACATGCAAATGTGAGCCTAACGCCAGACACAAAAGCGCAGTGTGGATCGTTTATTCATCGTTCTTTCTTCCTCTTCCCTTCTCTCACTTTTTTCTTTCGTTTCTCCAATTTTCTCTTCTTCTTCCGGCCATCTGTCTACACACAGTATAGACCAGAGCGAGGATGCGAGATGACAATTGGAAAGCGGGCAACAGATTCTTGTCATGCCATTCTTTCGATTCTAAGGGAGGGCGCTAGTTTCCTCAATATACATATTATATTATAAAATGCAATTGATTGTCATGTTCCTCATAAGTATTACCGGTATCTATCGCACGTGCGCGTAGTAACCTGAATAGCGCCTGAGTAAGTAAAATAGCAAAGGAAGAAGGATCGGATATTCCGTTTTTCGGGAGCTGATAATGATTCTGCAAACATAGAATATTTCGACCGAAAAAAGGTGTGGCATCAGCGCAGACGAATAATGAAGCGACTGATTCTTCATTTTTTCACAACGTTCTGGTTCCGAATTTCCATAACAAATTTCAGGTTTCTCGATTACGGCCGTTCCTTGCGATTGTCGGGGGCGGAAATTACGAGGATGAGGGCGACTTCGAGAACGTACCGCCGCCCTCGAATGAGGAACTATTCGTGCAATTGTTAGAGCAGAAAACGGACATGAAGGTGAATAAGAGTGTCATTTTTTTACCGGAATCTCTCTTCCTATCAATTATTATTGACTAGCATAAATATCGCCCATAATTGACAACACCAGCTCAAAACTATAGAAGACTCGCATGAAGGTGTTTGATGCTTATCAATTTAGGCGAAAAATAACGCATTCAAAAGAAAATACATTGAATCTAGCATTTACTCTTTCTGTGAAAATAGAACAAATGCCACTAGATCGGATGAGAACAAATTCTCTATTTTCTGGATAAAAAAAACTGGACTCACGCCAAGTTTCAGTTATAGTGTCATTCAAACTTGAAAGCCTTTGTTGATACTAAAGCAATGGCTGCAGGTTGACGGTACCATTCTGACCATCAACAAGCACGTGACACCCATGAGTAAGCCTCTCAACGTGCACATCGTTCTTCATTCGCACGTTGATCCGGGCTGGCTGGAGACATTCGAGGAATATTACATCAACAAGGTTGGTCAAACACAAATATCATACGTTGTATGATCTAGAACTTTGTTGTTGGTTTTGGTCAACGGAATAACAGATGACACATTCATAATATATGGCCTTTATATGGCCGCTACATTTGAGCCATTTATTTGAAAAAGAGTACGATCGCAGGAATTGATCATCGATCAAAAATCGGAGAACAGTCAACGACAATTTTTTTAGCTCCAATGAGCCGCGTGTTGCTTGAAATATGCATCCGTTTCGGCCGTGACGTTGCGCTGTCCGCTGGGAATCTATTAGTACGAGCAGACCGATACATACTCCCATCTTACACCAACTTCTGCTGAGCAAAGAACGTGAATCGCAGTCGCGGAGGCATATGTCGTGCGATTTGTGGCTGACACAGCGGTACCGATACTATCGCGATTATTGCGATCCTAAAAACTACTATATTTTTCCATTGAATAATCACAGCTAACAGTGAAAACCAAGCATCGTATAGCGCAACCGAAAAATATTTGATATACGCGTGATCACTTTCATAGGACATCAGGGAGTATGTAGGCCACAATATGAATTGTGGAACTGTAGAACTTCCGAACGAAATGGCGATTCGCGAGAACATCTGCAATCGCATTTTCGAAATTCTCACACGAGCAGAAGGAGCTCACATTCATTAGATTGATATTCTCGCGAAGCTGATATGACCGGGTAACGGAGTAAGAATTGATTGCTGCTCCCTTCTTGAGAATTTCCATTTCACGATAATCAGTGCGATAGATCGCCAGATATATCTGTTTAGGAATTTGTCTGATTTTTTTTTTGAAAATTTGAGCAAACCGCAAGCCCGCCGAGTAAGTAAATTCCGTTGAGAATCAAGTTAGTCATGTCCGACACATATCCTGCAAAATTTGATCAAATTTTTCTGTTGTTTTTTCTCATTTTTTTTCCAGATATTTAGAACTTCTGATCTTCCGAAGTGACAATCTAGTGCCATGGTGGGATAAAATTACCATAGACAATTCTATAAGACGCGAAATATGTTGAACAGAGATGAATTGCTTCCATTGCAATGAAGAAGATCGTCGTGAGAATTCCGCCACGATCGTACCTTCAAAGAGATGATAATAATAATTGCATATGCAAAAAATACCAATGCCAAAACTTGGACGCAAAGTAGCGATCAATTGCAATGAACAGCAAAAGTGCACATATGTATGCAATGAATGCCTCGCGTATCAGACTGCATACTATTATCGCCGTGGTTGCCACTGAATAGTATGATACATAATAAATAAGTGCTTGCCTGTGAGATCTTTCGATCTTACCTCTCTCGGTAGGACCAAATACTTGTTCATAGATCACATAAAGCCGCACCAAATTGAAGATAATTGCATGTAAAATGCACAAAGAAAAGCGGAGTCTGAGCTGAAACCTTCACCATAAATCAGCCAATTTTATCATCCTCACATTTAAGTGGAGTTGCGATCGCCAAACAGCTCGCATTACGGGCAAACTCACACAGACTTGGAATAGCATTAATAGAACCTTAAAAGTACCATGAACCATTATTAAGAAATCCGAAAAAAAACCTCCAAAGTGCAAATGCACTCGAATGCGGGATAGTATCGGCCCGTAATATGGCGATCGAGAAAATTGATCAGAAACATACGAAGACAACAGAGATCCGGAAGGAAAATTTTGTTAATCAGCGACAATAATCAGGCAATAGCGATAAATATCGGATATAGGATCTGACAATCAGAATAATAGGCATATTAGACATCACTGAACGTTGAGAGAAACGAAAGGGTACGTGAGAGACCAACTAGGTCATACAAATCCCAAGCCTACATTTAATAACATTTGTGGGGACTATATATTTGTGGGGAATAAGAAAAACATTTACTATAACAAATTTTGTGGTTCATTAATTTATTGCTTTTAAAAGAGTATTTGTAAAAAATAGTGCGATAAAGTCACTTAAAAAAATTTAAAAAGTAGATAAGTGCGAATTCAATCACGCTAGTTCCAATTCCGTGATAATTGATCAAAATACATGGCCGTTTCATTCGTCACGTTTCTTTGTGACCTGAGAAAAAATATAATTACTATGGTGGATATAGATATATCGTACACAACTGTTGTCTCCTTGAAAAGAGAGTACCGCAGCCGTGGCGGCATGTGTTTCGCGATCTGAGGATGGCAAAGAGGCACAGAAACGATTGCGCATATGGCGATACTAAAATGTTATGGCCATATTACACGAGTGTTTTAAAATAGGGCTTAGCATTGAGAATCGCTCTCTTAATTCCGCGTGCTCTCCGATCACTGTATCCGATGAGGTAGCACGAGGAATGAAGAGACGGACTCTTCGGCTCTGTTCTGGTTGAAGGGTCCCACCCAAGTAGAAGGGTCCCGAAAAAGTAGAAGGGTCCCAAAAAAGTAGATGGGTCCCAAAAAAAGTAGATGGGTCCGGAAAAAAGTAGAAGGGTCCCAAAATTGAGAAATTTTTCGGGAACAAGTTGAAGGGTCCGAAAAAAAATAGATGGGTCCCAAAAAAAGTAGAAGGGTCCCAAAAAAGTTGAAGGGTCCGTAAAAAAGAAGATGGGTCCCGAAAAAAGTAGAAGGGTCCCAACTTCATGCAACATGGGCAATATGTTTGCGCGAAATATTCACTGATTCAAAACACATCACCACCTCGAGCCTCTCGAGCAAGAACGACGACGACTCAACCTCCGAAGATGATGCGAAGCGGAGGTGGAAAGGACCGAGGAGACAAAGGCGGCAAAAATCAGTGAATATTTCGCGCAAACATATTGCCCATGTTGCATGAAGGTGGGACCCTTCTACTTATTTTCGGACCCTTCAACTTGTTCCCGAAAAATTTCTCAAAGTTGGGACCCTTCTACTTTTTTCGGGACCCATCTTCTTTTTTACGGACCCATCTACTTTTTTGGGACCCTTCTACTTTTTCGGGACCCATCTTCTTTTTTACGGACCCATCTACTTTTTTGGGACCCTTGTACTTTTTTCGGGACCCATCTTCTTTTTTACGGACCCATCTACTTTTTTGGACCCTTCAACTTTTTTTAAAAGAAATCCTTAATGTTGGGACCCTTCTACTTTTTTTGGGACCCATCTACTTTTTTTCGGACCCTTCAACTTGTTCCCGAAAAAAATCTCAATTTTGGGACCCTTCTACTTTTTTCCGGACCCATCTACTTTTTTTGGGACCCATCTACTTTTTTGGGACCCTTCTACTTTTTCGGGACCCTTCTACTTGGGTGGGACCCTTCAACCAGAACAGAGCCGACTCTTCATCCAGACAACCCTAAACACACACGAACAGAGGCATCCAAGCATCGTAGAGCGCGATTGCGATCATTCGAACGCCTTCGTGGCCTCCGAATTGACTAATTATGGAAAATACACCGTAGAAAATGAATTCGGGAGAAGAACAGAACGCACATGGGATGGAAATTCGCGAGAACATCTAAAAAAACATCTTTTTCTTGACCGGAAAAATTTGGATGGCAAATCGCTCTTATATCCTCATTTCGTATTCTCTCTTTTTTTGCGACTGGGAGACGATAGTGAAATTAGAGATAGCGTGCAAATTCATGTAGAGTTTCTTCGAAAACCGTGTAGATTCCATCATTTTTAGGTTTGCAGTTCAAAAAGGAAGAACGTGGCATTTCCCGGAAGGAGCACCCACTTTCATGAGATTTATATTTTCCCGGAGCTGATATGATCGAGTGATTGAGTAGGAATTAATAATCGCTCCTCTCTTCAAGAATTCCATTTCTTTCGTGCTGATTCGGTATACGAAGTAGTATGCCTGTAAGGGATTGGGTTCAATTTTCGAAACAAATATTGCAGCATACTAAAAGACCGACGACCGTGTAGACTCCATAAAAGGACATATTGACAATGTCCGTCGTGTATCCTAGGAAAATATATTATTGTATCATAATGATGACAAATACGAACCGAAGACAACCAAAAAAGAACCAATATAGGCTGTGGCTAGAAGCAAAAATTCCACTACAACAAAGAAAAGCGACGAGGTTATACCATCATTATCATACCTAAAATTTTGAAGTTCAACAGTATCTATCTATAATTTACTGACCAGATCCAATATTTGGATGCCACAAAGCGATCGATGGCAAAACCTATCAGTACTAGACAAACGTAACCAATAAATGCTTGTCTAACCAAGCTGCACACTATTATTGACGTAGTTCTTTCTAAAGAGTATTCGCAGTAATACTAAGTGATTCATGATTACCACGTTCAATTGATCCAAAGAAATGTTGTATCATTACATACAGTCGAACGGCGCTACCAGCATCAATATGTAAAGCGACGAAAATCATACGCAGCCTCAGCTTGAATATAAAAATATTTTCATACAAATTTAGGCACTAACGTTTTTGTGCAGTTGTGACCTCCATATGGCGAGACATACAATAAAACTGGAGACGAATTGAAATAACATGATAATTGCCTGCGTGAAAATGTAGAACAAAAAAAAGAAAGTACCTTTACCTCGAAAATGGCGATACACTCGAAAGCGGGAAAATATTCATCCGTATTCTTTCTTGTGAGGAAGTTAATCAAGAACATTTTACTTTGAAACAAATCGTCGACCAGAATTGGCTCTCAGAATTGAGAAAAACAATGTGTGCGTGACAAAAACGTACTTTCCTTAGGCATGTGAACACGTGGTAATATGAATAAAACTGAACTCCATAGTCTGTTTTCGACCCGCGAGTGAAATGATTAATGACTTTTTTCTTTCGGACACTTTTTTATGAACGCCGACAAATGAAAGGCTCTGTGTGTATCAGAGTGTGTAAATCATTTCGAATGAGCGTGTGCAAATCATTTCAAATGAGAGTGTGCAAATCATTTCAAAAGAAAACAACTATTTTTGCATATTTGCTCACAGCGAGTATCGATAATGATTACAAAAACGATTTTCAGGTAAAATCGATCCTCGACTTGGCTGTCGACTGGCTCACGAAGACGCCTCGACTACGCTTCATCTGGTCCGAGATTTCCTTCCTTCAGCGGTGGTGGAGCGACGCGACGGAGGAGCAGAGGACCCAGATGAAACAGTTAGTTTTGTCTTGGAAATTCCTCCCCTTGCAGCCCATAAGGGACACTCATCGAGTCTCATAGCAAAGAGGGGAGATTGTATAGGCTTCATGGCCTCATTTTTATTAAAATTATCTGTGAAACCACTCTAATTTGAGGCTGCTGGCCAATCGTCAACTCGAAATCTGCGGCGGCGCTTGGGTGATGACCGACGAGGCAACACCACACTTCTCAGCCACCATTGATAACATGATAGAGGTATCATTTTTGAAGCTTCCTTCCTCTAAACAATAGTCTTCAGGCGATTGGCTAAACATCCCGGCTGTTTTTATGAAATGTTCCTTTTTATTTTGAGGGTCAGCGATGGGTGAAAGACGTCCTCGGATTGCGACCGAATACTTCGTGGTGAGAATAATTTTTACATTAATTAGAATAAAAGAATTTGGTTATTCATCACCACAAATTTTCTTTCAATAGAATTGCATTGGTTATTGTTATTCGCAGGTCAGTGGATCCGTTCGGGCACGGGTTGATGGTGCCTGCGCTCCTGGCAGCTTCCGGCATCGATAAGATGGTTATTGGCAGGTATTGACTTCCTATCCATGATCTCTCTGTTGTTGTGGTCCTCTTTGCTCAACTATTGCACTGCGAGTACGTATGCAACAGTTACGGCATGGTGATTCGGAAAGAGAGTTCTATTACAGACTGAACGACCACCAGAAGCAGCAGATGCGAGACACGATGAACATGCGCTTCCATTGGAAGCAGCCCTTCTATCGCAATGAGACGGTGTGTCGGCAGTTCGCTACCTTGGTCATATAGTTGCAGAGTATGTAGTGCTTAGTTTTTATTGACCCTGCATCACTGCATCAAAGGGAATAGCGCGCAAGCTATTTGATGAAGCGCCAATGAATCCTCGAAAAGGACATACATTGAAATACTAAATATTACAGACGCCAATGCCAGCTCCCTTCGTGAATACTCTTCCCTATCTGTACTACACGACGAGAAACGCGTGCGGGCCGGACGACTCGGTGTGCTGCAAGTATCATCCCGGCCCGTCCGCCAACTGGTGCTCCGGCACGTACCACAAGATTGGCAACATCGAGAATCAGTGAGCATTTATAGATTCATGGGCACCCCGCTGTTGAGAACACATGGAATAGGTCCATGACCTACATATTGAAAAAAAATCATTTTCTTCGACTCAACGCTTTTGTGATATTACAAGATGCAAGATAGTATTCAATTCCAGTGTCTCTGAACTGCTCCACCAATACCGCACCGTCCAAAAGCTGTACAACTCTGAGCACGTACTGATTCCAGTTGGAGACGATTTCTACCTAACAAAGAATGTGAGAAATTTTCATCCAAGCAATGGGATCACAGCGAACGGCATATTTACAGGACGATTGGAAGGAGGTGGTCGAGATCTACACAGCCATCATGGACCACATCAACAAAACGCCCTCACTGAATGCAAAGGTCAGTAAACGTATTTTTCTCCATAGAATCTCAAAGATTTGAACCATTTGAAATGCTTTGATATTGTTTTTAAAATAATTTTGTGATATTCAAGGACTATAAATTCAATTTCCAGATGGAATTCTCGTCCGTCGGCAACTTCTTCGATGCGATCAGTAAAGAGACGGAGAAAGCGCCCACACTGACCGGCGATTTCTTCCCTTACACACAGAACGAACACCAGAGCTACAAGTGAGCGTCCATAGGTGATACTTAGTGACTCTCGGCATTGCCAAGTTACTGTGATGTGTTCATGTCGAGCAAGTGGCAGCGCACTGCGCGATAAAGAACGCATCACAGGAACAAGTGAGCTAGAGACGGGGCTCTTCCAATGTCTTTCCTCAGCGGTAGAGTGGATAAAGGAAGAGCAATTTTACGATTTTTCGAATTCTTTGAGCGGTCGTACCTGTCGAGTGAGTATGGAAACATAGGGAAGAGTTGATTCCTATCTATTCCAAACATATTGAGGAACTCATTCCACTTTAGAATGGGCTAAAATATTCACATTCTTCCGATTTATTCAAAAACTCTTCCTCAAGAGTGAGTGTTTTTTAAGCGAATTTTATAATATCGGGTCTACTATGCAAATGAGGCAATTTATTGTGTTTGCCAAAAGTTGAAAAGAGGCACTCATAGGTCTTGAACACATTCTTCCTCAAAATACTCAAAATTGTATTGTTCCTGAAGAACTGCATTGAGTTCCACTCTACTCATCCACTCTACTCATCGGCATTCCCACCACGGTAGTCACGTCATATTCCATCATGCGTGTCTTTTCCTATCAATCCAATTTTTGCTAGCGCGCTGTCCTTAGCATTACTGAGAATCCTCGAGCACTCTGCGAAATATGCTCAAAATGTTCGGAGAGACGAACGCAGTCTTGGACACGAATGAATGATGTAATGAGTCTGCTCAGGTGGTGGACGGGCTACTTCTCGCATCGGCCCTACTTCAAGCGAATGGGCAGAATTGTCGAGGTACCGTTTTGGCTTCAAATCGAAAACATTGTTAATGGATGCGACTTTCAATTTTTTTCGTTGTTCACAGGGTAGATGAAATAATAGCAAAGATACTTTTGGGTTTTCGCTGCACCTCAGTTTTTCAAAGGCAGATGTTTCGTGATCTCTGGTCGGAAAAGAGCAAACGAAACGAGAGTTTCCGATGCCCAAGAATGCGAGAGAAATAACGTATAATAATTCCAGTCCCGTCTGCGTACGTTCGATCTGCTTAGCGTGCTCGTCGGTAGTGTCGTCTCCACACCGGATCTCGTGCAGGTTCGACATTCGTCTCTTTCTCTTCCCCCCTCTCCCTCGATTCTCTCATTTCTGTCGGTTTTGCGCTAATATTGATGGATTAGTCGGACTCCCCATGAGAGTATCCCAGGAAATAGATTTCATTAGTGAGTGGTACAACACCTGCGCAGTGAGCAGGCGAGTATCGTCCGGTCTATGCACTAATCAGTCTCGAATGAAATTGATATGGACGAAACACGAATAGTGCAAACCTAGTGCACGCGAACTTGGCATCGAAAAGTTTTTACAGCCAAGTTGGAAAAAACATCATCGTCACGTCGATCAATCAATTTTGTTATTGTGATCTAGCTCGTGCATAGTGCACATTATAATAGCCGCCCTCATCTCAGGCCCGTCGGGACGTTGCTCTCTTCCAGCACCACGACGCGATTACAGGCACGAGCAAGCGACACGTAATGGAGGACTACCTCGAACGGTGAGCAAAGAAGGTCTCATTTCAATGGCGTTTGTTATTCTTTGCGTGGTTTGTGTTAGAACGGTATCGAAGCAAAGCAATCGATCGAGTTCATAATCAGTGAAACCCTACGTTTGTTGTGAGAGACAACACTAGGTAGGAGTTAGCAATAGTCTAGATTCTTAACTTGCAATTGCTTTCTCCATCTTCAAATGTGACAATGGACAATGAATTTATCGTAATCATTTTCGCGATGAGTTTGATGCATTTCAGTCTGGTGAAGGCCCATTCCGTTCTGTCTTCCGAAGCGGGAGTCGCTTTCGCCGCATTGACGGCACGCCCGCCCAAGTCTGTGCAATCGGTAAGCCCATTCCACATGCTAGACTACCACAAGCAAACAATCAGCGTTTATCGTTGTGTTTTTGCGCGAGTCACCATCGCTCTGGTGTTACCATGGAGGCTCACTATCGACAGCTCGCGGACTCCAACTGAAAACGGCTTGTCGGACCCCTGAACGCGTTGATTGGTTGACTCAAGAGTTCGAAGTGCACGCACCTTCGTAAACAACTCCTTCAATGCTCTTCGATAGAGCGGAGTTGTCCCCAAAACGGTGACCGAATGCACGAACGAGTGAGTGGAAATAAAGGCAAGAAAGTAGAGAACTGGAAGGGCAGATACATTACTCCGATAGTGATAGAACGGATGATGCTTACTCGACATATCTATCCCGACAGTGTAGACAATAGAGGTCGAGAAATGATACGACCCGATACCACGGGGCCCCGTGAATGACGAATGAGTGTGAAAAAAGCCCGATACCGGCTCGCCAAAGTCGCGAATGACCCGATACCAGCGCACGCAAATGCGCTCTTTTACATTTGTTCTTTTTTATCTTAGCATATGATTTTTGATCTGAGCTCGTGAGATCAATGACTCTCCTCATTTCTCCCTCCTCCCTCACTGAGGAATGGTTGGCGGCGCTAGAAAGCGGAAGGCTCCGGCCTCTTCTCCCCCTGTCAGGTATTGCTTGTATTCATGAGTATTGTTCCGGGATTTGTACAGATCGTCAAAGCGGCTACAGAAGGCAGCAATCACCAGTAATGAGCCAGACGTCAAGTAAGATCATTGGCACAAAAATAGAATTGATGCGTTGATTCACATGTTCAGGCCGACTCCAAATCTAGCTTTGGCAGTTTCTAAGATGAGATCGCCCTCTCCACAATTGGATGAATCTGACGATGAGAGGTAAGGTAATCTAGAAGTTTTAAATTCTCGTTGACGAAATGACGTTAAATAAATAAAGCTTTTATCGATGTCTTGTCGTTTTTTCACCTACATTCACTCTTCGGTATCGGGTCATTTAACGATACCACTCTCTGGTATCGGGTCATTTCATTCCTTGCATTTCGAGCGCGCGGCCCGGTGCAATACCGAATGACCCGACTCATTTCACGAGCTCTAGTAGACAATGTAGCAAACGATAAGTGGGGCGAGCAGAAAAATGAAGCTAACGGCTGCCTTGAAATCGGATTTGAATTGAATTTGAGAGTTCTCAAACTTGAGTAACGAGTGCTCTGGTCATAGTTCGATGGAAGCTACGGGTCTTGTCAGACATACTTCGATATGAATCTCGAAGAAGTATGAAAATATGGGAAGTGAGCTCAAATTAGGATTGACGGTGAACATTGTCTGAGAGAGGCCTCACCAAGATCAGAAAAAATAATGATATTATGAATGCCGTGTAAGAATATCCGATAAATGCGTAAGACCACCCGGTATCGTAGCAAGTGATTCGGTCCAGTTCAGAATTAGTGAATCCGGACGTTTGCTGAGATTGCTGAGATCATTGCAAAGAACAGTCTGACTCTCCCATTTTGCAAAAGTTTTCTTGCTTCATCCGACCGACGAGAAAGAAAGAGAATATGGGAAATAATGCAAGTCAAACCACTGCTCAGTCTGCACTTACATTTAACAGTGAATGCGTGTCGACATCCGACAATTCAGCGAGCTGCGTTTCTCATATTAGCGATTTTATGTTTTCGCCATTCCCACCTTTAAAATCGGCACAGGGAGCAACGAAAATGTGCAAATTACTCCGAAGAAGCCTAGTTTCAATCGACGAGAGAACTTGCCCATGGAGCCTGGAGGTACAACGATCTGAACAATCTTAGAGTTTTTATTCACAACTGTCATACATCTGCATACCTGATGCCTGTGCATGAAACATGCCGCGTATGCACATGCATTCCATGCTATCGTCAAAACCCACAGTATCTAGAAGAGCCACATCATTTATTTTAAATTGTCGATATATTCGCACATAGTAGATCGTTACTGAGCCAGGAATGGGAATCAGCGGTCTCCATCGATAAAGGCAAAATAGTGGAAGGAGTGGGGCCGGGTCCAGTAGGAAATGATACGAGACATCGCATGACAGTGGAATTATCTGAGCGAACATTTTTATTCGTTGCATCGCTTGTTGTTACCGTGACGAGTATTAGCAATCGGGCATAATGTGTGCTAGTTTTTGATGACATACGAATGATGATGAACACACAGAGACCAGTGACAGCGAATGAAAGGGCTGAAAAAAACAAATGGCAAGAAGTGAATATTCGAAAAAAAGTCAGGGCACTTACAGATCATTCCAGTAGAAATGTACCACAAGCCGTAGTGTATCGAGGAATTCAGTGGAGTGACAAGCTTGAATTAGATAATTGTAGAGCAAATAAAGATTTACGAAAGTAAGAATCGCTCACCATTTCAGCACTGATTTCACGCTTGCACCACCCGCAGTGAAAGTGTTATTGGGTGCCGAGCATATTAGGTAAAACACCTGTCACACTTCTCGTGAGATATTGAGAGATGAAAACGTGCGTGCATTTTCAAGAGCAAATGTCTATTTAATCTTTTCCTGGTCAAAGTCGTGCAATAGTTGGTTAGGAATGGTTTTAAAAATAGTAATTATAATTTTTAGCTCGAGAAAACGCCGAAATACGTGAACTGCAAGGGTCCAACGGCGCCCGTCGAGTGCACTCCAACGAAGCTGCCGGAGGGAAAAGTGATCGCTGTACCGCACGGAATGAAGTGAGCACTAATTAGTGGTCGTAATTCGGCTCGTGCCCTATCCTTCAATTGAAACAGACACTCTGCAGCCGACGAGATAGCATTTGAGAGAGGCGCGTGTAGTATTGTCAAAACTACTGTTTTTTTCTTCAGTTTCGGAGCTCGTTGAATTGTCTAGTGGGACTTACAAGTGATATGCAATGTAGCGCAATTGGGAATCAAACTTTAATTAAGAGTGACGATTCTCGCATTCAATCCACTGCTCAACGTGAGGGAACACGTTGTGAGAGTGCGTGTGAGTAGGAGCGACGTTCGAGTGCTCAGTAAAGGAGAGCCCGTGAAAGCGCAGGTAAGACTTCGGAAGTGCCATTGACCAATACCCACCCAAAACCTACCCATTTTTAACTGACGACGTTTTTTTTTCCATTCCGAGAGCACCTTTATCTGCCCGTGAACACGTATGATCGTCCTTTTGACAGATCTCGCCCGTCTACGGACGGGAACTCGTCGTTGAGAAGGACGTCTTCGAACTCGTCTTCATCGCTGTCATCGCTCCCCTTTCCACCGGCGAATTCACCATCGAGGGCGCTGCTGACCCGGAGAATACCATCGTTGCCAAGGCAAAAGAGTGAGCAAATTTACACATAGCGAATTTTGCATATAGGAGATGTAGCGTGTTTCACTATTTTGTAATAGCTTTTATCGGCAAGAAATCGGCAATCGGCAAGGGGTCAGGATGCAATCAAGTGTAATTATTGCAGTGACTCGGCGCCCGGCAAATCCTTCGCATCGCTGAAGAACGCGCTTCTGGAGGTCAAAATCTTCGCCGGCGCTGTCGATGCAAGTCGTTCTTCTGATTGATCTTTGATCTTCAGTTCCCAATCTTCCATCTTTTTAGAACATTCTCATTAACGGGAACGCGACGGACGTACAATTCGAGTTGACGATGATCGGCGATCGGGGAGGAGCGTACGTGTTGGAGACGAGTGACACGAAGAAGGAGGTGGAATTAATATAATATATTTTACGGAACGGTGTGAAAAAATCAACCGGTTTGGATTCAAACAAAAAATGATGTGCATGACTCATTCGATGGACATATCGAACGGTCCTCCAAGGCGTTAACGACAGTGTTAGACTAATGCGGGAAAATTCTAGACACTCTCTCGTCCAGACAAGATCGCCATCGTTCACGGACCGATCGAGAAGAAGTTGATCTCCTACTATATCAAGGCCCGACTGCAGACTGTGAGTTGCATCCACGGAACATTCAAACATCAACGATCAATTTGTAATATAGTAATAATAATATTTATCCGCACTGATGCTCAATTTTTGTAGTGTTCAAAAAGTAGTTATCACAAAAAAAATATAACAGGAATTCACCATCGTTGCTGCTGAATCCGTGCATCTGGCGCGAGCCATCGACATCAGGATCAGACCTGACACAGCGGATGGAAGTGTGGGTGTATCAACGCTATTTGTGTGCATTATCGTCACGTATCAAGCCAGAGGGCCTGAGTGACGCGTCAAAGTTGAAGAAAGAGTAAAGAATATTCGAGATTCGAATAATTTACCCCGTCGCCTAAGTACACTCACTTTTCCCGGCGTTGTGCGGCGGATAATCGTTTCTGACGGCTACAAATGATAAAAGTATGATTTTCTCTTACAATTAGGCCCTATTCTTCGATGTCTCCTCGAAGTTGTTCAACGATGGACAATTCTTCACTGACGCCAATGGGATGTACATGATGAAGAGGACGTTCAATGAGTTTGTATTTCATTATTTTTTATTACTACCGATTTTTTTCAATCTCATCAAGAATATGAGGTCATTTGGGATCGTTCAGACAGAAGCCATTCGACGCTAACGTCTTCCCTGCCGCATCGACGACGTTCATGCAGGACAAACTGCATCGACTCTCCGTGCATCTCGGTCAACCGAATGGCGTCGTCGCCTCCAAGGTTTGCAATGACCGTTCTATTCGTGCTGATGAAAGATGCTCTCTCAACGAATGGGCTTTTTCAACTATGGCTCGTGTTGTAATTAGAGATGGGAATCCAAGAGGCAAGAGGGGCGAATGTATGCAAAGTGAGCCGCGCTCTTGTACAAGAGTGAGAGGGAATGGCCACTCTTGTACAAGAGTGAGCACTCTTGCACAAGAGTAAAAGCAGAAATGAGGGAATTTCGGCGAATTTTTCGCGCAGAGAAGATAACTAGGCTGTTAATGGTAATAATAAGCCATTTTCACAAAAAAACCGCTGAAATTCATTCATTTTTACTCTTACTCTTGTGCAAGAGCGCTCACTCTTGTACAAGAGTGGCCATTCCCTCTCACTCTTGTACAAGAGCGCGGCTCACTTTGCATACATTCGCCTCTCTTGCCTCTTGGATTCCCATCTCTAGTTGTAATTGCGCAATACGTTCTACACATATAGGATACACAGCAAGACAACATAGTCTTCAATTGGTTGACTTACCTGAGAGTGAGGTGAAGATTCATGATTTTAAATCTGTGATAATCGATCTCGCTTTTTGCAGAACGGGAAGCTACAGATTCTCGTGGATCGCGTCGTCTCTATTGACGATGGGAAGGGATTGCCGTTCGGAGAGGACCACGATGTAAGTTTGACTCGTCCATCAACGTCGTCTAGCCGAGTGCAGAAGAAATTTTGATGCTTGAATCAGTCAACGTCATACATGACTGCCCTACAGTGTGCAAATGTAAATCTTCCCAGGATCATTCGCCGGACGTGCGTCTCCGTTTCTTCCCCGAGTCTCGCGCGCCCGCAGTCTCTCCCATCTCACCTTCGCTCTCTGTGCCATCACAACGGTCACTCGACTCCCTCAGGTAGTATGACGATTCCATTAGAAGAAATTCAAAGTTTCCTTGTATAGCTTACTCCTCACAGTTTCTCTATATTCTATTGAACTGTGACTGAGATTTCGTCATCTTTTCGAGATGTTTTCTTGCTCAGGAATCCTCTCTCGTTGTTCATTGTGCGACAGCAGGAGGACGGCGATTACGGTGCGTCTATTCTCTCTATTCATATCTATTTTTCCATCTTTATTCGTCGTTGCTTCCCATTTTATCGTAACATGAAATCGGTGGGTAATTTGGTAAAATACACTCTTTTGTGCAGCCGACGTTCATCCTCCGGCGCCTCCTCAGGACGATGACGGCCTGCAGAAGAAGGCAGACGACGAGGCCAATGAAGACGATGAGGATGACGGTGGCGATGAAGGTATCTAGTAAACATGAATGATCGATATTGACGACATCGCCCCCTCCTTCACATTTACTCATTACTCAATAGGCTAGTGGCCCACAACCGACCCAAAAAGTTTGGCACCTCCCCATAATTGTCGAAATTTACTACAGATACTGCCTCGGAGCCCGGAGCGTCTCTATTCGCCGTCTGGCCGACGCAAATCGAGATTGTCACACTGCGGTTCGTCACCGATCGACAGGTCTGTGCCTCCACCTCACTTTCTGGACCTACCGTACCTAAACAAGAAAATCTCTCAATTTTTTTTCGTTTTATTCACTGGAAACGCTCGTGAACGAGAGAATTGTGAGCTTTACAAGGTTTGCGATAATCTTTGCTCGTTGAGATACTGCTGATCGTGCGTCGGATCACCTTCGACAACACGATTGTTCAGTCGTCGGAAGGCGCAACGACGTCACTCGACGCCGCATGGACCGCCGTCTCGGCCATTGGAAAGAGTACCACACACGCCAATCTGGCGGGCACCCAAACCTTCCAGCCGGCCACCCCCGAGAGCTTCCTGAAATCCCTTGAGACCCCCTTCGCCCTGTCACCGTTCCTGATAGATTTGTAGACGATAGTTCAAAGAGGACTCTTTTTCTATTTTCCGCCTGTAATATATGATCAATTACGATATGATAGAAACTGATTATTGATCCTTTCTAGCCTCACGATTCTAGTCCATGTCGCCTGTATCCAGTATTCGTGCCTTCTCCTCGGTTTGACAACTGGTCAAAGGCTTTGATTCTAGCGGGTTTCTGCCGCTTCGATGCAGCAATCGACCGGCCCCCACACTTTATTTTGTGACTTTTGCCCAGTCAAAGACGGGTTTCAACGATTTGTTGTTATTTATTATATAAACTCGAATTAATATACTCATCAAGTAATCTCTTCATATTCGTCCCCTTGTTTGCATTAGATCCACAATTATTCTTTCAAGTTTCGATCTCCGTTTCTTTATCTTTTGGTCGACCATCTGATAGGACGACTTTATGTGGGGTAATGGGAGATAGCTGGGTGTCTCAAATCGAGAGGGAGGGAAGGGGAGGGGGAGGGGTGGCAGATTAAGAAGGACATGAAGGCAGAGTGCTTGTGTGTGTGGGTATGAAGGGTGACGATCGGCATGGCACATTGTACGCGAAGGGGCATAGATGGAAGGGGTACGGTAGTACGATCACTCGGCGGCCGACAGTTTGATGAGCGTCTCGCCAACGACCTGAAAGTGTGGAGGGTTACGGTAGTCAGGTAGGTGGACGGAATGCCCGTACCTCGCCCTTGGCCTCGCCCTTGAAGTGTTCGAGCGCGTCCGGACCCGTTGCGTCGCAGAACTGAAATTGTGGGTCTACGACACTTTTTTAGCAGTGACTACAGTATCCCTTGTGAGATTGAGCTTCATATTTTGCACTATACTTTGTGACCATTTTGCGGTCAATTTCTGGGTACGAAACATGTGCTGTGGGGATTTTGTCGGAGTACGGTACTAGGACCACTCGGGCAGCAATTACCGTATCCTGGGAGAGTCCCGGCATGACCAGATAACGTACGCAAATGAGCAGCTTGTCTGGCTGCGGCTTGCCGGCCTTTCTCGTGATGACGAACTCCTTCGTCTCGGCCACGTCAATGAACCCTCCGATCATGTTCACCGAGTAGTTGGAATTGTTCGACGAGCGCACCTGAAGAGTACGGTAGAGGGATACGGTATCGATTGATATGTGACGTTGTTTGGGCGTATGGTAGAGGGTTACGGTATCGATTGATGAGTGAGCCATTTCGAGGTGTGGGAGGCGGAGATAAATACGGTACGGTAAAGCGCTACGGTAGCGATCGATTAGTGGGTCATTTGGAATACGGTAGCTGCGAATGAAGCAGTGATACTGTAGTTGGACGGTGGCTGATCGATTGTTTGATTGTTTGATGAGTTGTTTCGAGTACGGTATTGGACGTCGAAGTAAGCTACGGTGGGGGATACGGTGTCGTTACCGTACCTTGAAGGCGAGCTTGCGGTCGCACTGGTTCACCATCTTGTGCTTGGAGGTGCCGCCGCCCGCGGAGATGTTGCAGCGATCTGAGATACGGTAGTTGGCATCGCGGGGTACTCTGGTGCGGGAGTGTCTCGGATCCTTCGGGATCCCTCGGGATCCCCAGGTATCCTCAAGCCTTCGGATCCCTCGGGATCCCCAGGTATCCTCAAGCCTTCGGATCCCTCGGGATCCCCAGGTATCCTCAAGCCTTCGGATCCCTCGGGATCCCCAGGTATCCTCAAGCCTTCGGGATCCCTCGGGATCCCGAAGGCTTCCTCAAGCCTTCGGATCCCTCGGGAACCCCAGGTATCCTCAAGCCTTCGGGTCCCTCGGGATCCCAAGGATCCTCAAGTCCTCGGATCTCCACTGTTTACCGGGAGTAATGGCGATGGCGAAGGAGCACGACATGGTCGACCACCGGCGAGCACGAGCGACAGAATCGAGAGTGAGAAAAGAGAAAGACGAGGGAGAGGGAAAAAGAGAATACAACGATTTGCATCTCACTCCTCAATGCAAATTGGAATGAGAGAGTGTGGAAAAGGAGGAGAGGGAATGCGAACAAATAGAGGGGATTAAGATGTAATGAAATTTCACAAATTCATTGATTGAATTGAATGTGTACTTTGAACTCAAAAACAAGGGAGAATCGTAAACTGATTTCAATCCTATTTCACAGAGGTATGGAGCGGATTCGGGCGTAGGTGTGAGCAGAATTGAAAATCCGCCAAACAACAATTGAAAATTACGACAAACAATCTGTTTCTGTCTCTTTGCATTCTGATACAGCTTAGGCTTCGATTGACTTTTGATAAATTATTTCTTTTGCACATTTTCTAACAGTGGATATTCTACAGTGCACTCGTTGGAAGGAGTTGCTGTTGCGATGAAATTGACGATTTCGTCCGTCGCTTTCCAGAGCAGATTCTGCAATTTTTCTCAAGCTGATAATCAAATTGGTAAAACATCAAGTGGTGTAAGCATTGGCCTTGAAAAATGTCAGTGATAGTATCTATCCGTCAGGAGATGGTTGCTGTAAATTACCTGTCCAATATGGCATCACGATACGGAAGCGTGAATGTGAGAGTGAAGATAGGGCTTATCACAGCGGAGACTGAAGCGATCTGAACAATTCTCACTCACGAAATACTTTTTCCTTCACCTAATCAGAAGAAGGATCATAGGATCACACAAGATGATGTAATTATTCATTCTTATCTCACCATCATCGTGAGATGGCTGAAATCCGCACTACTGGTCGTTGTCCTGTACTCCGTTCGATGTACTACTACAGCTATCGCGTACAGTACAGGAAGCGTCGCCTGGCAGAGCAAACCCTGAAATTGCGTTATGGCTTCCGATTTATTTTACAATGTTGAAAATGATAGCTTACTCGCAGTATTTGTGCGTGTCTTCTCTTGCTTTTAGTGCTCATGTGGTCGAGTGAAGCGAGAATGGAATTGATCTTCACAGAGGCGACAAAAACGACAAAACACACTGGCACAATGACCCCCTGGATCCAGTGTTCGGCCAGACCAGTCGCCAAACTGTGTCTGTTTACTGAACATAATGCATTTCGTCATTCTTTCAGGAACAAAATTGCGAAATTCGAAAGCATACCGAGCAGTAATTCGCTTTCTCTCATCTTTGACAAATCATATTCAGGAAAACTCTCGTTTATCGCTCGCTCTAATTCGGATCCTTCCAATAGCCGAGAATGAGCAAAGTGTACCTGGCAATGAGACGACAAAATTGAGTTTTTTTCCAAACACCTGCGAAAATAAAAAAAAAGAATCATGATAAAAGCAGTTACATAGATTGCTATCGTCGGTGAATGGACGCAAATGAGAACGAGCAGCACAATTCGAATCGTTGGTTCGGTTCTGCTGTACGCGATAACGTAGTACCTACAATTTCTTTTTTTTGTTGGCATATCTATGCTGGTAAGCCATCGAAAATCCCTCTAGAAAGTTGATCATGATTATGGCCAAAGGTATATTTTGAGAGCGAGTAATTTAACAATTTGCTAACCTGTAACATGAGCAGAAAGCGATCATAACTGCATAGTGGGAGATTCCCGCCAGCTGCACAGCATTGAGGTAGAAACAGAGAGAAGGCGATTGCCAGCGACGACAAACGCCGCAGATAACGTTGATGACGCAGTCAGGCGTACTCATCGTTCCGCTGAAAATAAATGTTTCCTTAACTAACTTGTTTACATTTCGAAGAATTTCCCTATCTTTTCAGTTTCCGAAGAATACGTCAGTGAGATTTAATCCCAATATTTGGAGAACATAATGGATTGCTGACGTTTTGTGGATAAGCAAAGATGCGGTCGCAATTGAAATTTCGACCATTGAGAGATAGAGCAGGACAATAGAGTAGCATCTGAATTGGTTGTCGATTGAACGCGAGTGGCAGCGAGTGGCAGTGGCAGTGGTTGAGAGAGCGGAAATTTTTCTAACTCGATAAAGAAAACCAGCCTGAGATAGGATGGCGTTCTAGTGACTATCAGGGCAATTAGTAGAGTGTTGATTGCGAAGCCTCCACAATAGCAGGAATCGTGGAGGAGACGAGTAAGCATCGCAAAGGAGAATGCTTTCTGAACAACAGCTCGAGAAAAATGAGCACTGCACGACAAGTGAAATTCAATGAGTGAGAAGAAACAGATGCAGAAAGCAACTGTTTGTTTTCGACTCTGGCTTTCGAATATTTCGGGGAAAAATTTCAAACAGCCTTCCTTTTTTTCCAAACAGGCAGCGCTGAAACGAGCGTTTAAGCGAACAATCGTGCGGGGGAAAGTGGTCAACAACATGCAAAGGTTTTAATTTCATTCTTCACCAATCGCTTTTGCTCACTGAGATGCGAACCGTCTTCGCTTTGCGCATAGGAAAACAACGGCGAAATTACGTGCTCTAGAATTGCGAGTTTCCAGCACCTTAAATATTGTAAGAAACGGATAGAATATGCAAGAGGTTTTACACAAAAAAAAGGTGAATAGCAATCTGTAAACGTTGCAGTGAAAATGGATTTCATTAATTGCCGTCACTTGCACTTCTTTTTCGAATATTCCACTAGAAGTACTTTGAAAGGTTGTTGGACAATTCGGATAAAATAAACTAAAAGGAGGAGATGGCCGCAAATCATCACACGAAATTCGTGTGCGGATGCGCAAAAGAGTTGCACACAAGAATGTCGAAGGGTCCAGTACAGAAAGCTAGATGCAGCAAACTGAGCAAGAAACACATTCTGAGACTGAACTGATTGTGATTATCGTACCGAATGAAAATTTCGGTACGAATCGCGAAAAATTGGCAATAATTGGCATTTTTTGGTTACTTTTTTTGTGTTTCGTTCAAACTACAATTTCCTGGGCCATCTTTAGGCTTGTTCGACGCGCCGCCGAGTACTCTTTCGGTTTTTAATATTAAAAAAAAATAAATAACCTTAGAAAATTGCGAAAATCATTTAAATGAGACGTTATAATTACGGTGGTTAGCGAAAACCCCAAATTTATGCAAACTACAAACTACAAATGCTAACCACCGTAATGATGACGACACAGTTTTAATTATTTTCATGCTTTTCTAAGGTGATTTATTTATTTTTAATATTAAAAACCGAAAGAGTACGCGACGGCGCGTCGAACAAGCCTAAAGACGGCTCAGGAAATTGTGTTCTGAACGATACAAACAAAAGTAACCAAAAATTGCCAATTTTTGCCAATTTTTCGCGATTCGTACCGAAATTTTCATTCGGTACGATAGTTTTATTGTAAATTAGTTTTATTGTACATTGAGACAAATTTCGTTAATTATTGCGCTTTTAGCTTTTGAATTGATACAAAATTCGCGACAGTCGATAATATTTTCCTTACTGTGAACATCCCGGCAAAAATAAGTACAAAAACGATAGAAATAATGAAAGCAAATACGTCAATGAGATAATACTCGACGAGGGATAACTTGCTCCCATAATGTTGAAGCTGATTGAGAGGACCATATTTGGCGAGAAATTCCATATTTCGCACAAACACCTGTAGTAAATAGATAGATGAATTCATAATTTCATCACGCATTCGCTCTTACTTCTTTCATGGCAAAAGGCCGATCTTCGATCATTTGCCCCACAATTTTGGCTTTTGCTCGAAAGCTGAAAATATGGATAAAGGCAGTTACAAACAACGAAAAAAATGTTTTGTTGATCACCTCTCCTCGTTGATAATTCTTCTGATCGCATCTTCAAGTGGTTTTTCAGAGGATAGAGATTCTTTCTCGATCATTATGCCAACTCCATTTCGCTCGACCTTCAATAAAAATTCTCTTCTTTTTTTTCTCTTTTTCACCATACCGCTCTGCCGTTCCTTAGTTGATCGCATGTTACGGGAATGCAAATGAGTGGAACACCTAAGAATAACATAAATATTGAATTTGCCGAATCGAGCAACAATTTACCGGCATTTGCAGATTCAGAAATGCTGCCCTGTCCCCCGTGAGTGATGAAGGCGGTTAGTCTGCCATCGTCTACAATTTGTATCTGGTTCATCTACTATAATCAGTGTAGCCTCACGCAGAAGATCCGTCTGTGGCGCCCATGTCGTCTCAACGACATTATCGAGTCCACTCGAGATATTGTCCTCGGGTTTCTGCAAGTAACAATCAAGTTATAAAAAAATAATCTGAAAACTCTGCGCACCTCGTACTTCCAAATGAATGTGACTTCGGGAAATTGTTGTATTGTTCGGCGGATTGATTGTTTGTATTCTTGGGGCATGAGATAGCCTTTGACCCAAGTGCCGAATGATATGAAGATCGTATGATTGCGTCGATTGAGAACGGACGACCACTTCTGAGTTGTTCGATATGCCTCTTACTTTTCAGTTTTCTCGTTAACAAATGTACTACCTCACCTCGTCGAGTTTGTTGTAGCCATCATGTACAACTATTCCACCGATATCAATGACTCGAGCGGAAGTAAGCTTCGGAAAGTCGATCAAAGGGTCAGAGTTTAGGAAGACCAGAGATGTACCAGACATGATATCCTTCAAAGTTCGAAAAACGATCAAAGGACAACGAGATCAAAGGACAATTGGTTGCATGCAATTTAAACAAATGTGCCCCTCCAAGTGACGATCCGACAATCTCTTGAAAGTAGTCCAGGTCGTGTTCAAGCAAAAGGCGATCAACAGTAAAATGAATGAGCGTATTGTACAATCGCTGCACGAACGTCATTCTATCACCGTTCATCCCACCGTACAATGCTGTAATTCGAAAGTTCGGTGACTAAGAATACCTAAGAACGTTCACGAAAGCTTTTTTTTCAGAGGGTAAGTATGATAAACAGTCAATTATCAGTTGAATTATATACGTTACAATGAATGTAAAACTAACACGGAACATAGGCGGTACTGGCAGGGATTTGTGTTACTAGATAGTGTCCGTCCATGATCGCCATTGAAAATGCCGTAGCGTACTTCCTGATGCCGAGTAAATGGAAGAGGGCTGGAGAGGAATCGGTTTTTCAAAACTATTTTGTCTGATGGTTTTAACATAAATATTAGGTTTTCAGATGAATCATGATCAAAGAGACTCCCACCGTATCCACAATTGTCGATATTTTCTGCAAAGCCCGCATCGAACTTTTCCTCTCGAAGCCGATGCATCAGTGCCGTGTCGGATAGAGTGGCTACAGTATTACTAATTATTTCAACACAATTATTCCGACTTTGAACGGTGATTTTAGAAATATTCCTAATCCATATTTTATCTGAGATCGTAAAATACTCACCATTGCACTGATGATTATAGGCTTTGAACAGCGGACGGTAGTGCTGTAATGGGATCTTATTTTAACCAGGAAGACTTTGATCAACCCCTTGTATCGCAAACTGATTCGATAAGCGTACCGTAATGAGTTGAGAGATGATGTTGGTGCTCTTCCACACTCCGGCCATCGTTCCCTCTCCGGATGACATCTGTTCCATGAAGGAAGCCGTGTACGCGCATTGATCCACCTGAGAATAGGGAAACTTATTGTTCGAAAGACGTGATTTCGAAGGGTATCCGAACGTTGGCTTTAGCGGTAATAGAAAGTCGATAAACATCACTCGCCTCGATCACTCTCGCTTTCGTTTTGGGCGCGCCTACAAATAAATCCGTGCGGGGAGATAGCATCACCTGAACTCATCATGTTAAGATATTATTTTTTTTTATTTATTTATTTATTTTTTAATATTTTGGAAGAATTACAAGGTTTTCTCACCACTTCATGGCCCGAATCTATCAGTGCATCGGAGAGTTTGGAGAAGAAGTTCACGTGTGATTTGCCGAATTGCGGATTATACGCGAGGAATTTGAGAGCGGATGAGTGGACGTATAGTGTTGTGAACAGGATGGCTAACAATAAGTATGCTCGCATTGCTAAATTTTAATAACTTCAATAATATAAATGTAAACATGCCGTGAAAAAGGAACGACAAATGTATTCCATGATGTCGATAGATAAAACGAAGATCAAATAGGGGACATCTGAGTGCACTTGCTCTCTTTTGATCTCATTCCTTTTATAAGCCGATCTGGGACATGTGAATTGCACAATATCACAAACTAGAGTATTTTGTGCTACAATGAATACGCAAGAGATCACAAAGATCGAACCAACGATGATTTTTCTCAAGCTTATCACTTCCAAAGTGAGCAAAGTATCAATAAATGAGATCACAGAGGTCAGACCAGCGAGAGATTGCA
Organism: Pristionchus exspectatus; assembly: GCA_911812115.1. Classification (NCBI taxonomy): domain Eukaryota; kingdom Metazoa; phylum Nematoda; class Chromadorea; order Rhabditida; family Neodiplogasteridae; genus Pristionchus; species Pristionchus exspectatus. Next base: position 12,234,739 of record OU461582.1, read on the forward strand.
GCGACAATTGAAAGTGCCTAAAGATATTTTCTGTGATTTAGATCTTGATATGCTCGAAAAACTCTCTTCATTTTCCATATTTTTTTCGCCACTCGAGCGGGCGAGACAGTGTGTGAAATGATTCGACAGCTACTCTTTTTTCCGAGCTATACTGTGATTAGATATAGGCTGAACATGCCATTACGTGTGTTTAAACTCCAATTGGGATAATCGTGTTCAACAGAGCAATGACAACACAAGTGACGTTTCTATTAACTAATGGGTTTCTCTTTCACAATAATTATATGCATACGTTATAATCTCAAGACTAGATAAATTCAGAGAGTAGGGATAAAGAAGGAGGCTTTTCAAATTATGGGTGCCTTAGAGAACTGAATTTGTGTAAAGTGCTGTGTAACCAGTAAGCAATGGCTGTCAGTGACCTCGTTATTCTCAAATATGATTTCGCTCTAATGGTGTGAGTCAATTACTTTTGTGTTATTTCAGTGGTCTAAAATATTTTCCAGATTTATGCGCACCATACAAGTGTTGACCATTATCGCTTTCATAATAACGATTTGCGTTATTTATGTAATGATTTTTGTATTTATTTATCTTTTTGAATTTCCCGTTCTCATAACATGCTATCATTTATTTATGTTCATTTTTAAAAAAATCACATTGTTCAACAGGCTAACAGCAATCACTCGATCGGATTGTACAAATATTTCCTGTGTCAGATTGTGGCATGGCCATTCATTTCGCATGTATTTATAATATTTGGACCGATACTTGTCCTCCCAGTTTTAGGTATTAAAATAGAAATAACAACATTGAAATCTGGTTTTCAGGCTTCTATCACTATGTTGACTTCACTGACAATCCCGCTATTGTTCATAGCGCTCTGGTGAACCAATTCAAAATTATTAGATTGCTGCACATATATGTTTTCACGATAGCGTTCTTTTACATATCTTACAGAGCGCCTGGATTCTAATATGCTCTTACGATATTCAATCAATTATGGATGGTTTCACTTTCCGTCTTAGGATTATTCTACTTACGTTTCATCCTAATCTCGCCAACAAGTACTTCTGGGTACGCAAATACGATGATGAAAGAGAATTAATAGACATACTATATTAATTCTGCGACTTTTTCTTTTTTTCCTGTTTTTTTATTATTTTGCATTCAAATTTTTCTGGGCATGCAATGATCTAAGCGGTCCTAAGAAATAATTTATCGAACAATGCAGATTGCGGTAGCACTATTGCCCAAAGTGACGTCAACAATATTTTGCTTATTTTTCTTTGCTCCTATTGGACAGTATTTGAAAAGAGATGACATGCGAATTTATTTGATAAAAGTAGGTTAATGGAGCGCTAAGCAATACGAAATATGACACCACAGAACTATCCAAACGTCGTGCAGACGTTCGACACCTACAAATCGTTCGTTGTGTACGATATCCAGCAACTAGCAGGTCGATGACACCATTTGGTGCAGTATATCAATGGCAATTCAGGCTTCAAAGACATCATGATCATCAGTGCTGTAGTGATGTGCACGGTTTGCTCATTCGGTTCCATCATCGTTCTGACCACTTTCAAGTCAGTCGTCTTTCTTTCATTCTCACTCTATTTACAATCCTCAGAGTTCTTCACCATCACAGCAGCCGAATGAGCTTCTCAACGCGACGATTGCACGCACGATTCATCACACAACTCAGCGTCCAGGTTTAGTTATAATTCTTGCTTTATCTATTATATTTTAAATTATAACATTGAGGCATCTGTTCCATTCGTCGTTCTTATGTGCCCGTTGATTGCACTGCTAACGCTCACACTATTCGAATTTCGGTTTCAGTCGAATTGTCAGTGATGTTATAGGTTTAGAGATTGTGAAAATCTGAAAAATTTCCTTTTTTCTTGTTGTGTAATTGACACACGTAACAGGAAAATATATACCTTTCACGAGGGAACAAAAACTGAGGCATTCAACTCGAAAATTGCAGTTCCCGGATATTTAATTACCATATTCCTAATAATGCATAGTCCGTTGACTTCGATAATGACCATCGCCCTCTACGATTCGTATCGAAAGGTTTATATTCTTTGATGCCCTTACAGCGCAGAAACATTGAGGCGGCCGTTCAATTCTTCCATCAGAAGATACTTCGCCGCGTTTCTGCTCCGACCAGAAGAGCAGCTTCCGTTTCGAATGTGGCTAGTGCAATGGAAAAGAAAAGAGAAGGCTAATAGAGCCTTGGCTTTGAACAATTGTTTGTGAAATGTGTATTGCATGGCATATTTTGTACTACAATCTGCAAATGAAGATGTAATGACGCAAAATGTTGTTTAAAATGTTCTGATCAGCTGCTCCTCACTTATTTTGCTGGGGAGAAGAAAAAGTATGTAGCATAAGTGAGTGAACAAGAAAAAATTGTGGGTATGGAGAGCCGCTAATCACGCAGCATTCTCAACATTTTTCTCTTGTTCAACACGAGTCTCTCAAACATCTAGATAGGAAATGGTAGCTAGTGACCTCAGGCTTCTAACGAACGACGCTTCTGTCATGGTGTAAGAGCGTTCCTCTTCCTTCCAAGAAGGACAAATGCGTTCCAGATTCATTCGGTTTATGCAAATAATGAATGTTTTCATATTTTTCATCACTATTCGAACCATACAAGTATGATTCGTCCAAAAACATAATCACGATATCCAATCCAGGCCCACAGCACCCGATCGGTTGGAATGTACAAGTACTGTCTGTACCAGATCGTTATGTGGCCTTCCCTTTCTCAATTGTGTACAGTACTTGGACCAATTTTCGTCCTTCCTGTCATTGGTTGGCAAGCAGATCTTGCTATGAAAAAAAATATCATGAACAAAAAATTGAGGAGCGTACCACTACATCGACTTCACCGACAATCCTACTGTGATACACGGCATTTTGGTACGTCTGATCTGCTAATTTCATTATATTAATTCGAAAATTCAGTGTTTCTGGATTGTATTATGTTCATTCGATATAGCTTCGATATTGGACGGCTTCAACTTTCGACTTCGAATTCTACTTGTTTCTTCTCACCCAAGACTCGCCTTCAAACCTTACTGGGTATACAAGAAAGGATTCATATTTGATAACATAACCATGATTGCAGATTTTCACGTACTTCAGTGCCAAAGTGATGGCATCAATATTTGTCGGATTTTGGATTGCTCCAATCGGGCGATATTTGAATCGAGATAGAATGAGAGATTACTTGGAAAGCGTGGGTGATGGCGTGTTGCAAAACCAGCATATTGGTTCAACATACATTCATTTCAGCGCTACCCAAATGTCATTCCCACTTTTGATGCCTACAAAACATTTGTTGTATACAATGTCAGAGAACTACCAGGTGAATAGACGACAATGGAATGACAAGCTGCGAATCATATACGAAATCTAATCAGGTTTTTGGGAAGCGATGGTCATTCTTGGAATCGTAGTCATCCTAGTTTTCTGTTATGGAATATCAATTGTCTTCGCAATTTTCAAGTGAATTTCCGTGTTCCAACATTGCGAATGAGTACAATTTCCAGACTTTTGCATAATAAACGGAGTAAAATGAGCAACGGAACACTGCGATTACATGCTCGATTCATATCACAATTGAGCACACAAGTTCGTTATTTTCTTTATTTGACTTCATGAAACTTGCAAATTCAAAATTTAGGCGTGCGTTCCATTCATCATTCTCCTTTGCCCGCTTTTCGCTTTGGTTATTCTGACTCTGTTCGAGTTTCAGTTTCAGTCTAACGGTGAGCTTCCTAGTTCATTTTGCCATTTTTGATCAGAGAAACAGCTGGAAAACATCATAGGTCGCGTTACGTGGCTCTTTTTTCCAAATTGTGAGTTACGAGAGCGAAAACAGCAAAGGACACAATTATGACTTTTCAACAGATTGTAATTGATGTTCAGCGATTAGACAAGCGATAATCAAACATATCCACACATTGATGCTGATCGATACTACTTCAGCCCCTGGTTATGCGATTACAATCTTCCTGATCATGCACGCTCCCATCACTTCGCTCCTCACGCTGTATCTTTACACTCCCTATCGAAAAGTAAAGAAGAATGAAGTGCCTCACGAAACATCTATTGCAGGCAATACTGAACTTGTGGTATGAGCGGATACTCTGTCACCGTGTGGTCCATTCGAACAATTACTCTTTGTCAAACGCTAATGTACTGACAGTATCATCAAGAAGAAAGATGTGATTATTTCAAAACTAGAAGTTCATGGCAATAAGACAAAACACACAAACACTTATCGATTGAAGAATGATTCATTCGCACATCTTGATCATCTCCGACAGCTCGACAGCGATTGCTGCCAGGCAGCGAGAATTCTGCAAAGTTGGAATTAATTTTGGAAAGCGTGACTGTCGAACTTTGCTCCGTTGTTCTTCAGCACCGAATCAATGATGAGAGAGACTTTTGTGGGCGGGTAATTGCCGATCAGAGAGGGAAGAGTCTGAATTTGTCATTTCCTCTTTTTTCGCAAAACAGCATTCGAATTCCTCTCTTAGCGCGCGGAACGTATAGAGAACTGACTTTGATGAACAACCGATCTTCCCTTCCGTGCCAATCGTCGCTAACAGCAAGTGTATCGGCGAAATTCACAAATGTGAAGTTGGGACCGGACTCGGGCCAGCCCGTCTGTCTACAATCATCATCCCGATAACAACACTACAGAAGTTCGCATTTCCATGCCACAACTGGCCATGACTGGTTCTAATATCGTGTATGATTGCTGACCCAGTCTTGGCGAAATTGGTCCACGCGAGGCCCATGTTGTTTGCCACGGCCAGATCGGCGGGCTTGATTGTGCTCGAATTGGCGGCCGACTGCCAGTTGGCCGATGTGAACCACAGATAGCAGATCTCGGCAAAGTGAGGAATCGCTGCAACAGAAATATTTACACTATCACATTCTACATAGATTGGATTACACTCGGAAATCTGCAACCCAAGAACCGAACCATATATCCTTATATCTGGGATGCCATTCATTCGTTTTCTAGTAATCCATAGTAATTTCCGAAAGCGTAGAAAAGAGATGAATCCTACGATTATATCCCGTCGTCGAGCTAACGGGTCCGCAGATGCGCGGTTCATACGTGAACGTAGTCAGATACATGCGACTGCCGCTCGCTTTCAGCCTGAATTTGAATTAAAATAGCCTCAAGTTTATGCATTTGTATGCACCAATTCGCGTCCTGTCGCATCTGTCGCTGGAACTGCTGCAATATTAACTTTTTTTTTGCTATATTAAATATTATTTCTCTTATTTTGGCCCCGAAGCAATTTTGGCCCCTGTGTCTTCAAATGTTCTTTGAAATGGTTTCACACAAGCCAATACCTCAACGGCCAGTCGATACCATCCCAGATTGTCATTGGCAGCGAGTTGTCTCGTCTGATATGTCTGCGTGATCAGAGCGACCACTCGGTCGAGTTGTTCCTGTATTCGAACTTTCAATTTGATGTTTGCACTCTGCACACGTACGTCGGTAAGATATCCGTATCCTCTGCGAATGAGCGTATCTCGAATGATCCCCGGGCCTTGAGCAGAAACATTACCGGAGAAGAAGGGAGCGCCTGGAATAAAGATGATCTGCTAGGATACATTTCAAGCCGAAAAGTGGCAGAAAAAATCGTAGGTTGTACTGACTGAACAGCGCGTGTTCGTCTCTCGTATCCAACAGAAGGGCATCGTAGCGAGGACGGGACATGGCCAGAACCTTCAAAGCAATCACAATCACGGATTACCAGGGATCGATACCTCCGGATCCTCCGGGAACATGACGCCGTCTCTGACCGGATTCCAATTGACACTGATCGCGAAGACTCCGGTGCCGGGAGGTGGAGGAGGAGCCTGAAATGTAATTTTACTTATTGAAGTCACAATTTAAAAAAAGTCTGGCCACATCTCTAAAGAATATCCAAAATAGGTAAGAAGTCGGCGTACATCAACTAGCCGTGCCACAGTCATATTCGCCAGACAAGCCTGTAGGGTTCTTCTCGCGTCACGGTTCGTGATGGGATCGGCCGTTACGTTGCACCACTACAAAAATATATATTCGAATTGATGTTAGATATTCTGGGGGCTCCTCTCTCTCCTCACCCGCGCCGCTCGATCTCTCTCGATCGCCCCACGCACATCGTTCGGCGATTGAAACAGCACTTGGATCGAGCCCGATTGCGGGATGATACGGTGGAAGAGACCTTGAAGAAAGTCAGTGAGCGATCAATCTCTTACCTCCTACCGAACCTTGGGCAAGCGGCGACAAAGACAGTGCAGACACGGAGACGCCGCCAGCACTTTCACCGAAGATCGTCACTCTGATGTGAGAGATACTATTGGTGACCCATGTCTACACCGCGACAACAACTCTATCGATAAGATTCAACGGCAAGTAGTTGTGATGTCTTAGTGGTGTAAACAGCCCCTCACATGCCCGGATTGCCACCGAAAGCGGCAATATCTTGTTGCACCCATCTCAGTGCCATTATCTGATCGTACAGTCCACGATTGGGCGGGAACTCTTCAGTGTAGGTAGTGAAGAATCCTGAGAACATCTTTTGTCAACCTCAATTCACATAAATCGTATAATCGTACCGAAAGGCCCAAGTCGGTACTGCACAGTGACAACGACGACGCCGTTCGAAACAAGATTACGAACTGCTCCCTGAATGTGTCGAACTTTGACCTCTAAGCATCGCCAGCCTACCTGATAATCGTACTCGTTCGCTCCACCAATCTCGAAGGCGCCTCCGTGAATCCAGACCATCACGGGATAGGCACGAGGAACGGCACTCTGAGTTGTTAATCGAATTTGTGTGGACATTCTGATCTTCATGACATGGTGGTTCTCATTTTCCAAGATACTCGAGCTTTCGAGCGCCAAACTGTGTGGTTGAAAGCAAACAGAGTAAGTTGAGCGTTCGCTTTTTGGCACTGTCGATCTTAGATGAACCTTACTGTTTCAGAGCAAACACGACGCAATTTTGCAGTTCTTGTAATAGAACTTCAAAAGGAAAAAAATAATCTAGATTAAATAAAAATTTCGGGCAAGGATCGATCATTATCCTCAATAACTCTCATATTTCATTGACCGGAGAAGAAAACATGTCGAACTCACACTTGGAGTGAAAACGTTGAGGTACAGACAATCCTCGGCAGATGATCCTCCCGGGGAGAAGGGCGACGTCGCCTGAGCGCATTTCGGTCTGCAATCCGCTTCTTTAATCGTTATCGGTAGCATGCGCGCGCTCACTTGAAGTCCAGCTCTCCCACCTCTCCCTGGTACTGGCAGATGGGTCGAGGCAGCTAAAATGTCCCTGCTTCTGCGGTATCTCAAGGCAAAGACATCTGTGTCGGTTAGCTACTCATAAGCAAAAAGCAACCACAAAAAAAATGTAGCATCAATGGTAAGGAAGCAAATATGCGATAGTACCTGGAATCGCAGTGGTCCCAGCGGTGGTTGCGCGTACGGAATTCCCATGAAAATATCGGCAGCTCCATAGAAAAGCTGATTGCGATCCGATCCTCGAAGAGTGGAAGTAGAATCCCAATATCATTGCAGGTCTCACCGTAATCCACGTGAAAACCTCTGATAGTTCCTCGACTCGTCTGTACGCGCGTTGTAAACTGTCGCTGTTGCTGTTGGGCTTCTATGAGGCACAGAAGGCACAGGAGTGTGAGTATCAATCTCATGTCGAACCCCCGAGTGTAATCGAGGAAGTACGCGGCTGTCGGCTAAATAGTGCGCGGCGACGGATGCAAAAGACCGAGCGATGTTTACTCTTCAGGGGCAAACTATTTGCCGTGTAGATGAACACAGTTCGTTCACTCCTCTCATAAGTGTGTTCTAACTAGACTCCACTCTGATGTCATTCCGGTGTCGATGTTGAGAGACTTCTGAAGAGGACGAAGGAAACGACGAAGAACAAATCTCCATGATAATAATGAGTGTAATTTGAACGCAGAATATTTGCTCTCTGTCGAAATTGGAAATCGAAATACAACAAGTCATTTCCATCATCAATCGGAAGTATCTTGGCGAGAGATCGAACGCAATTATATTCGAATCACGCTCTCTATTTTTTTGCATGTCCCTGGATAACAATCAAACACGACACGCTTTATTTCGTTGACGTCAGTGAATGTTTTTCAACTGTGATCAGAGTGTAATAACCAGGAATGCCAGTAAGTTCTCGAATTTAAGTACTTGATCTCCCGCAGTCCACGTTACTTAGAACAAAAAACACGCCGATATTTCATGCATATTGGGAAGAGGGACTCTTGCCACAATACTGATTTATTGGGCTATAAAAGAAGTAGACCAAGTTTGCTTTGGGTCTCGCAATCAAAATCCTTTTTCAGAATTCAGTTATTTTCAGTTATTTTCAGTCGGTCTAATTATCTAAATTGCATTATTTACCTCGCCACTCGGCATAAGTGTTAGCTATTCGCCAAGTTATCACGTGCGCTACAAATTTCTTCCGATGTTTTTGGATTGTAGACATAATCTTACTAAATCCGAATGCCGGTGAGTCGTTACACACGCAAAAAGTGGAACATTCGAAATTGCAGTTTAATCGTATTAATTGGAGACGTTTCAAAACTAAATCATCATTGGAGCGTGTCAATCATTGAAGTTACGTTCTTCTTGGAACTTTTTGTTGTTCTGATAGGACTACTGTTTTCTACGGTAGCCATAAATGTGTTTGTAAGGGTTTGTTGGTTAATTCAATAATTTTAAAAAAATTTTAAAATATTTAGAGTTCGGCTATTCACTTGAATTTTTCGAGGATTGTTATTGCATTTACTGCGAATTTTTACCTCCTTGCAATAAGCCGAATTTTGCTCATGATATTTGAAGTTGGATCTTTAGATATGGAAGGTATTTTTTGGAAGGTATAAGGTATTAAGGTATTTTCAGCTAAAGAAAACTCAAGCCTGCTCCTTATCGCTACAATTTCATTCATTCATCAAGGTGGCAGTAGTATAAATTACTTTTTCGGATTGGTAAGAGTGTGAAATCCAGCGAAATTAATTGTGTTTCAGATTGTTGAAAGAACATTTGCCACAATTTTTATTAAGGACTATGAGGTTTTGAAATTTTTTTTTAAGATTCTTTTATTTGTATTTAGTTGCGTGAAATGGCAAACGTGTCAACAGTTTTTCTCATTCTCGGAAATTTGGAATGCCTACTGATCACAATTGCAATATCCATTGGTAAAAATATAACGACTTTATTTCACTGATCATTATGCAGGATTTTTTACTGATGTTCTGGAAATATTAGCGATTCTTTCCGTGGTTTTGCTTGTAATGATCTTGGCTGGAGTCATAGTTTGTGAAAATCAGTTTTTATTTCCTTTTCCCATGAACCAGATTTCAATCTACATTTATCGAGCGAACAAATCGTATAACGAAAATGCTCAAAAGAGATTTGCCAGTTCACTATCTACAAAATTTCAACTCGCCGAGAACTTCCGTGTGTTTAGAGTACGAGATTCCACTGGTGCCTGTTAATACAATTTTGATGTTAGGTTCTCATCTATTTTGCAATCAACTTCGGAATCGCAGCATCCACTGCGTCTATCTTTCTACAATTATCATTTTACTATATGAACAAAGTGAGTCGAAGCTTTTCTTTTTTCTCATTCTTTTATCCTCGTTTAAGGATGATAATCTCAATTCGTTGTATTCTGCTTTATTCAACCTTCATTATACAATGTGAGTTGTTTTTGCCTAAATGATCGGTTTCTCAAGAATATGTTTCGTGTTCAGAGCAATGGTTGTACTGAATCTAACATTCGTTTTCTCTCTTCCTTCATGGAAACGAGATTTTCACCAGATTATGTGTAGATTGTGAGTCAGAAAAGCGAGATATTTTACGAGATATTTTGCGAGATACGAGATATCATTTCAAATACACGATTCAGCCTTCCATGCATTCCGGCCCCGCCGTCTCTCGTCACTGTAATAAAGCACGAGAAAGAAGTCGGAGATCACTATTTCAATGACCTCATTGGATCGTGGGACAATCGACTGCCTGTCAACAAACGACGCTGAAAAAATTATGCACTTGATCGCTAACGATAAATGCGAAATACAGTTCGATACACCAATAAACGTAACCTTGTTGTGTAAGGCTATAGCTCGTTCAGTGATATATGATAATGATTATACAAACAGAACAGTTACACATTCTTAGGGCGTGAATGGGCGGAACGTACAAGTCCACTGGAAAAAATCATGATTCGCTATAACTTGTTAGTACATTCAATGAAGTTAAAGCTTTATCAAGTTGGTTACTATTCGACACGCATGCGATTTCAATGCTTTTTCTTGTTTTCTTCTTTGATTATATTCACTCTCTATTTATTGGCTATCTTGGATGTTTACTAAACACAGAGTCAATCAAAATAAGATAACGATTCAGTTAAGAATGTATAATTTGTTTCTAAACTAATTTTTGGTCATGAAAAGTTTTTTTAAACTACGAGGGGTTTACATATTAATTATAAGGTCCATAGTTCCATAGGTCCATATATGTCCATATATATATATTCCATTTTACCCGCGTTTGGTTCCCGGTCACCGTCTCCGCTCCACCAAGATACCACTTCAGGAGATGGGAAATAGTGACTTGATCACGCGCTAAATTGGTCTGGCGAAAAAGTGGGCACTCCAGATATTGCGATACTGACCTAGCAGAATCCTCCCGCGAGCCCAATATCGAAGACGGGAAGGACCTTTACTTTAATCACACACAACACAACACTGTTCTTTGCTCTCGAATGTGTCTAGGCCGAGCTTTTGAACGATTGTAACTCATTTACTTTGTTTACGAGTATCGTCACATTCCCTATTCAGAGCGTTATCCACTCATACAATGTTTCTGAATTGCGATGAGAACCTGACCAATGCGGACTGTCGGTGAGTAATTCAACATTACAAAAAATGCATAAAATAATTCAGCTTCATCTTACTAGCCGACTGGAACGGTGAGCACACGAGGTGGAGTTCTGCTGTGATGTGGTCGATGATTGCTGTGGAAGTGATGGCTCTTCTCGCTGGATTGGTGTGTACCACACTCACCATCGTCGTTGTTGCAAAAGTAAGAAACGAAACAAAGAACATCCAGAATAAACGTTGAGTTGAGTTTCAGCGATCCGCCATTCATCCTAATTTCGCTCGAATTGTGATCGTATTCACTTCCCATTTTTACGTCTTGGCAGCAAGTCGAATTGTCCTTTTGATATTCCAAATCGGAGTTTTAGATGTACACGGTGAGTATTTTTCTGTCAACTATAAATAATGTTCTCTCAGATCCATCATTATTGCCGATTCTTGTTGCGTCATCTATAGCGCACTTTCACGAACTGGGGAACGCTATTATGCTTTTCGCTGGATTTGTAAGTTTATTCCGTGTTATCGTTTCTGAGGATCAACAATTTAGGTTATTGAACGCACTTTCGCTACAATTTTTATTGACGATTATGAGGTTTGTGTTAGGTATGATTGTGTGAGCATTGTGCATTATAGACGAGAAAACGTAGTATAATTTCTACGGTGATCATTTCTGTCGTTGTTCCGAGCAGTATCTCGAATGCATATGCAATAACATACGGTTTACTCTTTGGTCTCAAAATCCATCTTCACACTTGTCATTTTAGGAATTGTTATTGACATTTTCCATACGGCTCTACTGATCGGCACACTCGCGTCTTTATTGATAGCAGCCGGTGTTATCGTTAGTTTCAAAATGAATTTCACACTCCAGCCACTAATTCAGATAGCAGCAGTTATCTATCGAAAGAACAAAATCCACCTCGAAACGTCGAAATCGACAATCAAATACTCACTTTCAACCAAGTTCCAACTTGTAGAGAATTTCCGCGTTTTTGAAGTAAGCGATTAACGGAACCATACAATATTCACATTCTATTGTCTAGACTCTACGTAACATTGTAATTATATTTGCGATATCGTCTGCCATTGGTTCGACTGCCTTCCAGCTACATCTTTACTACTATTACAAGGTTAGAATTACGCAATTGACTATTTCAAAAACGATGTTTAGGATGAAATTCTTTCGTCGCTATTTAGTGAACTTTTCGATTTAGCTCATTCTATGTGAGTTCGACTATATTCCGTTTTAAACTACTTATTAACTATTGTAAAAAAAACATAAATCAAACAACAGAGGCAATCCGTGTTGCATTGCTATGTTCGTTCTCTCACAACCGACATGGAGATTTGATTTTCATTTACGAATAAGCCGATTGTGAGTGATTTTCGGCATCTGGATTAAATGTACCAAGCAAAAACCAAATTAATTCGATCCTTTACAGAGTACCATTCATCCCTGCTCCAACAGTTGCTAAAATATCAGCGGTGGTTTCCGAATCGTACTTCAATGAACTGATTGGGTCATGGAATAGGAAGCTTGCGGCGAATAATAAAGCATAATTCTAAACATTACGTGATCTTCCAGAAGCGGTTGTTATTCTCCTAAAATCCGATATACTGCGAAACTAAGAGAAGAAATGCTTGGAAACCATATCCTGTTCCATTGCTATCCCAATTTCACTTAGTGCCCCTGGACGGCATAGTAGTCTGAGTTCCAATCTGATCTACGTGTCAATCCATTCAATGGACTTGCCCAAGCTCATCGTCTTCGCTTCTTCCATGGCCATCGCCTTTCCCGTGTACTATCTGGCCGCACGATGTGTGATCGTCCTAACGAGACAACGATACTGGCGCAATCCTTTCTGCAAGATATTCATCGTCACTCTAATTCTCGTAAGCTCAAATAATATTGTTCATTAGTTCGTCGAGTTTCTCTCATGAAGAAGATACGCCCTCATCTTCTTTTTTTCTACCTCATTCACGAATTGATCTGACCCGGGTCAACTATTGAATAAGTTCCATTTTCATTTGAGATAGCAAAGGTTAATTCACCGAGCGGAAGTTGAACCCTCCTTATTGACAGAATCTGATCATTTACTCTCTTCTGTCAATTCATCTCTACATGCCGGGATTAGGTTGGCTAGGTGGATACTGCACCAAAGTGTCCGGAACTCGCTTTCTCAGCACCGAGATGTGGATCGCTAAGTGATATTCGAACTATGATCTTGTTAACTTTACACTTCAGTACGGGCGTTTTCGCGTCGCATTGTCTGAACATTCTGCAGTCTCTGAATCGATTCACGTCGTTGACGCTATCGAGGACGAAGAACAGACGGGTTATTTATCGTTTTGTATCTTGGATATTTGTCTCCGTTCAGCTATGGAGATTCGTAACAGTCTTCTCAATCGGAGCTGTCGGCGTAGTTTGTCCATTGATTCACATCGAGCTCCTGCTGGGAACAACGTAGCTTTTTCTTATTTTTCGAGTCCAGATTGTTTTCAGCACTTACCAACCAGTCGCCCGATCTGCGAACGTTACCGTGTACTACATCTCGAGCACGCATGATTTCGTGGTAAGATCTCTTTCTCTTGTCCGTTGGAAATTGTCTCCCTGACGACAGTGAGAACTAGGCATATTGGGAGAATAACACCGGAGTGTCATAACAACAAAAAAATGAAAACAGTAGCCGTGGCGACCAGGGAACAGTGGTTTTATTATAAGAGGTCTAGGATGTGACTGTGAAAGAGCAGTTGCAGAGTACGGTGTACATCACATTCGTCCTATACGCAATCGATATTCTCATCAACGCCATCGTCTTCTACAAGTTCATCAAAATGCGCAAGGACAAATGGACGAGTAGCTCCCTCGAGTAATATTTTAACCTGACCCTAAAAATATTAAAAAATCAGGAAATCGCTGCACATCTACAGTTTCGCAATGTTCGCCGCTGGGTTGCTGTGCTGCGCTGTTCAGGTGAATACAATATTTGAAATGTGTCGAACGAGAACATCACAATCTCTCTCTCGTCTCGCTCGTCTTTTTTTGACAACTTTTTTCATCAAAAACATAAACACTTCCCAAATCAGTTTGCGCTTCGCTACGGCCCCTCCACCACGGACGTGCAACTCGTTCTGCACACCTTCTCCAATGTGGTGCGTGATATGGCGAGAAATAGCTCTAATAATTTTATATGATTTCGATTTCCCACTGCCCTAACCGGTAATGAGCAATTTGAATACCAAATTTCCATATCATTTGAGAGCCGATCACGCCATATCATAATTTCCTTTCACGTTCACATTCCAGTCAATGAACTTGCTCCTTCTCGCTCCCGCAATATTCATTCTCGCATTCACAGCCGAGATTCGGAATCAGGTGTGATAATTGATTCTCGAATAAAAAATATTTTTTTAGGTTATTACGTGCTGTTACATGCGCTCGGACAACTTTGAGATCAGCCCGATTATCTGATCGTTATTTGGTTCGAAAAATAAGCCGATTGAAACACTTTATCAAATATATCGCTCATACTTTGTACCCGTGAGGAGTTGATGGTAACTCGTCGATTGTTGTCATCCGTCGTTTCTGTGAGCGCATTTCACACACTCGTGTTTGGGTTGAGTCTGTAGAGGACAACCGAGAGCACAGCGAAGATCAGGAACACGATTCCACCGAGAACCGTCACTGCAAATATTAGAGTACATTGAGGTAATGGCCAACGTTTTGCCCATTGTTTCTCCGAAATCGAAAAATTGACTAAAATCCAATGTTCCAAATACTCCTGAATTTCGTGCATTTTTAGCCCCTTTTCCCGATTTCACCCCTCGCGATAATATGAGCGCTTAGCAAAATCATTCTGAGCGTTTTCCGCTTCAAAATGATACCACCTGATGCTTTTACGCTCTTATCAAGAGTCGGTGATCGATCGACCTCTCACGCCACGAGATAAGCCCTCTCATGGATACAAAGTTCGATACGCGTAACGATACTAATAACGACCGAAAAAAATGCTGACCCATCCTGACGGTCACGTGGTTGGCGATGAATTTTCCGCCGAGAACGGCTGCGCCGGTGCAGATAGCATGACCGAGCACGCCACCAACGAGAACACCGAACACGTTGTCACTGAAATAATCATCAAATCGCGACTCGTCTTAGCTTCCTGGATCCGCCTTCTTCACAAAGTAAAAAAAATAGAAAAATTGCTTCCGCGTACAGCGATTTTACGGTGCTAAGTGGGCCCAACGGCATGGAGGCTCACAGAGCATTCCGTCACTATCATTCTAATTCGCTATCCCAATGAAAGCAATCTAATGACGAGATCCGGCGAGTGTCATTTGTTTGTATAGTCTTTCCGGTCAAAAGACCATATCATTAATCCTAAACGTTCCTGGATATAATACTTTAAGAGCAGCGCTCCGTCACAGCGCACCGTCGCATGTTGACACAGTGAAAAATAGCTTAGATAAGAATGTCTAATCGGATTTGCTACTTCAATGATAGCTTTGCTTGCGAAGTCAAATGTATCATAAATACGATAAAGAATCAATAAATCTCACGTGGCGGCAAGGAGTACGGTGGCGACCTGCGATCGATCTCCCCATTCCGCGAGGAAAGTGAGCACGAACGTCTCCATGAAGATCTTGAGGAATGTACGGAAGGCGCTCGGTCTACAACGATTGGTTGATGATAGTGATCACACTTCGACAATAGTATCTATATAACGGTGTCAACTGACTCTTTTGGAGTGGGCACAATGCTCGCATCGCTGGCGGCCTCGAGCAATCGATCGTTTTCGTCCTTCTCACGCTGTTCCACCTACAATGTGTCATTGTTCTCCGGAGTCCGGACCTCAGGGGGGAAACAAAAGCAATCAAAGTGTACGAGAGCAAATATGTGGACTTTTTTGGCTTTTCTCGTTCAAACTCCGTGGTGGTCGTTAAGGTCGCTCACCTCCTTTTCCACTTCTTCGTATTCCTCCTGTCCCCTCTGTGCGGTCATGCGATACGCATCGAAGAACCTGGATTAATCTGGATTTTTGCAATTCCTTTAATTATTGTGCTCCCAAAATCGGACTCAGAAACAAGTGCGAAAAACGTACATCTTCAAGCCGAAGAATAGCATGAGTGCGGCGGAAGCATAGACGGTGATCCAACGGGGAATGAACGTCGTCAGCAGACCGACCGTGGCTGGAATTCCCCTTTTTGGCAAAAAGTTCGGAGATTAGTGGTCGTTTTTTCTATCTACCGCTCAGGACGGTCATCAGCGCCAAGGCAGTCATCGCTCCTCCGTACACGGTTAGACTGAAATAAGACTTCATCATAGCCTTCGTATATATGTTCTAGGATTTTCCTGGGCTCATTTTAGTGAATGTATCATATTTGTTCACGTGTCGAACTGACCGAGGATGGCGCATCGCCATGACAACAGCGATAAAGAAGGTCTTATCGAGCAACTCGGACGTCAAAATCATCGAGAATGCCGACAGAAAACCGTTGAGAAATGACTGCTCCATCTGAGAGAGGGTTCATTTTGAGCCGGTACGATTTCATTTCATAGGAGAAGTTTTTACTAATTGTAACTGAAGAAACTGACTGGTGATGCGTCCGTGCTGTTTGCTACTCCTACGATGACATCAATGCCCTCGAAAAGTGTCTCGGTCACCTTGTTGTCCTGAACAGCCAAATCTGGTTAGAATAAGATACTCTAAAACACGTATGTGCTATAAGGCTAATCGTCTCTTCTTTCGTACATTAGAAGTTGCGAGAGAAATGAAGAGAGAGAAGGTTTTGTTTTGTGCGCTCAAATCATCACTAACCAATATATCGGCGACATCTGTCGAAGAATCGTCGAGCGAGTGAGTGAAAGCCCCGAATACGAGTACGATAATCACGATAGATCGAAGAACCATCGCTGCTGTCTGATACTATCGATTGGCCCTAAAGTCTCAATCAATATTTGATAGCACGTGGAACAGAGTAAAGAATGATATTTGCGAAAAGATCGATAGATAAGTGAGACGACTATCACTGAGTAGTACACGAGAGACGCGAAGAATGGTCAAAAGAAGACTGATAAGAATTCCCCCTCTCTTCAGACTTCCTCTCCTCTCTCTCTATCTTCTTATTTTGTAGCGATAGGAAAGACAGAAATTTCGTGAAAACGATTTTCGGAGTATCGTACATCGCCCACATTACCGAACAAACGAACATTTTTTACTTTTTTTACTTTTTTTAAAGTCAGCGAATTCGCATCGAATATTCCTAATTATTGTTTCATATTTTTTGTCCACCCACAATTCCGCGTGATTTTTAAAATTGAACGGTGAAATATTTATTTAAATGGGTGAAAAATTGGAGCCGCATGAGCGAAAAGTGATGCCGGAAGTGTGATTACTGTAGAGCCGGCGTTTAGGCTTTACTTGGAGCCAGCTGCCCCACTTTTCGCCACTTTCGACTCCAATTTTTCACCCATTTAAATAAATATTTCACCGTTCAATTTTAAAAATCACGCGGAATTGTGGGTGGACAAAAAATATGAAACAAAAATTAGGAATATTCGATGCGAATTCGCAGACTTAAAAAAAGTAAAAAAAGTAAAAAATGTTCGTTTGTTCGGTAATGTGGGCGATGTACGATATCAGAAAAAAATCGCGTCTGAAAAAATCGCTACTGATATTCTCATAGCGTTGAAGTCATCGGAGTTTGATATAATGTTTATAAGTTTCCTACACATTTGTTATTGCAGAAGTAGTCAGTTCACAAACGAAGAAAAAAGCTACACACACATTCAAATGTGCACGTGATTTGCACATGTACAAGAGATCTCTCTAACTTTCTGCATGCTGCGATCTTTAATGCATCCCGAAGTTCAAGAGACGTTGTTTGACATTGGAACGGAGGGGTGCACTCAAACTCATCGCAGGTTGGAAGTTGTTTGATGATTAGTGTTTGCACTTGTTTTTCCTTATCTTTCACCGATCTCTGATTACTGTCACTCACTATATAGGATGCACCATGTCGTGTCTCAGAAAGTCCCATCAAATTCATTCACTGATCCGGCCTATGCATTCATCATTACTACTGCTAGTAGCGCTTGTTGGAGTTACGTTATCGAAACTCACCGACTATCATCAACGATCGTGCGATCCCGGATGGACTCAAGTGGAAAACAAGTGCTTCAAGCTCATTGTAAGTACGGAATTGCGACATAAATAAATGAATCTTTGCAGGCTGCACCAAATACGTGGACAGTTCTAGACAAGGCATGCGTTAATCAGGACTGTTCATTCCATTGAATGCGGAACAATTCGTTTCAGGGAAGCCAGTTGGCCTCGATATCCTCTGCGGCCGAGAATGAAGCAATCAGAAGTAAGCAGACGATCGCGAGACGGAAGCAAAGTAAAACCATGGGCGGTCATTGCATTCAGAAATCGCTGGCGGCCGTGAAATCTACATTGGTGGTCTCTCGTACGCACGCGGACCTTGGAGCTGGGCTGATCTCACGCCATTTGGCGTCTATCGGAACTGGAGAAATGGTGAGCAACCGTCGAATACATTTAATAGTCTTTTATTTGAGGTTACCAACCGACTCCTTCGCGCTACAAGCCCTGCATCAAGATGAATCCGTCAGGCTAGTAAAGTTGAAGATTGCTGGAGTTTCACTTCACTTGATTCAGAATTGTGTATTCATTTATTCGTTGCAGGCGAGTGGTTCGACAACTGTTGTCGAGTTCCGCCCGCACCCGGAGTCTGCGAGAGAAACGTGTAGAGGATGATAGAGTGTACGGTAGACTCGTAGAGCGATAAATAAGCAATAGTTGAGATCGTCACGTGCTGCTGTACCGATGACACAAGTTCGTTCATTGTCTCAGTGTGATTCGTGCTTAGTATCCCTGCAAATTATATTGTTTAATTTGCCTATTGTTCAAACTCACAGTAACTGTAGATATCGCAATACTTTGTACTGTTTTCGATCCCGTGAATTCACTTTTTATGGGCGAAATTCTGATAAAGGAAAAACAAATTGGTAAATATCGGTTATTAAAATAAGGTACCGAATGACCGCTTCGCGATAGCTGGGTGTTGTCGCTATTATCAAGATACTGTGTAAGGGAGCGTGCAATAGCTGTATGCAGAAGATAATATTAGTCACTTCTATAAAAACAATAAATTAGATGAAAAAAGGCGAAAAAAGATTTATCAGAATGAAAAAATTAGATGAACAAACTTGGTGTCGATACTCCCGTCATCACAATCAGGCCGTAGTATGTGAATGGTCCGATTTGTACAGTGAATGGAAGACTCATCTGCAAGAGAATTACCTCAGTATGAAAATTTTTTTTCGGATGCCTGTGTGATCAAGTTTATCAGCAACTTTCGCTGCAGTAGCCGCGTTCGACTGCTGAACAATATTGCCTGAAATGGATAGATCTTGAATATATAAACTTAGTCCAGCACCAACATGACGTGACAGCAGATGAAAGGTGTGGGCGATGAAAAATACGCAGAGAAAGACGACCAACGCCATACCCTGAGCGAAACTTTTCGAACTCACATTTTCAAACTTCAAAATCACCATTGCAACTGACAGAATAATAGCCACAACTAGTGGGAGACTCGCGTTAAATGAATATGAAATGACAACACGGCTTGTTGAGAAAATCCATGTGTAATCGGGAAACGTCTAAATTTCATTTTTTATGGATACTGTGGCTCGAAACCTGTGCAATGTACGCGGGCCCGTCCTCGATTGCGGTGTAGCCAAATACGAAAATCACACAGGGAATCGCAAGTGCTTTGAAAAGGAAAATCGGGAAGATTACTGGCTGAAAAGTGTATTATTTTTCTGGAAAATTGTTGCACATCGTACCGATATTGGTCGATGCTTCGCCAGTTCCACGACTGCTCTATGTTTGGCATGAAAGCACATGACTATCGATGCCGCGACGTACGCGAGCGCGAAGTACATTAGCACCTAAAAATATATGATTTCTGTTAAAAAAAGAAATGTTTATAACCAGCCCGACGTGACCGGGTATTCCCATCATGCAGAGAACGCCTTCACAGAAACCAGCGGGAAGTGGAAAGAGGGGAATGCCACAGAGGAGAACGCACAAGACGATATCGTTGATGGTGATGAACAACTGGAATTTTTTGCGCGATTTCCCAAAGAATTTCATTGTTCTAACCTGCACAACAATGAGATGCTTCACAAGAGCTCTTCCAGAAACGGGAGTCCTCGTGAGCATGAGGTAGAATACGAGTGCGGACAACACCAATGTGACACCCGATGCAATGTGCATGTAGTAGAGCATAAAGGTGATGAAAGAGTCATCGATTTGACGTGTTTGATCCATGAAAAGCTGAGAGACTACGACTAAAGAGGGCTGGAAACTACGAGGATATCTAGACCGATGTTTCACCTGCCCAAAATGCCCGAAGAAAGACTCGCCAAAATTGGCAGTTCTTCAAAACAACAGTTATGCTTGATAATCAGACGTTTCACGTTAATCGGAATACTTTTTTCGCCAGTTATGTTTCCTGATGTTTATGGGTGACGATGAATTAGCGATGAAGGCTTCGGTGTAAATATACCCCACTAGTGAGTACGCTCGCCCTTTATTGAACGCATAGAGTTCGTTCATTGGCTAACCAGCAATTCATCGTTCGTCATCTCAAATATACTCCTCCTTTTCTCCTTTTCGTTGTCATTTCATTTAGTTCCGCGTAAAGGAAGATTTTACCTATATTTTTTCACACCAATATTTTTAATATGTTACTTTCTTTTGGATGTATTATCAATAAAATATTCGAGAGCGTAATCAGTGTTTCAGTTGCAATCGTGATGTACAAGCGTTCGAAAGAGGAGAAGAAGAAAGTGAGTCAGTAGGACTACTGACATCGTTCTATATCGAATAGTGAATATGAGGCGGTTTGCGTTAGGATCAACAAGTCTTGGGAACAGGCAAAAAATCGAAAGTGCCCAAAAGTTGGCCCTAGGGGTTATTTTTCATGCTGAACAACATGGTATGGTCGATTTCGCAATATGTCCCCTTTTCGCTCCAGTGGGGGTACCCCCCATTTCGCCCTTAAAAGCGTTTTTCGACCAAATCACGCCGGGAAATGCATGAAATGGCACGAAATCTCGCGAACCATGACAGAATTTTGTGCTCTATCTCGTGGTTACCTTGAATTGTCATGTTTCTTTTTCGTTCTCGAGAAAAAAGCGTTTTTTGACCCAATTGCGTGCGGGAAAAATCCCTTCACCAGTTGAAAGAGCATGCTCTGCTGATCATTTTGCGCTATTGAAAGTGGTATTTATTTGAGGCAAAAGATATTTTATATCGATTTTTGTGACAAGTCAAAAAATAAAATTTTCTGAATACCCCCGTGTTGGTGCTCATTTTGAAGAACTCGTTGAGCTGATCATTTTCTGTGAAGATATCATATCATTTAAACCTATTTGTGAGAAGTTACAACAGACCGAGGTCCACTTTTCATGAGGGGTTGCGGATATGCACGTTTTCCGCACTTGTAACTTCTCACAAAGAGGTTTAAATGATATGGTATCTTCACAGAAAATGATCAGCTCAACGAGTTCTTCAAAATGAGCACCAACACGGGGTTATTCAAAAAAATTTATTTTTTGACTTGTCACAAAAATCGATATAAAATATATTTTGCCTCAAATAAATACCACTTTCAATAGCGCAAAATGATCAGCAGAACATGCTCTTTCATCTGGTGAAGGGATTTTTCCCGCACGCAATTGGGTCAAAAAACGCTTTTTTCTCGAGAACGAAAAAGAATCATGACAATTCAAAGTAACCACGAGATAGAGCACAAAATTCTGTCATGAAACGCGAGATTTCGTGCCATTTCATGCATTTCCCGGCGTGATTTGGTCGAAAAACGCTTTTAAGGGCGAAATGGGGGGTACCCCCACTGGAGCGAAAAGGGGACATATTGCGAAATCGACCATACCATGTTGTTCAGCATGAAAAATAACCCCTAGGGCCAACTTTTGGGCACTTTCGATTTTTTGCCTGTTCTCGACCCCCGTTGGGGCTTGTTGATCCTAACGCAAACGGCCTCATATGTTGTTTTTCTTGTAATTGTTTCATTTTCGATATCATGGACAACGAACCCCCGAGACACCGCTCTTTTGCATCGTACATGGACGGAAGATTTCGAAACTCTATACACGATTGGATCCAGCATATTCAAGTACGTTGATTCGCTCATGCCATTTTACGTGTTAATTGGAGAACGCGTGTTTCGATTGTGCTGGCCTCGTTTTCCAAGTTTACCATTTTGAGCGCTCCCCACTTTCCGTTTTTTCGTATTGTTTTTATATGTGAATGAAGATGTGAAGGGACACTTTAGTCAATACCAACATTTGAGTAACCTATTCGCCGGCCCGAACGGCGCCGCATGCAAAGCGCTCTTTCCATGGATTGCAAAATACGAAGAGACTGGAAGAGATTACGTCAATACGAACGATTTTCGTGTGCTGTGTCTCAGATTGGTGCAGGTGATAGACAATGTGTTTTTCGCTGAAAAAACGAGACAAAAATTAAGACTGTCGCCATCTTTCTGGATGGAATAGGCGAGCAGGACAAAGTCAGTTATCATATTTTTCTTATTTTCACTTCATATGATAACCGAAACACTACAAACACCTAGTATTTTGGTTATTCATATCCTTTATTGTTTAATAACAAAGAAATAATTTTTACTATTATCGAAGCAGTAATGCTCCGATTTCATAGAAAATTGCGAAATTCATTTAATGACGCAGAGAGTGCAGGTCGAAGAATATTGAGGTGGAAGTGTTCTTGTACAAACTTGGACAGCGGCACGTCGATTATCTTCCGAGGGACATGAAAGAGGAATACTTCGACCTCCTTCGAGTAAGAATGACATCAATATTTAAAGGAGGAGTAAGAGGAATATTTTGTCCATGAATCTGAAAGCATGAGGCTATTGGTTTCTAGAACCATAATGGAAATTCAAAATTTGAACTTTTTTGGTGCACTCTGAACGAAGATACACACGCGCAAACTTTCCTTGACGGGCAGGGACAGTTTGGGTTACTGTATCTGAGAGCTGCAAAATCATTATCGACTTTTTTAACGCAGCGCAGGTTCGATTCCTGCTCTGTGCAGTAATCTTTTGCCAGATTTTTTTTCGTCGAAAAAGTGTTTTTGATTGTGAGATATCGAACTACTGTGATTCTTTTGGTCATTTTTTTTTTAGTTCACGAGGATATTGTTCCATAAAATGTTTGTTGAAGCAAATTTGACAGGTAACGATAGAAAATTTATCTTACAAAACAAAAGTAACAAGATTGATGGGTAAAATGGGGAGGTTTCGATGAACTTGAGGGTGATCTTCTCGAAGACGACACACTTGGTGTCAGTCCAGAGAGACTTGCGGAGGGTGATCGGTCTCTTTCTGGGACGACGACGGCTCCCTTGATCACGAGGTAGTCCTGGTTGACGGTACCGAATCCTCCCTGCAAGATAATAATGAAATATAAATATTCCTTTTGACTCTTTCCTAACCCCTGGCTCACAGATGACTCACAGCAAAAAATGAGGATGACAACTCTTGTAAGAGAGACAGAACTCACTCGATACTCGTTTTCGAAACGTCAACGCCCACTACTTTCATTTGGCAAGCACCATACAATATAAGAGCAAGCACCATAGTAACTCTCTACAATCCAAGGCAAACATTGTACAATTCTCACCTTACGGAGACCCCGGAGGGTCTTGCGACGGAGCTTCTTTCTTGAATCCCTTTCCACGGGTAACACTGATGATGTCGACCATCCCGTCCTGGGCGAAGACCTGGTCGATATGGACCTGCAAGCAAAGCAGCAATATTTTAATCATAATGATGAAATATCGGTACTGCTTTATTTGTCGGGGCCAGCACAAAGGAGCCAAAATTGGAGCGATTCATTTATTCAGAAAGAATTCCTAATATGTTAGTGGTATTACTAAATAGTGAAATATCTATATTGTGATATTTCTAAGATTGAGAAGGAAGGCTACTGATAAATAAGTAAATTAACAGTGGAATGAATGGTGTTTATCACCGAAAATCGGACAGGAGACCAGTCTATTTATCAGTGCCTTATTTTTATATAATATTTGCTGCGGGAAAACAAACCTGCTTCTCCAGACGCTCCTTGGCCCACTCGACCTTGACGGCGGTGGATCCTCCGTTGAGCTGGACCTCCATGATGTGGGCCTTCTTGTTGCGATGCTTGAGAAGCTTCTGCTAAAATTAATACAAAGCTTTATATTTATAAAATGGGAATTCAAATTCAGTGGTATCTTATCGGTTCCTAATGAAGGCACCAGTGAACTGAACATTGCTTGTCACCAAATTAAGACAAACAACAATCTTTCAATCAATATTTAGAGGTAATACACTAAATGCAACTTGCCTGGGTGTTGACGATGACACGGGTGCTGGAGTAGTACTTCTTCCTCTTGTTGAGGCCTTGCACCTGGAGCATAAACGATTAAGACGGATGAAACGAACGGGGAGACAAGGGAGTGTGTATGGAAAGGATAAGAAGAGAATAGGCAGGGAATCGATTGAATCACACGCGTCAACCCTTTTTCTTACTATTTTGGCGAATATCACGTTATTCAATGAAAGAACAGGCGGAAATACCGTTAGTTTCGCGTTTGCCATCTAATACTCGTCAAACGTACAAGGGAGAGTGCAAATATAACGAGCGAAAGGCCGAAAAGTTGGATTTTTACGGAAAGAAGAGGGGCAAAATTGTCGAAGTTAGTTTTAACAGTACTTAAACGTATTGACCAGCTGAGCACGACTGTCCAGCAGCCATGCTTAGCTTTGCAATGCATCAAATACTATATGGGGCATAAAAATAAAAGGAAAAAACGCGTAAAACAGCGAAAAAGTGATCAATAAATGGGGGAAAGTGAGTCGCTTTGAGCGACGGAATTTTTCCTGGATTTAGCACGGACTACCGTATCCCATGTTTGGGGCTGGGTTTTCGTGGTGAAAGTCGCCAA
Organism: Pristionchus exspectatus; assembly: GCA_911812115.1. Taxonomy (NCBI): domain Eukaryota; kingdom Metazoa; phylum Nematoda; class Chromadorea; order Rhabditida; family Neodiplogasteridae; genus Pristionchus; species Pristionchus exspectatus. The sequence continues at coordinate 12,259,758 of OU461582.1, forward strand.
CACTCATTCCTCTTACGCCTCCTTTAAATCTGCGAGTTGTGTAACCCGTTGTAAACATTTGATGATGCAGTGCTCGATGGGTTCAACGCGAGGATAAATTCTATCTGTGAAATAACGGTAGACGAGCGGAATAGAGCTACTCAGGTATGATTTTTTTTTATTTTTTTATTGAATTTTTAAAATTTGTTTTATTCAGTTGTGGACGGACTCTATTCACTACATCTTCAACATGGTGAAGGAGGGATTCTTCGACGGAATCAACGACTTCGATCGGTTTCCCGGAATAGAAAAGTGGGCGCTGGTCCAATATCCCGTGCCCAGCCCTCAATTCCATCCTACCATACCAGAAAACCACTTGTAATTTGAATTTCGGTCATTTCTCATGAATAAATCGCCGTGTTGTAGACTGTTCAGAGCAGATGTCCTCCGAGAATGAAAAATACTTGCCCCATCAATACATTCACAGACGACGTTGGGCGTTCTAAAAAAGTGTACAGTTCACAAATTCTCTTTTCATCATTTTTAATGCTAAAAATAAAATGCATACCAATGAATCTGTAGACCGAATGGCGCTTGGCGCTGTCCTCGACATGTCCGTTGCACCCATTGCAGTGAGAAATGGAGTCCTACGATAACAAGATATAACAAGAAATATCGTATATCGAAGAGCTATTGCCCATACTCGGCTAGCACCGGCTCATGCTCACCTTCTCAACCACCGCAGGAAAGGCTCTCGGTAACTGGGCGTTGTGGCTATCAGCAACATGCTGTGCAATGGCGCGTGCAGCAGTTGAATGCAGAAAAATATGTTTGTAACTACTGCAAAAAAGTGGATAAGGAGGCTCAAAAAAGCAAGAAAAGATTGACTCGGCGTGGATTTGGCTGTTAGCACGGCCAGTCCATAGTATGCACAAGGCACGATTTGCACACCCAGAGGAAGACTCATCTGCAAGAACATCCATTTATTTATTACCCCCCCCCTCTTCATTTTCCCATCGATCACTGACCTGGATGGCCAAAGTTATGGTTAGTTTGCGCTGCAGCGCTCGGGTTTTGATGCTGATTCTCAAAGCCTGCAAAGTTCCTCTCAGACAGTTCTCAGAAGTGATGCTTACATGCTGAGAGAGCAAGTAAAAGGTGTGGAAGACGAAAAAGAGACAGAGTAACACGACCAGCGCCATTCCCTGAGCAGATATCGGATGATGACAAATTGAATCTTTTTTTAATGCACTGCTATTGAAGGCACGTAAACAGCAATTAGCAGAGGCATGTGGTCACTGAATGAGTAGGCGAAGATATTCCAATTTCTAGTGTAGATCCATGCATACGCGGGAAATTCCTTGGACATGAAGTAGCGATGAATGTGATTCTGATTCAAACCTGTACGACGTACGCTCGACCGTCTGCTGCTGCGTTGTACGCGAATGCGAATATTCCTCCAGGAATTAAGACGACGACAAGAACGAACGCCCGGAATATCGAAGGCTAAATTGAAATGGTAAAATCTCAGTGAACAAAAAAAAGAATTCTACCGAAAGCATAGGAAAAGTGGTCAGCTCTGCAACTGCTCGATGCTTGATGTGAAAGCAGAATAAGATCGAAGCGCCAGTGTGTGCGAGTGAGAAATACAGTAGCGTCTGTCATGGATCTAATTGAGAATTGGAAATGGAAGTACTTTCGTACCAGGCCGACGTGTCCCGGGACGCCCAATCGACACAACAACCCTTCACAAATTCCGGCTGGCAATGGAAAGAGAGGAATACCGCATAGAAGAACGCCCAAGTGGAAGTCATTGAGAGTGATGAGAACCTGTGAGTGACGACAGATTGAAATCGAACAAAAACAGGTTTAAAAAGTGACAATAGACAACCTGAACGACCATGAGATGTTTCGCAAGTGCTCTTCCAGACTGTGGAGTTCTAGTCCGAATCAGGTTGAAAACGAGCATTGACAGTGTAAGCGTAATTCCAGAAGCAATGTGCATGTAGTACAACATGAATGATATGAAGGTGTCATCGATGAGCGCATCTTCGACCATCGATGGCGATCAAAAATACAGAAATATGAGCAAAAAGTGTAGACTGATGTGTTTACGGCCATCGATTTCACCTGAACTACAACGTAATTTCCTACTTTAGAAATGTTTAGGCTAGCGTAATGACAGGTGTTGTCGGTTAGCATTAAACCCCGCACACAATTTCTCCTGGCTCTATTTTATCTAGTAGATGGTTCAAGAATCCAATGGGCGTGGATTAGTGCACGACTAGTGCAGGTATTCTCATAACGAATGCCTGAAAGAACCGATCACATCCCTCATCCAAAATAACGATAATTCGTGAATATTTACTGCATTATTATAGAAAATTTATTTATTTACATGGTGCATACAACAGCAAGAACATTCAGTGTTCTGTTTTAAGGCCGAGGATGGCGTAAATAAAGAAGGGAGATTGGATGAGAGCCAACGACAGGCAGAGCCGGCAATCGGTCTACCACAGTCCGAGGACATCGGCGAAGTCGAACTTGAATCCGTCCAATTCCTTCTGCACAGCAGTAGGAAGGCCGTCCTTGATCGCCTTGCCCTAAATTACGGATGTCTTTCCGGCCCTCAAAACCCGGATCTGAGCCCTTACCGCGGTCGCGAACTTGCCCGGCTCAATGTCGTCCTGAAGCATCAAGTCGCGGAACTGCAAAGACGGGACGATCTCAGAGCCGGGAATCACAATTCATGCGAGGGCCGCAATTTAGAGAGATCTGCACAATAGCGGGTCTGACCTTCTTGGCGGGCGCCTGTGCTGCGGGGCTCAGCTTGTTTATGAGGTCATCGAGAAGGTCGGGGTTTGCCTGCAACGGTATTTCGATTGCCGCCACTTCCCAACGATAAATTGGTTTCACCTTCAGTTTCTCACTGCCGGCTCTGAACTTCTTGACGATGTCGGGCGTCACTTCCGTTTGCGAGATCATTGTTGAAAGTTTCTGTAAATATGACTGATAGAGTAAGATAAAAAAGCACAAGATGAGTACAAACGAAGATGGCTAAAACTGGCCCTGCCTGAGGCCACTTACGCTTCTCTGTTTCCATGACGGGAAACTGTGGCGGAGAGAGATGGGGAATGAGGAAATGGAAGCAGAGATAGTTCAGGAAGGAAAAAAGCCGCAGGAAATGTGTGAAGATCGTGTACGTGGAACAGATAGAAAAGCTGCGGGAGCCCAAAGGCCAAAGAAGGAAAGGGGGTTAAAATCCAACGAAATGTTTCGTATCGCATGGATTGGGCGAGCGTGGGAGCTAATTTCGCCATTGTGAGCGATCCATGAAAACTGCTTTGGCTAAAGCTGATAAGATGCGGTAGGTGGTGTATGGGCCGTCGCTTATCCCTGTTTGTGTCCGACTACGAGGAAGGCACATTTCGGTTGCAATGGAGACGGTGAGGAGAGAAACGAGCTGGGGAGAGATCGTGTGGAATAAGGAGAGGGCCGAGAAGGAAGAGAGGGTGTCCATAGAGATGGAGCAACAACGAGCAACACCGCCACACACACACACATCAACACTGACAGAAACGTAGTCTGAGAAGCTAGTAATAAAAACTACTTTTTCCACGTTTGCCACTTTTCCCAGGAGTTAATTGTGTTGTTTATCGTAGAGTAGAAATAATCTAAAATTATATTTATGCATGGAGTCAGACGTGGAATATATCTAATAATACTACTTTTGCTGAATATAAGAACAGGAGTACAAAAAGTACTTTTACGGAATACGAGAACAAGAAACCGGAGATTTCCGGATCCAGGAATCATGCGGACGGAATGAGTCCAAGGGCCTTGGCGACTTCCTCGTTATGCGCTTCCAGCTCTTTGAGCACCTCCTCCGAGAGCCCCGCCTTGATCGATTCCGCCTATAAAACCCGGATTTGTCATCTGACGGTCTTGGAATCCGAATGAGAGGCGCTCACCACGGCGTGGAACTGGAACTTGCCAATGTCCTGCTCGTCCGAGACGACCAAGTCGCGCAACTGCAATGGTTAATAAACTGCTCAGAAACTGCTTAGAAACGTCGTTTGTTAGATAACTAGATATCCTAGCTCTGATAATCGCACCTTCTTGGCTGGCGCCTGTGCGGCCTCACTCAGATTGTTGATCGAAGCATCGACGAGGCCCTGATTCGCCTGAATTTAGTGAATAGTGGAAGAAAATGCAGAAATGAATTTAAAATGCGACACAAATACCTTTACAGCTGCTCTTCCAGCCATGAATTGAGCGATCATCTCGAGCGTGGGTTCCATTTCGGCCATTCCTGAAGTATTCTGCAGGACTGACGGTATTTCGTATAGAAGAACGGCTGAAAAAACACTTGTGCCAAGACTAACGAAGCAGCAATAAGTTGGAATCAACAAGCGCGTCATTCACTCTCAAGAATCAGTCGGAATAACATCCGGGCCATATTCACTTCTAGTATTTGTAGGCTCCGGTTACCATGGGAGCTGAGAAACAAAAAAAATCGGGTACAAGGATATTTGCGAAATGGAGTGAGTCATTTGTGGAAGATCGGAAGATCACTTGACCCTTGATGTGACCCTTGATGTGTGAGAACGAATTAGGTCGAAATAATTCCGACCATTGTGTGTGCTGTTATTTATTCATTTCGATTCCCCTATTGTTTGAAATATAAGGAAAATGCCGGATAAATTACAAGATCGAGTTTACAAATACACAGGGTAGCCGGGAAATCGAGAACCGGGAACTGGCACGACGACGGAATCAGGCGGTCGGCAGGCCGATAGCAGCGGCGACCTCTGCGTTGTGCGCCTCGAGCTCCGTCTTGACCTCATCCGAGAGACCGGATTGAATGCCGTCAAGCTGGAAAGTACGGATTGGGCAAATGACGGCTCTGAGTCACGGCTCTCACCTTGGCCTGGAAGGCGCCAATGTCCTGCTCGTCCGAGCACACCAGATCACGCAGCTGAATTTGGTGGTTAGAACCGGGAAATGGATCTGGATCCGGAGCCGTGGAAAAGACAAACCTTGATGGCCACCTCTCTCGCCTCGGGGCTCAGCTTGGCAATGGAAGCGTCGACAATCTCAGGGTTCGCCTGGGAAGGCGGGATTATCGACTGATGATTCAGGAATGGGTACCTTGACGGCTTCACGTCCCTCGTTGAACTTGGCGATCATCTCGGGAGTCAGCTGCTCATCGGCCATTGCAGAAGTTGAAGTTTTCTGGTAAAGGCTTATTTGACCGAAAAAATCAACGACTGAGAAGAAACAAGAGAGTAAAGAGAGGGCTAGCTGGGGAAAATCTCTCCTTTTGTCCGCTCTGGTCGCCATGGATTCCAGGCCCACTGAATCATCCTGCGAGATAGTGCAGTATACGAGGAGAATCGAGAGAACAGAGTACTGAAGAATAGGAGAAGGGATGAGAAGAGAAAGAGAGAGAGGATGTGGCTTTAGCCGGAGCAGAGAAACACTGGCCCTCCAACAATACGGAAAAGGAAGTGAGTCAGCGGAGCGAAACCGAAAGATCTGTGATCGTTTCAAGCTGTTTGTTTGCCAAGAATGAAAACTCAACACGTGCGTAAAAGTGGATGATTTTTAAAGATTGTGCGTATCACCGTATTTCCTGATTCGTTCTTTGATAGAAAACACTCATATTCCGAGTTAGCTATGATAAATGATTGATGTTTCTTACGGCTCAATAACAGCCGATCCCAACAAAATGAGATAATTAGATTCCACTACTGTTCAATCCCCACAAGCTATTCTAATCATAGTTTTCTTCCTTACTCAGCGATAAATTCATCAACCCTCACAATCAGTTGTAGATGGTTCATCGCTCGACGGTTTCGAAATATTTGGTTACCCATACTCCTTCAGAGAACCTCACCCTGGAGCCTCACCTCAGATGGAGGGGATTATTGATGACTAGGATGTGAGAATGATGGTAAATGCATTGTGATCGTGAATTTCAGCCGTCAGTTCAATACTGAATCCGAGATTTTTGCATATTCTCGAACAGTTATTCGTGCTGACAGAATTGTATCACCAACCTCTATATTTTTAGCTACCATGGTCCACCGATGCTGTTTCGCACTCATTCTGATAACTGTGAGTTCGGGAAACTATTTATTAAATATTCTCAGGAACTTTCAGATCGGCGCTAGAATTCTTACTAGCCTTACGATTCTGTCCTCTAGCACATCTCTTCTCCTCGTGATCAGTCCAATATCTATGCTGACTCCTTGTTACAGACTGGGCACGGTATTCATTGGCACATCGATAAATGTACAAACTACAATCTTTTCAAGATAGTTCTGAGCGCCGCAGAAATTGGTGCTGCAGTGCTCGTTTTCATTGCGTGCAGAAAGCGAAGCGCGATGAGAATGGTACCAATCCTCTGTTATTGCGTGAGCTTTTATTTGATGAAGTTTGTCAATTTCTAAGGAAATATTATACAATCATTAATCTCAGCTGCTATCGATTGTCTGGTGGGCGTTCGTATTTGTCATTGGCGTCATGGGCGTCTCTTCACATTCCGAAACACATTCCGTCTGCCGGTTCAAAGACGACAAAAGACTCTCCCAATATCGGCAGCGATTTCGTTCGCGCTGCAGATTTGGTGCACAATCATTTACTGGAGCTGCTATAACAATCTGAACACAAAGAGGTGACTATTATCTCTCAAATATATTCTTTTCCGAACATGATCTTTCCAGCTATCCTTAGAGCCTAGTTGTCGTCATAACGGCAGGCGTCATTTTTATGTTTTTCGCGAAAAGTCGCGATATTGTATCGCTCGGCATTGATAGAACCGGAAAAGAATTATTGAATCTGTATTTTTTTGTTTCGCATTGTTTCCATAAAGAAATGGCAAAAAAAACAGTTTATCGAGGGTGTACAGTAGAAGCCGTGAACGCGGTGACATTAACCATGATAATATTGTGCTCTCTTCTCCCCAACATTCTAAGCAGTCCATCCCTGTACGGTCTCATGAGTACAATGATCACGACAGCGTCGATGCAAGGGAAGAAAGAGAGTAAGACCATTCCGAGTGCAGAATATGTGGGAGAATAAATGCCGAAGAACGAGATTGTGACATTGAAGAAATACGGTATGTATACGAAGATCACCGGTGTCAGAGTCTGCAAATCACTTCTTGTTTCATCAATTTGCGAATTCTTTTTTACCTGCGCACTGGCCGCCAGCAGAATTCTCAGTTGAAAGGCCCGAATGGTCTCAGAAATGTGATGAGCCTTGCTAATCTCTTGGTAGGTCAGAGTGGCGAGTGTGGACGCTAGCGAGAAACTGAGAATTACTGAAGAATCGACAATGAGAAGCATGAAGAACGGGCGGACATTCAACTTTCCGTATCGCTGAAAATTAGTGCCTTTTATATGTCGCATGGGTTTTCCTAAATTTTGAAAATGCTCAAATCTAGAAAAGGGATAATGAAACGCAATGCGCACCCAGTAGTTCATAATGAAGCAGCCATCATTGGTTTCTTTCTCGTATTCTTCACGAAATAGAGATCGGTAGTGATGGATTTCATCACTGTCTTCAGGTCTTCCGAGAAAGTAACATGACATGAACCTGCATCTTTTTAATGCATTTTAAATTGTTTCTGAGGCTCACCACAAAGACTGCAGAAATGCCGTTGTTGTAAACAATAGGGACACAAATTTTCGAGTCGAGAACAATGCGATTTTGTGAGGTCTGTACAAAAATAGTCAGATGAAAGCCGAACATCCAAAACACATACTCTCGTATCGTCCAAAATCGATAAAGTAGATGAATGTTCAGAATTGTGAACGGGACCGAGTAGCAGGAAGAGTAGAAGCACGGAAGAATCTGAAGCTTCAAATAAAAATTTGAAATGAAGAGAGACTAACGAATACACCGAAATCCCGATCCGAGACAAAGGCAAATCCAGTGTAGGAAGGAATTGTTTTCTAAATGAAGAAAAGTAGGGCGTCATATATTCATTTCGTACCGGATTGACTATGTGATGAACGAAAACGAGATACGTATCGTATGAAGCGAATATTTCGAGAAGATACTTGTACGTACCAAGTTCTTTGGATGAGAATCGCCGAATAAGATACAACAAGAGCAGGTTCAAAATGAATCCTGCTACTGTAATAATAAATCTTTCATTATCGATAACAAAATATTAAAACACCAAATGTAGCAGTCGATATGACTTCCATTATCATGAGAACAGCTCTCATTACTATGCAGGAAACTGAATAAATGGTGAGCATTTGTTAACTTTTCAGATGAATTCCCTAGTCGTTCGTATAATCAGGAAACGAATCTATTCCGATATGACTTTGTACTTTTGCAAATTGCGGATCATTATGGCGGTAACGAATGTGTGGTTGCGAGCATTTTCGTTTTACACTTATTATTTCTCTTGGATTTCTTTTATCGTAACACGAGCACACCCATATTGTGCAACTCGCAAAAATCGGAGTATCTAGATTGTGATTTTCGGTGTTTTGTTTTCAGCGTGATGATAGTATACGAAGATCTCTACGCATATAAATTTCCCATGAGATTCTCTATGAACCGAATATCATCTACCTCGAATGATCCCATGATGACTATTTTGTGTACTGACACAGGCAATTGTAACGATCATGCGTAGGGGCCACAGCGCAGATAGCCGATTCTGCACAATGGGTTCAAATTTGTGCTCAAACAGTCCCTCGTGGTCCCAATATCATCATACTTTTTACCGTTTGTCGATATCTTTTCTCCGAGGCGCACTAGAGCCCGAGAAGTAGGCGCGCAAAGCACTGGGGAAGAGGAGGGAAAGGCGAGACGAGAGGGAAGGGGGCGGAGCCTAATTTGCGTGTGTCTCTCTCCCTCCTCTCGCCCTCTCGCTCGCCTCCCCCTGCGCGTCTTCCAACAAAAAACACAAGCCAGGGAAAAGTGCTAAAATTGTAATTTATTCTCTAAAAATCCTAAAAAAATCTAATTAATCAGAAAATTCGGCTCTGTACGGAAACGGGGGTCCCATCAGAAAACGGGGGTCCCATCAGAAAACGGGGGTCCCATCGGGTCCCATCAGAAAACGGGGGTCCCATCGGGTCCCATCAGAAAACGGGGGTCCCAAAAAAAATACGGGGGTCCCATCAGAAAACGGGGGTCCCACCGGGTCCCAACAAATATTTTTTTTAAGTCGACTGGCAAGTCGGTATCCACGCCTCCCAATCCCACAGTCGCGCCTACTACTACCTCTCCGCGCGCGACCAGTAAAACCTTCAAGCCGGATTCTGCTTCAACTGCGGTAACCAGACCGAAACGCGGTGGAGCTTCGACCGTAATCACTACTCCCAAGTAGAGATGGGAAAGGAAGAGGGAAGAGTCGCGAATGTATGCAAAGTGAGCGCCGCTCTTCCACAAGAGCGAGAGGGAATGGCCTCTCTTCCACAAGAGTGAGATCTCTTCCATAAGACTGAGAGCGAAAAAGCTTTGAAAATGGAGCAATTTTGTTGGGGTTTTTCTCAAAGTAACCTACCTTAATGATTTTCAACATATTTATCACTTGGGTGCAAAAATCCGCATAAATTCCTTTATTTTTAAAGCTTTTTCGCTCTCAGTCTTGTGGAAGAGATCTCACTCTTGTGGAAGAGAGGCCATTCCCTCTTGCTCTTGTGGAAGAGCGGCGCTCACTTTGCATACATTCGCGACTCTTCCCTCTTCCTTTCCCATCTCTACTCCCAAGTTCGCCTATCAGACCTAAGAACAACCCTCCCAAGCCAGCCTCTACTCCCAAACTCCCAAGTTCTCCTCCAAAGACGAAACCTCGTCCACGACCCAAACCACGCTAGGGGAAAAAGGATCGCTTATTCTCAATCCAGCTTATTATTAATCACTCAATCCAATAATCACTTTATCTTTCTATTTTCTGTATTCTCTCTTCTTCTTTTGCTCCTCTACAATTCAGTAATAATTATTTAAATTCGCCATTATTATATATTTTGATATTTCTCTTCGTATGTACACTTTAATTGATTTGCATCTTCATATAAATATATTATTCAATGAAATGGACATACATTTGAAAATAATCTTTACGAAAGTGAGGCGAAAAATACGTCTAAAAACGCTTTAGTGATGTGATAACTGAAATTAGCAAGGAAAAATAAAAATAAAATTAAGGGACCCCCGTTTTCTGATGGGACCCGATGGGACCCCCGTTTTCTGATGGGACCCGATAGGACCCCCGTTTTCTGATGGGACCCCATGGGACCCCCGTTTTCTGATGGGACCCGATGGGACCCCCGTTTTCTGATGGGACCCCATGGGACCCCCGTTTTCTGATGGGACCCCCGTTTTCTGATGGGACCCCCGTTTCCGTACAGAGCCGAAAATTCCTGTTCCAACTCAGATTTCATCCCCGAAGCCACTAAAACGACCTATTCCCTACTTTTTTTTGGCCCGCTTAGTGACAATTTTCAACTTTTGAACAGTGCTCGATCGATAGGGGTTGGCAGCAGCTTTCCAAATCAATTTAGAACGTGTGATTTGGTTTAGAATGAGCTTTGTGTTTTTGTTTTCTCGCTTTTTTGGCGAAATCGTGTCCGCACAAATTGGGCGGAGCTTGTGGCCCCTAATCATGCGCCATCAATGTTCTGGCGATTTAAAAGAGTACATGTATTTTTCGCCGAAGGAGACTGAGCCATTGAATTTTGCCATACATCACAATCAGATCGAAGTATCATTTATTGAACATGCACTGGTGATGAAGTAAATGCCGACACAAAAATCGTTGCGTTGCCCTTTTCTTCTTTTCCCAAAATTTTCAGCAGTCCATCCCTGTACGGTTTCATGAGTAAAATGATCACGACGGCGTCGATGCAGGGAAAACACGAGAGAAGGACCATGGAAAGGGCAGAGAATGATGGGGTATATCCGTGGAACAATGGAATTGTAACATCGAAGAAGTATGTAATGTACACGAAGATTAGCGGCGTCAGAGTCTAAATATTTCGTTTGCATTGTATAATTTTTGAGCGAGTACCTGAGCAGTGGCCGCTAGAAGTATTCGGAGTTGAAAGATGCGCAGCTTTTCGGAGATGTGCTGTGCTTTTCTAATCTCTCGAAAAGTTAGAGTAGCTAGTGTTGCTGCAAGTCCAAAGCTGATCAGTTCCACTCCATCCCCAAATAAGAGCATTGCGAACGGACGTAGACACAATTCTCCGTCACGCTGAATTCTAATTTTTAATTATTTATTTATTTTACTATACCCAATAGTTCAAGATCAGCGGTCCCTCGTTGATATCCTTTTCGTATTCGGCGCGGAAAAGTGATTGGTAGTGGCTAATTTCATCCATGTCTTCGGGTCTTGCGAGATACTAAAATGCGATGAACCTGGAGTGAAAACCATTTCTTGCGAACCGCAACTGGTGCTTGCCAAGAAATCTGAAAGAGAACGGCCGATGCAAAGAGAAGCGCAATGAATTTCCCTTTGGAGAAGAGCACGATCAAGTGGGGTCAAAAATTAGATACTATAATATCTTGAATTTATAATTTATGCAAACGCCCAAATGGTCCAGTATCGATAAAGTATGTGAATGTTGAGTATTACGAATGGAACAACGTAGGATGAAGAATGAAAGCATAACATTTCCTGTCGGGGAAGCATTCGAAATAGGACCTATTTTTGCAAACTAACGAATACTCCGAATTCACGATCCGAAACGAATGAGAATCCTGTCCGAGATGGGATTACCTTCTGAATTAGTTTTTACAAAATAAAAAAAAATAGAAAATTGTCTTTACCGGATTTGTTACATGGTGAACAATCACTAAATACGTGTCATAAGAAGCGAAAATCTCCAAGAGATGTTTGTAGGTGCCCAGTTCCTTTGATGAAAAACGGCGAATGAGATACAGTAAGAGTAAGTTGAGGATAAATCCAATGACTGATTGCATGATTTAAGCTTGTTAAATCATGATTTGCTACAAACCAAACGTCACAGTGGAGATGCCTTCGAATATTTCGAGAAGAACTCGCATCGTAGTCCGCTGAAAACCACTGGTTAGTAAACTTGAAGTCTGAAAACAAGAGTTAGTCAATCCCCAAATGAGATCTATAAGCGTTGTGTATTCATTAATACCGGATTCATATTCTTAAAATCAGCGTGATTCGCCTGCGTCATCTGGAAAGAATGGAAGGTCTGCGATGCGTAACATTTACAAACAGCTTTATCCAGATTTTTACATTGTCGCTTCAACAGTCAGAGCACGCAAAAGGAGATAACCACGAGATTCCCAATGTTGCTCATTTGTATTATTTAGCAGAAGCGGTCGGCAGATAGCACGTGCCATTACTAACGGCAAACGAGTTCATGCCATTTCCCGTTTGAATCGTGTGGATCCACAATCCGCCACTGGAAAAGAACCTTTTTTGTATACGTTTTTATCTCTTTAGTGCGACCGTTCAACTGACAGACAATTCCTACAACAATTCCTCTAAATGTGCAGAAGTGAAGATTCTTTGAAAAACTAACATGCACTGCAGCTTGAAATCGCTACAAGGCGAGCATGTGTACGTCTGGTTGCTCTTTGCTTGAATGAATCTGAAATTTTCTATTAGGTACTGCCAGAAAAACATGAAAACGTTCAAAAAAGTAAGTATACACATTCATACTAATATAAATTGTGCATACTTTCCAGAGTATCCCGAGGGGCAGGCGCCGCTATCATCCCCTGTGGGCGGAATAGCCCCGGACTCGCCCTTCGTCGTCGATTCGAGTGGAAGCGGATCGCATGGACAAGTGGTGCTCGTGGCTGAAACAGATGCTGCACCATGTTCTCTTTCCCGCTTCTCAGCGAGAATAACTCACTTCCTGCCGGGAAATACGCACAAGATGCCGCGTAGATCGGCTGATTCACGTATACGTCTTGGCCATTCTGGAACTTGTACACCCACGTAGTGTTCGTGGCGTCCCTGATCGACATTTCTTGTGCTACAGCAGATATTATCGGTCAAGAGTCAACAAAAATAATTAGGATTTGTCGGACTAAGGGCTCAAACTTTAGATGCATACCAGGTAATGATTGCCTGTAAGTTGTTGTCGAGCACAATGTATTGGCCGCCGGGCAGAATCAAACTGGAATTGAATACGATCATTTACTGTTGTAATGTTTTGACTACTCAAAAAGATCAAGAATTCATCTAAAATCAGACCTAACAACGTAGACGCGTGCAGTCGCCTCTCCATCAACCGGAATGTTCGGGCATATCGGTGCATTCTCAGATTGCAGCTCTCCCGGAGTTGTTACCTTGAGATTGCAGATCAAAACTGTATGGAACTGAGAGAAAAAAACTACTCACGGCTGGCGCATCAAAACAGTAGTCAGTGGCGTAGTTGACTGTGGGATTGCCTTCTGAATTACAGCATTCGAAATAGATTTCGTGCGGCAAATAGCTTACGAGTACAACCCGACGTTGTCTTCTTATCTCTCGCGAAAGGCGCTCCGCATGTTCCATTGCCAGCCTTTTCCAGGAAATAGCATATATTCTTGGTCGGCGAGAAGTAAACGCTCTCGCTCTGAACAAGTCTAATTCTAGTTTTTCAATCTAACCTATCAATGTTTTTGAAAGGTATGAAGGAAAATGCTGGAATTCAATGCTCACGTTAGTGACAGTGAGTCCCTGCTGCTTGCACGCTTCGCGCGAGCTCGATTGAAACTGGAAAATGATCGTCCGAGGTGTTGCGTCCGGCACTTCCGTGTAGCACATTCCACCGACCTGGGACAATACTTATAGTTTTTTTCCAAATCTGGGCAGCCCTGCGCCTCTAATTGCCCAGAATCCTTGAAAAACAACTGATAAATTTTTGATAAAACATTCGCATTTTCAAACAGCATTTTCTATGAGAAAAATGGACAATGTGGAAATCTTGAATTTATTCTCACCCATTCAACGGAAGCAACCAGAGAGGCGAGAAACAGCATGTCAAAATATGGAAGTTGAGTATCTCCGACACCTTGCTAATGTTTCGCGTGTGCGAATGACCTCCACATGCAACATTTTCACAACACTAGCGATTATTGGTCATTTCATGGGTTTAGCGGGTCCTTGATGCTCTAGCTCCTTCCTTCCTCTCGGCGATTACCAGTTGCTACGATACTATGTCTCGTATGCAGAAAACGAACCGGATCTTCGAACCGCACAGCTAAAAACCACGTGAAATGTTATTTTTCGTATTTGGTCGAGCATGCTCTTCTATCTTATTAATTCAAGTCCCATCAGCTTGATTACGTTGGACTCTTTTGTTCTTTTGAACAGCACCGTCAACATTCAGTGTACGAACATTTATTCTACATACTAGCATGATCCGGTAGCGAAGAAACGCACCAGGAAAACTCAGCGAAGCCTCGCATGTCTTTTATACATGTACATGCAAGAGCCCGACCTTTACGGAAAGATGGAGGAAAGAGAAAAATACACTTCGTTGAAGACGCTCAATACATCTTCTTTCGTTTTTGAAAGTTCCGATGGTGAAGGAAAGTCTCGAAGCCATTATGAACGATATCGAATTTTTTATTTGTTGATTTTTAATAATTGATATGAATTTGATCCCTCTGTTCAGAAAATAATGTAATAAAATTCAATTATTTCAATTGTGACGATTGCGATTGATATGCGCTGTGAGTGCCTGTCATATACTCGCACACCAGAGACCATTTCATACACACAAGATACACAATCATGTGTGCATTAGATAAGTGAAACGCATGGAGATAAGGGAAGGGAAAGTAGAGAAGGGAGAAAGGAAGAGAGTCGAGAGATAATAGAGAAGAGAGAAGTGGAAGGGAGGAAGGAGTGAAAGTAGAGAAGAGAGGAGGAAAAGGTAAGGAGAGGCGAGAGAAAGAGCGTACACACACGCTTTGCTATTGCACAACATTGTGCGCGTATTTCCAACCCTCCTAGCTTCCCTTTAAAGCTCATCTCTCACTAGTTTCCGTAGTTTCCAACTATACTTGAGTCGTTTGATATGGCGGATTCGGCTGTTGTCACTCCTGAGAAGGAGGAAATCATTGCTCTGCTGAGGAAGCATGGGGAAGAGATCAAGGATGAGGTTGGCCCCTTTTCTAGTACTACCCACTCTTACCTCTCATACCACGAAAACGGTAGAATGACATTTATCCCTTATGCAGGATTCGTTCACCTTCGAGAGACTGGGCGAGGGTCGTGGATTCTGCTCGTTGCTCTACAAAGTGAGCTTCGGGGGCAAATCGTATGCGGTGAAAATCACCAACCCGAGCGGAAACATCACCGGAGCGGGTGAGCGACGTTTGCTGCCGGCACACGCAGTGCAAATAGATTCGATTTTGCACGATTCTGTTCTTTCCTAATCGATCACACCACAGAGGGCTCGGTCGGACTGCACCAGAACGTGCACAATCGCGAGTGCGATCTGTACGAGTGGGTGGCCGGCTATTTGGCGGATGGAGGAGAAAAGACGGATGTGGAGAGGTTGGCGAGGACGTACGGAGGAAGAAAGTGCACCGGAAAAGAGGTCAGAGGACTGGGAGCACGATGGAGAATGAAATGAATGCATCCTCTCTATACATCCCTATCTTTATCTCACTGTTCACTCTCTCAACTTTGAAGATGCTATTGAAGATTTAAAAAAAAATTCTAAAATTTTTCTAACAGGGAGTTCTCATCATGGAGGATCTGTCTGGCAGAATGACGAACGACGTTGACTTCACGAAGGGATATTCGGTCGATGTGGTTAGTGGAATTACGCCCATCGATGGAGATTGATCTTTGATCTCTAAGGTGAAAACTATCATTCGATGCATCGCTGGATATCAGTCTGCGTACCTCAGTGCGGAGAAGAAGGTTATTCTATTTTATCTAATATTCTTTCGAATAATACCTGTATCTAAATTATCGAGGAGATAATATTCTGGTTTTGATAGTAAAGAAAGGTGTTCCAGTTCCCAACCAGTAACAAGTCGGTGTGCCACACTGCCGTCATCAACATGGGCATCCATTGTGTGGGAGCACTCGCAGCGAAGGATTGGCTGCCCAAGGAGGGCGAGAAGAGGAGGTCAGCAAAGCACTAAACTTCACATCACGATATCACAACAATCTGCGTGTGTTTCTCTGGATATTCTCTGATCTCTTCCATTCCAGTGCTCTGCTATCTTTCGTGGACAATTCGGCCAAACTGCAGGATGAGTACCCGGATTTTGCCAAGGTTTGAATATCGCGATCTCATCTTTGATCTCTGATCTCCGTTCAGTTTCTGCCGCTCACCCTCAATCACTGCGATCTTTGGCCGAACAACATGTTATTCGAGAAGACCAAAGATCATCCCGAAGGAGAGCTGCTGGCAGTTGTGGATTGGCAATGCGCCAGTGTCGGTGGGTCAATTCGTGATTATGATAGCCATTGAGGATGCGGTAGCAATGGACTATTCCAGGCAACGCGCTATTGGACGTCGCGTCAGCAATCGGAGTGTGTCTGACTCCCGAGAATCGACGACTTCATGAAGAGGAGCTGGTCCAGTACTATTTGGAAGAGATGGAGAAGAGGAAGGATCGATTCAAGGAGAAAGCGGTCTTCGATAAGGATACGGTATGCGAAAATATATTATCATCAGGATATGGGTTGAGCTGTCTTCAGGTGATGCGAATGTATCGAGAGTCTCTCAAATGGGCCGCCCTCCAACTGGTTTTCACGGCAGTCTTCAATCCTAGTGCAGATCAACCCGAAGAGGGACAAGAAGATGGACCACTGAGCAGACGATTGAAGGCCATTTTGGAGGAGATTCTTTGAAACTGTTGTTTTTTGTTGTACTTCGACAATATTGATTTTTAAGTGTTGATTTTTTGTGAAGAACATTTTTTCGTAAATTGTGATATCTATGCTTGAAACTCTGCAAAACTCCGCAACGGTGCACTGTCAATGAGTTAGTGCATGGATCGACATCGGGAACTCATGTTGTATTATTTCACGCGTTGCCACCGATGTTTTGAGTACTTCTGATGCTATGATTTTCCGTGCTACGTATCAATAAATGATGTGCAAACTCAATTGTACGCGGGGCATGAGCTCACTACCTCTGAAATTACATGAGACTATCAAAGAAGACGTTCTGACCTTGTCATTTTGCTCTTCATGAAGGGCGAGCGCTGCCGCGCCACTCTTATTAAAAAGAATAGAGAGACTGGGTGAAACCCGACTCTACACTTGCCAACTTCCCGAGCCAAGCCTAATGTTCATGCACAGTCAAACTTCCCGATATATTCTGATTCCTTTACACACACGCTGCTTTATTAACGATCGGAATTACACTATGCGGAACTTTCAAAGAAAAACTTCAAACTATTTTATCATTTATTTAATTCTGTCAGTTGACGAGCTGTCGTACTGTAAGATACCGTGACTTCTTCGTTTTCTGAGATTCTCCTTCTGAACACCAAATGAATAAGACCTTCTCGGTAAGGTTTCATGAACACAATTATCACAATTGCGTCAAAGCCAGGAAAGAAAGAGAGAAGGACCATGGAAAGGGCTGAGAAATCGGGGCAATAAATGTGAAAGAGTGAGCTATTGACGTTAAAGAAGTAGGGAGTATACACGAATACGACTGGGGTGAGAGTCTGAAGGAAAATTAGTATTCTCAATGAAATACGTTTTCACCTGTGCAATGGCCGCAATTAGGATTCGTAGTTGAAAAGAACGAAATTTGTCGGAGATATGCAGCGCTTGTGTAATTTCCCGGTAAGTAAGTATGGCGAGCGATGCTGCTATCGAGAAACTGACAATTTCCACTGTATCCGCTATGACTAACAGAATAAATGGACGAACGCAAAGCTCAGCGCCTCTCTGAAATTGATCCAATTTGAGAATAGACACTTTTCTATACCCAGTAGTTCATGATTATGATTCCATCGTTGGTTTCCTTTTCATATTCATCGCGGAAATATGATTGATACACGCGGATTTCATCCATATCCTCAGGTCCCCCAAGGACAGCGCAGGAAATCCACCTGGAGTATGAGAATAACTATAGACTTTTTACTTTGAGCTCAACCAAGAAAGCTGCATGAACATTGCTATCGTCGTTAAAAATATTTTGAATCGCATATTTGAAAATAGAGCAATTTTATGAGGGCTGAAAATCTTTCTCTCTGCGCACAAAATAGTGTAAATTTTTGCATACTATCGGATGTTCCAGTATCGATAGAGGAAATGAATGTTGAGGAGAGCAAACGGAATAGAGTAACATGATGAACCAAAACAAACAAGTTCCTGCAAAGAACTCGATTTTTCCGCATAAATTGTGTTTTTGCTAACGAGCCATCCATATTCGCGATCCGAAACCACGGCGAAACCAGTTCGTGATGGAATTACTTTCTAAAATGAACATTAAATGATAAAATTTATTTTTTTACAAGTTTAGGTTTACCGGATTCATGAAGTGATGCATGAGTACGAGAAAGATGTCGTAAGCAGCAAATATTTCGAGCAGATATTTGTAAGTGTGCAGCTCCTTCGTGGAATAACAGCGAATGAGATACAGCAAAAGCATATTCATGGTCAATCCGGCAACTGATTTTTTATACTATTACAGAAGAATTAGAACCTAATACCGAATGTTGCGTTCGATGTGATTTCGAAGATCTCCAGTAGCGCTCGCATGTTTCGAGTTAATATCTATGAGCGAATCTAAAGATAGTGGAAAATGTGCGTGCTTGTCAAAAAAAACGCGCAATAGAAAAAAATCAGTAGAAAAAACGCATAACACCGGCAGAAATGAGAGAGTAGAGAGAGGGGTCCGCAGCACAACACCGACAGAACTGAGGGAATCGAGAAGGGGGGGGGTGGCGAATGTGAAGATCGAATAAGTTTCATCTTCACTTCAACTTTCGAGCGACGACCTTTGGTGGTGGCGGGGCATGTGGATGGGGTCGCCGTACAACACCGACAGAAATGAGGGACATTCGCATTCGTCCATCTCTCCCCCTCCCCTCCCTCGATTCTCTCATTTCTGTCGGTGTTGTGCGGCGTCCACAGAAAACACATCCATAGAAAAATCAGGCCATCCCCGTAATGATGACGCTAATGAGAAAACGAGTCCATGAGGGTCGGACGTTTTGCATCAATGAACATGTCAGAGGACGCCTTCATTGATACGGAAAGGTCGAAAAAGGTAATTTCTTGTTAAAGCCTTTCATGCTCTTTACGAGAGAATAGAGATTACAAGAAAACGGCAAAAAATTGTTAAGAGAGCATTGTGATCATTTTTATTCTGATCTTACAAGCAACAATATTTTACTCACTGCGTCTCTGCAGAGAATGAGAACGGAAAAACGATATTTGGCTGCTGCTGCTGCCTCACTCTCAGCATTCGCAGTAAACCGTTCCTATACGGTTTCATAAGGACGATAATCACGATGGCATCGATGCAGGGAAAACAGGACACAAGGACCATGGACAGGGCAGAGAATGTGGGAGAATATACGTGGAAGAGGGGAAGTGTGACATTGAAGAAGTAGGGAGTGTACACGAAGAGAACCGGCGTCAACGTCGAAAAGGAAGAAATTTTGAGAGTGATAAGAATATGGAAAATGCACCTGCGCACTCGCGGCGAGAAGAACCCGAAGGTGAAAGGATCGCACGGTCTCGGAAATGTGCATTGATTTTCGGATCTGGCGATAAGTGAGCGTGGCGAGAGTAGCGGCAATACAAACGGTGAAGATCTCTACGGTATCAGCAACGATTAGAAAGAGCAGGGGACGAATGCACAAGCGACCGTCTTTCTAAAATAAAAATAGATAATTGCTTCATCTTAAAAATATAAAAAAGATAATCAAAAAGAGACCCAATAGTTCAGTAGTAGGGGACCGTCGTTGACGTCTTTGCCGTATTCGCCTCGAAAGTAGGATTGATATTGTCTCACATCATCTTCGTCTTCGGGCATTCCCAAATAGTAGCACGAAGCAAACCTGCGATGATTTGAATCTCATAACCAAATAAGGTTCATGAAGAAACCAGGAAGTTTGCAGAAACACTGCCGTTGATATCAATACGGCAATGAATTTCGGCCGCGAGAAAAGTCCGATTTTGTGGGGACTGAAATCACATTCTATTTTTTGACTCATCGCACTGCCGAACTCTTGAATCGTCCAGTATCGATATAGTAAGTGAATGTTGAGAAGTGCGAAAGGAACCGCATAACACGATGATTGAAAACAGAGAAGCGGCTTAATTCAAATCAATTATTGTGTCCACCAGGACAAAAAAAAGCAATCATAAACTGACCAGAACTCCATAATATCGATCTGAGAATATTCCAAAACCGGTGTGAGATGGGATGACTTTCTGACAAGTTTCCGCATCGCTTTTTTACTTCCATTGAGTAAATTTACCGGATTGGTGATATGATGAACAATGACAATGTACGTATCGTATACGGTGAATGCTTCCAGTAGATATTTGTACGTGCCCAATTCTTTTGTTGAAAATCGTCGTATGAGGTACAGCAAAAGAATACTTAGTAGCAATCCAGTCACTGAGCCGATAAATATACCAATATACAAGAATGAACTTACCGAAGGTAAACGTCGATGTTATATCCAATATTTCGAGTAGCAGCCTCATAGCGGTAGGAATACTGGTAGAGAGCGCAATATGTTCTGAACTAACACTCAACGAGTTGCCAGGAGATCCATATAACGAACGGATGTGTGATGCACGATGAAAAGTTCAAAAAGCAATGCGCATTTTACAAGACAATTTGATCAAACTTTATAAAAACCTGTTGAGTTCTATTGCTGTTCTGCGTTGTTTACAGTATATTTTCTCCGTCTTGTTCTTATATACTTGATTAGATTATCACATGAATAATGTGATAATCTTCGGCGTATGCACTATCACTGGAGCATGACGTTCGTGGTGATCATATGTATGAGCCCAAGTATCCTTCGCGCTTCAGTGAATCCGCCGAACAGAAAAACAACTACCACTAGACAACTCACATACCCATTGTCATGAAGCATAAACCACACATTGTGCCAAGTTGCCTTAACAAGGAGGCACAACATATTCTTCGTTCTGCGTTATCTCTGACGACCTCTGATAAAAGAAGAGGCGGATTCACCATTCGGACAGTCCAAATAGAGAGGATCAATAAATTATATCCCTCGTCTGAAACATAAAACCGATGAGGGTAGAGGTGTGTCCAGTGCATCAAAAAAGGGAAATTCAGCTATCTCAGCACAACGATATAAAATGTAGCAGCTCCAGAATTAGAATGCTGATGAAAGGGATTCGAAAAGATGAGCCATCTTCATAAAATCCTCTGCATCGTCAATCGATTGCGATAACACCATTTGCGAGCCAAAAACTGAGCACCTTGTACTCCAAGCATATTTTATATCCAGCCTCCATGATGTTCCGAATGGCGCATCGCAGGGAAATTCGTGAGTATCTCGCGCCCATACATGTATTCAGCCGTTCCGTTTACACCCACGAGTTCGTCGTATCTTATTTCTCATTGTTGTCTAATAATTTTCGTTTATATTGGATTTATGTGATATTGGCAAATACAAATAATAAAAATGTTTCTTTTTTTTCCAAAGCTCTGGTATACGTTGGAATCGTATACTTCATTATAAAGATGCCAGTATAAACACTAGTACGATTGGGTAGAAATATGTGAGTAATCGTCCGCTTTTCGTAGTTGTTGAGACATCATCGTACGTTGCACCTGAAAGATTGAATGTTCATACTCAATGTTTCCAGGAGCAATTCACATTTGGGAAGGGTCGCCTTGCACGCATTCATCGAATCAAAATTGATGCCCACCTCGAGCACGTTGCAGATGTAACTGAAAAAATAATGTAGTGTTTTGTAACATTTTTTTATATTTGTGATAACAATAATTTTATCACAAATAACCTACCCCTTGACCTTGTCCCCACAGTATTTCACGTAGACGTCGTCCAAACATTGAACGAACGGACCCCATGGCCTGCAATTATTGAATTTTTGTAATTGCTGCAAATAACATTCCTCATTTTATTTCGATGTGATTATCATAATTCAATCTCACTTGCAATAATCTCCATCGGCCACGTTCTTGATCGCATTTTCGACAGTATCCGTGCATTTCTTTCTTTCGTCGAGATGTGTAGTGTAGACGCTGTCGAAGCAGACGAGATTATCCTCCATGACTGAAATTAGATTCTCATTTTAAACCTTAATCTCGATTGTGTTTCAAGAGCAGTACTCGCAGAATGTCTTGTGTTCCACAGTATTAAGGACCATAGATAAAACTTAAAAGATAATCAAAATTCTAAAATGCTTACACTTCTTATTGTCGCACATGTAAGCTCGGATGGGGAAATCAGTTGCGTACTCATAAGATTCAATCTGAAAATGTGCTTTTTCAAAACTCGGTAATTGGTTGCTTCTCAATCGGTCCAATGCCTCCCTTTTTGTTCATTCCAGAGAATATTGTGAATTGCTTGCCTGACTCATTCCGTACATATCTTGGAAGGCTGCGCCAGTCATGCAGGCAGAGTTGAACAGAGGGCCGAGACAGGTTTCTACGCTCACTTCCTTTCTGGAATATCCCCATTATCAATTTGTTCAATAATCGATATCGAAGCTACAAATGCGTTTGACAAAAAAAAGCGTGTGTTTCACTACAAGTAGAATGACACTCACGAGCAGTAGTCATCTGCTCCATTCTTTCCAAAATTTGTAGTCAGATCAACGATGATGTCGACGTAGTCTTTGTAAGGCGGAAGTTTGGCAGGATTGAGGCCGAAACCGGTGAAGTACGCATCGAGACAGGACTTGGTTATCTGTAAAACTAAAAATAGCATCCAGAATCATAAAATGGTACGCGTAGTTGAAACGTACAGCCTTGAAATCCGGTGAGCAGTTTGCATCGAATTTGGTGACCTTGACTGTGCCTGAATATGGAAAGTTTATGGCAATTAGGAAATAATAAGCAAGTTGACGGGCTGCAGGTAAAAATAAAGATCCTTGAATTCTCAGATACTTTCCAAACGCTTAGTTCAAAGAAGCAGTGGTTGATTACCATTGATGGCAGCGGAATCTGCGAGGGCCGTGAAGACGGCAAGGAGAGTGATTCGAAGCATTATTGAAGGACGATGCGCACTCCCTTTATCATCGCATCGTGTTTTATACAGCTACCATGAGAATCGGCCATTATTGGCTTATCAATGCCCAATTTGTGTTATCAGTGACTAACACGGGTCTGATCAGCTCCAAATCGTCATCCACACCAAATTTTTAATCTCATATCAGCTCAATTTTGCCTCTGTCTTAAAGGAGGAGTAACATGAATATTTTGGTGACTAGTCTGTCAACGTCACATTGTAGCAATCCATAACCATATCAGATTTCCGAAACTCCCATGTTTCTACGACATCGATGAACCGAGTTATAGCGAGTTGGCCTAGTGCCAGAATTCCCCTGAATCCAGGAAACGGCGGGGATTTTGAACAGAGGATTTGACTGGGAAGAGGGTGCGCCTTGATCTACCATTGTCTCCCCATGTCTCTTCCCATCGATTGCACTAATCTCTCTCTCAATCGGGGAACGGGAGAAGGGAATAGGTACATTGGCAAAGAGCCAACGGATAACTACTGTACTTGCAAGTCCCGGGATTTCGTTGTGGGAGTTTCTGACATTCATTCCTGTTACGCCTCCTTTAATAGCTCGTTGTGATTGTGAGCAATTTATCGTTATGATTGAGCACAATCATTCAAGTCCCGAAGCTTCTTCTGACATTTCATGCAGTTGCTACAGTTGCTTGCAGGCCAGGTCGTCCAGAGCTACCGTACTCTCTGCCACGCGGGTACAGTCAATGTTCCTTATTTCACGTTGTTCTGTCCACGACTTCGGTACTCACATTGGCTAGATGGGATCTGGGATAGCATGCAAGGAAACCGTACGATTGCTCGCCGTCGATGTTATCCAAATCGAGGGATCCTAACTGAAATGAAAACATTATCATTTTTCGGTTTAGTCAAAGTATTCTTTTCCAAAATATGCCAGTGCATGCCTGGAGATGTGCTTATTTTTTCAGCAGAACAACCATCTTTCGACCTACAATCATCTCGATTTCATATGGGGAATGAATGCTTCAAGTGACATCTATCAACCAATTATCAACCTGCTCAAGGATGAAAAAGGAGGAGAAATCAAGTGTACATAATCATGAAATAATAACTAATTCACGAACTCATTTCAATGTAAATTTATATTCCTGCTGGTAGTGCTCTGTCATTGATAAATGTATTTTTTTTCACTTGGATATTGTGCATATCTATAGCGGGGGATGATAATGATCCCTTTCACCTCGTGGTGAAGCAAGCATAAAAGAGAGGGAATAAGGACAGCATCCTAAACTGCACTCGATCAATGTAGTTGAGAAAACTTACGAGACGAGTCTTTAGGACACCAATGGTCAAAGCTCAACGTCACATCTTGGGATCTAACAGCATTCTTAACAGACGACTACGCATAGCTCAGCTGAACTCTTGATCTAAGATCATAGTTGATGAAGGACTGCAGTAAATTTGCAGATCTCTACGTTATCAGATAAAAAGAAGGTCAAAGCGCCATCCCATGAGACTTCCATTATCTGAAAATTGTAGTTAGCAGCCGAAAGTCTAATAAAAGCTCGTCATTTTTAAAATTGTCAATCTTCCGGGTTCATTTTGTTTTCTTTCAAGCTGTGTACGCAAAAATTATTACGTGCCGCAAACGCGGTTATTTGAAGTCGACTGCCAATTAGCTTCTCGCCAACATTCGTAGGCGTGAAAGCTGGTGATTTTTCTCACAAAGAAATTATTTGGTTGAGACGGGTGCTGGTAAACGTGTCTCTCAGTGTACTCAGAAAACCACGTCCAATATGTCCGACTACTATGGTTACTCCATGGAGTTTGAATGGGACAGGGCATATTTCATGCCGTATGTCCGATTTTATAACATATTTTGATACGGATCTTTAGTTTCTTGCATTACTTCTGTTTCGCTTGTGGATGGATTCCAATTGCTCTTGGAGTACTTCTCCTTTACTTGCTTTTCAAGCACAGTCCGATGTATGCGAAGGATTTTCGAAACGCCGTTGCATTTTATCACGTCAATATGGCACGTATTCCATGAAATTTTTCATTATATTACATTCTCAGCTTTTCTACGATATTCATCACATGTATCTCTTCAATGGATACCCGCTCTTTCCATTACCTTTTTTTGTCTGTACCGGGTTACTTTGTCGGTGGAAAGCACCAACAGTATTGCTAATGGCAAGTTTCCCCTGTACTAAAAAGGTCGATATTGTAGACTTCTAGACTTTAACTGGACTTTTCGCTAGTGCTGGCTCAGTGGGAATAACCGTAATCGCATTTATAAGGCTGAGAAACATTCTACCCTTTGAGTCACGTCTATCGCAACGGTAGGAAGCTCGAAAACCAAATCCCTCATTATCGCAAAAATTTTCTCAGTCAAAGCATGGCATTGCTGGGACTCACCGCTGTTATTTTTATGATGAATACGCCCGGATTTGCCCTTTTTGCTGGCGATGATCATCGAAAAACGACAATTCTACAAGTATTTTACTTTCTTGAATCCATCTAATGAATATTTCAGCGCCCCGAGTTCGCGTGGTTACTTCACAAGCCGGATGTACTCATTTGGGGCGATATGTTTGACACTCCATCTTACAATTTCCGTATGCACATCTTACTGTTTAGAAAAACATACTATGATATTTGTAGAAGCATACTACCTAGCCTTTTGCGGAGTTTATGGTCTACTTTTGTTCAATTCAATTCTGGTGTACACAATGATTGCTCTTCGAAGGTAATATTGGGAAAAATCAAATTTTCGTTCAATTTTATGTTGAAGGGAAAAGGCAAAATTGGTGAATGTTACGAGGCGCAAAAAGGATCAAGGAAACAAGATGCTTCTAGTTCAGGCATATCATTTTATTTTTTATTTTTTGAGATTTCAGTGTCCGCTCATTTCAGTTGTGCGGATCAACAATAACATTCATCGTTCCAATAATGTTGATGGTATCAAGTGTGAAATTGGGCCTTCCAACTTCAAGCGCTAAATTTCACAGCGTATGTCTGAAAATATGCTCCCCACCCTTTGCCGTTACAGATAATCCGAATAACTTGTGAGTTTCTTTTTGTTAATAATTCGATGGTCTGCATAACAGTTCATATGATAATGAATCGAGGATATCGACAGTGAGTCAGATTTCAAATTTTCTCCTTTTGATTCACATTCCCTAATCAGACTAATAATACATAAAATAAAGAAAAGTTTGAACATTCTACCGCCTGCGAGAGTCGACCACGTTACATTCAGTCAGTGTTACATTTCGTTACATTCGTTACATTCGTTACACAAAAGACTCTTTGAAAAATGATTAGATTCAGCATCTTCACGAAGTGAATTGTCATAGAAATTTAGAAGGATGTTAGCGCTCAACCGTGTCAGACAAAAATACATGCACCTTGCCATGGATAAGAGTGACTTGCTGTGCAATACGTGTGTGTTTATCGTACATAAACATGATTTTATTCTATTGGACAAAAATGCATTTGAAATTAATGGTCATATCATATTCAAGCTTATTCTAGTCCCACAGCCCTCATGCTGTAGTCGTACAGTTGCTTGCAGGCCAGATCGTCCAGAGCTACCGTACTCTCGGCCACGCGGGTGCAGTCACTGTAGGAGACAGGTTGTAGAAGGCCGAAATCCACTATTACCGCCAACTTATCTTCCCCACTCTATCGCCGATTCCCTGCTGTTGATAATTGATGCCATACCTGAAGTAATATCCCGATACGCCCTTCAATGTTTCAGACAGTGCGACGAAGAGGGAAGTCTGCGCTCCATCGCGCGTGGTCTTGAGCACGAACGAACTGAAACACGAATATTCCAAATTACTATTCTCATCATCATCTTTCTGCGATTGTACATATTTTGAACTCTGTTCAAAAGAATAATTCTAAAATTAACATTCTCACAAAAGTCTCTTCCAATGGCGGCCGTATGGTCCGAGGTGGCGCGACAGCTCGGAAGGGAACATACCTGAATATGAAGTCAGTGTTCGATAAGGTAACATCGTTCCATCTCTACCGTACTCCTCACCCGGATTGAGTGCATTTACGGTGATATTTGAATTGCCGCGTGCGCGGAGACGACGAGTGAGTTCGCGAGCATGCATTATCTAGAATTTATGCTAGTTTACGAAGATTACAGCCAATCGGTTCCCATCCATCCAAAACGACGGTGATCCGAAATCACAGTGAACGAGCCAGATCCAGCTACTGTTATGAAAATACATGTCTTCCAGTCTTTTAATGATATCTCACGAATTCGAGTGGCAAGAAAGGCAGTGAAAACGAAGCAAAGGTGAACCTTGTTTTGCGCTGTGCCCTATACGACTGCCGTACTCACATTGGCTAGCTTGGATCTGGGATAGCACGCGAGAAAACCGTACGATCTTTCGCTGTCGATATTATCCAAATCGAGAGGTCCTGACTGAAAATCAGTATTTTTGGCTTAGTCAAAGTATTCTTTTCCAAAATATGTCAGTGCATGCCTGGAGATGTGCTCTGGAAGAGACGTTGACGATCCTTCCTTCCTCGGACTTTTCGAGCAACGGAAGAAGAAGCTCCGTGAGGAGAAAGGGACCTGAATGAGAAACATCATAAACTAGATGCAATCTGCTTCTCACGGATCTTCTGTAAGAATGCAGAAACTTGGGCCGTTTGTGCAACTAGAAATTATTTTATGATCTCGATTTTGATGAAGTGATTGCGTTGGGGGTTTGATGAAGCTATGAAGTTTTTCTCACAGAAGACCCGTGCAAAGAACTGAGTTCATAATTATCCTATTTTCTCACACGGTCACATAATCGTTGCTTTAGGTGTCCAACTGCATGCTACTGATAGATATCCTACCCAGATGGTTGCTCTGCCAGGTCATTTCGTGTTTGTCCTCAGTAAGCTCGAACTTGGGATAAAACATGATTCCGGCGTTGTTGATGAGAATGTCGACGTGGGATTCGGCTGCGATAATATGATTTTGATACCAGTTAAATGTAAGCGTGTGTCTTACTAAGATGACGTTGTGTCAATGACATTCGGTTCATAAAACGGTAAATAACGAAGCAACAAACCTTGTTCAATTTGCTTCGAGCATGCACGAACACTGGTAAATTTGGTTAGGTCACACTGCACAAAGGTGAGACGAGTCGCATCGCAGCCCAACTGAAAGACAATCAAGAAATATCGCAGACAAATACCAAATGTTTGACCACAAGAAGAAGTGAAAACATTGAGAAAAAATAGTGAAGAAAAATGTGGAAGAAAGTGTATAATAGAATAGACGACAAATGAAAAAAGTTGTTCCGTTTACCCGAATGAGCTTTGCCACTGCCTCTGCAGCACGCTCCTTGCTTCGACACAGCATGTACACCTGAACACTCAATTATAAATAGGAAATCGTCCAACGTAATCTCTCCGATTAAAGTGCCCAACTACCGTGACCGTGATCGTAATACCTTGGCCCCTCGAAGATTCATCTCGAGAGTCGTCTCCAGCCCGATGCCCGTATTGGCGCCAGTCACGACGACCACCTGGCAGAGATCAAAGTTAAAGAGTTCATTTGGTGATTTACTCAATCAAGCAACTCGAAGATATAGGTGAAAATAGGTGATCCGAAGCACCTTTCCCTTGGCAGAGACGTTTTCGGCGAACTGACCGCCCCGGAACCACTTCCTGGAATAATAGATTCATCAATCACCAGAAAATTCGGTCGATGCTCCGGTTTTCATGTGACTGGATACCGAAAATAGTAAAAAAAATGTATTTGCATTGGTGGTGTCTCATACCGCAGAGCGTAGAGCAGAGCTGCGACCAGTACGACCGTTACAGCTGTGCAACATGAGCAGCCGACAATAGAAGAAGCCTCCATCCCCCTGAAAATATCTGACAATGACACTCTAGAAACAAGAGCGAACTCGGTGAAACGCGGAGCTTAAAAATACGAGAGCATATATATTTGGCATTTGTGCCTTGAGAGGCTCTAATGTGTGTGTGAAAATTTGTGCGCGACGTTGTAGTGAGATGAGAGCAACGCTAACAAGGCAATAACGATAAAGATCAGTGATGAAAGGGAAAAGAGATGCCGTACACTACGAGAATTCTTCGATTATTTATGAGTTGAGCAACAAAAAAAAAAGAAGTAAATTATCTACACAGCCGACGGGCGACCTCTCATGTATCAAGTGAATTACAGTTCAGAAACTTATCTGCCGCAATAGTTACTTTACGATCACTTCTACTATCGTTCTCACAATCACCAGTTAGGATCTGAATGTAGACGGGGATTCTCGAGATATCGAATCGACTCGTTCTTCATTCGCCATCCGGGGCTTGACGAAATCACCGTATTGCGAACTCTAATTAAAAATTGTGGCGAATATTAGTTTCTGAGAGCTTTTATTTCGATAAACACTGGGGAAAGCTTGTGTTTGCTTCCTCTCGCTCTAGGGCAAAAAAATGTGCCCGCTAACTGAGCGTACGGATAACGTTCAAGCAAACTGATAGATACGGGAATATTCATACCAGAGTATTCAATCAAAATACAACTGAAAATTATAAAAAAATCTTGTGATTATGTGAAAAAAGCAACCGCCAGACAGGAAGATTTTCAATGTTTCGTTTTATCTCTGTATATCGGTTGGAGAAGCGGCGAGAAAGACGAAGGCCACGAGCAATATTTTAAAGCCGACCTTTCATCGTATTTTCATTTCAGTTCTCGGAGTTATTTGATCGGTATCGATTCGGCATCACAATCAGAGATTTTGACCATGTTTGGCACATTTTCCTTACTGTTGCGCAAATATGCAAGTTTTCATAGTGGCGATATATCTTATTTAACTGATATTGAGCAGAGATGCCTGTCATCAAAACAAATGAAATGCATGATAATGATTCTTCGTGCAGTGGTTGAACTGTATACTGAGAACTGTTCAAGCAATTTATCTGTTTCGCATGCAATAATGGTTATTTATCATTCGTGTTCTCTGTGCTATTGTGAATATTCGTCGTAAACGACGAGGCGACATCCACGATAGGCTGTCTTTTTCTCATGCTCATCATTTTCATCAGTCCATCCCTGTACGGTTTCATGAGTACAATGATCACGACGGCGTCGATGCAGGGAAAACACGAGAGAAGGACCATGGAAAGGGCAGAGAATGCAGGCGAATACACACGGAAAACGGGTAGTGTCACGTTGAAGAAGTAGGGAGTGTAAACAAAGAGGACGGGAGTTAGCGTCTGAAAAATGCTTTGTTTTGCGTGGAATCTGATTAGGGAATATCACCTGAGCACTTGCTGCGACTAGGATTCGAAGATGGAAAACTCGAATTGATTCCGAGATATGCTGAGCCTTTCTGATTTTGCGGTAGGTCAGAGTCGCGATGGTTGCAGCAACACACACAGTAATAATCTCTACTGAGTCTGCTACGATGAGGAAAAGAAAGGGACGAATGCTTAGGCGCTCCTCATCTTTCTGAAATTTATTTATTCCCTAGAGAAGTGGATCATTGAGCACCCAATAGTTGAGAATCATGATGCCATCATTGATCTCCTTTTCATACTCTTCCAAATAGAGGTGCTGGTACTGAATCACATCTTCATTGTCTTCCGGCTTTCCCAAGTAGTAGCACGAAATAAACCTGAAGTTATACTTCTAACCAAGCTCACGTTTGTCTACCAAATCTACCAATTTATCTGCAGAATTATTAGGGCAGCCACAAGCAGGATAATAAATCTTGGTTTCGAGAAGAGCGGGATTTTGTGAGGCCTGGAAAAAATGGAGTCTGCGTTTATAATCCATGCGGCGCGAACGCTTGAATAGTCCAGTAACGGTACAGAAGATGAATGTTAAGAAGGATAAAGGGAGCTGCGTAGCAAGATGAGTAGAAGCAGAGCATTGCCTGCAATTTTCGAAGAATGAGCTGCACACTTATTATATCTCACCAGAATTCCGAATCCGCGATCGGACACAATCGCAAAACCGGTGCGAGAGGGAATAACTTTCTAAAATTGGATCGTAATTTTAAAAATTGAACCATAATTACCGGATTTATGATGTGATGAACAACAACGAGATATGAGTCATACGCAACGAATGATCCCAGTAAATATTTGTAAGTTCCTAGATCCTTCGTCGAGAATCGCCGAATGAGATACAACAAGAGAAGATTGAGAAGGCATCCCGACACTGAAATTACTTGAATATTGATGATTACGAATAATTCCACCAACCGAACGTGATGGTCGAGGTCACTTCGAAGATTTTCAGAATTGCTCGCATTACGGCAGTATCGAATGAACCGGTAGGAACGAGCTGGAACTACTAGTGCGTTCGGAAGGGGATTAGTGCTCCCAAGGGATGCAATGTTATGATAGTGTGCAAAAATGTGTATTGAACTAATACATGAAAATAGCAGGAGACAACTGGAGATAGCGGGAGACAAACTTAAGATGCTTGACGATATTGTCTGTTATTAAATTACAGACGATATTATCAGTGAGTATGGCAAGATGATCAGTCTCACGAGTTGTGCAAGCGTCACTGTTCTGTTCGGAACGATGACTCTACCGTACCGCTGTTCATTACTGACTGCTGTTCATTTTGCTTGGTAATGAGACAACCGAATACAACAGAGATATTATAGTTCGAGGTTATGATCAGGGGTTCCTTTAGGACTAAGAAGATAGATGAACAAATTCGAAGAAGCACGAGGGTATTGGAAGCATACACATACATTTATGCCCTCAAGAGCGATACGACTATTGTTCATGATCTTTGTCGTCATATGCACTCTTCAGAAAATTTCGATAAACATCGTAATATTCGTTGTGGCTAATAATGTGCTTCATTTTGTGCATCCATCCTTCGATCTTCCACCTCACAATTTCATCTCACGATCTACATAAATGTGATATGAGGCCGTTTGCGTAAGAATCGAGCAGATTCGGATGGGTTTGGCACAGCTCAAAAATGGCAATTCACTGAAACATTGCTAAACGGGGTTCTTGAGGGTGCTGATGACGATAGTCACATTCATTTTGCTCGTAGTTCTTCCGTTGGCTCCAGATGACGTCACGTCGAAATCAGTTTTCTTGGAATATCTCGACACTCGATATGGCTAATATTATGAAACTTTGGCGTCACATGTGGAATAGGATGGCAGTGAAGCTCGTTAAAGAAATTTTTCGATTTTTTAATTAATAAAGTTGTAAAATTGAACTTTCCTAGGAGCCATGGGCATCGGACGCGAGTAGGACAGATCGGACCAGAATGACGAGACGATTCCAAATCTTTTTAAAAATTGATTCTAAGTGGTGCCCATAACGAGAAAATCAACTTATATTGTACCTGGCTTGTAAGTAAATCTGTGCATCCTTCCCGTGTTGACTTCCGATCTCTTGATCTACCCGAGTCTCTCCGCTGTGACCTCTTCTCAGTCTCTGCGCTCTCTCGATTCCCCCTGCTCTCTCGCCTCCCTCGGGAGAGAGACTCCGATCGATTCGAGGAAGGAAGTAAACAAGTGGAAGGATCGTCGCATTTACTTACAAGCAGGAAACACTATAAGTTGATTTTCTCGTTATGGGCACCACTTGGAATCAATTTTTAAAAAGATTTGGAATCGTCTCGTCATTCCGGTCCGATCTGTCCTACTCGCGCCCGATGCCCATGGCTCCTAGGAAAGTTCCATTTTACAACTTTATTAATAAAAAAATCGAAAAATTTCTTTAACGTGCTTCACTGCCATCCTATTCCACATGTGACGCCAAAGTTTCATAATATTAGCCATATCGAGTGTTGAGATATTCCAAGAAAATTGATTTCGACGTGACGTCATCTGGAGCCAACGGAAGAACTACGAGCAAAATGAATGTGACCATCGTCATCAGCACCCTCAAGAACCCCGTTTAGCAATGTTTCAGTGAATTGCAATTTTTGAGCTGTGCCAGCCCTTGCTCGATTATTACGCAAACGGCCTCATATATTGGAAAATTGATTTTCTAAATGCAAATTTTCTGATATCAACGAGCCTCTAAAATGGTTGAGCTCTGTAATGATTATCGAATCATCTGCCAATCCGTAATCGGTTTCTTTTCGTCTTCAAGTCTCATCATACAGTCTAGACATATGAGGCCGTCCGGGTTAGGATCAACAAGGGTCGGGAACAGGTAAAAAATCAAAAGGTCTGAAAAGTTGCCCCTAGGGGTTATTTTTGACCCTCTACACGATGGTGCACTCGATTTCGCAATATGTCCCCTCCCCGCTCCAGGAGGGGGCACCCCCCATTTCGCCCAAAAACGCGTTTTTCGATGTTATTTCTTTAAAAATTGGCCAAAATGGCACGAAATCTCGCGTACCCGACCAGAATTTCGAGCTCTATCTTGTGGTGATCTTGAAATGTCAGGATTTCTTTTCGTTTTCGAGAAAAAACCGTTTTTTGACCCAAAGGATAGCGCAAGAAAACCCTTGGCCAGTTGATAGAGCTGATTCTGCTGATCATTTTGGTATATTGGACTATGGGTTTGAGTTTACATATTGATGTTTTGGGGGGTGGAGCGAAAATGGGACACAAAAAAAAGTTCACGAATACCCTCGTGTTTGTGCTCATTTTGTAGAGCTCGTTGAACTGATCATTTTTTGTGTTGGACTTTTTCATGGAAACGTTTCCTTAGGAAGCTACAATCGCTCAAATTTACCTTTTTCACGAGATGGCAGATAACCACTTTTTCGAAAGCTGTAACTTCCTAAGGAAACGTTTCCATGAAAAAGTCCAACACAAAAAATGATAAGTTCAACGAGCTCTACAAAATGAGCACAAACACGAGGGTATTCGTGAACTTTTTTTTGTGTCCCATTTTCGCTCCACCCCCCAAAACATCAATATGTAAACTCAAACCCATAGTCCAATATACCAAAATGATCAGCAGAATCAGCTCTATCAACTGGCCAAGGGGTTTCTTGCGCTATCCTTTGGGTCAAAAAACGGCTTTTTCTCGAAAACGAAAAGAAATCCTGACATTTCAAGATCACCACAAGATAGAGCTCGAAATTCTGGTCGGGTACGCGAGATTTCGTGCCATTTTGGCCAATTTTTAAAGAAATAACATCGAAAAACGCGTTTTTGGGCGAAATGGGGGGTGCCCCCTCCTGGAGCGGGGAGGGGACATATTGCGAAATCGAGTGCACCATCGTGTAGAGGGTCAAAAATAACCCCTAGGGACAACTTTTCAGACCTTTTGATTTTTTACCTGTTCCCGACCACTGTGGAGGCTTGTTGAACCTTAGGCGGACGGCCTCATATGTCGCGCGCGCTCGAATTACGATACAGTGAACTGTCCCGTGAGAAAGATGCACTGAAAATACCCGAGAAATCCTTGTAAATTGTTAGGTCGTGAGTATGTCATGTGCTGTGTGTAGCACGTCATCAAGGCAATTACCGATCGGAGAGAACAGACATCTATTGTCCTTACGATAATACGGAATCCCACTTTCACTTACTGGTCATATGATCAAATTAGTCATGATATTATCAGTGGATGTGAACAGATAATAATGAGATACCATCACTTCCAGTGTCGGCGTTCTTCACGCCATGGTTAATCTCGATGTGCCACAGTCGTCGTAGAAAACAAAAATTATTTTTGGCAGCTCTATTATTGTACAAAGACGTCGTAGTAGGACAACCGCGTTATATTTCTGAAAGCAAATTACAGACACGTGTACATTACACCCACTGATCGGATAAAGAACACTAAACGTCAAGCAAAATTGTGCAAGTCGAAGTCCTTCATGACGGGATTGTTGCATCAAACGAAATTTATTTGGAATAAATCTTTTTTAATACGCCTTCTAATTTGAGATGGGAAAGCATATGCCTCACAAATGCAAGTTATAAATTAAAAGTAACAATTTCAATTGGGTCGTAAGGTATCTCCAATTAAAATACTCTAATGCATCGTGTGTTTCTCCGTATCTTGTTTTATCTCCAGATTTCATAATGAAAAATGAAAATGATTCAAATTAAATATTAGGCTTGCACTAACATATTCCAGAGCGGTATTCCGACGACGAAAGCGCCTCTGATTCACATTTCGTTGTTCACTTTTGAAATGGTTAAAAAGTCCCTTTCGTAATTGACTGACTCGAATTCTAAGCGTTGATATTTTACGATGAGCCAGGTGAAAATTGGGAATTTCAAGCTAATTTTCAAGCTAGTTCGCATAAAATATTGATTTATCTTTACCAAAATATAATGTGGCATGTCACACTGGGCATTTTTCAGCTCTCATCAAATGTTGGTGTCTTCAGTGGAGTTACGACGTTTCTCTTCAGACGCTTCTGAATGCTCTCAAAATACTAAAATAATCCATTTTTCAAACCTCGCAAACAAATAACCTTGTCGCTCCCTCTCTTATAGCTTTGTTGAAAAGAATTGCGATTGTTGGGTTCATCTAAAATTGAAAATGATTTTTCAATCGAGATCGGAATCCCAATGCGCAAATGTTGTAGGTAATGAACACTCACAATGTTCTGAAAGGCATACATCGTATTTTGAACAAGGCCAACCAATCCAGTTGACTCTAAAAAGAAGCTCACTCAATATTTATAAATAAATTCAATGAAGAGAAACCTAGGCACGGAAGCCAGAAGATCATCGAGAACATCAAGAGATTGACTGCACTCATGAGAAAGACCTGGAAACATTCAATTCGTTCAGTAAAAGTTGCGTGATGGGGGCATTTTGAAAATTCTTCTTGTACCTGTAGTGTCAGCCTCAATTCGGAACTCCTCGGAGAATCACGAAGATGTGCCTAAATGTTGATGACATTACCAGAAAAAAAAAGAAACCCCTAGGCACTTTCATATTTATCATGCTCCTTTCGACGTTGAGCGTCTACGTTCTAAGCGGAAGCAGAACACTCCAGTTAGTAATGTAAGACAAACCCACATAGTTGGAAGAGGTTCTAATAACAAAGAACATGAGAGTATAGCAGACGACGATTATAAGAGCGCTAAAGCTGCTGATGAACAGATCCAAATACTGGTACCTCAATGAAATTGAATAGTAGGATATTGAACATATTGACTTTTCGTTTTATTTCGCAATTCATACTTTGTTTTGAATAGTAAACGCACAGTCCAGATAGATTTGTTATGATTTGTTATGATTTGTTATGTGAAGTGACTCTCGCACGTACATACTAACCATGTATCGAAGGGATAGTACGTGGTCATATGCCAATCGGGAAAGGAGAGCAATCGACAGCAGGGATGCAGGTGTGGCAGAGACATTGCTACTCCTGATTTTCTCTTTTCAGTACGTCATATGACACGGCAAACAAAAAGCGAACTCTACCTGAGATGACGCAGAAAGCAAGAAGTGATTTAGAGAAGATATTTCGTGTGAAGAGCGCCTTCACATTTTGTGTGAGTATTACGATTTCTAACATGTCGTCACCTTGAATTGAACGGGGAAAGCGACGCAGACGATGCGATTGACGGCCACAACGGCCAGTGTGCAGATATACGTCCACATAGCAGCATCGTCAACGAAGAGAATGAGCTGATTGACTCGTGCACTGAAGGAAATCCTCCTTAGGAGACCGAAAGGATCAGTGAAGAATCAGAAATATTCAGGTAAATGAAAAAAAAACTGCTGATTGTCTAGGGACGCTCTAGTATGCACATACAAGGGACTTGGCGAGACGAATTGGCGGAATGCCGTGTAGATGACGTTGTAGAGGGAAGTTATGAGCTGGATGAGATCGCACACGCATATCAGGGTGACAAAGTTATAGCTAAGGTGATTTTTTATGAGATGAAACATGAATAAATTATATCTTTCACCATGATGTTCTTCAAACGCTATGATTTCAGTGCAGAGTCAAGTGTAAACGTGAGCCATAATGGACTTCTCTCAACTCACAAAGGATTTCTCCTCAAAGTCGCACTATTTATAACTGTCATCATTAGTACGATGTTTAGTAGGAATGCAATGAGTCTTAGAGATATTCCACTAATGAACTGGATCATGTCCATCCGTCGGTTGGGGGAGGTACTGCAGTTGTTATGAAATCGTTTGTGCATGATTGCAGTTCGTGTGAGGATCAAGTTAGGGAAAACATCAACGATAAACAACTCACAATAAATACTGCAGCGTAAGCTGTTCCAGCGAGTACTCGAAAATATATTCTTCTTCACTCATTCCAGAGGGAATTCCTATCCGAATGTATGACTAGTCTTCGGAAGATGTAGTTCATGGCTAACAACAACTCAACATTGTTGCCTCATGAGAAACCGCGCGAACTCGAGAATGGCGCTGCTCGGAATCTGCATCCCACGCGATAAGTAAGAAGAGAATACTCTAGTTTATATCAAACACCATCGTCCAGGTTTCAACGTCCAGGAATAATTTTCTTATTCTTTCTACGGGAAAAAGTTTTCTTCAAGGGTACACATCGTCAGAACACAATTACAGGTTGCGTCAAATTGAGTGTTAGCATCACAAAATTTTCACGGAGATCAAATGAGCAAACGAATCAACGGAGTAATGTGATCGAGCGAGCTTTCATTGAGTCTATCTCTCTTCTCCTGCTGCTTTTATCTTTGTGTTTCTCCCACTCAATTCAACCATAGTGATGACTGGCTGGTTTACGGAGGCTCTAGAATGTATCGGGATCTTCTTATACGCAGTTCTGATCATTAGAATCTGGTTGTCTCGCGATTCATATTTCAACACCCCCTTCTTCACTTTCTTCATCACTACAGGTATTTCTGTGATTTTGATCGACTTTGAGGAAACACCATACATTTTTTATTGAGGAGTGTGTGGTATTTTCTCTGTATTCACGTTTATGGCAGGCACAATTTTGAATTTAACCGTGCCTTGGGCGTGGGTATTCAAAATGTGCTGGGTGAGTGTACCTGTTTTCCAAATAAAATATTTTAAAAATTAGATTGTCAATCATGTGGGAGCGATTGGGTCAATTATGGGAAAGCTTATAATATCCTTTAATCGATATTCTGTTCTTCGCAGTTCGGATCTTGCGGAAAATGTGAGCTCATGTTTATTTGAAATCCTATCTTCTTTTTCAGAAATGGTCTCGGTCTTTGATTTATCGTTTAGTAGTCTTGCAATTCTTGATACCCTGTACTTCTTCTATTAAAATTCTATTCTTCGATTACAAATACGAAATGAGAAACGGAGTTGAAGTTGCTTACACTTTCACCGATAGTTGGATTGTGGTATATATATGAGGCTGTTTGCCTAAGGTTCAACAAGCCTCCACAGGGGTCGGGAACAGGTAAAAAATCGAACACTCCAAAAAGTTGGCCCTAGGGGTTATTTTTGACCCTCTACACGCTGGTGCACTCGATTTCGCAATATGTCCCCTCCCCGCTCCAGGAGGGGGCACCGCCATTTTGCCCCAAAACGCGTTTTTCGCTTATTATTCCTCGGAAAGTCGTCAAAAATGGGTAAAATCTCACCTATACGACCAGAATTTCGAGCTCTATCTCGTGGTTATGCTGAATAGTCATGATCTGTTTTCGTTCTCGAGAAAAAGTCAATTTTTGAACCGAGACTTAGGGTGAGAAAACCCGTCTACAGTAGAAAGAGGACATTCTCCCGATCATTTTGATGTATTGGACTTGGGGTTTGACCTTACATACGGGGGTCTTAGGGGGCTGGAGCGAAACGGGGACACAAAAAATTTCGCGACTACCTCCCGTATTTGTGCTCATTTTGAAGAGCTCGTTAAACTGATCATTTTTTGTGTTGGACTTTTTCCTGGAAATGTTTCCTTAGGAAGTTACATCAATCGAAAAAGTGATTATCGAACCTCTCGCGAAAAAGGAGAATTTGAGCGATTGTAATTTCCTAAGGAAACATTTCCACGAAAAAGTCCAACACAAAAAATGATCAGTTTAACGAGCTCTTCAAAATGAGCACAAACATGGGGGGTAGTCGCGAAATTTTTTGTGTCCCCTTTTCGCTCCACCCCCCATAAGACCCCCGTATGTAAGGTCAAACCCCAAGTCCAATACATCAAAATGATCGGGAGAATGTCCTCTTTCTACTGTAGAAGGGTTTTCTCACCCTAAGTCTCGGTTCAAAAATTAACTTTTTCTCGAGAACGAATACAGATCATGACTATTCAGCATAACCACGAGATAGAGCTCGAAATTCTGGTCGTATAGGTGAGATTTCACCCATTTTTGACGACTTTCCGAGGAATAATTAGCGAAAAACGCGATTGGGGCAAAATGGGGGGTGCCCCCTCCTGGAGCGGGGAGGGGACATATTGCGAAATCGAGTGCACCAGCGTGTAGAGGGTCAAAAATAACCCATAGGGCCAACTTTTTGGAGTTTTCGATTTTTTACCTGTTCCCGACCTTTGTTGAACCTAAGGCAAACAGCCTCATATACGATTGAACCGAGTGAATGGCAATTTTCTCCATATTTTATGCATCGAAAACTGTCTCTACATGCTACTACGCCATCTACGTTGTGCTCAGTGTGATCCTAATGGCTCTAACCAGTAGATCGCTCATGAAACTAACTGCAAAAGTTGGCGAGGTACGAGTCAACTAAGTTTATTTTCTCGAATGTTCCGTATGTCAAGGGAAACACGAGGCAACAAATTCTCCGTCACCAAAGGATCATGTTCGTCATAGTATCGCTGTGTGTCCTCTCTCACTTTTTCAAAGCCGTTCATCAGGTAAAGTGATCTACACCAATGTTCACTATCGCTTGATTCAGTCTGTTTGGGGAGTCGTCACACTCGTGGGCAAACCGCAAATAGCAGATATAATCTATGCATATGTGGGTGGTTTTTGTTGTTGTTTTGTTTTTAATATTTCGAAATTGTAATCTCTCCAAGCAGACCCTATCTTACAACGTTCTCTCACCGATTTGCAATCTCTAAAGATATTCCAGTACCCATATCTGAATGGACTAGCCACTTATACTGCCCCTGTCGTCCTTCTCGTCTGCTCCGCCAAAGTCCGTCGACTGTTTTTTCATCGATATACCGTCTCAGTGGACACCACAACTTCCGGACGTAACACGAACAGCAATACGTTCCCCCAATGAGTTTACGAAAGTTCACTCATGGATATTTTTAGCAGAAGCATGTCAAGAATAAAAAAGGACCGTGGAATTGTTTTTCTCATTCAAGAAAAAATGAACAGAGATAAAAAATCTACAATGTCAAAGAATGTACAAGCTAGTAGTCATGAGCGGCTGGTAGCGGCCTCGAATGGTCACCCTTCAGTGTCTTCTGACGCTCGATTGCCTGTAATTTTTTGATATACTCTTCTTATCTCGACATGTTCTGCTTCCCCCTTTGTATTTTGTGCCATATCTAGTTTCAAAATCACAAACATCTGAGAAAAGACAACTATCGTTTTATGTGATGATAGTTGTCATATCTATTATAGTATTCCGTCTTGCATTTATCACTCGGGATGAATGCTTACCTCCTTGCTCATTCTCTTCCTATCCCACACCCATCCCATATGGGCGAAGAAGTCGATGAGCATCGACGAGAGATTGGCGCTGTACATGTACTCGGATGCACGGTAGTCCTGTCAATGGATGGATCCGATGTCTTTCTCCTTTCGCCCCTTCCTTTACCCTCTTCTTTCAATGAGGAATAAACGCGAGCATTTATTGCACAATGCATTCACTTTCACGTTTCTGACAGCTTTGCATAAGCCAGATGAGATGAGCCACGCAAAAAAGCTTTCTTTTGCGCAATAATCAACCGTTTCACGCCCAAGTTTGCCCATTTCTAATACTACATGATGGTCATTATGCAATCACGAAATGACGATGCAGAAGAGCGATGACAGGGCGTACTCTCCTCATTTCACGCACTATCTCGCTCCTTGCTTGCCCTTGTGGAAGGCAGCGAGCTTGTTCTATCTATGTCTCCAAAGTAGGAATTTCGTACAGTAATTATAGCTTATGAAAGCGACAAAAGAGCGTTGTTGTTTCATTTGAGTTCTCATCACATTGTGCACTATGCACATCTGCAGGCACTCATCGCCTATACATCACAATCCCCTCCCGTCTGTTCATTGTCTGATGTAAGGATAAATGTGTGTGTAATACCTGCGGGAATGCGTGATGGTAGTTGTGCCACGCCTCTCCATTCGTCCAAATGGCCCAGAACCAGCTGTCCGTAGAAGAGATCTCCTTGTCGAAAGGCTTGTACCCATACTTGTGCGCCGCCGAATTAATCAACCTGAATGATGTGACGTGGTACCGATTAGAAGATATTTCGATTTAATACACGACCCTCTTCCCTGCTGTTTCGCTCACTTTCACGCGCGCTATTTCTCATCTCAAACCGACTGGAGAAGTCGTGATTTCCAATACCGAATGAACAACCATAGCAGGCGGATAACTCGTCATTGCCTTTCACAAAGAATAGCCATCGCTCAAAACACTTGAAGAAGAAGGTAGATGAAATGTTTCCACTATAGCTATCCATGCCAGTCGATAATAGAATAAGTTCTTCTGCTCACCAGGTGAAATTGAGTTGGGTGCAGAGTCGGCACACAGCGCACACCCAGAATGCATTCCATACGCTTTCGTCCCAGAAGCGAACGGGTACAAAAGTGAGAATGAGAATGGACAGGAGGACGAGTAGGGTGTAGTGTCTGATAAATATCATATATATTATGTATATTTTGAATTGTTTACGAATCATTAAACGCTTTAGAGTAAACTAGCGTGAGGAGCAGTGCCCAAAGCCGAATTCACGATCTACGCATCTTACAGTGCGCTAATGTTGCCTGCTTTACTGGCGATATCGTCGCATAATTATAAATATAAAAAATTAGCTTTCGAGACTGACCGTCGCTGGAAGGCGAGCACCGGGTCGGATGTGAGGTCGGAGATGTCCACCTTCTTACCCATTTCGGTCACCTGCAAATGAGAAATCAAAGTTGATACTGAGCTCGATGTATTCGCCTCTAATGACCCTATCTCTTTTCATTATTTGCGCCGACTTGTTAATTATACACACAGAAATACGATTTTTGTCTTAGCCAAAAGGTGACATGGACCAAATATTCTAAAAAAAGTCGTATGTCTCGTATTCCTGACCTTGGGATGCTTTTTGACCATCAGCCAGCCAACGTGAGAGAAGAAAAATCCGCGCTTACTGAGAATTTTAAGTATTATGCCCAATTTCACAGTGTATTCGAATATAAACGAGGCGGAATGGCGTATTGTCCGAACTAATTGAGAAGCACGTCGTACCTGTTGTGCGGATCAGCGTCACTGTCGACCCATTTGTGATGAACACGATGATCACGACACCAATCGATTACGTCGTGCTAAAGTACGACTTTTATGTTATTTCCGTACCAAATTATGAACTATTCGAACAAGGACTAGCTACTTTCGCTCTCAATTTCACTCTCAAACGTCCGACGGATATGGCGCGAGAGATGGACCGATGACGAACCAGCAACCTTATCTTCCCACAATCGCAAAAAAAAGAATGTCTAACCGAAGGTTTCACCCCGAAGGTTTGAAGGCGGAAATACGCAGACTTATCACGACTACTCGAATTTCTGACTACTCTAACTCGAAAACCGATGTTGTTCTGAGTGATTACTCTTGTCCATACATTGAAAGGAATAAATGTTGTCATCGCTAAAGAATTCAATTTTGATGATGACCAAACATCAAACCTGCAGTGATATTGTCTGCCCGAGCATGAGGAACACTTTCACCCCGAAGTTGGCCTGTAAATAGAGAATCAGGATCCTTTCGTTAAAGGGCAAGGTAAAAACCGAGAATCAAACTAATTTCACCGAGTAGTTGCCTCAATCCGTTTCATCTATTATCATCCATGAAATACTGGCGGTGAACAGACGAAACATTATTCTATACATGCAACTTTACTTCCGCATATGATTCAGGTTCAATACGATTATAAAGAGCAAAAATCACGCACTTTGTACGCCTTGTGACACCACAGTCGATGGGCGCCCGCCGTGACTCCATTACCGGAGTAGATCGTGACTGCAAATGCTGCAAATGGAACAGTTACCGAAGCAGACGAATGCATTATGGGTTGTCATTCCCGCTCAAGGTACAACCTTTCATCAGAGGTATAAAAAGAGAAAAAGAGATAAAAAGAGGGGATGTCTCAAGGATAACGCCGACTCTTCCACACGCTTTCTCAAGCCGGACGAGAAAACACGCGGAATAGCGAAACGGATTGGTGTGAAAAGTGTAAAAAAAATTTAAAAAATGATTAAAAAATATTCCAAAACCATTTCTGTCAAAATATTAACATTCTTCAGATTTATTCAAAAACTCTTCACTTGTCTGTCCCAATGTACAATGCCCGGAAACTGACCCCAGAAGAAGGATTTCCAGCTGGCAATGCCCGCGAAGAGTAGATACCATCCGTAGATGCATGCAGCGTGCAGGAAAGCGAATAAGGCGACATTACGCCAGATGATCTCCCGCTTATAATCACTCTGCAATTACGAAAATAAGAGCAATTATAAAATAATAAAAAAAACAAACAATTATTCACAGCGAAAAATTAACTAAAAAAATCTCAATCAAAAAGCTCGCCGTTTTCGACTCTTCCTCCATTGCTTCGATCTCTTTTTCTTCGGCAGCCAGATAGCAGTCGGCTTGGTTTTCAACATGGCGAAACTTCGCCGAGATCGTCATGGTGATCTGAATAAAGACTACTAAAGTAATAGCAAAATTGTACTGATAAGTACAACGGCGACATCTGTGCTGTCCATTGAAGGACTCAAAAAGATGGGATTTTCAGTGAGCAAATTTATATAAAAAAAATCACTCCACAATGAATCTCGCGAATGTGTCTATGAAATATAAATTACAATAATAAAATTTTAATTGTAATCTAGACAGAAGGGGAAGCGAAAACATGAGTTTTTATATGCCCGCGGTGATGTTGTGCTGAAAACTTGCAGCTGATGGAAGAGATCGGGAAATGAGATAGTGCTCGTCCCTGCACAAAAAAACAAGTTGGGAGGTTGAACACGAGCAACAACATGTGTAGATAAGCTGAAGGGCGAGGTGCAAGGAATGAAAAAGAATGAAAAAGATGAGGGAAGATGGCCGGCCCTTTTTTCGAAATCTTGGAATGAACTAAAAGAAGGTGGAACGAAAATCGAAAAGTATTTCCAAAATCTAGCTAACTGAGTTCCCGATGTGGGTTGATGTGGGATATCCGATCACATTTTCGAAATTCCGAGCCCACCATTTCTCGTTTGAACTCAGATTCGAGCTAGTGTCAACTTCTAAGCTCAAGTGTGGAGCTAGAGAGAATTCGAAATGAGTGGAGCGGGCCGCACCAAATCGCATATCACACGGTCGCTTGCACATCATTCATGTGAAAATTTAGGCAATTTTTAATTAATTCGAGTAACTGAAGAGCTCTGAAAGGA
Source organism: Pristionchus exspectatus (assembly GCA_911812115.1). Classification (NCBI taxonomy): domain Eukaryota; kingdom Metazoa; phylum Nematoda; class Chromadorea; order Rhabditida; family Neodiplogasteridae; genus Pristionchus; species Pristionchus exspectatus. The sequence continues at coordinate 12,304,351 of OU461582.1, forward strand.
AGGCCAACTTTAACGATCTTATCAACATCGTATGGATCATACACTCAAATGCTTTGGTTGTGATGTGTTGGTGTTTTTAGTGAGAAAGTCAACAACATAAATGCTTGTAGGGGAAGGAGGAAGGAAAGTTTAACACGCACAACTGATGGAGAGTTCGCCTAAAACTGATGAAAAAATATGTTTGATTGTTCTAAAAGATTCAAAAATATTTCAGAATCTTTATCAAAAAATGCTAATAATGTAGTAATCAAATCTATCCAAATCGGTTTATTAGTTTTTACACATGGAGGAAACAATAATAATAAATACTAAAGGTGCACTGAATCAATTTCAAAAAGAGACATCGGAAGAATGAATTCGTTGAATGAATCCGAAATCGTTGAACCCTAGAATCCAACTGAAGATTTGTCCTCATGATATTCGGGCTGGAGAGGAATCGACATTGAATTCTCGCATGTTTGGAAGCGAGCGTAGAGTTCCTGTAATATTGGTTCAAAATATATTCAAAATATAAAAAAATCATTCTTAAAAATTCAAACACTTATAAACCGTTAATTCATTATTTGATCAGGACTTCCTACTACACTACACTTCCCCTAGGTCTTCCCCTAGGACTTGCTAGGACTAGGACTTGCTACACTTCCGGTCGAATATCATTGCAGATTCATTGAATCCAATTCAATTATTTGATTAGTCTGCTTCTTATTTGAGTAGATCAGATTCAAGGCAGCGAATTCCAGAATGTCTATCTGCTTCCGCTATTGTCAGCTTCCGCATTTTCTCAAGGTCAACCGGAAGTATAGAAGAGTGGAGACATTGTTCAAGCAGGACGTAGTGAAAAACGTCACGATAAGGCAAAGAATGGTCAATGCTCATTTTGGTTTTTGAGGTCCAGAATACATTGTGTTTTTGCCTTCAAAGAACATTGAGAATCTCAGGGCCTCACTGTTGATCGCCTTACGTGACTTCCTGTGTATACGAACTGGCCTTATGAGCAAATGAGCAAACAGATTATTAATAAAGAAATCGCTGCCCTGCAGTAGTGCGCGCGAATTGAGCTGATGTGTGTCGGATTCAATGCAGTGTGCAATATTAACATCTTTTTTTGCCTGAGATATCGGAAGAATGAATTCGTTGAATGAATTCGAAATGAATTCCGCTCACCATCATGACCGCATGTATCTCCCTCACTCTGGTCACGTAATCCTCCGCACACTTGGACTCATCTGCGTTCGTCGGACCGTCTGAATAAGGTGCTTGACATATATGGTAATCAGATATCGATAACTGACTCTTTTGCTCACCTCCTTCTGTTCCGGACGCTTTCGAAGCGGCCTTGTGGAATGTTTGACCGCCGGACCGAATGACCTGAAATGGGATAAATATTTTCAATTCAGGAGGATAGAGTTCAATGCAGCTCGTTAGCATGAAGGAATAAGCCTCATTTTGACTTGCTTGGTTTTTCACGTCATTCTGTGCCTAATTACACCGTTTCTGGTTATCATTTCGCTTAGTTCGTTCCTAGTACACTTCATCTATAATTAGTAAACAGCACCGAGTGTGCTCGAACATTGAACACTAGTAACAAACCAAAGGCTTCTGCATGACTTATTTGACGTTTGTTCCAGGGCCTTTCTTGTACTAACTCTACAGAAGGATCTCTTCGACTTCGAGGGGATTCTCATATCGAATTTCACCTCGTTAGGCAAAGGTGGAAATTATGAATGTTTGTCTTTCCTCCTCTTGTGATTCTGCACTTTTTTTCAGACGTAATCGGGGAAGAGAAAGAAAAATGAGTAGCAGTACAGGGGATGATCTTTTTGATGGACCGATTTCTCTTTGTCTGAATAGGAATGCAATAATAGCGATAGAACATATACGATGGTTTCCGTCGGCACCTGCGGATAATCTGCATTCCGATTTTGTTTGTCGCTGTTGAGAAAGCGGCAACTTGCAGCTGCGTGCTAATTCAAACACTTATTGTGGCAAAGCTATAAAAACTCATTTACAGAAGATGCATGAACAGTTGCAACTAACAAGGACGAAATAGTAAAATGTCTTCCATTTTTTACGCTCCTCGAATCCGCGTTTTTTTCAATTGACTATTCGAGTCATTAACTTCCATGAAGATAGAAGACTTTTTTTTTCTTCTTTATTCCCACCGTTCGGGTAGTTGTTGTTGAACAAAAAACATTAGATACAAAATATCCACTGCAAGCCAGACATTGTGAGAAAGTCACCAGACTGGAAAAGTGGCATGATCGGATTGGAATTGAGCGAATTTGTAGGCACATAGAATATCAGGGCTGTTATGGCATTTTATTCATTTCTGGGTCATAACCGCATGTGCCCGTGTAAGAGCACCGATATTCTCGAAAGCATATTGCAAATCTGAACTGAAGTCCTCCACGATTTTTCTCATTTGGAAATTCCAAATCCTTTTCATCTACGAATTTCCTGTCTCCAGCTATATATTGCTCTCTTGCACGCACCCCTAGAGAACTGCGTTAATACTTTGCTAAACTATTTTTTACGATGGCTACCGAACCTTCGGGTAGGTGTTGTGATGAGCGCGCTTCTCCCATCCGTCAGAGAAGGTCATCTGCAGAGAGTACGATAACACACCGGATCGAGAAGTGATTTTAAATCTTACTTGGGCAGCGGCTAGCGCGAGAGCGGAAACAAGGAAGACAAATGCAGATTGCATTACTGAAAATATAAATAAAGGTTGTAATGCAAAAAAGCGAGAATCTTATCACAAAGAAGGAAAGGGTTGTATCAGTCGGATTCTCTCATTCCTGGATGAAATATCTAATGAGCGTAATAGTGAGAAGAAGCCTATGTGCGTAAGAAAAAAGCAACGCGTTTATGCCTATGAATACTGCTCATTAACAAATACAGTGTTATAGAGAGGTCGGGTACAAAATGAGCTTATTGTCAAGAATGGGTGGAGACTACCAGCTTCTTGCAACTGAACATCATCAACATCATTAACAACAACATCAACATCAGAGGTTAAGAGGGGCGGAGCTAACTGCCCGAATTCTCCTATTCATCACGAAAAACTGTTTTAGTGTTTTGACAGTGAACATCATTTCGTAAATTAAAATTACTTTTTTAAAGTGCTTCCACAAAAGTCAGGAGTTTTTCAGGTTCACTTCATACTTTCATCTACATACTTTGATGTGCACCCACAGCAAGCTTCCAAGTGAATTTTCAGGCTGCGATCAGGTCAGGGGCAAGTTGGAATTGAGGAATCTTTTAATGTCGCGAATTATTTCCTATTATCGTGCGTTTCAAACACTCAGCAAACTCAATGTGCTGGTTAGCGCATTGATTGTCTGGGAGAGAGAGGAAGGGAAGAGGTAGGGCGGAGGAGAGCAGGTAGATCACTAGCCTCCTCCCGGCCTCTTCCTAACTCCGCCCATCGAACGGTAGTCAAAGGTCAACTATGAGTGGAACGGAAAATAATTTCACGATAGTAATTTGAATCAAATTTTTATCATGGTCAACTACCGTCAACTGGGAATAAAACGTTCCACAGACGATAATTTATCATATTTTATCATAAAACACAATAATGGCTCCCATTTCCGTCAGAGTTGATGAAATTGCACAATTTTTGGAATTTGGGCGTTTCAAGTGATAGTCTTTAAGACACAGATAAAAAGAAATAGTCAAAAACTCTAGAAAGTACAGTATCAAAAGCGTGGTGTGTGGTGTGATTTCGAGCCGCAGACTGCGTGTGACGTGCACCGGTGCAATTCTCAATTTGCCATTTTTCGCACTCGAGGCATTAAATTGATACATTTCGTCACCATTTCGTATTTCAACCGATAAACTGGCAAATTGAGAAGTGCACCGGTGCACGTCACACGCACTCTCCGGCTCGAAATCACACCACACACCACGCTTTTGATACTGTACTTTCTAGAATTTTTGACTATTTCTTTTTATCTGTGTCTTTAAGACCATCACTTGAAACGCCCAAACTCCAAAAATTGTGCAATTTCATCAACTCTGACGGAAATGGGAGCCATTATTGTGTTTTATGATAAAATATGATAAAATATCGTCTGTGGAACGTTTTATTCCCAGTTGACGGTACATCATGAAGATCACGGTCTAAAAGTTTTCGGTCTGTCAGGCAGATTTATGATGCTCAATATATTTCCATATGAAATATCGTAATTTGCGTTATTTTCCCGGAATGCTTCTCAAATCCAATTGTTGTTTTTCACTTGTTTGAATAAAACCTCCTTGATTGACCATTTTGCGTCACATGATCGATGGAACATAACGATGGGTATCCCAAACACATTTGAATGTTCAACGAGCGAATATCATGCGCTTCGAAAGTTGGAAAAAATTCCAAATGAAAGAAGCTTTTACATGTGTAGTTCGATTTTCAAAAACTGCTTGTTGCCCAACGAGTTTCCAACAAAATCATCGACGATAGGGGTACGATTAGGATCTCACAGAGACGTAGCTTCACTTTCATAACGGTAAATTGTGTATTTGTTACACGCTTTTAGAAACATAAACCCGACTCCTATGTTCTCTCGATCAATTTCCCACGAAACCGTAACATAATTGCAAAACGGTTTCAAAAAATCTGAAACCACCTCCCCGATCCGGCAGTCAGAATTAAAATAACGATGAGCTTCAGAAACATTATGTATTTCAACTTCCATTAATAGTCCCGCTCTTCAAACGGCATAGAATGTTATGTACATATTTGGGAATTCCAACTGTCTGGTTGAAAAACTTTGTTTGGAGATTTCGGCTCAGCAAAAAAAGATAACGATTCGGCTGCGTAATATGATTGAGCGGCCCTTTTCTCTGATAATTTCTCTCACTACCAGTTCCATTGCTTTTTCTGCTTCTCCCCTCTCTAACTCCCGTAGTTATGACTGGTTGGTTTATCGCAGCGCTAGAATGCATCGGTACTTTTTTATATACTGTTCTTATCATCCGAATCTGGTTGTGTGACGATTCGTATTTTAACACTCCCTTCTACACCTTCTTCATTACAACAGGTACTGTTGGGTAATTTCCAAGAAGGAATTATACATGTGTTTGCATTTTATGTTCAGGTGTGGGCGGTATTCTCTCCGTGCTATCTTTTATGGCCGGCACAATAGTGAATTTGACAGCTCCGTGGGCATGGGTACTCAAAGTGTGTTGGGTAAGTATAAATCTGTTCATTCATTCAAGGGTAAATTCATTCAGATCGTCAATCATGTGGGCGCGATTGGTTCGATGCTTGGAAAGTTGATTATATCCATCAATCGATACTCTGTCCTTCGTAGTTCGGATCTTGTGGAAAATGTTGGTTAGACTTTCACAACCCTGCATTGTGGACTTTTTGTTTCCCTACGATACAACTGAAAGCATACCAAATATCATTACAACTTAATTCCCTCTTTTCAGAAATGGTCTCGGTGGCATATATATCGTTTAGTAGCGCTGCAATACTTGATTCCCTGTACTTCTTCTACGAAAGTGCTATTCTTCGATTACAAATACGAAATGAGAAATGGAGTCGAAGTCGCCTACACTTTCACTGACGCTGGAATTGTGGTAAACGATTGAACCATGTGAACGAAAATTTTCATAATATTTTAGGCATCGAAAACTGTCACCACAGCCTATTACATTATCTATGTTGTACTCAGTGTTATCCTCATGATTCTAACCAGTAGATCTCTCATGAAACTAAGTGCAAAAGTTGGCGAAGTACGATTTTTTGGCAGAATACCGATCGTTCAAGGACATCACTTCAGGGAAACGCCAAACGTCAGATACTCCATCACCAACGAACAATGTTCATCATTGTATCACTCTGTGTATTCTCTCACGTTTTCAAAGCAGTACATCAGGTAATGATCCGCATCAATACTTTCTATCTCCTTCGCAGGCTGTTTGGGGTGTCACAACACTCATGGGCCAACCGCAAGTGGCAGATGCAATTTATCCATACGTGAGTAGTTGATTCCTTCTTGAAAATATATTCCCATCGCAAAGATCTCTCTCCAAATTGCAATCTCTCTCTCTATATTCCAGTATTCATATGTGAATGGACTGGCCACGTATACTGCTCCGGTCGTTCTTTTCGTCTGCTCTGCTAAAGTCCGACAACTGTTCCTTCGCCGACTTCGTGTCTACTCACCATCAGTAGACACAACCGGTTCAGCTCTTCACTCGAACTGCAACAATGGAGTAAATCGAATCTGAGCATTCTCAATTTCTTTCAAAAGCGACAAAATGAAATAAAGGTTTATCGTTGTTTCTTCTATAGAGTGCGAGAATGTAGTCGTCTTCTCCGAATCGGCGTTTCAATTAGATTGCTAGTCTCGCTCCCTTTCTCATCGCCACCCCCCCCCCCCGTCATGCGTGTCGAAGCCAAACTTACCCATTCCCGAGTGGCCCACCCCATCCGATTGGCAATAGCGGATCTCAAGTGATTTTGATTGGGGAAAGTAGGCGTCAGTAATCTCATAAGTTCTGTGCACAATGACGTCATTAATCATCACTCCGCCACTCCACGTCTGTTCCACGAAGCAATCAGCCACCTGAATTATGACCATTTTGCCTCGAACGCCTCGAACGGGACCGGAGTAGTCGATGTGGACTTGCTCTCACGATCTTTCTGCAATAGGCCATGATTGCAAGGGAACCTTCACTAGCGCCTTTGCTGCTTTAGCACATCTATCGCATTTGAGTACAGTATTATTCACCACGTTTTGTTTTTTCTTCTTATTTTTATATGGCCGTGGAAGTGCAGTCAACACGAAGGGTGAACGAATGAACTCTCCGCTCTGATGTCAAATGTCTAGATAATGCATGATAGTGCGAACATGGTATAGCCGAAATTTGTCCAATATAAATCATAAAATGAGTTTTCACTTTCCTCTTCCATCTTTGGCCACATTCCCATCGGATGTTTGCTCGATTGGATCTTCCGTTGTGGGAGGGGGATTTTGTTATTGTTGTTGTCAGCTTTCGCTCTCTCATTTCCCCACTGATTGGCTTCTCAATGTCGACACATTTATACATCAATGTGGTTCTACTCCTCAGTGTATATCCACTTTCTCTTCCGCAGAATCGCCGGACACGAACCCTTCGTTTCCGGGTACTCGCAGTCCATTCGACGACGCCATTCAGCAAGCGCCAGCTCGTATCTGCAATTACAGTTTCCGATCCGTTTCCAGCCGTTTCTTTCTGCCTACCTGTTGTTGATAAATGATTTTTTTTTAAATTGGCTCTATGTCTGACAAAGACAAGGTTGATTGAACTCACTTTCGTCTATTCATCAGCTGAACTACATGGTTCTCGTTCTGCCGAGTGTTGTCGTTAATGTGCTTGGCTGAAATTGATAAACAAGTGCGCATATTTATTGAGAATGAGAATAAGTATGACGGTGAGGTCAATAAATGTGGTGAAGAATATCTGAACGAAATGGAAAGTGACCTCTATGGAACGTGAACAGGTCTTCAACCAGCGAGAATTTGTACTCCGCTCGACACATCTCCCAACCCTGAACAAACGATGAGTGAATAATCTCGGAACTATGAATCTATTTCGGCTATAAAAGACTAGCACTCTGTTGCCGCAGTTATTGTTCTATACATTTCAAAAAGAAGAGTAGCTGAAGAGAAAGCGGATACAGACCAGCACATTGTTCGCCCTAATACGATAGGGAAATGCCTCATCATGAAACGGTACTGATGCGCGTCCTACGAAACGGGGCTCCCATGTAAAGCGAGAGTACCTGTGTAATGTTTGCAATCTGGGACTGAACATTTTCTCTGAAGTTCTGTATTTACCGGATTGGTCCTGGTACAACATTAGTGTATGTGAAATTCTCAGGCCGAGATAGCCATTCGAAACGGCCTAAAATTAGGAAAATTTAAGATCCTCAAAACGGTCAAACCATCCAATTCGTGAGCTCCGAATGCTGCACGTACATGAAAAACGTCAGCTTCCTTACGATTGAGCAGCTCTGACAGCTCCAATTTAGTGCGAGGTGCGCTTAAAATCGGCAAAAGTGGATTGTACGAACAAAATACTAATTGATCGCGTGATATACCTAAACTGATTGTAAACTTCGAATATCCTGAAGACGAGCACTTTCTTACTGCCTACTAGCAGCTCGCGCCTCGCTGCCTGAAGATAATACATTAGTTAAATTGGGAAACTCGAAAGAGAGAAGAATAAGCCATGACGGAATGCACAATAGACTTTATTCAAAATTGTATTCCTGAGCTTCAAAAAAAAACCTGAGACATTCGACGCTCGAATCCGTCCGAAAACAAGAGATCCACGTCGGAAAGTAGCAAAAATTCGGTACGGATGAACTGAAGAAAACCGGAAAATACAACAACAAAAATACTATTTTTATACAACAACAAAAATACTATTTCGTTGCTTGAGACACACCTGCCTCGCTACGTTTCTTGCCATGTTCATGGGGTAGTCTGCCACGTCTACTGTAGAGCGCTTTATCGCTCCATTTGAGCAAAGTGTCTGAATATTGGGGGATAAGAGTTCGAAATAGGAGATCTCGTCGCCTCTTTATTTCACTTGCTCTTTCGCCCGGTCGAGTGGCACTATCGAGATCAGCAAAAATATTGAACATCTTTGTACCTCATTGTGCTTCATTCTGTCCGCGATATGGCATCGGCCGATGTGATCTTTCTGCAATTTTCTTTACGTATTTTGAAATTTCAAGGCGATCGGTAAACCTTGTAAATAAAATGCACTTGAATCATGGTGATGCCATGGCGATCAATCAAAGATTGCATCTGTGAATTTTATTATAGCTATTTATAAATAATGATTATTCACAAATCGATGGGCGCATACAAACTGATTGAGGTCGTTGAGTACAATAGACAAGGCAATCGGCCCATTCCAATTGAGGAACTAAAACAGAACACTTTCATTAGCTGGAGGTTTGACCACCGAAGTACGGTCAGACCAAATACCTGCTCGGTAATATCATCGTTCAAATATTCTGCGCTCATGTGAAGAATTAGCGTGATTCTATCCTTGCCTATTTCACTCGTCGGTCTGAATTAACGGGCTAATCTAATCATGAGAGGGGATAGCTCACTGAATCACATTGTCCATTACGCACCATCTCTCGCGATCCGGTAACAAGTGAACACCGGTTAGTTGACTAAAAGAGATTATGAAATGAATACGCAGTCTCAGCAAGACTGTATGATAACATGATCCAGACAAGCTCATACTCATACAAGAACAATTCAAAACTGACGGAATTTTGGGGTACAAGTAGTCATAGGTGTAGACGCATCCCCAATGTACGAAATGAATCGTAAACGGAAGGAGAATCCATTTCGAGAACAGAACTCGAGATATGAAGAAAGAACAAATTATAGATAGTCGTGGTTTCGCAGACATTTGCCGAGAGGGGCGAGAATAGACGACGGAAAAGTCTCTCAAGAGCAACGAAAAGGAACGGGGCTCGAAATTGAACGATCTTTGATGCATAAGATCCCTAGATAGATTTGTGACCACGCAGATCGAAAAAAAGATTTTATCGCCACCTCGCTGCCTCTCCAGTGTTCACGCCATTCGAAGGAAAGGTTTTACTTTTATGTTTTCTATATTTTTTTACGTTTCGAACTGCTCAAAAATTTACTTGTGAAGTCTTCTGCGTTTCGCTTGTCCAGCTGAACAATTTTTATTCCCACCTTCTATAATATTATCTCGATTCAATCCCGTTACGTTCCCTTTCTAATCTATCATGCGATCGGCTAAAGCACGTTCAGGAATGATTTTTGAGAGGCGAGACGTCTACAGAGAAGAAAGTCAGCGGATCTGATAGCATTCTTTACTCTTTTTTGGTTGTTCCACATTTTTTTGAGCTTCAGTTTGTTTTACAAAGCAGTTCACATTTCAAATACTGATGATCAGTGTAAATTTCAAAGTAACAATTAGATCCTACTCAGTCAGATCAGTTTATTCATCATTTGCACCGGTTCATTCTCATAAAAAAATAACAAATGCAGCGATCCTCTATCCTACTCCTCCTTGAAGAACCACATTATTCTTCTGAGAATGGCAGGGCAGGATCCCTTCGTTTCCGGATATTCCTCATCCATTCGACGATAGAATCCCGCCAGTGCTCGCTCGTATCTCAAAATACGAAGTATTTATTGTTTGCCGCTTTTTCATATGAAAAAATCTAGGACTGCAACCCACTTGAGCCGGTTCATCAGCTGAATCTTATGGTTTTCGTTTCGCCGATCGGGATCGTTCACTCGTTTTCCTAACAAAAATACAATGAGGTTTGCAATTCGAAGGTGATAGGGAAACCTCTATGGAACGTGAATAGATCTTCTACCAGTGTGAATTCGTAGCCAGCTCGGCACATTTCCCAACCCTGAAAGGAGTTATACAGTATGCAAATTCCATTTCCTGAAAAGTTAGCATTGTGATCAATGCTGAAAAAAGTAATAAAATAGCTCACTAGTACGCTGTTAGCTCGATATCGATAGGGAAAGGCCTCATCATGAAACGGCACTGACGAGCGACTTACGAAGCGAGGTTCCCATGTGTAGCGAGAATATCTGTAAAAAATAAAATATGCCATGATGTTCACAAGTTTTCACCTACCGTATCGGCGCAGCCGCCACATTGGTGTGAGTGAAGTTCTCAGGCTTGGAGAACCAGAGGGAAGTGCCTGAAGCACGCAATATTCTATTTGATCTTTTCGTAATTTGCCTCACCGGCCAAACCATGAGCTCCGAAGGCTGCGTGAACATGGAACACATCGGCGTCTCCACTGTTCATCAGCTGCGATAGTTCCCATTTAGTGCGAGGAGTACTGAAAGAATCTCAACAATAATACAATTGTTTGGTCGCAATCATACCTTGTCTGATTGTAGACTTCGAAGATTCTGAATACGAGCGCTTTTTTGTCACTTTCTTTCAGCTCCCGTCTGGCTACCTTCAAACATCGATTTAGTTACGTAGTGTTGGACAATCTTGCATATTCAGAGATACGCAAACGAATAAATCAGCAAACATTTAACCTCAGACATCCTTCGCTCAAAACCTCCCGAAAATAAGAGGTCAACGTCGGAGAGGAGTAGGAATTCGGTCCGAATGTACTGCAATGGTATAAGAGTGGCATTGCTTGAAAGGATATGATATACCTGCCTTGCAACATTCCTTGCCATGTTCATAGGGTAGTCGGCAACGTCCATTAATGAGCGTTTCATGACTATTTTTGAGCAAAGCGTCTGAGTGTTTGGAGAAAACAAGCTCTTCACTGCGTCATTATGGCACCGTTCCAAGCTATCTTTCTAAAGATTTTAAGAAGTTGGAATTAAAACTTTATTTACAAAACCTTGTAAATGAAGTGCACTTGAACCATGTCAAATCGATGGCGTGCGATAAGTGATTGGATCTGACAAATATTTGTTCGAAAGAAAATCTTGATCCTAAACTCACAAAAAGAACTGTACATCCAAACCTTCTGACGTCATTGAGCACAATAGTCAAGGCGATTGGCCCAGACCAGTTGTGGAACTGAAGTTTTTTTTCTGCGGGAAAGATCTTCCCATAAACACTTACGTGTTCGGCTATATCCTCACTCAGATAGTCTGAGCTCATGTGAAGAATCAGAGTTATTCTATCGCTTTTGATTCGGCGAGAGGGTCTGAGTATCGTATGCATGAACAGTAGTTGTATAGATGTAGTCTTACTGTATAACATTATCCATGACGCACCATTTCTCACGATCGGGTAGTAAATGCTCACCAGCTAGTTGACTGAACGAATAATTCTTCTAAGACATAACACTTTTTTTTTAGCTTACGGTGCTTCAGGATTGAAGTAGTCATAGTAGTAGACACAAGTCCATTGTACGGAGTAGAAGATAAAAGGAAGAAAGATCCATCGTGAGAACAGAATTCGAGAGACGAAAAATGAGCAAGTTATGCATATTCGTGATGATGACATTTGGCTGAGAGTGGAAGCGGGGGTGTGCGAAAAATTGCGCCGCTAGAGAAAAACGGTCCAGATCTTTGAGTGGGAGAGATAGATCTTTGAAGCTGAGAGAAGAGATTTCAAGATCTTACTAAAGATTTGAGCTGCGCTTCCTAAACTTGAAGGTTTATCCAAGTCGAGAGATTTTTTCCAGTTGAAGGCCAACGCTAGGTGGGGCCCGGCGCCCAAAGGAATTTGTAAAAAAAATCACTATGGCATTTTCATAACGAATCAGGCTTACTCGAGCCGAATATCCAACAATTTCAAGTTGCTTAGTCCACATAATAAAATTAGCTATCTGATTTCCATTTTCGTTTGGTGATAGTGAGTATAACGGTTACCATTATCACATAAATTGGCCAGCGCTGGTTGACCAAGAACTGTACCTCAGGCTTTTTCAGTGAATCTTTTTCCTTAGCTTCGGCATTTTTCGATGAGCATATTCTTTCGCCCGTTTTGACTGAAGAGAGATTGAAAGAGAGCATGCAAATGAAGAGGGCAGCGCCGCTGCTCTCTTATCTCGTACATCTCCGATAAACTTCTCGGAAGGAGCACCAATAAGAATTGTTTGCTAGGGAGAAAAGGCAATGAGAAATATGAAAAGCGCTCTCATTAGAAGGAGCGCTAGTGTACGCCCCCAAGTTTTCTGCTTTCTGCAAGTTTTATCCAAGTTGAAATTCTGCTTGGATCCAACTTGGGATCATGAGGTCGGGGTACTGTACTTGGAGTCAACTTGCAAACCCCTTTTTGCTTGGGTCCAAGCTGGGATATGTTTTCGAAGAGGGATATGTTTTCGAAAAAATGCTGTAAAGGGTCCACAATTTGAGCATCAACGCTGATTTGTGACGCTTCCTGCAAATAGCAGAGTTAGATCGGAATGGGTTTGAGGAGATTTTTATTGAAGCGCATGGCATTTTGCAATCGTTTAAAACGAAAAATTGAAGCTAAAAAACCATCAACATTCAACGTCATTGTTCTGTGCAGCCGTATACAAGTATAGGTGCATCTTATAATTGAAAGTAGGGAGGCGAGCTTACACTTTTCCGCTGAGAGCCATTAGGCCAAAGATCTCAAACACTTTCAATGGAAAGTGTGGCTATCATCTTTCGCGATCTAGCAATCTTGCGAGAACCTGAAAAAAACGCAAAATCGTTTTTCTGCGAATGTGTAAGATGCGGCAATCATAAACACACATATAAATTCCAGAACATGACGTAATTCACTGTTCAATATGAATATATCGCTGTCTTACTGATGTTAAGAGGCCGTTCGCCTAAGAATCGGACAAATCTGAAGGACAAATATGAGAGCTAAAAAATTTCGATTCTCTGAAACCATGTGATTTGGGGTTCTCGAGGGTGCTGATGACGATGGACATTTTCATTTTTCATGTCGACGTCCCATTGGCTCCAGATGGCGTCACGTCGAAAACAGATTTTCGAGGTTTTCTCAGTTACCAGAAGAGCTAAAATTAGGAGAGTTTGGCTACCGGGGTAAAATTACATGCCGATCACGGCTGATCACTTCATTTTTCATGAATTACAAAAATAATGTTATATAAAGGAAGTTCTCACAGAGTTAATTGCGCTCGGAGAAAGTACCATAGATCGGACCGGCATGATGCAAGGATTCCAAATATGTTTTTAAATTTTCATTCCTGCATGCAAATAAGGTTTTATGCAAAAGATAGTTTACTTTCTTGTAAGTAAATTGTGCCATCCTTCCACTTGTTGACTTCCGAACCCTTGATCTACCCGAGTCTCTCTACCTTGACCTTTTCCCTCTCTCTGTGCTCTCTCTATTCCCCATGCTCTCTCGCCTCATTCGGGAAGGAGAGACGGATCGATACGGACGCTCTTCTGGTAACTGAGAAAACCTCGAAAATCTGTTTTCGACGTGACGCCATCTGGAGCCAATGGGACGTCGACATGAAAAATGAAAATGTCCATCGTCATCAGCACCCTCGAGAACCCCAAATCACATGGTTTCAGAGAATCGAAATTTTTTAGCTGTGCCAACTCTTGTTCGATTCCTACGCAAACGGCCTCTTAAAGATGCTTCGAAGCGGAAATTTGAATCAATTAATTCTTTCTGGTGTCCTGCATTCTTACAGAATATCTTTGTTCTTTGAAGTATTGCATCTACCGATCTTCTCAAACGCACAGGGTTCACTCTTCCTTCTTCGAAACACCGCGCAGAACTTACGCGAACTGTTGTTGGCCAATGTTGACACGATATTGAATGTGAACACGGGTATACATTTTGTCCTCTGCCTTCGCAAAGCAATACACTCAGTTACGTGGAGCAATCTCACTATTTGCACGTCGCATGGCTTATCACTGGTCCTACTCTGCCTTTGCCAAGCTGCGCATTACACCAACGCATTCTATTTACCATTGAAGATAAGAAACAGCGCCGCTTTCCGCGAGTGGTGTCTCTTGTTTTCTCTTCATTTCGTCTCGCTTTGTACCCGGCCTTACAAACCAAGCTTGGTCGTTTCTTGGTGACTGTAAAATCGATTTGATTGTGGGAACAACTTTTGGTGTTGCAAATATGCGACTTCCAGCCTTCCACGAGCCTCGTATCTGCGGAATCCGAGCTGTGGTTAAATGTTTCATCATTTTCGACTGAAAAGCATTCTTGTTTTTAGAGTGCTTCGTTTATATTGCTACTCATTAGTACATTGTTATCTATTGTTCAACAAATCGCGTTAACTGATTGCGATTTCCCGATAGCAATTTCATCTCAGGTAACGTATTTTTATTCAGATCTACATGCTCTCCAACTAAACTGTAGTATCCAACTAAACATCCTATTAAAAACTACAGAAAAAAGTATGAACTAAAATGTAGAGGCTCATTCTTGATTCAAATTTTAGTTCAAAACATATAAAAAGGTTTTCTCAGTGGGCAAGTTTCATGAACGCTCTTGTCGGAACTGTTGCTTTTTATATGGTAAGTTTTAAAAAAAAATTTTAAAAAAAATTTACCTTTTAGGCCATTTCTGATCGGAGTGAGAAATTGATGTACCTCGTGATACTGCTCACTGTAACACACCTTTTGTAATGATTTTCCTGAGACTCACTGTCTTTTAGTTGTTCGGTATGCTGCAATCGATTCTCGTCGCCGTTATCGCTTTTTCCACTATCGCCGAGTCGGAAACATGCATCTCTCGCCAAATAAGGTGAGAAATTTAGAATATCGTAACTGTTCTTTTTCACTATTACTGGCCTCTGTTACGGTAGAAGGAACCATGAAATTAGAAAACTTTCAAAAATGAAGAATGGCGACAACTTTGAGGATTGTTTGAAAAAAAGGAAATAAAATGATTCCAAAAAATGTCAGATCATGGGATGCTACTTGCTATGAGTCAAAAGCGTGTCATTTCTTTACGAACCAAGTGGAGATTGTTCACGGCGGTACTTTAAACGGAGGTGCGTTGAATACGAAGAAGAAAACACAAAAGGGAAATTTTCAGTAATTGTTGAGTACGCCACTCTTCTTGGAGCATTCGCTGTTGCTTTGATCCTAGTGTATATTTTGGCCATATTTTCCCACTTTACGGTACTCAAATCATTTCGCGAATGGAGGTTAATGTCCTTTTTAGCTGAGTATAATTTATGTCTTAATTTCAGAAAAGAAACAGTAATCGATGATGCATCAGCTATCAATAAAAGCAAAGCTCGAAAAGCGATAAACTTCATTCAGTGAATTGGCTTGATAACGAACATTGATTGGATGAACAAGAATGAATAAAAAAAGAGATGAATAGAGCAAAACACGACATTACGTGTCACTCACACACTGGGAGTACATCTCTTTTCCGTTAATGTCGTGTTCTCATAGTTTTCCTTGGCTTATGGTAATTGCCCTTCTAATATCAAGAGAACGTAAAGATTACTGCATAGTATCTGATCATCGAACGTTTTCACACCATCCAATCCCATTCTCGAAATTATTTATCTTCTCCGATCTGATCATCATTACACATTCTAGATCGTGTGCAATCTGGTGCGTATGGTGACAGAGTAAACGACGCTTGTCATCCATCTCGATTCCAACGGAAGCGGCTTCTTCCTCCGTACCATCGACAACAATCCTTCTCTGAAAACCGCAATTAACAGCAATTGCATGTTGTTTTCTACAGTCAATCGAATGGTGAAAAGTGATGAATTCATCCCACCTGTAGTCTTTCATCATGAGCATCATGATCACGGCGTCCCATGCAGGGAAGCACGAAGCGAGCACGACACTCGCAGTATCCATGAATACGGGCAGTTTGAAGAAGGCCAGATTGATGACGCAAAAGTAGGGAATGTACACGAACACGAGAGGAACCAACGTCTGCAATTCACATCCTTCATTATCCACTTTGAATGAATTGTCAACCTGCGCACAGACAATGACGAACAACTTGAGCTGCAGACTTCTCGCTTGTTTGGAGATCTTCTGCTTCTCTCGAATGATCCAGTAGAATGTGAGACCTCCGAGCGTGGCGGCGACGGTGAATGAGATGACCATTATGGCATCCAGAGTGAGCATGACGATAAAGAGACGACGATGGAATATGTTGTCTGCCTGAGTGATAGACAAATGATCAACAGCTTCAACAGCACGTGCAATTACCCAATAATCGAAGATGATCCATCCATCTTCAATTGCCTTTCCCAGCCGCCTTCCCGACTCGGCAATTATCAATTTCGTGCCGGGCTCTTCGCGATCTCCGTCAGTACCATAGAACGCGAGTGTGTACCTACAACGAGCATTAACTCATATCAGAAGAGAAATGGCTGCTGACCAAGCAGTGAAAGCTGCCACTGGATACATGGTGAGCAATGCGATGAATCTCTTGGAGGAAAAGAGATGGATAAGATGAGGATATCGAATGGACCAGAAACGATAGAGGAAATGAATGATCATCAGTGCGAATGGAACTGTGAAACAGGCACAGAAGATGCTGTTCGCGCTCTGAATCGTCATTTTTTTCACTTACAAATTTATAATAATATCACTTTGTTCTCCAAGGCTGTTCCGACGCCGAATGTTGTGTCCACTATCAGCACGATCTAAACCGAATTGATAAAAAATGAATTGAGGTTTTTTAAAAAAAAAGTCATACTGGTTGGACGGCGGCATGAACGATGGTTAGAAAAACGTCAAATGCGGCCAAGACTGCTTGGAGATATTTGTAAGAGCCAATAGATTTTCTCGAGAAGCGGCAAATCGCATAAAGAAGAAGCAGATTCAGCAAGACACCGCTGACTTAAAAATTGGAACACCTAACGATTTAGAGCTGATCGCTCACCGGTATTGCAACGCTCCAGTAGGAAAGCCATCACAAATCTTATGTGTATCACTCTCGGGCAAGCGATGTTGACGCGTCGTCAAAGGTTGTTGGATATTCTTTTCCTCGAAAAATGACGGCGTTTTCTTACGCACGAGATACGCAGAACTCATAACAACTATGGTACGGTATCGAATAACATATCATTGGCCACACGAGAAATACAGTTTATCAATGTTGGAACTAAATAGTGTTAGTTGATAGCATGAGGTTATGAGTCTCCATGATGTTTCCATTCTTTTAACTATATCAGTGGGTAGGTCAACGACCGTTCAGTGGTAATGGTTTATCATAGAAGTGAGAGAAGAGCCGACGGCTCAGAGAAAGAGGGAGAGAGAGAAAAGGAGAGCCCCCTCCCCAGTGTATCGGCTAGAACCGATACACTGGTGAGGGGGGCACAAAAGGTGGAATCGGCGACGAGTACACAAGAGAGCCTATCGGATGAAATGGATAAAGGTTCCAAGACATCCCGGGGGCGTCAGTTCCGTTGACGGCCTTATAACTCAACGCGTCTGTGACTAGACTACTCAAATGCTCGAGGTGCAGGAGGGGTGATGGATGTGATCAATATACTGTGAAATATGGAGCACTAGTCTCGGACATGGAGAAAAGCGATCAAAAGGATGGGAGCATTCTATTAGAAGAAGCGTGGGTTTCCGTTGTAGTCAATCAACACACTAGCTACTACAATGAGATCTCGTTAGCTCACAACGAAATGAAAGAGGGATGTCAGCCAACAAATGCAGGTCCTACTCGTGACAAATGCAGATGCACGTTCGAGTTGGAGATGGTAAACGACTCCGACATCATCAAATATTTCGATTATTACTATTCTGTATGAAAATATTCAAATGTAATATTGGCCCAGAAACACTGCAGTCAATGGAAATTTTTTACGTTTCTTCATTCGCATGTTCTCAAATACGACTTCGGGTCTCCCAGAAGTTCGGTCAAAAATAACGATACGGCCCAATTGAAAGTGAAGTTCGATAAAACAAAGTTGCCGCGTTTAGAAAACGAATAAAAAAAATGCGCGTATTCGTTTTCTAAATGATGCTTTTCGAATGCGATAAACGTAAAAAAAAAAATTCGATAATGGAAAAAAGCACTGTAAAGAGTATGTAAAAGAGTTCGAATCACAGCAAAGGGGATCGTTCACAGCTCCCATACTCGTTTCAAATCGTTAAAATACAGATCTTTCTCTTCGTTTCGCGGTGGAATGGTCACACTCATCCGATGGATTGCATATCCAGAGCGCCTGAGAACCCAAATTAATTTACATAGACCATTCTTCGTTACCTCAATATCGGCAGAATCTTGCCTGCATTTCGTCTCAGTCTCGGGTGGTTGTGGATTAGTCGAATGTTGAGCAGAACTCCACTGATTAGTGAGTTCTCAACGGACAAACGGGATCATACTCGAGAATTTTAGTTGGCTCACGATCATGAAGAATGCTTCAAGAATTCCCCAATTGAAGGAGTGCAGATGACATTCATCTGATCCTCTTCCCATGCAGACTGTAACAAAGACGAAGCCAGCTGAGGACTGGAATATGATGGAATAGAATCGATTTCGTCGATACAAGTACCTTCAATAAGAAAGCTATAAGAAGAGCGGGTTGCATCGCTGAAGCCATGTCTGCTGACTCCTTTACCTGAAAAAAAGAATCAAGAATCAAGAATTGAAGAAAGAGGAAACACCAGTGAGGGCATTCAATGATACATTGCAAAAAGTAAACAACGGATCGTTATTTAGTTCGAAAAGTTTTGAACGAATGAAATAACTAAATAATATCAAACCTGGTACCGTGCATTCAGTGACCTGATGCCAAACGATTCCATGTCTTTTTTTCGACAATATTTCATAGCGACTGTGTTTACCTGGTATGTATTATCTTGATTGATCGATGCAAAAGACTTTGAGATGCACACTGTGCAAAAGAAAACACGTTATTCAATACAAAATAGTGCAAAAGTAAACTGGTAGTATAAACAAGGGAAATAAATAAAACTGGAGCAGAACAATGATGGCCAGAAAGTCGAGTGTCCCGAAAATAATACCGCAAAGAACGAGCGAAGTTCCTTCAAAGGAAAATTGTTTGAACGTCAAGATATCAAAAAAAATGCACCGAAGGTAACACAGGCAAATAGTGTCGCAGCTCCAATAGTCATTGCAAGCAGTGGCAAGATTGTTCGTTTGGACATTGCGGTCTCATCGTGATATCTCTGTGGATTGGCAGCAGACGCGGCTCGTTCCAATCCAATCAAAATCTCCATTGAAGTGGCGATTAATATGGCTGCGACGCCGATTCTCATCACATGAATACGAACGGCTGAAAGCAATGACTACTCTATGGATGGTTAAATTCCAACTACAAATGAATCCAGAGTCGGTCGTATGAAGTATAGAAATAACACACGAGGATCGACGGTCGACTGGGGCAGATATCCATGTGCTGAGAAGAATGACAATGCGCTCACTGCGACGTGAGAGGTGAACAGAACGATAAAGGACAACGACCAAATAGTGAACAGAAATCTGTAATTTTTTTCATTTTCTTTTATTTTTTTACATTTTTCGAAAATGCAATCAAAAATGCAATCGGCCTACCGGCAGTTTGCGTGCAGATGAGTCGATTGAATGACGCAGAAAGCAAAGAGACAGCAGACGACTGCGCCAAGATTCGCGAGAGTTAGTGTTGTTGCAAGAATTGGAACGTCATTGAGAAATTTAATGACGGTCGAAGACATGGCGGGAAGAAGATTGTGTGTAAGTCTGCTTGCTCGAAGAACAAGTTGCTGTCACAAGGCGTAATCGCGTGACTTTTGTAATGAGATGCCTTGAGTGCCATATTTATACTAGTTATCGTGGAGAATAAGAATACAAAACGTCAAAAATCAATTGCCGACTACGAACACAGTATTTCTGCTTGCAGGAAGAAACGAGCTATTTAGTATTTCCCATATGAAGCCGTTTGCAAGAGAGTGTGCACATCCGAACGAACGGGGTTGGCACAGCTCAAAGATATCGATTCTCTGAAGCGATGTGTTTTGGGGTTCTCATGAGTGCTGATGACAATCGGCATACGGTTATTACCATCAGCTCTATGTGGAGTATGGGCAATACGAGCCTCATAAAAACTTCATGTTCTAACAATTTTTCATGAGGCTAATAAAACTTATAGTTAGGCCCCACAAGCCCCGCCCACTTTCTTCTGACATTATTTCGCCAAAAAGCGAGAAAGGAAAAACAAAATTCATTCTGAACCAAATAGGACGTTTGATAGCGCGATGGTTAGCCCTTACCATCCCCTTTCGATTAAGCACTGCCCAAAATGTGCACATCATCACTAATTATATCAAATTTGCATATAATAGAAGGGAAGAGGTCGTTTTGACGGGTTGCAGTGTGAAAGTTTTGTTTGGGCAGTATTTTTCTGACTAATTCGAATATTTTAGGAATTTTAGGGAAAATAGATTTTTAGCATTTCTCCCAGGCAAAATCGGCCATCTGCGTTGTGGCCCCTACTCATAGTGCTTACATGTTCGCGGCTGCATTGATTTTTTAAAAGAAATATTCCATTTTGTGGAAAATATCTATATTATCTATGTATCAAGATTCTTCCTAGCATCATACACACAGAATCGCTGATAGGCACACTCTCCTTCGATCTTTAGCCTTATCTCACTGGTCATCCAAAGATGATTCTGCTCAGTGCGACTTAGCGGCGAGAAGGTGAAAGAGTACGGGAATCGAGGAGAGTGCTCGTAATCTCTTTATCAGTGACCGAATGAAGATCGCATCGTTGCTTCACTCGCATCCCCGACCTCGGCCGAGATGAGGTTGCTGGTATTAGTGGTGAGTATTCTTGCGAATATTTGTTTGGTACTTTTTTATCCTTTATTTAAAAAAAACGCTTATAAGCAACACAGTAATTGACAAACAACAAGCATACGCTTCATTCTTTCAAACTTGAAATTGGTACTAAATGAGTAGATTGATTACTCTGAGGACCTTGAAAACAACTGTGAAGTCTCTAATTGTCTTTTTTGAGGCGTTCGCCACACTGGCTGCGGCCGTGCCCGACATGTTCATGGGTAGAAGGAGAGGAGGATTCACCAGCCATCTACTGGAGAATGTAAGAGTTTGCTCCGAATTTTATATGGAATTACGGTCAATATGACAAAATATGAACCGTTTGAGACAAGTTGAGACAACTTGTCTCAACTTTCCATAAAACAAAGATTGCGGAGCGGTGGGTGTATGAATTTCGCTGAGATTTTCAGTGAATATTCACTTCTTGTTCCCCGAGAGCTGGACGATCTTAAAAATTCGAAAATCGAATTCATTGGAGCACGCAAGTGGTGTTAGGGAATCCTGAGACAACTTGAGACAACTTGTCTCAACTTTCCATAACACAAAGATTACGTGGCGATGGCTGAACGAAATTGGCTGAAATTTTCAGGAAAAAAATAATTTTTCATGCCCTAAAATCTGGACGATCTTGAAATGTTAAAATTGGAAAATTTCAGCCAATTTCGTTCAGCCATCGCCACGTAATCTTTGTGTTATGGAAAGTTGAGACAAATTGTCTCAAGTTGTCTCAGGATTTCATAAGGATTTTGATTTTCGAATTTTCAAGGTCGTCCAGCTTTCGGGGAACAAGAAGTGAATATTCACTGAAAATTTCAGCGAAATTCATACACCCAACGCTCCGCAATCTTTGTTTTATCGAAAGTTGAGACAACTTGTCAAACGGTTCATATTTTGTCATATTGACTGTATTTCACAAAACAGATCAGTTTACACACAGAAATATTGAGGAGAAATGATGCGTATTCTGTTCAATTAAAGCGCATCGTCGATCCCTCCGAGCTTGCCGCGACCGGAGGAGATACGTTCACACAGAAGCTGGACCACTTTGACTCCTCCAACACCGCCACGTGGTCTCAGGTATGTATCTTGATTAGCTCTTCGCTCTCCTCTCGAGGTCATTATCTGAGTGATCGATGGGAGAGCATTCCGAATTGCCAACATTAAATCGATTTGATCAACAACAATACAGATAAGAGTAGGGAGGTAAAAAAGAAGATGTCATTTTTGTATGTTGCGCTGATTATTAACAACACAAGAACATTGACGGGCCTTCAAATTACGGAAGATATTCATTCCGCCTTTCCAGCGCTACTGGTACAACCACGCATACGACACAGCCAACTCGAAAGTCAACTTCCTGTACCTGTCCGGAGAGGTGCGTTTGGGCGATGCAAACACGGTTTGGGAAAATGGCTTCACCTGCTTTACAAAACTCTACGTTTGTGATAGGTCCACTCAAAACAACCTTTGGACTCTTGGCGATAATTGGCGGTAAAAAATGCCAAACTAAACTTCACCAGTTTCGGTTTCTGGAAGTAGGATAATAACCAGAAAACAGATTCGAAACGAATCAAGCGCCAAAATAAGAATGTATCGAAGCTTTCGCATGAAGCCGTGCCCGGCCTTACCTGTGTACACCACCAGGTGTGATTGTTCCATGACAACTGCCTTGATTGTGGAAGCAACTTTACCTCTAGCATTTCGTATTTCGCAGCAAGACGGCAGTCTCGGCTTCATCGTTGGTCTATCGCAAGCGCCCGTTTACTACGCACAGCAACTCAATGCGGATCTGTACACGCTCGAGCATCGATTCTACGGAAAGTCGCATCCGACCAAGTGAGATTCGTTATCTAGAGTTGAATTTATTGAGCTGGAGTGAATTCTTAGCTCTTTTCGATGAAAGAGTGCGCTAAAAAGAGACGAAGACATTGTCAGGGACACCTCGGTGGAGAACCTCCGGTTCCTCTCCTCCCAGCAAGCCATCGAGGACATTGCGGACTTTGTGCGCAAGATCAGCTCGGACAAGGGCGGCGACCAGAAGTGGATCATTATCGGAGGATCATATGCGGGTCAGCAAATTGAATCTCCGTGATCTCACTATTGATTGATTCAAGTTACATGATTTCGTCACTAAAAATATCAGAAAATTGAGGATGGTCAATGATTTACAGGCGCCCTCTCCTCTTGGGTACGTCTGAAGCATCCCGAGCTGTTCGTCGGATCCATCGCATCGTCCGGACCCGTGCTCGCACAACTCGACTTCTACGGTAAACTCTTTGATTTATGCTCTCGTCTTCCTTCTACTCGCCTCAGAATTAGGGCTGTCAGGGTGAAGAATCCGTCTCTTCATTCCTCGCACTCTCTCGTCACTCTGACCGGTGAGAGAGTGCTTGGAATGAAGAGACGGATTCTTCACCCTGACAGCCCTACTCAGAATTGCGCTTCGGAACTGATGTAGTGAAAATGTCCTTTCCAGGATATCTGCAGACCGTCGACAAGGACTTCAAGGAGCACGGCGGACTCTGCTACGATCAGGTTGGCATCTCAACAAACCTCCATATCCCTTGACAGACATCACTCGAAGAGATCTTCGCCATACTCTTCTTCAATATCTCTGAACTCGGCTCTATTCTTATTAGTCATATCCACCTATTCCCATCGCTTGCCGTGGACACACATCTACCTTTTTTGCCTCTACCTAAACATTTTTAGATCAGCAAAGGACTGACCGAGGCTAACACGCTCTGGCAAACGGCCGAGGGAAGAGCGACTTTGACCCAGAAGTTCAAGTACGTCAACCCACGAGTACTCTGCCCTGACCGCTCACTTTCATAAATGACGAGAAAGCGGGCTAAATGCGAATAGTCATCTGATGCCATTATAATCCGCGCTGAAATCTGGGCCCAAGTCCAAGAGATTGCTTGGAGAACCAAATTTTGCACATTCTTTACGACTCTCTTATCGGGCTGAGAACGCGAGAGAGTATGGGTGAGGAAGAGAATCAGACATAGTGATCGACGATGATACTGATAACAGTCTCATGACGGGCATGCAGGATTAAGCCGCCTCTTTCCGCGTACGATGATCTCACTGATATGGACAGGGACGTCTTCTTCAGTTATCTCATTGTGAGTTTGAAGACGAAATGTTCAGGGAGTAAATTCAAACTACAGATCATTCGTTATCTGAATGCTAGTAAAAAGAGACAAGAAAACGATGTTTGAGATAACAATTAGATATTCTGAAGTACTCGTAGAAAAAGATGAACTGAACAAAAAAAAATGTCAAAACAAAAACAAACATAACATTTTTAGAACCAATTCGAGGGTGCCGCCCAGTACAATCAGCCGCCCATCAACACTGTGTGCAAGGTAATAAAATATTTTTTATTAATTATGTTTTTATTATTCAAAGATGTTATAACATGATAAATCATCATGTCATGATTCAGGAGTTCACCATTCACGGCGACTCTGAGGACCCCCTGGATGCGTTTACGACTCTTGTGCCCTTCGCCGTACGTATCATAGTTTCTGATCATCGAAATGATCTTTGATCTGTGTCAGGTAAACGTCAACTTCACCGCCAGCGTCGAGGAGTTCAGAAGCACCGCATTCGTCGGGGACAGTAGGCTACTTATTTCATTTCACGATTATAATCTTTCAAAATGATTTTTTTTGGTGGAAAATCGTGTTTTCAGTCTCGACCCGTCTTTGGATCTACCAGACGTGCGCCGAGTTCGGTTACTTCCAGTCGACGAACAGAGGCACCAACGTCTTCGGACAGACCCAGTCGTCCAAGTGAGCTATTCACACCTCTCTCAACCTCTTTCCAACCTCTTACAATTTATCAAATTTGTGAGAAAATTGACAATTTTTAAGCAGGAGAAAAAGTGGGAGAATGACATTTTCGAATCTCAGCTCCTTCATCGAGTATTGCGTGCAACTCTTCGGCATCGACGCCGATCAGATTCAGAAGAATATCGACTACACGAATCTCTATTATGGAGAGAGGGATTACTATGCGGTGAGGAGGCGAACATGTTATTCATCGATGTCGTCTGTTTCTTTCCGCTTTTTTTGTCGAGCTTCTTGATGATTAGTGCTCTTAATACGAGTCACCGCAATGCGTGAAATAATGAGACGTCAGTCCGTATTTCGAGGAAGGCGAATAAGAAATTAGTGATTTGTCTTGCAGGGAACCAACGTCGTCTTCGGTCACGGAACGCAGGACCCGTGGAGTTTCCTCGCGAAGAAGGACGACTCGAGACACGAGAGTGTCGTCATCTTGGAGGTTGAGGGTGAGGATGTTATCTTGGCATTTGAGTTTTCCCTTACGATGGCAGACAATGAGAAAATCATATCACAGCAGACCTTGTATTCTATATCGAATTGCATAAATTTGGTTCACATGTAGGATTGGTATGACGAGAAATGCCACTCATCATTCTGCACGCTCTCTCGCTTCTCGGATCGGCGAGAGAGTATGCGAAATGAAGAGACCTTTTCTCGATAAGCCCTATTCACATGTCAATTTTTCAGGAGGCTCTCATTGCCAGGACATCGGCGAGACGTGTCTGCCCAACGTTGCTGGATGCACTGATAACGTTCGTACTTGAAAACGAAAAATAAATCACAAATATTTGCAGATGAAGCAGGTCCAATCTATCACCCTTGAGAACCTGAGAAAGTGGATCGACCCGAATAATGTCGTGCCCGATCACAGTAACATTCATTTTTTTATCTATTCTTCATTCACAAACTCGATTTATGTCCGGAAGTCACAGGAATATGGGCTCAGGAAAACCCTTGGGTATGGGATTGGGAGGTTGATTAATTTATCGATAAAATTAAAATAAATTAAGTCGACATCGACAACAACGTCGGCAAGGCGCCGATTCCTGTAGATGCCGCGGCCGCTGTGCTGAGGAACAAGGACAAGCCTGCTGCCACGCCGGTGAGTAGAGCTCACAGGGCGAAGAGAGTCTTCATTCCCTGCCAAAAGGCTTCTCATGCATTTTTTGTTGTATTACATCTTAACGTATTTCACATTCGAGTCACAATTTTGCTAATGAACTTTTCCATTTTGTCCATAATTTGCAATTTTCAGCTCCGCGCCGAGCGCACGAAGGAAGCCCCTAAACACAAGAAGATCGACTTCACCAAGTGGAACAAGTTCACCGGCAAGGGCAGGAAGGTGCTTCTCCCACCGCCCGCTGATGATGTTGAGGTGATTATATACAGTTTCACTACTTTTTCTACTCTGTAGCCATATTCATTCACAATGGATTCTTACCTGAGACATATTGCAACGAGTTCAGGCAATGAGTAAATATGCTATTTTCCAGACAATGACCCAAAACTCGGCGACGAACGGACAGGATTGGTTCGTGCAGACCTGGGACCACTTCAACGCATCGGAGACGAGAACGTTCAAGCAGGTATATCATTGAATCTCATTCAATCTTGCAGTATCTCCTATATTTCAGCAATGGTTCTACAACTACAAATTCGGCTCCACATCCGGTCCCAACTTCCTCATGATTGGAGGAGAAGGTGGAATGAAAGACAACTCGATGACACATTAATTATGATTAGCAATCGATAATTTGTAGGACCCGAGGACAGTTATTGGGTGACTAATGAGAACGTCGCTTGGATGACTTACGCGAAGACGGTCGGAGCTAACGTCTTCCTGCTCGAGCACAGATACTACGGAAAGAGCAAGCTGGGGTGAACTCATTTTTTTCCGGTTTCCGGTAGTAGTCCGGTTGTTTACATTCATCAAAATTTTAGAACGAACGACCTCCAGTACCTGACTTCCGAGCAAATGCTCTATGATGTAGCGGTTTTCATCAAGGCTCAACAGACGAACCAGAAGCTCACTGGCCCGTGGATCACTTTTGGAGGATCCTATCCTGGTTAGTGCGCTTCGCAAAAAATATTTTAGATAAATTGTGGGAAACTTGATCGTGAATCATCCCAGTCTTTCTACAATTCAGGAGCCCTGGCTGCGTGGTCTCGCGAATGGTTCCCCGACCTCATCCTTGGAGCTGTCGGCTCCTCTGGACCCGTGCTTGCCAAGAATGATTTCTATGGTTTGTTGAAGTTGTGATGATTCACAGCCCAACACTCAATTTTCCTCAAAAGTTCGGATACAGATTTGTGATAACGGGAATTGAAACGTGCGAGTGCATACCGTTTCCACAAACCCTAATATCACCGATCGTTGTCAATTCCCCTTATAAAACAGGCTGCCCGCTTGATCTTGATCTTTCTACTTCATCCACGTGACATATTTTCCAATTATATCATCGTTGCCATCCATGCGTATTCAGAGTACCTCGAGGTGGTCGAGTCCGTCATCAAGAGACAGTCGCAGAAGTGCTACGACCGCACGACACAGGCTTTCCAATCCTTCCACAAGCTGCTCAATGACGCCGACGGCAGAGTGACGCTGCAGGAGAAATTCAAGCAAGGATTTCACCTTACGCTTTTAGGCTTTCCTCGTTTTGCATACACTCTCAGCACTCTGGCCGACTGCGGATCAGCATCACTTTAGTGCTCTTGTGTGATTAAAAAGAAACATGGTTTATAAGTCGAAAAGATTAGAGAAACTGCTACCAAGCGACTAGATAATAAGGACTTCCTAAAGAAATGATTATAATCTCAGGTTCCTGCCCGCCTGGACGGCAGCGACGCTCGATCCTCTGGACATGAACGACGCCCTCTCAGCCCTCTATGGTCTCTTCCAGGGCACCGTCCAGTACAACGCCGTCGATTGGAGTGTGCGTTTCACAACTTTTCTGTTTTTTTGGCCAAAAAATTCTCCAATCAAATAGCATTTATTGAAGGACGTGAAAAACCTGTGCTCCTTCTTCGAGAACGACGCCAAGTACCCCGATCCGCTTGATGCTCTGAGGTTAGCGAATCATTTACACGTCCGATGCAATTGTCTTCACATCGTCACCTTATCACACCCTACAACTTGCATGTATCTTGGAGCAATGTATTCTTTCAGCGCCCTTCGCTTCGCCGAATACGGAGTCATTCCGCTGCCTGCTGAATTCGACTTGGACATGCAATACTACATAGGGATGAAGGACCACGTTGGTGGGAGGTCATCCATAAAGTCGAGTTAACAATGTGTGTTCAGATGGCCACGACACCGTGTACAGTGACGACGACCTTGCCGGTGGGTCCTTAGGGACAAGGCAGTAAATAAACAACAACTAGCGTTCTTTGACTTCCTATTCCTGAGGATCTCTCGTTCACTAATGGGAATAGAATGCATCAATTAAAATTACAATTATCTTACTCTGAAAATCAGTCCTTGCCCAGGCATCCTCTGGACGTGGCAGACATGCAACGAGTTTGGTTACTACCAGACCACCGACTACGGAGACGGAATCTTCGGAACCCCTGTACCAGTCAAGTACGTTAATTGATTTTTAAAACCCACTGGGCTCTCCTGCTCTTTGTCACAGTCTTTCGGTGGTTGATGCTATTAGTTGAAGTAAGTATTGATTAATATAAATAATTGCTCTAGCTTCTTCGTCATTATGTGTGAGCGTGTGTTCGGTACGGGAATGGATCAGGTCGAGGGAGGAATCAAGAGCACCAATAATGCGTACGGAGGCAGATACAAGTACAGCGTAAGCGATCCATTACGCTATTTCACACATTCATTCATTCGAAACATATTCGGTCATATTCCTCGGCTGTACCTAATAAATCCGATAAGGGATTTAAGGCCACCAACGTCGTGCTGCCCAACGGTGACGCCGACCCGTGGCATGCTCTTGGCATCCTGGAGAGAACCGCCGACATGGACGACAGTGTCGTGCCTATTGTCATCAACGGTGCGACTTAATTTTGCAAAAATGAAAGGGCACTGAAAGATATTATCCGCTTCCAGGAACCTCTCACTGCGCTGATATGTACGGAGCAACCAAGGCCGATCCGCCCGAGCTCACTCAGGCGAGAAAGACTGTCCTCGAGAACATCCAGAAGTGGCTCGGTACGTTTATTCTTATTATTTTTCGAGTTTTTTTTGTTTTTGCACTATTTTTCAAAATATCGGAATAAAACAAACTTGCATTCGAAATACATCATTCAGCCCCGGCCGATCCGTACTGCGGTTGCGGCCTTGATGGATCCGGAGCTCCCTCCGGCTGGGCATACAACGACATCTGGCTAGACGTTGTCGTCATCGTCGATACATCGGAAGCCATGAGCCAGGCCGCGCTTGACAACGTAATTCATTATTTTCTCATTTTCTTGTTTTGAAAATCGGAATTCTTGTGCAACGAAAGCGCGTTGAAGGAATTAGCACCACAAGACACTTTTGATATTGAATAACCTAAAAAGTTAAAAAGGTAGATGCCAGTTGAGTAAAATGCACTGACCTCCCTAGCTGTGATCTCCCGCAGTGCTTCGTGTAAATATGGGGTGTCACTTACCATTTTTACTTCCAGGCCGGAGCCCTCGTCGAATCTCTCATCAGCGACGGTGTCACCGACTACTTGATCACGGACACGAAGGCGACGTACTCGACCAGAGTCGGAGTGATCGACATGTCCGATTCCGCCAAGGTTTCCCATCATTCTTTCAATCGCCTACCAATATATCGTGTTTGGTACGAGTTCTCATCAATTGTATAAATGCAGTGGTGAAATATTCCAGGTACTGTACAATCTGAACATGAAGAAGGGCGACAAGGTAAACGTCGCGATCAAGAAGGGAGTGAAGGAGATCAACGTCCTCGAGTATGTTTTCATTCTTATTTTTAGAGTATTTCTCAAATTATTTGGCAGAAAACAGTCATTCATAAATACTTTTCTTCAGTGCCTTCACCGCCGCAACTAACATGTTCGCTGGAGCCGCATCGCCCGACAGAGCCTTCGCCCGCCAGGTCGTCTTCTACATTATGGAGACTGATCCGTAAGTTGGTCTCTTCAAACATCCGCTCTGTTCAGAGATGGTCAATGGCTTTTCTCTATATCGAAGGAACTCTGTATATTCTGTTGGAAAGGTGCATGATTCTGAATAACATGAACGCCTTGAGAGTAGATAATCACAATATTTCAGGAAGCAGAACCTCGGTTCCCTCGACGCCTTCAAGTCGTCCAATGGTGTCATCATCGTCAACAGTCAGTCTTCTCACTCTGGACTCTCCGGACTCGCCTCTGAGGGATACAACTTCCTGAACACGAACAACAAGAAGACGCTCCAGGCGTTTTGCAAAGGTAATTTCAAGAGAAAAGTATTATGACAAAACAAAAACATCAATTCAGCAAACTGCTTCTGCAAACCCGGCAAGACTGCTTACAGCGGCAAGGACAAGGCCATCCAGGCTGCTGGTAATATTTCCACATGTTTTCCACAATCCAAATACAATAGCATGATTTTGTCACTTGATACAAACGAATGATACAAACGACACCGCAAAAGCGCAAACGAAATTCCACTTAAAATAAATTCTCCAATCAGGCGGCTGCTTCGACGCGTACACCGCAAACACGCCTTTCCCCAAGGCGCAGACGCAGTGCGCCAACGCCAACGGCATCATCGCTGTCGACCATGATGGAACGAAGGGAGCGTTCCTGAATAAGGGTGAGTTGAGGGATGAAGGTGTCGTCAATTTTGTTGGATCTCACGTATGATATAAAAAAGCACCCTCGACTGTCTCAATATTTAGTGTAGTCATAATTGTATACAACCGTTTTAGTGCTCTCTGATGCCTCCATCAAGTCGGACTTCTTCTGGATTGGATACTCGAAGAATGATGCCGGCACTTGGTTCTGGGAGGATCAGGTATGAGGATCAGGAGTATCCGCATCTTTTTCAGCCTCACAGTTACACACATACGCCACCCTCTTGAAGGGTCGATAGATGCCTCGAGCTCCTTAGACGCATGCACTTGTAATACCAAATCGTAATGGAACGAAACACCCAGCCGCGTTCTTCTAGGAAGTCTCTCTATTTAGCTTTTCATAGCAGTTTCTCTATCTTCTTTCCGCAACCAGGTTTAACTTCAATTTCAGTCGACCGACACGTACACGAACTGGGCGCCGGGAGAGCCGAACAGCGCCGCAGTCGCCAAGTGCGCCTACGTTGACACGACGACTGACGGTCTGCAATGGTGAGCACTATTGATGAGGAATACACGAGAAATAGTACTTCACAGCAGCCAGTTCGGCTATTTGGCAGCGATATCTCTGTCTCACATTGACAAAAATACACATTGATTTCAATAGATTGTATGGAAAAATGAGAACCTACATTTGAATGTATTTTAGGGGCGCTGGCAACTGCAACGTCGGCTTCCCGTACGTGTGTGAGGACAAACCCTGCTCTGTCGGGTACAAGAACTGCTAAGAATATATTGAATAATGGAAAATCAATAATAAATCTCGATAAAGCAATGATTCATAAAATTGGGTTACATTTCATTACGTCGTGCATCGCTCCTATTATCGAACAAACAATCCGTCGCGTCAATTGAACGTGAGGAGTACGAGTGGAATGACAATTTTTCCGAATTCATTTTGATATGTGATGGGTAGACGGGTACACAGGACTAGTGTGAAAGCACGCGGAAAAGGGAAAATCATTCATTGCCAATACAACCTTATTCCTGGTTCGAACATGGACTTCTTTTGATCTTTCAGCCCTTACCAATTCTGGTTCAAATCTCGTCCGCGACGCCTCAAGCCCGAAACAACGACGCTGTCTCGTCCTAATTTAGTCCCACTAGTGAAACATTAGCGAGGTTTTCGTTAGCAACCGCGACGGGAGCCACGCTTCCGTCGGAAATTCTCTGCTCACTCGCTTGCCCAGTATGTCGCTCTTTTTCTCTGCCAGAGCGTGCGCTCTCCATTTCACTAAATCTCTCGCGCGAGAGTCTCATGAGAGCGTAGAAACGAAAAGACCATTTCCCGGCTACCGCGCAAAGCTTCACAGATGATGTTTATTACGTAAACATTTGCATGGCGTCCGATTAGGTAATGGTTTTTTTTTCTCCTTTGATGGATAGTCGTGTGAATGTTTGCTCAGTGACTAGGGCAGTGGTGAAGCAGACGTTATCATATTGCGAGGGCGACTTCAGCGGGAGAGTCCAAGGCGCGCGAGGCGATTTCCGATTGATTTCAGGTGAGACTCCATCATTTGTTTTTAATTCGTTGTTTCTTATTCTAAAAAAATAAGAATTTTGTCCCACTGTGAAGCGAACCGATTGGTTCACCAATCTACAATCGAAATTTTTGTGAACTCGTATCTGCTCCATATTAGGTGCCAGAATGAAACCTTCAAGCATTCGACACTTCAGCCGGCAACACCTCAATCTCTTTTTGAGTCTCTTGTTCCTATTGCTTGTACAAGCGGTCTCGTCTTCCTTATCAGTGAGGTGTGGCGATGACTCGTTGTGCAACATCGCAAGTGAAAAGTCCGATCTTTACGTTTCTTGCAAATGTTTCCGCATTATCGATCTTGCCTCGATCTACTTGTGCTTGCTTCCTATTTTATTAGAAAGACGTATATGCACTTTGAATCTCGTGTTTTTGCAACCTAAACTTGCTTCTATTTCTCCAACAACAATATTTGTATAAGAGGCCGTTCGCGGAAGAATCGAACAAGTGTTGGCACAGTCAAAAAAGTTCGATTCTCTGTAACTCTGGGTATTGAGGTTTTCGAGGGTGCTGATGACGATGGACATATTCATTTTTCATGTTGAGCCGTCGTTGGCTTCAGACGCCGTGCCGTCGAAATCAGTTTTTCTCGTTTTTCTTCGTTCCCAAAATTGCTAATTTAAAGCGAGTATGGTAGCCTGGGTGAAATCGCATGCCGAACACACCTGTCTATTTCATTTTTCATAATTTTCATTAATAATTTTATTATAAGGAAGTTATCGTACAGTGGAAAGTGCGAAGGGAGAGTAGGCTAGATCGGACCGGAATTCTGTAAGGATTCCAAAAATATTTTTTCCTTAATTTTCTTGCGTGCACCTAAGGTTTAATGCTAATTATATTATAGCGTCTTGTAAGTAAATTGTGCCATCCTTCCACCTGTTTAGCCCGTGATCTACCCCGTTCGGAGGCTGTAAACAGGTCGAGTCTCTCCTTCCGATCGACCCCTTCCCCTCCCCCTACTGGCCGCCGTCTGCACTCTCCTCCTTCCCCCTTATCTCTCGCCTTTGAGGGGAAGGGATCGATCGGAAGGAGAGACTCGACCTGTTTACAGCCTCCGAACGGGGTAGATCACGGGCTAAACAGGTGGAAGGATGGCACAATTTACTTACAAGACGCTACACAATAATTAGCATAAAACCTTAGGTGCACGCGAGAAAATTAAGGAAAAGATATTTCTGGAATCCTTACAGAATTCCGGTCCGATCTAGCCTACTCTCCCTTCGCACTTTCCACTGTACGAAAACTTCCTTATAATAAAATTCTTAATGAAAATTATGAAAAATGAAATAGACAGGTGTGTTTGGCATGCGATTTCACCCAGGCTACCATACTCGCTTAAAATTAGCATTTTTTGGAACGAAGAAAAACGAGAAAAACTGTTTTCGACGTCACGCCATCTGGAGCCAACGTGAGGTCGACATGCAAAATGAAGTTGCCCATCGTCATCAGCACCCTCGAAAACCTCAATCCCCAGAGTTACAGAGAATCGAACTTTTTTGACTGTGCCAAATATCGTCTGATTTGTCCGATTCTTTCGCGAACGGCCTCATAATCCTACATATAATCCCTCAGTCGATACGCTAGGCGGTGCATTCTCATGCTTTCACATTTTTCAGCTAGGAATGAACAAACCGCCCACGCCCCATAAAAAGCGGAATGATATTCAGGTATTTAGCCAGATCCTTTCCATGATTCATTGATTTTTTTGCAGGGCCTTCGAGCAATCGCAATTTTCGGTGTTTTGTTATTTCACCTTGCGCCAAAGCGATTCGTCAATGGTTTTCTCGGAGTTGACACGTAAGCTTTTTCAAAGTTTTTCTTGTAACTTGTTCCGTGTTTTAGGTTTTTCGTCCTATCTGGCTACCTCATGTCATCAATCCTCTCGCGGGAGTCAACAATCAATGGTGCCGTAGTGAGGAGTTTCTACATTCGTCGCTTCAAGCGAATCGTGCCGCTCTACTCGATTATGCTCGTGATGCTGGCGGTGAGGTTCTTCGATACTCCAGAATATTCAGAACAGCGAGAGGAGTGGCTGCAATTTATTTCCAAACTCCGTCTCCGTTTTGGAAAAAAATATCCCATCGTTGTTTTTCATATTGAATGTTGAGGTAATCACGCCGATCGTGTTCCTTCCCAGTGACGTTTCTCATTTTACCACCGATCTGGAATGGGCGATTCCCTTTGCAGAAAACATGCAGAACGTCCTCAAGCACTATGACTATTGGGATGAAGTAAGCGCATTGTCATATAAATATTTCCCAGTCAACCCAACCTTGATTCCTCTTTTTTGGTTCGACAAATGTTTGAGTCGAACAAACTTTTTTTTAGGATAAAACGAGAATCGATTTGCACTCTTTGAGGTGTTCAACTCTCCCGTTCTCCTTCACGCGTGGTCTCTCGGCGTCGAAATTCAGTACTACCTACTCGTCCCATTCATTATGATCATCGCGAGATTCGGACAAACACGAAGGTTTCGAATGCTCGCCTTTCTCGCATTCATTGGAGGCACGTCTTTTTCCTATTTTATCTTGACTTAGCTTCCTTCCTTGCTCATTTTGGAAGCCGAATTTTGGAAGCATTTGCAAAAAATTCAACAAGAACGTAATTATAATTGCAGCCTCCTACACGATCCACCTCTTCGCCTCTTCAACGATTTCGTTCGGTCTCCTCTTCGCTCGTGTCTGGCAGTTCCTCACGGGAAGTATCTTCTTCGAGTTGGAAGGAGCACTGGAGGATCCGACAACGACGAATGAATATGAGGTGATCAGGGAACTTTCGAAAGTTCGTGCATTTTATATTGGCGTGAGATAATGGAGAAGGTTCCACAACTTCCCGATTTATTTTGTTTCTGGAACTTAGACACACAAAACAACAGGAGACGAGAGAAGAAAAGTATCGCATCTCTTAGACATTCATGATCTTGTAGTTCATTCAACATGAATCGATTCAGTAGTTCAGAGCGTTCCTCTCGATACGATGGATCACGAGAAACTGCTCGACGATGATGACGATCTTTCAATTGAAGAGGGAATTCCCGACTTAGAAATCGGTGAGAACGCTCCCTCCAAATATGAAAACTGATTGTGTAACATAGATACTACAGTTCTTGAATAGAATTCTCTGTTACAGTGAAAGTGTCTTCGATTCGGAAGAGCCGTTGCACACTCCCCTTATTCACTCCCGTAATCTCACTCATCTCGTATTGCGTAACGTTCTACCTCCTCTGGATGGTCATCATGTCATTCAGCGCGCCGACGCTCAGTCGATTTCTCGTTTGTTTTGTATCGCTCATTATCGCTAAAGTGACACTACAGGTTACTCTCATCACCGGGTTTCTGCTGCTTCTCGGCAAGTATCGGCAGAACGTGATTCTGTCGAATGAGTGAGTTGTAAATTTGCCTCCGCCTTTGCAATTAGGTAAATTTTCGGCTCTGTAGTAGAAGAAGGGTCCGAAAAAAATAGAAAGGTCCCAAAAATGAAAGAGAGGTCCCAAAAATGAAAGAAAGGTCCCAAAAATGAAAGAGAGGTCCCAAAAATAAAAGAAAGGTCCCAAAAATGAAAGAAAGGTCCCAAAAATGAAAGAAAGGTCCCAAAAATGAAAGAAAGGTCCCAAAAATGAAAGAGAGGTCCCAAAAAAAAATTGAAAGAAATAGAAAGGTCCCAAAAATAGAAAGGTCCCGAAATTGAAAGAAAGGTCCCAAAAAATTAATAGAAAGGTCCCAAAATTGAAAGAAAGGTCCCATAAATAGAGAGTTCGCTAACCATTATAGAACAGATGAAAATAGAAAGGTCCCAAAAATATCGTTTGAAAATAGAGAGGTCCCAAAAAATGTATTTGAAAATAGAAAGGTCCCAAACTTGCGTTTGAAAATAGAAAGGTCCCAAAAACAGCGTTTGAAAATAGACAAAACAAGCAGTCAAAAAATCGAAAAAATTCAGGAGAAAGATCCTTGTGCATTTATCTCTATAGCATAGTACATTTCCATGCGTTGGACGACTCTTGATGTCTATAGAAAATAAAATGCTTAGGCTTAGGCTTAGGAAATACGCATGCTTAGGCCGGCGTTTCGCACATGTCCCCGTACAACACGCAGCATAGGGAGAATTCTCGCGCAGCGTAGGCCGGTGTTTGAGTATTTTCCCATAAATACTGCAATGAAAGGTCGCGCCCTGAAAAGTGCGAAACGCCGGCCTAAGGTTCGAGGGACGCCTCCCTAAGCTGCGTGTAGTACAGGAAATGTGCGAAACGCCGGCCTAAGCATGCGTATTTCCTAAGCCTAAGCCTAAGCATTTTATTTTCTATAGATGCATAGTGGCGTCCAACGCTTGGAAATGGTGCCTAGCGCACTACCCCTATAGTCGAAAAATCAGAGCAGAAAACAATGGAACCGCTATATTTATGGAAATCTGTTGGGACCATTATTTTTTAATACCTTTATTTGGGACCAGTATATTATATAATGATGGCCATAACATGTGAAACGTATGAGAAGCCTGTTGACTCTGAAGTAGGACACTGCAGAACGCATTCAGGCAACGTTTCCAAAAAATGCTTAGCCCGCTTATGCTTAGGCCACTCTCAGTTTAGGGAGTCGTTTCGCACAGATATTTCTGAGTAGGGACCTTTCGGCTCTGTACGGAAACGGGGGTCCCATCAGAAAACGGGGGTCCCATCAGAAAACGGGGGTCCCATCGGGTCCCATCAGAAAACGGGGGTCCCATAGGGTCCCATCAGAAAACGGGGGTCCCATCGGGTCCCATCAGAAAACGGGGGTCCCTTAATTTTTTTTATTTTTCTTTTCTAATTTCAGTTATCACATCACTAAAGCGTTTTTAGACGTATATGCTATTTATACAAAATAGGTCAAAACCCGAAGTCAAGCGATCAAAAACAGCCATTCCCGGGTCATCCCTTGCGCAAGGGTTCGAAACCCTAGCGCAAGGGTTTGCCTTTCTCACTCTCCCCTTCCTCTCATTCCACGTCACGCCGCGCACCCTTCCCCCTTCCTTCAGCTTCTCTACTTGGGAGTCGTGGAAACCGACTTGCCCATCGAATCGGGGATGCCAGTTGAGCCGGTGGTACGAGAAGACTTGGTAGTAGTGGACTTGACAGTGGGCTTGGGAGTAGTGATTACGGTCGACGCTCCACCGCGTTTCGGTGTGGTTACCGCAGTTGAAGCAGAATCCGGCTTGACGGTTTTACTGGTCGCGTGCGGAGAGGTAGTAGTCGGCGCGACTGTGGGATTGGGAGAAGTGGATACCGACTTGCCAGTCGACTTTTTAAAAATATTTGTTGGGACCCGGTGGGACCCCCGTTTTCTGATGGGACCCCCGTATTTTTTTTGGGACCCCCGTTTTCTGATGGGACCCGATGGGACCCCCGTTTTCTGATGGGACCCCCGTTTCCGTACAGAGCCGACCTTTCTATTTTCGAACACCTAATATGGGACCTTTCTATTTTCAAACACAATTTTTGGGACCTTTCTATTTTCATATTATGTTTTTGGGACCTTTCTATTTTGGGACCTTTCTATCATCATGGGACCTTTCTATTTTTCACTGTCTTGTCATACCATTTTTGAAACCAAGGGACCTTTCTATCGTGGAAGGGACCTTTCTATTTTTTTGGCCTATTTTGGGACCTTTCTTTCAATTTTGGGACCTTTCTATCCTATGGGACCTTTCTATTTTCATGATACGCTGGGACCTTTCTTTCGTGGGACCTCTCTTTCATTTTTGGGACCTTTCTTTCATTTTTGAGACCTTTCTTTCATTTTTGGGACCTTTCTTTCATTTTTGGGACCTCTCTTTCATTTTTGGGACCTTTCTTTCATTTTTGGGACCTCTCTTTCATTTTTGGGACCTTTCTATTTTTTTCGGACCCTTCTTCTACTACAGAGCCAAATTTTCGACAATTTTCTACCCTATTCAAGGGTATGAAAAGTGTTAGGCTATAAAATCCCTCTCAGAATCATGGTGTACATCGGCGATCTCTCCTATCTCATCTATCTCACTCATTGGCCGGTCATTGTCCTGTACAAGTACTACATGGATCTATCCGACCTCAAGATCACAGGTTCTTGCTTTCCGTTGCTCTAACAAAGCCTCGAAAGCTTCTAAACTACAATGATACTCTTACATGCGGTTGATCTGTGTTTATTTACTCTTCCCCCTTGCAGACATGTCTTTCTGTCTGCTTGCCACTCTAATCATCTCCGTGCTTCTTCATCATTCGCTGGAGAGATTCTTCATCACCTCCTCGACTACAGGTAGGCAGTGAATATACGCATACGCCTCCCCCTGTCCCTATTTCTGTCACTCTGCGGGCGCCTGTTTAGTGCAACGTCCTTGCTCACCAATGAGATGCGCAGCAACGATTAGAAAAACATCCTTTTTTACTTGCATTTTCCAAACGTACTTCTGTTTCAGTGGCTGTGGTCTTCGTCTCGGTAGTCTATTCAATGATCGTGATCTTCTTGCTAATGGGAGGAATTCAGCGACTGTCCGAGTACGCGCATCCGGTTGGACAAATAACAGGTAAACAGTACTGATGTGCCAATTAAAATATCCGGATTAGCGTTATTGGTATCAGCGAGATGCACCCCGAGGTCTCTATAATCCCCTAATAGACATCTCGTCTGTTGTTGAGATCTTTCTATGATATACTTATTTCTAAAATAATTTTCTGACATTTTTTCAGAAGTGAAGACAACGGTTCCACCCATCCTCACATCGTTGAAAACCACTGCTGCACCGACCAACATCACCCACCCTACTGTGGCTCCACTAACTACTGCTAAGAAAGGTGGGATCTCTTTCTTTTAATCTTGTACTCTATCAGAGATATCACTAAATGCATTTGAGTGGAATCCAATCCCCTCGAGGCGATTCGTTGGAATCAAGCGCAGTCGAAGGTCGTTTACTTCAAGAATCCTGATGGATGTCTTCGCGATTTCGAGGCGGAACGGTTAGAATAAACTAATTTATATAGACAGAACTGTTTCAGATGGACTGGTCACATGGAGGAGGCTCAGCTACGCTGTGTGTCGGTGAGATTCCCACTCCATACAAGATCCCGATCGGGAGATGTAGATACTTGCCGTTTAGACAAGCAACGGAACGGCGAAGGTGCTGGTGATCGGCAATTCGTACGGTTATCGAGCATTTCCCGTCCTGCATCGACTATTCAATGGACGTTACTCGCAGATGCGCCTTTTCACCCGAAGCTGTGAGTTGGTATATCCTTTGATGAGATGTGAGATTTGAGTGTTGAATACACTGACCCTCCTTGTGGAAGGTTGTTCCGAGGATGACTGTTTGCAGCCCGCGTCTATCTCACAAAGGACCCGGAATCAACTAAGTTTGCAAGCAAAGAGGCAATCGTAGTGGAGAAGTTTCAACCCGACATCACCTTCTTGATCGAGAAGTATAGTTCTATTTATTTATTCTCGAAAGTTCCATATCTCAGAGAAATGAAGGTGTGCGTTGAAATGTTAAATTTGTTTGAGGGATTCGTTCAAAACGCTACTAAAGCCTATCGTTGGTGCCGTTGAAGATGATCCGATCACGAAGCAAGTGCAAGTGGCAATCGATCATCTCAGGTACGATGAGAGTTTGAAATATTGGCGTTATCCTCTTCATTTCACACGTGCTTACGCTACTACCTAGAGTGCTCTACACTCCCAAAAAACACGTAGGCAATAATTACGAGATGTGTTAGAAAAATATGGTTATAGTAGCAACTCGGGTACGGTCGTCGTCGATGAGCAGTATCTGAAGCCGGACTTCAAGGTAAGCATTGCTGGTCAGCATGGACATATCGCATCGGTGGATGATTGAATACGTTAGGATTTTCCGAATGCTGACCAGTGTAGAGCGGGAGTACTTAGTGAAGAGACCATTTGTTGCAAATCGATCCCTATTTCTAGGACGGCATAGCGTACATGATCCAAAAGCGACTGCAGCAGGGAAAGAGCGACTTCGAAGATCTGAGAATAGCGAAGAAGGTACATTTCTATCTATCTAATCTCAAGTAGACTTTTCTTGAAGTCATCAAATTAACCATTACTGTATAGAAATATAGCTTATTGCAGGATTACGAATCTCTTCACGCAAACGAATCGAAACGAATGGCTACGATTAAGAATGAGAATGTAATCGTGAATCGAGTTGAGGAGCAACTCTGTGAAGGAGAATACTGCTACTTGTGAGTATTCTCCCTTTGCAACTACAATAGATGATGAAGTCTCGGAAGTAAACAAGGATGTCCGTTGCAGTTTCAATCGAGATAATCTGCACTCATACTACGGTGATGCTGCATCGCATTTGACTACTGAGGGGCTCAAGTAAGTCCAATTCGATTAATCCTTTCTTTTGAACCAAGGAACAGATTCTTATTGCAATAAAAAAATCGTTTCAGGTTGCTCGAGCCCGTCTACACGGAGATAATTGAGGACTTTCTGCTACGATTACAATCGAGAAATAACGATGCTCCGGAGAATAGTTAGGAAATATTGTGTTGTTCGTGTTGCTGGCGAGTTGTACGTGTTTTGTGAGAAAATGCTGATGCGGGTCAATTGTTACGTATTTATGAATATATTTATTGATAAATTTCTACGCCAAACTAAACAAGACCCCATTCTAACAATCAATTATATTCTTATTCCCTCTCCCTTTCCTCTTTCTCTCATCTCGCGCCACG
Source organism: Pristionchus exspectatus (assembly GCA_911812115.1). Taxonomy (NCBI): domain Eukaryota; kingdom Metazoa; phylum Nematoda; class Chromadorea; order Rhabditida; family Neodiplogasteridae; genus Pristionchus; species Pristionchus exspectatus. The sequence continues at coordinate 12,345,483 of OU461582.1, forward strand.
CCGCGCGCTCTTCTCTGTTCATTTATCCTTTCTATTGCTAATAAGTCGATCCCGAACACAAATAATGCATCGCAACAAATAATGCATCAAATATCATCTGTTATGCATATTGTGCAAGAGAGATACAACACCAGAAAAATCTCCCGAGACGCAAAAATAATAATGATGGAAGTTGTTGTTTGGTCGTAAGATTATAAGAACGGGATAAAATCTCACCTGTGAGAGCGAGAAAGAAGTCATCGGCTATTATAATTGCCTACATATTCTTCTGCTTCCTTCATTCCGTCGCCAGTCGTGTATAAGATACTAATAGGAATTCTCTAAATGAGAATCAACCATGGGAAGTCTCTGGGTGACCGTTGCTCGCATTATCATTCCGTTGGAAGGTAAGAGGAATACTTGGCTATCCATTTCCTTTTGTTTCAGGTATGTTAGGCATGGCACTGAACATGCTGCTTATTGTCTACTTTTTAAAGTCAAAGCTGGATGGACCAGCAAGACTCTACCACATTTCTTGCGTTATATCGGCTGCGATATCGTGCTATACTGCGCTACTGGTGACGATTACGGTTGATGTGAGTGGATCAGATAGGTTGCATACAAATCGAGAACATATCCGTCTCAATTTTGAAACATCATCGGTAAAATAAGCACATTTAAGTATACGTGAAAACTCATCCAACGATTGTAGGCCGCATCTTAGGTTCTAGGCCTAAGATTTTTGACAATTTCATGACTATACATATTTCCGCCCATGACGCACAGGTCGGTGACATAATCGACGGAGCTCTCGTCGGTGCGATGTACGGTCCTCTCCTTCACTATCTTCCTCCACGTGGCGTAGATGCAGTTGCGGTCGCCTTCTTCACGCAAGTACACGCAATCTGGCAGGTGAAACTGTTAAAATAATTATATGTAATCTGTACTGGAAGTAATGACCCAATATTAAGTTCGTCCCGGCTCCCTCAGTTCTGCAATGGCTATCGCTGTCAAAGTGAGTAGCAAATGAGAAACATTATTTCCGAATGGGAAATACTCAATATTGTTTTAGCCGTCCAATGAGCAATCTCACTCGAATGGGAATTGCCTACTCAGTGCCCGTCGCATGCTACACTGTCTCGATCGTCAGCTTTATCTATTTAAAATATGAAATATTTTTTAAAAAATCCAGATCACGATGACAATCATGATTCCGCCAACTGAAATGCGCGTGGAAATGACGGCGAGGGCGGTCCGACGGTACAACACGAGTTCCACCGAATTCTATGTGTGGGCAGCAAATTTGTTCGACGAAGTGAGCAAAATAGATTTGTTTTGGACATTTTGTAGGCATCAAAGTATGCACCGCAAACACGGGAATAAATATTCCAGAAACGGATTTCCGTCGCCGACATTGCCGTTTACGATTTTCTTCCATCATTTATCGCGTGCTATACACTCTACGGCGTCAGCGCTTACAAGGTATTCTAAGAAAAGTTATATTTATTCGCAAACGAACTTTTTCGACACTTAATTATAACAAAAAAGCTATCAACAAGCCCATAATTCATATTCCATGCGATGAAGGGAATTGCGCATCTTCTCCTTCTAATAAACCTAATTCTCATTCAGATTAGGTCTGAACTCCGTTCGCTCGGCGGAAAAATCAGTGCGAAAACAGAACAAATGCAACGTCGTTTCTTTCGGCTTCAAATTGCTCAGGTGGATTTTCTCAAAAAAATTAACTGTTAAAAGTGCGTAATGTATATGTAAAAGTTCAGAAAAACCCCCACATTTAGGTGATTCTTCCTCTCGTGCTCCCGTCAATCCCAATGGGAGTCCTCCTTCTATCGATCGCCTTTGGAACGGGACTGGGCGGAATCTGCTTCCTCTTTAGCTACATTATGTGGCCCATTCCTGTGTTTACGGTAAACAAATTTAAAATGGAAAAAAAACAATTTCGCGATGGAAAAATATGATTTCAATCAATTCGGATTTTTAATATCTTTTATTTTTACAGGCTCTGCTTCTTCTCGGATTCATAAAAAATTCAAACAGTGGAAACCAGCAAAAGGTATGCATGTTATAAATCATTAATGACAAAAGTTAGAATGCAATTTCTATGATGATTTTTTACAGATACAATCCAGCGCCAGTCTCACGTTGAACTGATTGACGAATGTTGTGTATTCGAAATGTTTGAAATGCTATGCCAATTGTTTTTGTTACAGAACTGATCCTTTCTCAGATAACATCCTTTCTGCAGTTCTCTCTGTACTGTTTTCAGATATTCGTTTGATTCGAAATTTGCCTATTTACTCGGTATAAATTTCACTGTTGTGCTCGGCAATTGTTCCGATTTTGAGCACATTGCTGGAACAGAATTTTGAAGCTCAAAAACCCCATCATCACGGTTCGCACCTGATCGCCACAGACAATTTGCAAGGAACGATCGATATTCTCGCACAACAAGTATCAGGATTGAATTGTGCACCACGGGATGAAAGGGAATAATCGATGTCAGAAAGATGCAAAATGTTGAACGGACAATGATATGCAATCGAAAACAAGCCACTCACCGAAAGAGAGAGAACTGCCCACTGCATGACGATTGGATCAAATATCAAAAATCGTCCAATGAACAGAGAACTGACACGAATTGCGACGCTGATGACTTACGAGTCGATAGATTAGCACTACTTCTCACGCCTGACGCGGAGATGTTTCACTCGCTAGATAATGCACGGAGAGAAAGATTCTATTGATGTCGTGTGCTCTTTCTTCGATCAGACGCTGGAGATATGAGGCAAAATTGAGAGAGTTTTCTCGCTTTTCCCGATTTATCCTCATCCGATAAGAGGGTGCATACGTCGTGTAGCTAACAGGAAACTTCGGCCCCTTCACTCTTTTCAAGCAAAATGTTAGAGCTCATAAAATGCTTGCAGAATAGAATACGCCAGATCTGTTTCTGAAGTGCTTATCAGCGTGTGGACCCAAAATTGATTCGTCACTCAAATTCAGTCTGAGATAATCTTCCACCGTTGATCTGAAAGCGCTTATAAATTAATCCCCTCACTCGAAAGATATCAGAGGTTTTTCGATTCTCGTTCATGCAACAAATAACTTCGCCACAATACTTCATGCTCTGTCATTGGCTGATAATCAATACTTGTAGTATGCAAGCCTCCGTGGTTCTGCAGCCGCTGCTGCTGCTGCTCGGTCTCATCACAGGCACCAACGCCTATGTATATTCATGCGAGGAAGTCCGCTACAAAGTGAGCATCACGATTTCCGCACTTCTCTTGGCACAACTCTTCTGTACATGTGTAATAGAATTCCTGCATAAAAGCACAATAGAACTCTATTCGGGATGTCCGGGCATTGCCTATGCCTCTGATACTATAATACCCAATTTCGAATTTCAGTTGATCAACTCGAATATCGCGCAGAACACGACGTTCGCATGTGTATTCACGCAAGAAGGAGTGAGTATTACGGCCGGGAAATGTATTTTTTTTGTTTGATTTTTAATTTTTTCTGGAAACTATTGTTATGAACTCTTCTATATCATACATTGAGCGTACGATGATAAAAAAAGGAAAAAAAAACATAAACCTATTGCAGTACAACAAATGGGACCAACTGAAGAAGATCTCGCTCGCTGGCTACGCGACGAGGTGATCATTGCACCTCCTTTATCAGCCATTATCAGTCGGCAATCTATGTACGACTCTAGCCGTCGCATCAGTCACACCTAGGCCCGTAGTGTGAGCAACACACGATGGATAGATACGACACATAGATACGAGAAGAATAAGATATTTATGCGAAAGAAAAAGAATAGCGTAAAAGCTGAAAGCTAGCGAAAATCTAAACACAGAATATTGTGATTAGTTTCAATCGAGTAATTTCGCAGTTTGGCCGACATCGCCGAGCCGTCGGGATGCATTGCAAAGAAGACATCGGAGCCCGCGTGGAGATTGATCGCCGATCCATCTTTCGCCCTCGACTGCGGCCAGGAATTCACCCTCGTCCTCACCAGCGACATTCCCAGCTTCCAAACGCCCACCAAGGCGGTTAGTTGTTCATGACAGGACTGACTGTTCGACTGCTCACGATGGGGCTAGCCAGCACAGATTGATGAGAGGCGCGAGTTTTGGGAAACCTGGAGATACGATCGAGGCTAATTTTATTGAACATGTTTCGGAGTTCTTGCAAAAAGGCACATGGAAAAAGTGATGAAATTGCAGCCTCGTCAGCGTCGTATCACCAACCGCGAGATCTTTGTGCAGCCGCACACGTACATGTGGTTCCACACGGAGAGCTGTCTCGGCGATGGAGATGTAGGGGCCCATCAATATCAATTTCTCGATTACAACTACCCCGGTTAACAATTTGAAGAAAAAAGGGAAAAAGTCGTTGCGCAATTTTAATCAAATACTAATTTTGATATTTGAAAAAATAGGTAATTGTCATTTTCAGATTACATTCGCTACGGGAGCCGGATTGGGCGAGCAGGAGGAGCGGTACACCTTGAGGACATGGCAGTGAGCATTACTTGTTGCTTCTATAAGCTTATTCTAAATTGCTGAGAACACGAATATATTTCGATTTCGTGATTCATTGTAGTCATATTTTTCGAAATCTGTTTATTCTGCAGATGCTGGAACATGCCCGATTGGATCTTCTCCTTCGACAACGTCAACACGATCTCCGTCGATGACGGCATCGCCTTCTCAGTGGAGTATTCCAGTGAACCGGGCGGAAGTGAGCGCGTGTCGTGTAGTAGGAGGGAAACTAAAGGATAGAGAAACAAACTGAACAATGATTTGTTTCACATAAATGCATTGAAGATGTATCGATTTTGTCGAAATACAAAATGATCAGTGCTATCCAGGCAAGAATCCGACGAAGGTGGCGAAGGGCGACAACATCGTCGTTCTCACTTCGGGAAGGGCCGATGACGTCCAGAATCTGAAGGGACGCACGGATAACCGCGCGTATATTCAGATCGGAAACAAGTGAGATCGTTGCAATGCTGATTTCAGAAAAAAATTATATTGCTCACTATCAGAAAACACATTGCATGTTGTCTACAATAAGTGACGAAAAAAGCGAAACTTGCGGGATCGAATGAGATACAATTATTTTAGGGACAACGCGGACGTGAGTATGGACATGATGATCAATCTCGACAAGGACAATTCCGGATCGGTTGCCGTGCAAAAGGTTTATGCTGGAACCACGTACAAGTACGTAATACATAGAAATAATTATGTCCGATACCGGTAAAGTATTCACTTTCCAGCTACTACAACGGCACGCGCACCGAAAGCTTCAACACCGGATATTTTGAGGTAGCTTATAGTTACAATACAAAAAAAACTAGGCAGTAATTCGAGGACGTTGACGCGCCTAAATTGTGAAACATTCGAAATAACAGTGGCGTGTTCGCGCAGGTACGATGGGAGCCGTCGGGCAAGGATGCGCCCGAGATCTGGAACAGTCAGGATCACATCGACATCGACATCTGGATCGCACCTAAGCGTACGTTCTTCAAATCCTCACTCGAAAACCTCGAGCGAGAATCTTTCAAATTGCCAACTGAAAAAACTATGGCGAGCTTGTCATTTTTTTTTCAGCAGAGCGAACGCCGCCCACGACAACCACTACGACGACCACTGTCCGTCGTGAGTATACCTTTTTTGCGGCGTTTGTTGAATATTTGATGTCATTTCTCGTTCCATGGTGAATGCGAAAATTAGGTGTGCAATATTTCAGCCACATCCGCTGCCGCAACAACGAAGCCGCCGAAGCCTGCCGGTGACGGTATGCCATTCATTATTTTTTGTAGTATTTATTGGTGAAATATTCACAGACCCGTACTGCAAGTGCGGCGTGGACAAGTTTGGCTTCCCGGCCGGTTGGAAGTATAACGACATCTGGCTCGACGTTGTCGTCATTCTGGACACGTCGGAGGCAATGGGAGCATCGTCGCTGGCGGATGTGAGCATAGCTTCCCAAAACTTTGAAACACAAAACACATCTACTAAAAACAATCGAAAAAACAAAGTCCGGATAAATAGTGCAGATCGATCAATAATTCTAACAGGCGACGGGTCTAATCGAATCGTTCATCGGAGACGTCAACGACAACGTGGACTTCCTCATCACCGACACGACGGCTCCTTTCTACTCCCGCGTCGGAGTTATCGCCATGGCTGACACCGCACAGGTTTGCTTCGTATTTGCACTTCATTCATTTACTAATCAGCACGGCACGGCATTTATCTATATTTATCGTATATACGGCCACTCAATGTTTGTGCTTTTTTTGTACATTTCATTAACACAGGTATCGCGAGAGAATGAAGCAACCAAGGAACTAGATTTTTCAAAATCAGTTGAAACCAACCAAACTATGGTGGATACATACATAGGTGACAAGATTTTTTTGTGTCCGGTCAAAATGTCCCAAAGCCGTGTTTTAGGGATTTTCCGGATATGGACCCGGCTATGACGTATCTCAGCTCCCAGATGAGCTAGACACTTTTTCAGCGGCTCAAAAAATCCGCAAAAATATTTCAAAAAACTTTTATATTTTGACCGAACCTCTCTGATCACATCTGGAAATACTATAAATGAAAAACCGTTTTCACAACGATATATTAAATTACCCTATTTTTCTATGGGGGCTTTCCCCGGAATTTTATTGCAGAATATGAAATTTGGACATCATATGTATAAAATAAAAATAGAAAAAGAGGATGTTGGAGGGGGGTGAATTTCACAAATTACACTTGAGCATTAAAAACACGTGATTTTTCATAGTTTCTAGATTTTCAAATCAAAATAATTTGAATGAATGTGCAGCACAGGTCTCAAATTTGACTCTAATATTATATATTCGATCATATCTTCACTTTTTAGAAGCAAATTTGAAAATTTGAAATGATGTTTAAAATTTAATTTTTTGGCTCAAAACCTATTTTTTTGACGAAAAATAAATGGCCTGGGATTCTGTCTCAAATGCAAAAATTATCTTCAACTAACATTTCTAAGATTTTTCTAACAGAAATGGCCCACGGGTTTGCTTATTTTTTTTAGTTATAAAGATTTGAAAAACTAGAAATGATGAAAAATCATGTCTTTTTAATGTTCAAGTGTAATTTGTGAAATTCACTCCCCTTCAACATCCCCTTTTTCTATTTTTATTTTATACATATGATGTCCAAATTTCATATTCTGCAATAAAATTCCGGGGAAAGCCCCCATAGAAAAATAGGGCAATTTAATATATCGTTGTGAAAACGGTTTTTCATTTTTAGTATTTCCAGATGTGATCCGAGAGGTTCGGTCAAAATATAATTTTTTTTTGAAATATTTTTGCGGATTTTTTGAGCCGCTGGAAAAGTGTCTAGCTCATCTGGGAGCTGAGATACGTCATAGCCGGCTCCATAACCGGAAAATCCCTAAAACACGGCTTTGGGACATTTTGACCGGACACAAAAAAATCTTGTCACCTATGTATGTATCCACCATAGTTTGGTTGGTTTCAACTGATTTTGAAAAATCTAGTTCTCAAAGGGGTCATTTTTGCTACATTCTCTCGCGATACCTGTGTTAAAGAACAATTCAAGGTGCTCTACGACTTGAACATGACAAAGACGGACAAGGTTCAGGCGTCCATTAAGAAGGGCCTCACACAGATCAACGTTGTCGAGTCAGAGATTTCTCTTGCTGCTCTCTTTTAGTGTCTTAATTTGCTCACTTTGCGCAAGTTAGCCACAAAATTCATAGACAGAAATATATTGCAGTGCCTTCAACGCTGCGCAGAAGATGCTCTCCGAAAACCCGAGCCGTGTTGACGCGCGCCAAGTGATCTACTACTTGACGGATACGGATCCGTATGTGTTCATGTTGACACTGTTAACCCCTCCTTGACGCCCATCGTGATCTGAGAATGATCAATGAACACAAGTGTTTGTAGGACGAACAACCTGAGCCCGCTCTACCAATTCAAGACCACTGGAGTCGTCATCGTTAACAGTATTTTTTTACCCGATTACTCTACATCTCACATATTGACAGATAAAAAAAAGAGAAAAATATAGAATTTAATGAGTGTCTTTGCAGATTTCCTGCAAGCGGGCGAGCTCGAGAAGGACGGTCTCAAGGAGCTCGCCTCCTATGGATACTACTACTCCGACACCAATTACATGCTCACGCTCCAGTCCTTCTGCAAGGGTGAGCGATACATTTGCTTCCATGGGCGCCCCATGTTGTAAAGAACAACAACGGATTTTTATTTGACAAGCATTTTTTCCTTTTCAATTTCAAATTCTCCTCTTCAGCAAACTGCTTCTGCAAGCCGGGCAAGGATGCACTCGCGGGCAGCGATCCAGCGACGCCTTCTGCAGGTGGGATGGATATCCATAAGAGTTGATACGTTAATCCCGCATCCGTACCGCAAACTCTCAGATCTTTTTCCATGAACGATTTTTTCATCACCTGAATGGGAAATGATCAATGTTTCAGGTTCTACACTAACGCAAATAAAAAATCTCGAAAAAATAATAAGAACATCGCAGGAGGTTGCTACCATCCATCGTCTGCTGCCGTTCCATTCAGCAAAGCAAAATCGACATGCTCGGATGATGGAGGAATTATCGCTGTGATCCATGACGATGACAAGGGACGATTCGTGCAGCAGCGTGCGTTGCTTCTTTGTTTCTTTCTTTTCTCCTAAAAATGATGCGCCCGGCGTATTTTAGGTGAATTTATGCAAAAGAAATAGACTAGAGAAAGACTATTTAGAAATGGTGAAGACGGGCTCCAAGTCAGACTACTACTGGATCGGATACGAGAAGTCGGGCGACAATATATGGCGGTGGCAGGATCAGGTTTTTTTATTGTATTCCGCATAATTACTGACTCGATGAAGTTCCTACGTGGAATACAATGGATTCGACGTACAGCCCGAGACAATGCTCGCGTTGAAAAGGAATAATGAAAAGGACGTTCAGTCGACGGATCCATACACTAACTGGGACGTTGACGAGCCGAGTACTGCCGCTGTCGCCACTTGCGCCTACGTAGACAAGAGCAAGTCCAACCTGCCATGGTGAGCGATTGAATACAAATTTTCCCTATTTTTTACGACACACTTTTATTTTTCAAGTGACGTCAATAGTGAAGCCTGGTAGCAAGAAAAAAAAATGAAAATAAGCACCTGGTATCGATACCTGAAAACGAATTGTAAATTTAATTACTGTGTTACAGGGGCGCAAGCAACTGTCAAGTCGGTTTCCCGTACGTTTGCGAGTTTCCGCCCTGCTCCGTCGGCAACAAGAATTGCTGATTATTTTCACTCGTTAATAAATATTTTCCCACTTGTACTAGATTCCGCTGCATTTTATTATCGAGAATCGAAAAGGATTGAACACACGTCAGAGTATGTTGGTGCAAGAGAAGATTTTTTCATCTGCATACTGTGAAACAGATTTAATTTTCAACAAGGAGTATTTTTTCTATCCTAAATTTCAGCGAAAAAAAAGCGTATGAGTTATTTGCCGCTCAGAACTGTGGCACTATCAGTGCCAATTACGCTCCGATTACGTCCCGTGTTTTCGCCTGGGTGGCCGCACTGTTAAATGCGCAAAACATTGCGCGAGTTTAATGTTGAGGAACGTTGGAAAATAGTGGTCTACCATCATTGCGAAAGAGATCCTGATGAAAAAGTGCATGGTAGAGTGAATGTATGGAAAGCGTTAATGTCCAAACACTATCACAGTAAATAGAATGGTAGTGGATCGTTTGTAATTATCTCAGTCCATCGTCCTGTGTTTTTTTCAGACAACAGTTTCGACGATGCGAATGCAGTTCTCATTGTAATTTCTTAATCATTAATCATGACAAATATTTCAGTCAATTATGTTGCCTCAAGAAGAAGCGGAGCTACAATGGTACATGCCGTCCCTGAAAATCAGTTCGTTTCCTAGCATCGCTCAATATGACTATGAAGAACTAACATTAATCAGTGCAGTGGTGGTGGGAGTAGAAGTTCCTGATTTCATCGGAATTCCTGCACTAGACAACAGATTCCATCGATCGCCTCTATAAATGGCAAACATTGCAACGATTGATAAGACCAAGTCATGCAATACTACGAGTATTTTTACTACCTACTGAATTGTATAGCTGCTTCTGCAGTGATTGCTCTCGCCGTTGTGGTATGGAATCGACGGGAACTCTACCGATGGGCGATTATGGCCTCTCGATCGCTCTATCATCTCTGGGACTTGAAGGGTACGCAACATTATTCATCGTTCAACCAATTATACTCTACAGGGCCAACGAATTATCCGATAGTGGGCAGTCTGTTCGACTTCAGATGGAATGTTTTTGGTGAGCAGTAATTCGTAAAAAAATTCAATTGACAGCTGCTCAATATAAATTTTTCTTTGTCGTATTCTGAAATTCAATTGATTCAGATCTAACATATCAGTTGCAGCAGAAGTTTCGAGATGTTTTAGTGGATAAATCTTATCGTAAGTGTTTATAGGAAATTCGCTGGATTGAACAATCGATTTTACAGCGCTAGGAATGTGGAAGGCATGGCTTGGGCCTGTTCCTTTAGTTGTGCTGCTACGAGCGCGTCATGTCAAGGTGAGTCTTGAGTTGTCGCCGTTCGCTTGAACAAGTGTTGCCAGATGGTACTGGAGAGTAATTCGCTTATAACGAAGCCATGGTTCTACGATATACTCAGCGAATGGATTGGTCGAGGACTTCTCACGAGGTTGAGTTGTCGAGATTCCTTCTTCTCGCTAGATAGTCTCTAGTCCCCACCACGTGAAACTGTATGATAAGGAGAATGATGATGGTTCCACGGGCAAAACAACACGGGACTATTTTCAGTACATCGGATAAATGGTACTCTCGACGGAAGATCATTACACCGACTTTCCATTTCAACATTCTCAAAGGATACCGGGAAGTGTTCGTCACGCAGGGAAGAGTGTGTTTACTCATATTTCCGACTGGAGTGTTTGATGGCTGATAACAACTACGAAAACAGCATGATGCAAGGAAGTAGAAAAGAGTTGTGGAGGGAATAGCTTACCTTTTGAAATCATCAAACATTCGTGTATTTCCACCAAACTCGAGGTCAAAGATGGTTTCTCGAAAGTGTAATTTGGGGCAGGTTCTGGTGGATCAAATGGAAGCGGCTGCCGACACTGGCAGAGAGATCGACGTGTTTCCCTACGTGAAACGATGCGCGCTCGACATCATTGCTGGTTAGTATGCATCAAAATGCGATATGCCATAATATATCAGTGCGTTCGCCTAAGATCCGCCACCCCTCCGCACAGCAAATTTTCCCCTCGCGGTTTTTTGGCTGATTATGATAGCCCTAGACCCCCTGCATCTATATCTGTCAAGAATATGTCTATGCGATCTTAATTTGCATAGATAATGAGGGTCAAAGTTATGCATGTTTTATAGCTATTTCAACGGTTCTCGAAGGAAAACCAATCAATCCTTCTGAAATTCGGGCTCTAGGGTCAGTTTTGAGCGCTGAACACGACTGTGTACTTTATTCATGCAAATTCTTGAAATTTGCATATTGGTCCAAATTTCAATCTAAGATTTCTCGAAAACTAGGAATTACACCCTTCCAGTTTTTTGATATGTTGTAGCCCGTGATGTTAGCTTTGCAACGCGCCCGGGCGCGACTCATGGCTTGTGTGTCTTCGTACCTAAATCCTTAAAAAATAAGAAAAAATAATTGAAGAGTAACCCCTCATTTCCCCTTCATTCCACTCCATTCGCCGCGCCCGTGCGGTGTGGAATGGCTCATTTTGCCTTTTTGGCAAATCTCTCTGCTTCAAATTTCTCACGTTTATGTTTTTGGATCACCGTGCTAAAGGGGAAAGAGCGAATCCTGGCGAATGCAGCGAATTTATTAAAACGCATTCTCTGTAAGAACGAGACGGCCCTCAGCAGGGGGTGGCACAATGCTTCAAAACACACAAGGGTGATTTGATTTGAGTTTAAAGCCGTCAGTGAGGTATGACGAAAAATTAGTCTAAACTGTAAACTAAACAATGTCAAAACATAGTACGAGCATATAAAACTTTATTTTGTGTCGAAAAACACCATTTGCATGAGAAAACATGCCGGCAAAAGATTTATGCACCGGTCCGGATTCGAACCCACGTCGATTGCGCGATAGAAAATGGGCAAATGCGTGATAGAAAACGTTAAAAAATCGAACTTTCGCGACCGATATTCATATTTTTAAAAATTCACGTAGATTCAGAATTTCAAGACGCATCGAATGAACACAAAATTAGCCGGGGCAAATGAGATCTTCAGGGTCTTTCAAATGAAAAACCTTCGAAAAATGCAGTTTTCGTTATGCAAATCAAACGAATTTTGTCCAAACAGGCTGAAAACCGAGCTTTAGACATAACTTTTGATGCTCTATCGAATGGTATATCACATGAGGGTCAAAGCTGAAATTTATTTTTCATGCATGAAATGCATGGATCAACATGAAATTTTGCCAGAAGTATGCCTGACCCCTAGGGAGTACCCAAAAAAAATTTCAGCTCGATCGGAGCATTTTGAAGCCATTGTGCCACCTCCCTCCCGTTCTTACAGAGAACGCGTTTTAAAGCTAAAGCGATCGCAAAGAGAGGAGGTGGGAGACGGACGAAGAAAACTGTTGGGACCAGGCCGAACTCTTCCACTAGCAAGAGAAATTATGAGAGTACAGACGATGAGAATAATGCTGTAGAAGAAGAAGTGTCTGAGGAAGTAGAGGAGGAGGAGGAGGAGGAGGAGGAGGAGGAGGAGAAAATAGATGATGAATACATCATCGCATCGCTTATCGATGAAATCTCTAATGATATGTTTTTGATTGAGTAATAAATTATTGAAAGCACTCCATTGTTATGTGTGTATAAAAATTTAATAATTAAAACAAAAAAGTGATCCCCACAAGGCAAAATGAGCCATTCCACACCGCACGGGCGCGGCGAATGGAGTGGAATGAAGGGGAAATGAGGGGTTACTCTTCAATTATTTTTTCTTATTTTTTAAGGATTTAGGTACGAAGACACACAAGCCATGAGTCGCGCCCGGGCGCGTTGCAAAGCTAACATCACGGGCTACAACATATCAAAAAACTGGAAGGGTGTAATTCCTAGTTTTCGAGAAATCTTCGATTGAAATTTGGACCAATATGCAAATTTCAAGAATTTGCATGAATAAAGTACACAGTCGTGTTCAGCGCTCAAAACTGACCCTAGAGCCCGAATTTCAGAAGGATTGGTTGGTTTTCCTTCGAGAACCGTTGAAATAGCTATAAAACATGCATAACTTTGACCCTCATTATCTATGCAAATTAAGATCGCATAGACATAATCTTGACAGATATAGATGCAGGGGGTCTAGGGCTATCATAATCAGCCAAAAAACCGCGAGGGGAAAATTTGCTGTACGGATTTTCCTGACAAGTGGCGATTCTTAGGCGAACGCACTGATATCTGCATACTCGATTCGTTCCAACTGTGAGGCTTATGCGCTGTGCGAAATGCTGAAAAATAAAATATAATAATTTCGTTTTCCGGTTGAGAGAGATCATCTTTGTAGAAACTGCGATGGGTACTCAGTTGAACACGCAAACAGGAGGGAATGCAGAATATTGCGATGCTGTTGTTCGTATGTCCAATCGCATGTTCGAGTACATGCTGTGAGTCGTATTTCTTTTCAATTTTGTGATACGAGCAATGACTGAGAGAATGAAGTTGTTGATGTTTGATAGATTCCCGCCGCTCTGGTTCAAGCCGATCTGGCTCGCGAGCGGAAGAGGCATTGAGTTCTATCGACTGGTGAAAACTTCACAGAACTTTACACTTCAGGTAAACACATATAAAAAACGGCAAACAAAGGCTGTCAACTACTTTTTTTTCAAGGTAATTCGCGAGAGGAGGAAAATGATGCAGGATGAGGGTCTGCTCGGAAGCGATACCGTAATTGAGGACTCCAAGGTATGCACACTGTCAACCTTTACACAATTCTCGAGAAAACTACGTATAATATAACACAACATAACAAGCGCAGGTTTGGTTCTAGCAGTTCATTTATTTCAGATATTGAGTAAGAAGAGCGTGTTCATCGACATGCTCCTTCTTCAACAAGCGGCTAACGCCCTCACTGACGAGGACATCAGAGAGGAAGTGGACACATTCATGTTTGAGGGTAAGTATAGCTGCATCGCAATTGGGTATAATAATTCGGTGATAGATTGTGAGGGACAGCGGTAGCTTGCATATTCTGCAAAAGGCGCATTTAACGCATGTTTATATCTCATCATTGAACAATTTAACGAGCGAGAGAACGCGTGAAATGAGGAGAAATATGTCATTACTAGAGAAGATAAAGGAAGAGGGAAGAGTGAGAGAAGAGAGATCATTCCTTGCGGAAGACTGAGGGGAGCGCTGCCTCTCTTCCTCAAGAATGAGAGGAGGGATTAACTCTTGAGGAAGAGTGAGAACTCTTCCTCAAGAGTAGATTGAAAATTGTTCTAGGAAGACCCGGACTTTGATTTTGAGCATGCACAACTGATCGTGCTCTATGGTAAGGCTACTATGATTAGCATACACAACGCTAAGTTTGGTTGTAGATTTTTTGCGTGACAATTATGCTTATGAGTGTCCACAATCACGTCCCGAGAAGTTAAATGGAGCTATTTCGAATGGGTAATACTTCTGAGCCTTGGGAAACAACCTTTTGCACACATGAGATATCTCGAATAGGCGAAATAGGAACGGTTAGAACTGTAATATTTGTTGATCTTGAAAAGCTGCCAAATTCGATCAAACAATATGCAAATACTTATTAGAAGACTCCTTGCTGATCTTCTAGCAAGATCTAGTCTTATTAGCAAGAAACCCTAATGAAAACCATCGAAAACGAGCGATTTATCGAATCTACTCTTCCTCAAGAGTTCTCACTCTTCCTCAAGAGTTACCGTACCCTCTCACTCTTCCTCAAGAGTTAATCCCTTTCCTCTCATTCTTCCTCTCCCTCTCATTCCTCGTTGCGCGGAGAGGAAGACCCTTCCTTTCACTCTTCCTTTATCCACTCTAGTCATTACCCTCCTTTGAGGTCACGACACGACTGCTTCAGCGATGGGCTTCACCATTTGGTTCCTCGGGCAGTACCCGGAGTGTCAGGTCAGTCTCACATTTCTCACTTTATTTCCATCCTGACATTGTTTGCAGGAGTAATTTCGTATTGCAACGGATCTTTATAGGCTTTTCTCGTCAATTTTTTTTTCCGAGTCTATAAATTGTAGAAACTCGTCCACGAAGAGGTCGATTCCGTCTTCGGAGACGACACAATGAGAGATCCGACTGAGGACGATCTGAGGAAGATGCCGTACTTAGAGAGATGCATCAAGGAGTCATTGAGGTTCGCATATCAAGTATAAAATTACATCGAGATGGCGTCACGAAATGTTGAGATTCATTAAAAAGCCACTGGTCATCGCATTTGCGAAGAAAGGCCTGACTACCTTTACCATTCAATGTGATCATAATCAGGTTGATGCCTTCCGTACCGTTCATTGCCCGCGTGTGCTCGCACGATGTGGAAATCGGTGAGCCCTTAGTGCTTCTATGTTAGCATAGTTACCTGTTTGGCACTACTTTAGCCTAATTCCTGGCCTGTTCAGAGGGAGTGACGCTGCCGAAGAACCTTGCAATCGTCGTCGCTCCATGGATAATGCAGCGCGATCCGGAGCATTGGGAGCGGCCCGAGGACTTCTATCCCGACCATTTCCTGCCGGAGAAAGTACGATCAATTGGAGCCCTACTGACACCAAACTTTTCTTTATGGACTCTGACATTTCGGAGAATGAGCTAGGGATCTACCACGTTGACGGTTATTCTCCAGAACACAAACCGTTCAAATTTTGAAGGTGGCAGCCCGAGATCCTTACGCGTACGTGCCATTCAGCGCAGGGCCGAGAAACTGCGTTGGTACGCATTTTAATTTTTTTAAACATTTTTACATTGGGGTGGTATTCTTTCTCCAAATTCGTTCCGAAATATTTTCGTAGATTTCCGAAGATTTTCTTTTTTGCTTCGACAAAAGACTCGGGGGGATCGGAGAGGGAACGAACCATCGTCCTACGAAAATTCTACACGTCAAACAGGAGCACGTCAACCAAATACTCAACCACATCGCCTCCTTGTCTCTTTCCATTCCACTCCGTTACATTTACAATTAGCTCGATCACTGATCATTTAATTTCAGGCCAGAAGTTTGCCATAGCAGAGGAGAAGACAGTGCTTTCATGGGTGTTTAGGCGATACTCAGTTGAGAGCGTTGAGCCATTCCCTGGATCGCCCATTGTTCCTGAGGTATTTTTTCATCCTTTTTGACAAACCTTTTAATATTCCTTTCTAAGGGTTTTGATAACTTCTCCATGTTCACAAACGTTAGCTCCAAAACACGGAAGCTCTAATTTGGAAAAGAAATTATGAAAATAATTGTAATTTTCAGCTCATCATGAAGCCCTACAACGGTTTCAACGTGTTGCTCAGCAAAAGGCGCTGAAGTCTAATGAAATATTTTGAAAATAACACGTTTTAACACGTTGAAAAACCTGTATCATAAAATGCTGTGGAGATCAAGAATAGTTGTCAATGACGCAATAAATATTTGTACATCGGTATCAGTTGTTCACGACCGGGAATTTAATCCGGGAAGGTGAAATGTCGGGGAGTGTCATAGACTACGACTCTACAGACACGGACATGGAAGCACGAGAAAAAACGTGAAGTTGATTAAGATTATTTTTACGATACAATATATATCAGTAACGCTGGGCGCTGATCAAGATGGGGGTATCAGAAGGACGTTCATCTTTCAAGATTGTCATTTTGAGGGATCTCGGGACAGTGTATTAGTTTTCTTTCCTTATCACAGTCGCAATGGCTCGAGAAAGAATATTTCTCCCTTGGTTTCCGATAGGACCCAGCATTCCCAGCGGACCCAGCAAGGAATTTTTTTTGATCGATGTGCACGCATCACGTAGCATAAAACGGAACAATTTGTCACTCAGTCGCCAGCACCGATATCATTAATATTATTATTGTTGTTGCTGAGATCTCTGCAGAGTAAGAATTTTACAATGCCTTCCCAAATGATGTTTTCTCCTGCAGTTGTTCGCATTCGCATTCCATACCATTCTCTCAATTTTCCCATTCTCTCATTTTTCGAGTCATCGCTTGATGCGTAGTCGCCTAGATTGCTTAATTATCTAGGTATCCAATACCCTCGAGAAATTACGAATTCCATGAAAAAAGCGAATCCCTCAGGAATCGGTAGGGCATGAGTAATGACGTCTAACTCTCTTCATTCTAAATGGATTCTTGATAGCCTTGCGGCGCTTTCAGTGCGCTTTCCATAAAGAGTGCTGCTGATTTCATCAGCGGCGCTCACTTCGGTACACAATACTACAACCAGTATAGCTTTCTCTATTCATCTAAAAATGTTCAATTCGATGCTTCACGATCTTATCTTCAATTTCAATTTCGGTGAGCATCACATCAAATTCGAATCACAAATATCAAAAATAACGGCGAAATAGTGCTCGGGATGTCATGCAATCTTCTCGCGCTCTATCTGATCCTTCGAAAATCGAAGGAATATCTGTCCGAATATCGCAAACTACTCGTCATCTTCCTCGGTTCCGACATGATTTTCGCGTTGCTGCATTCGATTGCCAAACCGGTAAGGTTGGTATGAGTTAGACTATGGATTCATCTTTCCCGCTTCACGATCTCATTACCCAGGACAAAGAATCTTCATCGATCCCACAGCGGAGCACGGAAATGACGATCTGATAAAATTTTAGGTCGGAGTGATCGAGGGAAATCTCATCCTCTTATATCTCACCGGACACATTCGACATCGCTATTTCATGGCTATCTACTTGTCATTTGTGTCCGGAAGCTTCCCGATTTTAACCTTCCATTTCGTATATAGAGCATTGGCGATACGAAGGTGAGCGTGAACAGTATCATGTGTGACTCTCTCTCTCTCTCTCTCTCTCTCTCTCTCTCTCTCTCTCTCTCTCTCTCTCTCTCTCTCTCTCTCTCTCTCTCTCTCTCTCTCTCTCTCTCTCTCTCTCTCTCTCTCTCTCTCTCTCTCTCTCTCTCTCTCCTTCACGCCTCAATCGCCACGAGACGTTTTTATGCCAATTTTTAAAGTTCGACCTTCTCATTTGGTAAGCTGACTCCGAAGATGTTGGCGTTAATTCTGACTGTCGTTTTTGCCTTTATGGTAGCATGGGCGACTCTGGTGCTTTCTTTCGAGTACCGAACGAGGTAGTTGTCTGCTGCATCAATAATATTCGGCCTTTCAATCTTAGAGAGTAAATAAATAATATTAATCTAGAATGTTTAGCTATGGTGACGTAGCTCATACTCATTTCGTCACATACAATTTAAGTTTTCCGAAAAATCCCCAAGACGAGTTCATACTGTTCCTTGCATACGTGAGTTTTGCATGTTGCTTACTCTCGCTCAAAAAAAAATTCCAGGAAGACGGTAACCTGAACGTACCCGCTGTAGAAAGGATTGCGCTAATTATGGCGGTCACGTCATTTACCGGATTCTTCATAATCGCTTCAATAGTTGTGTTCGTTTGGTTGCGTGTTCATCGAAAATATTTAAAAAAATGCAGAATAATTCGTACGCTTCGGATACGAACGAAGGCGAATTATTACTGGAGAAATATTCACCTTCAGCTGTTTATCGCACTTCTCGTGCAGGTTAATCATCACAATTCCGAATTACGGATGTCACAACGAAGTATGCGTCAATTCATTCCACGTACTCTATCACTGTATGATGTGTGGAAGGAAAAGGCGAATTCTTCATTCTGTCATCCTTATTCGATGTTCCTCTCTCTCTCTCATTTAGAAGCCTTCTTGTCAAAAAATTTCGATAAGATCCACATACTCGTGATTAAAATGTGCGATAAGAAGGGAAATATTGCTTCGCAGTATATGATTCCCTGCATTTGTCTCTACATCCCAACAACCTTCTACCTCCTTGCGGTTTTCGTGCCGAACAGCACATTGCACACTCCGCCACGATTGATAGGAGAGCTATACTCCTGGTTTCCAATTGGTGGGTGCGTAGTTTTTTTTCCAAATCGATTTTTTTCCTTTTTCATCCGATCCAATTGCTATTATTCTACTGATAAGTGACTACCGATGGACTCTCACTAAACCGCTTATTACAATGTTCAAAAGAGCTTCAGGGATTTTTATAGTAAGATCAATCTAGGAACCTATTAGCAAAAAAATGTTTCAGCCCAATTCAACGATCGGTCCAATCGAAGCAATCAATATTTATGTGAATAGTGTTTCTTCTTCGGTCAAATAGTGATGACTCTTTCTGAGTTTCATGCTTGTAGGATCGTTCTGCTATCGTTCTGCTATCCGTTGACATGATAAATATTGATTGGCAATTTTTTTCAAGTTTAGAGGGAACACTCTATCCCCAGAAAAATAATTGCGCATTCACTAAGGGCGATCGAAAGTGAGTCTCATACCACTCTTCTATTGCGTACTTCGCGGCATTTCCACGCTCTCCTTTTCTCATTGCCATTTTTCTCACAGAACTACCGGTTTTAATCAAGATTGCATTAAAGTGGTCTGGAAACGTATTATCATAGTTCCCTTGAAAAGTCCCAGGCCTATACCATATCATATCTTCACTTTCGGCAGCTTCAAGTGGTAAATTTTTCCATTCTTCAAGTTCTTAGGAGAAACTATGTATAGCTTGGCATGACCTCAAAAGTTGTTATATTTTGGAGAAATATTCTTTCGAATATAAATTATCTTCAGACCTATTTTTCCCGTTTCCGTTGGGCTCATTGTCGGATTTTATTATGTCAGAATGTTCGAAATGAGTATTTCAGATTTCGTATCACTGTATTTTAATTCTCCTCTTATCCCTCTCCTTTTCATCTCATTTACCTCGAGAAGCTAGGGGAGAGGTGTGATGTGGAAGATGGTTATGCGCGTAATTAGTGTTATGTAACTCAAACCAGCTGTATTCCTCGGTAGATGCATCATATTTTCTCTTTATTAAATGAATAATTATTCCTCATCAGTGGTTTCCTCATAAGAGACGTAATAACATCCGACTGTAAGCTTCGAAATCATCTTCTTCGGGTTCGCAACACCATTTTTTCTCGTATGCAGTTCTTTCCAAAAAAAAGCTTTTCAAGATTTTCAACTTCTTTTCGGTCGGTCAATCAGTATGCCTGCCACTTCGTTTATCGTTGTCGAGCAAATAAATTTCGGTTAAGCTCATAAATGATTTTTAAAATTCATGGCTTGCTACAGGTATTGCAATGTCGCTGAATTACATCGCTTTCTACTTCATTATCACCAAATCGAAGAAAGAGATAAATCAGTATCGAAAATTGCTAGTTATTTTTCTCATATGCGGATTCTTTTTTGCATTGCTCCATTTGATTCTTCGGCCTGTAAGTATTTGTTTTCTCTTCTTTTGATTTCTCCAATCAAAAATATCATTTTCAGACAGCCGTAATTCGTGAGAACATGTTCGTTGTATACGGTACTGGATGGGTGACCGATATGCGGTTTATTTGTGCTTATTGTGGAGTGGTGTCCATGAGCTTTCTAATTCTCGCAATACACTTCATCTATCGCGCCATAGTCATTTCGAGGTAAGGATCTTTAGAAACCAACAATGAAAAGGAAGAAAAATCGGTTCTCAGTAAAAAATACTCCGTAATCGAGCTCAAACCCGGAACGATATTGATGATTTTTATCGTTCTGACAATTGAATTTATTATTTGGACTGTGATGTGTGCAAAGTTTCTCTGCTATAAAAATGAGTAAGCACTTCTTTCTCAATACGAGAAGAAATATTTCGAAGATACGGACCTACTATCGCTCGATTAACAGCGGATTTGGACGATTTTCCCAAAGAAAATCTCGACCGAAGATTGATGACATTTCTGGGGACCGTAAGTGTAACTATCGCAAAAAATGATTGAGAAAATGTAATAATTCACTTTTCAGATTGATAACCAATTAAATCTTCCACCTTTTCTTGCGATTCTCAGCATGATCGGAATATGTGGCATTTCTATCGCATTGATAGTGTTGAGCTCTGCCAGGTTGAAATGGAAAACTGATGAAAAAAACAATTGAAAAAAGTACCAATTGTTCTAGGATAATTCGTTTCCTCAGCGATAAACGGCATCTGACTAGTTCATGGAGGAAGCACAACTACCAACTATTTGTGGCACTGTATGTTCAGGTGTGGTTCTTCCCCAACTTGTCTTAGTTTTTTTCCTTTTTCACTGCAAATCACCAAGCTTTTGCGGCAGAGCATTTTTCAATTGTTCTAATATTCCACTACAGTTTCTCGGTCCGCTCATTCTTCTCTACATTCCATGCATTTGCTATCTGCTTCTTCCCTTCATACCCCATCACGGCTTCTCTTCTCCACCTTGGCTACTTTCACTGCTCTATTCCATCTACCCGATCGGTTGGCAAATTTTGTAATTCCTTATCATATTACATCAATGGAGGCATGACAAAACTGCAACGACAAAAGCGCAAATTGCCAAAATCGACAATTGCGCAATGAATGATTTGTAGTGGACCCTGTCGTAATGATTGTGTTCATTCGTGACTATCGAAGAGGACTCTCCGATCTGCTGAGAAGACTGGTGTGTCAGACGTCGAATGCCGATAGCAGCGTCGTTGTCTCAATAAATTCGCAACCAGCAGAACGAATTAACGGGAACCGGCAATGATTGACGATGCACGACATTATTTCTTATTCATCTCCAGTGCGTAAATATTTTTCCACGTCCCTCATTTTCATTTTGTTTTATTGTTTCCCATTGATAAAAAAGGATCCTAGCAAATGCAAATGCAACGCCAATCGCTAGTGCTTTATCGCTCTCTTCTCCTCCCATCTACCCAACGTCTCGAAATTTATTTTTCATTTAGAATAGACAATAAAAAAAGATGTACGTCCAATCCTGATATTCAGATTATTTTCTATGCAATATGCTGAATCGGACTAGTAACGGATACTGAACACTTGTTGACATTGTTTCTTCTCAAGAAGAAAGTGAAGGCAGCGCGATACGTGCGATTTCTCGCAACGACAACGTACGAATTGAAGAGGGAAGAGAGGACGAATAGCCACTCGGCGACGATCATAGCGACTAGAAAAGAATATTCAATGGAGTGACTACGTGGTCATGGCGAAGATCATGCACATAGGCCAATCTGCACTGCTCTTTCGGTCGTTCTGACCGGCGAGAAAACATTTGAAATGAGTAAGACGTTTGTACAGCCCAGTAGAGCAGACAGCATGGAGTGCTTCTGAGGAGTAACAAATACTTTCCCCTGGCTCTGTTTTGGTAGTTTCAGTGACCATACTTTGCGAGTCTGCGTAGACGCCATCGCGAAAGCAGAGTGATAGGCCGATGAGAATTGGAATAACAAGAAATGTCAGGAGGACCAGGAACTAAAAAAAATCTAAATTTAATTTAAAATTTGCCATAAAACCTGAATCACGATTGTCCGCGCGTTTCGTACATGCGGATTGTTTAGCTGTCTTATGTGACCTCTGCGTTTGCCAATACTGAAAATGTTTGATACTTGGCAGTGTTGAAATAAATTTGCAGACTGGATGCAGACTGGAAAATAAGAGCAATAGTATCTTTTCCTACACGACTCTATTAGAGTGCACGTGTAAATAAGAGATGACCATTTTCAATCTCTAGCGGGGCAATATCTATGACCGTACCGAATCACAATGATGATAATGTGAAGATAGGGAATAAGGACCAGAGCACAGCCTGTCGGAATGATCATCCAGAATCCGTATTTAATTATCGCGAAGGCATCTGGCGAATCGCTAACGGTGAATTTGTACCAGTTGAGGCCACGCTCACGCCACTTCAAATACGGGTAAATCTGAAAGGGTCTACTAAGCGTGAAATCTGTGTTTTCCTAGACTCGATATTGTCATTTCCGGTACCTCGGCCAAATCTCGTTCCTGCCTCTCTCGGTGGGAATCGGAAGAAAACGAAACGAGCAGAGATCCACATTGAAATAATAGAAGCGAAAAGAAGTAGGAAACTTACATTTGAAAATAGGGATTCGACAAAGGAAGTCTTGTGAAAAGCTTACGTTTTCTCATTCGTCCATTACATTTCAAGAATGAACCATCGATGAGAAGCATTTGTTGGCGCGCAATTATCAGCATACCGAAAGACGAAAACATTAGCATTGAGAGGATGGTGAATATTTCCTGAAATATTTGAAATATGTTTGGAAAAGAAAACATTGCGTGTACAAATAGTGCTTGATATGGAACGATTCCGCTAAGAGCACCCATGCAGTAGCCGGCACCTGTACAAAAATGAACAATTCGAGCAGACAATAATAACAAACCTGCTTTTGGGTATAGAAATGGAATAAAAAGAATTGCTGTAAATAAATTGTGCACTAGGCAGGAGATCTGAAGAATTTTTGAGGCATTACCGTTTATTTCTTCAGAACCTGCTGAAACGCGGACAACACCCGAATTTCGAAATCGAGCTTTCCGCCCTTCCAAACGATGACCACTAATGTGACCGAATTGACCACTAGTGACAATGCTCCAACGAAATAAAATACCACTATCGTAATAAATTCAAAATCAGGCGGAAGATCGGAGAGTACAGTCATCCCTATCGCCTCCACAAAGAATTCCGCGTTCGTTGATTCACAAGGTGCGCAAGTGCAAATTTACTTCCTTCCCAGTCTCAGTCTTTGCGCTAACTCTAGCCACACTTGACTGCACAAGTCAATTACAAGGTGCGTAACAATTATTGCTTTCAAAGTAGCGCTAATCACGCACATCTTTCACAGAAATCAAAAAATCACGCACTGTTTTTTCTTCAAATTTTTGTGTCTAAGTGTGCGAATTCGTCTTGGTTTTCGGCTATTCTATGCACTTTATCACTGTTTCATCCAAATGACGGAAGTAATCGACTTCGGAGAAACATTGGCTTTGATTGACGTGCCATCGGCTTCTTCAATGACCATTTCTTTGGCGAACGGGGTCGTGTTGAGAATGGTAACGATTCGTTGGCCTGCACATGATCTTTTATCTCTGATTTCTCGTGATTCTCTACCATCGGGCGAGACGAACGTCGTGTGCATCACTCCGATGGCATCGAATCCGACAATGGACGATTGAACTCGTTTGGAGCCAGGCCGAAGGAAGCGACTGTAGTGGGTAAATGAACCAGGTTCCAACTCTTTTCAATTTATTGAAATATCCGTTTTTCTGCTTGTTACTCACCTGAAATGCGTCATTGCGTAGTGCGTCGGCTGCTTGAGAAATTCATCTGCGGCAGCGTTCACAATGATGGGCGAATCAACGTAGTTCGGCACCCACGTTGGCCCGCCCTAAATCGACACATTTGAAGTATTGGCGGATGCAAGAGTTGAATTACTTGTATAAGAAAAGAACCTGCATATTTAGAGCAATGTTCCAGTCGGTCCACCCCGCTACGAAGTTGTTCAGGTCCTAGAACCGCATTGTGCTCAAAATAAAGCTACAAATTGGCTAACCTCAATAATGCTCCACGCGTAACTCTCAGCTCTCTGCCAATCTCCGAGCACCGGACCTTGAATCAGCGGAATCCATCCGGCGCATCCCTGTTATCAGTATTGTTCCGTCTTGATTATCACTTTTTCAAATAAATATCTTGATTGTGTGCTGATAATATTGAAAACCGAAGTTTCGATAAATCGTTGATATCATAATTCACTTCTCATTCGCTGTTCACTTCACTTCACCTTCATTTATAACTCACTGTACCTCCGTGTAGAGTATGAACTTGTCCGGGTACGATGCGTGCACTGCGGACATCGAAAGTGCAGGAGCAACCGCGTCAAAGTACCAGTGAAGGCCCATTCCGGCAAAGTACTTTGAAGCAACAGGATCGGAATAAATCTGCGATGATCTTCTTAACGATGATGTTTACCAATTCTGTTCTAGTGATCTCGAACAGGTTTATGATAATAGTGACCTCATAAGCCCAAAGTGGAAGGAACAATCGCTGATCATCCAGACCAATGATCTTCACGTTCTTAGATGCATTCGACGCCGACAGCGCCGGACCGAGATGTTGAGTGACAAAGTTTCTGCAAATGCCGCTCATGCGATCCCTTCTTTATTCAATCCAATGTTCCTCACTTTTCCCCGCTCGCGCTCCAATACATTGTCTGCCACCTCCAAATCGGAATAGCGCCAGTCGACGGCTCGTTCTGTACAGTTGTCGCCCAGAAGGAGATGCCATGAGCAAGGTACTCCTCGAAGAACCTGAATGAACAGATTATGGCGATTTCTCTCAGCTTATACAACAAATTGCTGCACAAAGCGGAAAGTGAACACGCTGCAGGTGGCGTCAATGTGCTCTCTCATCCAAAGCAGCAATCGATCAGTTCTTGCTCGGGACCAGGGTGATCTAAGCGGTGGACACTGTTTACCTTACAAAGTATTTGGCCCAGGCGGACTCCAGTCCACTCCGTAGACTGCCCCATCCCTGCATGAGACCCGTTGTCTTCATCCATGCGGGCGCCGACCAGGGCGAAGAGAAGAGACGAAGATCACCTCCCGTCAGATTCATTGCACGAGAGATGAAAGGGATCTGCAATAGAGTGGATGCATTTCGTACCCCGTCTCTGCATTTCCACCAATTTAACATCCAGCTGTGAATTCTTATCCGGAACATCGGTTATTATGGCTCAAACTGTACGCTCTGTGGAAAAGAAGTGAAAACTTGATATTATTGTGAATTTAGCGTAAGATCAGCTTTGTCGCATTTGGTTAAAAAATGAGGCAGTATCGGACCTTATACTCCAAATCCGCATCGTCAAGGGCAAAATTGCTCATATTCACGTCTCCCGCGTGGTCGTCGTACGAGTATCTCGAATTATTTTCGTATCGACAAAAAAATAATTCCAAAATTATTACATTGTCGTTGAAAAGTCGTTGCCCGCCATCGGCACTCGCCCAAGTGAATAGCGCGCTCCTGCAAAACAGCAAAAGTGGACAGGTCTCGGCCGGGATCGAACCGGCGACCTTCTGCGTGTGAAGCAGACGTGATAACCACTACACCACGAGACCACATGTGCATCGCCTCTAGGTTTCCCTCTGTCTGTCTCTCTTCCTCACTCAATACGAAAACCGCGCTCATTGTCATCGATTCTCTCTCTATAGAATCGATGATATTTGAACACGTGTAACTATCACTTTAGCACCCTGCAGGAGGGTGATTCATGTGTATGTGTATAAAAGGAAGAGGATCGAGCTCTTCCTTGGCTTTTCGTTCCATACGATAAATGGTGCTGCGGATGTTCTAGTATAAATCACACATAGTATCGGCCTACTTTGTCGTGACACTCATCTCGTCACTGAAATAAATAAATAAACTCTCACCCTTCATGCCATACATTGACTGTAATAATCGCTCTTGGGTGGGTGCAGTAAGGGAAGCGATGTTGATTCCTCAAATTACGATAATAATACCAGGCTACTCACAAAGAAGATCAAAACTGTTCACCGGCAGCGTCAGTGAAGGCGCCGCCGAACCCAATTATCTCCTGATAGGTAACTGCCGGGTTCACGCGGATCCTCGCCGACAGCCAACTGCCTTGGCGTCCTCGCGATACTGTGGCAGATCTCGCGGTCATCCGATCGCCACTCTCCGATGACGAGTACATTTGAGCGATGTCGACGGTGAGCGGGGGATCCTGATATCGGGCGTTGCTTATCTTCACCGAAACTGATTCGCTTTAAACAAAAAAAAAGATGGTTATTAATTTCACCTCATACTCGTCGCAGTACGTCGCATTGCACACGCAGACGATTCGCGTCTCGAAAAGGGAAGGATAGAATCGTTTGGCACAAGGCGTCGATGAGACTCTCGCACAAACAACAAGAAACAGAAGAAGCGGCAGAGAACACAACATCTTTCTGCCTGAATAACATTCCCATTTTTTGCGTCGGCTCGCAGAATTCTGAATAATCTCGTGACAATGAGGAAGTGGAGGGAACAGCAATATCACTGTTTTGCCATGGAATCTCGCTTCGTTGTCAAACGATAATATGCTGACCAGGCGCTGTTTTCATGTGAACTTCGCAAATCTGCTTTCAATAGTGCGACAAAATATCGCGTGATAAGCGAACTGTTGTTCTGTTCTGGACAGACTTGTTTTTTCACGAGAATTCGTCATCATTCTATATAGACGCATAACAATAACATTCAAGAATTTTTTTATTGGAGCGGCTTCATTAAGTATACTTTTGAATAGTTCATGAACAAAGAAATATCTCAACCTGAGAATCGAACAGTGAGTGGTTCAGCAAAGATTGCAGGTTGGAATCAATTCTATTTCTGCTCACAATTGTCAGTGGATGAGAAGCAGATAATGAGTTCTGGTTGCTGAGGGAACCCTGATGGATAGTAGA
The DNA here is from genome assembly GCA_911812115.1 of Pristionchus exspectatus. Taxonomy (NCBI): domain Eukaryota; kingdom Metazoa; phylum Nematoda; class Chromadorea; order Rhabditida; family Neodiplogasteridae; genus Pristionchus; species Pristionchus exspectatus. The sequence goes on from OU461582.1 coordinate 12,373,079, forward strand.
AAACAGATACGAGTTATTATATGTGAGCATTTTATTTACTGCTTACTGAGTCTCAACTTCTGGTTTGAAATCAGGGAAACAGCAAAGAAACTGAAACTATCGTTAGGTAGAGCGGTTGCAATTTATTTTCATATTTCACATAAACATTTTCGATTTCTTGAGCTTTCTTGTTCATGAATAGTATTACACGTATTTTTTGAGAAAAAAAATTTATCATAATCATGTAAATACGAGCTACGCTGTCGTTTCATGAAGGCAATTGCATCCCGTGCTTCATCGAATACTGAAACGAAAACTGTTCACGGTTTTCGAATCAATGAGCTTCATTTTTCTCCAAACAGTTGTACTTTTTCCAATCTTCCAATTTCCATTTATCGTTCAACAAGCTCTCACCTGTCTCTTTTCATCCCGTGGTCCTTCCGCCGCTCTTCAATGGGATCAGTGGGCTCTTGATGGTGCCAGATTGGATCCCCAAGAGGGCACGCTCACTCCAGACGGCGCTGTCTTAGTGTCATCGTATACGTCAATGACGACTTTGATCGGCGGCAGAAGGACGCTGGTAGTGCTCATCTCGACGCCGACGGTAGTCGAGGAAGGAATCGATGGCATCGTTGAATCGATCGTCAGAAGGCTGCCGTCGGTGGACGTCCCCGGGTCGTCTCTCAGTTGGAACATTGGGAAGACGGTGACGGCGAGTCCAGAGCCCTCCACCTGCAAAACGCTGATTGAACGGGGTTCGGAGGATGAGATATTTGATCCAAAAAAAATAAGTTTACCTCGCCCGATCCCTCCACTCCCGAGCCCTCGACTCCAGATCCTTCCACTACCGCAGAAGTCGATCTAAGAAGCAACGAGCGTAGCTCCACCGGATGCTCCGTGATGCCGGATCCTTCAATCTGTCAGGCCTTGTTCATCTAGATATTGTAAACACTGGCGCACTCACATTTTCAGGTTTTTTTTTAAATTTAGGAAAATCACGGTTCTTGTTATTTTTCTTATAATTTGCTTTTTCCAAACATTTTTGCGGGCAAACGAAGACAAAACTTGCTGATATTCGGGATAGCCTAACAGATTGACTTTCTCACCTCGTTTCCGGATCCTTCAACGTACAGTCGCAGTGCATCGTCAGCAGTCGTGCCTGATCCATCAACTCCCGACCCTTCGACCTGATTGTGAGATTAAAGATGAACTCATTGACGCTTATCAGCCCCAACGAAACAGACTCTACGAGTGCGAACACAAATAGTGTCTCTCGTAGATTGTTCATGTTAGTGACTCACCTCCTCAGTTCCGGATCCCTCAACATCAACGCCGGATCCTTCCATTCCCGATCCCTCGACGACCTCTACGGGGAGGTCTCCGGAGGATTCGCTGACGTCGTCACGTTGAGCGACAGTAGTGGTGGAATTGTCGAGCGGCGTTGGTTCCATGGCGGTGAGCACCTTCAATCGGCTATGTATTTACACATTTCGAACAACGTGTTTGAACCTCGGGAAAACCATTTCGAAATAGTATCAACTAATTCCGAAAATGATCATGATCAACTTTCCTTCAAATGCACAACTAATTTACTTTGCGACTGTTCATTCCCTCACAAAATGAGTAACATGAAGGAATTGACGTCAAGGAAGGCGTTTCTCTTGATATTGGATATTGAATTGACATCTCACCAATGATCGGAGTTTGGGCGAGAATTGGTTGAGTGTCTCGTCGACTTTAGAATACGTTTCCGACGGCGTCAGAAGCATATCATCTTCGATCTCAGCGATCTGAATCACACACACAAAATCATCTCTCTTCAGTTTAATTCAGGATAGAAATGCTCTATAGTGAAATATACAACTCGTCACGGCTGAGTTCCCACTGACAAAAAAACGTACAATGACTATGAGGCAGTAGAGTAATCAATCGTACCGTATCGAGTGCTTTCGGTAGTTCAACAGCGGCTTCCTTTGCTTGCACACGACGGGCAAGCGTGCGCTGACGGACCGACTGTTCGAAGGTCGCGACCAGATCCTAAACGACAGATATTACATAGTTCCCGGCCGAACATCCGGCTCTCACTCACCGCAAACTGATTATCGCTCGCCCAGCTGCTCACACGCTGCTTGATGCCGGCTCGCGATATCGATTGGTCCTGAAATTTAGTTTTGGAATCATCAATGGATTTGACAGACATTATTCGCACATAATCTATTTTCGAGCGTCATCATACTATCACATTGAATATTAGTCGCCTCTGACCTGGAAGATTTGCAACAGCGAGAGGCCCTCGTTGGCTGCTGCGGATTCGGCGGCGGTGGTCGCAGCTGCTGCAAAATGTCACGTTTCATAAAAGACTAAAGCCGAGGCAATTTCATTGCAAATGAACTGACAATCCGCCTGACGCGCTACCCGTGACGCTCCTTCATTGATGACACCCGCTTGAATGGAGGAGAAGATGGCAAGGAGCGCGAGCAGAGAGGGCAGGATAGGCATTACTGGCAATATCACGAATGACAGTTAACAAATTTGAAAAGGGGCAGTGACACACTAGAATATGTAACCAATCTAGAAACAATGTGATCGTTCAAATAATAGGTGAATGAGCAGGCGCTTGAGAAGCAACCTCTGCTGATGTGTGAACCATGAGCCCAGATTGTCCCTCTTTATACCGCGGCGCCTCGGCATTCCCTCTCTATTTGCACTAGCGTGTGAACTCATGTAGCTTTTTCGACCCCGGCTTATGCTTTCCCCACCCGATGTTTGGGCAACTGATCATCACTTTTAACCAATCAGCCGAAGACTTCCGGGACTCGACGATCACCCACCAGTTTTTAGTTATCTGTTTCGGTACTGCGATCAGGGACCCAGAAGAAGCACAGCGCCCTTGACCGCCGATTGTTCCCGGAACTTTCCTGATGTATCTGTTTGAGAAAAGGCGCCAAGACGCGCGATCAAAGGCGGTGAGTACTTTGTTTATGACAAGTAAAGAGGAGAGAAAAGAGGTGAAAACGTGCGAAGGAAGCGCAAACGGAAGCTGTGAGAGAGCGATTTTGATGGTGATCTTAGGAGAAGATGCTTTGGCACCCGGAAACACCAAAGTAGTGCGAGCTCTGAAAGAGTTCCCTAACGTGTAGACCATTTGCGCATCAAACTGCTGAGGATTCTGATTTCCATAGGGTGAAGTAGTTTCGGAATCAGAATGAGACGTATCTACTTTCAATTTCTTACTATCTATATCCCATTATAAGTGACTGACTAGATTCTTATTGCATCTTCCGAAAGTAAACAATCTTTCGTTCGCCCACTTTCTCTTCCTGTTTTCTCCCAAGCTAAACTGCAGCGGACCCAACGTAATCTGAATAGTGAAAAAATGGAGCAAGAGACAAAATCCAGCTTTATGTTTTTATGTTCCAGAGCTTTATGTCTTTATGTTCCAGATCTATGCACCGTTTAGCGCGATTGCTCGAAATCGTTAATGTGATCAGTCTCACCGCGTGTTTCTCTGCTCATCTCGAGTTCATTCAGGGTTCGTTACTGCCCACTCAAGGATCGCTTAATTGGCTCAAGCGAAATGCCCCCGCCTCTCCGGTCATCCATTGACCATTTCCGCTTATCTGGCAGTGTACACCAGGTGAATTGACTCTGTCCATCTTATTACTGCTTATGTCAGTCATTTTCTATACATTTTGTGAAACATTAACCACTACAGTGTGTGTTTAGTGTGATTAGCAAGTCGACGATTCCTATTTCTCGCTGAGGTTCGATGATCGCTCTCCTGCTTCTCGCTGCGTCGATGAAGATGTCCGATGGCTGTTTCCCGACCTCTCCGTCAACTACGCCCACCACAACCACCACCACCACGACTGCTGCCCCTGTCGCTGGTAAGCTATTCTCGAGCCATGACCTTGAATTTCCGAACTTCGGCACTACAAATTGATGAGTGAAAATGCAATTTACAGTGTGCCAAACGTGCGCGCAGAATTTGATCATGCTAACGACTGCTGGAGCTGGATCTCATGCCTTCCAGGTAAACTCCCCCCCCCCCATTTCTCTCGCTTTTAATTGATGAAAGTCGCTTTAATCAGGGAAATGGCGCGCCAGCGTACCACAGCGATCGAATCTATACTTCGTTCATGCATTTCAGAGCGACGTCACCGATATGACGGGCGCGTGTGCCGTGCGTACGCTCGTTTGTGTCGGCACCATGGCCAATATTGAGGTCCCATTTATTCCTACCATTTACCGCATTTAGAGCCAATGACTTATCCTTGACATTATGTGTCGACGAATTCGGCAATTGTTCGTGGAAAGTAATAGAATCTCAGTTGAACAACGGCGACGGTGTTATCATGGACGGTGACGACGGTGCTGAGGATGGAACTGCTACACTGCAGGTCGGCGCACCTTTTGCAACCTAACGTTACAATGAAGCATCCCCTGGTGGTAGCGTGACAACTGTGAAAACGCGCTGATTGCGGATGCAACTTTTCTGTTCCCTTACAGGTCACTTGTAACGCGGCGGGCACTGGCTGGGTGTATATGGGAGTGGTGATCACTCAGGCCGAATGTGCGTCATCGTGAACTCCCTCGGAACGACTTTTGCATAATTTATTCCTTGCTTATTCCTTTATTTATGTACTAGAAGTGAGGAGAACGATTTGTTATCCTATATTTATTTGTATTTCTCATTTTCCAATGATCTTGAACAGGTGCAGAAGTGTATAGAGTGGCAATAAACAAAGAAGATCATCAACAGATCTTGCGCTATTATGATCATTTCAAGACCGTCTCTGCCATTCAAGTGGCTCGGTCTCTCTTTTTTATTAGTCGAACCTTACTTGAATATGAACCAATATATTATCGACGGAAATAAATGAGTATAAAATAAATAGCTTTGCATTGATGCGTCACATGATCATGTGTTCGTTTCGATCATCCGTTCTTTTAGACGCGTCCCCTGTTCATTGCCCTTTTTCTCTCTCTCGAGTGTCTTACAGGATCGCAAAGTCAATTGACCATCGCTTGTTTCAAGTGGCATGCCCTATCCTCTCCCTCTCTCGGCCATTCTTTATCCCCACTCGCTCTCCTTTATATGCCACACGCCCTCTTCACAGTGAAAACCATCCCATTTTCCATTCCCCCCTCTCCAGCTAGACTATTCCTGCCATAACATTCAATTCGATTTCACCTGAATCCTCACCTTCAGTTGTCGATCATATCTGCCTCCCATTCGCTTTTGCATTTTTCGTATTTATACCTCTTTTAGTCCACTCGTCCCTAGTCCAATTTTCATAAGTCAATTCCGTATTCAGAGCTTTTGCGGATTCAACCAATAACAGTCAGTGAAGTTGCGATATGTTACATGGCCTGATTCTGTTCTTTGCCTCTTATCTTATCAAATCAACTGAGACATGTGCTGCAACGTCTCCAACGACCACTCCGGCGACCACTCCGGCTCCGAGTAGTTAGTAAAATATCTTTATTTATGATCATCGGCTAGGCTCCCCTTGTGTAAGGGAATAGAACAATTAAAATTACTGCTACAAGGGAGAGGTTCAAGAGGTGCTTCGTTCTGGGAAAGAAAAAATGAGGAAGCTAAGTCGGTTCTTGTCTCGCCTTCTCCTGTTGTTTCCCCCAATCTCTTTGTTTCCTTGGTTTGGGCTAATCAATTTGTACCTGAACGCACCTAACACACCCCCGCAGGGACCATTTAGACTAGAAAGTGGAGGAAACGAGTAGAGTGGTCCCCGATCGGCTAGAGAAATGTCGCGCTCACTTGATCACGAGATGGAGTTTACGGGAAGTGTGGATATGTTTTTTATTATATCTGAATTCAAATCAATTTTAGGTTGCACGACATGCGCCCGAAGTCTGATCACCATCACCACAATCCGAGGAGGATCACACGAATTCCAGGTAAGGATGAGGAATGAACAACCTGATAACTTCTCTCGAGCAAAGAAGGAACGTAGGCAATCTTTTGTCCTTTACTATATTCACAATCCAAACAATTGTTACTGATTGGAAAAAGTTGATGGCGCTTCCGAAATGAGCTGATCGGTCCACCATTCGAGGGTGTAATTTCAGAGTGACGTCATATCGGTGGTCGGAGCGTGTAACGTGCGCACATTTACGTGTGTGGGACCGCAGGCGAATATTGAGGTGCGATCAGAAATATACAAGCAACTCTATTTGTGACGATTATTGCGACTATCACTGCACCATTTGATGAATTATTTTTGGAATTCATTTAGTAATTTGAAAAATCAATAAATTAAGCTGAACGGCGGGGCGGGCGTTGTCACAGACGCTGAGGACGGCGCGACGGACGGTGTGGCCACTCTCGCCGTCACCTGCAATGCGGGAGGAACGGCATGGCTGTACATGGGTGTACCGATCACGCAAGTCGAATGTGCATCAACCTAACGTTACTGTGCATTGTCTTTCTTCTCTCTGCTCAACATTGTTCCTGTTTCGTTTCGTCCATTCCACACCAAGTATTGCTATTACGATTCACTGGTAGTTTTCAAGAATTTATAATAAAATATCATTATTTTTGACTTTGAATTCATTCTTAATTTGATTAATGCTTGTGTGTGTTGCGTGTGTCGTTTCTCAGGGTGTGTTGCCGAAAGTGCCATCTTCATGCTTTCCCTTTCATCCGCCCACTTCTCTCTTCGTCCTCACGAACTCACGTACCAATTCACTACCAACTTTCCACGGTCTCCTTGATCTTCCCCCCTGCCAGACACATCAAACAGCTACACCCAAAGCACTCAAACTAACTAGGCGCCAACTTCTCTGTTTTACCACTTTCACTTCTCCTTGTCATCATCTCGAGCATGTCAGACGGAGCGAGAGAGAATTCGATATGGAGAGAGCAGAACACTTGTCATAATTCGAGCTGATAGGACTAACAGAGAAGATGCGCATCAGAGAACAGCGCCGATCTTTGAAGAGTGGAACGAAGATTCGAAGAAAAGAAAAATGGGAAATGGGTGTCTGGTGAGGGACTAAAAGAGCGATAGTCCAAAAGATACGAGAATACGGTTCGAGTTTTATTTTATAGTTTTTATCAATTTTTTAGCAACCATTTGTCGATAAATGCCAACCAACACTCGATTCACAATTGTCTCCAATTGCCGAGGCTGTTGAACCCGCGTAGCATGCCAATAACGCACATAACCTTTAACCATTCCATTATCGGTAGACACTCCTGTCGTAGTTATTCTGCAGAAGTGTCCATTGCCATTGTATTTTCAGACTCGAGAACAAGAGCAATTTGTGGCATCCAACTGCTCAGCTTTGTATGGGACCGACAACATCAACGTGACTCCGATATCCGATTGCTTGGGAAGACACAGTTATGCGAGTGCTGCAACAAATTTATATTCTCTTATTTTCTTACGAAGCTCAATTTTGTCAGGTAATATACAGATTTTATGCTGTAATATGTAATATGCTAATATGTAATATACAGATAATATGCTGATATTCTTGTGGAAATGTAGTTCATCGCCCCCTGATATGACTAACAGAGTCGACACACCAAAGAACCATAGTTCGATCTACGAAGACAACAACGAAGATTAGGGAGGTGCCCCGTACAATTGATCAAGTCGATCATTCAGAGACAATCTCTTATCAGTTGCACACAAGAATCAACATATTTGAAGGGAGTAAGAAAACGAATCAAACGTGTTGCAGAGAAGACCTTTGATAAGAAATGAATCACAAGATCATACAGAAGACTGCGCAGACGGCTACTGTTATATGCGACTGTGAAGTTTGTGGGTTCGAAATAGAACTGCGTTTCAAGCATGATTCGACCGAATAAAAGTGAAGCAAAACAAATTATGATTAGGGTTGCATGGAAGTGAACAACGTCGCTGGGTCCATGTACTCTTCCAACTTTCTCGGCATCAAGCGATTGTCGAAGTCAAAATATTTTGAGCCATTCGAGTAATGGAAGCGTTCAAGATTCTGATCCAGAAAGCATGGGAATTCGCTCTGGGTAGTATTTGAACGATAGTAAACATAGTGAATAATCTCATTTGATAAGTCTCTTAGCCATTACAATCCAGTAGAGTATTATCTTGCTATTCATAGATCTCTTTAATAACAGTTAACAGTCTCTCTCTCTCTCTCTCTCTGTCTCTCTCTCTCTCTCTCTCTCCCTCTCTTTCTCTCTCTCTCTCTCTCTCTCATTTTCACAGGTGCCAGGATAAAATGTATCAATATTAGCCGTATCGGAAATAATAGCGTTATCTTTTTTTGGAAATTTATAAAAAAAAATATTTTCCGGGTTGGTACATTCTCTCCTGATCATTACTGTGTTACCTCGATCGCTCTCGCCATTGTGCGTGCTCATCGATAAACTACAAATTTCGAAATCACATGTTGACTACAAAGATTCACGTGCCTTTTTGCTATTGAATTTAAGATACTTTGTGTTGAACATTTCGGGCAGAAACTACGCAATTTGGGCGAATACGGGCTAGTTCATGACGCCAACGGTTACGGAGTAGAACAACATGGTAAAGGACAATTCGGAGCCTCACGAAATTTAAAAAAAACTCTGTATTTTCTAATCATCCCTGATGTCAGCACAAGAATGAACTCTTACTGATTGTGTTTCATTCTTAATCTCACAATGGTGCTGAATTCTTTATCACGAATATCGCGTTGCATTCTGATCTCTTGATCACTATATCTGACCGAGTGCACAGTGGAAAGCTGGAAAGAATCATAGGTGGAGAAACTGAATATATGTTTTGTTCATTACCCACATTCACTCTTCCGATGGTTAATACGTATTATTTTTGATAGCTCTATTTTGAACCTGATCGTTGTAGCCGTCTCGTATGGATTGATTCCACTCATAAAGCCATGTATTAACGATCAAGGAAGCCAATTATGCGTGAATTCTGTAGTATCGGCCAGGTGTGTGAGTAATACCTTCAAAATTCTTATCACAAGCGACACTACATTCCCCAAATGCTTACGTGAGACATGCGCGAAATTTTTTTTTAAAAAACGACAAGGAGCTTTTTACGACAGGGAGCTTGCGTCGCCATACAACCGCATGCTGGAAAATGAAAATCCACTTCAAGTTTCTATTGGTTTTTATTATCTATGTTTATTCATTCAATACTACTATTATTGCTGCAAAGATGTTACAGGGAAATCGTCGCCATAAAGTCGTCGATGATAATCTACGAGCGATTCGGCAGTAAATGCATGGATCTCGTCGTTGACATCCACTTTCACGCATCGACAGCGAAATTCTTTATATCATATCGGAAGGGAGTGTCAGTTCATACGACCATTTTGACATCTTCAGCCAACAACGAATAGCTGTTCACATGCACTCGGTTGGAGAGTAGTTATGGTTTCCGATCAATAAATATCAACAACTGAATTAAATATTTCAGATCGTCTCTGTTCCCATTCCACTCAATTCAACTGAGCCGAACAGATATTTTTTATAAAGTCTCGCTAATTGAGTCAACGATGGAAATTGAATAAAGCAATCAATCATTCAAGGAATTCACCAAATATCGATTGAGACATATCACAGTGCATCTCAGAATCGCCCACATTGAAGTTTCGTACACGACAGTGATAGACAGCATTGAACATTGCAACGAAATACTTCGAGACATCTTGGTCGATAATAACGCTCTTATTCATCGCTTGATGACATGACTAAGCCAAGCGTGTCTCCTCATCGTGGAGTTCTTTTCCAAGAGTAGACCGGCGAGCCTTGCACACTCTTCAACTCTCCCTTCAGCCGTTTCACATCTAATCACCGATGCTCAGAATCTCTTCATTCCAATCGTACACTCACAAATCAGATAATGTTAGAGACAGTGAGGAAACGGCAGACTCAGAATACATTCCTTATCGCAATTTGTGCTCGTGTATTTTTGACCGCAATTTACGTGCTATTTGATAAGCGAATGTTAGCTTTTCCTATCGTTCGTTCTTATCTGTGTTTCATAGTTGATTGTCTTCGCCGGGAATTATCTCTTCATCCCTTGTACTCTCTCGCTGGTAAGAAAAACGAAAAGGTGGATAGTGTGCGGAGACTCAGCGCTTGCCAAGGCTTCCCTATAGTTTGTGAATAAGTACGTTTCTCCAATCGGGGAAGAAATTGTACAACAATCGCGATAAGGTGATCAGTATTTTGACCAAGGGTGATCTTTTCGATCGAGACGCCTCCTCCGTGCAAGCCGGTGTATTTAAAGAGGGTGAACGTTGCAGTCTGAAACCGATCAATCTTTCCCTCTCATTGAACCCTACTCAGATGCCTTTTCTTCTAGGCATCCTGAGAGTACAATTATCCAATTATCTGTTTTTCTCTTATCCATTCCCTTTGCAGATGACATTCTCAAGTGTCTCATCAGACCTCAGAATTAATTCGGGTCTTCTCTGGCTGACCGTTCTGCCGGGTCTTCCTTTCCTGGTTTATCTCCTAAGAGGTTGGATTATCGCATTTTTATACATTTTGAACCCGATCCTTTTCTGCGCCCCCTTTATATCCCAAAATGAGACAACTAATTATTTTATCCATATTATTTCCAGATGTCTCCTTCCTCGTGGGATTGTCAGTGTTCGCTTTGCTTCCTCTTCTCTACATTCTCATTCAAAGGGTAAAACAAAAAAAACAGTAGCTCTTGATTACAAAAGTGCTATTCTGCAGTTAACGTCCGACATCGACTTACAAGACCTCGAGAATCGCGCCGTCTTCATTACTGGATGCGATACCGGTGGGTTTTTTTTAAATTATTCACTTGAAAAGATCTAATCTATCACACAAATTACAGGATTCGGCAACCTTCTCGCTCTGAAGTGCCTGGGACGCGGCATTCCTGTGTTCGCGGGATGCTTGACTGAGAAGGTACACTCCATATGAATATTTTCTCATCTCGTTTTGTATTTCTTGTATTGTGTTGAAGCTTAGCCTATTTTCTCATAGGGAGCCGATGATCTTCGGGCCGCTGCTAGAAATCTCCCCGGTAAATTGGATACCGTAATCATCAACGTTGCGTCCACTGAGAGTGTCGCCGCTGCAGCAAAGTATCTGGATGAAGCGACAGTGAAGTATGGAGGTGAGCAAATTGATCGATTGATCGTTTTTGATTAATTTTACTTTAAAAAATGATATCTCCACCATTGCCTCACTTTGTCTGCAACTTAATTTTTCATTGATTCTACAAATCAGTAATACAGTGTCGTCAGAAGAAGATCCTAAAATTCCTAACAACCTCGTATAGGTACAGAAAATGTATTAGGTTGGTGCATAAGTTTCTTCCCACGGCTTTTTCGAATGTATACCTCTTGTACTTAATCGCTCCCAAATTCCCTTAAGACTGGAACTAGGTATGGGTACGAGTACTATAACCATACATTTGAATTGGCTCACAGCTGCTTAGTGCTTGAGGAAAAAAATCGGAAACAAAAATCATCGAAAATGTGACATTTTGGCTATGTTCATTCACATCGCTGCATTTTCGAAACAAGTGATCCTTGAGTTCTCTCCAATTTTAGAGATATTGGGGAAGGGTTGCGGGTTAACATGACAGTGAAAGATCAGGCTTATGAAAATCATTCGAAGTGCTGGATCGCTAAAAAAGGCTATTTCGATCGTCGTATTTCGGCAAACAACTTTCGAAAAAATTATCTTGAGATTGAGTTTTTCAATAGTCCCCAAAACAATAATGTAAACATAACAGAGTTACTACTTTGATTTGCACCACACTTTGAATCTCATGGTCTATCGAGACAAATTTAGTACAAGATTTTCAAAAATCGTGGGTTTTTGTGCTGCCCTCCCTTTTGAAAGTGTGGGTATTATTCGGAGGCCAGTTGTGATAGAGTTGCTGCTACACTTGTATTGGGACATAATATAAATGCACTGTGAGCCAATGGTTAAGATTTGAGGATATCTCAATTCTCCATGGAACACTAGCTCGATAAAAAGTGAGAAAAAATTAGCCCTGCTTTGACTTTGATTTCATGCCGTATCGGCCTCAGTCATCATACAGGGATTCTATCATGATGGGATTATAGATTATTCAAGTGGTAATTTATTGTGAAAAACCATGCCTTGAATGGTCAAAGAATAAGGAAGGGGCAGGTCAGAAACTATCTTGCTAAATTTGGGAAGAAACTTTTGCACCAGCCTGATAATATGTTATTTGAGTCAAAGCACACCCATCTCGGAGTGCCTGACAACATATTTTGAGGTCTGCACGCGATCGTGAACAACGCCGGCGTCTTCGGGTCCACATTCTTTGATGATTTCCTAAACGTCGATCAGTACAAGTAAGTAACAGAGACTATCTGAGAGAATTTAGTATGGGCCGTACAATGATTTTGGACCCTATGCTGAAAAATTGGCCCCAAGGGTACTTTTTTATGTAGAGTTCGAAAATCGACCTTAGAAAGCCGTATCTCTAACCCCCGGTACCCTATGGGTCCTGGTACCGTGCCAGACTGTAAGAGCAACTTTGCGAATGGGGCTTCAAACCTATCCATGTGATAGCGCATTTTGTAGATCTCGTCGAGACTAACATTTTTTGTGAAGAAAGTGAAGAAAAATATTTTCATTGAAGAGAGTTATGAAGAGTGAAAAAATAAATTTTCACGCCCTGAAAAATTTTTCTTCATTTCGTGCAAATTTTATTTTTCCAATCGATTCAGCATCCTTTTTTACCCCCCTGTGCAAAAATTGAGCGAAATCGAAGGGTACGAAACCCAATTCATTTTGCGCCAAAGAGGCAACACCACTTGCTTCGGTTGTTTCCGGTATTGCGAAATCCAGCACAACTCCGGCAAAATGGTCGGAATGTGCTCAAACTTCACCAGGGAGACCCCCAGGGGCAATATAACCTGTCACAAAAATCTTGACCCGAAAAGTTGATCTTTGATCTTTGAACTCGCAAAAAATAAATTTCAGATTTAGGTATCGTGTGATAGCTCATTCGAAAGAGCATAAAAAGTTATGCTATTTCCTATATTTTTGTCAATTTCCGTCCACTTGGACCCGATAAAAAAAATTAAAATTGGCATTTTTCTGCTATTTTTGGCTCAAACAGATGGACCACCAAAAACGTACGAATCAACTTCTTCTGGTTTTTTGATATAATATGCGGAAACCATTCCGAAAATTGAATCACAACTAAAACGGCATGTTTTCAGTGCCGAAGAACTGAAAGTTCAACATAACCATGGTCTACCACGCCTATTTTCACAAAAGGGCTCAGAATATTTGGTCAACGCTTACACTTATGCCCGAAATGATGTTTTTGTGAAAATTCGTCAGAAGGTCATCGCAAAATTGAACGCAATATCCTGTATGATTGCACTAGAAGTAGCATAAAACTTATTTTCGATTACTCTAACTTGATTTTTCTTGGGTCGGAGGATCTATTTCAACATGACCAAATGACCTGAGTATTCACATAAGGGTCCTCCAATCAGACAGGATATTGCGTTCAATTTTGCGATGAGGCAGAATTGGATGCTTGTTAAGGCTGGCTATTTATTTTTTTGTGAATTACAAAAATAATTTTGTAAAATGGAAGTTCTCGAGGAGCTAATAGTGCACGGGGAGAGTATTATAGATCGGACCGGAATGTTACAAGGATTCCAAAACTGTTTTAAAATTCTAAAAAAAGCGTCTGCCAAAGGTTTTACACGAAAGATAGTTATCCTTCTTGTAAGTAAATTTAGCCATCTTCCATCTGTTTAGCCCGTGATCTACCCTGTTCGGAGGTTGTAAACAGGCCGAGTCTCTCCTTCCGATCGAACCCTTCCCTCCCCCTACTCTTTCCCGGCGAGAGAGCAGGGGAAAGGAGGAGAGCACCGTGGGGGGAGGGGAATGGATCGATGGGAAGGAGAGACTCGACTTGTTTACAGCCTCCGATCAGGGTAGATCACGGGCTAAACAGGTGGAAGATGGCTAAATTTACTTACAAGAAGGTTAACTATCTTTCGTGTAAAACCTTTGGCAGACGCTTTTTTTAGAATATTAAAACAGTTTTGGAATCCTTGCAACATTCCGGTCCGATCTATGATACTCTCCCCGTGCACTATTAGCTCCTCGAGAACTTCCATTTTAGCCAACGGGACGTCAGCATGCAAAATGAATGTGACCATCGTTATCAGCACCCTCGAGAACCCCAAAAACCGCTCTTACAGAGAAACGTGATTTTTGAGCTGTGCCAACTCCTCTCGGATTTGTCCGATTCTTACGCGAACGGCCTCATATGTGAAAAAGTCCTTATGTGAAAAAAGTCGATGTGAGTCATGTCCAATAATAAGGCCAAAATGGTGATGAAAATTCGTAAACTGGTTCATAATGACGGAAAAACATCATTTCGGGCATAAGTGTAAGCGTGTGAAAATAGGCGTGGTAGACCATGGTTATGTTGAATTTTCAGTTCTTCGGCACTGAAAACATGCCGTTTTAGTTGTGATTCAATTTTCGGAATGGTTTCCGCATATTATATCAAAAAACCAGAAGAAGTTGATTCGTACGTTTTTGGTGGTCCATCTGTTTGAGCCAAAAATAGCAGAAAAATGCCAATTTTAATTTTTTTTATCGGGTCCAAGTGGACGGAAATTGACAAAAATATAGGAAATAGCATAACTTTTTATGCTCTTTCGAATGAGCTATCACACGATACCTAAATCTGAAATTTATTTTTTGCGAGTTCAAAGATCAAAGATCAACTTTTCGGGTCAAGATTTTTGTGACAGGTTATATTGCCCCTGGGGGTCTCCCTGGTGAAGTTTGAGCACATTCCGACCATTTTGCCGGAGTTGTGCTGGATTTCGCAATACCGGAAACAACCGAAGCAAGTGGTGTTGCCTCTTTGGCGCAAAATGAATTGGGTTTCGTACCCTTCGATTTCGCTCAATTTTTGCACAGGGGGGTAAAAAAGGATGCTGAATCGATTGGAAAAATAAAATTTGCACGAAATGAAGAAAAATTTTTCAGGGCGTGAAAATTTATTTTTTCACTCTTCATAACTCTCTTCAATGAAAATATTTTTCTTCACTTTCTTCACAAAAAATGTTAGTCTCGACGAGATCTACAAAATGCGCTATCACATGGATAGGTTTGAAGCCCCATTCGCAAAGTTGCTCTTACAGTCTGGCACGGTACCAGGACCCATAGGGTACCGGGGGTTAGAGATACGGCTTTCTAAGGTCGATTTTCGAACTCTACATAAAAAAGTACCCTTGGGGCCAATTTTTCAGCATAGGGTCCAAAATCATTGTACGGCCCCTGTGGAGCCTAACTCAATTCTCTCAGATAGTCTCTGGTAAGACTCAATATCCGAATGGTCTGGTACGACAACGTCCTATAAATCATGATGGGCGTAGCCTGGTTCTATTCCCTTCAATTGTGACAATTTCAATGTATACGACGATACATTGTTCAGGGAGATCGCCGAAGTGAACACGTTCGGTGTGATCAGAGTGACGCAAGCGATGAAGCATCTCGTGAAGCAGACACGGTAACTTTATTCATTCCGTTCCATCGCTC
The DNA here is from genome assembly GCA_911812115.1 of Pristionchus exspectatus. NCBI lineage: Eukaryota > Metazoa > Nematoda > Chromadorea > Rhabditida > Neodiplogasteridae > Pristionchus > Pristionchus exspectatus. Next base: position 12,388,626 of record OU461582.1, read on the forward strand.
AAACAAACATCACTGACAACATTGCTTTGACTTAGGCAATAACCGCTCTAATCGCGAGTTGGTCGGGGAGACTGATAGCAGTGAAAGGCTTTTTGAGAGCCTCAGAGGGCCAAAATATGAATCCAATAATACAGTGGCCGCATCGTGACCGTCTCGTCAGCTGCGGCTCGCGTTGGTGCGATTAATATGGGCCCGTACACCGTGAGCAAGTTCGCCGTAAGCGGATACTGCGAAGTCATTCGGTGAGTGTGCATTTGGACGTGCGGTCATTATGACAAGCAAGAAAAGAGAATGAAGCAGCAGCCCGAGAATGACATCTTTTCACAGGCAAGAACTGAAATACTTTGGCGTTTCTGTGCACATTCTCGAGCCGGGAATCTTCAACACGCCCATGGCCGCCGTTTCCAATATCACGGTATGCACACTGCTTTGCTTTGCAAAACGAACTTCAGCGCTCAGTTAGTGATAGGGACACAATATACCTTCAATACAATTTCAGATGCGTCTCGATGACATGTGGTCGAAAGCGCCCGGTGCAACAAAGAAGGAGTACGGCGAGGGATTCTACCAAGAGAGTGAGCGATTGCTTCCATCGAAAACGTCAATCTCAAGATTACGTCGAATGAGAATCTCTCTGCAGGCAAAGCGTGGCTGCTCCGATCGATCGGCAAGCAGACGAATCCTAACGTGAATGTCGTCGTTGACGCCTACTTCCACGCTCTTACCTCGAGATTTCCGCATTTGCGATATCAACTTGGCCCTGACTGCCAGTTCTTGTCAGTTTTATAAGAATTATCCCAGTAGTACCGTCCATGACTAGACTGAAAGATAGTGCAGGGTTGAATGTTACTGGCGCGTTCTTGTTCATCCTCTCAAACAGCAACGAGTTTTCACACCCAATTAATGTCATTAATTCAGATATCTGCCACTGTCGTACATGCCCACGGGGTTGAGGGACGCCATCTTTACCGTGCTCGAGATGGTGAGATCCTCGATACTCGGAATATTACAATATTCGTTCATTTCAGATTGACGGAGTGCCCGTACCACAGTGCACCCCGCAGAAGGCAGTGAACGTATCGAGAAAGAACGCATGAATACAATCCATTACACCACTCCGAGTATCCAAATGTCTCAGGTTTCATTGTGATTATCGCTGTTAAATACTTGATTTGTATCCATTGTACACTATTTGTATTGTTTGTATTCAATTATGTGCTGTTTCTGGAAAGGAGAATGATAAAACTCGATTTTCCATGAAATAGCACCGTTCGTGGGCAACATTCAATGTTAGATGGACACAAAACACGCTCAATCTTGATAAAGAGAACGAAACTTCCCGACGGAACACAATTGCCGATCGAAATCTTTACTTTCACATTCGTTCGTTCTCGGTGCCGTTCATCCTGTTCTCTGCTCGTTGTTTCTCGTTCGCGTTTCCTGTTTGCCATAGTTCGATCACATTTCGAGTAGTCTACGTGTTCAAGTGATAAGAACATTCTACTCACTTTCGCACTATCTTGTCTCATTCCACGTTCCACTTATTTCCGGAAAACTGTGATGCTGGACTGTAGAATAACCTCCGGTCTCTTATGGCTGTCCGTGATCCCCGGAGTTCCTCTACTCGTATACACAATTCGAGGTATCGAGCAACTAGGACATTTAGTTTCCCCGTAATCCTCCATTGCAGATGTCCCCTTCATTTGGGGTGTCGCCGTATTCGCTCTAGTTCCCCTTTTCTACTTTGCCATTCAGCGGGTGAGATCTAGCCCAGGGTTCATTTGATTTTCAACGCATCACCATTTTCGTATTCAATTCAATAAAGCTGGCAGTTTAGGCTCTGAAAGGCATTGAAATCGACGGGTTGGAGAATCGCGCCGTTTTTATCACCGGCTGCGATACAGGTTCGATGCAACGGGCGAGGCCAAAGTGAATTGTGTCTAGCCGACAACTGTGATGTTGTTTAGGTTTTGGCAACCTACTCGTTCTGAAATGCGCGAGAAGAGGCATTCCCGTGTTCGCCGGCTGCTTGACAAAACAAGTAACACTGATGGAAATTTTTTCGACAAACGGTCTAATGTTTCCGACCCTTAGGGCGCTGAAGATCTTCTCGCTGCGACAACTTCCCTTCCCGGCCAAGTAGAGACAATCTTGCTCGATGTCTCGTCGGATAAGAGTGTCGCCGCAGCAGCGAAATACTTGGAAGTGGCGACAGAGAAGTATGGAGGTCAGTAGGCTATCAGATTTAAAGTCATAGCTGTGATAATACGAATCAAGAAGAATCTTCTGTGTTAGTCTCCTGTTATACGTCTAGCGAAAAAATTCTCGAAATCTGTGGCATCGTATTCGACTTACGTTCAGGTCTGCACGCCGTAGTGAACAACGCGGGAATCATGGGATCGACGTTCTTCGATGATCTACTCAATGTCGATCAGTACAGAGAAGTCGTCGAGATCAACACTTTCGGAGTGATCAGAGTGACTCAGGCGATGAAACATCTCGTGAAGAGAAGGCGGTCAGACTTTTTAATCAAATCTAACTTTATGTCATCAAAGCCTTTTTAAAGATTTTATTGTTGATTTTATTTCAAAAAACTATCTTCGTCAAGGTTTGCTACGACTTGATGAATTATTGATGGCGACGCATTGATAAATTGGTGTATGTTGTTCAGTGGACGCATAGTGACCATCTCCTCTGCTGCTGCACGCCTCGGATTCCTAGGAATGGGCCCGTATACTGTGAGCAAGTTTGCAGTTAGTGGATACTGCGAGGTCATCCGGTGAGTAATTTTGAGTTGCACATTTGTTTTACATACAACATCGGCACGCACTTCTTATTATTTTGCATACTCTCCCGTCTTCGAGAGATAATATGAAGTAGGATAGGAAATGATCAACACTAGCACAAACATTTTCAAACGATATTATTCAAGATGTTTTTAGGCAAGAACTGAAATACTTTGGCGTCTCTGTACACATTCTCGAACCGGGCGTTTTCAAGACACCAATGGCGTCAGAGCACAATGTCAAGGTCGGGAATATGACAGATGATGATGTATGATTCTATCAAATGTGTTTTTTTGACTAATTTGTAGCGTCTCGTCCCGACAGCAATGAATCATGATGGACATGCCATAATTCGATTAGGAGCAAAAGAAGGATTTTTATTTTGAAAAAAAAATGTTTTCTTTACATCTTTGCGATAATTCAGTCCCGTCTGGACGAAATGTGGAAGAAGGTGCCAGCAACGACTAGAGAAGAGTATGGCGAGTGCTTCTTCCAGAAGTGTAGGCTATATTTTCATTGGGGAATTCTGCTTAGTCACATTTGTATGGGAATGGCATTGCAGGTCGAGGACAACTCGCTAAACGCATTGGTCAGTTTGGAAATGGTCGTGTGGACGTTGTCGTTGATGCATACTTCCACGCAATCGCAGCTAAATTCCCCAATCTTCGATACCAACTAGGACTGGACTGCCAGTTCTTGTGAGCATTTTCTTCACCCAAAAACGTTAAATAATCTTTTGAAAAAAACTGTCGAAGATTTCTGAAGAGCGGCAAAAGAGTATGAAATACATACATAGTTTGAGAAGAGTTATTGAATGTCTGTAACAGGTCCCAAAAAGTTCGCCTGAGGTAGAAATTGAAAACCACCTTTTGCTCCTTTGCGCCTCAACTTCATATTGTCCAGTGGTCATACCGTCTCATTCTTTTCCAGGATGATGCCAATGTCATGTCTACCCACGGGACTGAGAGACGCGCTCTTCGCTGTGGGCGAAATGGTACGCTACATTTTTTTCATAGAAGTTACTGAATACCCGGAACATTTTACAGATTTTCCAAGTGCCCGTGCCACAGTGTGCTCAGGGAATGTAAGCAGGATCAACTACACCATTTCCGATTTTTCTTGTTTATTTTGAATTGTAAATTGTGCAAATCATTTACACAACAATTGAAATTGAACAAAACCTGATGAGATTCATCACTTGGCTTAAAGGAGGCGTATCATGAAAAACTAGTTGATGTTTTTGAGAACATGATCCGATCGGAATCTAGAACGATATTAGAATGCCGAAGTTTGAAAGTTGTAGACCCAATTAAAACCGAGATATTTGGCCTCAAAGTATCAGGGAAGCACAGGGAAATAGCTGCAAAGAATTCAAATCTTCTCTGCAGCGCTAATGGAAAGGAAGGGAAGGTAGATCAGTGAAAGGTCATCTTTGTCTCGTCCGCAATTGATTGGCTAGGAAGGGATTTTTGTTTGTTCCCGCAGGTGGTTCCCAACGAAATAAATCTGATCTACTCCTTGGCAATTCGCCAAAAGATCTTGACAATTTTCCAGAATCTTGATAGCATCGGCATATCGTTGCAGGAACCGCTCAGTTTGAATTTCAAAAGTTCATGAACGCCAAACACTTTAGCAACAACTTCATAGGTTCAGAGCCAGTCATTTGCAGGCAAGCTTTTTTGCCATCTTTACCTTATCGAATCCATGCAGTGTTCTTACTTCGACAATACTTGGATAGCCTTAAAAATAAGTATATTGACAATATAAATTCAATAAATACCTGCCGATCTCTAAACACTTTAGCAAAAAGAAAAGTAATTCGTTTTCGGTAAGCAGTTGTTATAGAAAGAAGAATCACATTATGGCCGATTGAGTGCCACGGCAATAATAGAAACAAGCGGAAGCTTACTTCTTAAAAATTCAAAAACCATAATTGATAAGATAAACATAATAGATATCGTAACATTCAAATGCTCAGCGGAGACGCTACGGTGTTTAGCGCATAATACGGAACGTTTTATTCGCTTGCTCATTATTGATTAATACTAAAATTCTCCTTTTCTCAGTATGTACTACTAGTGCCGCTAAGAAACGATTAGGAACCAAAGCTAGGGCCTGAGACCCTCTAGTCAAAATGTTCAATGAACGATAGAAATCGGAATACGCGGAACGGTTAATTATTTTACGATAAGAGATATTCCGAAAAAAATCACCGAAACTCAATGTGTTTTCTATCGCGACTCCCAGTAGAATTGTACAAGCAGGAACAGCAAAAAATACAAGAGGTACGAGCACCTTGAGTATATTTTTGCTTTTGTTTAAAAAGGAAAAAAACCTGGCAGAATAAATTCAGTAATGATCGTCGAATCAGTATGATGCTCTGTGGGCTGCGCTTGGCGTGCTTAAAATAAGTTGTTTTTTTTAGATGTCATGGTTTGCACAAACATCTTTCCGAAGAACGATGAACATGTGTACAAACAATATCCCACACAGAGTACTACTCCATACCATAACCTGAATAAGCAAGCCTTCTGACCATTTTTATGATTCAAACTCACAGAAATGCCTAACAAGATTCCGTATGTAAGCGATGCCGTTCGTTCCGTTATATAGTATGAGATACTTCGATCACGAATCCATGTTAGATTATACTTATTCTGTAACATCTGGATGTTGATACTATGTGCTGAATTATTTGAACGAAAAAAATGCTAAAGGTGAGCTCGCCTCTAATAATATTCGCTCGACAACTGTTGAATCATTTCCAGTAAACGAGTATATGACATAGAAAAAGAAAATGGCGAGCGTCACGGAAATTTGAGCGACCCGGAGAAGCTTCTGATACAATAGTTGTAATGCTCATGATTTATATTTTTCCATATTGACACACCTTGGGAACTTTGAGTAAGCTGCCCTCCGGAAGAAGTGTTTGATGTCGGAAAATTATGCAGCTTATGATCGCAGTGCCCATCAGCACGTAGGACAGCAAAACGAGAGACTGCAAATGGATTTTTTTCAAAGTTGAATTTACTATGATATTTCTTCACGCAAAAAAATACTTTAACTTACGAATCCCGCGTGTGCTGAGATCCCGACATGCCTCAGCATCCCTAACGCATAACCTGCCGGTGCAGGAAACAGAAAAATTGGGCAGAATCCGACGTCAAAAATGGCATCGATCAGAATTAAATTCGCCTGGATTCGTCATTCACTAATTCCTAATGTTTTCATGCACTACCTGAATTAGGATAAGATAATTTCGTATAACCTCTTGCTTTGGCGGCGTAATTTTGATTAGAAATATTAGCCCAATAGTATTCAAGAATAATGCGATAGCGCACATTGCATGACAGTAAGCAAACACTTGGTTTTGGGTAGAGAGGGAGATAAATATTTGCATCGAGCTTAGTGAGAAACTAGCCAGTTGGAAAGAAACAACTCTGACATTGAGGAGGCAGATGGTTTGTTCTCATTAGTAATTGAAATCTAGCAGGTGGCTTAATATCGCAGTCTATAAATGTATCCAATAAAGTAACATCCAGTATAATGTCTACATTGAGATGAACTTTTTATTGCAGATGTATACATTAACGTTTTCACATTTACATAGATTCATTCCTTTACCGTTCGTTTAGTTTTCAATTTTATTGACATCATTCGTAACAGCTGGCCTTACCAGTGGGTCCCACCTAGCGTTGTCTTATGACTGTAAAATCGCTTGACGTGGATACACCTTTACCTTTACCTTTACCTTACCTTTTCGTAATGCGCACTTTATTAAGCTTACTGTTTGTTTTGGTGAAATTTTATATGAAATTTTTAGAATCTCGAGCTGGAATTTCGAGTGCCGTCGCTCTTTTCTTGCACATCGATTTGATTTTTCGAAATGAACACCGAGTTGAGGTATCTTAAATTATATTTTAAGTAGTGAAAAATAATGAAAAGCACTTTCGGTACGGCGGGATAAAATACATGTTGATTAGCGGCGACGCGAGGGCAAAAAGGCTGCTCATCTAAATGAATCATGGTCATTATTTTTCTCACTTCACACATTCCCAAGAGAACAGCGGAATTATGTCAAAGGACAGCAAAAATAATGAATTAGTCATAGAAGTGAACTCAGGAGTGCTGTTCAGTTGCTTCGAATAGTTGTTCGTAATCAAAATTTGAGTTCGACATTAGTTTGATCGTCTTTCACATACTCTCTCCTTCCTCTGTCAGGTGAGAGATTGTGCGAAATACTACAAAAGGATAACACTTTTTTTTCGAAATTCGCTCACAATGAATATGCTCTGATGCAGTGTTTTTGAATGGACGATGCCGATGACGTCGAGAAACCACAGTGAACTTCCACATGCGACGATCAGAGGCAGCAACATTTGCACCGTGAGCGAGCGATAGATTAGCTGGTGATTGTGTCGGGCCGATTGGCTCTAAATAAATTTGTTTTTACCTGAAATTGTGATTATTTGACACGGTAAGAAGTCAGAACAAACCAAAAATCGTCATCACCATAGGTCAAACTCGAAAAGGGAGATACTTACTAGCATGCGAATCCCCGCAAACAACTTTCCGCGAACCGTAAACACAGCAAAGAATGAGAATTTGTAAGTGAGGATCAACGAGAACGCTGAGAATCGGGTCAAAAGATTCTTGCTGCTAAAGCCACCGGTTAAATCGAGCTCGCTGTGCATTCGATCACTCGACTCCGGGTAAGTTCCAGAAAGATAAAGCGCGACCTGAATTTGTTCCGCTCGTTCTTTCTCGCATTTATTTTGCTCATTCCATTCCCAGTTTGCATTGAAGACAAGGCTTCGAAGATTACCGTATTCAGGAAAATCAGAGATGCAATCGCGACAAGAGCTAGCGTCCATAAGTGACGCTCTCGTCGTTGCTTCTCAATGTCCGTTTTGAGTACCCAAAGCCGATACGCAAATGAAGTAAACAGCAACAGAAGCGCTTGTCCATCCATATTAGCGTGAATAGCTCGAAGTACAAAAAATAAGTAATAGAAATAAATGAACACATTACCGAAGAATAGATGGCAAAGTCGGTTACTCACAAGCGTGCAAGGTCCCAAATATGAAAATACCATACGACCGCTGACGTTTCGGAGGCTGCGAACACGTTTAGTATCTTTCTATTTGTTGTGTAATAGTAGAGATTGAACCTCGCGAGGCATTGAAAGCTGCATATCGCTGCTATCAAGTCCACTGCGGCGATGTTGAGCAAAATGATCGAATAGGTTAATAGAGTTTTCGGTGTCCTGCGAAAGTTATGATAACGTTTATTGTTAGTTGTTCAGAAAAAAAGGAATATATGTATAATATAACTCACTTTTTCAGCACTATGTAGATGTAGAAAATATTTATAGCTATCGAAGATAGATCTATCGCCGATAGCAGTATCATTTGCACGACATCACTCGCATCTACCATCTTTTTCGGAAACAACAAACTAGAATGACTATGTCCCTCAACTTTGCCTTGCCATGAGAAATTCCCATGGGATCACGGTGACTAAAAAAAGGTCATTATCATTTCGACTAACAACGATTTCAACATAATGAACAATAGCTATCTTTAAAATTAGAACGCATCTAAACAATGGTTGATTTGAGCTATCCAGCGGTGAAAATGTGGGATTTCAAATCGCGTTCGCTCGTTTTCTTTTCAAATTACTTTCCAGTCAGTCGAAATATATACACTGAATTTCTCTTCTTTGGCCCATTCTCCCTCTTTCCCATTTGCGTAGTGTATCTTTGTTGACGCGCAAGAGGGTAAAAGAGTGATAATAGAGAAGTGATAGGGAGCAATCACTACACTTTCGCTGTTGTCACGCATTTCGTATTCTTGATTTTCTGTTCCCTCCTTGCACTCATTACTTCTACGTCAATTCATCTTTACTTGGGCCGCAGTTGAGAAATGGATTCGTTGGACCCGGATCTGCTCTGGCTGGCTGCCGTTCCTGGCCTTTTTGCTTTCTTGTACTATCTACAAGGTAAGGTACCGTCTTAAAGGGCAAGAGGAAACTTTACCACAAATGCGTTATTCCGTGCAGATGTAACTCTTCTCTGGGCACTCGGCGCACTCCTTCTAATCATCTTCGCCTATCTAATCATTCAGCGGGTATTTACGCTATCTTACTATTTCACTTTTCCACACACTGGTGTTGTAAATAATGCTTACCAAAACAACATCAGGTTCTCAGCCGATTCAAGCTGGATAACCTTGAAAAGCGAGCAGTTTTCATCACCGGATGTGATACGGGTGTGTTTCAAATTTCCTCAGATTCTCGAATTCGATAAATTCAGGTTTTGGAAACCTACTAGCGCTGAAATGCCTGCAGCGAGGCATGCCTGTTTTCGCGGGGTGCTTGACCGAAAAGGTGCGTTTTTCACAGTTTTTTTCAGTCGTGGCTTGACAATAACAAAATTAAAGGGAGCGTCGGTTCTCCGGGAAGCCTCGTCTTCGCTTCCAGGTGAACTGGACACTATTATCGTCGATGTCGCTTCGGATGCAAGCGTTGCCGCGGCTGCTAAATATCTGGCTCAAGCGACCCGGCAGTATGGAGGTTTACTTCTTCAGATTCACAAGGCTATAGAGAAAACTGATATATGCTGAGAAAACAACTGAACCCATTGACTATATACTCAGAATGCGTGTCGAAATATCTCCATCATCAGAATGGAAAAGAATTGTTTAGGTCTGCATGGCATAGTGAATAACGCGGGCATCGTGGGCGCGTCGTTCTATGATGACATGCTCACGCTAGAACAATACAAGTAAGCGAAAGCTATCTGGTGTCGCTCCGTCCAGTGATGAAAAGGAAAAACTGAAGAGATGATACTCGAGTGTAATTTTTAGACGATACATTTTTGAGGGAAGTCATCGAGGTGAACACGTATGGCGTCATCAGAGTAACGCAAGCATTGAAGAATCTAGTGAAGAAGACGCGGTGAGTCACTCGAAATCATAGTTTTCATTCGAAAGTAATCTAAAGCTATAAATGAAATTGTGTACTTAGTAGCGGTGTAATTTCAGCGGCAGAATAGTGACAATCGCATCGATTTGCGCCCGTATCGGCATCGAGGGCATCGGACCGTACACAGTGAGCAAGTATGCGGCGACCGGCTACTGCGAGGTCATCCGGTAGGTCTTTTTTTGATTTTCGGACCACCTACGCTGCACTTGTTAGGCAAGAACTGCGGCACTTTGGCGTATCCGTGCACATTCTCGAACCGGGATTCTTCAACACGCCGCTGATCGATGAGAAAATTGTGCAGGTCTGCCATTTCATCATTAATTTACAGTTTGTATCAGTGATATAAGATCAGAAAAAATGTTCTTGCAATGATTTTCTGAGAGAGGCAAATGCACAGGCGCGCCTGGACGCTGTGTGGAAATCCACACCCGATTCGGTCAAACAGGAGTACGGCGAACGATTCTTCCGAGAAGGTGAGGGTTTTTTATAAAATAAAAATCATAGATCATGTCTATATTTTTGAGGTCGCGAACGGGCCACGAGCATGCTGCACCTCATCGGATCGCCCAAGGTGAACTTGTGCTCTCTTCAATATACTGTGCTCTCTCTTGCTGGGCTGCTCGACGATAGAACTCTTCATTTTACACGCATCCTAATTTTTATTAAAACTTTTTCCTGTCACAAAATGACCTATTACTCATTTGATCTGCCCCAAGCTCCAGTTTGCTATTTTCACTCAGTTGTCAGGGGGAAAGCAGAGATTCCAGTATATCCCAGGTGCATCTTGTCGTAAACGCCTACTTCCACGCACTCACAGCCAGATTCCCCCATATGCGATATCAGATCGGCGCCGACGCCAAGTATCTGTGCGTTTCATGATTCTATTATTTTAGCTAATATAGCTGTAAAAAAATTAATACAAATTAATAACAATTATGCATTGAAAAGGTTCGTGCCGATGGCCTACCTACCGACTGGACTGCGCGACGCAATTGCAAAAGCAATTGGCAAGGTGCGGTAACCGTTTATACAGCGATGATAACAACAGTTACTCGAGAATAAGCAAGTACATTTCACAGGTAATGGGTGTGCCAGTGCCCGAGTGCGCTCTTCGAGGCGACCAATTGGTCAAGGAACATAATCCACTGAAGATGAACTGATTGTATTCATACATTTCTGCTTTGTGCATTTGTGATACAATATAAATATGTACATGTGCGTTTGCTCTGCTGGGAGAGAGTTGATATGAACGCAAATGAATAGGGAGTGGATGGCTATCAATCTCACAACCAAATGACAAACAGCTTACCAGACTTCATGGATAGAGATGGGAAAGGAAGAGGGAAGAGTCGCGAATGTATGCAAAGTGAGCCGCGCTCTTCCACAAGAGCGAGAGGGAATGGCCTCTCTTCCACAAGAGTGAGATCTCTTCCATAAGACTGAGAGCGAAAAAGCTTTGAAAATGGAACAATTTTGTTGGGTTTCTTCTCAAAGTAACCTACCTTAATGATTTTCAACATATTTATCACTTGAGTGCAAAAATCCGCTTAAATTCCTTTATTTTTAAAGCTTTTTCGCTCTCAGTCTTATGGAAGAGATCTCACTCTTGTGGAAGAGAGGCCATTCCCTCTCGCTCTTGTGGAAGAGCGCCGCTCACTTTGCATACATTCGCGACTCTTCCCTCTTCCTTTCTTATCTCTATTCATGGATACCCAAAAGACTCTGTGGTACTTGTGCGAAATACTTTCACATTTTGGTTTCTACTTGTTATGCTGATGAAGGATGAAGGTTTATGAAGATCCGGGTTAATATTTTCGAAATACAATTATGGGAAAGATTTATGCAATACAATTCAAATTGAAGACATTGAAGAACTTTAATTTTGGAATTCGACCGTCTTGTACACTGTGGATGACACCTGAAAGCTATTTGATATCCCTTTTGCCCTACTTTCGTTGATACTTTAATAGTGTTCAGACGTGGCTGGAAAACGAAGTGCCTGTATTCTTGAGTGAAGTAGATTGCAATGATAGGATTAAAAAATGGGAAATAATGGCATCAACATTGCGATAACCTTAACGGAAAATATAAAATTGAATAATGAATAATTATTGACTCTGGGAAGATGGCCAAAATTCACTTCAATAAACATTCCACATAAATTTACGAGGGAAGGTCCATAAAGAAACCATGCGGGATTTAGAGTCTGTGAGTTTTTTTTTATGAATTGCTTTTCTAAATCACCTGCATAATCAGCATTTTGAGCGCATTCCTGTGTATATTCCTCATACGATCGCTCATTACTCTCACACCTATAGCCTTGTGAATGCTGAAGCCGCAGTAAAACTGCAAAAAGCACCCGTTTCTTGCATTTTCTTTGCCAATAATAGATCACCATTATCGCTATCTGTAACTGCATCATCATTGCACAGAGAAGAGCACCAATTATACAGTGTTTAACAGTTTTTTCATCCTGAATAAGTGCAGCTAATCGAAAAGTTCCAGTGAAAGCACGTATACATTAATGTCGACAGTAAGCACATAGGAAGACATGAAATCGATGGAATATTCTTCAGAAAACTTGTAGTGCATCATCCTTCGAACTTTCTAAATAACATTTTTTTATGATCATATTGTTTTTCCCGTACCCTCGAATCTTGAAACAAGAGGAAGTTTGCAGCACACAACCACCACGTACTGATTGCCTGACGAAATTCAATCGAAATTAATTTTGTCATTACTACTATGTAACCAGAAGTAGGATAAGAATAACAACGAATCGACGAGGACTTTCAAACCAGCACACGATTTGAGGACTAAAATAAAATCAGAAATATGAAAGTAGACACACAGTAAAATACCAGCAAAGAAGTCCGAATCTGTACATAAAACTGCATGTCATACTGAGCGCAATCAGAACGAACGATGCAAACCAAAGTTGATAGGCGATCTAAATTGTTGCGTACACTTGAAAATTACTGTGTAAAGCGTACCCGGATAAAGTTTACGTTGCTGTTCCACGGCGCATTGGAGAAAAATCCCAATATTCCCGGGCCAGCGAGCCAAAACTGCAAGCAGTTACATACATATTTTCTAGGTCAGTATCGTTCTTCCTAAATTACCGGCTGTGCTGCAGCGTACGCTAACGAGTAGAGGGCGCCGATGAGCATAGTTGCGATCGTGAAGAATCTGCTCTATTTCAGATTAGGTTTACATTGTAAACTTCAGTTGGCCATTATTAAGTGATAGAAACATTTTCGCACCGGTAGAATCCTATTCCGGCCCTTCTTTGCTGGACAATGCACACGAGTAGTCCGTTGAAGAGACACGATACCACGCAGCAGCCGCAGCAGAAAACGTTGAACAGGACACAGAAAGCGACGGGCCGCATCTCTCGAGATTGTTACGTAAAGCAAGAAAAGAGAAGAACACGCCAGAAAAGGCGGCTATTTTCATGATATAAAAGGCGCTTTGCAGCACCAGTTGTAAATGCATGCAATTTACGATGCTCAGCAAACGTAAAGACGGTAGCTCAGCATCATAATCTGTGATCTCATGCGTTTGTTTTCCAAGTTGTGCTGCAGTCGCACATCTTCATGGTTTTTCAAGTTCGAACATTCTGGTTTTCACCTACAATAGCGAGTAAATTGGAGCCGGAAGAAACCGGAAGAGATATCTTGTATTATAATAGAAATTATTTTGGAACATTCGATACACGAAAAACGTGACTTTGATCTTAATTTCGTGTGATAGATATGTTTACATAATGATTAGTTCGCATTGCATACGGTTTCTCATCATACTACATAATTGATTACATGAAAGCGAAAGTGTGGAAGGAACTTATTGTCGTTCCTATCGCTCTAGCCGCTTATCAATCGAGGGGTCACATACAACTTTCACTGTAGCCGTTTTCCCTTATTACCTATCGATTCCAATTAGGAAATCGTGCACTGATGCGTAAGGATACTGCATGAACTGGTACTGCACGACGGGTATATATTCCACACGATAGACAACCGATTATATCACTTCCTTGTCCTTGTTCCTCAGTAATAGAATAGCGTAGTCTTTGTCTGTTCGTCTGTCCGGTCCCGTTCGTCCGTCGGACCGTCCGACCGTCTGGTCTGCCTGCCCATCCATAGAATATTGTATTACTTCTTTGTCCATCCGATCCTTATGTCCGTCCTGTCCTGTCCCATCTGTCTATCCGTCTGTCTATCTGTCCGTCAGTCAGTAAGTCAGTAAGTCAGTCAGTCTGTGTTCCGCGCACGCATCTCGGCACAACGTGTCCTTTATCAAAAGGCTTGAAAAAAGTACGAATGATGATTTCGTCAGAATTACGCCAAAATCCGTATCTTGCCCTGTTTTCACCTGAAACTCAACCAAATCAATCACGCAATAAACCAAACGACTCGGTATGAAATGCGCAAAAACGCGATATTCAATTTCATCTTCCATTTCTATCTTTTGTAATGATGATGCCCATGTTTCTTGCAGCTTTCGCAGGTGCACAAAAATTGGGAATTTCAGCGAATTCAGAAAAGAATATCCGTTGTAGCGGAGGATTTTTTGATTACTGTTTATAGGGACCACCATCCTCTTTCATATTTTTGCACTCGCGCGATGTTAATTTATGCAAAGGGGAGGAAAAGGCCGCGGATTCTGATTTCACAGGTGTTTAGTACATAATGTTACCCAACTTTGCTGAGAAAATTAGCAGATTCTATAGTCTCCCTCGCTTGTTATATGCAAAAGAATCTCAAAAATGACGTAACAAAATTTAAATAATTTGTTTTAAGCGCTCTAATTTCGTTCAAAGGAGAGGGCCGCGACTTTTGACACTTTCCAGTGATAGACTAAGGTTACAGCCATATCATATCCAAAAATTAGCCAATTCTATAGTCTCCCGCGAAATTTGCATACAGTCAAAGTTTGAGCTTGAGTTTGATCTTTGATCTCATATAAAAAACGCGGGAGAATATAGAATTGGCTAATTTTTGGATATGTTATGCCCATAACCTAAGTCTATCACTGGAAACTTTCAAAAGTCGCGGCCCTTTCCTAAAACAGAAGTTATCAGGTTTCAAAGTTTTTTGTCTCTCGTTTTTGAAAATCATGGTTTCATGAAGTCTCGATTTTCTCGAAAACTATTAACTTTTCGTGGGTGGTCCGTTCACAAAAAATGATTCTATACTCCTGGTTAAAGGGGGAGGGGCACGAATATTTTCGCACATGAGCTGAGCATGTGGAGTAATAGGGATGCTTTACCCGATCAGAGATCAGTTTATCCGAAGTGCTAGAAATGCATCTGAACCTCACTACGGAATTTTGAAGTTTCATTGATTGTGCAGGCACGATTTGGGGTACTGTATTCTCGTATTGATTTCATTGGATTGACAATCGAAAATAGCAGCAATAGTAAGGTTTGCACACGGCGGGAGCCGAACCAGCGGGTGCCGGATAGCGAGGCAAAAGTACAACCACCAGGCTACGTGCCATTATATTCGTTGAGTCTAGACGGCCTAGTTAAGGGAGAGGACAGAGTCAAGCCCAGTGCTGATTACTGTAGGTACAGCTGGGGTGCAGGCACGTCGTTGTGGGACCCACCAATTTCGATTCGTGCCCCTCCCCCTTTAACAACTTGAGCTACTTCATGGGGAACGAATATGTGATTTGCATATCACGTGGTGGTCCCTATACTGTTTACCAAAATAATTCTGAGTGGCAGGCTCTATGTGCATTATGTGTATGAGTGTTCCAACTTAACGAGTTTTGTTTATTATTTATCCGATTTCAGTATGACGACGTTTCGTCATCTCGTCCTCGGGGCGACCATCTCTTCTGCATTAGCCATTGTCGGCTCTCTCGTCGTCATCTTCACTCTCGTCCACGACATAAACACCTTCAGTGATAATGTCTTGAGCGACCTCAGCGCATTCAAGGTACTGATTTCTCACGGGAAGGCTTCAATTCGTATCGGTCATCCATACTAAGATCATAGCAATGTGTACGGCGTAGGGTTATCACAAAAAAACGACGTAAATTCATGATATTACTTCACTTTTGTGTAGGCGAAGGCGGACGACGCATGGCAGAAGATGTCTCTTTCTCAATCCGCCGGTTTATCTCCCCGTGATGACATCATTCTGAGATACACGAGACAGGTATACGATGATCGAATGTGGTCGGACTTCTCTGTCAATATTACAATTATTAATCCACCAAGGGTGGGTTTTTTTCGTAGTGGCTAGGAGTCGTATTCGAGATATTTCGGCGGAGGTCCATCGTCTAGTTGACGATTCGATTTGGGGGTATGAGAAGAATATGCTAAGCTTGTATGCCAACTGATGGCTTCTGCAGGCGTACGCTACCGGAGGCGCTGCAGTGGCTGGAGGAGGAGGAGGTGGACAGTGCAACTGCGCCCAGCCCGCAGGCAACTGCCCTCCCGGCCCGCCCGGACCCGCGGGTGCGCCCGGAGATCGAGGACGTAAGTGGTGCCGATATACTAATCACTCTCTTCGTTTCGCACATCTCACTCTGACCGGAGAGAACGCACGTAAAAGAGACGATTAACCGTTGTTCGAACTCTAGTAAGAGCTCACTCATATCATACATTTCTACTGTGCCACGTCTGACTCTTTCCTTGTCATTCTCCAATGACTACGAGCGATGAAAAAACCTCGCACAGACTCCTGTAGCACTATGATACGGTTTGGACGATATTGGCCGTTTGAGTATCCCCATGATCGTGTTCCTCTTTAGATGACGGCATGCCCGGTCAGGCAGGACAGGCGGGCATGTCCGGCATGGCGATGATGGCGATGCAGATGACTGGAGGCGCATGCATCAAATGCCCGCCCGGACCACCCGGCCCCGCGGGACCACCCGGACCTGCAGGAGGACCCGGAGCTCCAGGAGACGCGGGTGCTCCTGCGGCTGGCGGTGGAGCCGGGACCCCGGGACCGCCGGGACCAGCTGGAGACCCGGGATCCGATGGGCAACCTGGAGGTATCGTTGCGAATTCATCATGACATTCCAATGCTTGCAAAAAAGATGACTATCTCGATTTGCAGGTCCTGGCGCTCCTGGCCCCGCCGGCGCACCTGGAACCAGAATGATGTCTCAGCCGGGACCGGCCGGCGCACCCGGACCCGCTGGAGCACCCGGCCCGGCCGGAGCCCCTGGCGGCGGCTCGGGAGCTGGACCGGCGGGTCCGGCGGGTCCTCCGGGCCCTCCCGGAAACCCGGGAAGCCCGGGTCAGCCGGGTGCGGCCGGCGCCGAGGGTGGCAACGGCGAGCCTGGAGGAGACGGGGCGTATTGCCCGTGCCCTCCACGCACTGGCGCAGCGGGAGCCGTTGCGGCGGGAGGAGGCGCCACGCCCAACACATATGCAGGCGGAAGAAAATAAACAACGACGAATATTTATTGTCAACTAGAAATTCCAAGTGTGATACGATAAACATATGTAGCATAAATCCATTGTCACAATGAAAAAATCAGGATTTGAAACACGTGGAAGAGGATCAGTTTGTTGTGCGCATTTTCCAAGCTGATTGCATAGCGATGATTGGATCAGACTGGTCGGCGATAAACACCTGCAATCAGAAAATAAGGGAGAAACTATGGTCTGTCTATGCCTTTTGCGAATGTTTAGTCGTGTTGCGGCAACTGCTGAAGGGCTTGCAAACTCGCCGCTTGAAATCCCGATGACGAATGAGAAAGAGCCACGTGGTTAGGAGTGATTGAAGCGAAAATATCTGTGAATATTTAAATCATGCGCTGGAACTAGAAATGAATATGGAAAGAACTAAATAGAAGAGAGAAAAAAGTAGAACTAAACGTGTCGTAAACGAACATTTCGATAAATTTGATTGTGCGTCAGGGGCGTGATCATCTTCAGTGCCATAAATGCAGCTGATATGAATGCCCCCAAAGTAAGAAGAGCATCAATGATGACGATTGGATAGACAACTCGAGTGAGCTCGCGAATGGTCGACAACTGGGAAGGAAACATACCGTTTCGAATGGAATCATTTTTGATGCATGAGCATCGACAAAAGTGCCTCCGCCCACCTCGTAGCGAACGTTCAGCTTGAGTATCGCCACGGTGCGACGATACTTTGTCCGACTCCACGCATAGCCAATGCATGCAATCTGATGAGAAAATAGGCAAATTGAAATCGGTCATTGACTATCGTTGTATTGTGATCCAGTGGACCAGTGTAGGTCCAGTGAACGAAGAATAGGCTAGTGATGAAGCATACCGGTATAGTGAGGATAGTGACGCAAAGTGTAGCCGTCACCAGGTAAAATCCGTAGCGAGCTGAAAAATGGGCTCTGTTCGGATAAGGGGGACCCATGGCAATAAGGGGGACCCATGGCAATAAGGGGGACCCAACGCAATAAGGGGGACCCATGGCAATAAGGGGAACCCAAGACAATAAGGGGGACCCAAGATTCCCATGGCAATATGGGGGACCCATGCAATAAAGGGGACCCAAGAGAATAAGGGGGACCCTAATCAAACAATTTAATAAAACATTTTTCTTCGCTGTTTATGTCATCTTGAGTTGTAATTTTGAGTTTTTCTCACATAAAACGTTTTATTCAATTGTTTGGACGCACGACTCAGAGACCTAGAAGAACCACTGTCCCTCCTAGCACCACCACTCCGAAACCTGGACGTGTTAGACCAACTCTTCATTCCCGTATTACCACTCCGAAACCATCAACTGTAAAAACCACCCTTAGAATTCGACGCAGAATAACCCCAAAACCATGAGGACGTCCTCGTTTTTTAAAGGGGGAGGGGCACGAATCAAAATTGGTGGGTCCCACCACGACATGCCTGCACCCCAGCTGTAACATACGGTAATCAGCACTCAGGTTGACTCGGTCCTCTCCCTAACATAGCCAACTAGGAATAGCTCACATCATGGGCCGTAGCCAAGTGGTTTACGCTTTTGCCTGTCTGTACAGCACCCGCTGGTTCGACTCCCGCCCAGTGCATCTTCACTATTGCTGCTATTTTCGACAGAAAATCCAATGAAATCAATTCGAAAGTACAGTACCCTAAATTGTGCCTGCACAATCAATGTAACTTCAAAAATCCGTAGCGAGGTTCAGAGGCAATTCTAGCACTTGGGATAAAGTGATCTCTGATCGGGTACAGGATCCCTATCACTCCACAGGCTCAGTTTATGTGCGAAAATATTCGTGCCCCTCCCCCTTTAAGCTCATATAATTGTATAGTCCTAAACATACTGCATTGTATATTTCATTTATCGCCTAGTAGCGGATCTATTTGTACACTTCCACCAATTGCATCTGACTTTCGTACAACAAAACAATTGAACAAAGGACAACTCAATCATCAGAAAGGCAACAATTACAACTGATGAGAACAGAAAAATGAAAAAAATAGTGTTCAATAAAACAATCGGAAATGGATTCCCAATATTACGTTGGGTCCCAATTATTGCCATGGGTCCCCCTTATTTCATGGGTCCCCCATATTGCCATGGGTCCCCCTTATTGCCACGGTCCCCCTTATTACCATGGGTCCCCCTTATTGCGTTGGGTCCCCCTTATTGCCATGGGTCCCCCTTATTGCCATGGGTCCCCCTTATCCGAACAGAGCCGAAAAATGTCATTTCGACGAAAAAAGTGCACGACGCACTGTAATAGATGATGGCAGTGAAGGCCGATGCATATCCAAACTGAAAAAGGAGATTTGAAGTCTTGTCCGGAACAAAATCAAAGCAAACGCAGTATGAAGTGATGAGAAAGGAGATTAGACGAGAGAATCTGTTCAGGAAATCTAGGAAATAAGGGAAAATAATGAGAATGAGACGATCGAGTGCAAGCATGAAGAATGCGCATGGATGCAGACTGAGTCCAAATGCGTTCACCAAATGGCACCAGTACACAACCCCTAAAATAAATTGTAATTTTAAAACTCACCATTTCTTGTTGCGACACAAACCATCGTGGGAGAAGTTACTGCTGCTGCTAGTGAATTCAGTAACCACCAAGCCCAGGTGTCCAAAGGCAGTCATCCCGGATCCAACGATCAAACATCCAAATATTGTCCTAAAGAAAATAAATTCATCTGCCAATTATGAGTAAATTTTACTTCACGTGAAGCGGAAAGTATGTTGAATGAACAGCTGCTAAAAAAATTAACGACGAAATCGTCGCTGTTGTAGTGAGAGCAAGCTGTCCGACCAAGATTGCGATAGAGATGTCCATGAATGAAGAAGAAGAGATGAATCCGAGATATAAGAGAAGAGGGATTAGTCGTCATCACATGAGGAGGGGATTTGAAATTATTGATGTGTGAAATGGCAATAACATGTTTCGATAGTGTGCCATGAAATTGTGTTGATGAAGTTGAATAAATGAATAAAAGTGTATAGTGGGCCTTATCCTTTTTTGGGTATAGCGATTGATCTTACTTACTTTCTTTTTTTTCTTTTTTCTCGTATAATTTGAATCAGATATTGATCTTGACGTAATTATTTTCGTAATTATTATATTTTTTCTCAACGTCATTTTGTGCCAGACGAATTAGAGAGAATTATCGCTGAACTGAATCTTTTGTTTGTCACATGTATCTTTCGGCGAGTAAGGACGAAGATTGTTCATGGAACGAGAACTAATGTATTATTTAGCCGAGTATTGCCTAATGTACTGCGTATCGCGACATCGGTGCCGAATCATTCGGCATGCTTCATAGGGAGGTTGAGAAAAGGTTTGAACATCGAACATTGAAACTCCCAAGTTCTAACAAAAGCACTCATACATTTATTATTAACGCAAAACTACAATTGAATAACGCTTACATTAGATCCTATCTTTATTTTCGAACATATGGCTCGATGGAGGTGTTTCCGGTGCAACCTTGTCGTTTCTTTCCATCGACACGAGTTGAATGCCTTCGAAGTGTCGGCTGAATTCCAGCAGAACTACCGCCCAGAATGCTGAGTTGAGAGCAATTATCGCATATTCTCCGATGCAGAAGATTGTGAACGCTGCAAAGAATATAGTGAAAAATACGACATCACTGATATTGTCAAACACTGCTTCCACTTTAAAATCGATTTAAACATTCGTCTATGAACTGAAAAGAGCACGTACCAGTGAGATTGCAGTATGCTTGCGATATTGGATAGGCGACGGAGACTGAAGCAGTCACAACAATAAACGCAATCATGATAATCAACTTCGTTAGCCAGGCTCGGAATACCTGAACACAAAGGTTGCTCCTCTAAATCATAAAATACATTTTGTTTCAAGCATAAAATGGCGCAGAATTCTCACATATCTCTGCTGATCGATGTGCCCGGTTTTCCTCTGCAGATGAACGATAACGACCATTCCCCAGATTGTTCCGCCGACCCACAACACGAAGAAGAACGCGTGCACTTCTGCAAGTTTTTTTCGATCATTTTCGCCTTTTCTTGCTCAATAAGCGTCATTTCAAGAGTGTTGTAGTGACAGCGATTGTTTTTGTCGCCTGGAAGACGAGAGTAATTCGACTTACGAAAGCCCGCGAACGATTCCACATGGAAGAGGGAGACGCACACGAGTCCGATCATTTCGAGCGAAGCCGCGCCGAGTCCGCCCAACCGCCAGACGCGCTCCCGCCACACTTGAGTGACCATCTAGGATAAGAAATATGATGGCATCGGTGACATGGGTGCATTCTTCGAAATGCTCTTCATGGACTGACAGACCATTGTGAGCAACAGTCTCGCTGGTAGATGAACGATCACAGCCAGTAGCCACAACTGTCGCTGCGGCTCCCACGAGCCGATTGAGTATGACACAGGCGGGAGAGGACTGAGAGATAGAGCTAACATGCATGTCCCAGCCAATATAATAGACATGAGCAAGCTTTACCTTTTCACATCAGGACAGTTCGATAGTGAGTAGTTTGAAATAACGTCAGATTTGGTGAAGAAAGTGGAGATGATGCACACGTAGGCGGTAATTGCTGAATTACTTTGACATATTTGTTGTTGTCTTTTTGATTTTAAAATTAGAAAATTCCTAAAATTACGCAGTCAAACTCACTCGGCAGACAAAGCGCTAATACTCCTAGCACTCTGAGTGAGAGAAAACGAGTGGGCACCCGTTCCGGAAAGGGATATTTTTCAACCAAGAGACAGCTACAGCAGCACATCTTCTGAAGAGGGAAGACAAGGAAACTGATTCGCTATGCTGATTCGATCCTATCCAGGGACAAAAGTAATTCGGCGATGTGAAATTACACGGAACAAAAGTTACCCCAAAGATCGTCTGTTGTTTGTTCGAATCGCCCTTTCGAAGGGCACGTTCGGGTACGAGAGGGCGATAACTGTCATTTGCTGTCGATGAGTTCGTTGTGTTATTGTGAGTCACTCATCTTGACTGAGTTGGCTGAGATCATTTATAACGATGACTAATGTCTCTTCGAAAGACAAAATCCTATTCGAAAACGAACGCATCATTGTCAGTTTCAGTCTCGTCGAGAAAAGCTTCACTTTATAAATGTGTCGAGCGAAAAGCAGGACAACAACATTTCAACATAGATAATCGTTCATTCATGTTTCCCTTTATCTTGTTCGAAATCAACAAGTGTTTATTTTATTTTATTTAAATTGTGTCAAGGTTAGAGGTTCCCTGATATCTAATCCCATCCCCTTACCCCGTATGAGTCATTAACCTATCCTAACGATCAATGGGCGTAGCCGTTTCCAAGCTCCGTAGAGCCGGAATCCAACGAGAAATTCGAGGACATATGAACGAGCCGGCCGGTTGTCCCTTCCTCCTCTCTAGTATTCCCCCGTTCCCTTAGTCTCACTCCGTATTGTAATGGTGTAATGTTCTTCTCATAAACCTATTATGACTGTTCTCATAATACCACGCGATAGTTGCATTGTGCGAATAAAATCCGACATTGAAGCAAGAAATCGAATATAAAAAATTTATTCAATATTCTTTTGTCCAACCGTTTTCTCCGTTATTTGGCCGATCTCGTCGAAATTCCGAATTCTGCAATTATAAGTGTCGACGTGCCATGGTTTTCTCACAGAACGTTTATCCTCTAAAATTATCCAAAAATGGAGAAACAATGTAATGTTCAAGTCGATGTCGTTTCTGAGATTTGTTCGCCTGTTTGTGATTCGAGACCACTGAGAGGCACAAGGTCGTCGAGAATTATCTGAAAATATTTGTCACTTCAAGTTCTTTTAGGAAAGTCAGTACTTCGATTGCTTTCTCTAGTTCGGCGACAGTCCAACTGATAAGTTGCTGATACTGCGTAAAGGGAAACATTATTTAGTGGAATAGGAAGCATCCCACTTGACCGGTCAAGCAATCTCTGTTGGTCTGTGCATCACCATTAATACGTTTGATGGCGTCTGAACGTTACATAAATCTCCACCTTTTGAATGATGCGAATTCAAAGGAATCCATTCAGACGCTTGAATTGTTTTCAATTTTCGCTCACCTTGCAGGACCTTGATCATTGCGCCGTCATTTTCGATAAAGTCATCGACGGTTTGTACACTCTAAAATTATATTCACAGTGAAAGTAAACCGAACCACTGAACCAACAAAGTTTCCTTCTAACTTTAAGAATGAACTTTGTAATGTGTGTACCTTTACTCGGTCGAAGGCTGTCTTTAGACTTCCAACGTCTTCCAGCATCTAAATATAAGAAAAATTTAAAATATAAAATCCTGTAAACCTGAATCAGGCATGATGATTTCGAGTTTTCCTCCTCCTTCTCAAGCCTTTCTGTAAATAGCTACAGTAGTACACGAGACATGGAAACGACATACGCATCGCTCTGTTGATTATTATATCGACGGATGACGATATTACCGAATCGGAAGTCGCAAGGTGTAATAATGATGTTGTAAAATAGAAGATAAGCAAGAAAATTGAGCGAATCATCTATAAGTTCAACGAGGTATAGGTAATACATAATGAGCAATAGAAAATTTTCCATTTTATCATGGAGAATATGAGGAGCAATAGAAGAATAGACGGGAATGGGTGAAATACGAATAATGAAATGCAAGAAAAAGTACAACCCCTGCAAACAACTGCAGTTGAGGGGCGATGCACATACAAAACAATGCATAATTATCTAGGTTGCGAATAAGCTGAAAAATCGCTTCACTTCAGTTCATTGATTGATGTGTAGTAGCTTTGCGGCATCACTCTCTTCTTGTAAACGAGTTGCACTATCGTTCTGAGAATGATTATAATTGTTGTTGAAAACGATTTCAGAAGTCATACTGTCGATAGGGTTGCACAAAGTAGAGTGTCGTTAGTGGCGTTAGCATCAAACAGACCTCGCCGGCCTAAATTGCGTATTACATTTCATTTTTAAATACGCTGACCATGTGCGTTAAGTATTCAATTTCGACCACACTTCTCTCGTTGAATTGACCTGAACACAAAATTTTTTCTATTTGCGATGGTTTTTAGGGTTACCAATTGCGTACATGAGTGCCGACACTCCGTACATCACGGGAAGGCAGGCTTGAACTATCAGTCCCATGGCAATATCACGCTGCATCGCTCGCGTTCTCTCGCTCATATGATAGATTCGCGTGTTCTTGAGCAGCGTTCGGTACATGAGAGTCCCGTTGAGGACGATTATCTAGTAATGAAGCCGTAATTAGCTTGTTTTGTCATATCTAGTGCTAAAGATGTGTCTCACGACAGAATTGTTATGAAATGTACCGTGCTCATTTAGTTCACAGTTTTGAGAGATGTTAGATACAGAAAAAAATAGTATTTTAAGGAAATGACGCGTACCACATAACAGGGAATCCACAGTCCGCTGACCCAAAAGATGGCTGTGAGATTGCATGGCTCGAGCACGCTGCGAATGCCGACGACTAAATATTCACCATTATTTTCGCCCCTCTTTTTTGAATTTTTTTTCGAAAAAGAATTCAAATGCATCGTCGAGAGTTTACCCAGAAGAAATGATGTAATGAATGTTGAAATTTTCCAAATCAAGATTCCAAATTTGGCAAGTATAACTTTACCCAGAACATCATCATCAAATACGTATGAAGGGCCACGAGGAGCCAGTACTGTCAGGGCAGTTGTTTCATCTAGAAGGGAGGCGGTGGATGCCGCCCAACTCTGAAATCATCCATCGATATTTTAACGGGTGTATTTGTCTGCTTTGCATACGAAAATAATCGCAGTAGGCAGATAAACGAGCAAGACGAGCAAGCAGATCGTGCGGATACTGGGTGGAGGACGAATAAAGACATAGTATCTGAAAGAAAATACTTCTCGCTTTGGCAAGTAGAATATGCCCATCAAAGTCGATCCCAATGCATGAGACAACGAAAGATCGAGAATACTACCTGTACACAAAGCACTCTGCCAGCATCGTACAATAGTGCGAATGGCCGTGCAGAAGAAAACACTCGAAGTAGAAACCGATTTGTACCGACCTGAAAACATCTTTTCATGAGACACTTACAAAACCAGAGCATACCTGAACAAGTGCACGGGACCACTGCTGACGACGAACGTTGAGATTCCGTTCGGAATGATTCTGAGCAAATTTGACACTTTTGAGAGGGATCTTTTGTGGTAAATAGAAGAAACCTTGCAAAGTGCACTCCGGAAGCGATACAGGTCATCATAAGGAGCAACGTCTGCGAGAAGAGCGTCACTGCGTAGCATCTCAATTTGTTTTTTCCTGATTTTCAACGGTTATTTACATATTGCTCTTCAAACAATGTGAAAACGTCTAGTTTTTTCGAGAGAAAGATGAAATCGATATTCAGCTCACATGAGCGTGCTTGGTGTCTGGATGACAATTATAGCCAGTGTGACAGCATTGAATGCCGTTCCCAGTGCGCACATTGCATAGTGCACTATAGCGAGCACGAGTGGTGCCGACATTCTGAACACTAAATCAACAATGTCAAAAAGACTAAATGAAAGAGACAAACATAAAGGAAAAAAATATGTGATCGAGTCTCATTAGAAACATTCGTGGGGACGGTGATGCTTGGTGGAGCGGGAATAGGAAATTGCGGGTACTATTCTCCGTCTGTGAAATTTATTTGTAAGTAATGCGGGTTCTCTATGATCGGCCCGGAAGTTATTAGAAAATACTGAGAAGAATGGACAACGCCAAAGCATTGCGCTAAAAGTACCAGAAATTGAGTGAGTGCGCTCTATCAATTCAAAATAATGCTTGTGAAGACTTGAAAACCAAGCGTGAAGTACATATTACCGGTTTCGAAGGACAAACATAGGAGAGGGCAGACTTTGGTCCCTAAATCACATCTTCACAATCTTATTCTACTCTCAAGTTACTCTCATACAGCTCTCAAGTCATCCAAGGAAAGGAATTATCACAAATGGCTACGACTATGAGGAAGTGGATCACTATTTATGATCTATTCGTAGAAGGCGGAGCGTGAAGGATATTATGATTTACTTCGCATTATAAGAATTAACCGGGAAAAGTCACGCTGTGCGAAGGTTGTGCTTGTGAAGGCAGCCTAAGAAGAAGGTCATAGCAATGGAAAGGCCGACTCCATTTTCCTACTACTCCTCAGCAGATCGCAGATGAAGTCGTATTTTCGTAGCTGTCCTCCGTTGTAGCCGTGGGCAGGTTTTATGGCCGCCAAGAATACACAGTTCTGAGACCATTACAGTACTTAGACATGAAAGGGGGAATGTCAATGATTTCTTTTCTGGCGCAGATCAAGTAAATTTCGTGCAGCATGCGATCTATTGAGAGATTTTGCAATGTACTAGAGTCACATGGTCATACGAATACACTGTGCATTTGACGATGCTATCGAATGATTGTTGTTGATATAACAGGCGAACAGTCCTCGAGCATATTTTTTCCATTCGTCTCTTTCGGAACATATCAGATTGATTCAAAAGTTTCGCTACAAAATTTCGATTTCTTATTAGAATTACGAACCCATGCTTTTCTGTATTTGAAATGGGGTGGGATACTCTCCCCAGCGCACTTCATTTGAAAGATGTTAGATTTTCATGTACGACATGGCGATAAGTCAAAGTAATTAACGCTGTCAAAGTTAACGCAAATTCTTATTCACGATATCAATCATTTTCCAGATGGGGAAAGACACAATCTGAACCTCGTGCGTGAAGGCCATTCACTGGGCATAGTTATAAAAATATGTTCACATTCCTAACATGAAATCCGATCTAGCAGCAATAGCTGAATTCGAAATCCAGCGCAATTAAAAATGGAATTTTTTAGTTTCAGTCGTGGTAAATTCAAACCGATAGCGATTGATACTTCAGCTATACTGGAATATAAAGTACTACCCCTTTTGAGTTTACACTTTTATTTTGAAATTCATATATGACGAGTGCAAATAAAATTTTCACCAAAATACTAGTTTTTCGTTAAAAATGTGATTATTGGATGATTCTGAACGGTTATGTGAATCGAGTTTTCTTATTTTTGGTCAATGATATTTTGAAAGAAAACAATTAAAAATATGAGAATATAGGACACTTTTGAAAAATTTTCACGCGCGCACACTTTTGAAAATTTTTCTATAATTCTTAACGTAATTTTGTTTCCGAACATGTGCTATTCAAGCTTCTCGGAAACACTAGAACATCATTTGAATGAATAGTCGAGATTACAGACCAAGCCCTGCTATCCCCCAAGGGTCGGCTAATTGGTAGTAACCCCGGTTACGAAAGGTAAACGTTCCCTAGAAGTCTGGCCAGCAAGGGATCACGCCGGCCTCGCTATACCGGTCCTACCTGTGTACACCACCAGACGTGATTGTCTCAAGACAACTGTAAAATCGCCTTGATTGTGGAAGCAACTTTACCTTTACTCGAGATTTCAAGGAAAACGATTATTGATGCTTCGGAGTGAGTGGGTTAAATTCTCGTTAAAATAAAGCTCTCAGAATGATTGCAAACTCAATTTTGACCACGCTCATTACACGAACACAAATTTTTTTTACCACAAATTGTATTATTTCTCGCAAAACCACATTTTTCCATATTCTAGTCACAGGCAATACAGTAAACACGGAAGAGGGCGGAACTTTTTCGCAATCACTCCACATTACTCGCTGTTTCTTCAGATCTGCACAATCACCGCTGTGCCAAGGGATTCATTCTCAAGTCATTATTTTCTGTGAAATAATTATTTGGAACATTATTTCTTTCATTTAGTTGTAAAGAAACTGTGCACGGTATTTTTTAAATAATTTTTCACATTGGCAGCTCTACACCAGCAATCACAATGCGCTATACAACGGGCGATATTCTGTGCATTCTGGCGTATGGCGTCCCAGGAGTTCTGGGAATCGTGGGAAATACGATTTTGTTCATCGCTGTCAAATGCAGATCTCCGTCGTCATGGAAGTAAGGTTGTTTACAGTGTTGATGTTATTAG
Source organism: Pristionchus exspectatus (assembly GCA_911812115.1). Lineage (NCBI taxonomy): Eukaryota > Metazoa > Nematoda > Chromadorea > Rhabditida > Neodiplogasteridae > Pristionchus > Pristionchus exspectatus. The sequence goes on from OU461582.1 coordinate 12,416,841, forward strand.
TCCGATCAATCCTCTCACTTGCAATTATAGCCGTTCGAATGGCACTTATAGAGAGAATATGCTTCTCAGGAGAGAATTGAGTTGAAGATAAGAATAGAAAAATGCGAATGCTAAAAAATAGTATCAATTCGGTTGCCTCTAGCATTGTCCTGACATCCCTCAAAGTCACAATGGCCACTCTGATCACTCTGACGTTCCCTAGACCAAGTTGGTATCCTGGAGCGAAAAGTTTGAACGTTTTCATCTTCAGTCTTTTTGAGAGTTTTTTTTTTGAGAATTTGAGAAAAATGCCTCCCGAGTGACCCCGGCTTTATTTTCGATCTTGAACTGCATTAACGAAAAGTCTTAAAAATGCTTTCGAAAGATGATACACTCAAAAAAGAAAGGAGCGCCTAATGGTGCGTTCATCGTCGCCGAGAGGGTCAGAATGGCTGCGCTAGGGGGGTCTGGCGACGACGAATGAGGTGGATGAGGAGGAGAGAATGGAGAGAAGAGGCGAGAAATGATTTTGACCCCTCATTCGTCATCGCTAGACCCCTCAAATCTGCCTCCCAGACCCCCCTAGAACGTCGATTTGACCCCTCATTCGTCGTCGCCAGACCCCCCTAGCGCAGTCATTCTGACCCCTCTCGGCGACGATGAACGCACCATCAATGCTTTCCGTACAACTCAGAGAGGTTGTGGGCGAGTGCGGAATGACTTGTCCTGAACAACCCAATTCCGAGGATAACTATTTTTTGATTTCACTTTATTCCCACAAGTGGACACAATTCTCTCATGACATGCGTTAAACGTGTTCACCACATAAGTGTGTTGACATCATTAGTGCGTTCTTGGGCTTTGATTGTGTGCGAGATACGATCAATTCAGATCGTATACTATCCTTCTTGCGAATTGCGCACTCATCGACTTAGCCGCTTGCATCAGCAACACAATGGCCATTGAACGGTAAGCGTGACTGACCCTGAAAGGAGGAGTATCCGAAAGGATTTGTAGAGATGGGGGGGCGAGAGGGGTCGGTAATACTTGCAACCCTACTACACACACTGATTGACTACGCAATATATGAATTACGCTGTAACTGTTGCAGGCCCATAGGCAGGAAATAAAACAAATTCCGAAAACAGAACCGTATTTTTGATACAACACCGATGTATTTTCACCAGAGGAGGTCATCGATGCTTTTTCGCAGGGTACTTTTGTTTGTTGAAGAGCTTTTGCACTCAACCACAGTTTATTTTATAAAAAACAAAAAAAAATGAATTTATTTTAAATATATGTTTCAAACATAGTTCGTTAACAAAGCGAACAAATATAGTGCAAAACGCATTAAAAAATTGAAAACGATCACTGAGGAAATTTTGATCATTGTTATTAGAAAATATACGGCTTTCACATGCATGAGAACAAAGCAAAATGATATTTCGTGTTTTTTTCTACGATAGCTAATATATCTTGACAACAACACACTACGCCGACTCACCATAACTCTGTTCAACGATTAAAAACGATTAAAGAAGGCGTAAACTCCAAATTCGGGGAAGCACTTTCCTGTGCAATCAGGGGAAAGTACTGTAGGAGGGTGAGAGTGACAGACGCGAGAGTTTTTCGCTCCTCTCCTGTCTCTTCCCATCTCCTCTGCGTCTTGACCTAGCTCCCTTCCCTTTGTACCGCGCATCTTGATTTTGCCTGTGCCCTGTAGAAACTTTGCGCGCGTGCAACTCAGTTCAAAGTTGAGCTAACGAGTTCTAATTTTCGAATTCGGAATGTGGTTTACGAAAACTATCGACCTATGACGTCAGATATCCCTCGAAAATATTGAGTTTACGCCTTCTTTAACCGATAAAAAATACAAACGTGCGAGGTTCTGAAATCATTTTGCCGGTAGCTACAACTCTGTTATAACATCATCATAAACTCAATCATAAATGACAGATCACTGAGTCTTTGCTGTTTTGCTCTTGTAAAATTGTTGTCCTTAATTTTTCTGAATAAATGGCATGAAATTAAAAGGAAGTTGATAAACAGAGAACGAGTGCTCATTTACTTTCGATATAGTCATTGTGTTGAAGGTTCGCGCCATTCAAGGATGTCACCATCAGCGTTTACCTCGGACCGTGCTCCCTCATTTCCGGAACGTTCTGTCACATTCTGCATTGTAAGCAAAATTAAAAAAAGTTTTGTGCATAGTGGTGACTTCATTGGAATTCCTTGCAGCTTTTCTCTTGCAATCGGTCACTCAGTCGCTGTTCCTTATTGTCGTCGCATTCTGCTATCGACTATATGTTATCGGCAAGTGAGAACCTGATTTCACTTTGAACATTTGTACATTTGTAGTCTTCCAGCATTTGTAGTCCTGGTTGTCACTTAGAGTGCCGAGATATTGTGTAGAATGAGAGATTGTGACCCGTGTGTTTCGAGCTCTAGCAGGAAAGCTTTGAGATAAACGAGGAAATTTTGATAACGACATCAACGGAAAGTGATTATTCAGATCCGCTCCAAGCTCGAAGACGATGATACTATTCTGCATCGCCCTATATCTTCCAACATTTATAGTCCTGGTTCGAAACTCTTTTTTTTTCAAAATTGTTTAGAAAATAAGGGATTAAATATTTCGACAGATTATGACGTACTACTTGAATGATCCACCTGACGAAGTAAGGGAAGCATTTCGAGTTCTCCATCCGAAACATGATCAATTCGAGGAATACGTTATTGAAGGTAACACAACAAAGCTAACTCTATCGTTCAATTCCACAAACAAATATGTATTTTAGTAAAATTTAACTAACAGTGTTGCGTTGTAGTTTTATGAAAAAAATGGAGAGAAGAAGACCCAACTATAAGTCGTAAAAAAATGCTTACGAACGGTGCAACTCACAAACATACACAACTACAAAACAATGAATAATACTTAGCCAACTATCGCATAGTGAAGAACTTTCGAATTAGCAGTGTAATTAATCAGGTCACGTGGATCGCGGTCCTCGCGTCTTCTCCATCATCATTACAGCGTATATGATGCTACCCGTTCTGCCGCTCTGTGCCATCGTTTTCGTCGTGCGAAGAAAGGTATTCGAGGCCGTGATGCGAGGAGTTGCACAGCTAAAAAGTATACAACGTGAATCATCCTTCGAAGGGCTACGGAGAACGAACGTTTACACTTCCTATTTACGGCTAGCGAATCAATAAAACCAGAAACTTACGGAAAAAAAATAGACTTTTTCAGGTCCTCGCACAACTGCGAGTCAACGGTGAATAGTGGTTTTTAAACCAAACAAATACGAAAAGCCGTTGAATATTGGCCACATTCGTTCGTTCTTTCAGGTGATACACCGACTGCGACCCAATGGAGTTGCGATGAGTGAACGCACGCGAGCAATGCACTCGAGCATGGTAAAGGTGACATATTTAACGTGTATACTCGCGACCGCCCGGAACGATGGTTGGAATAAAATAATACCGTATTACTGAAAAGCTCGGTATAGTTGTGCACATACGTAACCACACCGCCGTAAATCTTGTTTTCCATAGTGGTCCCAAAAATTGGTGATTTTGCCAGGTACTCACCCTGCAAGCCTCGTTGCCTATTCTCTTCGTGTTCACTATGATTACGCTGATTCTCATCAAAGGACGAGCCATCGAATCCGCGTTCCTCGAATACTCGGGCATATGGGTAACGAGGGAGAATTTATTGAAAGCGTCAACTGTGATTTTTGAAGTACTTGGCGTTCATGCCGGCCGTCTCTCCGTTCATCACACTCTACAATGTAACGCCGTTTCGAGAGTTTGTCTTGCTTGTTGTTGTTTTTGCACTAAACTATTTTTTCAGTTTTATCCTCGGAAAATCATTGAAGACTGTATCACAGGGAGCGATGAGTGGTTTGAGCATGACAAAGCGACATTGAGGCTGATCACAATGATTTATTTTATAATAATAAAAATATGATGTTCATTTTTTTTGGACAGTACACGAAAGAGAAATATCTTGTAAGTTTCACATTCCTTGGCTCTGCAGATTATTTTGAAGTACGATATCGCAAGCGGCTTTGAAGACAAATTCGACATTTTTCGTGTCCGTTGCACACGTATAGTGCGAGTAGATGGCCCGCTTGACATCCTTCTTCGATTTTCGCTGTAAAAAATATACGCATATTTACAGAACCGCTCGTGCAAACTAGATCAGTTCGGTGCAAACTATCAAGGTCAGCTGTGATTTAATCCATTCACAAACCGACATGATATTTCTTGCAATATTCTCACCTTGAGAAAATATTCTTTGATAATCTCCGAGGCTTCTTCAGTGCTTTTACCTTCTGGGAGAACAATCAATTACGAATATTTATAACGAGATTTACCATATTGTTTAAAATATTTGTTGAGCGGCTGACTAGGGAGTTTCTTCTCGAATAGATCTTTCTGGAACAAAAATATTAATAATACAAGGATTTTTTCGTCTTACCTTGTTCAGAAACAGTATGAAAGATGAATACGAAAGGAATTTGCTTCTTAGCATTTCGCCAAAGAGTTGGGCAGAGTCCCTCAATCGGTTGGGCAAATTCTGAATTGTTGTTCAGATTTTAGGTTGTGTTATCTCACTAACCGCTTGCTTGGTGGCTTGCGGAAAAATATCGCCGTGAAGCACAGGTGTTATCATTGTTTCGGACTCGTCAAGAGACTGAAAAAAACACTCAATTATGAGGGACAAATGTCAAGCTAGATTATCTAGCTAAAGTGCTTTTCATCCCTCACAAATTACGATGGAATGACATGCCGAAATATCGAGAAAAAAAAAAGATGAAATAAGGTCAGAATAGTACATAAGTAAATAATAATATATTTGTTATCACCTGGTCATAGGCTGCCATGGACACGACGAACAACACTGCCGTTACTCCATCGAAACAGTGAATCCACTTCTTACGGTAGGTCCTTTGACCACCCACGTCAATTAACCTACGAAAAGCAATTACGTGATCCCCTGAGAACTGGTAACAGGATGACATTGAGAACGAGACCTAATTTCTGTTTCGGTTATCCCTTAGGTGAAAATGAACTAGAGCAGAAGTACGGACCGTATACTGTTACTCGAAAATGTGAAATTGATCTCATTAACGCTCGTAGTAGGAATTCGCAAGTGCAGAATATCCTCCGCGGTGGGAATGTGGTCGCGGGACAGAAGCTTGGCAAGCTTCGGAAGATAACTAAATTGGCAACATAAAACATTTAAATCACGTTTATAAACAAATATTCTAACTGTATGTCTGAAAAGGAAAGGTATTTTTAACACACTATTCAGCATTGTCGGGCAGTGAAGCATAGTTTGGGTAGCGCTCGATGAACGATTTCACGCACTGAAGCAAAGTTAATCGATTTATTTATTTTTATTTTTTTAACCTTTAATCGGAGAAAATTGAGAAGAATTTCATCTTCAGTTTCATCATTTTTACTACGATGCCATGATGTCCCCACAGAAAATTGAGAAACGATTTCCTAAATTATTTTTTTTTAAAGTATTTTAGTTTTCAAAAAAACAACCTCTTCATCGCTATCGATTGTTGAAATGCATTCTGCGATACCTAACGATATTTCGTGAAATATCTGGAAAATGTGAACGTCAACACTAAATCAAAAGCTTTTCTGTAGATCACCTGAAATACGTTATATCTCAGATTCTTGTGAAAACTTTGCTTTTCATGCTCACTGAAACCCGCCATGTGTAGTATTCTGAAATAGGTTTTCAAACAATAAAAACGGTTTTGTATTATTTTTGAACCTCATCTGCTTCAGAATAGTCGATTTTCCGGCATCAGCGCCTCCTTGAAAATCTATTTGAAGGCGAAATATATAGTGATATAATTGATACCTAGCAGTAGAATCTTCACTCTTTTCTTATCCTCGACTTTCTCCTTCTTCAGAATATTATCGATGCTTGTGGATATCGCGACTTGCTCTCTGATCGTGGTTGCTCTGATAAAAAGAAGATATTTATTAAAAAAGTTGCAAGAAAAAATTGCTAGATAAAAGAGAATCAAAGTGTGAATTTCTCACACAGCGATTGCAGCCGAGTTAGACATCGCGTCGGCTACTGAAAATAGTTAAAATGAAGACAAATTATGTGAAAATATAATGTGAACACGTTTTGGAAAAATAAATTACCTATTCGGGGATCTGGCCGGCCGTTGTCTACTGAGCGATTATGAGGTACACAAACTATTTGACCCATATTGAAGCCTGTGTTTGCCTTGATTCTCTGAATGCGGCGCGAACAACAATAATAACTAAATTCCAACGCACAAGAGACGGAATGAAAGAGAAAAGATCGATTCGTAATTGTTAAGCGGCCTTCACGAATGAGAATAAGATAAATGATGACAACTGAATACTCACACTTGTTTGTACTAACTGAACGAAGAATGCTGACATTGCGGCTCAAACACCAAAATGGGAATTCCGAGCATGATGGTTGTTTTTTTCAAACGGTAATTAGTAGAGTTCGAAATACAAATCTCTTCATTTCACTCACGCAAAATGAAGAAAAACGTACGGAATGAGTTCTATATTGCAATTTTTTCCAATGCAATTTGGAGAAATTGTTTGAGCATTTCCCGATCTCTCGTTGTTATTTTTTTAGATTGTAATATTCTTTTCAATTGTGATATAGGTTTAAGTGGCACGAATCGTATTCCTGATTGACGGTTACACTGCGCATTCGATTTCATTCAAACCCAGCTATCGTAAGCTAGTTGAATGCGCAGAGCGCCTCGTGCCAACTAGCATTGTAGCTGATATTAACGTTTCACAACTTATCATTATCATTGTTCACATTTGTAATCTGTGCCACAATCAATTTGTATCGAGTATGTTGTTCGTTTTGCGATATTACAGTAAGTCGCAGTTGCGATGGAAGACTACGATGGATCTCACCTATTATTTCGACTTAGATCGAGATTTATTGATGCGTCTGTGTGCAACGTGAGCAATTTAAAATTTAATTAAAATAAATTGGATTTATAAAATATTTGAACAAAAAAAGAAAAGAAAAGTTGCAGAAATGTATTTACTTCTATTTTCTATTCTTGTCTGCTTCTCTTTCTACATGGGGTGCACATATCATGCCGTTGTCGTAATGGGAAAAGGAAATGTGAGCTAATTCTCCTTCTCATATAATCATGGCATAAAACTGTGCATTCGCAACATGAAAATTGACTATTCCAGGCCAGCACCCTGAAATCCTCGAAAACTTTCGATATTCAATTAAGGTTCATAAGGTCAATGGCAATTCAAGTAAACACCAAGGGAATCTCTTCAAATCTAGATATTATTTCGGGCTTGTTTGACGTCTTTGTTTTTCATTACTCCACTCATCATTCTCGGAATTTATATGACTACGCCAATCGCTCACTTATTCCCGGCATCGACTTTGCCCTGGATTCGAATAGTTCACCTTCGGAAGGGTTGAAGCCGTATAATAGCTATTTTTTTATTAAAAATGTTCAAAATGAATGTTTTTAGACAAAGAGAAAGACAAAGTTTTTAAAAAAATAAATCAGGTCGTTTTCTGCTGTTGTTCCTTCGGTCATTCGATTGTCTTCCTCGGCAAAAGCGCGTATATTATTCAGGTAGAAATCGTAGTATTACTGCGGGAACTTGTCGCGCCTCGGGCGTAGATGAATTATTGTTTTGAACAAAGATTTTTAGAAAGTTTTAGGCTTCACTAGTCCAAAGAAATCGGTAGTAACGAGCGTAAAGATCGGGCAATTTACGTCCCCAAACCAGTAAACTACGTTATATCAGTAATAAAGCGAACCGTAATAAAGCGAATATTTGATCTGCTCAACAAAAAATATTTTACATACCACTCTGTTTTCATGCTTATGTCGCATCAAAGAAAATGTCTTTGATCATTCGGCGAACTTCTTGCAATCTTGTGACCAGAACTAATGAGATAATTTTCTTGTCATCTCATTGCAAATAAAAGACGATATCTACGACGACAGGTTGTCATCTGACACCGACATTATGCCTTTTTCTGAGAATTTGTATGCGTTTATCGATGCTAAATTTCGTAAGTGTGTGTTATAAAAGATTTCATGATTAATTGTTCGTTTAAGTTGCTGGAATGCTGACGAATTCAATCGCTCTTCATCTAGCGTGGACTAAATCGAGAAAACAATTGAGCGAATACAAAAAGCTGCTCATTCTATTCCTCATCTCCGATATGATATTCTCTACAGTTCAGTTGCTGCTGAAACCGGTAATTATTTTGGTGAAAAACTTATTGTTGATCATTTGAAAGGTGGCAACGATCGACGGAAATATGTTCATTGTGTACATGGAAGATGACGAGCAGAGCAAATTGTCCGTTTCGTTCTACTGTGGGATGGTCTCCATTAGCTTTCTTATCTTTGCCTTCCATTTCATCTACCGGTCCTACTCAATCAGCGCGTATGCTCAGACCACAGTCAATAACCCAATTCATTTCAATTTCAGCAAGTCGAAAGTATTGATAAAACTGGACATTTGCAAACTGACTTTAATTGTAGTCAGTTTAATCGTTGAGTGTATCATCTGGACATACATTTGCCACGCATACCTCTCATATGAGCCAAGGTAGAAAATTTGTTAAATTGTAAAAAAACATTGAACTGGGATTTCAGTTATTTCCCTAGATTGAAGCGATTTTTTAACAGTCAATATATGAATCTTCCAGAGGACCTGGAAAATTCGTTTCTCATTTTCGTTTCTTATGTAAGTAAAAATCCAAAGTAAAAAAATTATGTGATTTTTAATTTGCAGAGGGAAGACGGTACTATTAGATGGGACAAATTCGCAGTGATAATGTTGTTGTTCGGCATAATTGGAGTTGAAGTGATAATCGTTGCTTTGTCATCGATTCAGTAAAAATAACTGAAAATAATGCATTTTAAATTATTCTTTGCAGTATATTGAGAACTCTTCGACAGCGGAAAAAGCTGAGCGATGCTTCTATGAAAATGCACGATCAGCTGTTCAAAGCGTTGCTCGTTCAGGTAACACGCATTTCTTTTTTATTATAACGCGCTTCCCGGAATAACGAAGTACTTTCATAAAAAAATTCCTCATTGATTGACAGGTAAAAGTAGTTCAAAATGAACATTGATTGCCTCTCAGTCTATTTTCTTTAATAAGACGCTGTCGATTTCGCTCTTTTTGATCAGTATAATCACAAGGAGAAAATTCCCTCATCCTACTCTCTTTTGATGAAAGGTGAAAACGTGTCCCTATTCTCTTCATGAACAATGGCACCGATTCAAACGTATAGACCTAAAAAAATAAAGCATTTCGATTCCTCACTTGCCAGACTCTTTTTCTTCTCAGGTGGCCATTCCTAGTATTCTAATGTACATTCCATGCTCATTCTACTTTGTCACACCGTTTCTTCTTCCTGATACAGTGAGCACGCCTCCAGGCCTCATTACGACATTATACTCGTGGTTTCCCATCGGTGAGTATCGTTCATTTGCATTTCAAAATAAAAAAAATATTATCTTCCTCAGTGGATCCTCTCGCTATCATCCTGATGATTGCCGAGTACAGAAATGTCGTAGTAAATTGGATGAGAATCCTGCGAATGTCGCCAAACAGTGTGACCACGACAAAAGTGGAAACAATCATTATCGAATCTCTCAAATAAAATGTTCCGACTACTTGGCAACTTCAAAGGCCATGTTTTCAATTTGACAGGATAAAGGTGTGCGCGCATCACATGGCATGATCTTCCAAGACAGAAAGAATGACTACTTCGTCATTCCCTTCTACATTCGTGTTGATCATCTAATACTTCCAGTTGGCCGATTTCCGTCTCTTCTTGTGCGTCTCTCGATAACTATGATATCAATCATTTGTTCTTCTACTGCCTCTCTTTTGCTTGTATTGTCCGATTGTGAATCGAATTGGTTGCAGTGGGAGGATGTTCACCGTAATGGACACGATCCATTCCGTTGTACTGTGCACATTGGACATATCGGCGACCGCCGCCAATCTCGTACTCGTCTACGCCATTCTCACGAGGTAATAGAGATGATCACACTCGGTCGCCCGTTTATTTAACTTCATCTCGATCGAATGCGCTTTTTCGCATGTGAACAGCAAGCTGAACTTGAGACCTTCTATTTCTACCGACATAGGGATGGGGTAAATGTGAACTAATGATGAGCAATAGAACACCTCCCTCGATGAGATCCTACTCCATTCTTCTACTCAACAACATCTTCGTCGATCTTCTCTCCGCATCAGCCAGCGTCCTGGGCATTGCCAGGTTAGAATTTACTTTATTTGTAATATTTAAATTATATGAATATTTTTAAATAAATTAGATTAATATACCAGGTTGTCGTTCCTTCGCGAGACGTTCTCACAAGTGTACGTGTACTTGGGTCCCTGCTCGAACGTGGGCTTGTGGTTCTGTCATCTGTGCCAGAGTGAGGCGACTATCGCAAACTAAACTGTTTTATTCGGAATTGGACCCTTTAGACCAAATAATCGTTCGTCCTTTTTTTCGAAAAAAACATGGTACTTTCAGCTATTCACATCTTCTGCGTGTGCCATTCCACAGTAATTTTGCTACATTCCTTCTGTTTCCGTCTCTACCTTCTCAGGTGAACAAATGATATATTTTTCTCATATCCACAAAGATCTGTCCTGACGGTTCCGCTCACAATAATGGATTTGTTGGAATGAAGAGCTTGAGTCATTATTTTTCATTGTTCCAGGGACAAACTAGTGAACGTTCCCATTCCTTCCTTGCGCTCTTCCATTCTCATTTGTATTCTCCTCTACATCCCGACAATGTTCATGATGGTAAACATTTGCCCACTTTCGATCACCAAAAATTTCCGAACGAGTGTAATACGAAAATTGGGGTCTGAGAAAGTAATACACTAGTGGCGAATCGATAGTGATGATATTTAAAAATGCGTTCTCATTTTTAACGAGCTTTACCTCTGGTAAAGACTAATGGAGCGGGAATTAAGTTTTGAAACTCAATCTAACAACGAACGTTCTTCTTCGCCATTCATAATCCAGGCCTGTGGGAGAGGAAGAGTCTTTGTGACATTGATGCGAAAATATATCATATTGCAGTACCTGTTCTACGTCTCGTTCGAGTACACTCCAATTGAGCTAATGCAGAGATTACTCTTTGATGCGTATCCAACAACGTGTGAGATGAATCCTGGATCCCAATTTCTTTTTGTACATTTTCCAAACTATCTATACTTCCGGCATTTGTTTTACTGAACTTTGCATCTGAATGTCAGGTGTAACTATCAAAATGGCGGTACTCGTAGGGCACTCCACCGTTCTCTCTTACCACTTTGTTATCGCCCTCTCATACGTGGTCGTGCTCTCCCCAGCAGCTATGGTCATCATCTTCTTCGTTCGACTCAGATTGATCGCGCAAATCAGCAAGATGGTATGGCGAATGGTGCATTCACCGGATTATGCATGTGATCACCTTAGAAAAAAGGTACTTGTGATGTGGAAATTTGTCCGATTTTCTTCAGGAATCTGGTGCACGCGATCATCACTCGCGCATTGCCAAGGCACTGTTCAATCTGTTTTTAAAGAAGGGGTGGCACGAATATCTGGCTTACTGAGTTCTCGATGTCAGACGATGTGGCCTGAGCCCATAACGCTTTCGGTGCTCCCATGTTTTCAATTTTCGTCTAAGCCGAGATATACTCGATTGGCTGATTGCCAAGTCACCCTGAAGCGCAGGCAACGAGCTAGAGAGCATGCAAAATGAGGAGAGCGCTCTGCCTCACTTTGCATATCGGCGTGATTCGCGCCTCTCCTTCTTTAAATACGGTTATTGAAATATTCTACGATTCAACTCCAGGCACTCACGTATCAGATGCTTCTGCCTGCAGGCGTCTCACTCGCTTCCGCTGCCTGGCTGTCCGAGGTCTCCGGCCTGTGGTGGAATGAAACGCCCGAGCGACTCATAATGACAGTAAATTGATTGTACTTATTGCCGGAAGCCGCAATAATTATCAGCCCTCCGGGATCGCTAAACAATGACGATGTCCATTTCAGCTGAGCAGTTTGTTCGCACTCGGTTCGCCCCTAATCAATCTGACCTTTCTGCCGCCGTATCGACGAATGTTCGGCAAAGGAGGAAAGACGAATGCTATCGGGTAGGCGGAATGGGGGCAATTGTTCATTTGACTACGAGATGCATGATTGTGGAGGGAATGCTCTCCTCATGTCGTGTTCTCTCTTATCGGCTCCGCGAGACGGCTCACAACGAAAACGGAATTTTTTTTCAATTGCTGACCCTTGTGTTGGCCGTTTGTGTCTGTTGGTTCTCAAATGAAACAGTAATTGAGAAAATTGCAGTGTATCAGCAACGGGAACGACGAGTCACTTCGCGTAATGAAGAGCGCAAGCCAGCCAAAATTTATTCAATATAACTTCTGCAACTTTCTATGAGTTGCACATCTCTTATTCCCCACGTTTTCTTTGTGATATTATAAATTCACTACAAGAATTTTCCTACCTCGCATGTTTCTGGAACTACGTCGCATAGGAGAGAAAGAGATTCTGCGAAAATTAGATATTGCACTTTTCCTCTGTTTCGAAGAAGAGCAACAAACAGTTAATGCATCACAGATCCGGACAGTATTGTAATTATGATGTTTTCGGTCGACCACCTTGGTTCTTGTAGTACTCCCACTTTTAGCATATTTGATTCCTGATCCCTCGATGAACTTTATCCGGTGTTTATATTCCCCCCCCCCACCCACCTCTCGATTCTTCCATGTCTCTCGGTGGTGTGCCGCCGAGAGACTCTGTATGTATTGTAACCAGAGAAATTGTTTACCGTTGACTTGTCTACTAAAGATTGTAGCTCAAAAATGTAGTATTTTTCTGATTGTATCGCTCTGGACTAAAACTGAAAACATGGAAACGTTGCACTTGTTGTTATCAGTCTTTTTTCAGAAATCGCCCTTTCATTCCAGTAAAAGCAACGTGGATACAAAAGTTGTTAAGGAAAATGGTCGCTGATTTAGAACAGCAGATGATGATTGATGGCGGCCTTCTTTCCCTTCAACTGCACAGTGCCATCAAGATGGTTCGACATTGTTCCACGATTATCTCCTTCGTCCTAGCAGTTCCCGCCCTTTACGTCGTCGTTGTCTGCGCGAATCGAATAACGAAGAGATACTCATCCCTTATCGCCATGATCATTGTGAGTTCCATATCTTTTGCTCGAACTGCGTTTATGTCAAGACGAAAACGATTTCATTCTCTCCTTACAGTGACTGTTCAAACTGAGAGGAACAGTTTTGCTGTGAATGCTAGTCATAGTTGAGTAGGCTCAAGATTAGAGATGGGAATCCAAGAGGCAAGAGGGGCGAATGTATGCAAAGTGAGCCGCGCTCTTGTACAAGAGTGAGAGGGAATGGCCACTCTTGTACAAGAGTGAGCACTCTTGCATAAGAGTAAAAGCAGAAATGAGGGAATTTCGGCGAATTTTTCGCGGAGAGGAGATAACTAGGCTGTTAATGGTAATAATAAGCCATTTTCACAAAAAACCGCTGAAATTCATTCATTTTTGCTTTTACTCTTGTGCAAGAGCGCTCACTCTTGTACAAGAGTGGCCATTCCCTCTCACTCTTGTACAAGAGCGCCGCTCACTTTGCATACATTCGCCCTCTTGCCTCTTGGATTCCCATCTCTACTCAAGATACTAACAATATTAGAGATAGCAAAGGGTTAATGCACCGACTGGGACTCTACCCAGAGCTTCCGTTGAGGTTCCCTGATGAAAAAATAATTTAAATGAAATAATCTTGTGTTATCTCTAATAATGTTTACTGAGAGGAACTGCCGCTCTCATATTCTTCTGAAAATCGAACCAATAATAAATTTATGAGCAAATATTATTTTGCTCGAACTTGAGATACTGGGCTTGATCAACGATGTTCTTCTAAACATGATTCTTGATCCCCTTATGATTCTCCCTCAACTATGCCTTCTCAGGTTGTTTTGAATTGATTTATTTCTCTAATTTAAGTTTTTCAGAGAATCTCCAATCATACCCATTCCTGGGAGTCCCCACGTCTACTATGTTTGATATTTTTGTGGCTTTCAACTTACTGTATTTATTCAGGAGCTTTGGGTACGATTAATCGCAATGAATATTCCAATCTTCGGTGCATGCTTTTTAGAGAGGCATCAAGTTCGTTTATAAACAATTAAATAAATAGATAAAATGGTATTTCAGGCTGTTCAGAATCCGAATTCTCCATGGCTTATTTCAAAGCGTCTTCGGATATTTTTGATTGTTTTGTTGGCCATCATATCCATCATGATTGCTTCTTGGATAAGCGTGAGCCGTTGAATTTCATGCTCATAAATGCATTTGGTCTAGATGGGGAGAATGCGAGCACATGAGGAATCCATCGTTCTCGACGTCTGTAACTTGCGTTTACTCAAGCTTTTTTTATCTCAAAAGCTTGAAGCAAACAAACAAAAAGACTTTGGATAATGATACTTAGCCTTAAAGGAGCTAGCGAAACTCTGGCCAACCGTGGCTATTAGGAGAGCACGATGTTACGATCGTGTATCATACACAAACTTTGCCGCACCTGCTACAGGATGCTTGCTAGTGTGCGGTGTGTTAACTTCCGCTGTAAGAATAGTGCTAAAACTTTTTAAAAAATAAGAATATTTCTTTCAGATTTCGTTGCACACTTTTGCATCACTGAGAAAAGCTTCAATTTTGAGCGAGGCTGTCAATCATGCTAATAGGTCCATGACCAAAGCGCTAGTAGTACAAGTGAGTAACTAAATTGGTGAAGATTTGTGCATTGTTCCTTGTTTTATTACCACAGCTCGTTTCAATTACAGGTCTTGTCTCCTTTCTCTCTTATACTCTTTCCTATCATTTTTTCGCTAATCGCAGTGATGCTCAACATTCAGGGTCCATGCAAATTTTCATAATAATGACTTTAATTATATTTCTAGTGCCATTCTCCCTCTGCTATATGTTCAATTCTCTTCATTCGCCAATTCATTCCCTATTATTGATGACCTTAATCCGCGTGTATCGAAATTCGGCGGTAGAAATATTCAGAAAAGTGAGTTTCCTTCATATGAAATATACAATGAAAAGAATCCTCGTGAAATTTAGCTAACCGTTTCCAAGAAAATCTCCGACTTTCCAAATCGAAGCTCATTGTGATTCCTAATTATCACTAAGATATTTGTTATGGAAATTCGATTGTATTGTCGTTGTGGGAATTTTCGAATCAACCTAATAACTAAATTCATCTTGTAATAATGCACAATCGTGCTTTCTCATCATTTTTTGTCGGATTAAAAAATATTTGTAAATTTGTCTCATAAAAAATACAATTAACGATAATCGAACAGGTCTTTATCAGAATCATATTCCTATTTTGATCTTTACACTCCGCTAAATTTGCATCCAACACCTGAGATGTACATGACAACTTTGAAAACAGGTACAGAAAAAATAAATATTAAAATTTTCGATGAAATTCACCATTGCAAGATAGAACAATAGAGCTGGAATGTGAAATGCAAAAAACAAACAAAAAAGGACTGATATTGAATCGATAAAATGGTAAACGATGTTTTTTTATCATTGCACTTCGCCGGCGAAAATGTTGAAAAGTTTGAAAACCTCATAGTCTTCAAACACTTTTGCAGCACCGGCCTGATTGTGAAATCCACTTTTTAAATTTTTTCTACTCATTAATTTTGACAGCAACCTAGCAAAAATGAGAACTAACCATGCAATTAATCAGTAGACAGAAAATTTGGCCAACTCTCACAGCATAGTCCACGATTCCAATCGAATTGTAGTGAATATTCAGTTCATTCATTATCCCGGAACGAAGTTTGCTAGCGCGTTTGAGAAGTACTTCATTGTGTACTATAAATTCTAAAACTTGTTAATTAATAAAGATTTCATATTAATTAATAACGATTTTCGAAATGATTTTCGAAAATTTCGAACACTCTCAATGGATGTACAATATCTCGACCTTCACTCCAGAACGACAGTCCTAACAGGGCTAGGAATTCAACATCGGAAGGCTGGATGATTTCGAATTGTTGCCGGATCGTTTGCGAGAATTTTAATGAATTCGAGAACGATTGTTTGAATTCGCTGAAGTTTTGTTTTTTTTAGAAAAATATACGAAAAAACAGACCTGATTAGGTTCGCTCTATAAATCTCATCCGGACAATTATCGAATAATCTCTCAAGATCGGAAATGTGTAGATAGGTAGTGTATCCGACCATCCGACTGTGAAATGTAACTATTGTCGACTAATAGTTCAGAAACACCTTAATTTATTCAAACACGAATTTTCTAGAAAAAAAATCAGGCGTTTCAAACAAAAATTGGTCGAAGCCAATAATCTGGTACCGAAACGCATCAGATCGGATATTCGTGCCACTTCTCCTTCAAAATACTAACACTTTCGTGTCTTCTGGAAAGTGTTTACATGCTCGGTGCGTTGAATCAATTACATCCACAATTGTTAGACTCCGTTCAACTAGAGAGTCCTGTAATGATTCTTCAAGTTGTCGAGACAAGCGAATTTGCATGCAGAAGAAATTTTTTAAAAAGATTTCAGATCATACTTTACTTGTTGGATCCAGACTCTCAAAATCATGGAAGGCGACATTGGCGAACTCGAAGATGGACGACCTCGTGAGCTTCCACATGGGCAACATCGATGAGTACAATGTAGGATAGAGAACCTGCAACAGTTATTTAAATAATATTACAATTATCTATCTATCATCATAATAATTTTATCCTGAACTAAGGAGGAAAAGTCAAGCAGGGCAGTCAAGAAGAACAAAGAAACAGATCAATATTTGAACGATTGTTTTGGGGATAAATTGTGGTTTGAGTAATTCTAACCACGTCATTCTTCTCCATAACACTCCGTACTTCGTCATGAAAATGGAGTGCGATCTCTCCTGATCTCCTGATCGCGCACATTAAACTGTAATGTATCATACAATATTTATTGTAAAACTACTTTTTTTAAGTACCCGTAGCCTTTGCGAATCCTATCTAGTATCGGGGTTTTGCTGTTAGACGGCTCTTGCTGGTACAAACTGAACAAAGCGACAATTGACAGAATTATTTTGTTCTTATCTTACAATCTGTGGTCGGTGAACGTTGGAGCTCTTCGCTGTTCTGCGGCCACGGGCATCTAAAAAGCATATTTTTCAGGAAAATTATCAAGCAAATTATGTTGATTGTTGATTGCTTGTACAATTTACTAGGCGAAACGCTTTACTGAGATATACCGGTTCACTCGACGGTGATCGTGAAAGTTCCAGAACCTCTATGAATCGAGCCATGCGACATTTTCGACAGTGCGTCTTTGGATCTACAGAGGAGATATTGTAATTTTATATTTTGATTTATTTTGCAATATTGAACTAAGATGGAAATAAGACAACAGTTTACGGGTTCATTAATTTCCTATATCGTATTCCCTTTTCGTATTCTCTATGTTTAGTTTTGCATACGTCAACATTGGTGTTTTATTGCTATATGATGTATCGCTCTTTTGTGCTATCAACTAGGCTAATGTACATTGGGCACGTTCACACGAAGATGGATCGAATGAATATGTTAACGGGTATTTACGATACATGGCCAATCCAAACATAATTGTTGACTTACTTCGCTTGTAACACTTATTCTCGCCATCCATACACATGAGTTCCTGGCCCTCTGCACGTCTGGAACAAAAGCCACTCTAACTTGGATTTACAGTATGCACTAAGGGTCACCGCCTATTCATTTCACACACTCTCGCGCCATTCTAGCCTGGAGAAATCATGTGCTGTAAATGAAGAAATCACGCCTGTCAGAAGATAATCAAACTGAATCGAACTCTTTTGTGGCAGGCGTGATATCAATGTGGCGTATTCTGAGTGATGGGAAATAAACAAACACGGGTAGCGAAAATACTCGCATACTTGTAAAAAGCTGCGCAGGGCCTACATGCATTCACGCCCATTCTCGAGTTGTTGATCTCTTCCGCACAGATGAGACACTTCATTTGGAATTGACTGAAAAAATTAAGACATCGATTTTCGGGAAATTAGTTTTACAAATACCGCCCCTGATGTATTCTATCTACTGGCGTTCTACAAATTATATTTCCTGCGGAAGACTTTGCCACACTAAAATTATCCTTGTGAATAATGTACTGTGCGATTGCAATTCGCATAGGAGATCTACTATCGTACATCGCCCACATTACCGAACAAACGAACATTGTTTACTTTTTTTACTTTTTTTAAAGTCAGCGAATTCGCATCGAATATTCCTACTTTTTGTTTCATATTTTTTGTCCACCCACAATTCCGCGTGATTTTAAAAATTGAACGGTGAAATATTTATTTAAATGGGTGAAAAATTGGAGCCGCAAGAGCGAAAAGTGATGACTGAAGGGCGATTACTGTAGAGCCGGCGTTTAGGCTTTACTTGGAGCCAGCTGCTCCACTTTTCGCCACTTTCGACTCCAATTTTTCACCCATTTAAATAAATATTTCACCGTTCAATTTTAAAAATCACGCGGAATTGTGGGTGGACAAAAAATATGGAACACAAATTAGGAATATTCGATGCGAATTCGCAGACTTTAAAAAAAGTAAAAAAAGTAAGAAATGTTCGTTTGTTCGGTAATGTGGGCGATGTACGATATTTATTAATTTATTTAAAAAGAGTCTATGGGTCTCGCTCTTTTTTGCACACCATTCCGTTTACTGAGTAGTGTGGGTCCACTGCGAAATGTTGAGCGTCCTACGGGTACGTTTTACTAAATCCTCCCTTCACCATCTCTAGTTGTACGGTACAATGATTCCAAAAACAAGAAAAAACTCGGTTCGGTGAAAGTGTAAAATTAACTAATCCCCATCAGTACAATATAAGGAGTGAGAGATAAGGAGAATGATGCAAAATAACTATCAAATTATCTATGATCCGTGAAGCCGTATACGCCAGAAGGAAGACGTCGAAGTAACAACAAAGACTAACAAACATCGTGAGCCAATAAAACACATGGGAGAGGAGAAGCGAGAGAGGGTGAAGGGATCAGAATATCGCAGAGTGGAGTGTCTAGGGTGGGCCTGTTTGTAGCGTGAGTCAGTTTCTTATTAAATGCGAAATGAAGACAGCGCCACCCATATCCAAATTAACTAGCTATTTTTGAGATCTTCAATTGCCCGCTCCAATCTTCAATTGCCTTCAATTGCCCAATCTTCAATTGCCTTTAATTGATCTTCAATTGCCCGCAGTGCTGAACGCAGCGGAGAAATCGTGTGAGTGCACGGAGACACAACATTAAAAAAATTCTTTGGAGTCTGATGAAGAAAGAATCGAGATAATGTAATGCGAAAATTGTAAATGAGGTAGATGAGAAAAGAGAAGAGATCTAAATCTTCGTTGTAGCCTGCAACACGGGCGTCTGTGCGGCCTCTATTCAACGAGCATCCACCGACTTCACACCGCTTAAGGCAGCGGATGGGGAAAATTAGTTTGCAAGAGGCGTGTCCGAGCCTGACTGTGAGATTATTCGTTTTTCTCAGTCCGTTGATCTTATAAGTGAGCTCGTCGGCCTTAGAGTGTTTGGAGAACGATTTATCTCGTTTTTCATCGGCCGTGAATATCCCCTCATGCCTCTTCTTCCCACCTCAAAAATAGGTGCGATAAACACTGGCAAATAAAGAGAATACTCATGCCACGTTCTCACTCTTACCAGTTAGCTCGGCTAGGGCGCGAGTATTTTATGAGGAGGAGTATTCTTTATTTACCAGTTCTAATATCCCTTCGCGTTATCGTGAAATTATTTTCCGTTCCACTCGTAGTTGACCTTTGACTACCGTTCGATGGGCGGAGTTAGGAAGAGGCCGGGAGGAGGCTAGTGATCTACCAACTCTCCTCCGCCCTACCTAATAATAATATTTATCCGCACAGGTTGTGGGGGGGGGGGGGGTAAGGACTCAGGCGCCTTTTGCCGTTGACGAGTAGATGAACGGGTCAGTTGGGATCTTGGGACTCTTCTTTCTCCATTGGATTCATTTCATTTCGCTTACCGCTGTGACACTTCACAATTGGGGGCAAGCCTCGCATGACGTTGGACCGCCTTTCCTCTCATCTTCCCTTAGACTAGTCGCTACCGGGATCCCGGATCCCGGATGGCCAGTCCTCCTTAGAAGTTCATAAAGAGGACACCTTCGATACCTTCATGGCCGACTTGAAATGTCTCCGTCCTTCGTTTCGAGATCCATGGCTTGATACCTCCGAAGACTGGAAGTCCCTGGCAAGACCGAAGACTTGCCAGGGACCGGGGAGGGATTCTTGAGGCGGCAGTAGATGGTAGACTAGAGAGGGAAAACTCGCCTCTCCATCAGAGCGAAATGGAGAGGGACCGCTCACGACGATTGACCGAGACAAGAATGCCTCTTCCCTTCCTCTCTTTCCCAGACAATCAATACGGTAACCAGCACATTGAGTTTGCTGAGCATTTGGAACGCACGATAACTGACGTATTTTTTCAAGAATAAAAACGGCACTCGAGAGCTAGAAAAATAGAAATAGATTAGTTTTTCAAAGTGATATTATGGATGATAATTTCTCTGCTATCATGTCGGTGAGACTTCCGTGCTCGAGATTTTTGTTGTCCTGTCGATCGGGCAATGAGAGAGGCAGTAAAGGGTAATGTAGAGATGAAAAAATGCAAATCGATGTTCGCTGCTCGAGAAGTGGTGAACCATCCCGCATGATCTGTGCTTGGGAGATTGATGAGTGAAATATTGATCAGCGACCCTTTGCCTTTGCAGATAATTGCCCCGAAATACTGAAGTATCCACTAGAAGACTGCACCAATGAGGCTGGACCACAGGGCATGAAGTCAGTCTATTTCATTATCGCGACAATTTATAGCAGCTTTCCAAGATAGTCCCAAATTCAGTACTCCTTGGGCGAAATTTCATCTTCGATGGAATAGTTACGGTGTCTGCAGATGCGGTGAGGCAGACATCACGACGACGTCCGTCTCCTGCAATCCTCCCGGATCATTCTTGTTCATCAAATTCGTATGTTGTTACTTACGATCGGAAAGTCCTCACATTTACTTATCATAGATAGAAGTGATGCGAATTATAAATTTTAAAAAACACCACCCCCCCCCCCCCCCGATTCCGAACCTGCAACCAATCCAAAGTGAACCATTGCAGGCGCCCACTACGACGGCATCGCTACAGATATCTCCACTCACGTGCCGGGGCACCGTTTGGACATTTTAAAATTGGCCTGACCACGGCACCGATGACATGCGCGTATGTGGTGTGAATCGAACTGCATGCCCTTAACAACAACTAATAATCTCATCTTACCGAAAATTTGCTTATACAATAAGTAATTTCCAGTCCCATCTCTTGATAAAATGTGAACGACCATGAACTAATAGGTGATCGAGAAAGAGAGGGTCAGAAGATGTTGAAGGATACACACGGCGATCGTTCGTTGCCGAGTGAAGATACGATGTTATTCAAGTTGGAAATATTCTGGAAATTCTGATTTAGAGTCTGTGCATGGTTTTTGGACATGCTTCCCGATTCGTTCCTCCGTAGGTAAACCGCACAGCTACCCGTCGAGTCTGTGCTCTCATGCGTTATTAACACACTTCTCGTCTCGACTCTTTCCATTCTTATCAGTAAAAGATGAGTATGATGAGACTACATAAGCGGCCGGTGCATGGGATCGTTCACACTTCTCAAAGAATTGTCTGAACTTGTTCTGATCTTGTAGCGTTTATTCAATCAATTTGCAGGAATGCGATCAGTAGTCGTTTTCTTTGCTTTGCTCGGCCTCGTCGTCGCTCAAGTATATCGTATGCCATTGAGCAAGCGTGTAACTTTTCTGCTATTTATTTACTAGTAAAATTAAGACGAATAACATTGGTTTAGTCTCTTGACCGTAAAATGGGTGTACCAAATGAGAACTCGCTTCTAAAAGCCTAACTTCATTGGACAAATTTGTTCTAATATTGCCTGAAAGTCAGTCAAAAAGTTTCTTGCTTGAACCTGTGGCAATAAAAAGTCCGACTTTTCGCAGGATTCATTGCGAAAAGTGCTCTCTCGTGCGGGTCATTGGGAGGAGTACGCAGCAAGCAAATTCCATCTGAGATCAGAGCGAACTTCCCTTGCGGTCGCTGAATTCACTCAACAGGTTTTTTTTCTTTTTTTAAAAATTAAAGTTGAAAAATTGAAGGTGAGCGATTATGACGATGCCGAATACGTAGGCGACATTACCATTGGCACGCCGGGACAGCCGTTCAAGGTCTGACTAATAAAGAAGTAATGGAGGAAATGCAACAATTTGCAGGTGGTCCTAGACACCTCATCGGCTAACTTGTGGGTTCCCGACAGCACAAATGCAGGAGTATCGTGAGTTATTGGCATTTGTCCCATTTATTATAGTTCGAGTATTTAGTACATTTTTTTCAGAACCAAGCACAAGTTTCTCTCCGGATATTCGACGACTTATGTGAAGAACGGCAAGCCATTCGTTATATCTTATGGTACCGGCAGCGCCAAAGGATTCTATGGGCAGGATACAGTTCGAGTAAGGTTTCGTAGTAAAAAATTCTAGTAGACGTTTGTAAAGTAATGTAACTTGCAGTTCGGTCCGATCGAAGCCCTAACGTCTGCTCTGACCGTACCCAGATGCACCTTTGGACAGGTATGAATCGATTACTTTCATTTTTACAATTTATAGTTCTATTTTTATTTTAGGCGACGTCAATGGCTGGCATCTTCACCAACGATACGATCGATGGCATTCTCGGACTCGCGTTTCAGGTGAGAGCAGGGAGATTATATTTAGTGATGAAGAGCGAAAACGCCTAAAGTTGAAACAAGAACGAACATAAATGAAAAATATATAAACGGGCAGCACCGAGAGGGTATTGCTAGGGCAATCATGGAAAAGGCAAATCTCGATCGCTCATTACAGTCAATCGCTGTGGACAACGTGAAACCTCCCTTCATCGAAGCTATTGATCAGAGTAAATTTAGCTTTATTAGCGTAATAGTGATAATAATGATGGCAGTGCTCGTGCAACAACCGCTGTTCACCGTGTTCCTTGCTCGCGATGGGCCGACCACGAACTCTGCCGGAGGCGTCTACACTTATGGAGCAGTTAGTTGCTTTAATCGATTTACTCTTGTGATGCATGAGGGTTTCTTACACACACTGAAACTCTTAAATTCGTCAGCATTATAAATGACACTAATTTGGTATTTGCACTTCAGGTCGATACAGACAATTGTGCGTATCAATACACTGCGTACGTTCCTCTCACCTCCGCTACGTACTATCAATTCCGATTGGATGCCGTGTACATGGGCACGTACAGGAATCAGAAGGGATGGCAGGTCAGCGGTCCGTTTTAGGTGCTCCTGGAAGGAAGGCTGACAGGTTGCATATTTGCTCGGTTCCGGGAGCTTCTGAACGGGATTTATGTACTAGATACATTAATCGTCGAGCTTCGCACCTCTTGAGCCCAATCTTTAGGCAATTTCGGACACCGGCTCCTCTCTAATCGGCACCCCGCCTGATATGGTCCAGTACATTGCCAGCATGCTCGCCGCAAAGGTACGGGTCACACGCATATTATTATGCCTTTCCGTGGTCAGGGCAATATTTGCAGTACGATCCCTCTTCCGGCCTATACATCATTCCCTGTGAGAGCTCATTCGCCGATCTCGCTCTCATGATCGGCGGTCGGCAGTACGATATCGGAGCGGAGAACATGCGATTCTATGCCAGTTTTTTTTCCGTATATCGAAAATATAGCACGTCTTAGAGTGCGAATATGATTTTTCCGCTTGCAGGTGACTGAAACCAAGTGTGCGCTAGCGATGTCGTCATTTTCGGGTGGAGGATTCGGTTGGTCAATTTCTTCTGTGTTTTCGAAAGTTCGATGATGTTCGATGACGATATTGCAGGTCCCTCGTTCATCCTTGGCGATCCGTTCATTCGAGAATACTGCCAAGTGTACGATATCGGCAATAAGCGCATGGGATTCGCACTCGCAAAACAGCAGTTTTTGTGATTGAATAAAGCATGTTTATTGAAGAACTGATTTGTATAGTCGCGTAACCAACAAAAAAAAGCACTGTGATGGTGACCTCAATCGATATCGAGAGGACAGTCATCGTTGATCTATATTTTGTACGTGGTAGTGAGATGTGAGGATGACGGGGCATCGCTACACGCCATCGTGCGTCTTCAAAGATCCGGACTAGTGAGATAGCTGTCAGAATGCTCTTCCCTCTCACAGTGTACAGTTGAACGAGCAGTCTGGCACCCTTTCGATTCTAACCCACAACAGAAACGAGTAAACGTGTGAACGAAATGGGGAGTCAAATCGCGCTCAACGGTGGAAGGAAATTGAAAAATATTTTGATCCTGTTCAGCCCAGTCATACACAACTATACATCTCATTCCATCGTTCTTGCAAAATTTTACTACTTATTTCTTCTCACTCTTGGCGATCGTGTGGTATTTATTGTCGACTTCGTTTAAGAAATTTATTAAAATATGCGAAAAGCAATGGCAATTACGACTACAGCTTGACAGGTTGATTTGCTTGTTGGACTGACTGCTGGACTGGCTGTTGAATCGGACGCTGAACTTGCATCTGAGGACCGGGAGGCTGATACTGGGGTAGTGGCATGTGGAGTGTGTACATGGTTTGACCGTCTGAATATTAAGCATTCATTTTTTTCATTTTTCCTGTTTCCTGACTCGGCTGAGGAGAACAAACGCCCGAAGGTCAAGAGCAAAAATAGCCAGACATACTAGGAACAGAATTTGTTGAAATGACTCTCCAGCCCCTGAGCTCCAGCCGATTCAGAACTAGTAGAGTGGTCATGGGTGTTTTGTAGACTTGGCCAATCGTGGCAAACTTAGCCTGAATAGGCAAACAGTTTCTTCTCCTCAAATCGGTCAGTCAAATTAAGAATTAAAAGTGTAGAATATCTACGAATCGTTTATATTTTGCACGATCATCCTGACAATTTCAGGAGCCTCACAATGGTGCCAACCATACCTGTACAGCACTGTTGGACAATATTGCACAAGTTTAAACTCCGGGTCATTATCCAAAAGAGTGAAGCCGACGGCTTGCACACGTAGAGTGCTAACTCACTCCCAGATCGGCCATCACATTTGGATCCGCGTTCTTTCCTCCAACGGTAGTGTCGCCATTGAAAGCACCATAGACGGACATATACGGCATCTGGAATAGATCATGGGTTGAATTGAATCGAGATAAGCAAAGGCTGGAATGATAAAATAAGTTATGAAAGCGAAGGAATGAAATCGAATTCTCACTCTAGTCAGATCGCGTGCCAATCATGCACACAATGGAGGAAACGGAGTGATAGGCTCTTTATAAGGCCGGAAATTCTCACCCACAGATAAGCAATGATAAGAGAACGAATGACGGTTGCACAATTCTTGAGAAGGTGCGGCCAAGGTGAAGCCTGTTTAATGAACAAACATTCGCTTGCAGAGACCTCTCCATTTTGCAGGGTGTTTTTAAATCTGGAAAACTGTCGAACGACAAGAAAAAAAGTTGTGCCGATTTTGGATGTGCAAGGGGACGAAGGTAAAGCGAAATCATAAAACTAGTGTTTATATTTTTTTCAATTTGGTGGCGATGTTGGATTCTGATCCCGTCCAAAGGGGCGGAGACAGAAATTAGTGGTGAAAATAGTTTTATGAATTTCCAGGAAACTTGGCGGCAGCAGAACACAAGGAGAAGCACTTTAGACGGAAACAATATGCGCAATCAAGTGTATTCCTTCGAATTCCATGAAAGCTCTGCACAACACGGAATCTGTTTCCAAGAATCTCGTGGAATAATATTCTGGTATTGAATGACATTTATTACGTCAGTCAACATACTTCATCAGCGCGCTCTTTATTTTGATAATTATAATTTGTATTTCTACCTTCCTATAAATGTTAGCATAGTTGAAAATCAACGACCTACCCACATCCAACTAAAGATAATTCGCTGGCTCTACAATACCCCCCACCTGTCTACCCTTCCCGCCCCACTTCCACCGTTACGGAAATAATTACAGTCATAACAAGCTCACGGTGCTAGTTCTTCAAACCAAAAGTCTCATACGATCTGACTTCACTGCGTGAAATAACCGTCCCCGACTAGTAAAGGTGAGCAATCACGTGCGGATTAATCCGTGACATTTATTTGGAAATAAGGGCAGTGCAACCACTAGCACTTCTAATCGGATACCATATATAAGTGCGTCTTCGAGTATTTGACTGTACTAAAGTGGCTTCCTAGCTCAATTTCATTACTGTACGTTTCGTCCTCCAACAGTGCTCACTTCACAATCGTAGTCGTCCTTTTCTTAGTAGAACACTTTCCCTTTCCGAATAATGTATTTTACACTCTCGTCTAGGCAATCAAGGAAAACAGCCAAAGGCTACATTATTCTTACATAGCATCGCGTTCACACCGCGTTCATAGTGTTCAGCATACATTTAGCCATTGAAAAAACTGTTCAATGTTCGTCATAATTGTCTTAGCCATGAAGTGCAAAAGCGTGTCTTACTTGAATGCAGTGATTTTTCGACCTGCAGATTCAAAATCGTGCCCTACCGTACTACGTATGCTGACTACAACGGACAAGTTGCACACGGTGGTACTGTGCACACTGGACCTGTCGGCGATACTGGCCAACTGTGTGCTCGTCTACGCCATTCTCACGAGGTTAATTTCATTACTGAATACGGGATACGGGAAACGATAGCGGTCATTTTGACGCGGATAAAGTTCTGGGAATTAATGCATGGCCGGTATATTCATTCTGACCAGATTAGATCGGGTTCTTTATCGGGATACTGTATATAACTGAAGCTACTGAATACGGTAATACAACAGGTCTCGTTGTACATTGCAGGACGCCTCGAACTCTTCGCGCGTACGCAATTCTCCTGCTGAATACGGCCTTTGTCGATATCATTTCCGCATCGTGCAGTGCAATGGCAATTGCGAGGTATCTTGTTACGCTTAAATTCATCTATCCGCCAATCTATCCCATCTGATTGATATTCGAAAAATAACTGAGTGGATGCGAGACTGATCACATGCTGATGATTCAATTCAGGCTAATCTACCTTCCTGAGGGGCCCTCGCAACTGTATTTGTACGTCGGACCGTGTTCCGCTATTGGGCTGGGATTCTGCCATCTGTGCCACAGTTAGTACTTTTCAGTGTTGTATGCTCAACAATATGACATATTTACGGAAATCTATTCCAAAATTAGAGAAGTGGCAAAATCCAGAAAGAATGCTTATTATATTGTATGCGTAGTGCAGGAGGAAGAATTTTTCTCGGCTTCATGCTTTATTGAGAAAACACTACGAAATAATTGAAGCGTAACAGCGTGGCCCAAAAATCATGTTGCTGTTGGTCTTTCGAATATGATTTTTAACTTAAATAACAATCATCATTCTCCTCTAAACACTTACCAAATTTCAGCGATTCACACTTTCTTCGTAACTCAATCCACCCTTGTCCTTCTTCATTCCTTCTGCTTTCGTCTCTACATCATTAGGTGAGAATGGCAAATGGTCATGTGCTCATCTTCTTCTAGCCATAATACAAAACAAAATTCATAAATGTTATCTAATAAGCGTAACAGGGCAGCGCTCTTCATTATAAGTGCATTTTCAAATATCTCACTGAGCTGTTGGAATGGTGTTAGTCCTAATAGTAAATAATTTTCAGGGACAAGCTCATCCACGTCAAAGTGCCCTCAATGAAAGCCACTGGGCTCATTAGCGTTCTTCTTTACTTCCCGATTGGATTCGTTATGGTAATGAGAGCAGAAATCATGCGCAAATATCCACAACGGTCGCTACGTATAAATTAGACGATCATAAATGCGATCTGTTCAAGAACTGTCCTTATCACCATCGTTAGGGCTATTAGTAGAAATAATTGGAGATAACTGCTATAACTGGAGTTGACTATGTGTTAGCAAATAAAAAAAACTATCTAGCTCCTGCTAAACGTACGGATAAATACACCTGCAACGACAAGATTTGTATCTATTTTGGTCTACAATGTGAAAGATATCGATCTATTTCAGTACATGTTCCACAGCTCACACGAGATCGCACCTCCCAAGGTACTGCAGGCGCTGCATCTGAACTACCCCGCCACTTGTACGTGTGTGAACCATCAATTTTACTGCGCTTGGGACACATTTTACTGCGCAAAATGTGTCCCAAAGGGTGAACGCGCGACCTGTTTCAGGGCATCGTGACGTGACTGACTATCGTTTTGCCGTCTCTCTCACCATCCTCATTCTCCTCTCTCCCATCGCCATGCTCATCATATTCATCGTACGGAGAATCTTACTGGGAGAGATAAAGAAGATGGTGAAATATCCTTTTTAATGGATTTAAACTATTTAATTTCAGGAATCGAAAGCGCGCGACCACCACTCGCACATCGCCAAGGTTAGACTGCTTCAAAAGTATAGCCCTCAACTAAAACTATATTGGGATAGTGAAAAGTGCGTTGGTAGCCTAAGGGCTCTTGATTGCTTGGATCGTAAGATCATCAGGTGAAAGAGTCATTATCTAGATTGTATAGATAGATAGTTCAAAGACAGGTGCTTGGTAATAGGCCACATAACGAGCTTCGTAATCAGGAAATATCACTCGGGGGACAGTACGGTAGTGGCGCGTGTTTGAATTATGATAGAGCTCTCTTCTTGCTGCCCGTTCTCTCGAACTCGTGTCGGCGAAAAAGTATGTGAAGGAAAGAGGAGGCGACCCGTTTTCGAGCTCTATTACGGTTGTGAAAAGTATATCGAGACCAAATGACGCATGCGACAGAACAGGTGGTATACGATCACATGACTCTGTCTAGATATATCCTGAAAATATATGGACAATAACACGGTCTATTAGATTAATTTGCCCCAGCAGATGCAAAAACTCGGAGAACAAAACATCATTATTTGCAGGCTCTAACGTATCTTTTTTGCACACATATACATATTTTCACATTTTGATCTAACCTAAGAGTCTATAAATGAAAGTGTGTTGTTTCATATAATTTCGAACTCTACTTGACAGGCGCTCACCTATCAACTTCTTCTCCCCGTCGGCCAAGCTCTCGCTTGCTTCACATGGCTACTCAGTGTGGGCGGACTGTGGTCGGGCGAGGCATCGGAGAGACTCGTCATGACGGTCAGTTCTTTCCTTCCAATTACATCACCACAAATATGATATATTTATATATTTATAAATATGATTACTTATAAGAGACCGTTCGCGAAAGAGTCGGACAAGGGTTGGCACAGCTAAAAAAATCGATTCTCTGAAACTAAGTATTTCGGGGTTCTTGAGGGTGCTGATGACGATGGGCATATTCATTTAGCACCTGGAGTCGTCGTTGGCTCCAGATGACGTCGCGTCGAAATCAGTTTTTCGATTATTACTCAGTTGCCAGAAGTGCTAAAATTAAGCGGGTTTGGCTTCCGGGGTAGAATCACATGCCCATAACGGCTGTCTACTTTATTTTTCATGAATTTCAAAAATAAATTTACAAAATGGAAGTTCTTGCAGAGTTAAATGGGCACGGGGAGACTATGACAGATCGGACCGGAATGTTGCAAGGAGTCCAATACTTTTTTAAAATTAACAAAAAAGCGTCTGGATAAGGTTTTACGCTAAAGATAGTGATCCTTCTTGTAAGTAAATTTGACCATCTTTCCCCTTGTTGACTTCCGAACTTTTATCGATCCGTCTCACCTTCCCGAGGGAGGCGAGAGAGCGTGGGGAATAGAGAGAGCACAGAGAGAGGGAAGAGGCCAATGTAGAGAGACTCGAGTAGATCAAGAGATCGGAAGTCAACAAGGGGAAAGATGGTCAAATTTACTTACAAGAAGGATCGCTATCTTTAGCGTAAAACCTTATCCAGACGCTTTTTTGTTAATTTTAAAAAAGTATTGGACTCCTTGCAACATTCCGGTCCGATCTGTCATAGTCTCCCCGTGCCCATTTAGCTCTGCAAGAACTTCCATTTTGTAAATTTATTTTCGAAATTCATGAAAAATAAAGTAGACAGCCGTTATGGGCATGTGAGTCTACCCCGGAAGCCAAACCCGCTTAATTTTAGCACTTCTGGCAACTGAGTAATAATCAAAAAAAACTATTTTCGACGCGACGTCATCTGGAGCCAACGACGACTCCAGGTGCTAAATGAGTATGCCCATCGTCATCAGCACCCTTGAGAACCCCGAAAACCATCGCTACAGAGAATCGTGATTTTTGAGCTGTGCCAAACTCCTTCGGATTTGTCCGACTCTTACGCAAACGGCCTCATAACTCGCCCTGATGATGCTTCGGGTGATAACTACATTGAAAATAAATAAAACAAAGTGGAATTCTACTTTTTCCATCCTGAATGTCACCATGAAGCGCGATCTTTATGCAATTATTGAACTGAAAGAATATCATACTCCACACACAGCAGAAAACATCAAAAAAGACAAAGATTCTTTCAGTTCGGTAGTTTCCTTGCGGTCGGCTCTCCCCTAATCAATCTCGCATTTCTCCCACCGTATCGACGAATGTTCGGCGGACGAAGAATCACCACTATTGGGTAGGAATGGACGTCACCTGTTCATCCAAAAACTTCTCGAAAACAATTCTTTACAGCGTATCTACTACCGTGTCCACTATTCACGTCAAGTGAAGCGATGGACAAAAGATTGTTTATATTCACATTTATAAACGGCTTTGTATTCGTGTATTTGATAAAGGTTGAATCCAATAACTTGTTCAGTACGATGATATAGAAAAAATTGAATTGAAATGTTCGCACGAAGAATGAAAAGAATAAATGATCCTCTCGAGCGCTTCTTATAGCCACTGTGAGCTAATCACTAACGTGACTGCTTGGCGCAATGGTAGCGCGTTCGACTCCAGATCGAAAGGTTGGGCGTTCGATCCGCTCAGTGGTCAAAATCTTTTGCCGCATTTTTATTGCTTTCTCGAATTGTTGCGACTCGGCAAACTTCTGTCTTTGCTTTTTTTCAGTTCTTATAAATTCCAGATCACAACGCAAATATCGGAATCAGAGCACCTGATCAACCAAATTGCCAGTAATGGCGTTCCGCAGACCCATCTACATAATAAAGTATTCAGAGACTGCACAAGCTGGTGAAGATCACACTTGAATACGCCCCCGATCAGTATTGAAATGTATCTTCATTCCTTGAGCAAGTGCTCACGGAATGAAGAGAATTTTTCCGAGGCTCTGGCCTTTGACGGCGCGGAGGGGTTCATTCTCTTACCCATTCAAACAAATTCGGTCACCAAACGTGCGCGCCTTGACCGGACGGAGCAATGAATCTCCACATTTCACTAGTCCTCTTGTTCAGTCTGACTGGCGAGAGAGCAGGGGGAACGAAGAGAGTGGAACTGTTCCTCGGAGGGAGGCAGAAGAATGACCTTGTCCCAGCGCGCGTTCCCTCTCTCAAACTCATACCCCCACTCTCTCCCACCAGCCTGAATGACACCCATTTCCTGCGCAGGTCCACCGTCCGAGATACTTTTGTGCTTGTTTCAGCCTCACATTTGAGACAAATTGCTTCGTACCATCCTGTTGGGTCTTTGGGTTTCCTGACTTTTCAACCATTTTTTCTTATTCATTCATTCCGAGTTGCGTGATCCATTCTCGAAGCCGTCGATCGTATAGTGGAGAGAGACGAATGGAGTGCGTGAAGTGGTCGCTGCTCGATTATGATGAGATTCCCTCGTGTGGACTCCCATTGTGTGCGCCATTTCCCATGCTCAATAGTGCATTTCTCAGTGATCGCAGTGAGAAGTGATAGAGAAGCCTCTAGTAATGATGTTAATTACTCTTTGCTCGAATTATTTTCCTTGGATTGTAGATAATTCGCATGCTTTTTATTTTCTGCCCATTCTTCATTCATCATCTGTCACTTTGCTTTTTTCTAATTCTTTTTTTTTCGTTGCTCGTCATTGAATTCGAAATGAGCACTACTCAACGCCTGCTGTTCACAGTGATGCGATGCAAGCGACAGAAAAACGAACCGTTTGATGGATGTACCCATGTAGCTGTCAGGGATCGAGGTTATAGGGGAGGGTTCAGACAACGAAAGGATAGTGAGAGATAGAACGAATCGGAGAGAGTCTAGAGAAGAAGGAGGGTTGGAGATAGCGAGAGGGGAGAGAGGCAGAGATTGAGAAGGGATAGATAACCCAGGTAATGAATGACCAAGGTCTCTCTGCTCGAGAGAGATGCGAACACTACCTATCTATTCTGTTCATTCGAATAATTGATGATCACGAATCTGCATCATTTATTGAAATATCAATACAGAGAACGAGTGAAATAGTGATGCGTACGCTGGATTAATTTTCCGAATCGTTGGTCATTGAGAACCATTAATGGTTTTGCCGAAGTAACGAATTATACTTTCTAGATTCACTTGTCCGTTGAGATAGATCGTGAAAAATGAAGAGCCTCATACCATTTCTCCTCAATCTTCGAGAGATTACTACTAAAGTAGACCAGTTTCTACTCCATTCCCTCCCTGCATTCCCATCCCCCAGAGATGCCCTCTTATCCTCTTGTTCCGTGTGCTTGTTGCGTGATTTGTGATGAGAAATGAGAGCGGCGAGAGTACGCACACTTCATTCATATTTCAGCTGCGCCCTCCCCCTTTCGCCCACTCTCTCGCCCATTGTTCCCAAAGAGCTCATTGCGCCTTTCCTTATGGGGTCTTCTTCCCGTTTCTTGGTGACAGACACCACTTTATCTTCATTTTGAACCACTCGAATTTCTTTTTTCCTGCATCGGTTGACATTCGTTCATTCGTTCATTGTTTTATCGGATTGCTTGATCATGTGAAAGGAGGTATCAGATGTGTAGCCGATATGAGTGCCAAAGTAGGAACTTTTTTGATGATGTTATCGAGGATTCTTCCATACAGGGCTCTTCAAGATGTCAAAGACTCGGTCCCACAGATTCATCATTACGTATGGCCGTAGTAGTGTGTTGCAATTGGTCCTCTGGGATTGCGCGTTTCGGGTATCTCAGTCCCCCATATCCCCATCTAGAGAGATGATCATCACTCATTTTTCTCCACAATCTTCCTCGTTTTTAAGAATTCACATCTCGGATCTTTCTTGCTAATTTTCCTATTTCTACACTCTCGTTCTTCACATTACCAGCTCGATATTAGCTCATTTTCTTCAGTGAAACCTCCAATCTTTCATTGGTCCGACCAATATAACGAAAGTAGTACAGCGACATTGTCTAATCGCTCTTACTAATCTTCCGAGATTCGATCAAGTAGTTATGAGCAGGAGAAAGCAATCGGCTGTTTCGCCTATTTTCTTTCGAATAGTCTGCTCTCTGCCTAATTATGGATGTCAACATTCGTATTGGCTTGAGTAATTTGAACGCATATTGAAGCTTCAAATTCCCCATTAGGCTTCTGTCGAATTCCGAGTGTGATTATAATTGGCAAGTAGGAAAGACAGGCCAGGAAATATCGACCGACGATTTCCCTTTCATCCATTAGACGATCATCCCTCCTCCAGGCCGCGGGTGAAAGTATTACTACTCTATCCCCCCCTCCTCCTCCACCCGCCGGGCTGGTATTGCGAGAGAGAGAGAGACTGTCGGTCATTGCATTCATTGCTGCTGGTCATGTTCCCTTTGTTCTCTATCATGCGTGAACAGTGCTTGATTGATCTCGATTCACTCATTTTCCCTATTCCATTCTGACTATTCGCTTTTGTTCGTTCAGTTTTCTCGTCCGGCTTCGTCATTTCAATCAGATTGATCCTATTCTTATGACTGCGCCAATCTCACTCTAACGTTACTCATTCTTCCTGCAAATCTGCCCTTTAGCCCATGCTATCCCCTGACTCATAATGGTACCTATCTCTGCCCTCATTGATGGTAATGGATCAGTGCAGGCCTTTCCTTGCTCCGTACAGATAAGTATAGGTTGGTATCGCTATGATGAGAGGGGAAGGGAAGGGAGGCAAAGGACGGTCGGTCTCTTCTTCATAAGGGAGTGAGTATGGGCACACGGTTGATCAGGCCCATTAGAGGGGGAAAGGCTGACCATCTATATCTGCCCCACCACCCGCACTACTCAGCCTAATTAAGGGCGGCCATACTCACTCGCCCCAACTCGAATGTCCAAGTTTGCGCTGCCACTTACCATCTTGAGGTCTACCGTAATCTAGTACTGCTCCCAATCGCGTTCAGATGTTGTATCATTAGCTACCGTAATCTCATGCCATTCGACACCTATCACTGTTAGATCACGTTTTGATGCTGAACGAATGGTTTTCACTATAATAACCGGAGGTTTGCATGAATACCGCTACTCTTGAGGAAAGACTGGAGTGGAAAATGACCGGTACTCCTCCACCTCCGTCTCTTCTATTCACCACCCTTCAGTCATCTCACTTCATTCTGTCTGTCAAGTGTTTTCTTTTGCGTTACTGACTTGCATAGACGATCGGTTTGTGTGCTTGTTGGATGTAGTATTTAATTATATTGCGAATTTATATTAAACTATTTAATTAATATATAGAATTACGGTAACTAAAGTCACTTCACGATCGCGCGACAATACGGTATTTTTGAGCAAAATTTAGAATTGATCGATTGCTTTTGCGCATTTCGTTTTGTATATCGCGCTCATATCGTGTTTGTTATTTTTAATCCTTCTAATTTGCTTCAATTTCGTTCACTGTTATCGCTTACACTAAATCCTCGTGACTAGAACTGCTCTGGTCGCTGCTACTTAGCTCTGTGTCGATTTGTACCTCCGGCTTGCACTTTTCTCCTCGTTTCTTCCCAATTGTCGCTCTAATTTCCGCCACTTTTCGCCCGCGGTGTGAACACTTAAGTTTGTTCTGTGAAGAAGACCTTGCTCGGACTGCTTAACCCCGCGTAAGCTGAACTTAGCCGCTCAAGTGCGCGCCGTTTCAATAACCGGCCGCGAACCTTGATCTTGCGCTTTTTCGCACTCCACTTCGAGCAATTTATCCTTCCTTGTTGGCGTTTTTCGGTTTAGGCAAACATGCAGTGGTCTAATTCTCGAGAGTGTGTACTTTCGATGACCGTGAAACGTGTAAAAGAATCACAAAAGGACCGGGGGGAATAACAACAACCGAACAGCGAGTGTGCGCTCGCGCAGGACTTTGTTTGTACTAATCGCGTCGTTCCTTGTTTCCCTCTCCTTCACTGCCCTACTTATTTACTAGTCCTACTTACCGCTACTTCCTCCGATCTTAGCAGGCAACTAGCTGTGATATTTCCTCTTTGCGCTTCAGACAATTTGTTTGGTGTATCTATATTTTTATTAGGATATTTCATCAAATTATCCGATGTATATCAATAAGCGGAAGTATGAACGGGCAGAGTGTACAGCTATGCGCCCTACTTGACCACCCACCAGGTGCTAGTGCGTCTCGTGTATCACTTCGAGTGCTGGTGTACCATCTGATCACTCACTCAAGAAGGCCACTGCTAATGATCCGCTCACTACGGGCATTTCAGCGTTCTGCCCTAATTTGAATTCTACTAGCGCCTTTTGCATCCATTACTAATCAGAAATATGAACACCTAGGCTCCCACCCAGTTCCGCTCAAACACCATTAGAGGATGTGCAAAAAGCAGTTAGTTTCCACCTCGAGAGCCAGCTAATGATCACTGGGGGATTTCCGTGTCCACCGATCCAGAACGTCGTGTAACGCAATCGGCGCGCGTCTGCCCAAACTTGAGCTCTTTTTTTTTGTCTCACTTTCTTCCTCGTTCCGAGCGCATCTCTCGAGTGTGTGCCATCCATTCCTTCTTTTGACCACTTCAACGAACAGTTCTTTTGCGCCCCCCCCCCCCGTTTTCGCCCCGTGGTGGCATCGTTATCGCTTCCGACATGGGAAGATTTTATGCTAACGCTTTAGACTCAATTATAGATACTTCCGAGCGAAGTCACTCAAATTTAGCATTCGTGCGATTAAATATTGCGTCGATAGATTGTCATTAACTAGGCAGTTGATCGCTGGTGCACTATATTATTTGCGCTGTCGAACACTGCTTTGCCTTTCGGGGATTCTTTCATCAATCTGAGTCCGGCTGAAGTTGAGTCCTTCCTGCCTGCCCAAGTGTAAGCAATGAAATTGGATAGGGCTACTACGTGAAGCGAGTAGCCCGAAGAAGGTCTGAAGGTGTGTAAGGTTCTCTGACTCTCTCACTTTCCCCTGCTATCTCGCTGTCTCTAACCGGCGAGATCTCAGGTAAACCGAGAAGGATCGGCTGGCAGGTTAGGCATCGGCTACTCGGGTATCCTCTATGCCCCCTAGGGCTCCCCCTTCCCCCCCCTTCCTTCTTTGTTTAACTTACTCCCCTCCTTCCCCCTTGCTGACCCCTCAACTCCGCCCGTATCTCGAGCGTTCCCTATGAGAAGATCCCTCTGACTGTCTACGTACTCTCCATATCGCCCCGTCTCTCGCCCGGGAATAATCTACACCTTGACCGTCTCTCTGCTATTTGTGCACTGTCTAGCAAGGGGGCCCCGGGGGCGTGTATTCGCTATCCTCCCTCCATCCCCTCTCCATCTATGGGGAACTCTCTCCCTCGAAATCCATCGTTGCGAGGATTCGCTTTTTGCACAGGATCGAGAGGCTTTGATGTCGGTTGGTGGGGGTATTGACTTTTGAATATATCACACCGTTAATAGGAAGATGGCACCGGAGACACTCGCTGGTCATTCGGAATGTTGTGTCTGTCGTTTTCCCTCTTCTGCATCTTTTTTTCTGCCTCCCATCACCCCCTCCTTTGTGCCAACACCGCGCGCGTCGGAATCTCTGTTATTGTTCCAATCTATCCATCCTCTCCCTCCATTTCCCCCGCTATTTCTGTCCACTCTGATCTATCCCTTTCTTTGTCCCCTGGCGATGTTGGGGTCACTATGGCCAAACTGATGGCAGTGATAGCGAACAGATAACCTCATGTGACGGCTCTAGGAAGCATTTTGGATTGCCACTGAATCAATATGGGTTTGCAAAGTGCCAAACTATGATACATTTCTTTCTCTGTCTCCAGGAAATGTTGGGTGGTGGCGAGTGGGACCCCTCAGTAGGTGATCGTCGCTCTGCGGATATTTTTGAGCTTCAAGAAGAGCGGAGAAGACACGGCAATGGTGATAGTAGTTTGCAAACATGGGCGAGCATTCCTTTTGAGGACACAAAAGCTGCCGAAACGACGGTTATCACCACGGTGTGATACGTTCCTTGCTGGCACCCCCCCCCCTTCTCCCCTATCGTCCCTCCATTCAAATATTTCCCTCCCTTGCCCTCCATCTGAGAGTCTTCCCCTGTTATCACGCGGCGTATCACTCCCCCCCCCCTCTCATAGGTTATCAACACACATCTTCCCCTCTTTCACTCCTTCCTCGTATTCTGAGTCATTCCCGAGTTATGAGTGTCGTTTCATAGACATTTTGAGCGATTTTCGAAATATGAACGTGATAATTGTATCAGATTTGTGAAACTCCAAAGTTCGCACGCCTGAAAATTTTGCAGCAGTAGTTGATTGAATAAAGCCTCGGTCTTTCTTCTCCTTATTTCCCCACTGAACCTTTTCTCGCCCTTCGTTTGTCGTTATTTCCGGCAAAGTTCAGAGGGGAAATGTCGAGCGAGTAGAGTCGAGAGGGGAAAGCTCAGGCGTGAAATATTGAAATTTGCTTGCTAGAACGATCAGTTAATGGAAGAAAAGTGTACTTCCTTGATAGGAACTTGTGAAGGAATGCCGAGAAGGCTGACATTCAATCGACCACTCATCGTGATTCATGCATTGCATTCAATAGGAAGCGATTGAGAAACGATCAGAGCCCTCACGATTATGCAAGCATCTCATGTACCCGAATGATGGATAGAGTGTCAAGCGAAGCACCGATTGATGACCCGTCAATGGATTTCTGATCACATCTATCCCCTCCTCCTTCTCCTTCTTTCTTCTTTTCAATCACCCATCGTTCGCTTTTACCCTCTAGCCGAATCTGCTCTCTATCTCTGTCACTTCTCCTCCGCCCTCCTCCCTCTTCTACTCCCCGCCCCTCTCTGCCTCTCTCTTACTCCTCTGTCCCTCCCCCTCCTCCCTCTCATCTCACCCATCTTAGATTGAGATCCACGCAACAATCTTGGTTCTGTCGTGATTTATGACGTATGTATTACCTGTTTTCGGATGTGCTTTGCTCGTTGTTGTTTTTTGTTGTTATTGTTTTGAACTTAAGAAGTTTCAGCCGCCATATGCAATTCTCCGCGAACGCGCAATAGGAGAAGAAGAGAAGCGAAGATAGAAGCGGAGCGAGATGCGAACTCGCCGTAAAGCGGCAGCTGCAGCCGCTGCAGCAAGCCCCTGGCTGCTCGCAGCATGTCTGGCTGCAAGTCTGATGGGTATGAATTACGGCGATATTTCTCCTGCTAAATCTTTTACCTCCTTGCTCGTACAATTCATGAGTTCCACAAGTGCTCAAACATAGTATAGAGGAGGTTTGCAATTCGCTTTGCTGATCTGATCGAAATATTTCGAAAAAAACTTGCGTTTCTGTGAAAGCCCTATTTTCAATCAGATATTTTTTTTGAAAAAGAGATTGTTTTATAGTTTTTAGTAGTAGATTGTTTCCTTGAATCGATAATCGAATGCGATGCAATATGTCTTACCGTACTCCTCAATTGCAGCCCCCACGGCCTCTCAACTGGTGCTCGCGCGACCGCCCTCGTTCACGTACGACGCGCGGAGTGGCTGGACGGAGCGAGTGACCGTGCAAGAGGGACTGCCCCTCTCCCTGCACTGCCCCACCATTGACCATGTGAGTTGATCTTTGGTCTTTGATCTTTTCCCTTTTCCATGTGATAGTCTCAAATATTTTGGGAAATATTTTGGATAGGCACCATAATTGCAGTTAGTTTATTATTTTGATTGCCTCATTTCTTCTTGTAATCGTTGCTCGCAAGCTCGTTCGTGATTTAGACGTTGCTTGAAACGCGAACGCTCCAGGGCAAAATAATTTCCGATTTG
Organism: Pristionchus exspectatus; assembly: GCA_911812115.1. NCBI lineage: Eukaryota > Metazoa > Nematoda > Chromadorea > Rhabditida > Neodiplogasteridae > Pristionchus > Pristionchus exspectatus. The sequence goes on from OU461582.1 coordinate 12,456,096, forward strand.
TGATCGCAGGCCATTGAACGCGCATGATCAATGCGTCGTCACTTTTTTCGGTAGTACTGTGAGGAACGGCATGAAGGGGGTTAGTCATCGCTATGCATAGATCGGAAGGTACGATTCATGGATTCGTCCCCCTCTGGCGCGCGAGCCCTTTCCCCCATCCCTGCCCCCCCCCCCCTCCTCGATATGATTTCCCCCTGACTGTCTAGTGCTCTCTCGATTTCGCCCACTCTCTAGCCGCCTTAGTTCTTGTCGTCCCTTTCTTCTTCTTCTTTGTGGTCGTTGTCGGGTTGGATTGGGCAATAACCAGGGGGCGAGATTGCATGGAAAATGGAGAGGGTAGGGATGAATCTGCCATTTTTTCACACATGTAACCACGCGGCAGCCGCATCTGTCGCTCCAGCGCAGCGTGAATAAAAAGTAGGAGAAGGGGAGAAAATGAGAAAGAATGGAGGGGATGAGATTTCACAGCTGACACGCGTGTAGGAGCACTGATGAAGTTGCAAGATATAGGAGAAGACTCGCTCTCTCCGTTTCACACGCTCTCGCTTTGACTGAATGCCAAGAGAGTTGAGTGAAGAAAAGGTCTCTCGCTGATTGAATTTTCGCTCGGCCACTGCCCTCTCCAGATTTCCTGATGGGAATGTAGTGGAGAAGGACATGAGAGGCGTCATGTTGGTCAGACTCTCTCAATTTGTGTGCTCTCTCGCCTTTTATGACTGGCGAGAGACTGTGGAGCCGGTGTTGAATCCGGGAAGTTGCACGCCGTATAAGACGTACTCGTATTTTGGTCTTCTCTGATAGGAGAGGCTGTGAAACGAGTTTAACCGGCGTTGAATCCAGAAAATAGTAAGTAGTAGTATTTTGACGAAGAAAGGAGCTGCTTGCCGAAGGCCGGCTGTAAATGACAAGGAACGCGCGGTACGAATGTGTGAATGCGGGAATATTACTTGGACTCTCTCCACTTCTCACAGTCTCTCGTTTCCCTTGCTGCAGAGGAAGGGTGTAAAATAGGGAAGGCATTCCCGAGATTGGCTTTGAGTAGCCATTCCCAGGCCTTTCTTTGTGCCGGCTGCACAAAGAAGCCTTTTCTGTTCTCGCTCTCTACATTTAGCACTGTCTCTAACACTGTCTGATCTAGGAGTGAGCATGGGGGGAACGGCAGCATCTCATAGGGAACTGCACACAACAGTCCCTCCTCATCCTCTATTATCCGGCTCGGAAATGAAATTAGGGAAGAGTAGGGGGAATAGGGGGGGGGGGGGAGGGAGTTCGCAAGGGTACGGATATGACGGGTTGTTGTTTGCTGCAGTAGGAGGAAAGCGGTCACCGTCCAGTGGCGATGATGAAAAGTAAGCGTGTGTTTTTGCGCTCGAGAGGGGACATCAAACGACCCGGACAACTACTCACTCATTTTTGGAGTAGAGGCTGCATTTGGGCCCCTGTGAATTATGAATGAGTCGAAAATCTCTTGCTGGGAGTGTGAGGTAGGCAGGCCGGAAGAAATGAGAAAAGTGGCCAAAGAAGGGCGGAAGAAAAGGTGCGAGGGAGGGATAATGGAGGGTGGACTGGGGGACGCACTTTCGGGGAAATATTCAATAAGTGCATCGGGATTTGAGACACTGATCGAAGGATTGAACAAGTCCGATCAGTGGAGCAAGTTTATGTGGAAAAATGAAAAGCGAACGATTGAAGACCACACTCATGGTAGTTGTCGAAAATATCACTCACTAAAAATCAAAAATATTGTTAAATTGCAGGGATCCGAGATCGTGTGGACGCACAACGAATCGTCGCGCGTGTCGGATGCAGCAGCCGCCCTGCTGCACATCCCGGCCGCCAAGCGAGAGCACGCGGGCGAGTGGCGCTGCACGAGCAGAAATGCTGCAGGAACTGCAGCAGCCCGACCGACCATTGTGAACGTGCTCTGTAAGTTGACCGATCTTTAGTCGTATTCTTTGGTATTCATTATTCTCTGATTCGTGAAAAGAGTATAACGTCCTCGAAATTTATTTTTGCTCTCTCTCTTCACTGATCCTTGTTCGTTTGTGCCCCATTATTCCTTGACGTCTTCTTGATTTCTAAGATCAACCTTTGTCAATTCTCATGGCCTTCTCATCTTCATTCATGCCCACTTGATTATTCACAGCGCGCACTCATCCAGTCTATTTTCTTCTTCTTTTCTCCTCCTTTTCTCTTATTCCCAGTTAATCTGGGCCCTAGGTAATTAGAGTCCATCCATCCAGTCAGTCAGCCCAGGTGGTGCCAAGGACTGTCAACTAGGGAAAGGATGACCTTTAGCGTCAAAAGTGCGACGCGATAGTCAGACAATCTCTCATTCTCCCACGGTCTCTCACGGGTCGTGGGAGTAGAATCGTCGCGAAAAGTACGAAATTCGAGCGCATATGCTTCGCAAGAGCGATGATATGCGCACACAAGTTGCCCATTGAGCATAGTTGAGGGGCTCGAGATAGTTATTGTCAGATGTCACATTTCACGATACTTTAGTGCCCAAAGCGTACCAATTCGTATCGAGAAGAATGGGTGGATTGATCTTGATCTCGATTGAGATCGATAAAAAGTGATTCCTGTCTGTATCGCTAGCCAGATCTATATCTCATGGCGATTAGCGAGTGTGCCCGAGGCCTGCCTGGACCAGGGAGGTCTAGATCAGACCCCTGGCGATTAGCGCGCAAGGTGTCAATTTGCGAGCCAGTGGCGGAACGAAAAAAAGAGCAGGATCCCCTCATTCGTGTGCCGAGGTAAAAAAACGAGGAAGAAAAGTGACCACACTTTGGGGTGTCCAGATTACCCCAGGACTAGATGAGAAGGCAATAAGTCAAGAGGTTGATGGGCTTTTTGCTCGCGCCTCTTTACCCGATAGACCGACCGCCATTCTGGAACCGACAGCACTTGGTGGCTAGGTGACCATGAGGAAATGTCTGACTCTCTTCATTGAGCTTGCTATCTCTCACAATCTGACCGGTGAAAAGGCTAAGAGCCGCTCCTCCTAACCATGACTGATTGCCTGCAATGAGCGAGTGAAGCACTTAGAGAATGGACAGAGGGGAAGAGTGCGTGAATTTCGCACCTAAGAAGCGGAGAAACAAGGGGATTTATCGAGTAAGAAGAAGGGTGTACTGAAGTCTCTGCAGTTCCTCGTCCTCAACAAGTACTCCCCTGAAGAAGGGTGGAAATCCTCCCTGTATGAAAGATACGCCGGCCGGAAGACGGAGGGGGGAAACAACCAAATATTTGCCCTGTCCAATAGCGGACCCCGTGGGTATGGGAGAAGTAAGTTAGAAGAGGGGAGAAGATTGGACCCAGGTGTGAGGGATAAGCGGGCAAAGGGGTCAGCGGGATTAGGAGTGAGGCTTTCGGTATATCCTGAGGTTTGTCTGTATGTTTGGGGAAGGAAAGTATATGCTCATTGTGTGATTCGATTAGCTAAGAGACTGATCTCTTCCGCTTTTGCTCTTCTTCCTGCCAGTCATTTCCCGTCTCCTCTCACTATCTTCTCTGTAATGCGATTGGACGGGAGAGAACTCCCGGACGCTGGACAACGTTTGTCTGCCTCCTGCGAGGTCATTAGAAGAGAAGGCGCGAGAAATGGAGAAAGAGCAAACTTGCAAATGATAGAACGGGCGCCTTTTTCCTGACGCGCTGTTTGGCCTAGAGGGGAGTGTATCAAGGCTATGAGCCCCCCAATGGAGAGGGTAATTGATGAAGTTTGCTCGCCTCTGAGTGGCTGGATGCGATTGCTGCCCTCGTTATTTGATTTGAGTGCATCGTGTCTGTAGAAAACATACTGAACTTCGGCTTGCCCTCCTTATAACTTTTGTACTGCTAGGGCGAAAGTTTCTCGTGCTAATAAGCGAGTGAGGGATGAGCGACTCGATTCATGGCCATTGAATGAGATTGAAAAGTAAGAGGGAATAGCTCTCTCGATTTCACACACTATCTTGCTCTATCTGACTGGTTAGAGTGAAAGTGGATTGAAGAGAGGCTGAGGAGAGGCGAGCAAAGCCAGTAAATCGGCCGGGAGAGGAAGAGGGAAGAAAGAGACGCTGAAGTAGAAGCGACAGGTCTACCCCAATCCTTTGTGTTGCGAGTTAGAGGAGAGGCAGAGAGAGAGAGGAGGGGGCCTGACCCCCAGACCTGATTAGTAGCAGCTTCTGTGCGAAGAGAGATTGAAAAATAGAAGTGGAGAGGGAGGGAAACAAGGGGATAAAAAGCATACAAAAAGCAATAAACGAAAAGCTGATTTGCAACACGATTGGTTACCAAATAAATAAAAAGGTGTAAATGATAAAATATTAATCATATTTATTCAATCTCTACAGGGCTGGACGATTTCTCGCCGGACGACGGTGAGGAGGGTCGCTACACACTCTCCGTCCCGCATGGCGCACCCTTCATCCTCCGACGACCGGCCCTTCTCGGATCACAGCCGGAGAGCAGACTGCAGCCCGTGTACCTGTGGTACTGCAACGACGCCCAGGTTGGTGGTAGTTGATCTTTGGTCTTTGAATGGTGGACCACTTGTCACCTGCGGTACAGTTAAACGGATTCGTGATTTTGACCACTCGAATTTCTGGGCCATAGTTGCGTGCTGAAATGTCAGGTCGAATGGAAGAAAACACTGTTGATTGTCGAAATCTGGTGTATAAAATGGGTGGTGTGTGGGGTCCTTTTTTTGGAATTCTTGAGTTGCTTGTCAGGTAAGGAGCTATTTGACGGGCGAAAGTGCATGTAGCTTTGTGTATCTTCCCGATGCACATACACACACAGTTTACACGTCGCTTTCTGAATTGAAGCGGCACTTGAGATCATTTCTAGTATCCCCTCTAACCCTTCTTCCACCCCCCCCCCCTCCTTTATCCCAGACGATCAAACTTGAGCTATCCCGCCCTTTTTTCTTCTATGAGTGAGTCGAGATGGCGATCATGTTACCATCGCCACGGGCCCAGCCCCTCCTCTGGTACCTTTTCGGATCAACTTGGTACCATGAGAATGTGCCCGGCGGCCGGGGTTGGGGGCAACACATGGATTAGGTCCCAAAGGCCCGAGTGCCGATCGATCACTCGATGATGGGCTAATGCCCGTAATCTCTGATCAAATCTTGAAGAAGAAAGGTGATCGGGCATCGAGATTAGAGGAGGGAAATGGTTAGATTGGGCAATTGTGAAGGGAACGCATCACTCCCTTCTTTGGACCTTGAAAAGAAGCGATTATGATTGATGTGCGGGCTTGTAGGGCAGTGGACAATTGCATACCCACACAGTGATAGATGGTCTGTCTTGACTTGCGTATTGTGAGCGATGGTCTCTGGCCTAGATCCGAGGGGACTTGTAGCTGGAAGGAAAGGCGACTCTCGATTTCACCCCTGATGGAGGGAGATTAGGGCTAAAAGCCCTCCAGAGCATTGACTGTGAGTCACTCAATACGGTTGTTTACGAGCGCGAAAGGTACCCGAACCACTTAGGGGACCATTGCTGCTGGTCAAGAATGAAGAGATTAAGGGGGAGATGGACAAGTGATCATCAAGCAGATAAGAGGATGAACAGGGGACTCAAGAGTGAACATCTTGACTATTAATGAGGTGGTTACGTTTGGTTTTTCTTTGAATAACTCGATTTTATGAGGTCTGAAATGGCTAAAGTTTGGGGGAAATAACCGCGATTCTGTGTGATTTTGTCAATCGATTTTTCGGGGTCATTTTGCTTGACGAAACTTGATTTGGGGTTCGTTTGTTACGTGCATTGTTCCGTGGCGTTCCCAGGAAGCGCCTCCTGTTGTGCCACTTGATGAGGAACCGTGTGTGTGTGTATCTGTGTAATTTACCCACGCTCATTGCGCTTCACTGCCTCACTTTATTGTGTTGTGTGGCAGCGCGCGCGCGTCCTGATGACACCCTCTCAAGTTGTGGTTGGGTTGGTTTAGCGTGGCACCGGAACCGTGTGCAAGACCACCCGGAGCGACCTGCCATTGTGATGATCCAACCGCCGGTTCCGGTTCCCACGATTACGGTAATAGAGAAGCCGAATGCCGTCAGCGCTTGCTGAGTGTTTGGCAGGGGTCGGCCCACCACCTGGGCATACTGTAGCTGAGAAGTGGGGTGCCGAGAGTCACAGATTGCGCAATATCCGGCCCATTTCCGGGCGGAGGCCAAGTGATAAGTGGGTCTTGATCGAGTCTGTTTGAGCAAGTAGAGTGACTAGGGAGAGCAGAGAAAAGTTGCAAGAATGGGATCAGGGATCAAGCAAGGAGCCTACGTGGATCAATGGGGAACAATGGACAATGGGAGTTGGATTGCATGGTGGAAGGAAGTGGAAGATGGTTGGAGGAGGGGAGGGCGAGGGGTTTCAAAGTGCAAGGGTATTACGGTTAAAATATATCTTCATCATAAAAGTGTGGAACACGATGTGGTTAATCTAAATTGCGTTGCGTAACGTGAAATGGTTTACAGGTGTACTCGAACTCAACGCACTATCTGACTGCACGGGGCGATTTGGTGGTGCTCGATTCATCGGCCATCCCACGACAAGGAACGAGAAGGACCAGTTCGGGCACGGAAGAACGATGCGAAGTGACGGCCGCCGTGGAAGGACTCGGTGAGCATTGGGGTGTGGTGTGAAATGGGAAACATCGTCCTGTCGATAATTGATTAGTTTTTGAATTTGTAGGTAAGGCCGAATGGGCACAATTCATAATCGTTTTGGATCATCGCAATTAATTTGAAATACCTTTGAAACGAGAATTATACTTGTAAAGTAATGAGAACTTTTTTTTGATGGGTTGAAGGTTTGACAAAGTTTCTAACCGCTTTGTGAGAGAATCATCGCTGTTTGAAATATTTCCATTGACGTGATGTGTCGTTGAAACGGGAAAATACAGTGAAAAAATATTTATTCAATAAGCAAAAAAAATATCTTCAGGCGAGTTCCGGTCGCGCTCCTACTTTGTGACGCACGAAGGCACAGCGCCGACGCCCGGCCTCTTCAGCATACTGTACGGACCGACGGATGAGGAGGTACGGTAGTGGTGTATTGCTGTGAGAAACGTCGCCCTATCAAAATTTGACTAAAATCGGTGATGATGTCGATTACGGTTAATATCAAGTTATCTATCGATCTATTTTCAGGTGCTGATCCACGACGACGGCGCGAGCATGACCGATCCCAATCTACTGATGCAGTGGGATTGCGTCCCGTCGATGGCGTGAGTTCATTGGGAAACGTCGCCCTATCAATATTTTGACTAGTTTTGGAAAAGTGTGGTGAGCCTAGTGGGAAACGTCGCCGAATCGGTTTGTCTTTGGATTGATCCAAATTGGCCGGTATGCATGTTTTGTTCCGGTATGAAAGTAGAAGTAAAAGCGAAACTAGTCCGGTCTCTTCCCCTCTTCCCCTCTCGCTTTTCATGCCCATTACTCGCTGGCCGGGATTTATTCGCGTTCGGGGCGCGCTGAACCGGTGTATGGTATGGTGTTATGCAGGAGAAAGAGGAAGTGGACATATCGAGGGACTGGGACATGGTGGTGTTGTTTAAAACGTCGCCTTGTCGATATTTCTATAAGGATTACATTTTGCGTTGTGTGCGGCGTGAGAAACGTCCCTTGCAGGGACGCGAATGTGCGGTGGTTCCTGGATGAGAGGCCGCTCACAGAGGCCGAGGAGGGAGTGGCGATCGAGAGAAGCGGACGACGACTGATTATGGCCCCAGGTGCAGCCAGAAGACTGCTAGCCGGTGAGTGGTTGGTGGTGTGGAGGAGTGTGAAACGTCGTCTTGTTGAAATTTGGACATGAATAGGAGATGGTCTATAAATTAGTAAACGTCGTCTTGCAGAGTCACCCTCGACGAAGCGAGCAGCCGGCGGAGGCAAGCGACAGGCGCTGACAAGGAGGTATGTAATTTTTGTAATTTAAAATTGTAATTTTCGCATTTTGAAAAATGCATTTTAAACTGTAAGTGAGTAATAGGAAGTAGGAATCGTGAGAGGTACGGTAGGGTTATTTAAAATAATCGATTGTAGACTGGAATGCAAGGCGGATGCGGGAGCAGGAAGGCTACTGGATGCGAAAGCGGCAAAGATCAAAGTGATGAGTAAGTTTGTTGTTGTTGTTGTTTTGGATTCTCTAAAGTTCGGATGGAGCCCAAACTGATAGACTGATGGTTCGAAGGATGAGTGATTTTTTTTTAAATTCCGAGACTTGGTGAACTGGGGTTTTTTGCAGGGATTTTATGCAGGGGGCAGGGATAAATAGGATTGGGCAGTTATTTGATAATTTCCTGTGCGTTTGTATTTCAAAAATAATAAATTCATCCTAGGGTAGGCGTAAATAGTTAATCCCTGAAATTCATCTCGAAATATCCATCAATATTTGTGTTTCGGATATCTTACAAGGGAATTAATGTGGACAGTCCGATGAACTCCAGCGTGATAAAGTGCTAATAAATCGATAATTCCTTCAGGGTCGCCGCGTCTCGCGCCACTGCCCGACACGATCTACCGTATGCCGGGCGGCCGACTCGAATTATCGTGTCAGGACACCCGAGGGGCCACACCACAGAAGGGATTTCGATGGACGATGAATGGAGATGTGGTGAGTGATGTGACCACACCAAGCAGGGGTACGGTAGGTATACTGTCGTTGGTGGGAGTCATTGGATTACTGTAGGCACGATCGAACGCTTGTTTTACATTAGACGAACCCGCAATGATCGTTAGCCAGCGAGTAATGGCATGCGGCCCCATTCATTCCGTTCCTTTACTCGTGCTCACCTTTCCCTTTCGGCCTCCTTTCAGTTTTAGTTATAGTGGCAGTAAATGTACCCCTTTATAGGTTAGTACTCTTTCCTCCTCTTCTCTACTTTGACCGACCGAATCGTTATCGCTTTTATACGCACACTTTTAGCAAAAAAAGGCTAGTTGAATACTAGAGAAGTTGCTCGCGAGAGCCAGGGACCTCCCGCATTATTACAGTGGATTTATGGGGTAGCTAATTGAGAGAAGTGTCAGAATTGCATCTGAGAGAGAGAGAGAGAGCGGAGGAATGAGAGAGACACAGAGAAGAAAAGAGTTAGAGGGTCATTTCAATCGAGGCGCGTAAGTGCGCCTTATGATGACTTTTGACTGATGGCGTGTCGGCAGATTTCAAAGAAGAGCCCGAGGGTCTGAGGATCACCCGGCACTTTCAAGTAGCACACATGATGTAATAAGAAATCCATAGTCCACGGGGATCTAACTATGGTTGCTTGTACGTGGATCGGTACCAGCGGTACCAGATTGCGGGGAAATCGAATCTGGGAACCTGGATCCGGAGCCAGCGGGAGATCGGGTACGTGAGAATAGGAAAGAGGTGCGAAGATCACCAGATCAATGAGAGAGCACGGGAAAAGAGGAGAGTGTTCTCCATTGGCGATATAGAAGGCGTGAAGAGGAAATGTGACAGGCGAATAAGTGTGGAGATTTCCGGGGTTTCCTGTCACTTGAGAAGGTGATGAGAGCAAATACAAGAGAGAAGGAGTGAAGAGATTAGGCTTGATCGGCAGTCTTTAGAGGGGTCTAATCTCGAGATTGTATTCTTACTAGGTGAGAAGTGTGCATTTCCGGGCGTCCAGGCGCCAGTTAGGTGACAAGAGCACTTATCGAAGAGAGGATAAAGGCTGATCGGCAGAGTTGAGAAGCGTTTCTCGCTACTAGGTGAGAAGAAGAGTGTCATTCCGGTGTGCTTGACTGCCGGTCGATGGAAGATGACAAGATGAGTGATCGGGCGCTCTTTGAAGCAAGCCTTTGGCGTCTGATATCTGCCGGATATTGCATTTAACTGTAGGGCTGTAAGTGATAAGTGCTGATTCAGGGCATCCATTGTAGAAGCTGCTCTTGAGATTCCATATAGTAAGAGGGCTTTATTGAGGGACCCGATAAGTAATTATGCACCATAAGGCTGATGATCAAGAGAACAGTCAGGGATGAGCATAGTCTCGACACACGAACCAAGCACTTGAACCGTATCTTCAGTCTGTTCCCCCTCCTCCTCTCAACCCCTTTAGTGGTCTATTATGAGCATGGGAAGAGCAGAGCACGGATCTCCATTATGAATGTTCTGTCATAGGATAGATAGAGTGAGAGAGTGTGCTGAATGGAGAGAGTGCGAACGATGCTCATGGGAAAGAGACCAGCAATAGTGAACAAGAGAGGGGAGGATCAAGAGGTGGATTAGACAGAGCGAAATTGACAGATGTTCGCACCTCGGAGAGGGGTGGGAATAGAGGGGATGTGACAGAGTTTCGGGGATCCGAGTATTGCTTGATTAGCGTTTCACGAATTGCAGAAAAGTTTAGTGAAAAATACCGTGAATGTGTGAGTTGATCAGTGAACAGGTGCTTTTGGGCAACATAGATGTGATTTTTAAAAAAAACTGTGTGAAACTGTTTGGATTTCATGAGCAGTTCAAAGAATGATGAATTATTATTTTCTTTCTCCAGATCGGTCGCTCCTCTCGTCTCTCCCTCGACGTAGGCGCCTCCTCCTTCGGCGTGTACGCGTGCGAGGCGAGAAATTCCGCGGGTGTGGACGTGACGACGACGTTTCTCCAGGAGGGCGAGAGCAATGGTGAGGAGGGGATTACGGTAGCACCAGGAGAGGACAGCCAGGGAATTCCATGCTTCACGAAGCGCTTACACTTTTTCCTTTTATGGGAATTTCTTTTGTGGAAAAAAATCACGTGAATTGCAAAAGATTTTTTAAACACATTTGGTTGCGGGAGATTATTGATTAATTACCGTAATCTTTGCAGATTTGCCGTCCTCGATGCTCAACGATGGCTCGGCGGGACCGACGGAGGATACGGTAGCAGAGAGTACGGTGGACGGCGGCCGATTCACGGGCGGCATAGATGACCTACCGCCGCAGTTGCTGATGGATGAACTGAAGCGAGAGGCTGCACAGGGTGCGAAATGTTATCTCTCAATCAAAATAACAACAAAAATATGTTTGTGTTTTCCTCGAGAAACATTGATAAAATAGGTGAAAAATCAGAGAATTGAGAAATTATTGGTTGAAAATTGTAATCGACAGACAGATGGTGAAACAATAAGTGACAAATTTGTGCGAAACCATTTCCCCTCTTGTTGTACATCTCATGATTCGCTCCCATATTTCACCCCCATTGCAGCCACTTCCGTTCCTTCGATCGTCCGTCCTCCGCAGGACGTAACCGTTGCTGCGGGCGAGCCATCCTTCTCCCTCGAGTGCGCAGCGACGCCCGTCGAGAGCATCGTGTGGAAGTTCAATGGTCCGTTCAATTCGGGTTTCTTGAATTGTTAGGAGAAGTACGAAATGAATTGTAAAAGAAGTTTCCGAATGCTACGTACGCAAGTATGATAGATCAATTTTCACAGCAGGAATATGACGGGTAAACACTGGAAACCGTGATGTAAAAATAGTTATTTGTAGTTCAGAGTTTCTGGTTCGTTGTGAGGCTCTAAAGTAACAGGTCGTTCCTTGTAGAGACAATGCTCACTCCATCGACCAAGTACTCGTTCGAGGGCGTCGTCGGTGGCAAGTTGATCGTCCACGACGCCCGTCCATCCGACGCCGGCGTGTACCTGTGCGAGGCGAGAACGGCAGCCGGTGCGACGCACGCCAGTGCCCGGGTTACGGTAAGTACTGTGATCATTCAATTTGTTTTTTTTTGTCAAATATAGGGCGTTGACGGATTGAATGCGTGCAAGTGCGATGTTGATGTTTCGAGTCTCGCACAAAGCCATTTCCAATTGATTATCTTTAACACATTTCCACAAATAAGTGCTAAGTTTTGTCCAAGGCTCAAAGCAATTCTGCAAGCAATTCGAGATTATTTGATACTTTTTTTTGTAGATGTTCCATGTTGCAGGTTGCCGGCGGATCCCTTCTGGAGTACGGTCCGACCAATCAATCCATTCTCATCGGCACCAACATCGAACTGCCGTGTCAGGTTGCGGAGCAGTACCGAAGCACCGCTGAAGTGTCCTGGTACTTCAAGGTGCACTAATTCGTTACCCAATATGAACCATCCAGAGACAATTGTGCCCTTCAATTTGTTTTTTTTCACGGGATGTTGTATTAGCACGTCTGGAAGTTGGGAGGGACTAGGAAACGAGTTAATTATTCTGATGTTCGTAGTGCGATCATTGATGAAGTAAATTCATGTACGGTAGCGAGGGTAGATAATCAATTATCGATTTATCAGGGCGAGCGAATTCCGGCCTCGGGCAATCCGGCACTGGGCATCACTGTCGCCCCCAAGGGAGCACTGCTGATCAGACAGGTGAGAAGCATCGAAGGGTTACGGTAGATGAGGATACGGTAGCTATTGATGAGTGGTCAATTATCAATGTTGTTTGTATTCATCATTGAAATTGTGAGTTCCGAGAGGAAGTAGACGGGGTGAAACCGGAAATAGAAATGTAAATCTGTCTTCGAGATGTAACTCATGATGCGTTGTGGTCCAAGAGAAGGTATGTATGTGATGCAATCTGAAATCGTTTGGTTACAAATGAGGGTTCCATTTTCAGGCTGGCCCGCACAACATTGGCGAGTACCGGTGTAGGATCCGACTGGGCGCGAAGGAGGAAGAGGCCGCTGCCAATCTGATCATCATTGGTGAGTGAGGATTATGATGGATTACGGTAGCTCTTGGAATGGGACGCAGAAATTTAGAAGTTTATCATTCACCAACTTGTGGGATTGGCGTTTCAGCAATGATATGAACTGATAGCATTTATTTGATTATTTTAATTATAAAAATCAAATTACAGAGCGACCAGGTATGCCCAAGTCAGTCAAGGCCGAAGTGATCATCAACGATAAGAAACTGCCCAAGGTGAGACTAGAGATATTTTATTTATTGGAAGTGGTATCTTATCGATCATACGCGACGAGATCCAATGAAAAGTTTTGGTTTGTGTGGACCCATTTGTGCGAATAACGATCATGTGGTGTTCATGAAAATCCTCATCGATGCACTGACACCGCAAAGTGACTGGACTTTTGAAAATTGCGAAAACTTTGCTGGAATTACATCAATCAATAATTATTTGCAGGTCACTGTGAGCTGGCGCGAGGGTTTCAACGGGAATTCACCGGTGCTCAAGCACGTGATTGAGATGCAGACCCTTGCGACGGCATCGGCCCATCCCCATTGGAGTGATTGGGAGAGGATCGCCGATAATGTCGAGGTACGGTAGCACAATATCACCAGGGCCATCCAGTGGTTCACGAATGAACATTGGATAAACCCGGTGACTAAAAGTTGCACCAACTACTTGTTTATAACATTTTTGCTCTTGAATCCGTCAGAACAGACCGTTGCATGTTTTTTATTATTTCATTTATATCAATCTATATTGATTATTTCAAATGAATATCTCATTACAGTCGTGTTGTTCGTACACACTGGAGTCTATTCGTCCCTCGTCAACGGCTCAATTCCGTGTGGCGGCAGTGAACAAGCACGGACTCGGTCGCTTCTCTCTTCCCTCACCCAACATCACCCTACCACAGATGCCCCCGGCTGCCGCCCCGACGTCAGTTCCATTATCCATTTTTTTAGTGTGTAGGCAGGTCACGTTACACGAGTTTGTTGCCGTAATGCCAGCAATGTGAAACACCATGTGCGGCAAACACTTTACTTTGCCTCTGTGGTAAATATCATTATTATTTATTTTCAAGCGATGAATGTGCTCACTGCGAGTAAATCAGTCACATTATAGTAACTAGGAAACAGGAATAATTCGGTTGGAAATAACTTGTCCATTTTTCAGGAAAGTGCACGCAACCGCCCGGAGCGCGCGCACTGTGATGGTGCAGTGGCAGCGGCCGGCGAGTCAGGATTGGAACGGAGACATCGACGGATACTACGTCCGGTGAGTACTGTGGGATGGGAATATGGTAGTTTTGATAGGAATGACGGATAATGTGCGAAATTGCGGAACATTGAAAAAGAGCTTGAATGTTATGGCAGCCTGTCCTTCATATACTGCGAACATTCTCATAAGGATTAAATGAAACACGAATGGTGCGCAAGTGCAATCTTTAATTTCTGGCAAGACCTGATGAAAATCAATTGAGAAAAGGTTTGATCGGGCAAGGAGGAGTTGTGAGGGTCGTGTTAGCTATGTGATCACGGTATTTAAAAAGCAGGATTATCATTCCTCATTGCAGTCATCGTCTGGCCGGATACAATATCCCGTGGATAACTAACCGAATCGACGACGGGCAACGATTGAACTACGCCGTCGAGGGACTGCTTGTGTGGAAGGAGTACGAATTCCAGGTGAGTAGTACGGTAGAAAGGAGTGTGGATCAAGGACTGCGTTATTTGATAGCTGAAAATGTTTGTCCAAAATAAATCTCTTTCGAAAACGATCAGCATTGCGGCCTAGGGTTCCAGTAGCGACATGAACAAAGGTTTTTCTGGGCGCCTGGTTTGTGCTTCACCAAGCGATGGAAATAGGGCTATTGAAATGCATTTATTCAGGCTGCGGCGTTCAACAAGGAGGGTAACGGCGTCTTCTCGACGAGCGTCCGAGCGACGACACTGGAGGGAGGTGAGCTACCTTTTTATTTGCACGCCCGCAGGAGTACGGTAGGATTGAGGGCGAGATCACGGACTGGCTTTAATGTGTTTTCACGCTCAACACTGCGTACAACATGTGCTTACTAATTTTTTTCAATTATATAAAATTTACTAAATAATTGCAGCCCCAACCCAATCGCCGAAGGAAGTGCACGTGGACGTTCTCAACGCGACGGCCATCGGAGTTCGATTCGAGCAACCGGACGAGCAGTTCATCAATGGAGTCAATCTGGGATACAAGGTTGGTGTGAGCAAAGATATGCGAAGAAATGATAGCCGACTGAAATTGTGGCCAGCACAATTCTCCGCAACAATTGGCGTTGAAACAACGCGTATTCGTATGATTCAGGTGCAACTGCGGCTGCTGAAGCCATCGGAGGACGGGCAGACGTTCGCTGTGGATGAGACGGCGCCCGTGCACATCGAACAGCGAGTGGAGCCGGATTCGTACGAGATGGAGGTGAGGATGGAGAATATTTGGACTTTGTGAAACCAGAAAGGGTCGGGAGCGCGAAATCTCATGAAGTGGAATCGAGATTTTTTGCTGTCATAAAAGGATTGTGAGATAGGAAAGAGGTCGGTTGTGAGATTTCAAAGAACATGTTGAGAACTTGTTGTCACTTGCTGATTTCGTGTTGCAAGAGGGAAAAATCAAGGAGTGCTTCATTGCAGACGCTAATCGGCGGCCTCGAACCGTGGACACACGCGCAGCTCACCGTGCTGTGCTACACGCAGGCGGGCGAGGGACCCGCGAGTGCGCCAGTGATGGTGAGATATTATTGTTGATTACTTCCCAACCTGAAGATTTGACGCTACACATGTGGAAAACCGGTGATTTCTTCAATTTTACTGCTCCATTTCTCAGGTGGTCACTCACGAGGCGACACCGTCGGCCGTCGGCAACCTCAACGTGGACGAGGTGGAGAGCTTCCGGGCGAAAGTGCAATGGGAACGACCGACGAGAGCCAATGGAAGGATCACGAAATACGAGGTACGGTAGATATTGAGATATATTGATTAGTTGAGGATCATGTTGAGCAGGAGATGGGTTTCAAAAAGTCGAATTCATTGGGTAAATGATAGCGAAAGCGGCTCCAATTTAGTGCTCTTGTACAACAGTTCTACTTCGCTCCTGGGTCTGTAGAGTGACTGAGACGAGAGTTCACCGGGTTGAACTTTCTCAAATTTGATCCTTTACAGATCCGCTACTGGTCCGAGTCGGCGCCGGCGGACGTGCGTACGAGTACGGTAGAGGGCACGGAAACGGTGTTCTGGCTGAACGATCTGACCGCATCGACCAGGGTACGGTAGACATTCGATTACTATAGCCGATGGACTATTGATTTATCGATTGATTACAGTACATGGTAGACGTTCGCGCGGCCACTTCGAAAGGCGACGGCTCGCGAGAGGAAGTACGCTTCATGAGCGGAGTCCCGCCAGGTAAGACATGAGAACTGATTTATTGTAATTGTCGATTGCACCAGGTGGTTTTGAGCTCCATTTTTACTATTTTCACAAAAATCAGCTTGGCAGGCGATCGCATGAAAACATTAGTATTTTGTTAACAAATAAATAATAATTCAGAGCTACCCGGTCGTCCCTCGGCCCTTTCGGTGACTGAAGTGAAGGCGCGTAGTGTACAGCTGTCCTTCAATCCCGGATTCGACGGCCACTCGCCCATCAGGTATTGATTCAGATTATACCGTAGCGCCATAAGGTACGGTAGCCTCACACAAGCAAACGGTCGGATAATAATATTATTGATGTTATTTCCATTTGGCTCATTCAGAACATGGCACGTGGAGGCGAAGCAGGGCGATGGACGCGCGGGTATCTTTGCCGCAGTATTCAACACGAGGTACGGTAGAAGAAGGTAGTTATCGATAATTGATTTTTTGAGTACGGTAGAAAAGCAAGTATAAATCAGAATGGATGATACGTTGCATTACCAACAAATGGAGCCTGGTATTGAAAAGTCGGTTTGCCATTTGGCAGAGGTGTGAAGCGAGGGTGAACCAGGTCAAGATCTCTACTGTTCTGGATAGAAATAGGAAGAAATAAGTGTGCCATGAGGTTACGGTATCCACCAATTCAGCGCGCCTAAAGCCCGGTCGCTGACGGTGGCCGGCCTCCGTCCGCACACTTCCTACCAACTGCGACTGATCGCGGAGAACGTGAAGGGACGAGGCGCGCCCAGTGAGCCGACCAAGCTGTTCAAGGTAAGGGCAGAGGATCCATTTCGAAGTTGAACTGCAACACGGATTCACCAGTAATCAAAATTATTGCAACGTAAATTCACACGAATAGTGAATTTTTAGCGTTTGATTACTTTTTTTTTAAACATTTTCTTTATTACAGACGTCTCCCGCGGCGCCCGACGCTCCGTCCGCCAAGCTGTGGGCTGAGCCCACCTCAGCCACCGCCATCACCCTGTCGTGGACCCCGCTGCAGGTACGGTAGCCATTATGTTGGATACTACGGTATTAGAGTATGGAATACGGTTGATTTGATTTTCGCGTCGTTGCCGAAAGATGCTCACTTGCTATCAGAAATTCTGACTATAGACGGCATGTGTAGTGGTGGTGTAATGCGATTCGCCAGGGGGTGGAAAATATTTTTTTGAAAGTGTTCAATAAAATTGATTTCGGTATCTCGAGTGCGAATCGACGAATGATTTACAATACTTCACTTTTTTTGCAGACGAACCAGTGGAACGGCGACCCGGTCGGCTATCTGATCGTGTACCGAAAAGCAACGAGATCAATGAATAAGACGAGAGGACGAGCAAGTGAGGAGATGATGGATGACGAGGAAGAGGAGGAGGAAAAGGTGAGGAGAGGGGTAGAATACAACCCCGCCACAATGAATTTAAATTCTGGCCATTTTATTTCGATCCGGACTAAGCCCATTGCCAAGAAGCAACTAATTGAATTACAGTCGCACGAGCTGCGCACGAACTCCCTTCGCGCCACGGAGATCACGCTGAGGGAACTCGCTCCCTGGACAGAGTACGAGATCGAGGTATAGTTTAGATTTGTATTATGGGTAAACCACGAATATGCTAGGATAGAAAGTCTCCTGGACTTCCTTTCCAATCTGATTTTAATAAAAAAGACGTGTCAAATTGTTTGTGTAACAAGAAATGAACTGGATACTTGGTCAGAACAATTTGGTGTACTCGAATAATGGTAAACTCTGAACTCTTTCGCAAATTAAAACATCCGATTCAGAATGTGTTCTCGCAGCGAGTAAAACTAGATAAAATAACTAAGCAGTCACTTTCAGCTGTTCGCTGAGAACGTGGTCGGCCGCTCTACGCCCGCAGGCGCTGGCGGCGCGCCAATCCGCGCACGCACCTATGAGGCGGCCCCTCGCGCGCCTCCCGCGGACGTCCGCGCCGAGCCACGCGGAGACCGCGGAGCGATCGTGCAGTGGAGTGAGGTGCCGAGAGCGGGCAGAGGAGGAGAGATTGTCGGATATACGGTAAGTATTCTATTTATTGACCCGGTGGATTAATGCATCATATCTGCAAGCTAAAATTACTGGTGCAGTAGCGAAGTGTAGATATTATTCGAAAAATTTAGAGGTTACACTAGATTTATTACGATGTATTACGATAGCCCTATCGATAAGTGATTCCATACTCTCTCTCAGGTCCGTCTGACGCCGTCCGATGGACTGCCCGAGTATCGGAGGGAGGAGCTGTCACGTGTGTCACAGATCGCATCACCCGACCAACTGACAGAGACGTTTTCGAATCTAAGAGCAGCGACGACGTACAAGGTAAATGACGTCATGTTTTTCTCACACGGTGATAGTGATTGAATTGCCTCAAAATACAGCGGGACGTTCAAAATTAATACTTTTTTATTATCTCTTTAGAAAACAAGGTGATCTCGCGTCCCATAACAGTTTCTTACACGAATGTTGCGTTCAAGTTTATTTTTCAACGCCGTTCCAGTGCAAGAGCACGCTCGTTTGACTAGGCAAATGATATTGCTGGTTTACCCCTGAATAACCTTGTTTCGTGTCAGGTGACAGTGTCCGCTCGTACTCTCATCGGTGAGGGACCTCCCTCGATGGACGCCCTCGTTCGCACACGCGACGACATTCCCGGTCGACCGAGTAGACTCTCATTCACTCTCGTATCTCCGACGGAAGCACGGTTGAAGTTCTTCCCGCCAGAGGATCCGAATGGAGTGATCACGGTGAGCGAACAGAAGCATTCCACAAATTATTGATAAAGATCAAAGCATCTTTTCTTTTGAAACCACTTGAAACCGAAAAGATTCTAGTCTGAAATCTTTAAAGATTTGTAAGAGAATTTATAATGAATAAAGTATTATGGTAAATTTTTCATTCCACATATTTGCAGTAATAGTTGACTATCCTCTCTAATTAGTTAGAGCGAGGGCAATTGGTGAATTGGGAGAGCAATATTGGATTCTTCAGCAATACCTGGTCACTTACCACGGTGCGGATGACGTCGATCCGGAAGCGACGAAGATCACGGCGCCCGTTTCGCCCACTCTCTTCGCATTCTCCGCCGTCGGTCTCACTCCGAAGAAGAAGGTACGGTACCATTAGACGACATGAAGTGGATCCATAGTTGGTGGAAAAGCTGACAGTTGAACGGCTGCGTTGTGTACGGTAAAACCATCATACATAATGCAGTTTTGTATGCTTTTTGAGTTATTGTAAGGTCCAAGGAAGAATGAAATTCCATCAATAATTGCAGTACGTCTTCGGTGTCTCGGCACAGAACGCGGAGGGCGCGGGCGAACCGGCGCTTGTCGAAGTGTGGACGGCGTTGCCCAATGACATGCGTGAGTTGAGCTTTGAGCATCATGAGTGGGTCCTTTTATTTTAATTTTTTTATTTCTCATTCCAGTGCCCCTTCCCAATCCGTCGATGCCTCGCTCGGACACCCGTCGTCCCCGTTCGAGCAACGAGATATCGATCACGTGGAATGAAGAGAAGACGGCACAAACACTCAAAGATGATGACTTCGAGCAGGCTGTCCGTGCGGTTGAGGTATGATTGATGATGTTTAGAAGATGATTCAAAGAGTGCAAGGCGTTTAGTGTGATGTTTGAACTGCATGTACTCGTTTGCTTCAGCTTTCAAATTTTCGCTGAATTTGATGGGCACCATGATCCCATCAAGCTGTGCTTGTATTTTCTACTGTAAATACTGGCTGTTTCCTGTAAACTAATGTTAGATACAGTGATCCGTGATCAATATTCGCTGGTCTAGAAGTGATATTTCTCAAGGGCCTTGAATCACTTGGTAACTTTGCCAAAATATCGTTTTTTACAACAACCATGAATATTTCTCTCTCGCAGGTTGAGTATCAGCGCGCAAACGCCGGCAATTGGACTAAGTATCCGGTGGGAGTGGATGGAGCGAAGCGTGTGGCCACTATTGGAGGGTGAGTACGATAGTTTCAAGTTGTGGGGTACGGTAGTACGCTGGTCGGAAGATTAGGCAGCGTGCTGAATCTACTAGGACTTTGGTCTAGAGGTGAAACGCGAGTGACGCGTTGTAAAATTTTTTTTGCAGGCTTTCGCCGAACACGGCGTACGCGTTCCGCATCCGCTTCGTGGGCGACTACGCGACGACGTCCGCATGGAGCGCGGAGAGCGAGTGGACGCGGACGCTGGCAGCCGCGCCGGCGCGTGCCCCACGCGACCTGAGTGTCACGCCCGAGGACGCGGACTCGATCACGGTCGCGCTCAGTCCGCCCGAGAGGTACGGTAACCACTAAATGATATTTAGTGTTTATTTGGCGTATTGAAGCACTGTTGTTCGTTTTTAGCTGGTTTACAAATTGGTTAGAAAGTGCTTTGTTCACTAGACATAATACAATACAATCAATACAATTACTGATCCATGGTGACATTCAGGACGCACTGGAACGCGGATGCGCTTGGCTACACGATCGCCTACCGGGAGTACCCATCGGATGGAGTGGCACAGTGGGAGCAGGAAGAGGTGCCGATGGCGACGGATGAGAAAGCGCGCATCAAGCACACGATCAAGCGACTGAAAGCGTGAGTACGGTAGATGACAGATCGAGATGACAGAAAGATGAAAGAACTGATTTTATTCTGGGTACAATATATAATGGATAACTGAGGTAATTCCAGGTTCCGCCACTACATGGTGCAGGTGCGAGCAAGGAATTCAGAGGGCGCCTCTCCCCCGTCTCCGCCCGCCTTTGTCTACGTCGGATTCGCAGTGCCGAAAGCGAGTGTGACAGGTGAGTCTGACCCAGAATGTGACCCGGTCGAACTACCGTACCCCTTGCGTGATATTGCGGTACGGCAAGAAGGGCGAACGACGTTTTGACGTTATTACAGGGGTGATTGCAAATTTAGGAACTCGCGTTCAGGAACATTCGAAAAGTGACGTTTTGGAACTCAGATAAACGGTGTAACATGTCCAAAAAAAGTCGGGAAAATTTTGTCAAGGTTACTAAACGTGCCATCACCATTAGAATTCCTGGATTGGTTGCAGTAATTATTGTAGTGATAATTACCGTACATTCAGGCGTGATCGTGGAGCCTCTGTCGTCCACGTCGCTGGCGGTTCGCTGGGACGCGCTGCCTCGGGACCAGATCACCGGATACAAGGTACGGTAGGCGCGGAATCGATCGATAACTGACTAGGAAGGGTACAGTAACCGGTCGATTGGCAGGTACGATACGCGCCGATTGTCTCGGTGCTGCGACCGGAGAGCGAGTTGGACGGACTGATGGTGGTCGAGGAGAACGAGGCCACGGTTGAGGGACTGTTGAAGTACACTGAGTACCAGGTATGGTTGAATACGATAGACGATTGGTGACTGCTATGAGTTCTCTGTTACATCTTCAATATTGCGTGCAATTTCATGCATGGCACTAATCTCTTTTTCATTTCAGATTTCCGTCGTGCCGTACAACCGCGCGGGCGAGGGCGGATCCGCTTCGGCCCGCGTCTCGACGCTCGAAGACGTGCCCGGCCCCGTATCTCCTCTGAGGTGAGTGGTGTGCCTCTCGGTGCCGCCTTTTATCAAACCTATCTGCAGATTCCACGACATCCTGCTCAACTCGGTCAACGTGTCGTGGGCGGCGCCTTCAGAGAAGAACGGCGAGATTATCGGATACGTCGTTGCGTGGAGAATGGGCACACTCAGGGTACGGTAGCTCTTGAGGGATACGGTAGCTGGTGAAAATCGATTGACCACTGTAGTCGAAAAGTTTTCCTGCCTAAATCAAGATTTGAATGTGTATTGATGCGCAGGGTGACACACGACAGGAGTCACAGCAGACCACCAGCAACCAATGGTTCCTCGCGGAGAGACTCGCGGAGGGCGAAGTGTATCACTTCAGGTACGGTAGTGATGGACGGGCCATTTCAATCCTCATATTTTTGATTACGGTAGTGTAGTGAAGTGCCTGTATGATCAGTTGATGATTGATTGTGGGAAACGGTTGTGGTACGGTAGCTTATCGATCGATTGCAGTGTGCAAGCGGAGACGCGCAAGGGTAAGGGACCACAGAGCGAGGCCGAAGTCGTCGTGGGACCAGTGGAGGGTGAGAATGATCTTTGATCTTTGACCAATATTTCCATCGAAATGTCGCTCATTCTGTATTCGGCTAGGATATTTTGAGTCGCATGAAATGCATCTATATTCTCGTAGGACACAAGAGATACGATGAATACCCGCATCTCCGTAGAAATCTTACTATTGAAGCTGAAGCTCTTTTGTGGCCAACAAGTAATATAAATTAATCGAACACTAATAATCTATTCTAGGCGGCCCTCTATCTCCATCGAAGCCGTCGCTCGTGCCCGGTGCAGCAGTCGTGCGACTGGAGTGGGAGGATCACGCGCAGAACGGCGTCGGAGCCACGCCCATCGTCGGCCACGTCATCCAGGCGAAACGAGTGGCACGCGCACTCGGAAACATGACGTTGAGAACGCCCGCGGAGGATGATGACAGGTGAGGTGGTGTGGAATGGTGTGGAAAACGTCGCTTTGTCGGAATTTGAACAAGATTGATGGCCGCATGGTGTAGTTGTTAGTAAACGTCGCCCCTTTTCAGTCTGCACCGCAAGCGGCGCTCGCACAGCGGCAAGCGACCAGTGCACCCGATGGAGGAGTGGATTACGGTAGCGGTCGTGGATGGACCCGAGCAGCGTGCTGAGGTACGGTAGTTCAATATCGATTTTTGGATACCGTAATCCGGGAGTTATTGATTGATTCAGGTACACTACGGCGACCTGCACCCGCTCTCGTACTACATCTTCCGCGTGTTCGCTCGCAACACTCGCGGTGTCGGCGCGCCTAGTGCGGAAAGCGCGCAACTGTTTGTGCCGCGTAAGTTGATGGTATTAGCAATTTGAACTGTGTACAAAATTTGCACTATAGGAGCAAAAATCCAAGGGAATTCACTGCAAAATAATATTGGAAAAAAAAAGCAAAATAATATTCATCCCCTGGAAATTGCAGAGAACCTTCCGTCCGAGCTGTTCTACACGTCACCCTGGTTCGTGGCAGTCGCTGGTCTCGTTCTACTCGTTCTCCTCGTGATCATCATCGGATGTCTATGCGTCACTGGTCAGTGGGTTACGGTAGAGTTCATGAGTTATCGATTTCTGGCTATTTTCCTAGATTTTCGAGATCTTGTTGAAAGTATAGTCTCATGTTTAGATGTACGGTGTATAATTGCAGGCGTTTCATCCCGTTCGTCGGCCAAGAAGTCGCCCTCGTCCCACTCACTGCACTACGACGGTAACTTCCCCATGCAGATGCAGAAGGACAGTCGCAGTCATCTGAGGAGGTACGGTAGCAAATGATTATGCCATTGGAGTTGTTGCGACTTGGTGGATTGTCGCAAGAGAGAACAACCGCCAATGAATAATCAATCAATATTCCCTGCAGGGGCGAGGCGATCGCGCGTCCCGGCACGAACACGTCATGGCTGAGCGAACGTGATATGTACGGTGGCCCGCCCGCCTACGGACTCGTCGGAGCAGGTACGGTAGTGGGGTTACGGTAGGATACGGTAGCAGGAGATAATGGGTGATGCATGCTGTAGTGCAGCATGTTTGGTAATTAAATACTGAGATGCTGTTAGGGAGTCAGGTTACGGTAGACTAATCGATAATTCCTCAGGCACTCGCCTACACGGTGGCGCCGGTTCGACGGGCGGTGACTCGGGTCACGGCGGATCGTCCCCGGATGCGGGAGCTGCAGGTGGCGGCCCGATCAACATGTACGGTCTGGCCACGGACGTCCTCCCACCGACGCACCACCATCAACAGCAGCTGCAGCACCTGCAGCACTCGTCGCAGTACGACGGCAGCGAATATGGCAGCAGGTACGGAGGATGATCGATTGGTGGTGTGGGATACGGTAGTTAGTGATGATTATCGATGGATTCCCTGCAGACTGCCGACCGGACTAGGCACGTCGATCGGACGAGGAGGCGCGGGTAGCATGTACGGCACGGCGACGATACGGACGCATGGCGGTGAGTGACCTATCCTCACCATTGATGAGTACGGTAGAATATCGTAACGTCCGTAGTGAGAAATAAGGAGGCTCGAGGTGGGGCGAGATCTTTCAAATGCGAGACAACTGTAATATCAGAGAACCCGTGTATTTATATTTTCACGAATGAATAATAATGAGAAAGGGTTGGTAGTTGAGCATTTCGCAATTGAAACAAAATGGAGCCATGGTGATTGAAATAATCAATTGCAGGTCAGCTGCCTCGTGAGTACGATGCGGACTCGTTCGATGATGATTTCGACGATGAGGATGAGATGGATGAGGGAGAGGAGACGATGAGAAGGAGGGACGACAGTAACGATGCCAGAGAGGACATTGCCAGTCACTACGCAGCCGCCGATAAGTACAGGTGTGTGGTGTGGTACAGTGGGAATCGTCGTCAAACACAAGTACTTTTTTTTCTGCAAAAAAAGTAATGGTGTTTGCGTTATGTATGAAAGCTGTAATTTTGTTGATATTTCGACAAGAATCAAGTTGGATTGATAAACGGAGTAATGAGTATGAATGAAATTGCGACAAAGTTAATGAAATTGAATAATGAATAGTGGAAATTGGCAGGGACACGTGGCGACGGGTGCGCGCAACGGAGGCGGTGTCGATGCGGGCTGCGGGCGGTCCACCGGCCGCCCATCATCTCCAGTTGCCGCCGGCGTTCACGGCACCTGCGGCCCCACCCGGCGCGCCCTCGGCCTCCGGAAGCGTCGTGTCGGCGCGCACGCTGTCCAACGCGGCGCCCGACTCGCTCGAGTCCGCCTCCGAAACCTCGTGGCCGGCCAGCCAAGCGGCACCCGCCCCCGCCCTCTCTAAAGGCTTCTCTAGCTTCGTGTAGTTTTGCTGCGATGTTTACCATATCGCACCCTCACCCATTACGGTACCACTCACACCACATGCTCTTACACACTGATAGTACGGTTGCAACCCCCCACTCCTACCCAGTCTTGTCTCGTTTTGTCGTTCTGTATGTACATTTGTGGCATTAGCAATAAGCATTTTGTTGTATCTCTACCCGTCCAACCCGTTGATCAAGCACATGTCTCACCCTTTTCCTTTTCTGTTACGGGTACCTTCTTTTCGTAGACTATTGATCTACCTTGCACTATTAATAGAAGCTGATATTATTTCGATTTGTGTTTCATAATAATTTGCGATGTTAGCTGTCTAGTTTTTGATCCTTCACTAATATGTTGTTTCAAACTTCTTGCATTCATATCTGTTTCTCATGCTGCTAAAGCAGTTCTTCTTCGCCAAAATCACAAATATCAAACCAATATTATGCCTGAATTTATTATCCCATCTACCTCTCACCACACCGTAGGAGTTTATTTCGTTCGTTGTTGATTCATTGACCAATCAATTTTCCATCCCAATGCGAGTGACGGGCCGCCTAACCTGTTTTACTTTGTCTTCACTCGAAGAAGCGATAAAAATATTAAATTATCAATCATTGACCTATAGTGCACTGGATACTGTATCGGAACGGTTCAGTCAGATTCCCTTGTTTCCCCCGAAGTAAAATAGCGATTAATTCATTTATGAACATTTTCTTCTGAGAACATATCAAAATAACAAATGAAATTGGTGAGTACAGTTATTGGAAGTGTACTATGTACGATAAATTATTATGTGGGCAGTATTTCAATGGAGTATGAGAGACTTCGGTTAAAACATGCTTCTAGATCAACGAATACTATTAATATGGACTTCTAGTGAAAATATGTACAATGAGCAGGCTAAATATATAGACATGGAATTACACGGTAAAGCTATCAAAGCCTCATGTCACTACGAGTGTCAATTATAAAATCCATAGCCAGCGACTTTTCTCGAAGTGAATTTCCCAGTTCTTCAAGCCAGTCCGGAACTATCTGTTCAGCCTGAAACATAGAATCTTAATTACAAATTTCCTCCCTACAAACATTATCACCGCTACGCTCTGAGAGTGCGGAGCCTCCGAATAGAAATTGCTACCGATCACACCTGGGCCTCAAAACACCTAGGTACTAGCTCAAGCGTCGGCTACCCGGTAAGTTACCCGTACTGACTATCTACGGGTAGGTCACCGGGTAACTTACCGGGTAGCCGACAAGTACGTACTTAGCACAGGTATGCTAGGGATCTGAGAAGACAAAAAAATGTATGACTACTGATAAAGAGGAGCACAGATGAACCCGTTTCCGTACAACTCACTACCAGTTCACTCCAGGAAAGTGAGAAGAACGAAAATAAAATTTCTTTCAAATCAACTCACAATATCTGCTTCGCTCATACTTCTCATTATCGGCAAGCACTAGCTCCAGGAGCTTGGCGCCCTCCTCGTATATGCTCACTTGAACGAAGTCTTGCAAGATGCACTTGTTCGCAGCTCCAATATTGTCAATAATGATCATTAGATGCTCGTCTTTCAGCAGTTTCCACCGCTTCAGCCGTTCCTTCACCAGCGCCGGAAACGTTGCACTAAATTTGGAAAATAAATTCACAAATCGCCGTAATAAATTAGAACACCAGCAACGTAGCTAATTTAAATTCCATTTTTAAAGTACATAATCCGAGTAATTTATTATTGTACTATTTCCCCGAGAGATAAAGAGGGCACAAATTATAATCAAGTCTAACCTGAACAGTAGCGTCTGTCTCTTATCTCTTGGCGGGATCCTTCCCTTGCGCATGATACACTTGAGGTCTTCAGCAAATCGGAAGTTAGCATCGAGCATTTTATCAGCCTCGTCGAGAACCAGAAACTTGATCTGTTTCAGACTGACGAGTCCTTTGTCGACAAATTGCATGACACGGCCAGTAGTTCCGACGAGGATAGAAACACCCTAATTGTAAGAATAAGGAGTGAGACACTGGGATGAACGCAAGATACACCTTCAACATTTCAACATTCTTCAGATGTTCGAAAGGCGTTCCTTCATACAGTACTTCGCACTTGCAGTACGTCCCCGACGTGAATTTCAAAATGACTTGGTGAATTTGAATAGCCAATTCACGAGTGGGCACCAGAATGAGAACGCGGGGCTTGCAAGGAGATTTATTGGAGATGCAAAACACTCCACCCTGAAAAGTTGAGCAGATTAACACATTTTTGAAAGGGAGCTGGATCTGAACCGCAAAGAACTAACAATGAGGGTCAAACAAACAGAACAAACAATAGTGACTAACAATAAGGTCAAAAGTAAGCACAAGCGTACCTTCAACAACCTTCGCAAGATGGGAAGCAGGTATGCAGCAGTCTTTCCCGATCCAGTCGGAGAGCAGGTAATAATGTCCTTTCCATCCTTGATGCCTTTCATGGCGTATTGTTGAACTGGTGTGGGCTTCGTGTATCCCGTACTGGTAATATTAGCAGTGAGCCGAGGAGGAAAACCAAGGTCCTCGAAATTCCTGGAAGTGTTTGGGTATTTTGGGGTCCAATAAGGAGAAAAAAAGGTATTTTGCTCAGGTAACTCGATAAAAATCTGATGATACAAAACGACTTACTTGACTTTGGCAAACTCCGATTCAGTGAGGTTCCGGCCAGAACCCTCGGACAGCTCTACTGTCAGATCGGAGAACTTGTCGAACATAACTCCCTTCTTTGACCTCGAGTCGTGCTGAAACAAATATGTTGAACAAAGATTGAAAGCTAGCCTGGACAGTTAAAATGAACATTTTAGGAGAACATCTTCACCTTTCTCGATTCCGGGCAGTATGATATAGACGGACGCGGAACTGCAGTCGCCCTATCCTTAGCATCCGTCGGAGGGGGCATCACAACTTTCTCGGTGAAGTCACTACCGCGTAGCGCAAACTCGGCAAAGCGTGATACCGCGAGTCCCATAACAGGACTTCCTGAAAAAACAATTGAGGCGAGAATTCAGAATGTGGTTCGAGAAACATTGCGAAATTAGCACAAGAAAACGCATCGAATATCGTGATAGCTTCTGTATATATCACGCAACTAAAAGAATAGAAAACAAGCGTTAACGCTAGCGTTCACTGCAGTGTACTCGCTATTTCGCAACATATCACACGCTCATTCGCTTTCTCTAAGCTGTGAGAGAGCGTGCGAAACAAAGAGAATTGAAATCTGCACGTCGCGTGCCATTTCAGGCATAGCACCCCTAGAGAAACTACAGGAAAGGTCTGGAACTTTCCCCCTCTCTCGCGCACGGCCCCTAGCTAACTGTAGCTTCATGTGCTAATTGCCGGGTTTTATTCTCCGGATTTCAGACGTTTTTTGCACCCCTCTATGTCGGCTCCTAGGGGGCCGTGCTCGCGCTCTCTTGTTTACGTGAATCCCTCTCGTCGTCTGCACTCTCTCGTCTTTCCATAGTCTCTTTTGTTGTCTTCCCTTTCTTTCACAAGCCTTCTCGTTCCTTCTCGTTCCTTCTGGAACATTCTCCTATCTCGGTTATAAAAGGGAAGGGTTTCTTCAATCACTAATCAATCAGTTTCGACATCGAACTACCGATTGCTGTCTACAATGTCTCTCATCGGATACACTCCCTTCGATCGCTCCATGCGTCGTGTATTCGACCATGTAAGTTCATTTTTCTCTTCCTTGCTGTTGTCTTTTCGTCACAATCTGTCCACCCCTTAGCCTCAAATAATTCTGCTGTGTTCAGATGTTCGACGATGACTTCTACACTCATCGCAGTCTCTTCCCTCACTGGAGAAATGTCCCTCACGAGCATTCTCTGAACCTTGGATCCGCCCTCGGAGAGGTTCGTTTCTACTTGTTGTCCTGTCAAGTGTTTCACTGATTCTTCTTCGGTTTTCGCCCACCGTACCTTTTCTCTCCGTCTAACAGCTGGTCTTACCAGCGGGTCCCTCCTAGCGTTGTCTTATGACTGTAAAGTCGCTTGACGTGGATACACCTTTACCTTTACCTTTTACCTTTTCTCTATCGACCAGAAACTGTTATTGATCCCTTCACGATTCTCCTCACCATGGTACTGTTCCTACCGTAGCCATAAACACCGTATCCTTTTCCCTATCGCCCCCTCCTTACAACTGTTATTGATTCCTTCACGATGCCCCCCCTACAGTTAGTACTGAAACCTTGTGACACAGTATCATAATCTCTATCGATTTCAGGTCGAGAATACTTCTGAGAAGTTCGCCGTTTCTGTCGATGTCTCTCATTTCAAGCCTGAGGAGATCAAGGTTAATCTGAATGGAAATGAGTTGACGGTTGAAGGAGATCATGAGGAGAAGACTGATCAGCATGGAACCATCAAGAGGTGAGATATTTGTTCTTTGATATTTAGATTGGGGGTGCTGATTTATGTACTCATTCATTTCTATCGCAGATCCTTCGTTCGTAAGTACATTCTTCCGGATGATACGAATGTCGATTCTCTTCGTTCTTCTCTCAACGATAAAGGTCATCTCACTATCGAAGCTCCTAAGAAGACTGAGTCTCTTACTCAGCCTAGAGCCATTCCCATCACCAGAGGTTAAACTCCTCACTTAATCTATCCATTATAATTTATTAGAAGTTGATCTACCCTTCCTAAGTTGTATGTTATTACCTCCTCTTGTTTACCCATTATGAGTAGAAGCCATTCCGATCTCTATTGTACCAGTTTATCTCTTCTGTAAATAAACCTTCTTTTGATTGCGATTTGTACTGCGGGGGGCAGTTTGACGGAGGTGGTCGATGGAAAGAAATGCTTCGACGTTTTTTTGGGAAGGGAGATTCTTTTGTAATTTTTCTGTACTGCGATGTTCTCGGCTTATCTGCGAGTCACAAGATGTGACTTCGTTTTGTGCTTTGCGTTCATCAATTGTTCACTTCAATCTTTACCCACAATCAATCTCATTCATTCAGTGGTGATCTTGTCCTCATTCAGATCGAAGGGAGCGGGACTGTCATGTTCAGTCACCGTCTCAATTTACTGATCTTTGATCTCTCACATTGGCATAATCAACAAAATGAAGTTCAATCGATGATATTTTTGGCAGATGGAGTGTCCACGCGTCTTTCCGGTCTCATGCAGATCCATCTGAAGGAGTACGGTTGACGGGGATACGGTATCTACCGATAGATCAATGGGGGGTAATTGCATGTCTTGGGGGGGGGGTACAATTCTGATGAGTCTCCAAAGTCCCCCCCCCTCCACAATCATAACATCGTGCGGATAAATATTATTATTATTATTATTATTATTATTATTATTATTATAGTGTAGCGAATCTAAAGAGTACGGTAGATGTGTAGGAGTTCTAAAGTCTCACTCCATCCGAGTAGTAGACGAATGTAACACGTCAGATGACCGTATCCAAACTACAATGGAGCACGGTAGGGATACGGTTGGAAGAACTGACGCGATATCCATTGTGCTCGAGATTCGAGAGGAAGTTGACGTTGAGACCGGACTGAATTGGATGAATCACGGTAGATATCGAGATGGTATACCGTACTCGAAACCCTCCAATGTTCTTCTAGACGAACGAGGATGATTCGTTGCTCTCGTTGCTCTCAGATTTCAAGTCTCAGGTGTTGTTTTTTCGACTGTAGTTGAGGTTTGAACCATATTTCAAGAACTTTTATGGCATCAAATTACTTCAGGTAGTCTAGCCTACTGAAATGGAATGTATTCATCACAATAATCCGGCCCTAAGGATCATCTTTGACCCTCCGATATCCCGCAATAATCTTTAGTCTTCAATGTGAATTTTGGCGGCAATCGAAAGAGCATTGCAAGTCATATTAGCCAAGATCGTGTCTGATTGGATGATGATTTGATGGTTTAGATAATGGATACTTTATTACTGCGAAATGTGCCCTTGACTTGGGTAAATGATCGATTTGACGCAAAAGTCTCGGGTAATTCCATTGCTCATTTTTCGCTCGCGGGAGCTATTCTCTTTTTCTCAAATTCCATTTCTCATTTCTCGCTCGCTACGAGGCCGAATTACACGTCCCGTATTTCGAACTCTAATTATCAGTGCTAGTCGGTAGTGTAAAGTACGGTACGGTACGGTAGTACGGTAGTACGGTAGTACGGTATCGGACGGACTACGAAGGATAGTTACTGCACGGGGAAGCTCGTGTCCATAGAAAAACAAGCATTCGATCAGAAAAGAACGTGTGGCGACAACAAAGGAAGTAGATGTGCTTGAAAATACTCGTCATATCCAATATCCGATCCCTGTTATGAAAACATGCCAATGCCACTGTTGTTACGCCCAATCGCCGGCCCTTTGTCCAGCTTTCCTATAGTGATTTCTGTAACTTCCTCACTATGTGTTCCTTTTCACAGCTCTTTTCTCTCTAGATCTGGAGCAATAACAAGCCCACGCGAGCGCATTTCATTCTTCATTCAAATTCGTCAATAATAGTGGAAATATTGTTATGGCGAGAAGGCCCTATAAAATATACTGATGACCTGACCATCTTCACAACGCATCAGTTGCTCTCAGCATGGCTCGTCTCGCTTTTCTCGTTCTCGTTCTCGCTCCCCTTCTCGCATCGGCAGTCACGGGAGGATTCAATGTGGGAGGTCTTATCCAGGATGCCAGTGAGTACGGTAGCTGCGCCCTCCTTCTATCTACAGTGATCGACGGGCTCCTTTCATTTTACCGTATTGGATTACTTTGACCGTAAACCGTATACTATACCCACGGATCCGCCTTCAAGTTTTGCTACCGTAACCGGCTATCGTATTGCAGAGAACGTCGCTGCAGGATTCGGAGTGACGGTGACGCCGAACACTGCGGGCGCAGCGGCTGCTGTAGGCGCCATCGGAAGTAAACAATCGATAATACAGTAGCTACTACCGTAGTAGTCTCGCAAAATGAAGAGCGACCTTCTTCAATTGCTACAACGTTCGGAATTTCGATTTTACGTACACTGTTGAGTGAGTGGGTGGAAGGAGAATAAGCAGCCTCTCGTCATGGATCGTTACAGCCCTCATCAACGGTACTGTCGGCGCGGCTGCTGACGCGAAGGCCGCATTGGACTACGCAGTGACCAACGCAGTGTGCACCATCGTCCAGACCATCCTTGCTCAGAGTAAGTTGGAAATTGCCATGTGACATCAGCACCGATCCATCGTGCACATCTGTTCAAGAGTAATTCCGTTCAGTCGAGATGGTGCTGCAGACGGGAATCTCGCAGGGCACGGGTCTCATCGGTACGGTGGGCGGCGCAGTGGCGGGAGCGGGCAACGCCATCGGCCCCATCCCCGTCTCACTCAACGCCAACGCAACCGCCCAAATCGTCGCCGATCTCACCAAGTAGGGCGACGCTGTGCACTTGATCACTTTCAGACAGTCAATTTCCTAATGAAAACATCATGCGAACCTAAAAGGAGAAACTTACCGAATATACCATAGCATTGATCGGAAGCAAACACTTTAATATCATATTTACTTCAGGTTCGTCAGTGCCGCAGTGACGGCCAATCCCGCGGTGAGTATTTCCTCGTTTTATTGCACTGATTAGATTAATGAGGGAGATAACGCGGAGTGAATAGACGAATTGATCTTTATGCGAACTCCAAACGCAAGATTGTGGAATGAAGAGGGCAAGAGATAGTATCTCAGATAGTGCATTGCAGGGAGTGATTGCTTCCGTGGGTGACCTGATTGGTGTGCTGGCCGGCGCCGGTGCCGGTTTTTCCTTCGGCGGAGTCATCGGACCGATTGGTGAGACAATTTCACTCATTTGTCAATGAGATGCGTCGCGTCGAACCCATCCGTCCGGGCTCTTTTGTACACCAAATCACTCTTGTAGCTACACTCAAATCTGAAACACATTGATCCTCGAGTTTTGTATTACGAAGAGCCTTTTTGGGAAAGCTCCTGCAATTCACTCCGCAATATTCGCAGGAGCCATCTCGGGTGCTTCGAACCTCGCCGGTCTCTTCAGCGGTCTAACCGGAGGCATGCTCGGAGGCGGTCTGGTCCTCTAAGATGCAGTCAAGAGAAAATGAGAAGCCAACAGCAATTCAAGATTACCGTTTTGAATGGCTTTTTTCCCACGTTCAATGGCGATAAAATTGTTATACATTTTCTCATTCTTTATTCAGCAAACACAGGAGATGAGGAAACAAGTG
Source organism: Pristionchus exspectatus (assembly GCA_911812115.1). Taxonomy (NCBI): domain Eukaryota; kingdom Metazoa; phylum Nematoda; class Chromadorea; order Rhabditida; family Neodiplogasteridae; genus Pristionchus; species Pristionchus exspectatus. The sequence goes on from OU461582.1 coordinate 12,489,329, forward strand.
GTATTCAGGACCAAGTTAGATTTTTTATGGCGTCTTCTGACTTTTTATTGCAATTATCATAATTTCCTGTTCACGGTTCACAGAAAGATTTATTGGGTTAACTACTTCGCTCACTTGACTGAAAACTCTTTTTTTTTTAAAATTTTTATCAGAATACTATTGCATTCGTGGAAAATAGAATGATCAATCTAACCCGTAGAGATCGCACAACTGAACAGAGATAACGATGCTGCCATGATCAATTAATATTGTCATTCTCAAATCAATACTTGGCCCTGCCGACCGTACCGAGCGCATTCTTCCCGCCACTTGCGCCTTCAATAATAATTGTTTTTTTTCGATATTATATCACGGCTTAGAGAAAAATCATAGATATTTTCAGAAAAAAAGAATGAAAAGAAACGATATAATTACCGGCTGGAATGTGTTCCATAGCACCCGTCGATGCGTACATAAGTGAGGCCGTGATCATGTTCTTGAAGGCATTATGAACGGCCTGGAATGGTTGCCGATTTAGAAAATAGATGGTTATCGTTCAATACTCAATTCTGGACAACTCTAGTATCCTGAGAAATTATTCAATTTTTACCATAGTTTTAGTTAAAATGCTGATAACGAAGATCAAGAAGCTATTTTTGTCTCTTTTTTACGACTCGCTCAACCACATACTAGCACTAACAACTGCATCGCGTTTCGCAAAGAGATCGCAAGTGAGATTACTTGCGAGAACAGGTACGTCTGGGAGGGAGAATAAATAGCTGACTCAACTGACCTTCGAGTTTTCGTAGTTATCGCCGGCTGCTGCGACGGCCGCGTTGAACCTCAATTGATTCGTTGCATTTTTACGGAGCTCGATATATCTACTGGCCCTTCATCCACATACTCGTTCTGAAGCGGAACATATTTTGGACTCTAATACAATTCAGCTTTAATAAGAACCATATAATATGCGTCTACTATAGTGCCATACTGCCCGTGGATAGACCTTCATCTCACTTATTAATCGCTGATTGCAAGTGTGCGTTCTCCTTAGAGCCGCCTCCAGGCATCGGGGCGAGAAGAAAAGCCGATGTCAGTAACGGAGAGAGTAGTAGAAGGAGCAGCGAGAGAATACTCATCCTCCGAAACAAAAGTATCCTAGAAAGTGAAACTGAAAGAAGGAAGTAATTATGAGATGGCGGCACTTTTTATACGCGATGCAGCAAGCGTCATCAATATTATTGACCAGGAACTAAAATCGCGCTCAGGAACAAAATCTACAACGCAGAGATCGCAATAATGATGTTGTTTACAATTACAATTGGGAAAGATCAACATAGTGGTTGCTGTGTCGAAGGTATGATGATTGCGCGTAAGTGGGAACGAGTTGATATCACTCGCCCTGGTTGAAGTTAAGATTCAGGGAAAGGAGCTTTAAAGGCGCGCTTTGTAGGCCCGAGAAGTACGTGGGCGCGATGACCTTCATAGATTCCCCACTGGATTGCGCAATCTCGACCGTTGGAAAATGAAGAGTGGGCGCCGCTTATCTCGAGCAATCTCGTCCCCACCCTCGAACTAACGGAGTGTCGTGTTCGATGATCAGAGTGCATGTTCAAGGAATGACGACCAATATGACCATTGCCCACTCACATTCACTCCTCGATCAGACATTAAAAGATATCATAGGGAATGGTATGCTGCCCAAGAAAATTGTTGATGTTTCTCTTTGCTCATCACGAAAGTAAAAGGAATCGTCGAGTGTGTGGGATCAGAAATTGAACGTGACTAGAGCGTTCTATTATTCGTCAAATGATTCGAGTGAATCACGAATCCAAGCGGTGAAAGATAACACATTTATGATAAAATTTCGCTTCGTTTTTAAATTTATCATGATTTACTGGAGGAAAGCATTACACAAAAACAACACGATGATGATACGATCGCGAACAAAAATGCATAGAGAATTAACATTAGTGCTGTCAGGGTGAAGAATCCGTCTCTTCATTCCGCGCCCTCTCTCACCGGTCCGAGTGACGAGAGAGTGTGCGAAAAGAAGAGACTGATTCTTCACTCGGACAGCCCTAATTATGATATTTATAAGAATAGCTACAGGCTCGTCGCTCTGATGCAGCTCCCCATCGAGGGCGAGCTCGGAGAAACAATTTGAACATTTTGGACTGACAATTTGAGCCTTACAGAAGTACGATAGAAGATAAAAACACCTTTTCTTCTTATTTTGGCTACACAATACTAAACAGTTATTATAATGGACACAATATCACTTCCTCCGTTTGACGATACACTCTTCCATTGTGTGGTCGCCCAATATTCCTTCGGTTTCGGCTTAGATACCATGCTTATTAATCCCTCTCGATAGTCCTTCATTAATAACATGATTACGACAGCGTCCCAACCTGAGAAGAGTAGAAAAACAGATAATGTTGAAGTACCGAGTGATATTTACCCGGAAAGAGCGATACGAGTAGTGGGAAAGCTTTGGGAATGCCAAAATCGGGAAAGTCAAAGAATGGCGCGAAAATGACGCAGCCATATGGTAGATACACGCAGAATACAGGCACAAATGTCTAAGAACAATACTTTTCCTAATGCAATTTGTTTATTACCTGAGCACAGACTGCTACAAGAATCCTCATCTGAGATGCTCGAGTACTAAGAGAGAGCGTTTTTGCACCAATTATGTGACGATACGTGAGTGTGGCGAGAGTGGTAGCGACACAAAAGCTCGGCCCCATAACACCAAATGCTGCGAGTATAATTATAAAAGCCCAGACATTGATATGTCCGTCGCGCTGTAAATGAGCGAGATGTTATTGATTGTGAGCGTAGATCAGTGTGACCCAATGGTCCAACACAAGCCATCCATCTACTACATCATCCTCGTATACTCTTCTGAACTCAGCACGAAGCAATTCCACAGCCACAGGAGCGATGTTGTGACCAACGGAACTTGCGAACAAGTACCTACAAACAGAATGATACGTGACAGAAGGGAGGAAATTAATACCAGATCAATCCGGCCGCTAATGGATACATTGCCATGAGCAGAATATATCGTGGCTCTGAGAACCAAGCAAGTCGAACAGGACTGAAATTGTTCTGATTAGTCTTATCTAACTTAGTTGCGAAACACACTCCTTGATACTCCAGTATCGATATAGGAAATGCAAATTCATTAGGGCGAAGGGAAGTGTGAAACAGGCAAAGAATGCACCCGAAATGTGCTGAAGACATTTTAACGAGGTGATTAGTGCGTGCCAAACCCTATTTTGCAGCCAATTAGGGACGGAATTTGAGTGAAGAACACCACCGAACACAGGGTTGACACAGATGATTTTCTATACAAATTACTATTACTCAATATGCTCGTACTGACTGGGTTGAATATTCCATGGATCGTACAGAGAAATACATCATAGACAGCGAAACAAGTAAGCAGATACTTGTAGCTGCCGATGTCTTTACGAGAGAATCGTTTAATGAGATAGAGCAAAAGCGAATTCAACGCGATTCCAAGTACTTTAATTTTAACATGATTGGAACAATGAACTTACCATCATCACTTACCAACGTTAACTTTTTCAAATGCTGCGAGGAATAACATAGCGAGGAGGAATTCGAGGAATAGAGGGAAGCTGTTGGACAGTTCTACACAAATCGATGCATGAGATATTGTCATGCATCTAATACGTCTTCACATAATAAGGCATATTTATGTGACCGATGCCGTCTTGTCTTGCCATTATCAGCGAAAAGGACAGATGGAATACAGATTCGTTTCGAGAGAATTCACTGAAAGACGATAAATGCGGAAGAATTGAGAGCGAAAAAATGACTCATATCACTTGATGAAAAAAGTAAGTTGCTGGAATTTAAAAAAATACAAAAATTCCTATCGTAAATCATGATGGAACACTAAACGGATTCTGCATTCGACTCAGCATCATTTCCTCTTTATTTGTGCATACTGCACGGTATTGTTTTCCCAATTACATTTTTTTCAGCCATCATCACTCGCGTCAGCACCTATTGCGAGTAGCTAAAATGGAACTTTTCGTGCATGTAATTGTGTAAATAATGGCTGTTCCATCTCCACCTTCGAACATCGTGAGCAATCCAATCTTCCGCGTCTTCGTTCTTTTCCACGAAATGGAAGTCATTGTTGTCGGCTGGGTACGAGGGGTAACGAGCGTATCGGATGGAAGAGAAAGAGATCGGGGAAACAACACGTAGACACTAGAGATGAGAAAGGAAGAGCATAAGGAAGAGTTTCCGCGCGGCGCGGCGAGGAATGAGAGGGAAAGGAAGAGGAGGGGGAGGGGATTAACTCTTGTGGAAGAGTGAGGGGTCTTGTGGAAGAGTGGTTTCGAAGAACCAGCATTTACAGCTGATTTCTGATCCTTTTCTTAGGGAATATGCAATAAATATACACAGCTAACATTCTAAAGTGGACTCTAGTCATTATACAATAAAATTTCAAGTGATTTATCTCATCAGATTTCTCGTGATCATCTTCCCCTCAAACATTTGTTGGGCAATTTCTAAGCTTGTTTTTTGAGCTTGGCGATAGAGTGAACAGTTGGAAACTAAGTACAGTAAATAAAAGATCTCTTCCTATTCTAATAATGTCAATACTATGAAGATTCTAACGAATCTTACTGGTTTACGCCCTTTCAAAGAACGTTTGATAGCGGAGTTTGCTACTATAGAGCATTAATGCCCTGTGGCCAATATTAAATATGAAGCCGATCAAGTTGCAGGTTTACAAGGGTCATTACTACCCTTTTCTTCCATTAGGATAGGATTTTCCTCGTGGAAAAGTTCAGAATCGACCACACCGGTCTTAGTTTTAATCGTATCATCTTACTTGTGGCATCAGTATGTCAATCAGATGTTTCTCTACAACTTTTCTCTTGACCACGAAGCGCTAAAATCATCGGGGAATTAGCCCGCTCTCATTTTGTGAGCCACTCTTGTGGAAGAGATCTCACTCTTGTGGAAGAGAGGCCATTCCCTCTCGCTCTTGTGGAAGAGCGCGGCTCACTTTGCATACATTCGCGACTCTTCCCTCTTCCTTTCCCATCTCTAGTAGACACCCCTCACTCCTGCTCTCTCGTCGTTTACACAAACGAGAGAGTACACGGACGATGCGAGAACTGTTCCTCACGGTGAGGGTCGAGGTCTCTCACACCGAAAATCAACGCTGAGTAACGAGCGGATCGCATGATTGAGTAGCACAAACGAAAGAAGGGAAAAGTCACGAGACTTGTCTTTTGAAGTCCCAAAGCGAAAGAAAGAATCAAATCAGCCATGGGCTCTTTTCTGACCCTGCCTTCATTTCGTTCACCTCTCGAGTTCAACAATGCCCCCAAATCCATGGTTCGTGAATGAACGTCTGAACTTTAACCATGTTCCGTTCTTTGTTTACTGTGCAATCATTACCATTCCTCGATTCACTATTCACTCAGATGTTCGGCGCCCACAAATCGGCCAAGGCAACCAATCAGAAACAGAATCTTGACGCCCTTGTGAAGAGTCTCTTCCAGGACGACTACCTCCTCCTCAAAAGGTCCGCTGTTTTCGAGAATTCGTTGCTCTTGTCTCTCCATTTCGCATGCTCTCTTGCCGATCAGACAGATGCAATCCGTTATTTTCATGCTTTCTCCTGAGGAAACACTAGACAAATCCTCCCCAAACTATTTATGAGATGTGTAAGACTCAATCGTTATCCTGGGAAAGTGCAGAAATTGTTTATCATTTAAAAACATTAATTCGCTTTGAAAGCCCTTATTGCAGGAAGGACTCTCGCGGTTCGGCGCCCGTTTCTCCCTCGCTTCCCTCTTCCAAATGTAATCCTTCCCCATCTTTTTCCTCATCGTCCTCTTCCTCTGACTCTCGCTTCTGGGATTCGATGATCAATTGTGCGAAGGAGGAGCGAGAACTCTTCATCTGATCTTTACTGTACTGTTATCTTATCATGAAAATAAACGGAAAGCACTTGTCTGTTCTTAGTTTTGTTTGAAAATAACACTCGTTAAGTAAAATCGACGGCATATTCCGAGAATTGAAGAACAAGGATAATATTTCAAGAATTAGCTTCCGTTGATATTGGTATCGGACTACGGTGATGGTTCTGCCGAATGAAATGCATAAACTTCGTAATCAGAAATTGCCGAATAGGTCCGGGCAGCAGAATTGTGTAACTGGAATATTACTCGTCGATAACACTTAAAAAATAGTGTCGTATACACAGCCGGCCCAAGCGAGAATAAATCCGAAGTGTAGTACATTAGTTCGTAAATTGTGCGAAAATCATCGTAAGTGAACCCTCCGGATGTGTTGAATATCGCGATTAGGCACTAAACTCCGATTAGACGATAAAAATGATTTAAAAAACGAAGAAAAACACGCACAGCAACGAAGACATTCAGAGCCTGCGATATGAAGATGCAAAAACTAATTAGGAGAAATGATCTTTCCTGAATTCAATTATTGTAAATATACTTTTACTTTTGCAGCACAACTCTCAACTTACAACAGATGCATGTCTTGTGCTGCCTATCTTTCGGAGAAACTTTAGCGATAGGATCTGAAATTAATCGTTTCACAGTTTCCTAAAAAAAACGCTTGCAAACATTCAGAAACGAGCAGCAGAGAAAAACAAAGATGCCAAAAGCGAGTTGAATGCTCGAAGCAAGAGGTTTCATCTGGGCTTTTTATCGTTGTCATCGTAAAATCGGACGTACAAAGTTGCCGGATGGCTCAATAAAGTCGTATCTTCCAGTCTGAATGTCAAAGTGCATTTTAGTGACCATTGGTAGCCTGAAAAAGCATTGCTGAATAAAGGAAGATAGGGATGTTAAAAAGAAGAATTCGTCTCTTCATGCTGTCGCTCTGATCGATGATATCACGTGAAGAGACGGATTCTTAATTGAGCCCTCTCTGAACGAGCACGAGATACCGTGCGGCAAGATGAACTCCAAGTGCTACTATTTGGACAATCACAGCTATACCGAGAAAGTACTTCTTACACCACTGAACTACTCAGTCTTTGAATAGAAAAAATATCTTAGTTCACCGTCGTATCTCTTCCAATTGAACGAATCGCCATAAATCGATCAAAAGTAAGCAGTAAAAGGTCGATGTTTTGAACATAATAAAAATGTGGAATAAGGAAGCTATGGATGTAACTGAAGATATTTCCATTTTTTAGCAAACAAATTTGAATAAAATCACATCATCAACTGCCTATCCACTAGCCACTCGTAATAGAAAAAGAAGAATTGCTCATTAGTTAATTTGAGGTAGACCCAAGCGTTCAGCCAGGTTGCTATGTTCTGAATAATTATTAGGCTAAAAATACAATCAACTGAACATACCGAAGCTGACATGATTGAGAAAATGACTACAAAACTTCGGCATAGAATCTTCCGAACGCCGAAAATCCCATAGAAAACAAGCGCGTATGCTACAATTCCAGGAATTCCGTATGCAAGCTGCACGGAGTTTCGAAGCTGCATTGTCAAAATACGTTTGATTTAGTAGCGCCCACTCACGAAAGGCAGTTACTGGAAACGTTAATTTCGCTATTGATGGTAGCGTGCACTTCTAGACAGGAGTGATACGTGTCGGAATACCCGGTAATGATGTCCCTGGAGTTGACCAGGGAGCTTTGGTGTCTTAACGAAGAAATTCCATGAAACGAGGAGATCGACTGTTCGATTGCACTGTTTGATAAACGCATTTTTAATCGCTTTTTTTTTGCTGAGAACAGTCGTGTTTCACGCATCCTGCACAGGATGTGCTGGTTTGCGGTCAGAGTTGAATGGAGGATAGGCACTCAGACGGCGGTTCGGCCGATAACCGCAGTTAAATGTAGCGCTATTAAAGTTGTTTCAATAAAAAACATTTCTGTGTGATTATGATATTAAGTTCGTAATGTCAGTTTCAAGGTGCGCATCAACAAGCAAAAAATGTCTTCCATGTTTTATGACGAAATATGTGCAGATAATTTGGCGATAAACGAATTTGTTACACCATCTTCTTGGGCCCTCGCCGGAGGTACAAAGGCACTCGACTGTAATTGAATCATTCACTCTAACCAAACAGAATGTTTAAATAATATCACCTGCTTGAATTAGCCAAGTCTTCTCTCATTCCCTCTTTTGGTTGTCTGACCAATCGCTCGTTCGTTACTTTAACAGCCTGACACTGCTCGCATCTCAGGCCCTCTCCGTTTGACTGCTTGAGGAAACAGGTATACCAGCACAGCGGGCGGTTAACGCCCGGTTGGGGAATGTCAGATTGTGTATCGATAGAGACGGCCCTCATTCTTGAATATGCAAGATCATAGGCTACGATCAGGCAACAGTAGCTCGGACTGTGGATTGGGGTAGGAAATGTGCGCGATCGGGTGAAAAATGCAGGCCGGAAAAAGTGAAGATGAGCCAAAAACGATACCTGATCGCGTGAACGGACTCTTGAATCGCCCTGTCTTCTTCCTTGTGGAATTGATCACATTCGTCACACATCTTCCCATCGTCCTGAATGGGAAACTTTCAACGATAAACAACAGGGATATGGCTCCAAATGTAATCCACAGTCACCCACTGAATTAGCCATTCGCTCCAAACACACAGCGTAGCACTCAGGCCGATCAAACATGTGGGATGGTCCTTCATCTGATTGAAAAGTGGATGTGACGTCACTATGGAAGGCCGCAAATGCCTTGAAATCGGTCTCCCACTTGGAGCAGGCGGCACACTCGGTCTGGCTTCGAACGCCTAAAAATTCATTAATGTGGAATATATTATTTACAATAATAAGTTATTATATTGAGGACCGCGCACGAGGCATATGGAGTTGAGGAACCCGCTGCGCTTACCACTGAACTACACAAGTCGACTATCCTCTAATGGTCTATCCGATTCTAGCCATCAAGACTAGTTACCTGCCAGATCGTACTTGACACAATCGTAGTAACAGGGCGGCATCGGAGATGGCGAAGGAAGTCCGTCCATCGAAGAACTCTAAGTAAAGTATGAAAAGAGATGCGGAATCCAATCATAACAACCCGCTGAATGAATCACTCGATCACAAAATTCAGAGCAGCACTCGGAGAGAACAAAGATGTAGTCAAACACCATTACCATATTCGTTGCACGAATAGTCGGTGTGCAACGAACAAACAAAAAAACATATGTTACACTTTCACTTTTTATTTCTATCGTACATCGCCCACATTACCGAACAGACGAACATTTTTTACTTTTTTTACTTTTTTTAAAGTCAGCGAATTCGCATCGAATATTCCTAATGTTTGTTTCATATTTTTTGTCCACAGACAATTCCGCGTGACTTTTAAAATTGAACGGTGGAATATTTATTTAAATGGGTGAAAAATTGGAGCCGCAAGAGCGAAAAGTGATGACGGAAAGGTGATTACGGTAGAGCCGGCGTTTAGGCTTTACTTGGAGCCAGCTGCCCCACTTTTCACTACTTTCGACTCCAATTTTTCACCCATTTAAATAAATATTTCACCGTTCAATTTTAAAAGTCACGCGGAATTGTGGGTGGACAAAAAATATGAAACAAAAATTAGGTATATTCGATGCGAATTCGCTGACTTTAAAAAAAGTAAAAAAAGTAAAAAATGTTCGTCTGTTCGGTAATGTGGGCGATGTACGATACACTTTCAAGCGTCTATTGGGCGTCGTGTATTTACAAGCAAGTCGAGGAAGACCAGAGGGTAGGGAATGAGAGTACTTTTCTTACGGCACTTCGTTGTTTAATTGAGAAGTAAAATATCGTAGTATCTGTCTGTCTAAGTTTTTGTGTTTTGTGTGTTTATGCGTGGCTAACGTCTGTAACGCTTTCTAAAAATCATCATAACTCATCGGACAACTCCATCTCCGGTGCAATTAGACTTCCCATGGATCGGCAAACATCTTTCAAAATAAGATTTCATCATCATTACGAAATTCATATGTACACAGTTTCGCTGGGAACTCAACCGAATCAGGAGTGCAATATACCAAACGACTCGTCATGCGCTATTATGCAGCTCGCTAGTCCTTCTCGCTCACTTGAGGTGGATCAGGTAAGTTAATATTGTCATCCCGCAAAAAATATCTCCATCCGACTCCCCTCTGAATGAGTACGAATCAAATAGAGATACATCAGGGTACGTGGGGGGAAGATTCCTGCCCGTGCCCACCAGAAATGGAAAAAGTCGTGGGAAAGATGTGTTGAATCAGATGTATTAGTCTCGTACGCCCCAATAAGGATACTGCTAATTGCAGCCAAATCGATCGGTAGAGTTATCGTTTACCGAGGGTTGCCCTAACCAAAACCATTTCGGATTGTTAGGAGGGTACTACCCCGAGTTGTAAATTTTTTTTCGTAAGTACATTTTTGAAAAAAAAATTCTCAAAAATTTTATTATGGAAATCTAAAATCGGAAGTTTAAAAACGTAAAACTCATTTCAGAAATTACCGTTCCGTAAATAACTATTGACAAATATTTTTTGGGAAGTCTTTTTTCGTAAATATTTTTACGGAAGTAAACCGCGACGCGACCGCAACGCAGCACGAGCGCGCACATCGGTTGGGAAGTAATTTTCTCATGTTTATACTATTTTTTTGTATAATTTTTTTATTAAACTAATTATAATAAAATGCGGGGAACCCGATTATAGCAAAAACAAATCGGAAAAGAGCTTCTAAAGGTGCGCTCATACTCACGACTTATTTACGCTAAAATATTTACGAAAAAAGATTTCCCATAAATGACTTCCCATTGCGCATTTCCCAAGCAATTTTTACCATAAAAGTTTTCCCAAATATAGTTTTCCACAAATTTTTTTCCCAAATTTTTTTTATGAAAAAGTGATTTCCGAAACCGAATTTCCGAAATAAAATTTACAACTCGGGGTAGTACCGTTAGGAGGCCAAATATGTCGTGGAAAACGAATGCGGATTCATTCAATTGTGTGTAGCGCTTACACATTCCGTAGGGATTATAAAGCATAAATGAGTCATCGAGGCTCGAGAATCACACAGACGAACGGAGTGCCAAATTGACGTAGAGACAAGTCGTTGCTATGGTAAAGCGAAGATCGATGGATCGATTCCGCAAGTTGGAATTCTTTTTTTTTAAATCTTTGCATTTTAATTGCTTTCTCGACCGTGATCAGTTGTTCGATAGATGGACTCTACACATAGGCAATAGTGTGAAAAACAATGCGTAGAGAGCAGTGATAAACACAGAGTGAATCAAACACCACAGTACACGCGGGAGCGCCATTATCACTGTAGATGCTCGCTATGTTCTCGGAATAGCGTGCAATATTTTTGTTCAAGAGTGACGTTATCGTTGCATTTCTGTGTCAATTGTCTATTTGTGTTCTATTCTCCGTATATAATGGTTTTCCGCCGCCATTCGTCTTTTTAATCACAATAATGATACCTGATCTAGAATTTTCTAATTATTTCAAACTCTCCAGAGTAAACGATTCTGTTGCTCAGTAAGTAATTTAGTCACGCAAGAATTATTTTGTAAATTGAGATCTGAACCTCCCTATCTTTGCGGAACAATTCCAGGTAGAATATATGGAGGACTGCTGGTCTCTCAGGTTATTTTCTTAGTTGTATTCGCTTTTATAATAGAATTCAGGCAGCGAACGCATTCACTGTACTCCATCCCGACCTCGTTCTTCACACCACAAATTACAAATTCATTGCGGCTGGTAAAAGTTTGACATCGATGGCATCGCCCCCTTTCACTTATTTTCCCACATCACTCTACGGGGTTACACATCACTCTACGGGTTTACACCCGTAGAGTGATGTGGGAGAGTGTGTGAAATACGTTAGAAAGAGAATGATCCCCTTCCCTAGTTTCTATCGAGCAGGCACTTCTGGAATGAACTTTCACCGATAAAAGTCAATATTTAGGAAATTCATCAATCCCTATTGACTTTAAAATCAGTTCATTCGAAGACGGAACAATAACTTCGATCATTGCGTATCAAAATGGAAAACTAGTGGGGATCGGTCACGTTCGGGTTAGTTGAACGACTCTCGATAATATCTCTCTCTTTCCCGAATAGTATTCAATTGATGAGGAATTGCTTGACTCTTCGCGCTTCCTCTCTCCAGATTATGGATCAAGTCAATTATTTCCTAGTGTGGAAGAACTAGCGAATGCAGGACAAGTCGTGCATCAAACCATGGAGGCAAGTGAATACTCTCTGGTGCTCCATTTATAAATAGCGTATTTGATCAGGCCCTGGCCCGATTTCCGCTTGAAGTGAAACCCATTCTCGATACTAGGATCGATAGAACGGCAATGTGGCTGAGAATCAAACCGGAATATCACGGTATTGTGGGAGTTTCATCGGAAAGAGAATGCGTTCATTCTCTTTTTTTTCCCACAGATATCAATTTGAACGACACATTCCATGCAGAGAGTTTGAAAATGCATTGGAGGTTGAAGTCTTTTTATGCCAAATTATGCTGGTCAACCAATCAAATCTTCCCTCTGTCAGCTTCACTCCGACCATCCGATGGACTAGCCGTTCTTATGTTCCTCTCCGACTGCACCATGTTCCTCGCTGCGACGGTAGTGTACGAGGCGGCCGGAATCAAGGTGATCTCCCACTCGTGATCTTTGATCTCTGAGTCTAAGTTCAGATCGATGTTCTAGCCTCGCTTCATCATACGGTCTGGGTGCACGAGGCCAACCTCAATGCAAGTTGCAATCTTTGCCCAAGATATGGTTAACCCGCTTAGAACATTGGCTCAGAATAGACAGACTTGTTCAACGCCGGGTTCCTCCTGCACCAAAAATGGCATTACTCGTTCTATAACAATCAATCTGCCGAGTGTTTAATCTTTGATCTTTACAGCCACGAGGATGGTACCTATCCATTACCGATTGCGAGGCGCTCTCTCATGGTCGTGCATTGCAGAAGTACATACTATTCTGGTTTCATTATTAATTATTAATAATAATTAAATCGCACACCTTCATCTATCTACATCATCTATCGTCTAATCAGGTCGCGTATCTTCGACGAGTCTCGCAAGTGTGTGCTCACAGTCGTGCAGGAGGGATTCCTTCAAAGGGCAAAGCGAAATGACACCAAGCTGTGATAAATATTGTATATCCGCGTATGTGCGCTAGGGTTGCAAGTTCGATATCAATAGTATTGCACCCTCTTCCCTTCTCCGCCTCTCCCCTCAATAGTATTGCGAGAGAGGAGAACTATTGCAATAGTATTGCACTTTTGCAATACTATTGCACTCAAAACGCGGAGGGGAAAAGGGTGCAATACTATTGATACCGGTATTGAATTTGCAACCCTAATGTGCGCGTTATCAGCTCTGTATTGTTCATTCATTCATTCATTATTTATTCCACCAAGGTAATGTACATGGAATTACGATAGAGTTGACTATAGACGGATGTCCGTCGACGATGTCGAATCGTTTCTTGCGGGTAGGGGATGGGGGTTGATGGAAGGGTAGAGATCAAAGATCAAGCCATGATTTAATTATAGATACAGGGAAAAAAGAGGAGGGTTGGGACGAAATAAATAGACGGAATGAGTCACTTCTAGACAATACAGTGGTGGAGGGCAAAGAGTTCCAGAGACTGATAGTTCGAGATGCAACGGTGGTATGGTAATTGGGAGGTAAAAATGGCAGTGAGATTCGAAGGGTATGTGGATTACGCAGTGGGCGAGAGAGAGGAGATAGGCAAAGAAGGGATGAGGTATCGAGGAGTGTTGCTTCCGTGACTAGAATTGAGCAAGAAAAATGGTAGAAACGCAGTACAAATCGCAATACAAAAAGGTGTGGAAATTGTTAGGTATTTCGCGTTTATGCTCCTCTTTCTTCTAAAAACGATTTATTGGCGCATCGCATAAGGTCAGAATCACATACTGCATCACAGAAAATGTGACAAAACGCCATTGTTCTTTGGTGGGGTCGAACCAGCGTCGAATGCATGAAGTTAGCTTACATTCCGAACGACGATAGGAAGAAGAGGGCAGATACGGAAACGAAAATCTATACAAAGACTATGGCGCACGGAATGAATTGAGTACGGTAATCAGAATCAATACCCCGAGTGGTTCGATTCGGCACCACCTCCTCAGCCTTTTTCATCACAATGATCAATCGATATCGATCCTCGTGCACAGATAAATAGTAACCTGCACGTGCAGTTCAATACATCAAAGCAACCCAACCTCCCCGCCTTCACCGCACAGATCGATTCAGAAAGCCACACGGATCGATCAATCAATACAGTATCCCCATTTCACACATACGGATCGATCGATACAATACTCCAAGTTCCACACACATACATCGGTATCTACAGTAGTACCCACACAGATAGGTCGATACTCCAATATTAAAACCCACGAATCGATCGATACAGTACCCCCCCCCTCATTAGTATCCCCATTTTCACACGGTTCGATCGATACAATACCCCTATTTTCACACTTTCGGATCGATCGATACACTATCTATCCCCATTTTCACACGGATCGATCGATACAGTATCCCCATTCTCACACGGATCGATCGATACACTACCCCCATTTTCACATATACGGATCAATCGATGCACTATCCCCATTTTCACACGGATCGATCGATACAGTATACCCATTCTCACACGGACTTTGTGAACTAAAAGGTACGAAGAGTAACGTCTTGAAAACGATGAAGAAAACAGAGAATTCGGGAAAATAAATACATCTGCCTGAAAATTGAATGAACAAAATCATCTGCCGCCACTTCGCACGTATAAAATGTGCGCTTCTACGATTGCCATCATTATATTGTTCACTTCGATATGGCTGCCATTTTTCTTTCTGTCGAAAACGAGCAGAAAATATTACTTCTTCTCAACATCATATTTTGTTGCTCGACTACTTTTCACATTGTCGCCTTATTTCTCATAATGAAGAAATCTCCGCCTCAACAATTAATCGTCCGTAGATATCTCGTTTGTATTCAGGTTTTCACAAATCTTTAAAATATCGAAAAGAGCATTCAAATGGCAGATGACACTGCTGACTACTGATATTGTCTTGGATGTTGGTGTTCGTATGATACCCCTTTTTCCGGCTCTCATTTGTTACGGAAACGGACTGCTCATGCACATGGGGTTTTCTATCCAGATCTCATTGGTATTTTTTTAATATTATGCCGCTATTAGTTCCGCGTTTGTTTCTTTTACGTTCCTTCACTACTAGGATACTCGTATAATTCGATCTATTGAGGCGTTAATCGTCAACTGCTTTATCTACATTGCCCTTGCGACAATATTGTGTATTTTGTTTCGGCATCAAACGATCATGCTAGCCGGGAGCAAATTTAAATTCGAAGAAGTGCGTTAACAACTAACAGTTTGTTTCTTCCAAATTTTATTATTTAAATATGAGTAACGTGGAAAATTTGTATGATAAATTTGCCAATTTATCAATTCTAATTCATTAGATAATTGATTTTTCGATAGTTGCCGACAATAGGGGTGTCTATTAGGGCTGTCTAAACGGAAAACGGAAAAATTCCTCTCTCACTCCCCTTCACAATCATTCCGTAGTGCGGTCGTATCGCCTCACTCTCTGCTCGGATTTCCGAATGACTACGGAATTCCGTAATTCTCATTCTTCCGCAATCGATCTGAGGAGACCGGTGCGCCGCAGAGAAGGGGAGAAATGGTTGAGTTTCAACCATTCTTCGTTTCAACCATTCCGTTTTATTATGGAATTCTGTAGTTCTCCAGACCGATTACGGAAAGAATGTAATCGGAGAATGATAGGGAAAATCGATTCGGAATTACGGTGTCTATGCATCCCTAGTGTCTAATCGGAGCACGGATTTCGCTCCCGCAAATCTTTCCAATCAATTTGCAATTCTGTATAGATCTCTGTGTCTGTGTATCCGAGTGTCCAGACTTCAGAGTACTTTCAAAATGCATTGAAATTACAGTTGAGTTTCACTCTATCCCCAAAGTTCCATTGATTCTCAAATAAAGAGGGATCGTCTTCGAAATTCCGGATTGAGAGCTTTGGTTGACAACCATATGAGACTTCCGAAACCTTTAATTTTACAATCAGTATCTCGCCTATAATTAACGGTTTGGCAAGAGCGTTAGGGAGAATATATTATATACCTCGAAGCTTATCATTAGGGTGCGATTTCCGCCAATTTTTTACTAATTTTTCAGTGTTTAATGATAAACCTCGATTTCTGGGAAGGCTTTGTGTTCATTAAAGCAAACACGAATATCGGGGAAGCACGTCCTCTGTGCGATCAGGGGGAGGGGGACGGTGGGAAGAGCTACGGGAAAGGAAGAGGATGAGAGTAATAGACGAGAGAGTTCGTCCCTTCCCTTCTCCTCTACCTAGTACCTATGAAGTCAGGTTATGCCCGAAAATCTCGAGTTTATTCCTTCATTAAGCATAAGTTAAGCAATTTAATTTTTGATAACGCGCTACTGTATTTTTGTTTTTTTAGCGGAGCGATAAATAACTTCCCATGAAAAGGTAATGTCGGTCACTCTCCTCCATCTTATGTTTTACTTCTCCTTTAAGCCGAGTATTTCAGAGAACGAGACACATTGTTTTTGGAATGCTTATAGTTATTCTTTCGTTACCTGTTCCAATTTGGTCAATTTTCACTCATGATAAAGCGACCAACGAACGAATCCTCATGAGTGTGATTAGTTTGGTTTCTCAAATATGTCGCGTAAATTTTTATTTTAGGATCCTCACTCTATCGCTTGGGTTAAAGATAGAGGCTTTTATTATGTTGAAGAGTGGGGCCCAAAGGTACCCATCATAGGCGGCTTGATCATTTCGGCAAGTTGGCAAATAACACGAAATAGTAACATAATGTACAGGGGATACTCATTCTCACATCATTAACTTTAATAATATTTGCACATATGTTTTACACACTACGAATTGATGTAAGATTTAATTTTTACTTGCATAGGCTTACTTTGTTTCAGTCCAAAAAGAGAAGCTCGAAAGCAACCTCTATAATTGTTCGATCACTTCAAAATTTATTTGTCCAGGTATACTCGGATTTTCGCTAAGTATCGAGCAAAAATAGACACGAAATGGAAAGTGTGATATTCATAAACCAGCCGGAGACGCGCACCTACAGCGCGCTTTCCGGCTGGATAACGCCGGGTTAGGCTCATTGTTGGGTTGTGTGAACTTGTCCCCGTCATTTCGAACATTTTAGAAGCCTCTGGACCTGTACCCGTCATTTCGAACATTCTAGAAGCCTCTGGAACTGTCCCCCATAATTTCGAACATTCTAGAAGCCTCTGGAACTGTCCCCGTCATTTTTGAACATTCTAGAAGCCGCTGGACCGGTCTCCGTCATTTTGGAACATTCTAGAAGCCTCTGGAATTGTCCCCGTTATTTTGAATATTCTAGAAGCCGCTGGAACTGTCCCCATAATTTCGAACATTCTAGAAGCCTCTGGAACTGTCCTCGTCATTTTGGAACATTCTAGAAGCCTCTGGGTAGGGGCCACAAGCCCCGCCCACTTTGGTGTGACATGCCCCTCCAATGAAAACGAGACGGGGAAGCACAAAGTTCATTCTTAACCAACTCAAGCGTTCTAGGGCGCGTTGGATAGCTACAACCATCCCCTTTCAATAAATTCTTACAGGCTTTGAAAAAGTTTTCTCTATGCGAGTCAAAAATCGATAAAAAGACGGAAAAGTTTCAATTTGAGCGTTTCTGGAATATGTACCTCAAACCTGTAGAAATTTATTGACTAATTGGAATATTTTAGGATTTTTAGTGAAAAAATCAGATTTTTAGCATGCTTCCCCGACTTGTGCCTTTTGGGCGGGGAGAGGCGAGCGAGAGGGCAGGGAGAGGGAGAGAGACACACGCAAATGAGACTCCGCCCCTTTCCCTCTCGTCTCGCCTTTCCCTCCTCTTCCCCAGTGCGATGCGCGCGTACTTCTTGGGCTCTAGCGCACCTCAGAGACACGATATCGACAAACGGCAAAAAGCATGATGTTATTGGGTCCATGAGGGATTGTTTGAACACTAATTTGATCCCATTGCATAAAATCGGCTATCCACATTGTGGCCCCTACCTCTGGGACTGGTTTCGTTACTGCAGGGTTACGGTAGGTAAACGGTAGTGAGGGTTACTGTACTTGAGATGGGGATGGGGCGCCCGGCTTGTTTATAGTTGTTTCCTCTGCGTCTCTGCCCCAGAGAGAGTTTCTCTGGCAGTCTCTCCCTCCCCCTGGCATGCCTACGTGACTTTCGCAATAGCGAACAAACACACAGACTCTCTCCTTTATTATGGAGTATGATAAACAATTTAGCTTTTTATTCCATTCAATTTCTTGGTGATTCCTACTCTGTTCGGTGCAATTGGAGCCACGTTTGGAAACATTTTTAGTTTCGGTGAGTTAAACAAGAAAAGTACGGTCAATATGACACTGTGATCCGTTTGTGGTAACTTGCTAAATGGTAAGATCGCATAAAATCACGATTTCGAAATGGAGAATGGTTCAACCATGCAGACATTTTGAGTGCGATTATTTCGTGTTTCTTAAATATTGAGAAAATATTGAGATTTTGCAAGCGGTCGCTTTCGTTAAAGGTAGAAGTTAGTACAAATGGTTCACAATGAATCATATCACGCTTGTCACGAGAGAATCGAGCTAGAATTGCAATTCTTGGGAATTGGGCGAATATCGTAAAAATGAGTTAACCTCAGTTTTGGTCACCACTAGGCATGTCCTACCATCCCCCAAAGTCCCATTTCACAGAGATCATTTTGGAGCTCCCTACACCGGGTCGGTACCTTGGAGCCCCAACTTTAACCTGTAATATCTTGGTTATAGTGCATTTTAGAGAAAAATTTGCCTAGGATTGACCCCAGCTACTTTTGCGAGCTCTATCGATCAGCACAAACTAGAAATCATAAAATTGCTTCTGAACGGTGCTACACTCGACGATGAATTTCTCAAAAGTGTAGGATTAGTTCCGGCTAATTTTTTAACATGACATGCACCGTTTCACGCTTTTTCGAATGAGTATAATCGAATGAGTATAAATATAGCGCAAAATATAAATTAATCCTGAGGTACCTTCGACAGCCTCGGAAAATTTCTGATCATTTGAAGTTATTTTTTCAACAAGAAATAGAAGAATCATTGTTCATTCTTCACTAACCGAGACGAAGTGAGCGGTGTCGAACGGAATTTGTTGTTGAAAAATAACTTCAAATGATTAAAAAAATTACAAGGGGGTGGAAGGTACCTCAGGATTAATTTATATTTTGCGCAAGATACTCATTCAAAAGAGCGTGAAACGGTGCATGTCATATTCAAAAATTAGCCGGAACTAATCACTAATCCTACACTTTTGAGAAATTCATCGTCGAGTGTAACACCGTTCAGTAGCAATTTTATGACTTCTAGTTTGTGCTGATCGATAGAGCTCGCAAAAGTAGCTGGGGTCAATCTTAGGCAAATTTTTCTCTAAAATACACTATAACCGAGATATTACCGGTTAAAGTTGGGGCTCCAAGGTACCGATCCGGTGTAGGGAGCTCCAAAATAATCTCTGTGAAATGGGACTTTGGGGGATGGTAGGACATGCCAAGAGGTGACCAAAAATGAGGTTAACTCATTTTTACGATATTCGCCCAATTCCCATCATTAGCTCGATTCTCTCGTGACAGGCGTGATATAATGACTTTACGTAATGTAAAAAAAATGCTTTGATTTCTTGGTTTCACAGAAGTTCATCTCGTATTCTATCTCTTCGTTTCCCTCCATTCAATTGCTCATAGCTTGATTCTGTTTTCAATTAGCTCTTCATATAGAGCACTATTCAAATCCATATTCCGGAGATATGTGTTGTGCAGGGTAATACAAATTGTCCTGATATATGAGGCCGTCCGCCTAAGGTTCAACAAGCCTCCACAGGGGTCGGGAACAGGTAAAAAATCGAAAGGTCTGAAAAGTTGCCCCTAGGGGTTATTTTTGACCCTCTACACGATGGTACACTCGATTTCGCAATATGTCCCCTCCCCGCTCCAGGAGGGGGCACCCCCCATTTTGCCCAAAAACGCGTTTTTCGACCAAATCTCGCCAGGAAGTGCATGAAATGGCACGAAATCTCGCGCTCCATGACAGAATTTTGTGCTCTATCTCGTGGTTATCTTGAATTGTCATGATTCTTTTTCGTTTTCGAGAAAAAGCCGATTTTTGATCCAGGGCGCATGCCCGGAAAAGCCTTCTGGAGTAGATAGAGGAAGTTCTCCTGATCATTTTGGTGTATTGGACTTATATATTCCGCGTACATTTTGATGTTTCATGGGGGGTGGAGCGAAACGGGGACACAACAAATTTTCGCGAATACCCCCGTGTTGGTGCTCATTTTGTAGAGCTCGTTCAATTAGGCATTTTTTGTGTTAGACTTTTTCATGAAAACGTTTCCTCAAGAAGTTACAATCGAACAAAGTTTCCTTTTTCTCGAGACGGCCAATCAGCAACTTTTCAAAAGCTGTAACTTCTTGAGGAAACGTTTTCATGAAAAAGTCCAACACAAAAAATGCCTAATTTAACGAGCTCTACAAAATGAGCACCAACACGGGGGTATTCGCGAAAATTTGTTGTGTCCCCGTTTCGCTCCACCCCCCCCCATGAAACATCAAAATGTACGCGGAATATATAAGTCCAATACACCAAAATGATCAGGAGAACTTCCTCTATCTACTCCAGAAGGCTTTTCCGGGCATGCGCCCTGGATCAAAAATCGGCTTTTTCTCGAAAACGAAAAAGAATCATGACAATTCAAGATAACCACGAGATAGAGCACAAAATTCTGTCATGGAGCGCGAGATTTCGTGCCATTTCATGCACTTCCTGGCGAGATTTGGTCGAAAAACGCGTTTTTGGGCAAAATGGGGGGTGCCCCCTCCTGGAGCGGGGAGGGGACATATTGCGAAATCGAGTGTACCATCGTGTAGAGGGTCAAAAATAACCCCTAGGGGCAACTTTTCAGACCTTTCGATTTTTTACCTGTTCCCGACCCCTGCGGAGGCTTGTTGAACCTTAGGCGGACGGCCTCATATACTCTTGTAGGAAACATCCATACGCAATGTATCCGCTTCAGTGGCATAAATAGTTTACATTTTTTACAATTTCAACATCAAAGATATAAAAAAAACGAAGAGAAGATAAATCTATTGCGCGGGTTAATGTGAAGCCAAAAGACTTTGTGAACTAAAAGGTACGAAGAGTAACGTCTTGAAAACGATGAAGAAAACAGAGAATTCGGAAAAATAAATACATCTGTCTAAAAATTGAATGAACAAAATCACCTGCCGCCACTTCGCACGTATAAAATGTGCGCTTCTACGATTGCCATCATTATATTGTTCACTTCGATATGGCTGCCATTTTTCTTTCTGTCGAAAACGAGCAGAAAATATTACTTCTTCTCAACATCATATTTTGTTGCTCGACTACTTTTCACATTGTCGCCTTATTTCTCATAATGAAGAAATCTCCGCCTCAACAATTAATCGTCCGTAGATATCTCGTTTGTATTCAGGTTTTCACAAATCTTTAAAATATCGAAAAGAGCATTCAAATGGCAGATGACACTGCTGACTACTGATATTGTCTTGGATGTTGGTGTTCGTATGATACCCCTTTTTCCGGCTCTCATTTGTTACGGAAACGGACTGCTCATGCACATGGGGTTTTCTATCCAGATCTCATTGGTATTTTTTTAATATTATGCCGCTATTAGTTCCGCGTTTGTTTCTTTTACGTTCCTTCACTACTAGGATACTCGTATAATTCGATCTATTGAGGCGTTAATCGTCAACTGCTTTATCTACATTGCCCTTGCGACAATATTGTGTATTTTGTTTCGGCATCAAACGATCATGCTAGCCGGGAGCAAATTTAAATTCGAAGAAGTGCGTTAACAACTAACAGTTTGTTTCTTCCAAATTTTATTATTTAAATATGAGTAACGTGGAAAATTTGTATGATAAATTTGCCAATTTATCAATTCTAATTCATTAGATAATTGATTTTTCGATAGTTGCCGACAATAGGGGTGTCTATTAGGGCTGTCTAAACGGAAAACGGAAAAATTCCTCTCTCACTCCCCTTCACAATCATTCCGTAGTGCGGTCGTATCGCCTCACTCTCTGCTCGGATTTCCGAATGACTACGGAATTCCGTAATTCTCATTCTTCCGCAATCGATCTGAGGAGACCGGTGCGCCGCAGAGAAGGGGAGAAATGGTTGAGTTTCAACCATTCTTCGTTTCAACCATTCCGTTTTATTATGGAATTCTGTAGTTCTCCAGACCGATTACGGAAAGAATGTAATCGGAGAATGATAGGGAAAATCGATTCGGAATTACGGTGTCTATGCATCCCTAGTGTCTAATCGGAGCACGGATTTCGCTCCCGCAAATCTTTCCAATCAATTTGCAATTCTGTATAGATCTCTGTGTCTGTGTATCCGAGTGTCCAGACTTCAGAGTACTTTCAAAATGCATTGAAATTACAGTTGAGTTTCACTCTATCCCCAAAGTTCCATTGATTCTCAAATAAAGAGGGATCGTCTTCGAAATTCCGGATTGAGAGCTTTGGTTGACAACCATATGAGACTTCCGAAACCTTTAATTTTACAATCAGTATCTCGCCTATAATTAACGGTTTGGCAAGAGCGTTAGGGAGAATATATTATATACCTCGAAGCTTATCATTAGGGTGCGATTTCCGCCAATTTTTTACTAATTTTTCAGTGTTTAATGATAAACCTCGATTTCTGGGAAGGCTTTGTGTTCATTAAAGCAAACACGAATATCGGGGAAGCACGTCCTCTGTGCGATCAGGGGGAGGGGGACGGTGGGAAGAGCTACGGGAAAGGAAGAGGATGAGAGTAATAGACGAGAGAGTTCGTCCCTTCCCTTCTCCTCTACCTAGTACCTATGAAGTCAGGTTATGCCCGAAAATCTCGAGTTTATTCCTTCATTAAGCATAAGTTAAGCAATTTAATTTTTGATAACGCGCTACTGTATTTTTGTTTTTTTAGCGGAGCGATAAATAACTTCCCATGAAAAGGTAATGTCGGTCACTCTCCTCCATCTTATGTTTTACTTCTCCTTTAAGCCGAGTATTTCAGAGAACGAGACACATTGTTTTTGGAATGCTTATAGTTATTCTTTCGTTACCTGTTCCAATTTGGTCAATTTTCACTCATGATAAAGCGACCAACGAACGAATCCTCATGAGTGTGATTAGTTTGGTTTCTCAAATATGTCGCGTAAATTTTTATTTTAGGATCCTCACTCTATCGCTTGGGTTAAAGATAGAGGCTTTTATTATGTTGAAGAGTGGGGCCCAAAGGTACCCATCATAGGCGGCTTGATCATTTCGGCAAGTTGGCAAATAACACGAAATAGTAACATAATGTACAGGGGATACTCATTCTCACATCATTAACTTTAATAATATTTGCACATATGTTTTACACACTACGAATTGATGTAAGATTTAATTTTTACTTGCATAGGCTTACTTTGTTTCAGTCCAAAAAGAGAAGCTCGAAAGCAACCTCTATAATTGTTCGATCACTTCAAAATTTATTTGTCCAGGTATACTCGGATTTTCGCTAAGTATCGAGCAAAAATAGACACGAAATGGAAAGTGTGATATTCATAAACCAGCCGGAGACGCGCACCTACAGCGCGCTTTCCGGCTGGATAACGCCGGGTTAGGCTCATTGTTGGGTTGTGTGAACTTGTCCCCGTCATTTCGAACATTTTAGAAGCCTCTGGACCTGTACCCGTCATTTCGAACATTCTAGAAGCCTCTGGAACTGTCCCCCATAATTTCGAACATTCTAGAAGCCTCTGGAACTGTCCCCGTCATTTTTGAACATTCTAGAAGCCGCTGGACAGGTCTCCGTCATTTTGGAACATTCTAGAAGCCTCTGGAATTGTCCCCGTTATTTTGAATATTCTAGAAGCCGCTGGAACTGTCCCCATAATTTCGAACATTCTAGAAGCCTCTGGAACTGTCCTCGTCATTTTGGAACATTCTAGAAGCCTCTGGGTAGGGGCCACAAGCCCCGCCCACTTTGGTGTGACATGCCCCTCCAATGAAAACGAGACGGGGAAGCACAAAGTTCATTCTTAACCAACTCAAGCGTTCTAGGGCGCGTTGGATAGCTACAACCATCCCCTTTCAATAAATTCTTACAGGCTTTGAAAAAGTTTTCTCTATGCGAGTCAAAAATCGATAAAAAGACGGAAAAGTTTCAATTTGAGCGTTTCTGGAATATGTACCTCAAACCTGTAGAAATTTATTGACTAATTGGAATATTTTAGGATTTTTAGTGAAAAAATCAGATTTTTAGCATGCTTCCCCGACTTGTGCCTTTTGGGCGGGGAGAGGCGAGCGAGAGGGCAGGGAGAGGGAGAGAGACACACGCAAATGAGACTCCGCCCCTTTCCCTCTCGTCTCGCCTTTCCCTCCTCTTCCCCAGTGCGATGCGCGCGTACTTCTTGGGCTCTAGCGCACCTCAGAGACACGATATCGACAAACGGCAAAAAGCATGATGTTATTGGGTCCATGAGGGATTGTTTGAACACTAATTTGATCCCATTGCATAAAATCGGCTATCCACATTGTGGCCCCTACCTCTGGGACTGGTTTCGTTACTGCAGGGTTACGGTAGGTAAACGGTAGTGAGGGTTACTGTACTTGAGATGGGGATGGGGCGCCCGGCTTGTTTATAGTTGTTTCCTCTGCGTCTCTGCCCCAGAGAGAGTTTCTCTGGCAGTCTCTCCCTCCCCCTGGCATGCCTACGTGACTTTCGCAATAGCGAACAAACACACAGACTCTCTCCTTTATTATGGAGTATGATAAACAATTTAGCTTTTTATTCCATTCAATTTCTTGGTGATTCCTACTCTGTTCGGTGCAATTGGAGCCACGTTTGGAAACATTTTTAGTTTCGGTGAGTTAAACAAGAAAAGTACGGTCAATATGACACTGTGATCCGTTTGTGGTAACTTGCTAAATGGTAAGATCGCATAAAATCACGATTTCGAAATGGAGAATGGTTCAACCATGCAGACATTTTGAGTGCGATTATTTCGTGTTTCTTAAATATTGAGAAAATATTGAGATTTTGCAAGCGGTCGCTTTCGTTAAAGGTAGAAGTTAGTACAAATGGTTCACAATGAATCATATCACGCTTGTCACGAGAGAATCGAGCTAGAATTGCAATTCTTGGGAATTGGGCGAATATCGTAAAAATGAGTTAACCTCAGTTTTGGTCACCACTAGGCATGTCCTACCATCCCCCCAAAGTCCCATTTCACAGAGATCATTTTGGAGCTCCCTACACCGGGTCGGTACCTTGGAGCCCCAACTTTAACCTGTAATATCTTGGTTATAGTGCATTTTAGAGAAAAATTTGCCTAGGATTGACCCCAGCTACTTTTGCGAGCTCTATCGATCAGCACAAACTAGAAATCATAAAATTGCTTCTGAACGGTGCTACACTCGACGATGAATTTCTCAAAAGTGTAGGATTAGTTCCGGCTAATTTTTTAACATGACATGCACCGTTTCACGCTTTTTCGAATGAGTATAATCGAATGAGTATAAATATAGCGCAAAATATAAATTAATCCTGAGGTACCTTCGACAGCCTCGGAAAATTTCTGATCATTTGAAGTTATTTTTTCAACAAGAAATAGAAGAATCATTGTTCATTCTTCACTAACCGAGACGAAGTGAGCGGTGTCGAACGGAATTTGTTGTTGAAAAATAACTTCAAATGATTAAAAAAATTACAAGGGGGTGGAAGGTACCTCAGGATTAATTTATATTTTGCGCAAGATACTCATTCAAAAGAGCGTGAAACGGTGCATGTCATATTCAAAAATTAGCCGGAACTAATCACTAATCCTACACTTTTGAGAAATTCATCGTCGAGTGTAACACCGTTCAGTAGCAATTTTATGACTTCTAGTTTGTGCTGATCGATAGAGCTCGCAAAAGTAGCTGGGGTCAATCTTAGGCAAATTTTTCTCTAAAATACACTATAACCGAGATATTACCGGTTAAAGTTGGGGCTCCAAGGTACCGATCCGGTGTAGGGAGCTCCAAAATAATCTCTGTGAAATGGGACTTTGGGGGATGGTAGGACATGCCAAGAGGTGACCAAAAATGAGGTTAACTCATTTTTACGATATTCGCCCAATTCCCATCATTAGCTCGATTCTCTCGTGACAGGCGTGATATAATGACTTTACGTAATGTAAAAAAAATGCTTTGATTTCTTGGTTTCACAGAAGTTCATCTCGTATTCTATCTCTTCGTTTCCCTCCATTCAATTGCTCATAGCTTGATTCTGTTTTCAATTAGCTCTTCATATAGAGCACTATTCAAATCCATATTCCGGAGATATGTGTTGTGCAGGGTAATACAAATTGTCCTGATATATGAGGCCGTCCGCCTAAGGTTCAACAAGCCTCCACAGGGGTCGGGAACAGGTAAAAAATCGAAAGGTCTGAAAAGTTGCCCCTAGGGGTTATTTTTGACCCTCTACACGATGGTACACTCGATTTCGCAATATGTCCCCTCCCCGCTCCAGGAGGGGGCACCCCCCATTTTGCCCAAAAACGCGTTTTTCGACCAAATCTCGCCAGGAAGTGCATGAAATGGCACGAAATCTCGCGCTCCATGACAGAATTTTGTGCTCTATCTCGTGGTTATCTTGAATTGTCATGATTCTTTTTCGTTTTCGAGAAAAAGCCGATTTTTGATCCAGGGCGCATGCCCGGAAAAGCCTTCTGGAGTAGATAGAGGAAGTTCTCCTGATCATTTTGGTGTATTGGACTTATATATTCCGCGTACATTTTGATGTTTCATGGGGGGTGGAGCGAAACGGGGACACAACAAATTTTCGCGAATACCCCCGTGTTGGTGCTCATTTTGTAGAGCTCGTTCAATTAGGCATTTTTTGTGTTAGACTTTTTCATGAAAACGTTTCCTCAAGAAGTTACAATCGAACAAAGTTTCCTTTTTCTCGAGACGGCCAATCAGCAACTTTTCAAAAGCTGTAACTTCTTGAGGAAACGTTTTCATGAAAAAGTCCAACACAAAAAATGCCTAATTTAACGAGCTCTACAAAATGAGCACCAACACGGGGGTATTCGCGAAAATTTGTTGTGTCCCCGTTTCGCTCCACCCCCCCCCCCCATGAAACATCAAAATGTACGCGGAATATATAAGTCCAATACACCAAAATGATCAGGAGAACCTCCTCTATCTACTCCAGAAGGCTTTTCCGGGCATGCGCCCTGGATCAAAAATCGGCTTTTTCTCGAAAACGAAAAAGAATCATGACAATTCAAGATAACCACGAGATAGAGCACAAAATTCTGTCATGGAACCATTCTGTCATGCCATTTCATGCACTTCCTGGCGAGATGTGGTCGAAAAACGAGTTTTTGGGCAAAATGGGGGGTGCCCCCTCCTGGAGCGGGGAGGGGACATATTGCGAAATAGAGTGTACCATCGTGTAGAGGGTCAAAAATAACCCCTAGGGGCAACTTTTCAGACCTTTCGATTTTTTACCTGTTCCCGACCCTTGTTGATCCTAACCCGGACGGCCTCATATTTATTATTTACTCATTCGTATATACTCTTGTAGGAAACATCCATACGCAATGTATCCGCTTCAGTGGCATAAATAGTTTACATTTTTTACAATTTCAACATCAAAGATATAAAAAAAAACGAAGAGAAGATAAATCTATTGCGCGGGTTAATGTGAAGCCAAAAGACTTTGTGAACTAAAAGGTACGAAGAGTAACGTCTTGAAAACGATGAAGAAAACAGAGAATTCGGGAAAATAAATACATCTGTCTAAAAATTGAATGAACAAAATCACCTGCCGCCACTTCGCACGTATAAAATGTGCGCTTCTACGATTGCCATCATTATATTGTACACTTCGATATGGCTGCCATTTTTATCTCTGTCGAAAACGAGCACAAAATATTACTTCTTCTCGACATCATATTTTGTTGCTCGACTACTTTTCACATTGTCGCCTTATTTCTCATAATTAAGAAAACTCCGCCTCAATAATTAATCGTCCGTAGATATCTCGTTTGTATTCAGGTTTTCACAAATCTTTAAAATATCGAAAAGAACATTCAAATGGCAGATGACACTGCTGACTACTGATCTTGTCTTGGATGTTGGTGTTCGTATGATACCCCTTTTTCCGGCTCTGGTTTGTTACGGAAACGGACTGCTCATGCACATGGGGTTTTCTATGCAACAAGTGCAATCGATTTACTCTTTGATATTATAAAAAAAGAAGTTTCGCACGAGATAAAGTTATTTCGTCGTCTTGTTCGTCACTGTGTGCACTGTGGATTCGGTTCTCACGTAGATTGGACCTCTGAATCCGCCGAACAGGAGAATTCGGGCCCTTCGTGATCGGAATACGAGAATGAGAGCAGGAGCGTAGGTGGCGAGGCCGTTGGTCGCCACGAACTTAATCGATAACATTCTTGGTGCTGATGTTTTCTGTGTATAATATGTGCGTAGGAAAACAAGGTGATGATGGGGATGTGTGGCTTGACATGTGCTAGAATGAAGTGATGTGAAGGGAAGCTTACGGTCGGCCACAACAATGATTCATACATCTCCCTGCTGATCGTACCATTCATCGAGAAAATGATGACGAGCGACTGCAAAAAACGGAATATGAAGCGAATAAACAATTTCGCATATTCGGAAGATCTCATCCAGTTATCATAAACAGATTTTGCGCATACTTGCTGGCCGGCTTTGAGGATGTGACTCAGACAGCACACAGCCACTATGATGAACATGTTCTTCTGCTGCTTGAGAATCGCACGCTTCGAGTTGCCCTGCAATTTAGGATTCATGCATTTGATTTCAGGATAGATTTGACGAAAAAAAGTACCTCCAATCTGGTCGTCAGGTCAGAAAGCTGACGACTCGATAGATAAGTGAGAACAATGCAGATGATACAATAGGCAACCATGAAGGAATTGTTTACGATCTTCTGCAGCTGCAAATGAATCGATTTGGTGTCTTTACGTTTTTACTACATTGTTTCGTAGTTTTTGTTCGCTTTCCAAGTGCATTAATTATTGACGCGTATTTTCCCAATCGTATCATAACTTTCGTCGTTGCGATCTCTGGAAAATGGATGAGAAACGCACCACGAGGCCCTGACTCGCAATAGTGAAGGAGATGGAGCCATTGACAGTCGTTTGCACCATGTATCCGAATGAGAAGAAGGATCCAGTAAGGACAGTGGGAAGCACGAATTGGATGACGATCAGTATCCATACGACAGTCGTTGACCAAATCTTCAAATAAAAATTCTCAGGAATCTGCATTTCGTTAGATTTCCGTTTTTCTTTACTTTTTACTTTTTCTACTTTTTACTTTTTCCTACTTTACTACATACTTTTTCCGTGACTGCTACTCCTCGAAGCACAAAGTATCGGTGGAGTACGATGTAGAATTTGCCAAAAGTTGCGCCCAATTGACCGCTCTGGTTGATCACCTCAACAACTAGATATTCTCCAATGCAATTGTACTTCTGCACTCGAGTCTCGAATGTGCTTCCTCCAGCCTTCTCTGGTAGGCTGGAGGAAGCACATTCGAATTCTCCGTTTGATATCAATCTCAATGTCAATGTCTCACTCACCAGTAGCACAGTTTGCATCCACCATACACTCGTAGGCCATATCACCCGATTCATCAAAATGTGCGTGACCACTGTCGAGAGGCCACAGATGCCTGCATATTTAA
Organism: Pristionchus exspectatus; assembly: GCA_911812115.1. Classification (NCBI taxonomy): domain Eukaryota; kingdom Metazoa; phylum Nematoda; class Chromadorea; order Rhabditida; family Neodiplogasteridae; genus Pristionchus; species Pristionchus exspectatus. The sequence continues at coordinate 12,519,255 of OU461582.1, forward strand.
AAAAAATGTTTCAACTACGGTACTCCTGCACATTTCTGGAAATCTCGATTTGCCCTCATAACAGTATTTATAATGTTCCTCTAAAAACATTTCATGTTCACCCAATCAAGAGAAGTGCGGGATTGAATCACCTGTAGCGATGAAGAAGGAGAAGAAGGGAGTACGAAGGGAGGCATCATTCGTGCGGGCGAGACCAACGAGAAAGTAAGAGAACGAAGGTGCAAGGATGAAATCGGGCACGTAGAGCGGCACCCAAGACATGGAGTGATGTGGTTGACTGAGCTCCTTGAGAAAACTATACATGAGTATTCAGAATTCAGACAACATGTTTTCCTGGTGAATCCTCCCGGTCATATGAGTATGATGTCTCCATGATTCTGCCTGATCTATCATATTGTCTAGTGCGCATGTTAGAACATCAATGAGTCATGTGAAATCTGAGGACAAAATGGATGAAAGCAAGCAGCGTTTCCGCATTGAGAAGTCGAAAGGATAAATCATAACAGTATTATATTATTGAAAGACGATAGTATTTGAAAAAAAAACATATTGAAGAGCACGATCCGGTACGAGCCTTGATCGATGTGTGGAATCGGTGTTACCGCAAACTCTCATAGAAAAAAGGCAGGCGTGAAAACGGTGATTGCGGAAATACCGTACAGAAACGATCAATGCTACTCTTCCCTCGGAAACAGTATTGACGGATGAATAGATGCGTGCGTTTTCCAAGTTGTCGTCTCAAGAGATGATGTGTTTTGACCATATCGGAACAGTGAGAGAAAACCGTCCCTGGAACAGACACTAGATTCAGTCACTGTTTCCGGTTTCAGGGACGAATGTGAACGCTAGCCTAAATTTCCACGTATCTCATTGTAACATACTAAAAGAGTATCGCAACATACTAAACATACTAAAAGAGTAACATATTAAAAGTAACATACTAAAAGAGTATTGACCTCTCAACATCATTCTCGCAAAAAAATTGATTGATTCATAAAATGCATTGGTTGCAAATTTCTAATAGAATGTCGTACCTGTAGTCCCGAATGAGAAGAATGACAATAATCGCATCCCAGGCCTGCAATGATTACTTTTTCCTAACATTCTCAATCCAAACTAGCCGAGAGTAATTAGACAAATGTTGATCAATTTGATCGATGCCATATCCCCCCTACAACTTACCGGAAAGAAGGAAATGATGGTCGCGCACAGGTCGCCAAAATGGAAGATATCATCGATCCCCATAAACGGAAAAGCTATAACGCATCCGAACGGAAGGTACACAAATACGACAGGCACACTCGTCTGAAATGCGCGAGAGAAAAAAAGTCAATCATTCTGTGTAATCAAAACAATTGGTAAACAATTGGTAGAGAAACAGTGGTCGTTGTACCCTAATCAATTCTGCAATTCCATCTAGCCGCAATTCAACAAGACTAGTGGACGTAAATCCGAAGGCATAATCTGAAAGTCGCGAAAAACCTGTGCGAATAATGCTCGAAGTATCTTGATCTGTAGCGTTTTGTAGTTGAACGAGAATGATTTGGCCTTGGATATCTGGACAATTGTCGCCCTCGCGAGGAAGATGACCACTCCAAAGTTAGCGCTTATCACGGAAATGGCGACCAAGAGAACAACGGCAGATCGCACGTTGAGACGGCCCTCTTTCTAAATCAATTCATCATTCATTGGCTCTTATCTCCCGCCACTCCAGCAATACAGACAACTCATTTTGGAAAAGTGCACGAGCACACCCCGTTTAATCTCAGAAGGACGCGATCGACGGAGTGGCTGATACAATTCGGTTTTCTCTCTCTCTTCATTCATTCCGCATACACGACTACTACTCGACAGGTGAGTGTGAACAGACTGTGATTGTCATTACCATTCCTTACCCAGTGATGCATCACTCTCCACCCAGTCACGGACACGTTGAATTCGTCGAGAAAGCGTCGTTCCACGTAGTGAGAATCATCTAGCTCGTTCTGCAGCGAGAGCAATGTCCTCAAACATCGCCGATTATCTCGCATCCGTCGCATTTTCTTTTCAATGTCGCGTCAACTAGGGCAAGAAGGTACAGAATGCTCGCTTCTTTTGCTCTCACAACACTAATTCGAGAATAGAAGGTCGGTTTCCACTTCGTGATGAATGAGAGGATGTGGAGATTCTCCCACTTTAATCTCTCTCTCCATGAAGAGCGAACACTATACCGCGTCATTGTTATTGACGAGAATATTCAGAGGCGAGGCAAGGTTCCTTTTTTAAAATAGTCCAATATTGAAGGCATAATAATCTCACCACCCGATGCACAATCCGATAGGATACATTGAAATGCGCAAACCGAAAAGTTTGCTCGAAAACCGTTCAAGACGCTCTGGGCTGAAAAATTAATTCATATATATATTTTTGAGCAAATACAAATCTGTAAGATGGTGTCTCTTTGCTTTGCAAAAAATTCAAACGGATCTTTTTTTTCTTTTCAGCAATAGAACAGTGATTTTAACGACCTCTTCAACGCACGCTGAAATTTCAACGCACCGAAATTTGCTCGTTCGATATCGTGCGCAATGGACATGGTAAGAGATCGAAGTAATGGGCATGACAAACATAAGTGACCCTAAGGGAATCAATCTTGTTTTGTATTCATTTATGATGCTGATTGTGAGGCAGTATATTATATGAGGTTGTTTGCGAGAGCAAATTTGGAGGGTTCTGACCAAAACTGCTGTGGGGATACCTCCAATGTGGATAACGTTCATATGTAAGTAAAATTGGAAAATGGAACTTTTATATGAGTGGGTGACAAGAAGATTCGAAATCAATATTTCGAACGAAATTACTCATGCCGTTTCTAAGTTTTCTGTAAGATTGAAAATGAATAGTGAGCTTATGACACATTCGTGAGGGTCGTCCTTTCATGAACAAACGATCGAGAGACGAGGCAAATGAGCACTCAAAATGGATTGATCGCAGATGAGGAAGAGCGATGAGAGTAATATGAATATTTGAAACGGCAAGATGATTTTCACTGAAAATATTTCAAATCCTCTCGTCAAGGCGGTTTTATGTGAATTGCTAGGCCCTCAACACTCTCAATATCGTACATCGCTCCCATTACCGAACAAACGGCCTTTTTTACCTTTTCGGCCTTTTTTTCCTTTTCGCGAATACGCACTTAATATTCTTGCTTTATGTTTCATATTTTTTGTCCACCCCGATAACTGGACGAATACAAAAATTGGCCGGTGAAATATTTATTTAAATGGGTGAAAAATTACAGCCGTTCCTCCTGTTTTTTGCTTAAAATGCGGCTCTGCCAAAATGATGGCAATTGATTACGGTAGAGCCGTATTTTAAGTAAAAGTAGGGGTAACGGCTCTCATTTTTCACTCATTTAAAATAATATTTCACCGGCCAATTTTTGTATTCGTCCAGTTATCGGGGTGGACAAAAAATATGAAACATAAAACAAGAATATTAAGTGCATATTCGCGAAAAGGAAAAAAAGGCCGAAAAGGTAAAAAAGGCCGTTTGTTCGGTAATGGGAGCGATGTACGATAAAGCTCCAATTTTCCAACATTTATAAAAACATGATGACGATGATATAGCTGAGAAAAAAAAATAGAGAATTTTTTTCTGTTAATTTTTGTTTAAAAATGCGCAATGACACAAGATTCTAGACACGTCTGAGCATTTTATGTCATTTATGAATCTCCTCAAAAATTTGTATTTCACGAAAAAATGAAAGGTATTTAAACCCATTAGCACGGGATATCGACATTCGGTGAATTGTTGATTTCAACATTGGAAAGCAAGTTAAAGTTCGCACCCGCCCACGACAGCGAAAGATTTATTGTAATCTGCCTGAATAAATAAAATAATCATCATACGGAAATGCCACTGATGATTAGGTGAATTAGGTGTGGTTTTTGTGTGCGAGAGATGTTGAGCGCAAAGTTCACTCGATGATATTTTGCTTGAAAGACATCCATTAGGCGGAATATCGAGATAATTTTTCTATATATCATCATCACGCTCGACCCATATATTTTACATCTTTATGATGGTGATGGAGCTGCTCCACTTCCTCGTCTATTCCATCGGGACTATTGGACTCATCACTAACGGGATACTGATCGCAGCTATCTGGAAGCAGTTCGTCCATCCAATTCTTCTCAAGCAAATAATTATTATTCCAGTACACCGTCTACGTTGAGAGTCTACGCCACCATTTTTCTGGCCACCGCCGTCTGCGATTGCATAGGACTGACGTCGATGATGGTGACTGCAGTGAGGTATAATAGTTCCATTTTTTTCTTATTTCTTGTTAATTTTCTATTTCTATCGACCTTAGTTAGTTTTTCAACAAGTGAAATTTCAGGGAAATTATCTTCCACGGATCTTGCGTGCTCGAATTTCACGGAATTTGTACGCAGATTAGTGAGGAGTCGTGCTGGGCTACTTTCGGTGACAAAAATATACCTATTACTCTTGAATATGATATATATTTTAAATAAATTAAAATTTCACCTTTTCCGTTCACTTCACTAATTTGAGGCATCCAAGAGCACATGTACTCATCAACAGTTTCTCTACTCTGTCTTTCATTCGCCTATCGCTATTATATCCTGAACAATCAACAGAAGGCTAGGCAACATGTAAGAATGGATTCCTCCTTTTTATGCTTTAAAATAAAGCCTGTTCAGGTAGTATTGTTCATCATTATTGCCATAATACTTGCTCATTCACATTTAATTCCAGGCACTTATTATTCCTTGTCAAATGCCAGGTCCTGTCACTTCCTTTTGCATTCATATCGAATCATTTTTTACCAGGAAGCAAAAAGATTACATGGCCGCGTACAAAAATCATCGAGCCCATACGAGGATGTCGCCTGACGTCTCGAATACTCTCGGCGAGCATCTTTCATTTGTCGAACATAAAAACAGTTTCGTTTCGATGGATTGTGGTCAATTATTCGTAAACATGCCCTTAGATCTAAGAAACAAACAGCTATCTTCTGTGCCTCGAGAAAACATGATCATACGTCATTTCCTTTATGATTGCACTCTTGCAGGTCTCATCTATCTACCTGACCTATTCACATTTTGCGTGCTAAATTACAGCATGATGTCTGTCGTGATCTGTCTAGTTCTCATAGTTCAATTGCGTAGGAAGACGATCGAGAGATTCGGTCAGTATGAAGTAAGAATATTTCATGAAGAAAGTGTGAAAATGGCACGACATCATTTCAGATAACGATGAGCGCGCATGCGAAATTGCATCAGAAGACGCTCAGCCAAGTTCGTTATTATGGATGTTTTTGGGAGTGTTTGAACTGGAATTTCAGGCCCTTAACGTGCAACTCGCAGCCTCTTCATTATTCTTCATTGGATGCACGATATTCAGCATCAATCTAACCTTTGCGAGTTCGCCGGACATTGCCTTCATTTCTGTCCCGGTGAGACACTACAAGACGAATACAGACGCAATTATTTCAGATCAGCAACTTGCAAAACTTGTTGACTCCTCTCATCACTTTGTATTTCATCAGGCCTTATCGGAGGTTTGAAACGTATTAATAACACAATTTTTGTAGTATTGAAATCCTCCTGAATTGAGAACTTTGTGATTCAATCTCATTGTAATTGTGCTCAACCTGACCTTCAGGTTTATCTCCCGCTCTCTTTGGTCTCGTCTCTTGAAAGTGAGGATCATACCTACGAGTGCACTGAATACGACGACGAACAGGGCCCCGGGCTCCTCTGAAGGACCCGAGCTCCCATGATTCACATAACTACACATCTCAGTTCATACCGTAATCCAGAGACCGTCGCGGCATTCAGGAGATGGAATCTTTGTTTCGTATGTTGAACTGCACCTAATATAACTTGTTTTTTTTTGTCGTTTACAATTACTTGTGCTATTGGCTCGCTGCGCACAATTGTTATCATGTTCCATTAATATTTTGTTCATCGAATATCATACGAGAAACAAATTTATCACAAATGGAATGGAAAATGAGGAAGACATTCAAGAGGTGGAATCTTGAATTGTCATTCGCGCACGTTTCATCTTGACGACAGCTTACAATCCGAGGCCAATGCCTCCCATGCCGCCAAGGAGACCACTGAGCGCACCACCGAGTCCGCCGCCTCCGGACACAGATCCTGTAATAGAAAGATTAATAGAAATATTATTGGAAAAAGTGATGTGAACTGTCGTTCGAGATATCGTACAAACGAATATTCCGATTCAGTTGTTGTTCTTACCGACGGGAGTCACGACTCCTGCTGTGAGGGAGAATAGGGTCGCGATCGCGGCGGCCACCATGTCCTCCGTGTCGGCAGCGAGGCCCTAAACATTGATTTTCTTTCACAATTTACTTGATCTAATTAGGACAGCTTTGCGCAAAATAAGAAAAAAGTAATGTGAAACATACGGCGACGTTGCCGGTGACGGCGTCCTGGACGACCCTGAACATGAAATTATTGATGAGCCACCTTTTCGCCCCGTCCTTCTTCTTTTCTCTCGGACATGCACATGTTCAGATCTCGAACATTCAACAATTCGAATAGAGTGGGCAAGGAGGCTTGTGGGTCACTAGAGCGAGGAAAGACCCTTGGCCATTCCTGATTTGGCAAAACACGGGTTGAACACAACGCACTTCTGCGCTGCCACTTGCAGCGCGGCTGTGGCGTTGACGTTGGCGCCAAAGTTGTAGCTGCCCAGATTGAGGGCTCCCAAGGCGCCGCTCAGTCCATTAGTTCCCGCGATCACCGCGTTGATGACGTCACGAATCGCACCGTTGCCTGATAACAGTTTCTCATGGACCACGGCGGACACTGTCTTTGAGAGTGTTTCCTAGAAATCAAAGTGACACGAATAAAGCTGGTGATTTGTTCTAGATTGCTTTTATCCCAGATCACTACTCCAATGGCGTCGTGCTATGTCCAAAAGCGCAGTTTCATGCCAGTCGTGTGCTTCCGAAGTGCTGCAGCGGATTCGCATGCGCAAATCCACATAGAATCTGAATGGAGACAAAAATAATGGAACAGAAGGACATACCCGCATGAAGGGTGGCGTTCACGATGTCACAGGCGGCATTGACAACTGCACTGTCGAGTGCCGCATGCACACCATTCACTCCCTGCACGGTAGCGTTCGCGAGACCTGAGCAGGATACGGTAATCAGTTGTCGATTCGTCCCCCTCCCCCTTTGTGGATTACGGTACTCGAGCTCACCTGCGACTGCGTTCGCGCCCGTTGCTATCGTGTTGAAGTTGGGCGTCACGACGCCTCCGACTCCCACACCGACGGTCTCTGGAATACGGTAGAATTATCGATAGGACCAGTCTACGATACGGTAGGTTCGATTACTTGAGTTGGATAGCGTATTGATCAGGTTCGTAATCTTGAGCGCAAACTCGGATACGGTAGGATCATCTATTGGGGGGGGGGTGATCTGTTTGCTGCACTCACTGGAATCGGCGATGGAGCCGGTGCCTCCGAGGATGGACGAGAGGCTGAAGGTCGAAACGGAGAGAGGAGCGAGGAGAAGGATGAGAAGGGAAGCGGTCATCGTGTTCGATTGAATCGAAGTGAGGGAATGGGCTAATCATCTCCTTTTTATATCAACCTCGCTTGTTTCCGACGGGCGGCAAAGCGGATATGAAAAAAGGATGAATTTAAGCGTGGGAATATTGTTATTGCCTCAAGCTAGTATGGGGAGCACTGTGAAGAGACCCCGACGGCTATGTTCTCACAGAAATCACTATATCGAAGCTGGACAATGAATTGCTTGTTGGGCATAACATGAGCGGACATGTGCATGTTATCAAAACATGCTATTCAATATCAAGATTCGTCACTTGACGAAGAGAATTTTCATTTCCTGTGTGAACATGAGCTTATTTTGCTATTGAGATGGTTCTATTGCTAGATGTGAAATGAGGAAAATATTTATTTGAATAATATAGGAGCATTTGGACAAGTTCCGCTATTTGAATAATCTCTGAAATTCTGTTTCTTCATCTAAGAGAACGTGAAATGTTTCACATTGTGGTCGTTCTGCTCCCTGGAAAACAATTTGTTCTTTTGAAATTGCCAGTCAAACTCACTGATGAAAATTGTGGAAAAATTGGAGACTGTCACAGTGGGAGCAATGGCGAATATCTACAAATAATTTTCTATATTTTCATTGAAAATATCAAATTACCCTGCTACGCGCTGTCACTGCGACGACTTGACGCATCTCCTTGTTGAATAGGAAGATCAAAATTCTGAGTTGATTTATATTCTTGAAAATATTTTATTCCTTACCCATCGGAGCCCATAGTTGCTATCCACACTAATGTTGACAGACAGAATTGCGCCCATCTGTCGGTTGCGAAATGCGGGAGAATCACAAAAGCCGATATTATATCAGCTAGAAATACTGAAGCTTGTGCACATGCCTAAAAGTAGTTTTTGCATTCGCCCTCCTGAAAGACAAAAAACTTGATACAGAAGCCGTCGCTCAACGGAATGCGTGGAGCCATTGCGCGGGGTAATCTATTGAAAGTGCGATCGTTCTTGAATGGTACTCGTTGCGCACCTGAGCGTGCCAAACTTTGATCACACATGTCACATCCAGTATGGCGACCATCCCAATCATCGCAGCGTATCGAGAAAAACTTGTCACAAGTCGAAATTCGACGCAGCGAGGCTCTCCATTGAAGACGTAAGCCCATACTGTGGTGTCCAAGTAGTAATCGCAGTTTTCGTAATTTCATATTTGATTAGAAATTTTTCTTATAGTTCTGATACCGATGAAATACGTGAAAACCAAAACCGCTTCAGAAATTAGTAGAGGAATAATCATGGCAAAGAATTTCAGCTGAAAATTTGCATAATTTATTTTACTTTATAAATGGAATACACAAGTAGGGATATTGATTGAGAAGCTCTTCAGCGGGAAGAATAATACGGTAAATCGATTCCCGGCCAAGAGAACGTGACCGTACGACGAAATTTCATAAAGAAGCTGCAATATTGTCATGTGGACGATAATCGAAAGCAGTCGAAAGAAACCTCAAGTGTGAAAGCAATATATGTGGTGACACTCCTGCTTTCAAAAAATGAAGCTCTAAAGTGATTTTTTTTATAATTTGATTTTTTTTGTTGATTTTTTCTATATTGAAATGCTTCGTACCTGTCTTGCTCTTCGATTTTTGAAACAAAGCTGAAAATATCCTGTGATATTTGAGTCAATTCAAAACAAACAAAAAACCAAAAACTAACAGAATGATCGATGGAGCTGTGACAAAGGCGAAAATTGCGCAATAAATTGCTCCAGAGAGCGCCTGAAATTTGACAAAAATAGATAAAGTTTGGTTTGCTATTTTGAGCCTTTCTATGAAGCAATTGTTATCATGTATAGTTTACCTGAAGGAGAAGGAAGAATAGGCCAAATTTAACGCCGGTGAACTAACTATATTGTAAGGGGGTAATGCGAGAAACATCTGCAAAAAAACATCTGTCAGTAGTCAAGGCTCCGGCGGCAGAGTAAAGTCATGGGGGTTGCTGAGAATTCGTAACTGATCTCTTCATTACCATTCTACGTCAAATGTGAAGTATTTTTCAATAACTCCCTAGAGAGATAAAAGAGATAAGAGCCAAGAAAATTAAGTGTGAGTCACAAGCCACTTGAATGAGTCTCAAACTTTTCAATCAAAACATCTTTTTAAGGATGATAAACACAAGAATTCGAGTCTTGAATTGAAAGACAAGAAATATTTTATTTGCTCGGGCTAATTGTAAGCTTTATTCGACTTAGATGATGGAAGATCAATTCCATAACCTTCTCAAATCGTTAAAGTACGCTTCGCTGAGGGACTCGAATTGCGGTGGTTGAAATGCCTCGCGCGCTCTCGTTGAACCTCTGAATAACACAAGTTCATCGGTATGTTTTCCAATAATCTCGCCTGCACTTCGCTAAAAGCATTCGAGCTTTTAGCCGCAGTCGAGGATGATTATAGAGAAGTGAAGCGATCAGAAAGGTAGAACAAGTCGTGAAGCCCTGAGAGAAAAGCAATGGAATATAGTTTTTTTGTTACAAATCGTACAGTCATGTAGAGCAACTCGAGGATGTGATGGGGCATGGAGAAGAGAAGAGGAACGCAGAAATTATTGTCGTCGATTTTGTAGCAGGCAAGAACGATGAATCCGTTGAATATGTTCTGAATCTCGTGATATTCCCAATTAGCCGAAAGATGATTTACTTTTGCCACGAAAGTTATGAGGTAGGCTCGTTGCATAGAGACCGCAAGTTGATAAGCCTCTTTCACCTGAGAATCGGGAAAATTCGTATTTTTGGGAAAAAAAATTCGGGAGAGAAGGGAGGTCAATTTCGTTTGCCCCGGAACGAATCCCATAACACGGACTATATACCTGATATTGCGCGTTCACCGTCGATTTCCCGTACAGTTCACCGTAGCGTCGTCCACAGTACATGACAGCGGCTCTGTTCATCTTAAAATTGGAAATTAATTAAGGAACAATAAAATAAAATAAATTAAAAATAGAGCTGACCGTGAGCGAGCACAACTCTGCCGTACACACGACCATAGCGAGCATCACGTGCAGATTCGCTCAATTTGTGAGATAAAAACGATTTTATTAACCCGAAACTAAGCCTTGTTCACCTTCAGTGATGCACCAAAGCAGGAGAGCGGCGATCAACGACAGAAGGGCGAGCGACACCCACAGCCGAGTATTCCTGCCAGTAAACTTGTGATAGGCGACTATGTATTGGGCATAAAGCAAAGTGGGCTAATTGGCTGTGGGTTGACACCTTCCGGAGACATGGTACAATGCAGGGTTGATGGAGGAGAGAATGCGCTCCGATGCAATCATTATCTCGAAGCACTCGCACATTAGCTGAGAGCTAACGCTCAGATCGATAATAAAGCTGCGCCACGCTGAAATGAAAAAAACAGTGGTAGCCAATAGTTGTAAATTATGGCCTGCATTATCAGACAAGTAAGAAATTCTACTTCGCCATCTCAATACTTGTCCCTTATGCGCCCGTTATGACAGTATCAGAGAAGAATCCAGGATAATATAGGAAATGTATCGTTGTACCTGGGTCCTTCCTGTTGGTTGGCACTGCGTCAATGGTCGTGTTTAGAGCAAACATGGCACCATGAGCAGCGAACTGTGCCATGTAAATTGAGACCCAAATGGTGAGCAGAAATCTGGAATAGATGACGTCACTGCGAAAATCAAAGGGGTCGTCATTGTAGCCAAAGAACCAAAGTAGCTCACTTGCAATTGGAATGCAGTTGGCTGACTCGTACCACTACAATAAGAAATATTGCTGTGGTGAAGTAAATTAAGTGAAGAAACAAGCCGAAATAGTTATACAACGCGTAACTGTAAGGAGTCGTAGTCATCACTGTGTATGGTTAGAATCTCGGGATATTCAACGAAAGAAAACGCTAATGTTGGCGTGACATTAGCGAACAGTGAGTAAAGTGATATGATCATTGAGATATTGCACAATTATGAGAAAAGTTCTGAAAGAGAAAATAGCCAGATTAATCGAGTCGAGACCCTCGACTTTTAGTTTTCATAACAGTTCTTTATTTCCTTCTATTGACTGCTGCAATGGATGAATTGAGCCAATTTTCCGTGTACGGTATGCCAAATACGTCGATTATTTCGCCCGGTCGAGCAAATGACATCGGGAAGACTGATATGATTGAGGTCTGAAATATCGCCAATGTGTTTGCTTTTTTTAATGTAAAAAACAAAAAAAAGCAGACCGCATTGAGCAAAAACACGATAACGCTTTGACGCAGCAGCTGAAATAGCGTAATGGGGGCTTGCATTTGACATTTAGCATGGCGAGCCGTTGCCTCCTGAAAAGTTTCTCTACTTTCTGACTTATTTAAGATTGGTCGAACCTCAGAGACAGAAAATGATGAGGTGCATAAATAGTACACCTGCCGCACACGCATAGGTCAGAAAGATGACGCAATTGAAAATGGAAATGAACATGCCTTCGTTCAGACTTGGTTCGGTATTTTTTGAGCTGTTATTATTGATAGAGTAAACTCAAAAATCGAGTTAACAATTCGCTTTTGCGATCAAAGAGATGTACTTTGGAAACAGCCTGGGGAAGACGCAAAACCCGCGATGCAGTTTTTCGGGGTACATACATGATACTGCGTAGGAATTGTGCACTAATTCGCATTCTGTGTCTATGCCAAATTTCTTTATTTCAATGAATTCTTCTGGAAAACTAAGGAGTGATTTCGTTTCTGCCGATTCTGTTATTGTTGCTGCTTGAAGGAATGCTAGATACCCAAGAACTTCGGGGGATGAATTTCTTCGCAATTATACTGGAATGGAATTTTTTATATATAAATCTTATTAAATAAATGCCTTCTCATTTCTCCCGACGTTGCCAGGAAACAGATCGGATAGACTGCTGCGATGGACAGATTCAGAAGATTTTCGATGTATGCGATTGGGAAAGCGTCTGAGTTTGCCGTCGGACGAACGAATGAAATGGCGAACACGCAGAGAATCGAAGCCTGCAATCAATTATTCGTTTTCCCCAATACGCTCATTACCGCATATAGGGCGAAAACTATGAGGTTCTGTTTGAGCAACTGCAATTGTGCCTTTGACACACTTGTGTGCTTCCCGCTTTTGTGCAATTTCAAGCGTTGTCTTCTGGAAAAAATTATGATCCAACCCGTCGCCATAAGAAATGAGAGGACAACATTTCAGAGTACATCAATCTTTCTCAAACCTGAGCGACCAAAGAATCAGAAGATATAGAAGTAGAGTAATTGCAGCACATGCATAACTCAGGTAAACCAAACAATCGAGAAGAAGCATTAAGAAATCATCGTACAGCTTGGTACACTTATTACGGTAGATTTTCTGCTGAAAAGGAAAGAATAGCATCCGCATAGCTGAAATGAAAAAAATCAAATGTTTGTAAAAAATACCTTGTCGTTGTAAACGTATTGACATTTGAATAAGAAGTACATGGCTGGTATAAAGGCAGAGCAAGCCCAAACCAGAGCGCACGAAAGGCCCGTTTTTACACTGCATTAGTCTTTACGATCGTCAAAATAGAGAAAAAAACCCTTGATTTTGAGGCGGACTTCTCGCATTTTCCGGGGCTCTCGATAGAGTAAGAAATCGGTTGAGAGCAATGTGAAGCGAGAAGAAGAGTACACCTAAACATAAAGCGAATAATTTTTCACGGATAAGCTATGATACCGTAATCTGCAAAGACAGAGAGGTTAAAGATTATGAATTCGTACTCCTTAGAGAAATAGCCATCCTGCTGCAAATGTTTTTTTTAAGTTTGATTTAGAAAAAAAACATAATTCATGCCAAACTTAAACAAACTTGTTTCACGCCATTACTCTGCATAACGTAGTATGGAAAAACAAATGCGAATTCAACAAAAGCTTTCAGTGATGTGCACACAATCATATTAGCCAGGACGATGTAAAAATGGTTCTTAGCGGATTTTCGAAATCAGAAATGCACACCAAGAAAGTGATCGAATCGCCAACCTTCATCAGTCTCCGCCAACCGAGAATCAAAATGATAATTATCAGTAGATTAGACAAGCCAACGATCAGGCCGAAAATGGATTCGAGCAAGAGTAGACCGAGGTATTTGCCCGTGTCTCGGATGATTACCGCGCCCGTGTCCTTACTTCCATTCTCAGGCGTGAGATCTGAAGCGTACACGAAAAAACCCGCGAAACCGGCATAAAGATACCAGAATTAGTGAAAACCATGGGGAGCAAGCGACACGCGTAGACAAACACACTTCGATCTGCGGAAGCCTTCAAGCTCTCCATGTGTTCTTTCCTCACTTATCTGACTAGTCCGATAGATCGATATAGTGGGCAAAATGGAGAGAGTTGTGCGATTGATTCTTCTAACACAAAGCACCTGCTGTTTGTGAGGACATTTCAGCAGCAGGTTTCGCTCTCAAATTTCGTTTTACAATTACGGCATTTGTTGGCTGAAATTTCCGAGAGGCGCCGTTTCGTGCTTCAGTCTCAATGGACTTCGAGTGAATGCAAGTCACGAGGATAACTCATTTTCTCGATACACTTTTACAACTAACACCGAAACAAACTTTCTGTTGCAAAATGGAGAATACTAGACCAGACTGCCTAGACCTTTTGAATTCGCAGATTTCGCAGCGAAGTTGTTGTTCTCGTCACCCTTGAATACGATAACCGTCATCACCGATCGTAGACTGAGGACTAGAGATGGGAAAGGAAGAGGGAAGAGTCGCGAATGTATGCAAAGTGAGCGCCGCTCTTCCACAAGAGCGAGAGGGAATGGCCTCTCTTCCACAAGAGTGAGATCTCTTCCATAAGACTGAGAACGAAAAAGCTTTGAAAATGGAGCAATTTTGTTGGGTTTTTTTCTCAAAGTAACCTACCTTAATTATTTTTAACATATTTATCACTTAGGTGCAAAAATCCGCCTAAATTCCTTTATTTTTAAAGCTTTTTCGCTCTCAGTCTTGTGGAAGAGATCTCACTCTTGTGGAAGAGAGGCCATTCCCTCTTGCTCTTGTGGAAGAGCGCGGCTCACTTTGCATACATTCGCGACTCTTCCCTCTTCCTTTCCCATCTCTACTGAGGACCTCGACTTTCGACGATTTTCGAAGATTCGAAAATGAAAATTTGCTGCCGAATTTCGGTCTCAGGCACAACATTTCATGTAGAATAATAGTTTTAACACAGAGAGATCAATCGAAAAAATCAATTATTAAAAAGATTTTTTTGCAAATTTTCCTCTAAGTTGATTCGACAGATTTTAAATCCAACAACAAGATCATACCAATTGAGAGCTTTCCTTGTAAGCGGATTCCATCCATACTATTACTGATTGGATATGCGGATTGCCTACTCTAAATAATTATATTCGAAAGATTGAGCCGACAATTTAATCCTCCGCCCACACTCAATCAGAATAAGATGTGCAGATGATTGCAGGGATAATCTTTCCCTATTCTCTTCAACTCTCATCACCATTCATTCATTCATTCGTCTTCCAAGAATGAGAGGCGTCCTGTTGCTGTTTTTCTTATTCTTCGAAGTATATGCAAATGTTCAGGTATTTTCTCTTCTGTCGGATTAAGGAATGTTTGGTACCTGTTTTTGTAATCTAAATTCAGGTATTGGTTTCTGATCGTATTTTTTATCGATAAGCCTATGATTATTCTTTTTTCACTCAGACTGCAACGCCAGCGCAAGACAAGTTCATCACTGGAGTCAGTTCGTCAACTACAACCAATCTGAATGACATCATCAAGGACGGACAATTGGTGGTGAAGCTAGGCCACATCGGGGCCACGGGAGCGCTAAGAAATGATGAAGTGAGTGAGAATCTTAGTAACATTGGAGAAGCTAACTGGGATCAAACTTGAGTTCGCTAGAGTTGACAGTGCTCCTAAAATAAGAAGACGATGGCCCGCATTTCGAACGCTCTACTACACAATTGTTTCAGCGGATTCTCGATATTTCTCGCAAGTCTCTGCATCGAGAGGGAATTCTGGGCGATGATCTAGACGTCGAGTGGGCAAATTCATTCCCTTTTTTTACCCAAAAAAAACTATACAAGATTGAAGATGGAACTTTTCAGCATCATTTCTCAGAACGGATGTGGCAAATCGTACGAGGGCGTTGCCGTGGCTGCGGATATGTACCATCTGCAGAGAGTAAAGGCGTTCATCGGACCATATTGCAATGCGGGTAAGCCCATCTAGTAAATATTTTAGAAGTTTTCGTCCCATTTTCGAAAACAGTTAAGGCACTCATGAAAATTTATTTTGATCATCATCCCGAAATAGCTAGCTTAGAATATGGCTTCCGCCCTGATCTCACAATCTTCGAGAGTATTCAGAGATTATGTATGGTTTGGAAACGGAAAAGCACAAAAACAATTTAATGAATCGATAGTTAAATCTATTGAGAAATGGATGCTGTGGCTCGCTTGGCTGCCTTCTGGAATCTGCCGATCATCGGATACATGGCGGCATCGAATGCACTCGCGGACAAGACGGCATACAAGACATTGGCGAGAATTTCCACTAGGTGAATGACAACAAACATCTCAATCAGATCGATTTTTTTGTTTCGTGCGATATCTCTGCTAAATTCTCAGCTCTATCTGTGGTCACTTATCCAGAAGAATCTTGAACAAATTTCCTTATTTAGATCCACAAACTCTATCGCAGAAGCGACGTGCGCGATGCTCAAGCACTACAAATGGAACAAGGTTTTGCAATGAATCTTTTGGGAGGCTTATCGTTCCAACCAAAGACGTAAGAGCTCACTCTAATCCATTCAGGTTGCAATCGTCACTAATCTTGGCATTGTTGCGTACGATCGAACGATTGCCTTCGAGGAGGTATTCCACACCAGAGGAGTCCAGGTCGTCAAGAAGGTTCGTAACATTTTATTTATCAAAACAAATATTCAATCAGATAAGCTTCGAGGAGAACGCGAATGCAACTGTCATGCGCAAGTCAGGATTGATCGAGGAAGTGAGGAACTCGGCTAGAGGTACGTCTTCTTTCCCTCGACATCGAAAATCCATCTTTATCAGTGATAATCTTTCTCTTCTCCAACACGCGCGAGTCGTCGAAGGAGTTCATGGCCGCAGCGCAAGAAGTTGGAATGCGCGCTCCCGAATTCGTCTTCATCCTGCCATGGCTTCAGGTGAGTACAAATACATTTTATTATCTTCTCGCTGCAAGCCCATCCCGGGAAAGGATGGCCTCATGTCTAATCCGCAGATAATTTCAGGTTTTCCTTAGTCATGCACTTCTTTGGGGCAGCAGATCAGCGGTAAGATGAAATGTCTCCGCTAAAACGCATCCGACTTTGACAATGATTGAAGTTTGTGCACTTGTACTAACGCGGAGGTGGCGGTGAGTCTACACGGAATATCTCTTCATATATCATCAACATTAAGAAACGTGCCTGACCACTATTATGACAGCAATTTAGCATACCTAACTGTTAGTGTGGTGAAAGTGCTTCGAAATCCCGCGGCTACCTTATCCTATCAGACGGACTACGGACTGGATAAGAAGACTCTTCAGGACGGAGGGAAGGAGGCGTCACCGTGGATCGGACCCGATGGAAGCATCCTGCAGACGGTGAAGGACCAGTACGCAAATGCAATTATTGTGAGCTATTGTCGATATCATTGTTTGTCGATATCATTGTTGGCGAAAGGCCAATCTGTCGGAATTTTGATTCTTCATTTTACCAACCCTAAACCGGAATGCGAAAATGCATGAATGCTCAGATCGACGATGTGAATGGTTTCGACAATTCGATCGTCGCTCCTTTCCTCGCACGACTAAAAGAGGACGGAATGACGGAGACGGACATCGATGTGGTGAGCAGGGATTCATGAACTATTTTCCGCATAATTTTGCACGCCCTCTCGGTGTGTCTGAGAGAGCATTAAGAAATGAGCAGTGCGAGACATTTTTTCATTGTTGTTTCATTGTTCACGAAATGCAGCCAGTTTCCTATCCATCTTAACTGGATTCTTAGCCTTGTTAGAAATATGCCCAACATTTAGGCGAATATTTACGCGTACGTGTACCTCTTCGACGCGCTCAAACTGTACGCGCTTGCGGCGAGGAAAGTGTTGAACGAGACGGGCAATCCCTCCGCGGTACTCGATGGAAAACAAATGTGGAACGCTATGAGACGCATGAATTTTCAAGGTAAACACATTGATCATCACAGAACGTCACTGCAACCTATTTCAGGCATTTTGGGCGAATCGGGCATCGCCTCAGGCAGTATCACAATGGACGATCGATCGGAGAGGGCACCGCTTTACAGAGGATTCTTCATCTCTCCTCATCAAGATCAGGTCCGCGGAGCTTCATACTTTCTCGAACACTTGATTGTCAAAATGAATGGACTCCTCTCAAACTCACATTCAATTGTGAACTTTTGCCGTGCTTTTGCCACTGTTGGAAAATTTTTGCATGTCAAAATATCACTCCCAGAGATCAAAGATCACAAATTGATAATTGTCAGGCGATGGCGATGGTGCACATGGAGCCGACGATGATTGACGCATCGATATGCGATGGACTCACTAATCGATCCGGATGCTATAACATTGTAAGATCTCTTCTGATATGAAATCGTATTCTCGAGTAGCTGGGACCTGGCTATGTGCGTCACAGACAAACATAGTAAGGATCGGTAAGAGGAGTCATTGGCGATGTGCGGGTCCCGGTTACTCCTTTACAAATCTCCGCCGACTTGCGTATCCAATTCATCAGGTTGTAACGGACATGCTGACGGACTTCTGGTCGTCGGCTGATGCAAGAATGCCGATGGATGAACCCGTACGTTGATTATATTCTGAAGCGGAACCATGATTCTTTCTCTTGCGACGTCTGACAAATCTGAGCTAGAGTGTTCTTCATGAACGGCAGGCATACCACGCGCTTGTAGAGAGATCTTATCAACCAGTAGGATCAATGTATCTAATGCAGTTGTGCGGGTTCCGCGACGAGAAGTGCGACTACACGCTGGTGATCGTCGCTGCTGCACTGGTCGTCGTACTGATGGCCACGCTGTTGGGTGTCTATCTCATCAGCAGATGCATGTAAGGATCATATCGTCCCTCCCTTTCAGCTAACTGGCCATGCTGGACAGTTAGGGCCGTCCACCATGAACACGATCGCCTTGACTAGTGTCGCACACCCCCCCCCACCCCCCCCCCCACCCCCAACAACACTGTGATAGTCAGCTTCGGAAACGATGAAGTATTGTTTGCTTTATATGCTTGGATCAGACATGATACAACGACGAGACTTGCAACATATTTACCCCCCCCCCCCTCTAGATGCTTATTGACACATCAAACGATGGGAAAGACTGTGTTGCAGTGGGAAGCGAACGGTGGACAATCTGCCCTTTCGGCTCTTCCGTGACGATGTCCAATTGATAGATGAGGAGCAAGTGAAGAGCATGGTTCGTCAATCAGACCATATCCTTTTGGCAAGAACCAACCCCTATGTTTTACTCCTCATTGAACAAACAGAGAAAAACCTTCCGATTGTTTTTCTTGACAATACAATTGTCTCTAAAAGGGAAATCTTCCAGTTATCGATCGGGTCGACGCGCACTAAATTGAGCACGATGAATTACGGGTCGAGGAATCACGCGATCCTGGGAACGAATACGCACGCAGTCTACCATCGGTGAGTGGAGAATTTTTACGCACTTCATTGATGTTTGACGACTGTTTGAAAACACAATGCGCCTCGACCGCTTCGGCCTAGAGAAGGGAATATAAATGAGTGCTGCAGATACGCTCAGCGCCGCCCGATCATCCTCACTCGCGCCGACAAGAACATGTTCCAATGTGTAAGAACTTTCCTTTTTCACATTTATTTAAAAAATCTCGAAATAAATGAAATTTTTAACTTTTTGTGACCTCTACAGCTCTTTGACCCCCTGTTCATCGGAGTTCCTCTGGTCTGATCGACTTCGTTAAGATGAAAAGCGCAGTGCACGACAACGTCAATCCGTTCCTCGGTATCTGCTTCAACGAGAAGGAAGAGCTCTTCCTCGTATGGAAATTCTGCAATCGGTAATCAATTAGAGACTGTAACTCAACACGACACTTGTGTTCCAGTGGCACTCTGCAGGACATAATCTACAACGATCAGATACAAATGGACACCAAGTTTCACGCGGCCTTCATCAAAGATATCATCGGGGTAGGTCAGCTCAAGTGATCAGGGTTGTGTTTTAGGCCTCCTCAAGTTGCCTCGTTCCAAATTTGAGCCCAAGGGATGATGATCCAGAATTGATCAGCAATGTCCTTCTCAGGGACTCGAGTACCTACACACATCGTCCATCGGGTACCATGGTTCCCTCACTACCTGGTCTTGTCTGATCGACAGAAACTGGATGGTCAAGCTCACGGATTACGGTAGTTATATTCCCATTTCAGTGACGATTTTAACATATTTTGCGATTAAAGTATGCTTGCACAGGAGTGGCCGAGCCAATCGAACGATGGGAGAAGAATGAATTGATTACCGTAGATGATTTGAAGAGTGACGAGGACAAGTGCAATGCGAAACAGAAGACCAGTGAGACTCTATTTTAACAATCATTTTAAAAGTATAACTAGCGAAATAATACTCGTAGGCGCACTGTACGATGCTCCGGAGATGCTGAAGACGCGAGAGAAGAACAAGTGGAGGAGAGTCGATCAGGTGGGCAGAAGACTCGTTCAATAAGATATCATTGGTCTCGGCATTGATGCCACATCAGCAACTGTGTCATCAGTCCCTGTTGTTCAGGATTGGCAGCGGCAGTCGAATATGCGACGGCAGCTCGGTGACATTTACGGATTCGGAATGATCATATACGAGATCATATTCAGATCCCTACCGTTCCCTGATTCACAGGACATAACTGGTATATCGTCTGTCACCTTCATACGAATACTCGAAATGTGTTCTGTAGTCGCATTCTTCTTGAAAAAATGTGGACCACAGCTCGCATATTCTAGACAATTCATTATGGTCACCCTCTATTATTCAGAACTCATCGACGCAGTGAAGGATGGCGGACGAGTGATCAAGCCGTCAATTCAGGATCACCAAGTTTTATTTTCTCACTAAGATTCTTGTACTAAATCTGGAATATCCTATTTAGTTTGTAATTACAGTTGATCCACGTGGACCTCGCAACGCTTATCCAAGACTGCTGGCATTCGACGCCTGAAATGCGACCAAGTCTCAGAAGAATCAAGTTGAATGTCGCCGCGTATTTACAAGTGTGAGTTGTTCGTGTGGCTTCGATTTCCTACTTTCACATCCATATTTTGTTTACAGCTGTTCTTCTTTCATCTTTGCAGGAAGGGCTCTCTAGTCGATCAGATGATGCGAATGATGGAGCAATACGCGAATAATCTGGAGAAACTGGTGCAGGAGAGAACGGGCATGCTCGAAGACGCCAATGTGAGGGCGGACAAGCTACTGAACCAATTGCTGCCCGCGTGAGTTGAGAAACGGCGATGACGAACGTGAAATCGATGTGAGATCAATAAATAATCTTGAAGGAACGTTGCGCGAGAACTCAAAGAAGGAAAGCCCGTCCTGCCCAAGACTTTCCTGTCGTCCACTGTAATGTTTAGGCAAGTTGTTGTTGTTATTTTTTGTTGACAGTTGGATGATTGCAGTGACATAGTGGGCTTTGGTGATATGTGCAGGGATGCAAGTGCTGCTGAGGTATGACACTTTTTTGTCTATTTTATTGTTGGTTTTGTTTATTCGAATCAAATGTATTCAGACGATAATTTCAACTGATCGTTTTCCAGATTGTAAATCTGCTCAATTCCGTGTTCAATGTCTTCGATGAGTTCATTCAGAGACGCGAGGCGTACAAGGTACGAGACATCAGGCCTCAAAATAAATTCAGGTCCGTCAATTGCAATTTTGTAGGTGGAAACTATAGGAGACGCGTACATGCTCGTGTCGGGTGTGCCCGAGGAGAATGGAATCCGCCATCTGAATAGCATCTGTAGTATCGCATTGGATATTCACACGGTGAGCCATTCACTATTGCACGAAAACTCAACTTTAAGAGCGCTATTCTGAGGGGTCTCAACGTCGTCCAACTTTAGCAATGTGCAATTCTCAGTTCCTGGACACGTATCGTGCTCCTCATTCCTCATCCCTTCGTGTCGCTTGTCGTCTGGGCGTCTGTTCTGGACCCGTCGCCGGTGCCGTCGTGGGAATGAATGCACCCAGATACTGCCTCTTCGGCGACACCGTACGGTTCTCTTATCTCGACCATATCCTTACTGAAACACTATATTGCCTGGAGAGGCGAGAAAGATCGAGCTCTACGGATGTGAGAGTTGTTTCCTTCAGGTGAACATGGCTTCTCGAATGGAATCGACGGGCGAAGGAGGCAAAACGCAATTGGCAGAGAGCACCAAGAAGATGCTCGAACAGGTTTCATTCCTTATCACTAATTTTATAAATAGAGTTTGTATGTCAAAAAAGGCTTTGTTTGCAGCACTACCCTGATTTCGTAACTGTCGAGAGAGGAAAGGTGGAAATTAAGGTGAGGGAGAATAGTACGATTGGATGTGATGAATCAGTTGGGAGAATTGAATGACAAGAAGATATAAGAGAAGACAGAAGTCGGGTATAGTGTGAAGACGAGTAATTGCAGGGCAAGGGCGAATGCACGACGTATTGGTTGGAGGGCACCAAGGACTGCACTTTTGTGGCTACGGCGGCTAAAGAGGTTTCTTCCTTTTACTGTGTTATTGGCAAAATTGGAATGTGCATGTTAGCGAACAGACTTTCATTGCACTTCCTACAACACATCCTGTCAAGTTATCCATATTATGAGTACAAGCCCTTACCTCAACCAATTTTCTTTAGGCATTCAAGACCGGTCGAGCGAGCAACAATTTCACGTCGTTGGTCGGAAAGACGATCGGTATTCCTGAGGGACCTCTGCCGCCTCCAAGTATCGCCACTTAATTTTCACAATCGCATTTTTCTGTAACGGAAAGTGATAATTGATAAAGAGTTACTTACTTTGTTACTTTGTAGATCTTCTTTAGGATTACAATCCCTTCATATGTTTCTATCGCGTGCGCGTGTTGGCAAGTGCTGGTAAGGAGCAAGTAGAGTAGAGGATCGCTTAGATCGTCCAGTTCTAGGAGCTATTCCTTTTCAAAGTCTAATCGCCACAATCTGCTGTGATTGTCCCGGTGGTCGAATGAGGTCAGGATGGGGAAACCACTGGGCAACATGACCATCTTGCCATATTCTGTACAGATGCGCATGTTGTGGCCGTCTCAATTAGCCCACTAAAAATTTCAGCTCGATCGGATCATTTTGAATCATTGTTCCACTCCCTGGTTGGGCCTTTTTCGCTATTAGAGAGAACGTGTGTTAACCGTTACAAATAGTGATCATGCAAATAACATAATTTTTGATATTTTCTGTGTTTTTTTTCGAAGGAAGCCTGACTTTTTTGATTCCCTGTGACGATAGAGTGTAAAGGAAGAGGGGAGAGTGAGGGTTGAGGGATTATTCCTTGCGGAATAGTGGAGGGAGAGCTTCATAAAAAACGAAGGTTTAGTTGGGGACAAAATTTTTTAGTTGAGACATCAAAGATGATCTTCGGCTGACCAATATTCAAATTCTAGTCCCATTAGCAAAAATACCCGAGCGAAAACCATCGAAAACGAGCGCTTTATTGAGTCTACTCATTCTCAGGAGGTAGTCCCTTCCCTCTCACTCTTCCTCTCCCTCTCACTCTTCCTCTCCCTCTCATTCCTCGGTGCACAGAGTGGAAGACCCTTCTTTTCACTCTTCTTTTATCCACTCTACCTGTGACTCACCAATATTAGCGGAACTTCCGAAGGATTTCGTAACGGGATTAGTCACCCCTATTCACTACTCCCTGTGTTATCTCTTCTGCTCTTGCTCTTTTCATCTGTGTAAGTATTGTGCTGAGCGCTTGCTATAAGAGACCAAGAGACCACCGTGTCAGTGGAAATGGAGATGAACGGTACTGTATCATAGGTAAGCCAAGCCATTTTCCGATCTTTGCTGAGGAATCACTCTAATTCAAGCATCAAAATAGCGTGTGAAACATGAATTATTGCTTATCCCAGGAGGAAACATTCCGACTTTTGCCTCGCATTCGTTAGCACGTATTCGACAATCAACGGCTGGATACTTTGAGAGATGGGATTGAAGAAATTCGCATGGTCTGAATGGAAGCGACCCTTAATCGCCGCTGTTCTAACCTTCCTTTGCACTGTCGAGAGCAGCATGGTCATAATGGGAGAGTGGCCCTACATGTCAACGGCCAGTTATCACGAAACGTTGAATTCATTATTTCATAAGTGTTTGTCCTATTTTTTATTTACAAAAATTTCTTGTTTCTTCTTCTTCAATATTTTCTAATCTTTTGATTTTAAAATAGTTTCATGTTTCTTTCAGATCGATCACGATGTCACTTCTGTATTCTTTGGATATTCAACCGCAGCAACAAAGGCTGCTCATGCCATCTTCGCCTTTGTCTTTGCAGTCTGGGCGCATAAGATCTCGGGAATCAAGTGAGCACTATTTTGTTGTTTTTTCTCTTACATATCAAAATGCGCACTTGCTGGATTCCCATGCTTGCTGGTCGATTGCTCACTCTCCTTGGCTGTATTATGTATATCTTCGTCGAGTTCATTCCTGTTAATCGTCGATGGTGGATGCTCGCTTGCTATCTCATCTTCGGAGTTGGATTTGGTGCGAGAAATACCCGATTAGGGTGGCATTCTTAGATTTTAGGTACATCTCCGCTTCTCCGTTCTTACATCGCTCGTGTGACAACGGAAGAGAATCGATCGACAGGCTATGCATTACAGAATGGAGCAACCGTCTTGTCGATTATTGTCGGCCCAAGTAAGTTCTCACCAATACCTTCAACTTCATTTTATTATAACCAGAAATTTATAGATATTCAGATACTTTTCTGCTGGCATCGGGCAGGATAAAAACATAGGATTTCTTCGTACTCATAACAGATCACATAAATTTATTTTACAGTTGCCCAGATATCCTTTGGTGGCTTGCCCTATCCTGGCGTAGAAATTATACCTCCTAATATAAAACTCAACATTTACACAGGTTAGGTGGATTGTTTTTTTCAATCGGCTTTATAATTCTTTTAGCTCCGATTTGGTTCTCACTTTTCACCAATGTGATTGCAATTGCCATAATTGTGTTCCTGTTAGAGGATGCACAAAATGATATCAATGTTGAGAAACTTCGTATGTGCACGTCCAATAATAGTTTATTGCGAATGATCCGATTACAGACGAACCTTCTGCAAGATTATCCTTCGCATCAATAAAAGAACGAATTTTGGATATCCGGACTCTTAACGTTCCGTGGATACTTGTTGTTCTCGTTGTCTTCGAGAAGATGGTTACCAGTCTCTTTAGTTCTACTATGTACGCGTAAGTATTATTCTTGATTCCGATGAAAAATACCCGTTTAGCATTATTGGTCCAATGTTGTCTTCCATGTATGCATTACCCGGACAAGAAATCGCTATGATTATGGCCATCGCTCAGGTTTTTTTCGCATTGTTGCACCGCAATTGACACTATTTAGGTGGTCGTCGGACTTTTAGCTCTGGCCCTTTCAGTGATGTATTTCCTTTGCAAGCTTGGAAAGAGGTGTGCATTGACAATGACGAAAATGCTTTCCAAACGAAAATTCAGATTAAGTTGCCGTGTTCTATTCCTATTCTCGAATTGTCTGACGATTGCCAGCTACGTGGTCTCTTACCCTTATCCTTTCATGTCCGAACCGATGCAGTCTTTCAATGGTAAGATTATATTTAGTACATCAACAGGAATGAATAATTCAGAAACGACGCGAACTGGATGCAATCCGGAAGAATATTCATGGTGTGATACACAATTGGTAAGCCCATGAATAATCACATTATCACTCTCTTAATATCAAGGTTGTTAATATTATCGCCTACTTGATCGTATTGATCATCACATGCAGTTTCTCTGTTCCTGCTTCCATGATCAGCCTTGATACAATTTACTCAAAAATTATTGGAAACATTGACCAGGTTTGTCGAAAACTCTTGAGTTTGCGCAATTCAAAGTTATTCAGAACGTGATGCAATCGATTTTCATCATTGCAGAAGATATCATTAGCATTGTCTGTCCCATATATGGAACGTTAGTGATTGCAATTGAATACACAGCTAATTTAACTTTTAATCTTTCAGAGCAGTCTTCACTGCCATTGGAATCAATTTCATCCACATCATCAATGGGTCCATCTACATTCTTGGAACTTTTTTGTGGATTGTAGCTTGGAAATGGCTCACACCGTACAAATAAAGTTTATAAACCGTCTCATTACTTACGCAGGTTTTAGATGTGAACCATGTGTCGCGAAAAAAGATAAACGATTGCTCAATCGAGAAAAGCACAAATAGAGAAAAATCACCGAGATAGATAATCGCTAACGTTCATTTTTAATCACTCACACCGTTTCTAACTCATTCTATTTATTCGGTTTCGCAATTCAGATATCGATCAAATCGTTGATCTCACCTCACAGATCCACGTTCAAAAATCTTCAAAATTCAAAAATGGGACAGAAAAAGATCTATGAAGTTTCTCGCGTTCGGGATGTATTGCTTCTTTGAGCACCCCTTCCCCTACTTCTCTCTCCTCTCTCTCAAAGACAATGTCTCTGCTTCTCTACCTTGGAATCAAGAGATCGCAAAGCACGCACGGGACACTACAAACAGAAAACTGTTTTACTGCTTTTGGTGACTCATGCAAGAAAAACTTTCCATAGTCTATGAGATCGTCTTACTCACTAGGGAGATGCATACATTATTTTCAGATATGATTAGTTGAAATTCTTCGCTCACTGTTCATTTCTTCATCATGCGCTTGATTGTGAAGGGGCGCATCTCTTTTTTTACATGATTTACATGCTAACTAGCCGACGAAACAGCGTTCGAAATGGCATGTCAAACTGTACATGTATCGTGCAAACGGAAACGTGAATTATCGATTCCGGAAACTGCAGCGACAACAATTCAATTTGCCCAAGGATTCGATCGAAACCAGGAAGGGCAGCGATGAATGGACGATTTTACTCATTCTGCATAGTTTTGCATATTGCAGCAATTTTGTGAACGTACTGGAACGCAAGTGTAATGTACATTTGGTAGAAGAGAAACACACAAAGGGACCTGAAGAATTTGACCTATTATTTGCCTCTTCTTTTTGAAACTCTGGTAACATCGAGAAAACGATAAGCAAATGAAAAGTTTCCAACGTCTGTTATATAAACAGCCTGAATTAATGTTTAAAATAAAAGCCCTATTTGTGATAAAAATGGAAAATCACGAGCAAATGCACTTGGTGTTTTTCAGGAAAGAAGTCTTTTTTTGGTCTAGAAACTACGCTTCGGATATCACGCTTAGACGAGATAGCAATTTCTCAAAAGCGTGACCAACAAAGACACATAATCACCACCTCTTATCTCCCACCTATCGTGCTAGAGAAGGTAACATCTGAAGCAGAGATAGTAACATAGATCGGTCCAAATAGATAAGAACAGTAAAATTTCACGCAATTTAAACTTCATTTTCCTATTGACTGATTCGTTACCATTTGAGAGTCATAATTCATCGATTAAATATAGCCGGCCACTTTAGACAAGGAATGGAAATCGCTGTCTGTCTACATTTCAGTAGAACAGCTCGACACGTCTCATCAAGTGATGAAAAGACCTGCCATCCTCCTATATTATTCCCCCCTTGCTCCACTGTGTAAATCTACAGTATATATTCCAGCAACTTCTACATTCTTCAAGCTCAGGAGTAACAAGAGATTCTCCTGACAGTCACCTCCTAGAATTTGTTTTCGTGCTCGCCTAATCTACTAGGTGACACATCGAATTCTTTGTCTTATCATTGGTTGCACCGCAATTCGGGCTCTATCAGGGATGAGCTACTCTGACTCACCCTTCGAGACTAGGACAGTTCGTATTAGGTGACATTTTCTCATATAAAGCGTGCTGGTGCGATCTCGGAATCACTTGTTTGTTTGTTTTATTCCGCTCCAGCGTGTCGTTACCTTTATAGTTTCACTATTTTCATAAAATAAATTGATTGTGTGAAATTTTTGTAGCTCCTACATTAAACTGATTTTTCCACAGGGATGCGGTGGGTTGCGAGATTGTCCCTCCTAATCGCTGTTTCCGCCGCTTTCGATGCTCGATTGGCGTTGAAGGCTGCAATGGAGCGAAAGCGATTCGTGGAGGATATGTTGGAAGTGAGTAGTTGCTTGTAGCCCTATTCATCGTTCTATGGCTGTTCCAGGATGATTCGGATCAACTTTACGCTATTGAAGAGCAAGAATTCTCCGCTCGCCATGTCTTCTCTATTCTTTCTTCTGTTGAACCAAGCGAATTCGCGAGTATCTCACTGGAGTGCAGAGAGGTTCGCAGATAAAAGAATTCAACCACCTAACGAAAGAAGAGGAAAAGTTGAAATATGAAAGTGATCTCAGGATCTCGATATGATCGTCTCTTCAATTGCCATGCCCGATGCAAACTCCACATTCTATCGTTCTGCTCTACTGCCTAGTAAGAGATTTTGTCGAATGTTTTTATTACTGTTTTTATTACTGCAAAGATTTTACTCCAAATTTTTTTTGAGCTCGTAGTCTTCATGTCGAAAATCACTGGTATTTCTATCGTGGTTGTGTGCAATGCGCCCGGCTTATCTTGAAAGTTAAAATCCAAACACGACATTGGCAAGTGTATTAATTCACCTGAGAAGGTGATTGAAATATGAGGCCGTTTGCGTAAGAATCAAGCAATTCTGAACAGGTCTGGCACAGGGCAAAAATAACAATTCTCTGAAACTTTGCGAAACGGGGTTTTCAAGGGTGCTGAAGACGATAGAGTGGGTAATTTTGGTCGTTGAGACCCCGTTGGCTCCAGACGACGTCACGTCGAAATCAGTTTTTCTGATATTTCTTCGCAACTAAAAAAGCTAATTTTATGTGAGTATGGTAGATGGAACAGAATCTAATGGTGAACAAGCCTGTTTACTTCTTTTCTCGAAAATCATCGAAATAAGTTCAGAATAGCTAACTTCTTTAGTAATCATTTGTACCTCGCGCACTTAGCTTAGATCGGATCGGAATCGCAATGTGATTCCGAAAATGTTTTTGGCGTGACTCAAAACGGTGCGGTTCGTTTGTGAATCAACTTATAGTGTAACCGTCTTGTTAGTAAATCTGACGATCTTTCCGCTTGTTTACTTCCTTCCTCTTATCGATCGTAGTCTCCCTTCCGAGGGAGGCGAGAGAGCAGAGGGAATAGAGAGAGAACAGAGATGGGAAGAGGTCATGGTGGAGAGACTCTCCGAGAGACACGGGTAGATCAAAGTTCGGAAGTAAACAAGGAGAAGGATGCCAAGAGTTACTTACAAGTCGGTTACACTTTAAGTTGATTCACAAACGAACCGCGCCGTTTTGAGTCACACCAAAAAGATTTTCGGAATCACATTGCGATTCCGATCCGATCTAAGCTAAGTGCGCGAGGTACAAATGATTACTAAAGAAGTTAGCTATTCTGAACTTATTTCGATGATTTTCGAGAAAAGAAGTAAACAGGCTTGTTCACCATTAGATTCTGTTCCATCAACCATAGTCACATAAAATTAGCTATTTTAGTTGCGAAGAAATATCAGAAAAACTGATTTCGACGTGACGTCGTCTGGAGCCAACGGGGTCTCAACGACCAAAATTACCCACCCTATCGTCTTCAGCACCCTTGAAAACCCCGTTTCGCAAAGTTTCAGAGAATTGATATTTTTGCCCTGTGCCAGACCTTGCTCGATTCTTACGCAAACGGCCTCATATGAACACAATTCTATTTTCAGTGCTCGACTCCTCCGGAAAGAAAGCTCCCGCCATTCTCAAAGGTTTGCAAAAATTTAAAACATTTCGAAAAGATAAATTTGAAGGCCACTTCTACTTCTCCGGTCACTTCTCAGAGTGCAATTCTATTGATTACGCAGTACCGGGGAGAGAAAGGCACTTCAGAGGACAGTACTTCCGGTGAGATTCTTACAATCTTTTCGAAGAACGGCAACTGAATTATCGAGCAATTACGCGGAAGGTGTTGTGATTGGCAAAGTTGTTCATTGAATCTTCACAGACTCGACCTCGACGTGCAATTCCGTCCGAACAACCGGAACGATTCGTGCCAGCCGAACATTCCGTGTACGTTTCACACTTTCTTTCATCTGAATTCTGCCCAAACTATTTCGATTCAAAGATTTTCCCGGATTCTTGTTGTTAGCGGAATTCGGGTTGAGGGGTCAAAATCCCGAAAAAGTCCCTTTCAGTCTTGGAAGGCGCGGCAGTCTATTGGGAGATGGGCGTTTGTATGCCATCGTCGTGTTCGAGCAAAGAGCTAAGAGAGCTGTTCAGGCCCGGTGAGAATAATTATAGAATTACAGCTTCATCTCGAAATAGTATAGCAAAATAATAATAATAAACCTTCAGAATCGGGAGCACTAATCGACAATCCGGTTTGTCGATTCACGAAACCGGGAGACCTCACGCCGGATATCAATGCCGGATTCTATCTTACGCTGTGAGTCGCATTTGTCAGAGTTATAGCCTAGCGCACCGGGCTTTGTTATAGTATTTTCCGAAAAATTTGGAAAAAATAAAAGCGAGAATTTCAATGCGTTATTTTTCAGTTCCATAATGGGCATCATCGTTGCAATCTGTCTCGTCTCCGGATTAGTTGACTTTTACTTCACTGAGAAGCTCAAGCATATCTCCTTCAGCAAAAGTAAGAGCCGTTTCCCTTTAAAGATAATGCGACAGTGGTAGCTTTCTCCATTTCTGCTCAATCGGATTTGTTTAGGCATCGCGTGGCGCCTCTTTATGTCCTGCTCCGTATACTCTAACGTTGCCTCGATATTTGA
The DNA here is from genome assembly GCA_911812115.1 of Pristionchus exspectatus. Lineage (NCBI taxonomy): Eukaryota > Metazoa > Nematoda > Chromadorea > Rhabditida > Neodiplogasteridae > Pristionchus > Pristionchus exspectatus. The sequence goes on from OU461582.1 coordinate 12,549,883, forward strand.
GGTCGCTGACACGAATAGGGTATGGGTTGCATTTGTGTTAATAAATAATAAATGATGCTAATTTATTAATTCAGACTGGTCAAATCAGCTCAATTCACTGCATTCGGTTCTTCTCGATGGTATGGGTAAGTAATTTTCATTATTGAATACAAATGTTGTACGCTCGGTATCAGTACCGCCTAAACAGATATACCTTGCACCAGTTGATTAGTGAGAAGAAATAACTTGTGAAAGTGAGTGAGAGCAGCAGTCGAAGAATAGTAACAACTTGCTGCTGTAGCAGTTATCCTGCAACCGAACCTGCAATCCTGCTGTATATTCACGAGAAAGTCTTACCGAACAAAAACTGAACAAAAATCCCCATTTAGGTGCTGATGGGCCATCTGGCCGGGAATTACGTATGGATCGTTGGTTAGTTCAGCTCCACATTATTTTTTTTCCATATTACGCGCTTTTTTTAAACGAAATTTGCGATTTTTTAGGTTATCAGATTAGTAATAACATAATTTGGCAGTGAACCCCGTGGACGTACTAGCTCTCGTTCCCGATCTAACTACGGAGGCATTGACCAATGGATTCTTCTCTGTTGACTCATTCTTCTTCATTTCTGGAGTGCTTCTCGCTTTCATGTGGTATGTTTACCTTCATCATCTCTATCATCTCGCGTTAGCTCCATTAAAGGAGGCGTATCATGAACTTTTGAAATTCAAATGTTGCGACTCTTACAACGATATGCCGAGCCTTGCAATATTTTGGAAAATTACCAAGGTTCTTTTGGCAAATCGCCAAGGAGTAGATCAGTTTTTGTCGATGGGAAGAACCTGCGGGAACAAAGAAAAATCCCTTTCTAGTCAACCAATAATGGGCTAGACAACGATGACCTTTCGATCTATCCTTCTTGATCTACCTTCCCTTCCTCCCCATTGGCGCTGCGTAAAATATTTGAATTTTCGCGGGGTTTTCCCTGTCCTTTCCTGATACTTTGGACGGGGATATCTCGTCCCAGAGTGGACGTTCAACTTTCAAACTTCGGCTTTCTAATATCGTTCTGGATTCCAATCGGATCATGATCTCAAGAGCATGAACTAATTTTTCATGATACGCCTCCTTTAAGAAGACTTCACATAATTATTTTTTTAATTTTCGTAAGGCAACAGTAAATTACAAATTACTCCTTTTTCGGCTAAAGAGTTTTCACCGTCAGCCGAAAGAGACGATGTCGCCGTATGGCTGGACAATGTTCTATGTCCATAGAATACTCAGGTGATTTGATGGAATAATCTTTTTAGGGAGATTCTGTAGACACTTTTTACCCTTTTCAGGAGATAGATAGCAATGGGGGAGGGGTTCAGAGCGCTGTTAGCAATACACAAATTGCAGACTCTCTCCAGCCTTCTACATGCTCGTCATCTTTTACTCGTTCGTGCTTAGACAATTGGTTAAGGATACGCCGTTGAGCATGAATGCTATCGTAACGACGGATTACTGTAGGTCAGTGAGGTATCGATTTCAAATACTGCACACAGGCTTTTCAAAAAGGGGTGCAGTTTTTTATGTATGGGTGCAGATCGATATGAGAGCGCAGAAGATGCGGATTTCCAACCCTTTCCAGTACATCGTGGTGGGTCGAGCTTCTCTATCTCCAGAACTGGATCGATCTTCAAACACCTGTAAATACTTTTTGTATTGCTCATTTCTAACAGCCGTTCAACACATTTCAGCACCTTAGTAGGTCGGACAAATACCTCGAATTCATTTATCAATTACGATTTTTGGAATAAAAGTTAATAAATTCAAATGACTATTTCAATTGCAGTGTCTCGGGTACAGTTGGTATCTCGCTACTGATCTGCAGATGTACCTCTTCACACCACTACTGCTCATACCACTTGCTATCAAGCCGATTATCGGATTTATTCGTGCGTTTTGTCTCGCTCATGAAACTATCGTTGACAAGAGAGCAGCTACAAAATGAGATTAGATTGAAGCATGGATTAAAGATGGGGTGGCACGACCATTTGGCTAACAGAGTTCTTGATGTATGATGATGGGTCGCTGTCACCCGATCGCACTTTCGAAACTCCCATGTTTTGAATTTTCGTACAAACGGAGATATGAACGATTGGCTGTTTCAACGAGTGAGTGAGTGAAGGGCAAAGAAAAGTGACGGTGCATGCAAATTGGTGCGCGCCGCTCGTTTATGATAATTGAGCCAGCCGTCGTGCCTTTCCTTCTTTAAGAATTAGAGAATAAATGTGATATATTCAGTGGCCGCCGTCGTTCTCATCGTCAGCACTGCAGCCAACATATTCCTCGTCTACCATTTTCATTGGCCGGTAAGTTCTTTTTATCTCTTGATCTCAGCTATAAAAGATGTAAAGCCGAGTAGGGTTGTCACGATAATGCGATAATGAGATTATGCGAAAAGTGAATGAACAAAAAAATCTTGATCTCTGCTTTAGTAAAGCGGAATAGTGCGGCCGCGATAATACGATAATGTGCCTAATCGAATAATAAATGTTCCATTACGGGTGTGATTAGAGGCGTTATTTATGTCGAGTATGTGATGATGTGTGAATAACATTACTGTTGAGATCATCGTGAAAACTTCGATTCTCGCTCGAGTTCCATTTTTTATTATTATTTCGAAAAAAATTTTAATGACCGATTTTGCAGGCTGCACAAAACGGATTCCATCCAGCTGACCCCGAGCAGACAAATCTCGAGTTCGTTCACACCTTCATTAATTTAAAAATAGAAATTAATATTTTTAAAATTTTTAATTCTCCAGAAATTACAACATGCTCATGTACGGCTCGCCGCTCATTCGGTGTCAGGTAAGTATGATTAGTTGATTAATTATTAATTTTAATTATAATTAAAGATCTACATCATGGGTATGCTGGTCGGGTGGTTGCTGCATACGAAGAAGCAGTTGAACATTCATCCGGTAAAGAAACATTTTTCAATATTCTCCGTCTCGGTATTTACAATCGATACTAAAAAAATTGAGAGAAAAAATATTGGAAATTATTTTGTCATAATGACCTTGAAACTGAAGGTCATTCCATCTTACCAGACCTGACAATTGTGTTCCCACATTAGAATCCAGGTCGAAACGTGTGCAATGTGGGGGTCAAACGGTGAAGATAAATGATCTACTCCTTTTCACTCCAAGCTAGACGGACTATGGATTTTGTTGTGTTGTTGTTGTATTGATGTGATTGGTGTCATCATGATAATCTACTTGTAGCTTATCTACATTCCCTGCTGGATCCTCGGTCTCTCCATAATGCTCACTGCTCTTTTCGGACTACACGATCAGACGAATGGACTAGAACTGAATCTGTTCTGGAGGTCACTCTTTCAAGACTACTCTGCATCACTAATTACTTAAACTCCAGACAAAAATGAGCAGGGATAAAAAGGCTTATGTAGATCCATGTACTCTTCCCTCTCACGACCTGCCTGGGGCGTCGGCCTTGCCACCATCGTGATCATGTGCCATTATGGATACGGAGGTTACTGTTTCCCCAATTGCCAAGTGACTGACCTGTCGTGGAAAATGCGTCGCTGAATATCGAGAGAGCGTGAGGAATTGGCATAGGCCCTTCTATCCAACCTCTCCAGCAGTTTTTGTGCGCAGTTTACATTAGCTCCACGATTCTTCTGATTTATGGTCATATTAGTCGCACCATGTTATTTGTCATCGTGATCTCTGATATCAATTTATCAGGCCCAATAAACTCGTTCATGTCATGGCATATCTGGGTGCCACTCAGTCGCCTCTCTTACTGTGCGTATCTCATTCATGTCCCGGTATGTCAATTTCTTCAAAAACAAAACCTCAGGAATCGCTCTGCTTTGTTCTCAACAAAATGTTAAAATCCTTTTAACAAAATTGATCTTTTGTTTCATTTCCGATCACCCAACTCGTGCTCTCTCAAACGCAGGACGAAGTATACTTCTCCAACTTCACTGAATTTGTCAGTTTTTTAAATCATATTTTTTTTAAATTAAAAAATTATTAAAATACTATTATTTCTAATTTTGACATAAAAAGCCTATCAATTTATAGTTAATCACTCGCGTGGTCTCCATAACCGTGTGCACTTTCGTCATGTCCGTCTTCTGGAGTGCATGCTTTGAGCTGAGCTTCGGCAATGTGAGTGCTACATTTAAACTTAATTTTATAAATGTCTCACAAATGTGGATACCACGGGATGAGAAACAAAAGGGGATATTTATTTATTAAAGAAGACCAATTCAGATGGAGAAGTTACTGTTGGGCGGAGTGCGTGCTCCGAAGAGAGAAGCAATAGAACAGAAGGACAATGATTACAATATTCCATGGAATTCCGACTCGAAAGAAACACTCCGGTTGTGATTTTACAGATGGTTTCCAAGGATATTCCGAGCGTCAAATTAAACAAATTAAATTTTTGAATGTTGATTAGAATGTTCTCAGCGATAAAGTTATTTTTATTTTAATTTAACAATGTGGAAAATATATGGAGTGTTCACTGTAACGATGTTGAGATGTCCACACCCACTGCAAAGGCTCTAAACTTAGCAGCCACTAAGAACTTCTGAACAGCCTTCGGAAGAGACGCTTGATAGCTGCAATTAGTATCTACCAATTCACATTATTCAATCTATGATCATGATTAGAGAGACTGAAGGAAGGGGTGAGGGAAGGGACTGCCGCTCTCTCACAGTGAGGAATGAGAATGAGGGAAGGGGAGGGGATAAAAGGCAAACCCTTGCGCAAGGGTTTCGAAACCCTTGCGCAAGGGATGAGTCTGCAATGGGCCGTTTTCGGTCGTTTGACGTCGGATTTTCTGAGCCTCAAGCATGATATTTACATAACCGATCCAGAGCTACAATACCAACACGTTTAACATTGATTTTACCTGTTCGTTCAAGCTAAAGGAAAAAATCCAGATGAAACGAATGTCAAGGAAAATTTTAGCTATAAAAAGCGCAGAGGCCTAAATATCGATTTTGTGAAGTTGGTAGAAGTTCCAGGGGCTCTTGGTGTCCTTAAAAATAGGTTTTTGGTTGAAAAATCTGCCGAAGGTGTACGGTAACTCACTCTAAGAGATCTTTTAACGTCACAAAAGCTTGTGAATCTGATTAAGAATTCTAATATATGTTATTTATGCAAAATAGGTGAAAACCCGAAGTCAAACGATCAAAAACAGCCAAACCCGGGTCACCCCTTGCGCAAGGGTTCGAAACCCTTGCGCAAGGGTTTGCCTTTCTCCCTCTCCCCTTCCTCTCATTCCGCGCCACGCCGCGCACCCTTCCCCCTTCCTTCAGCTTCTCTAATCATGATCATAGATCCTCATTGTCGCTGAAATGCCGTTAGTCGATGCACAACCGTACCCTTTGATGAAGAAGAAAACGAGGAAGGGATCGACGATAGGAAAGATTTCAGTACACATCAGCGCAACAGTACCGAGACCACCGCAGGGATATTCTTAACAAATAAATTGCATAGTATTCCTAAAATAATTAGTACCAACGAAGAGTGGCATGAGGAGAATGAGAGCGATGGGGAGATATGAGGTGAAGAGCGGGAAGAAAGTCTGCAATTTACTTGAGAGTAACGACAGGCTTCATGATCGAGTATCGCAGTAGAACAAAAAGCGGAACCTGCCAGAGTAGCGTTCGGAAGAGCTGTCGTTGCTGAAAGCGCGTGGTGATGCTCATTGAGGGCCTGCGAATTCATAGTTATTTGTTTTTGGCCATCATCAACAACGATACCTATCGAGCGCGCATGTAATTATACCTGGACACTAGGAACTAGTAGGCCAGATGCAACTGTTCTCTGATATTATTATGCAGTTGTCATCAAAATATTTCCATCCGATCTAGTGCCTGTCCTTGTCAGACGCACAGAGACTGGGCACTGACTTATCGAGAGCGCGAGTGATGCGCATATGGCAAATCACGATGATTGCTCCATAGAAGGCGTGGATGCAACTGAGACAGGCACATGCGATGAGAGATCGAGTCTGCCACTGTTTCCCACCGAGATCGTCCTTCACCTACAACAACAAAAGAAATCAAGAATTTGCCGGTCTTTTTCTTTTTCAAGGTAACAATAAACACCACCTTGCTCACCCAATAAACGATGGCGAGATGTCCGGCTTGACCGGGTTCGAGTAGGTCGATGCCGTAGTGTTCCTTCATGGAGGCAGCGAAGGTGGTCCGAGATAGGTCGGATGGACTCCAACCGGATATCACTGTCGCGGATACGGCGAATGAAATAATGATGATAACAATTTTTTCTCAGCTTTCAATTTCATCACTGACGCTAGCTTGACTATGTATATTCGATATTAACAATTATTTCACAAGAAAAAACGAGAAAACCATACCGGCAGACAGAAAATACGCCGAGATGGCGATCATAGACCAATTTCGCAACGGATGTGGCTGGCGAATCCAATTGAGCCATGGCGGACTGAGAGCGACAAGTGGAACGGGTTAAACGGAATATGACAGTTGTGATCGATTGAAGTTTCAAAACCCGACAGAATATCTCACTCACTTGCAGAGTACCACGAAACGGTAGATGTAATGGAAGGCAAGGAGGATGAACGTGTGATAGTACAAAACCGCCCAGAAGACTCCTCAATGTCTGGCTCATCTCTTTTTCGTTATAATTAGCCCTTCTTCACTCAGATATTAGCTATATCGAACCTGCAAAGGTTCCAACTGCAGTTGGGGCATGAACGAAGCGATATCCAAACTGAATGAAGCCCGAGTCCGTCATATGAATGACCTTGAAATATCATTGATATGAAACATGTACAACGTATACAATCACTGGAATGAACAAAGTATGGGCAAGGGAAATAATGATGTCCATAAAGGCAAAAGCCATCAGCAAAAGACGATAATGACCGACCTGAACGACTATTTTTTCAATGAAGTTGATTTGAGATAACGTACATGGTTGACTTTCTTTATAATCAGGACGTAGATCAAAAAGGCGTTGACTATGAATGAACAAGCCGTCGTTGAGAGTGAGTACATCTAGTAAGATCATTTGTTCATCAGTGGGAATATTTGGATGAAAACGTACTGGATTGGAACTACAGAATTCATGGACTGTATGATTTTGCCAGTTTCGTCGCAGACCCGAAAACTAAAGAAAATACTCTGGTGCGCGCGCAGAAATCGCGCGCTGGATTCAAGTCAATATCCAAAAATTTCCTGGGGGGCAAGATTAAGCTCTGGGCGGAATCGAATTACGGTTGTCATGATTGACAGTAGCACCAATTGCCTCATACAGTAACCAAACGCCACGCACAGACCATATGGGCCGATTACATCCAAAAAATGGCCCTACTGAGAATCCTAGACATATATTTGCACTCGTACATGATGCCATTCGTAAGAGGATTGCAAAATGAAGGCGACGTGTGTGCAAGACAACGATCACTCGTATGATCGCCTGCATGGATTCAACATGGAACATCGGGGAGGGATACTTTCCTTGATTTGAAATTGGAATCTTTGATTCCCACTTGGGAGCCCGAGGACGGGGTACTGCACTTTGAAAAAGTTGAAAACCTTTTTCAGCTTACATTCAGATCCAAGTTGGAGGCCCACACCAGAGTAAATTATAAACTCACCTTATAGAACTGCTCGCTGACAAGAACACCGGGCATGCTAGAACCGTTCTCAGATGATTACCTAGTAAAAGGTTGGAAATCAAGAAATCGAAGCAAGCAAGAAATGTACACGGAGCAATATCGCAGCTGATGGAAACACGATTCAAAATTAACATGAATGATGTTCGTGAGCAATTTAGCGCGCTTTATTTTGCAATTTGAACTACGCATTGGTATGAGCTCTCGTAATAGCGAAAGCGTTCTTCGAATCTCCGCATTTCAAATCGCAAAACCGGAAGCTCAGATGATCTTTATCCGAGAAAAGGCAATTGATGTTAAAAGGAAAAACCCGAGTGTAAAATCTCGGGAACAACTGTTGCAGATAGCTAATTCTCCTCTAAGACGTCAATCACCCGATACCAGAGGGTGTCTACTAGAGATGTCGAAATGAAGAGTTCATCTCTTTATTTCTTCGTCATCGCTCTGACCGGTATCTGACTACGAGGAATCAAGAGTCTCATGCTTCGAAAACTCGTAGAACAGTGAGAAAATGAGTGTAAACAAGCGTAAAGCTACTGCCCACGAATGGTACGATTACGCTTCGCATGTCTGGAAAATAACATTTATAAATTTGCACGCTTCAGTCTTATTGAATCGTCTGCGCAGACAGAGATCTCATGATTAGAGAAGCTGAAGGAAGGGGGAAGGGTGCGCGGCGTGGCGCGGAATGAGAGGAAGGGGAGAGGGAGAAAGGCAAACCCTTGCGCAAGGGTTTCGAACCCTTGCGCAAGGGGTGACCCGGGTTTGGCTGTTTTTGATCGTTTGACTTCGGGTTTTCACCTATTTTGCATAAATAACATATATTAGAATTCTTAATCAGATTCACAAGCTTTTGTGACGTTAAAAGATCTCTTAGAGTGAGTTACCGTACACCTTCGGCAGATTTTTCAACCAAAAACCTATTTTTAAGGACACCAAGAGCCCCTGGAACTTCTACCAACTTCACAAAATCGATATTTAGGCCTCTGCGCTTTTTATAGCTAAAATTTTCCTTGACATTCGTTTCATCTGGATTTTTTCCTTTAGCTTGAACGAACAGGTAAAATCAATGTTAAACGTGTTGGTATTGTAGCTCTGGATCGGTTATGTAAATATCATGCTTGAGGCTCAGAAAATCCGACGTCAAACGACCGAAAACGGCCCATTGCAGACTCATCCCTTGCGCAAGGGTTTCGAAACCCTTGCGCAAGGGTTTGCCTTTTATCCCCTCCCCTTCCCTCATTCTCATTCCTCACTGTGAGAGAGCGGCAGTCCCTTCCCTCACCCCTTCCTTCAGTCTCTCTACTCATGATTCCCAATAAGAATTATCTTTTTGCAGATTCTTTGTAGACCGCATATTCAAAGAATTTCTTTCTATATTTATCTCGATGGCGTAGTATACGGTAAGAAGAGGAGCGGTAATCATTTTTCTACTTTACCAGGAATATTAGCAATGCAGGTTTGAACAATGATGATTCTGCCATAATCTCATGTGTGACTCGAGAAGTCCGTCAAATGACAAAAGTTATTCAATCTTCGCAAATTGAACGCGAAAAGTTATTCGACTATTGGAGCAAATAAAAACTATTTTTGCGACGATTATGATTGTTTCTCTAATTCTTCCTGTTTTTCTGATTTGTTTGTATCTGTGAAAGCCATGGAGGGTTTGGGAATATTCACCCTAAATTGCGCATAATGCAGCGTCAACTGTTCAAAGCACTACTTCGTTATATTTTCGACGAATTGTTCGAAATACGATAAACCGAAATACGATTAGAAATACGATAATTATTTTTTAGACATTGGTTACAACTTGCACAGCATACCTACCGCTCGGTTGCTTTCTCCTAGCGCTATTACCCCTTTGGATAGTTTCAGAAATGAGCCCTCAGCTTTTCCCCGTTATCGATCCGATGCTCGTGTTTTACTTCGTCCCAATTTTTTACATATTTTATTGGCCTAAACTAATTTTTTATTTATATTTATTAAATTTATAAAACGCCAATCATAGCCAATCATGTGATGATTTTTGAATATCATTTTCGACACATTTGTTGTAAATTTTTATTTATCAAAATTGTGGGGATAAAATACAGTTGCATTCATCGTTCGAGACTACGAACGAATTACGCTTCTGCTCTAATCGGAACTGATCGAGTGGTCGTGGTCGACGAGTGCTCTTGCGGGGCCACTCGAGATTGGCGCACGAATCGGTGCTGGACGATTGCCTTAACATGGTCATCACAGTCATCCGAAGTAATATTTCTCGTTCATTCTCCTAGTTCATTCTCCCAGAGAACCTGCTGGAAAGGAGTTAAATAGATAGTGACACTTCCCATTGAAATAGCGTTTGACTATTTTGGTCGGGGGCGGGTGTCGGGGTGACTTCACTGTTGTTTTTCGATGTGGGGAATGGAATCCAGGTGAGAGGATGTGGGGTGAAGCTCAATGTTCACCTGCACAATGGGACACAGCCAGAGAGTGTAAGTAAGGAGGAGAGTGAAGAAGTCGAGACGAGTCTGCAGAACAGCGCCCACTGTGAAGAGCACGCCCGGCACAGAGAGAATGCACAGCGGAAGACAGCTCTGTCATTTTCCACCCATATACGTGTATTTAGCCACATTCTCCGTCCCACGGCGTTCTTGGAAGAGTTTCAATTAACAAGTTCGCGTCGAGACCATCGCTACCTTCGCGCACAATCTCGCTTTTCTATGCGCTTTTTCCATCTCTCGCTCACCCCCTGTAGAACGCCGTGCCGTCCCCTAACTACCGGACGTCAACGTTATCGGATATGTTGTATTCATGGATTCTACGAGATGTCGACAGATCGATGAATAAAATAAGGATGATACAGTCTCATCAGACACCCCCGCCAAACCTGTAGCATCTGCATAGTGAAGAAATCTCGCTGCATGCGTGCCGTTCGTGCGCTGAGAACGATGCCCCACGACGACAGTCGACGACGAATCTGATCACATCAAGTTTTTATTTATTTTTCACAAATTCATCATGGTAAGAGAACACTACAACCTTCTGGAAGAGAGCCTTTTTTTAAATTATCATCTTACGCATGAGAGCTTATTGACAAATTAAAAAAAAGTAATTTTATTTGTTCATGTTCACGTACGACCTAAGTCTCGTGTTAATCATGTTTTATATATTTTCGCTCGTTTGCGACGTCACTGACCAAGGCCATAATCACTGCGAATAGTGCATAGGACGAAGCGTAAGGAGCGAGGGCGTAGAATATCACGAGTGTAAGCAGACTGCGACCGTTCTGTGAGAGAGTGAGATTGCACACAAGACATTTTCCTTGATGAAGATTAGTTACTCTCTAATGGATAAGTTATCATTTTTCAAATCATAGGAGAGTGGGAGTCGTTTATGAGTGTTGTCTCTCACATTCAATTCAGTCATCCTCATCGTACTTCCATACATGACGATCCTCGTCGAGTTGTCCAACCCGTACAAATCGCGCGCAATCCGCTCGAGTTCGTGATGAAACTGGGGCGTGGGTACGTATGCGGGCACGAGAAACTGTAAACAATGTTTTGCACACCGAGCTCGGAGAGTTAAAAAAATGGAGGTATGCTAGCAATCCACGCCATGAAACAAGGTGAAATGGGCTCACGGCAATAACGAGAGTCCACGCGATAGTGAACGAGAAGCCGATGAGCACTCGACGAGCCGTCGGCCAATGTGCACTGAGAATAACTGATACAGTGCCACCACGGGCGTTGCCCTTCTTGTCGCGAGAGCCCCCGATGGAGTGGGACAAATTCGCAATGGAAAGATACCGGCTAACTGCCATCCACTGCAGGAGACTCGTCGCTGGATGAATTGTCATCAGCAGCGTTGTGAACACCAGACCAACCTTGAATGGGATATCATGGCTGTCTATTGATTGAGCTAAAACAAGACTGACCTGCTCAATCATGTCACATGCGATTCTCGGCAAGTAAGGAACAATCGGGCCGAAGAGAGGAATGGCGAAAGTTCCGTCGCGGAAAATATTCACCTACATGTGCGTACCCATGAATATCGAAAGACAAAATACCGAGATTGCAATTTTTTCCCATTGTTATTCCAAGATACGGCGTTTTACCGAATAAAGGAAAATATTAACTTGAAAACACAATCTCATTGCTACCTTTTTACAGTGAAAAAAACGGGCTCACATAGTTCATGGCCGCAAGCGACACACTGAGCTCTAGTCCCTTGATGGCCGAAACGTAGATTGGAATCTGTGCAAGAAAAGTAAGTAAGTATGTCCTTAGATTGCCTCGCGCACCCTGTACACTTGGACGGCTCCCGAGGTCCTGGTGCGAAATAGGGCCGCTAACAAGGCTGTATTGAGTAGCGCCCCTTAACAGGTCTTATTCAATAAATAAAAGCGAAAACGCCTACCGACAGCGCCTTCTGCAGTGCAGATTATGCGAACCATTAGCACAGGCGAGAGGCTCATCGTGTGCTTGAGCGACACTTACGGAACCACTGAGAATATGAAACTGTCTGAAGCGCAAAAGTGAAAAAGCAGAAGTTACAGCAATTACTGGCTTCACGCGTGAGCTTTTTGTAATGTAACTTCTGCTCTATATACGCCGAAGTGGCATACGGAAACTGCTTTCTGACCGCCTTATATTTGATGTCTTCATCACATCGCGCCTTAGGAAATCGCTGACCGTGAAGATTACCGTGCGATCGGAAAGATCTCACTAATGAACATTTGAGCGAAAAGGGTAAAGATTATCTCACAATAATTACCATCACGTGATGCGAAAATCAAGGCTTAACTCTCAAGCGAAATGCCCCTGCCACAATTTCATCGGTTTTTATTATTTCCAATATCACAACGTAACAATATGAGGCCGTTCGCGAGAGAATCAGACAAGAGTTGGCACAGGCCAAAAATTTTGACTTTGTGAAACTTTGCGTTTTGGGGTTCTCGAGGGTGCTAATGACGATGGGTACACTCATTTTGTCCACCTGTGCCTCGTTGGCTTCAGACGACGTCACGTCGAAATCCGTTTTTGGTTTCTATTTCGGTCACTCGCAACGCTAAAATTTCGAAAGTTTGGCCCACCGGGTAGAATTTGATGGCGAACACGACAGTTCACTTTATTTTTCATTAATTATTTAAATTATGTTGTAAAATGGAACTTTTCGCAAACTACAGTGCTATAGTGGAGAGTAGTATAGATCGGACAGGAATGTCACGAGGATTCCAAATCTGTTTTCAAATTCAAAATCCATCATGCTGCATTCGAAAAACTCAACTTATAGTGTACTTGGCTTGTAAGTAAATTTCACCATCTCTCCATTGCTGGCTTCCGATCTTTTGATCTACCCGAGTCTCTCCTCCGTGACCTCTTTGGAATCCTCGTGACATTCCGGTCCGATCTATACCACTCTCCACTATAGCACTGTAGTTTGCGAAAAGTTCCATTTTACATAATATTTTCAAAAAATAAAGAAAAATAAAGTGAACAGTCTTGTTCGCCATTAAATTCTGACCAGCGAGCCAAACATTCGACAAATTAGCGTTATCAGGAACCGAAATAGAGGCCAAACATTGATTTCGACGTGACGTCGTCTGGAGCCAAACAAGCTTCCGTGTGCAAAATGAGTGTGCACATCGTCATCAGCACCATCGAGAACACCGAAACGCAAAGTTTCAGAGAGTTGACATTTTTGACCTGTGCCAGACTCATTCGGATATTGTCTGATTCTCTCGCGAACGGCCTCATATGTAATTATTCGTTTGAAGTTACACTAGTGTCTCCATTCTCAGATGAAAGTGCCCCACAGTTGTTATTCACACAATGTAGTTGCGCTGTGAAAAGAACAACAATTTATCGCTGAGATCACTCGTATCATTCAAACACGTGGCGCAGACTCCCGTTGCGATGAACTTTCCGGTTCCGGATCATCACCTATCACATCCTCCTCCTCCTGATCTTCCTCTTCCTGTATCAATACTTCCTCGTCTTCTACCCTCTCAACAATGACGCCACCGATGAGAAGCTTCTCTATCTGAACGGTCATCCATTGCATTGCGATCATGAACGGCTAAAAAGAAAATACGCGTATTTTTTGAATAAATATTGCTACTTTTCCTTTTCCCGGAGGCGACAATTAGATGTATACTAGGAAAGGCTTGGAAAAAAGGCGGTCCTTGTTTGGCGTGCTTTTTCACCTCTTTGACCGGTGGGATAGTGTGCTAAATGAAGTAACCATTTTCGCCATCTCTAATTCGTACCCGGCCGAAGCTCAACTCGAAGAAGGCGCTCCAGAAGACGGCGAGGAAGTAGGTCATCGCGGTGATTGCAACCACGCGGAAGATGAACTCAATTGGATTAAAGGAGGAGTAACATGAAAGTTTGAGTCACTAAGTTGACAACGTAGTGCTGTAGCTATCGACAGCCATATCAGAATTCTGAAGTCCCCATATTTGTATCTCATCTCTGAACCGAGATACAGCGAGTTGGCCTTGTGCCAAAGCTTCCCTCATGGCAGGAAAGGGCGGGGATTTTGAACTGTTGATTTCACTGGGAAGGGACTGCGCACTGATCTACCCCAGTCTCCTCTTGTCTCTTCCCATCGATCGCCTTCCTCCCTCTCCCTATCAGAGGACGGGAGAAAGGAATAGGGTCTTGGCAAAGTGCCAACTGCTAACTACGGTCGCTTCCCATGGCCGGCATTTCGTTGTGAGAGTCTCTAACATTCTTTCCTGTCACTCCTCCTTTAAGTTTGCACCAAAGAGATGATCTCTGAGAATCCGAAGAGAAAGCTGGGCAACAATGCGTATTCGTCGTATCCGCAACGTAGATAGTTTTCTAAGCACAGAATAGAACTAAAAAATACTCACAAACTCAATAAAGCTGGAGAAGTAGATTTCATCCTTCGCCAGGGAGAGCGTGAGATGGATTACCTGAATGATATTCGAAAGGGAAAAAAATTGTAACTCTTACAGGAATGTGGATGAGGTAGCCACAGTAGGACAATCTTCCGAGCGGCACCCACATGTGCCAAGACATGAAGGAGTTGATTGGGCCTAAAAGGCAATAACTCCCCTCATCCTTTCGATATCCGAGCAAAACATGCCAATGAGGAAAAGAAAGTATTTGACGATACACCTACCAATTTCGTTATTTCACTGCCATCTGTAGTTGAGATAACCGCGTCAAAAAAGAACAAAATAACAATTGTACCTCCATATCCGTAATGGCAGAGTATGACGATCGTAGAGAGTCCTATGCCCCACGCCGGTCGACTCAATGCCGAATACATTGCTCTGAAATTGTAACTCAACCTTGCAGTGTTTTCCTACAAACTCGCCTCCAGAATAAGCTGATCTCAGTGCCATTCGTTTGGTCGTGAAGGCCGAACAGAACTGTGAGCATCAGAGCTGTGGAGACAACCCATGCTGTCATGTAGACTATCTGAATGCAGATAAGTATAAACGAGCTCTCATTGGGAACTAAACTGGAACGTACCGGATGAATTTTGAGCTGCTTCCTAGTCTGCAGTAACCATCCGACCAGCATACCCATAATGTAAATCTATAAATATTCATTGATTTGGCATATTTTTTAAAAATCTAGAATTTAAAAAAAATCAAATATTAGACTTGCCTGGCATCTGATCAGGGGATTTGCGTACATGAGCATGCTGTAGTTCCTGAATGTATTTCTTTGTTTCCAATATAACTTGTTTTCTACTCACTCAAAGTTGCTCATTTCTGGATCGGGAGGAAAAATGATGCTCAGAGCAGCCTGGGTACGATATGATTTCAGAGGATATATATCATAATTTAAAGACAATTATTTGGATAAAGTCGCACCGGCCAATGGTAGTATCCGACGAGAAAGATGTTGACTGCTGAGCTGATGGTGAAAATGACAGCAGCAACTGGAATGATTAACATGGAATCGTGGTAATGAGAGTGTTCTAGATACCTATTACTCCTGCAATCGGTTTGATAGCTAGCGGTATAATCAACAGAGGTGTGAACAGGAACATTTGCATGTCCGCGTCAAGATACCAACTGTACCCCAGACACTGCAAAGTACTTATTTGTTCCTTCTAAATTCCCGACCTCATTCGCAAGTAGACGTTCAGAGTTGCAAAAGTGCTAAAACATCTGCACATTTCATTTGAAAAGTACTTTCTTTCTTTTGTACCGGTGAGATTGCATTGCGAAATGAGCTTTCGAGCAGCCACCGTTTGCACATCATAGAGAGTTTTAATTGCAACTGAATCTCCAATGAATTCCTACCCCTTCCTTGTGATTAACCCAGTTGTGCAGGTAGAACAGCTCCACCCACCATGAGGAACTGCAAATGCTCTAATTATCAAGTTTTTACTACCATATTGTAAACACTAAATGTAACTTGTGGTGCTCAAAGAATGAAAATTCAGACTTCTATTTAGTTGAAATGTTACGCGAACCTGCAGTGATCTTCCGTCACCAACGCGTTCATGCTAATTGGCGAGTCCCTAATCATCTGCTTGAAGACGAATGTGTAGAATATGACAATCATGTAAAAGGCTGGGGAGAGACTGGAATGCGTGCTTGACGTCTCGATAATTCCACGCGAATGAACGGATGAGTTTGGGTTGGTGTAGCTCGTAACAATTATGAAAGTGCCGCAAATTGAGAATAATTTGAACATACCGTAGAAATCGATGGGCATAGAAGAGCATCCATCCTCGAATGGACATCGTCTCTTCCGGTTGACGGTCGTGGGCTTTAAACCTGCAGAATTAATTCGCATATTTCTTCAATGGCGGAATGAGGATTAGAAAAAAATCACCACAGAAACGTGAGGAGGACACCCGACATAAAGAAGAATGAGTCAACGGAGAAGAATCCGTTTAGGAGAACTTCGGAGGTTAGGTCGGGGATCAGGTAGATTATGTCGGTGGGATTGGCTGAAGAGAAGAAAGTATGCCTTGGAATGGTGAGCCTTTTGTAGGCTACATACTATATTATACATAGAAAGAACTAACTAACCAACAACCGCAATGTGACTGGCGAATAGATGGGCGAGCAGCACCCAAACCATCGAGAAGAAGCGAATGCAGTGAATTGGAGCGATCTGATCGGTCTGAACCAAATCACATCAACCATCCTATCTAAATTATTGCCCTATTCACAGACCTTTCCCGTCTGTGAAACGTCGAAAATTGAGGCAATATTTGAATAGAGTGAGCACGCCATGAAGAGTTGCCAACCGAGGCCTGACAGTGCATAGAGCAAGAGATCGTTCGGTTCTCACTTTGGCTCATCGACGTTCCCTTGAGTCTCTCGGAGAAGAAGAAGTCTACGATTCCCGATAGGACGCAAGTGGTAACGATGACGCCCATAATCGAACTGCAAAGCCTCGCATTAGTGAGGACATTTCCACACGAGTCAGACAGACGATAGAGTAGCTAATATCAACAGAGCCACGTGCGGTTCCCTCGCAACTACCATTGGCTCATAATAAGATGATGAATGATGAAACGCTCACAGTGTAACGTAGTATCCGCTACCGATCTCGGGCGTTAGATCTCCCGGTTTTGTGAAATTGCATACCGGATTGGGAATCGCGTTTCCGTCCGCTAAAAGGCAATGGTAAAGGTAAAGTGGCGTCCACTATCAAAGCGTTTTACAGATGTCAAGCGATCAGGCCACTGAATTGGACGTTTTTTCATCTATACAATTTTCGTTGAAGTCGAAGATCGGCAGCTCACGTGGGATATTGCGTTCAGCAGCCAAAGAGGGTCTAAGTAGGAGCTGGAGTTCTTCACTCGAGCAAGATGCAGGCAGACAGACGCCCACGTGCCAGAATCCGTCCACGAGAGAGACGACTGGAAAGTAATATTTATTATGAATGTTTGTCGACGAACGATCCAGTTGTCAGCTGTCCAGGAAAGAACAGTTAGGATCGCCAATTGTACGTACAGGGAAACACGGGCTTGCACGAGTCGTTTCTGCTATTGGGTCGGAACATCGCGTCGATATCCATCCTGAATGCATCATATCTCATATTCAATCCTCTAAGAAATGTAAATACGCTATCTGAATGGCAACAATCCTCACCGAAAATAGTCTGCTCGAAAGTGGCGTTCCCTTCCCTCCACTACGTAGTCAATTTCCTTGCACTCGGAATAGTGTCCGGCAAAGTAGACATGGCCTTGCAGGATTGCTGGTCCGATCTTTCCCGTGGAGTCGAGCACTGCAAGTCAGATTATTTGTACATACTCATAATAATAAGTTCTCGATCTCGATGATGTCTTTCCCTTTTTCATGCTCAGGTGATAATATTTCAAAGCAAATCATACTCTGAATCAGCGCAGACTGAACAAATCCTGGGTGCGTTTTTGGGTTCAACATTATCTGAAAGTCCTGAAATATGATTGTTTTCAAGCACAGTAAGCAAGCACAGTAAGGCAAACCTCCCGACAGCCCGGCGATAGATCAGCTAGGGACAGATTAGACTTCCCCATTGTGGATATCAGATGGGTCATTGATACTTCAGTGGTACTTGCAGAAATTGATGTGAGCAAGTGAGCATCGTTCTGAACTTCGGTCTTTCGCCTAATGAATTATGGGAGAACAGAAAAAATACCATCAGTATGGTAGACATCATTTGTTGTTTCTCGATTGTTTTCTGCACCGCGACAATAGCGTCAAACGCCCCCGCAATCGCAGCAAGAAAGGCCAAAATTAAAGCAAGCAGAGATCGCATCTCTGAAATGATTATTCTTTTCTAAAATATTCGAAATAACAGAGAAAAACACAAAATGGTGCGTTAGTTAGCCGGCGGTTACGCAATGTTGTGCAATGCGCGAGCGAGTGTTTTCTTCTCCCTCGTTGAGTAAATACTGGATAGAGAGATAGAGAGTAGCGACCCCGACGAGCGGATAGATTAATCGAACATTGTGAAATGGTTATGAGGAAGGAACGATAGATTACTGTACATGGGCTGAAAGGCAAATAATTGCTTCCGATACGGACTATTCACATGAGAACACGCGATACTGCCCCAATTCCATCAATTACCAGCTCATTCGATTCACGCGTTCGACTGTGAAAGTATGTAGGTCGCATATTCGTTTGCATTTCGAGTTTCTCTCTCGTTTCGACATATTCCAGAGATCCGCAAAAGAGCGAAAGCGCGCGCGTGCAGGAACACCAACGAAACAACGTGAGAGAGGAAGGGGAGTGGAGAAAGAGACGAAGCCACGGGGTAAACAACGGCAGTGCGTGAGTCACTGGGGCAGCACTAGGGATCCGCAAGCGAGACAGCTCGCAATCAGAGACACTCGTTCAATCAATGTCTCCCTTCATCCCTGTTTCTCTCGGCCCGAAATATGAGGCATACAATTCGAGAGACGTCTCCAATTCCTTTGTTCTTCTTCCCAGCGTGTAATCGAGCTGCAAAACGTGAACAGAATTTAATATGTTTCTGTGTTTCTGAATTGTTTCCGAAACATATCCTCATTTCATTTGTTCCGCAAGATTCAGTATGAGAATCTGGATAAGTTTCAGAAACATTTCATCTTAAAATTTTGAAGTTCGATAACGACCCTTTCTGTCGATGTACATTCAGAAAGTAGATTTGAAAGAAGAAGAAAAAACATGTACATTCTTCAGGATATGCGGGAATTTTCCTAACCGATTGAACCAGGCTAGATTATTTCATCAAGATTCGTGTCATTAAAAATGAACCTATGCACCCAGAAATTTTTTCGCGATTCTCGTTACGTTGGAAGGCATGCAATATTTGTGTATACGTGAGAAAGCGAATAATACAGCTCCAATACATGTATGTAAACAGGATGCCCCATCGATGATGATTGAAATTGAAGGAAATGAACACAAAGCATCAGCAAACAATGAACGAACTTTATTACTGCGGTTGGAATATATGCACTATACACCGGAAAGCAAAGTCATCTATTCATCAGAGAGACGAGTTAAATATTGAAACAGTAAAGTCGACAACGAAAACCTGGGATGCCTAGACTAACAATCACTCTTGATTTCAATAGAGATGTAGAGGAGCTGCAAATAGTGCTACGAGTCCGGAGGCGAATGAAATCGAGTGGGCACCATTGCAGAAGTCCTTGCTATTGCACGCACAGATCTTTCGAATCTGTGTGATTTTGAGTTTTCCCCGTTCATTTTCTACCGTGTAAAACTTGATATTTTTTGTTTCACTTCACCACTTCATATCCATTCCTTTCTGCCATCCCCCAAATGCAGCATATCCACCACGATACTCACCACTTTGTATCCGCTGGCCGTTTCTTCCTGATACTTGACACATTTGTTCAGCTGAAATGCGACGGTTGACCCGACCACGACGTTGATGTCGCATCTGCGAATGAGTACGCTTCATATTCAGGCCCCTTTCCGCTATCGAAATTATTCATCATAAGGCGCCATGCCACCATTCGTCAATATATTTTACACTAGTCCGTGGCGTGATGTTTTGGTCCATGTACACGAGGAACAGAGTATTCATCAATTAATGAGTCTCACCCTTTCGAGTAGTAATGCGCCTTCGCTCGACTCCATCCGCTTCCGTCCTGAATGTGGTAGATGTCTGAAAAGAGCATTCTATCATATTTGACATTTGATCCTTGGAAGCAGGAGAGTTGTGGAGCAACAGCACACTCTTGTTTTAGTGAAATGACACTTTTTTTAATTTGGTGAACAATCTAAGTTGTGATTCAGTGGAGAAGACGGAGACGTGTGAGGAGACGTGTCAGTGTCAGTTTTGAAAAAAATGAATATTCAGAAGAAGGCAGATGAAATGGAGAAAGGACAGAAATTGCAAACCAATGCGTTTGAAGCAGTAGTCTTGTGTTGGGCAGAGTTGCGCATTTTCTGAGCAGTTGCCAGCGGGAGGAATGAGATTTGCCGCTCCAAGCGATTGAAGAGCGGGGAAGTTCTGAACATCTTTCGCATCTTTCTCTAACCGTGAATTTTGCACTCGAAATGTGCACATGGCTGAACCAGCTCACCGTTGCACCGATGGTATCCCGACTGGTGCATGTGTGGCAGTTGATGGCGAGATCTGCAATGGCTTATCTCTGAGTTTCAGTACTTTTTTTGCCCATAAAATGATGCACGTACTCTGAGGAAGAAACGGAAGAACGAGAGCAATGCCAAGAAGCCGCATTTCGATATAGGGGTAGAATGAGATGGAAGACTGAGTAAAAGAGAATCACAGAGGGAGGACTCGATGGTATACAGATGGTGGGGGGGGGGAGAGCGGAAAAGCTCTCTTATTTTGCGTGATCGAACACCTATAAGTTCGGTGAGACGAAAGAATGCAGCGGACGAAGAAAGGAAGAGGGAACAACACTGTTGTGGGCACGGGCGACGAATGAATCCAGCAAAACAAATGCAAGAAGCGAAAAGAAAGGTAACATCTAAAAGGATCTTCGAAATCCAGTATGATTACTCGAGATTTCAGCAGAACGAGAGACAGGAGAGATATTACGTGCAGATATTTCGATCGTTCGGCCTCTGTTTGTCAGTCAAACGAATCCTGACATCATTCACCGAGAGGTTTCGGAGGTGTTGTTACCATTCATCTCTTTCAGTTGGGTAACCGAGACTCTATTTGTCAGTGAAACAATCTGCACCACTTATTGATTAGCTCAATTGATGTATCATTCGTAGGCTCCATAAGCACTTTTGGTGTGACACGATTCCGCCAAAAAGGGAGAAGCCAAAAGCGCGATTTTCCGAAAGATAATCAATCAAGGCCTTTCGAGAAACTACAGCTTGTAACACCAAAAATGATTGATCAGTGATTTCGATATTGTTTATTCGCGTCATAGATAAAATAATTTATCATATTTGAGATTTCTCCAAAGAAGTTCTTGCGTATGAACAGCAACACGATGAACTTTATCACAGTTATTAAAGACAAGATTGTTGAAAGTGAAATATCAGCGAACTGTTACTCGAGATTATGTACATCTGAGGAAGCATCTAGTTTGAGTTAGAACCTCTCTTTTAAGAGGTATCAAGTTTGCATGGAGTTCAATACGTTAGCTCCCAGTAGAAGCTGGGATTCGTTGTATTAGGGATTATGGAGAATAACGACTGCTGGGGGTGACTGTGAGGTTCAATAAAGGAGAAGAGAAGCGGCGAAGAGTGCCACGAGACCGGAGAAGAAGGAGAGAGAGGGGGAACCATTGCAGAGATCCTTGTCGTTGCACGCGCAGATCTTGCGAACCTCGAATGGTTCGATTGTCATTGCGAAACAACTCTTTTCTCGTCTTTTCTAGTGAGCTCAAACGTTTCAGCTTCTTAGATCTAGAGAAAAGCTTCTTGTTTCAACGGCTCTCGGTAAGGTGCTTTATTAGCGTCATTTAACAGGATATTTCAGCTTTCGAAGTTGTCACATGCACGATTCCATGGCTCACCACTCTGTATCCGCTGGCCGTCACGTCCTGATACTTGACACACTTGTTCAGCTGATATGCGACCGTGGAGCCGGCGACGGCGTTGATGTCACATCTGCGAATCATGGAGCGATTTATGACTCAATCTCGAACAATGATGATGGATACCCATGTGAATCACACACGCCTCTGTCATGGCCAACTTAACTATAGGAGTTGTCTCACCCTTTCGAGTAGTAGTGCGCCTTTGCATGACCCCATCCACTTCCATCCGTGATGTGGTACGTATCTTAAAGGCCGTGGACTTTTGTCGGTTTGGTCCTTGGAAACAAGGAAATAGCTGAGCAACCACGGGCTGCTGATTCATCTATCTTTCAGGAGAACAATCTGCCATTTTGAGTACCAACCGATGCGCTTGAAGCAGTAGTTTTGTGTGGGACAGAGCTGCGCGTTGTCGGAGCAATTGCCAGCCGGAGCGATGAGACTGCCTGCACCGAGAGACTGGAGCACGGGGAAGAGCTGAAAGAGCAGGGAATAATATCCTTCGGCCTGATTTTGATCTTACCGTGGCTCCGATGATATCCCGTCCAGCACAGACATGGCAATTGATGGCGAAGGCTGCAATGGGGTAGTAAGAAGAGCTTGAGAAATGAGACGCCGACTCATCATTCCTATCAGTCTTTTCCTACCAGAGCTCTAGTAGTAATTAAGAATGAAAAAGAAAATATGTTTGGATTGCTAAGTGAAAAAATGCGAAAAGGACCAGAGTTGCCAAGTCCGTAAATGAAATCAGTAGATAGTTCGGCTTACTCTGGGGAAGGAACAGAAGTGCGAGAGAAAGGGAATGGAGGCTCATTTCGATGAACGAGTACTCTAAGTTGGAAGAAGAAGAAGACTGAGGGAAGAAGAAGATCTCGAGGGGAAAGGGGCTGGTTGGTATCCACGGGAGCGATCCCGTGAGGCAAAACGGAGAGGGCTGAATTAGCTAGTGTCTCTCTCTCTCTCTCCTTTTGGCCTGCTCTTTCGTCTCTCTGACCTCCTAGAGAGTGTGTGAGATGAAGAGTCCGTTTCTTCCATCCCAGGAAGAAGAGGCATCGACGCATCCGTGGCCATGGGCGACGGAAGGATTGGAGGGGGCAAAACAAAGCAACGAAGCTGAAAGAAGGAAGCGATCAGAGACCAGCATCTGTCTGCTGCACTTCATTGATGTGATAAATCGTTATCGATGATTCTTATCCTCGCTTCTCTACGTGTGCATAATCAATGAAGTAATTGACGTCCAGATCGGAATGATAAATGTGATAGAGTTCCATTAATCACAGAGATTCAGTTGTTTCCATGAGCGGAAGGGGAAGTTTGGACTCGTAATGAAACAGTTTCGCTGGTTATCTTACTCATCCTTCTCCACAATCGGTTGAGTGAGTAACTAGGATACAGCGAGTCACTGAACCAGTCAACACTGCCATCTGGAAGGACAACGGGCATAGAACTGGAACATTAAATATCAACGGTTCTCTTACGTATTTCCGGATATCGCGAGCTATTACTTTTCGATCCGCTTCGTTCCCCTACCACGAATTGAAACAAACACATTTTTGCGTCTCTCCAAAACCGATTCATTTTCACTTTTTTATCCGTTTTCACTGCAAGAGAGCGCAATCCTTTTTGGAAGCCATTTATTCTTCGATTATCATGTTCCTTGTGCAATGGAATCCCCGGAGAAACAAGGATCTCTTCATAGCCGATACCGTGTCGCCAATGTTTCTTCAACGAGCGTCGCTAATCACTCAGAAAAGCTTCAATTACACGATGGTGACATGATGTATTGTTAGATGACAATAATTGCAAATCGATAAATTTATTGTTCATTTACAATTTTACTGAGCATGGAGCTTGATAAGTTGTTGCTTGGCCGACTCGGGGATGTTGTTGAACGCCTTGACAATCTGGAATAAAGAATATTTTTAAAAAGTATGAAATGCGAATTTCTGTTCGTAGCGTGTTGTTGTTAGTTGGTAAGCAAACTGTAAATGAAAACGAATGTTGATATGTGAATAACCCACTGCAGCCTTGAATGCCTCCGGGTTTTCCTCAGCTGCCGTCTTGATTTTGTCGAGAAGAGCATGAGCGGCATCCTGCTGTTCTGCAAAAGCAATATGATTATCAATATCTTTTGTTACTGTTAACATTAACAATTTAATTTTTTAACAGTGATACGAAAATGCAATCTCGAAATAAACGGACCCTGAGGCAATTCGGCGAGTTATACTTCCAACTGAACGTCCTTTTATAGGGCGAGTTGAATGGATTATCTGCCTTTTCGTTACGGATTGTGCTCTCGAAAGTGGAGGATCATCCTCATTGGTTTCGATTCGTTGACTCACTTGTCTGCTCAAATGTGATTTGTTGAGCGTTAGGCGATGGTGCTGACTATATTGTGATTCTACTAACCAGGTTAAAGTGTATCGTTTCTGTCAAAGTCGTCAATCAAATCAAATCAGAGGCCTTGGAATCTCCGTGATGTTCCCCATTCAACATATAATGCTCGTATTATCCTTCGAACGATTATATTCGGCAATTTTTCCGGCTAATTTCGAGAAGCATTCGAGCAAGTTGTTATCATTCGCTCTCGCCATAACAACGGTAAGGATTGTTGTCCACAGTTAATGCCAATAATTAATTACAGATTCTGGGTACGCTTGCCTACAGTATGATGGATTTGTGCTTCATAAAAATTCAGAATCTTATGAACAAGATCGCCATATCGAGTGTTTCTATGATAACATTATCTGTTGACTTCCATCTTAATTTCATCCGAAAACCTGTAACAGGAGTGTCCTTGTCTGTGTCCTACCAGGTATTGTTTAAACGAATATTTGTACAGGTTCATTTTAGCGATCCGAGAATCGCTGGATTGTTCTCACTCTTATTCCACTCGAATTGACACAAATGATGCTCGGATTCATCGGATCTTTTTCAATTTTAATGTTTGGAAAGGTCAGTCTATTTATCCCATTTGTGTACGATATTTGCGACAAACGCATTCAGTTTGTTTCTGATCCAACGCCCATTGAGTACACACTTTTTCTCGAGCTTGTCACGTGTGCAGTCTATTTTCCGCTCATTCTCACATTTTTCATTAAGCACAGTGCAGAAGGACTGTTAGTGGTAACTCAGAAACTAATGGGAACGTTGTTTTTTCAGTTCGAATCGAAGGGCACCCGTGGACCCTCAAATCGATCAGATTGAGTCACTGAGAAGAAGCTGGAATTAGAAATCATCGTAATGAAAAGCGGAATATTCTAATTTCAACAATTTCAAAAATTAACAAAAACAAAAAAAACCCTGCTTGGGAAAAAAATTCTTTCTGAATCACATCGAACTTGTGCAGATCTACTTCCGAAACGCGGATGATCTTTTTTCGGTGGATTAGTCTTGATCGTTGTTACATACTGTGATCTATTGAACCGACTACGAAATATTCTCAATTCCACTTTGTTTTCCAGTTGCGCGATGCAATGAGTTAGAAGTAAAAGGCTGCATTGATTCGTGATAACAGTGAATACGGTCTGAGTTCTGAATGAATGTCTCTCAATGCTCCATGCTTCAAGAACTATCCCGCAATATCGAATATCACATCTTGTCAGCTATTAAAGGCGTTCTCTGTATTAGCGGCTGCTTGAGGCTCCTCATTCAATGGAACCGATACGTATTCACCGCTATCTTATTGTACATGAAATAATCATTATCAGGGAGTCCGATTCCTTGTCCATGAGAATACGAAGATACTTTTTCGTTTCTACTGTATACTGAATATATTGATCTCATTAGTTTATGGTAGCATGCATATATTTGAACTCTTTAGGTGGAATCTTTTTTTTTCAAATCGTAATCGAGTTTTGGTTCCAGACTTCACTTTGACTGTTTTCTCATCGATTTTCGCCTGATTCTGTTAACCAGGTATTGAGTCGTATTGCCTGGTTAAGCTGTTTTCTATACAGAGGTGCTGGGGTTATCTTGTTAATTTGTTCGCAAAATCTCATGCTGGTGATGTCTTTTGAAAGAGCGTATTCCGCGATTTTTCCTGCTTATTTCGAGAAAAATTCTAGCAAATTGTTGTCATACACACTCGCGTTAACTGTGGTAAGTATCACATATCAACTGCAGTCATTGACAACTAATTTGTAGATTGTTGGATCTGCTGTCTACAGCCTAATGGAATTGTCCGATGATTTTCGATTGTTCGGCGAACCGCGAATTAAAGTTGCATTTTTAAGTGCAAATATTCCCCAGAATCGAAGAAGATACAAGGTAATTGAAGTAGTATTTATTATTTCAAATAATGATCTGGTATTACTCGTCAGAACCTGTCGAATATAGTGGCTTTGTCTAGTTGCGTTTCATTAATATTGTTGCTTATTGATTTGTATCTAAATTTCCTTCGAAAACCATCCACTGGCGAGTCGCTTGGTGTATCTTATCAGGTATAGTTCGTGACAGTCAACGGTTGATGTGCTTGATTCTAGAGATCAGAAAATAGGCGAATCGTTCTCACTCTAGTTCCAATTGAAATTGCACAGATGGTACTTTCTTTTTTCTCATCCGTTTCATTCATAATTTTTGGAAAGGTGAAAATCATTTTTTATTTGCGATAATTATTCGCAAATTTCAGTTTGTTCCTAACCCGACGCCAATTAATCAGCAACTGTTCATCGAGTTAGTCCTCGTTATCGTCTATTTCCCGCTGCTGCTCTCTTTCCTTATAAAAAAAGGCGTGGATAGACAGTAAGTGGAATTTCAACGCTCGAAAGGAACAACTCCTCCAGGTCAAAAAGAGAAGTGTCCATTCATCCTCAAGTGGATCATTTTATGTCTCTCAGACGAAGCTGGAATACTTGAATCGACTCACCGGGAAAAAAAACTACATTTGCTCATAAAACGTGAAGTAAAGGGACTTTAATTTAGCATTTAAATTCTTCGATCAATGCCACATAACAAATTTGTGACGGAATACCTCATTGTTACCTTCTCTTCATTAGTAACTGTTTGCAATCAAGGAAGTGAAAAATGTGAGAGGAAAAAAGCTATTATCGCTTATCCGGAATGCTCGTGTTAGAAACTCGAACGTACCGGATAAACACTGCGTTCCAAAGAGGGGAAGCGTTCCGAGCGCATACTAACATTGGATAGAACTTCCTTACTTTGTCCATCGAATGGAAGACTCGATCAGTGCATTTTCTGTCTGTTCACAACGAAATCGGGAGTGAGCGTACAGTGAAAATCTCCGAATACGTTAATATTCGATCATCAATACATGACTCATATAGAAAAAAAACGCTTACTCAAATCTATAATTTCGAGTCTTTCAGAAGTAGCTATAATTGCGAAAAGGTTATCGGTTTTTTAGTTATGTTTAGGTCAAGCTCTGTCAAAAAAAACAGAATAAATTATTAAATATTTATCAATCTAGTATTTATTGAGCTCGGAGCTTGATGAGCTGCTGTTTGGCAGACTCGGGGATGTTGTTGAAGGCTTTCACGATCTGAAATTTTGAGCGGTTTCTAACCATCGATTTAAAATGTACTGACGGCAGCTTTGAATGCCTCGGGGTTCTCCTCGGAAGCCTTCTTGATCTTATCGAGAAGTGCGTGAGCAGCATCTTGTTGCTCTGAAATTTAAATTTGAAAAAATCATCGACTCGAAACTGACCCTGAGGCAGTTCGGCGAGTTTCTTCTCAACAGCAGTGTTGATCGCGGCCTTTTGCTCGTCGGAGAGAGGAGGAAGCGTGAAATCGACCTGCCATATGTGAAATCAACTCACCAGCGAAAAATGCGGAATAGCGAATGCTTCTAGGAATCGAAATGTAACCATTTCAGAAAGATAAAAAAATTCCATACGGGAAGTGCGGCCACAGCGACGGCGAGAAGAGCGATGGTGACGAGGAAATTCATATTGGCTGAATGCATTCATCAACGGAATGAAGATGAAAACTAGGAAGAGGCTGAGACCATTTGTAAACAACCACTGAGAACAAGTCTAATATACGACATGGTAGGAACTTCAAACCTGAAAGAATACAAAACGGTGAACTCACAGTATTGAAGAGAGTAGATGCTCTGAATCGAATTCGAGATAGCGCGCTTTTATAGTTCGAGATAAGTGGATTTTTTCGCTTTGAACAACGGATTGGGCGTTCGAAAGCGCTTATCCTGGATTTCCTTGATCAGTAAAACGCTCACATTTTTCATTGTGAACTGTTGGACTTCGAATACAAAATGCTCACAAATAGGTATAGACGTTTTCTTTTCATTCTAACGTTCATCATCAAGTAAAGATATCTGAATACATTTCATCGCCAATCGAACTGTTCCTTCAGAAAAGGAATCAAATTCTTTGAACCGAAAACTCTTTCCCGTTATTGCTGATCAGAATTCGATCAATCGGTTTTCTTGTTATGTGTCGTTTACGAGTTTACATTTTTTTCAAACTTGGAAAAATACAATGAGAAGGATAAGGTGTATTCAAGATGTTCAAACACACACAATTCGACGTCTCGAATTCCGATATTCGTCGAGATAAATTGAGACAAAAAGAAATTTATAATACTGTCGAGATGGAAAATAGAATGGTGTACAAGATCAGAAAAAGTTTCTTGACAATAGTCCATTTCACGCGTAGTCAGCATTGCACAGTGCCCCGTGGCAGCAACAAAACGAGACGGCTCTCTTCTTTTCATCCGCCACGCACTTTATTCTTTGACACTGGTCCCGCAACGATATCTTTGTAATTATAGTGCTATTTTAATGCTCAAAAAGATATGAAAATATAGGTGAAATAGGATAGTAGGCGATATAGAGCATGAATTGCACCTCCTGGTTCGAGTAGCAGCCCTGCTGTAGCAGTCTCACACCATTCCACACGGCGAAGCATCCGATCGAGCGAGGGCCGAACTGCGAACAAATTCGTGATCCGTTGAAATTCACGTTAGTCTACTCGCTAATATTAGGAATAGATTCGTGCTGTACTACTAGGTGCGTAGATACGGTATAGTAATCAGCTCACCCCCTCAGTCATCGTGCAGGTCTGTGCAACGGAAGATCCATTGCTGAGGGACAAGATGCACATTGTCGTGGGTACTCCGTCACCGTTCATCCAGATCAAGCCCTCGCTCCTGTGAATTGGGCTATGAGCAGGCTAACAACACTTGATAAAATTCTGCTATCCACCACATATATTTGCCCAACAAGAGAAGTATGGCTTACAGTAGCTCACTGGACAACTGGCTCACTGCAGCCTGTGTAGCGAGAGGAGAGAAGACAGCGAGAAAGAGCAGAAGGGGCGCCATCTGGAATAAATTGATTACGGGAGAACATCAAAGTGATCGAATCCATTTAACCGAACACGAGATGATTGAATCAAATTTTATTCGCCAGCTGTGCTTTGAGCAAAAACAAAGCGCTCGAATGCATACCGTATTTGAGATTGCTTATCTCTGCAGTTGCCTTTATGATCAGCTTGCTCTGCGGAATGACCAAAGTTTAATTGGAAGCAGACATTGCGTGGGCTATTATCTCACCTGCCGACGAGTGACAGAGACTAATTTGTTTACGCGCTGAGAATAGCGATAAACGCCTGGAGCAAACCGGGAAACACTGAAATTGAAAGAGGGCTCTTAGCAACCGCGTAAGGTAGGCAGGAATAGGGCGAACTCTCACCATTTCGCGTGCTCTCTTGCACATTGCCTTCACTAGCCATTTTGATTGATCCACTCTACACAATGAACGGGTCGAATGAGAGAGAACGACAGAGCACATTTCTAATAAAATGTGGACCTATAATAGAAAAGAACCAAACGTCGCAGATTGTGTCGGAGAAGAAATCGCTCGCTCAAATAGTAGATTAGAGATAGGGCTTCGATAGGAAACTGCCAGGCATAATTATAGAAGTGGATTGTGGCTTCTAGCCAACAAAATAGATAGTTAAGCTTCGCACGAATCTGGGGGAGGGTTTGCAAAAAAAGCGACTAATAAGATTTTTTATTTGCCTACAATCTTCAGTTTGTCTGAAATGCACGAGATCTGCAAATAGAGCTGCTTCGATGATCGAACGCCAGAGATTATATGAATTCTGTAGCAAAACAATTCGCTTGAAATCACGTTCTCAAATGGCATTAAGAGGGGCTTCCTCAGAAACAGATTGACTACGCAGAGAATTCTCCGATCCGTTTGCATGTATCGAAGAATCACCTTTCAACCCCTCTTCTCAGCGATCAAAACAAGGAATGAAATTAGTGATTGGCTTATGAACGAACGAGTTGTCGCGCGATTCCAGTAGATCGGTGTATTCGGAAGGGATTCCTCTACGTTCTTCGAACACTGTTTCATATTTTCCCCACTGCCATTTTCTTTTCTGTCCTCTTTTGTATTCTTGCCTTCGGCAATAGAAATTCAAAGTTCACTGAAAGTGAAAACCACTGGGGGTCTCTCTTATCTTCTTTCTAATCCATCTCATTCATCGTCATTCTCCAGTCAATCTCGTCGCTGTGCAATGATCTTGATCAGCGTTTGCTCAATGATCGAGAGAGAGAGAAAACACCGGCTAAAACATTAGCCGCAAATATAAATCAGTAGGGCTTGCATTGATTACATTTATAAATGCTTCTTCAATGATAACTCACAAAACATAAAACACTCCAGTATACGTTGTGCTCTCCCTTGACCGTTGATTTTTTGAGATCATCTTTGTGATCATTTCGACAACGAGATTCGCACGGAGAAGACGATCGTGCTCGATGATAGATTGAATACGTGAACGAAAGCGCAGCTCGTCACGACAATCAGTCAACCCTCACCAAATAAAGCAAAGCAACGCACATTCCTTAAAAAAGTGCAATGTCTTTTTACCTCACCCTTGGTCAGACTAGGCAAACACATAAAAGCATAGTTCCTATCTCCAATACTAACACCGGATCTGATCCCTTTTATAGGCCTGTCATTCGCGCTGGAAATAACGGTTTTCCAAAAATCCGCGGACAGTGTGCAACACATAACTGCAACTTGTTACGAAAAGTCCATAAATCCAATTAGATAAAAAGGTTCTTAAAAATAATTTGTTTATTGATGCGATGTGTTGTAGAGATCAATATCATTCAGCGAACTTTCTTACCCTGTCTATCCGCCTCGGGCAGTACACTAACGAGCGTAGTACATCCCCGCCCCTTCCACGCAGCTCACTTTCACCAATAATGTTGCTGCCGCTGCTCATACTTCCTGCACTTTCACTCGCTGCTCTACACGATTCGGACACTAATGGTGTCTGCTCGATCGATTGGGATGGTGCGTATCGGGCAATGTTTTTTGTTTGTTTAGATTTTTCCGCTCTTTGCCTAGACAACAACAGTTCACAATCAGGAACGCGAATGATAGGAAGGGAATTGTCCGAACAAATAGGGCCGGGCCAAACATCTGGCATAGACCCAGAATCAAAAGTGCAATTACAGCCACAGACGACCAATTGGCACTGGACAACAATGTGTGCTGCGATGATTCCCTGCGTCGTGACATCTCACGATCCCTCGACAGCCTCAACCGGACACACGCTAAGCAGGCGGAAGTACTAAAGGTTAGGCGCTTTTCGACCGTAAGATAAATGGGAAACCTGCGTTCATGTTATTTTTTGACCCTGCGGAAATTTCGAAGATGCCCCATTTTTAGGCCGTTGTTCCGCTCATTCCTCAAGACTTGGACGCTCACATCGTCGCAACTGAGGGAGTTATGGCTATTTCTGCGCCCGGATTGGGGCAGTCAGTCTTTACTCTAAATTATCTCATTTTCTTTTTTTCGCAAAAAAAAAACATGATAAAACCATCGTTTTCGCAACTGATAGATGTAATTTGTCAGGTCGCTCTGCAAGCAGCGAGTGGGCGCCGTTCACGTGCTCATACAGCAATCGCCCATCTCGGTTCGTCTTTGATCTTTGGTCTTTTTGAGATATCCTTGTTGGCATTGTGTAACGGTAGTTTTGTGCCGGTTCAAAAACACGCAAATCTGCTCAGGACCCGATACGCATATCGCTGCCGGCCGATCGCAAACTGACATGCGCACATGCCGGTCTGACGCGCACCGTTGAGGAGGTCATTCATACACGAAAGCTGAAAGGAAGCTTGAGCGGAGCAAAGATTATCAAGGTAAGGAAGACGACGATATTAATGCTTCGTTGGAATTTATATTTAATCCTCGAAATCTTTGAAATAAGTAATTGTTCATGTCAGGTCTTCGCGGATGAAATCTACGCCGCGTTCACTACTCGCATCTGGTTGACTCTCTCCGAGAATCGAGTCGCCTTTCGATCGAATCCCCATCTCGTTTGCGAGTTCCCCGTGGGCAAAAGACTGCACCTCACGGTCTTCACTTTCCAGGTACGAATAGAATATATTTTCTTTTTCACCACCAGATATCTTGGAAGAAATCATTGCACGATCGCATTTGCCGTTATTGTTCTTTCACCTGCTCTCGTATTGTCTTAGGGCGCAAAACCTTGAAAAGCTGTAACGCTCGCTACGCTCATTGGTGATCGAGAGAAATAATGGGTGAAAGTGCGTTACACTCGCATCAAAGGAACACAAGCGAAAGTGAGGTGATAGTGAAAGTGGGGAGATAGAGAATGCAGGGAAATCTTCCTCCTCAGTTCGGGAATGCCAATGCGTTGCATTTCAGCCCCTTCCCGAATCCTCCAACGATGAGCCCGCAATAGAAAGCACCACTGAAGCACCAGCGACCACCTCCAAGGCTTTGGTGCACCCAATTTCCACTACTGCAGCCCCGCAGACAACCGTATCTCACATTCATACCATATCCCATACAACTGCCGTATCGTCTCAGCCTACCGTATTCCACCGGACTACCGTATCCCATTCAACCAGCATTTCGGCTCACCCAACACTAGTCCATCGAACTACAGTATCCCCGTCGAAGAGTTCGTTCAACAAGGTTGCACTGAAAGTGAGAGGCGAGGGAATCTTCAAGAGGGAGATTGGACGGGCTCGACTCGGAGGATGCGGCAACGAGCGACTAAAAACGGTTGGTGAAAACTGTTAGATTACCCCCCCCCCTCATCGCCACCTCGTTCCGTAACCGCCCTAGTTGCATTGACCTATGTCGAAATTCCGAATTCTTCTGTCGCCCACTTTTTTTTACCGGTGAGGAGGTATGCTCGTTGAAGGGAGACATTTCTGGCGAAATCATGCCCAATTTACCCCTGTTTCATCCACATTCCCTTTTGTTGCAAGTGCCCTGCATGACCCTACCGACGAACTATTTCCCTCACCGCTTTTCCTGTAAATTTACATCGTATCGGAAATAAACGATCAATGAACAAAGGTCCCAAAATTCGTTGGATGTCTGAGTATTTTTAATGAAAAAATAACATCGCCATACTCTGTTGAATACAAAGCGTTGCCAACCCGAATGTTGCAGATAATGCAACGTATCCTCGCACCGCTTCTAACGAGGCTCGAAAAGAAGCTCGGAGACATCGCCCTGGTAGGTCGCTTAGCAGGCTTTGATCAACAAACTGGTGAACAATTACAACGTTTATCGCCTTCAGAAACTACAGCAAGTAATTCAACGCACAACCGGGCGATCATTCGAGATTATGCTAGGAAAGGGCGATCTCGTAACGTCTTCACATCAAACGAGTCAGAATTCACACTGCAGGTTTGATCATTCACAGCTGTAGTTAGCCCTCAATTGCACCTCGCATCATTGCTTTTTTCAACTTCCAGATTACGCCTCGGCAACTTCTACACGATGGTGTACGAAACTCCCGTTCAATACGATATCAACAATTCCGAGCTCGAGAAGAGATTGTCGAATATCGATTTCGGCGAGAAGCTTGGTCAGTTATTTGCATTTTCTCCATGCATTCTGACAATGTCTACTTTTCGTCTCACCATTGATGGCGATCGTTTTCAGGAGGCTCGGGCTTTCCTGGACAGACGCCGTTCGAACGATTCGATCGCATTATCACTCATTTAGTGAGTTAATCAAACGACAAACGATCATACAAATTTACTGTTCATCCTTCCAAATCTACGCACAGTCTAAAATACGCTCCAAATTGTACCTTTTCAGCACGATCATCGAATGAACTCTTCCCTATTGCACGGGATCGCCGATCGTCTCCACGAGATTCACGAATCCCGTCGGCCTCATCCATTCTTCAATGGACCTCCCCCTCCACCCTTCTCCGAGGGTCCTCCATTCCCTCCTCCGCCTTTCGGAGGCAGGCCGAGATTACTGGACCGAATCTTTGGATAAGTGACGGAGGAAAGACTAATTTATTGGTTGAGAATAAAGTAACATTTCTTCAATGTTTCGTTGTTAAAGTAAAATGCAAATGATAGTTGATAAAATCGAGACTATTTTGAAACTATTTTGTACCCAAAAGTGTTTTGTTTTCTTTAATTAATTAAAAACGGGATCAAGAATTAGTTCGAACATATCTCTCTTGAAAGAGGTAAGTTAGATGAATAATCCCATCCATAAATTCCAGTCACATTCCTTGCACTTTATCGCGGCCAGATCTGCGACTTTTCGCAACCGTAAAAGTTCGCTTTAGTTCACGAGTAATGCATGTGAGGAAATCGTGCGTATCATAATCGCTCCGCTCAATCGGCGATCACTATTGCACCATATCGAAAGGATTTATTTCAATAAACGTTTGCATAACATACAAAAAAAAACAGTTTATATGGACACTTTTGAATGCCTGCGGGAGCACTTGTAAGGGACATCTCGGGCTAGATCTTTCCCACCCGAATTATGCTATGTTGTGAAAACAAAGGAAACGGGCGGAAAGATTGCGTTCGAAGATGAGTGACCATCGGTTCTTCGCTCAATGGTTGTTGTCAACTTTGGTCAAATAGATAGGTCGGAGATAGCCCGTATCTCGATTGCTCATCATCTAACCTCTATAAAAATCGACCAAAAATTGCGTAATAAAATGAAATTTGCCATGATCCTCACATTTCTCCGTTTGCTGTCGTTTTCGCGATATTTTTCTCACCATCTGTGATCAAATACTGTTAAAATATGGCTGATTTTGTTCTTCTTTTGTATGATTATGGGATATTTTTCCAGATCACGAATGGCGGAGTGCAAGGCGCGCGTGTGCCACGTAGCCAATCAGAAGGACTGTTATCTCGCGGCGGAGGAAGAGGAAATTGAGCAGATGGACGAGGAGGCAAAGAAGGTTCTACAACGATCTTCTTAGATAAATTAAAATATCCTATTTGACATTTTCAACAGAAAAATTCAGTTGATGTGCAATAGCATTTCTTGTATTATATTCTTTGTTTCTTCAGAATAAATGCAAATGATATTTGAATAATTTGAATATTTTTGAGAAGGAGTACAAGATGGAGATCATCTGGCGGAACGTCGCTCTCTTCACATTCCTTCATATCGGCGCCTTCTACGGTTTCACACTCGCGTTCACGAGTGCCAGCTGGAAATCCAGTGCCTGGGGTAACCATTTCATCATGATAAATAATTTCGATTTTGAAAAAATATCAAGTATTTTTAGAGAAAGCCATAAAAATTCGGTAAATTTCAGTGATGGCAGTGACACTGTACTCGGGGAACTGCGTCACTGCAGGGGCCCATCGGCTGTGGACACACAAAGCGTACAAGGTATATTTTTACCTGATGTACCCAATACTGTGAAGACGGCAGAGAAGGAAATAGTAGTAAGTAGTGCCTTATGAAGTCCCGGGGAATATCATGTTCCGAGAAATATTTGGAAATATGTTTTCTCTGCAGGCCAATTTCTGGGTGCGCGTATTCTACATGATCGGGCAGACGATCTCGTTGCAGGTATGCATTTTATCTTTATTCAGTCGAATACGACTTTGGTTATCCATTTGAAGCAGGCTAGTCGTTGAACGTATGAAAGCCGATTCGGGCGCCCTTTTGAGGATGCGAATCGAACACAAGCGGCTTTATAATAATCTTGATGGTATTACAGCACGATGTTATTGACTGGGCGCGAGATCACCGCACCCATCACAAGTGGACCGATAGTGACGCCGATCCGCACAACAGGTATGAACGTCAGTAATCAGAATTTCTCCAAAATCTTCTCACCGAAAAAAGTAAATCTGATAAGATGGTGCAGTTCTTGGCAATTTCAATATTTCAAAACTTTTCTAATTTGAGCAAGCGCGGTTTCTTCTTCTCGCACATCGGCTGGTTGATGGTCAAGAAGCATCCCAAGGTTATTTTTTTACAATTTTGAATCTCGAAAAAACATTTCAGCTCATAATCATCGGCTTCTTTGATATGAAATTTGATTTCGAATGAATTACTAATTCAGCTTATTCAGGTCACCGAAATGGGCCGAAAGATCGACCTTTCTGACCTTAAAGGCGATCCGGTGCTCGCGTTCCAGCGAAAGTAAGAATTTTTTTTAAATAAATAAATTAAAATATAAAAATAACAACTAATGTTTGCGCAGGTACTACTACTTCCTGACCTTCCTCTCGATGCTCTTCTGTGTCTTTGTTCCTGTCTATTTTTGGAATGAGACAGCGTGGAATGGATACTGGCTATGCTTCATCTTCCGTCTGGCGTTTCATCTCAATTTCACATGGTGAGTTCTTTTCGAACGAAAGGCGTTTCATGTTTGATTTTTTGTATTAGCCTCTTCGTTCAGGCTGATCAACTCGGCGGCTCACAAATTCGGGTACAAAGCATTCGACACAGAGATCTCCGCAACTGATTCATTCTTCTGGGCCATTTGGACTAATGGAGAGGCATGGCACAACTATCATCATGCATTCCCCCAGGTGAGGATTAATGATGATGACTATGTGACTCAGTGGGAAAACCGTCCCGATTACTACGAATTACGCTGTAAATATTGCTATTGATTGATATCCGTCAGGGGGTATAAAATTCGGATTTGAGGACTACCGCGCATCCGAGTACATGTGGAGTGCGAACATCTCAGCAGCGATGATTGACTTCTTCGCTTACATGGGATGGGTGTGGGACAGAAAGAGAATGAGCAAGGAGGTAATTAATTATTGTGAAGTTTGTGAATCAGTTATTACAATTATATTTATAAACCTGCGATATGCTAGAAAAGTAAAAGAAACATTCATTAGATAGGGCGAGTAAAAAGATTTTCATTTAGCTTTTTCTTTTTTTTTATTCCGAGATTTTTCATATTTCGAATTAAAACCATGGTAAGACAAAATCAGCAGCAAAAAATCTCTTCATTTTGGTGATTCAAAATAATTTAATAAACTTATGCAGGCGATCGAACGTCAGAAGACTCTTAAAGGCGACCATTCGCGTCCTTTAACAGTAGCACACGAGCACTGATTTAGTATATGTTTATTTGACAAATGGTTGATTCTAAATTCATCTTTGTATTTGTCGTTCATGAAAACAAATGGGTTGTTTTCAAATTTCCGCTATCTATATTTTTGTTTACGCCTAACAATGATCAGTGATAGATTTTCATCGAAGATTGACGACGTTTAATGGTCTGTTTGTTTTCAATACATAGC
Source organism: Pristionchus exspectatus (assembly GCA_911812115.1). Taxonomy (NCBI): domain Eukaryota; kingdom Metazoa; phylum Nematoda; class Chromadorea; order Rhabditida; family Neodiplogasteridae; genus Pristionchus; species Pristionchus exspectatus. Next base: position 12,587,540 of record OU461582.1, read on the forward strand.
TAATGAAGAAAATGAGCTCCGATTAAGTTGTACTACTCCAAAGAGGTCACACTGGATTCAAATCGATTCAAGGGGGAAATTCACCGCCGAGTCAGAAGCGCAAATTGGGCATTTTCTAAGTACTCTGAATTCTTTAGGAAAAGAGGATGTCCCATGGTGTTAAAAAAGCGGCTATTCGATGGGGTAATTCTTCCCGCATTCCTATATGGAGCAGAAACATGGTGTCTTTGTAAACGAGACAAACAAATTCTTTCCGTTGCCCAGCGCAAACTTGAACGAAAAATGCTCGGCGTTACTGTACTTGATCACATTCGGAATGAGCACCTGCGTAGTATTACAAAACTGAAGGATGTTGTGCGAGAGGCGGAAAAGCGTAAATGGATGTGGGCTGAAAGAATCTCGAACTTTTCCCACGAAAGGTGGAGTCTGAGGATTCTCGAATGGACTCCGCAAGGAAGAAGAAATCGCGGGAGGCCACCGAAACGTTGGAGAGACGACTTTGTCAATGCCGCCGGTCCACAATTTCTTCAACTCGCACGCGACCGCACTCAGTGGAGAACTCTTATGGCAACCCAGCTGAGATCCCACCAATAACCAGCTGATAAAGTTGTTTAAATGTCAAATGTCAAAAAACTCCAATTGAGAATGAAAAAACACATGAAACACATCTGATGTTAAAAAAATTTTTTTTATGGGCGATATGACCGAGTGGTGTAGGGCGCCGCTCGACTTTCGAAGAGTACCGAGTTCAATCCCCCGCCATGGCCAACCAAGCCTTGCTATCCTCCCGGGGTCGGCAAATTGGTAGTAATTTCGGTTGCGAAAGGTAAGGCTACCCTAGAAAGCATTTGACAGCAGAGTATGTAGTCCGATCAACAGCCGGCCTTACCAGTGGGTCCCACCGAGCGTTGTCCTACGACTGTAAAATCAAGAAAGACTAAAAGTATCAGTAAAGCACACCTGTTTGCAGTGCACAAAAAAGGAAGTGTATGTTCACATGCTATTTTACACTTGAATTGCAGATTAGTCTTCAGTAAATTCACCCGATCCCATTGCCGGTATATCCCCCAATTTGTGCAATTGTACTCGCTCGATGAATCAGAAGATTATCGAAGTTCCGACTATGTCTTTCTCTCCATTCTTCTTCGCAGTATCAAAAAATAGAATTGCGTTGGAATGTTATGATAAAACGACAGATACAGCACTCGCAACGGTTATCAACGTGTCATGCAATTCATTTTGTTGTCGGTGCTCACTGACCGATGGTCATTTGTCATCCGCATTCTCGCCCTTGCACAGGAAGGTAACAAGTTATTGCTGGGCGCCAATGTGCTCACCTCCCTTTCAAAGATCGTTCCCTTTCGAGTGAATTCTTCTCGATTGTCCATTTGCATCATCTGTTTTGAATTCGATGTATCATTTCAAGGAACGTCGAGTGATCGCTGACAATGATTTCCTATAAAATTAGTAAAAATTTGTTCAGGAGGAATCTGTGAAGAATGGGAATCTTCACAGTTCAACCGGTGGCTTTCCCGGCTAAAACACCGTCCACATTTTTTCCCATGAGCTGGCTCATCTTTCTCGTCGCCTATCTTCCAGGTGCGTTTTGGTGATTAACGGCTTGGAATTTTTCTTGTCGATTTTTTTCATTCTCAGATAAATTCTCAGATCACACGTTCCAGTATCTAAAAATGGGTTCATCTTTCAAGAACTTATGTGGTTTTTTGAAAGTTCTACCGAACGTCGATTGAAGGAAAATCGTTCTTTGCAGCCCTCGCTTGCTATTTCTGCATCGGGTCAACATTGATTCTTCAACGAGACATCATCTCCAACTATTCGCTGTCCGAATGTCCTCACGTCAAAAGGTCAGCAATGGAGAAGGGCCGTCTCTTCATTTCATGCACTCTCACTCTCTGTTCTTGACTGGTTGCGTGTGTGAACGAGAAAGGGAAAGAGATGGAACGGCATGATAAGGAATGCTTTCTAAAGCAAGTGAAAGTACCGACCGATGCACACGCATGCATCCATAGCTCGGAATGAATATTTAATTATCATTAATGAGCAATATGATCTCTCAGTTCCCTTCCTCCCATCTCATACTCGATCGGTGTGTGGGAACCACAGAAACTCATCTGGCTAATCGCCCTAATGCTGCACTTGCCTGCGAGGATCATCCTCAGCATGGTATGAGCGTCGGAGAAGTCTTGCATACGATATTCCTTTGATTTTCCTCTTTCCATTCATTGCAATTCTGGGTCTATTCAATATTTTGACTGATTGTTTCTCAGTGCGTGCCGCAAGTGTACCAACCCGGCCTCGGGAAGTTTATCATGCAAGCCGCGATCACCTTCGAAGCACTCGGCCTGTGCTGCGTTTCCATCTTTAACGTCGACTCCATCATCGGATTTCGTAACTCACTTTCCACTTTTAGCAACAAATAGATTTCAAAAATCGAATCATGAACAACAGCTGAAAGATAACGAGCAACTGATTCATGGACAATCTAAAGACTTTATTTATAAATTGAGATGCGCACGCGGCTTTCTTTGCTATTTGGTGGGCTGCGGCGATGTGGAGCATGGGCATAATCATCCATCTCCAGAGGTTGATTGGACAGAAAGATGACGACCCCCATGTAAGCCTTTCACGATTACCACATTTGCCCACAAAGACCAATTTGCAATGATAGCTTACAATGGAAAAAAACAGAAATATTTTACAATAACAAACTACAAATTGTTGCATTAGCTTGGTTGTTACTGAAACCACTACGATGACTCATAAACAACGACGTTCGAAACAATCAGTAAATCACTTCCCTTATTCTCCAAGTAGCATCGATGCAGATTTATAAATTGCAGATTCATCGGATGTGGTGGGTGAAGATAGGGATCATGGCGGCATTCTTCTCCGTCTCAGTCGGAGTGAGTGTCTTCTACCCGCTCTCCCAGAGATTCTGCTCAGTCTCCGGTGAGATTCAATTGGATTTGCTCTGAGTGAGAACTGTAGACCACGTAGGCTCAAGTTACATTTTTTTTTAAATTTTTCTTCAGAGACGGAAGTCATTGGGTTAGAAAAAATCAGGAAAACTATTTTTTTTTGCTTTACTGCGAGTCGATGCATCAAATCTACAGGGACGGAATAATCGCGATCTAATTTTTTTCAGCCTTCACCATCTTCTGTGTGTGCGAGTACTCGGTGGTCGGGTTGAACGCGGCATTCTGGGGATGTTATCTGACTGAGATCTCTCGAGAATACGAAGGATTCCAAGTGACCGCAATGAGGTCGAGAAGACACAATCTTGGAACGAAAATCCAGCCAAGGATTGAAAAAGCAGGGGCAGCGACAGTCGAAGAAGCATATTAGGAGTTTCGTAATCATTGATAAAATAATATTTGATTACAGTGATGAATCAACATTTGAAAAAAAGAGAAAATTCTTTATCGCGCATGAAACAGTACAATGATGAGTCAATGAGGCGGATTCTCGTATTTTTACCAATTGACAAAAACAAACTTACGCAGATCAACTGGATCGCCAGGTAATGCAGGCTATCAGTGATTTGTTCAGTAATTTTTTTGGAAAGGTTGTGCACTTTTATCAACACCAAAATAGTCACTCATGCTCGCAGAAGATGTTGTTGTACGAGAACCAGTTTGTCGGATCGCCATTTGGATCTTTCTCAGGCAGATAATTAATATCAGTCATGTATGCCATCCAGTCACCGTCAACATCATAGTGTTTACTCCCACTAATGTCAAAATTATGTTCCAGATGGGTTCTGTCTCGATCCCCACACTATGCACTTTTGGGCACTACCCCGAGATGTAAATTTTTTTCTTCGTAAATACATATTTGAAAAAAAAGTGTTCGTTGTTCACTGTCAGACAAAACATTTCACTTTGCAGTTGGTTGACTACAAGTGCCATCTTCTTCGGACGGTTGATGTGATGCCTAGAGATGAGAAAGGAAGAGCAAAAGGAAGAGAAACCGCGCGGCGCGGCGAGGAATGAGAGGGAAAGGAAGAGGAGGGGAAGAGATGAACTCTAATGGCAGAGTGATTCTTATGGCAGAGTTATGGCAGAGTGAGAGGGGTCGTGGAAGAGTGAAGGGGAGTTTTGGAAGAGTAGATCTCGGATGTTGAGTGTTGTCAAAGGCGGTTTTTCGCAATTTCTCCATAACATCTGCATTGCCACATCAATGGGATAGTCTAGTCTCTAATTGAACTCCCAAAAGGAAAGTCTTCAGCCAAAAAAGCCAGATCTGACAACATCAACACCATGTGAGATCTACCTGTAAAGCTGGAATTATATGGAATACAGTACTCCACAGTACCCTGTTACTACAGTAATCTGCGGTTCACAGTACCCTGTTACTACAGTAATCTGCAGTTCACAGTACCCTGTTACTACAGTAATTACAGCATTATACAGCATTGTTACTACAGCATTATACCACTCTTTCCGCAGTTTCCGCAAAAAGGGCCATACTTTAAAATACAACAAATTAGTCTCTAATTACCACTGTGTGCTCAAACAAATCACTCATTAACGCCATTCTGCCTATTTGTCACATGAGAGCAAAAACCCCTGTCGAAATCCCTTCATTTCGACAGAGTCATTTCTCACTTCATTCCGCTCTCACTCTTATGGCAGAGCTCTCATTCTTATGGCAGAGTTATGGCAGAGTGGCCATTCTCTCTCACTCTGCCATAAGCGCTCGGTGTGATTTGCATCAATTCGAAACTCTTCCCTCTTCCTTTCCCATCTCTAGTGATGCCCCAAGGCTGAAAGTTACTCGTCTTGTTGTAGAAATATGACCAATAGTGTCGAGTTGTACTTGTTTCATTGATTATGTACCGCTGCAATTTATCGCTAGCTAGCCTGTAGAATATTCCTTACTTCGCTCTTACAATATGAGGCCGTTCGCGAAAGAATCGGACAGATCAGAAGATATTTGGCACAGTCAAAAAAGTTCGATTCTCTGTAACTCTGGGGATTAAGGTTTTCGAGGGTGCTGATGACGATGGGCATATTTATTTTTCATGTTGAGCCGTCGTTGGCTCCAGATGACGTGTCGTCGAAATCAGTTTTTCTCGCTTTTCTTCGTTCCAAAAAATGCTAATTTTAAGCGAGTATGGTAGCCTAGGTGAAATCACATGCCAAACACTCCTGTCTATTTCATTTTTCACAATTTTAATTAATAATTTTATAATGAGGAAGTCCTCGTAGAGTGGAAAGAATCGAGGGAGAGTAGGATAGATCGGACCGGAATTCTGTAAGGATTCCAAAAATATTTTTTTCATATTTTTCTTGCGTTCACCTAAGGTTTTATGGAAATTATAGTGAAGCGGCTTGTAAGTAAATTGTGACATCCTTCCACCTGTTTAGCCCGTGATCTACCCCGTTCGGAGGCTGTAAACAGGTGAGTCTCTCCTTCCGATCGATCTCTTCCCCTCCCCCTACTGGCCGCCGTCTGCCCTCTCCTCCTTCCCCCTTATCTCTCGCCTTTGATGGGAAGGGATCGATGGGACGGAGAGACTCACCTGTTTACAGCCTCCGAACGGGGTAGATCACGGGCTAAACAGGTGGAAGGATGTCACAATTTACTTACAAGCCGCTTCACTATAATTTCCATAAAACCTTAGGTGAACGCAAGAAAAATATGAAAAAAATATTTTTGGAATCCTTACAGAATTCCGGTCCGATTTATCCTACTCTCCCTCGATTCTTTCCACTCTACGAGGACTTCCTCATTATAAAATTATTAATTAAAATTATGAAAAATGAAATAGACAGGAGTGTTTGGCATGTGATTTCACCTAGGCTACCATACTCGCTTAAAATTAGTGTTAAGGATGGAGGATATAAGAGGAAGAAATTCTATTAAAGAAGACTTGCAATCACAATTAATTATTTAATTATTAGCACAATTAAATAATATTTATTTTGTTCGTTAATTATAATGTTGACTCAATCCTAGGATTACGGTATCATTTGAATTTCCGCATCTATTTGATTTGTTAGGCTCTCGCCACGATTGGCCTGATTCAGGTTTGACCTGTACGTATTACGGTAGTTTCGTTTTCGCCAATTTTTCGTGTTGTTCTTTTTTTTTTTAGTTGTTGCTAGCAGTCCGTGGCGGTTGTTTCTCATTGTGGAGAAGGCCCATTTTACGTCGATAAAGAACGTTCCATCTACTCACACCGTCCCCTCGCCTCACACACCGACGACCACACGTTAAAACGTGGGGGCTGAGCTGCAGTTGGAAGAACGACCTCTTGTAAGGTGAGTTACTCAGATTGGATTGTGTCCTCTCCGAGTTGGTACGATCGTAACCAAGCGTGGATCCTTCCGGTTGTGCCGGTCGGGGAGCTAAAGCGAAGAGCACTCTGAGTGCTGAGTAATCGATTTTGCTCGTTGTTTTCGAGTAATTTCGGTGAAAAGTTCTCTCCGTGTTGCGAGTAAGGTTTGAAAGTGCGAGGAATTCGTGCTGGATAGCCTGAAAACGATCGGGAGTGTGTGATTGTTGCACGTAAGTGTGACGAAAGTGATCGTCGGTTGGTGCGGAGAAGGGAAGAGGTGTCGAGGCAGTGAGCGAGAGACTGTGGAGAAAGGAGAGACGCCAGAGATAGAGAGGAATCGCCTCTTGTTGACGTGTTCGCGAGTTGTTTACGTGATCGCGCGTGCTTGTTGTTGACCTGCCAGAGGGGATCATCGAGGGAAGAAAGAGATTATAAGTACTTTCCAGAGGATATGGACCTACTACCTAAGGATGTCGATATGGTTGACGAGACTACGCAACCGAAAGAGTCTTCTACTCAGCAACCGCCCGGAGTAAGTGGGCTTCAGACAAGAGCAAATGCTGAGAAAGAGAGAAAGAAGGCACTTGATTTGAAAGACAGACTGAAAGAGGAATATGATGAAATCACCAAGGCATACAAAGAATGCAGAGAGAAAGTGAAAGGAATGGGTGTTGTGAAGGGTCATGTGACAGAAGTTAGCGATTATTTCAAGAGGGCCAAAATCGGTGCAGATAAATCATGGGAGAGCATCTTGCTGGTTGTGAATGAGGCTCTGGAAAGTAATGTGAATAAGGGAAGAGAGAGAGAATTCTTGTCCAGATTAGAGTTGAATTCACTTGAAGAAGTTGAGGGAGCAATGACTGAAAATCGTGAGAAATTGAGAGTGATCAGAGAGATGATGAAAGCAATGGAGGAAATAGAGGGAGTGAAAAACATACCCGAATTGCTACGTAAGGTGAATACTGAGAGAGAGAATGTCATGATTGAGCGTCAGGGATGGCAGAAAATGAGAGAGCAATTGGATGAATTGAAAGGAGCAATGAATGTGGAAGAGGAAGAGAGAATGGTTGATAAGTGGAAAGCATTAAATGCTGAATTCCAGGATATCACTGCGCAATTCCATGCTTTCCAACTGGATGGTGATACCAGGGAAGAGCTCCTGTCAAGAATAAATGAATTGGAGGCGAAGAATCTCGAGTTGGCAAGTGAGAATGGAAGGCTCAAGGAGCGTATTGATCTACAGATTGCTGAAATGGTGAAGATTGATGAGAGAAATACAGGTCAGAATGAACATGGATTATCTGAGTCTCAGAGAGAACTGCAGAATCTCAGAATGTGTAATGACATGTTGCAGAAGATGAGGTCGATGCCAGGAAGTGGCGAGCATTCGCATCCTCATCGAGATTCGTCGGCTTTTCCATCGATGAGAGATCATCATTCCTCCATGACCGCAACCTTGGGTGAGCAATTCGGAAATTACCAAACTCAAGAGTACGGTAATACTGGTGCAGGTGATATTGTTGGCCCGATAGTTGATCAGTATCAGAGTGGTGTGAGATCAGGATTTTCTTACGGGAATGGTGGTGGATTAAGTAATGGTGGTGGAATAGTGATGGGTAAATCGATTGGATTATTAGCGAATAGTCTTCCCAGGATGAATAGATATTCAGGCAGAAAGGAGGATTGGGATGATTTTGAGACTGGATTTACGATCAGATACGGTGGGATGGAGAATACAGTGGCAATGTCCCTTCTCAAAGATAATCTGAGCGGTGCAGCAAGGGATGCACTCAGATCAGTTCCTGATGAGGAAAAGGCGAAAGGAATCAAGAGCGTCCTGAAGTGGTTGAGATCACGACTTTCCAATGAAACTCCTTTTGAAGAGTTGGAAGTAGAGAAGATGTTGCGACATCAGAAGGTGGATGGTAAATCTGTAGGAAGGGTGTGTGAAGAATTAGAGGAGTGGACGTCTAAATTGCACAAGGGTGATGAGGCGAAGAAGGAAACTGCGAGAAAGAGGCAGTTGACTATTCTGTACGAGGGCAAACACACTGAACATGTGCGATTGCTGACTCTATTTGGAGAGGGAGCTTCCTATTCAAGGATGAAATCTGCCCTTGTTGAATTGGAGTATCTCAGAAGGACTGAAAGAGAGTCTAGGGGATACAGTAAGGGTGGTAATTTTGGAGTGAAGTGTTTCCGCTGTGATGAATACGGTCATAAGGAGAATCAGTGTGGTCGCAGGAATGGAAATGGAGGAGGATCTAGTGGTGGTAGTGGTCATTATGGTACCAATGGTGGTAACCGAGGAGGATATTCAGGTCCCAATAGAGGAGGATATCAAGGTCCCAGTAGAGGAGGAATCAATAATAATGGAAAAGGATGGAAGAATATGCAGAGTAATGGCTATTCTAATGTGTACAATAATGCGAGATCGAATACCAATGGATCGGCAAATGTGTCTAATGTCACGGGCAATATTGCCAAGGTCACAAGCAGTGTTGCCACCGGTGCAAATATGGTCCCGCTTGGTGGAAATAAGTACATAAAAGGAGTCAATGCAATTGAATCGAATGTTCCAACCAAGGAAATGGAAATGAACACTCAGGTGCTTCATGATGAGGATCATGCGAGATCAATGAGTAATGATGAGGAGGAATTCTTTTTCATCAAAAGGAGGGAACTGGTGAAGGGAAGACTGAATGGTGTTCCAGTCGAAGTATTGCTCGATACGGGAGCAGATGTCTCGATCATTTCGGCCAATGTAGTGAATGGCATTAAGAGTGCATTGGTAGATCAAGGTGCGAGACCGGTTATCAAGGATGCTTCCAACGGTATTATGCACATTATCGGAAGAACGATATTGGAAGTTGATCTGGAAGTGGGAAAGAAAACTTCAGTCGGTTTCTTTGTAGTGAACAATGATTTAGGAAAAGTGATCATTGGAGGCAAGGGATTAGAGGATATTGGAATTGAATTGAAAGTGGTCGATTTCAGAGAGGAGGAGGAACAAGTGAAATGCAATGAGGCAATTGTTCTGAGAAATTGCACTATTGAACCAGGCCAACTCGGAGCAGTATGGGCGACTGGAAGTGATAAAGATACTGTGATGCTAGAGTCATCAAGTGATCAATTAGTTGAAGGGATCGCTGTGAATGAGCGAATTGTGAATATCCCAGTGTTCAACGATACACAGAGTGATCTGATTTTCACGAAGCATCAATCAGTGGGAAAGTGGAGAGTAGTGGACGGTGCAGTCGAAGTAGTGCATGCACTGCAAAAGGATCAAGGTGTGATTCCTAATAAGACCAAGGCAGAAGCAGTGTGGAAGGAAATCAGAGAGAAATTGGTGCAGAATAGAGAGATGGAATTGGAAGATTCATTGGAAAATGTGTTGAAAGGATGTTTGGAAGTATTCGCCAAAGGGGAAGAGGACATTGGTCGATTATCTAATTATGAATGCACAGTGGATGTGAGTGAGGGAAAGCCAATCAGGCAGAAGCCGAGGCCGATTCCATTTGCCATTCGAGAAAAGCTGAGAGCTTTAGTGGATAGAATGATGAGACAGGGTGTAGTGAAGAAGTCACAAAGCCCCTGGAGCTCACCGATAGTAGTGGTAAAGAAGAAGGATGGATCATTGCGACTGTGCATCGATTATCGAAAGGTGAATCAGATGATTCGATTGGATGCTCAACCGTTGCCCCATCTGGAGAGCACGATTCAGAGCTTGAGTGGAAAGAAGTACTTTTCTACCATTGATCTTCAGTCGGGATTCTGGCAAGTAGGATTGGCTGAGGGATCGAGAGAACTGACTGCGTTCAGTATATTGGGAGAGCATTTTGAATTCCAAGTGTTACCATTCGGACTAAACGTATCTCCATGTCACTTCCAACGTTCAATGATGGAGATGTTGAAAGAAGAGATTGAGAAAGAGGGAAAGAATCGAAAAGTATTCTGCTATATTGATGATGTTCTCGTTGCCACTGAGACAGTGGAAGATCATGTGAAGGTACTACAATGGGTACTGAAGAGAATGATTGGGAGAGGAGTGAAAGTGAATCCGAACAAGTGCAAATTCATGATGAAGAAAGTTGAATACTTGGGTCATTATGTATCGGATAAGGGAGTGAGTATGGAGGAAAGGAAAGTCAATGCAGTAAGAGACTATCCCCGTCCAAAGAACAGTACCGAAGTTCGATCGTTTGTTGGATTAGCCAGTTATTACAGAAGATTCGTAAAGGGATTCGCCAAGATAGCCGAACCACTGCACGAAATGACTAAGAAGGAAGTAGAATGGAAATGGGGATTGAATGAAGAGAAAGCATTCAATGAATTGAAGAGAGCAATCACAGAGGCACCTGTATTGGCTCAGCCTGATTGTGATGCTGCAGTGAAAGGAACGAAACCATTCCTGATTACTACTGACGCGAGTGGCCATGGGATTGGAGGTGTATTGCATCAGGCTAGTGAAAGTGGGATAGAAAAGCCAGTTGCTTTCTATTCTCGGTCGTTGAGAGGACCTGAAAGAAATTATTCCATCATTGATCTCGAAGCACTTGCCATCTTTGAAGCAGTGAGGAAGTGGAAGTATCTGATATTCGGTACGAAAGTACTAGTGAGAACCGATCATGCTCCATTGTGTAGTATGTTCAAGAGACAGAATGTGTGTCCAAGGATTCTAAGATGGGCAGCTGAGATGCTACCGTATAATCTCGAGATTATTCATGTCAAGGGAAGAGACAATGTAGTCGCTGATTCATTGTCGAGGTATCCAGTTGACACGGCAAATGATGAATCGAAAGAGCCAGTGACAATCGGTGAGGATATTGTCATCAATGCAATCACTAGATTGAGACTGAGTGAGGAAAGACAGAAAGAGAATAATGAGGAGGTAGAGAGGGAATCAAGAGAAAGTATTCTGAAATGGAGAAATTTGCAATCAAATGATGAATGGGTACAGGAAATGATCAAGAGAAAGAATGAAGTAGGTGATGGAAAAGGAGATGGTTCTGACATGTTCAGAATGCCAGATTCCAACCGAAAGTACACAATGGCGGATCTGGAGATATATCAAGGTGTATTGTACGTACTCGATAGAGATCACGATAGAAGATTGTATGTGCCTTTGAGTGAAAGAAAGAAGTTGATCAAGGAAATGCATGAAAGTGTTCTCGTGGGGCATGCAGGAGGAAAGAAAATGAGTCAGATTCTACAGAAAGAGTATGTCTGGGGAGCTATGGAGAAGGACATTTCCAACGTATTGAGAGAATGTGATTTATGCCTAAGGAGTAAAGCGAGAAAACGTTTTATTCCTGAGTTACAACCGAAAGAAGCGAGAGCTCCTTTGGAGTTCGTAGCAGTTGATCTGATTGATATGGGAAGAGGAAGACAAGGGAATCGATACATCTTGACAGTTATCGATCTTTTCACGCGTTATGCCGGTGCATATCCACTCAAAGATAAGAAGGCTGCTACGGTAGCAAGAGAGTTCATGAATAGATGGATTCTGGTGGGAGGAAGGGTACCAAAGGCATTGTTGAGTGATAACGGAGGAGAGTTTGTTAATGAGGTATTCGAAGAGATCAATAAGATGTGGAAGATTGAGAGGAAGTGTACGCTACCGTACCATTCTCGCGCTAATGGAGGCGTCGAGAGATTGAATCGTACGATCAATGAGACATTGAGAAGACTTGTGGGAAGAACAGATGAATGGGAAGATGCTCTTCCATATGCACTTTATTGTTACAATACCGTACCTCATAGTGCAACGGGAGAAAGTCCATCTTTTCTATTTCATGGAAGGGATGAAGCGTTGCCAGGGGGTGAACCATGGAAAGTGAATGAGAAATACGTGATCGATATGGATGATTATAAATCCAGAATGATGCTGCTAATGAGAAAAGCCCAGGAGGAGGTAAATGAGAGATTGAAAGGTGAAAGGGAGAAAATGAAGTTCAATTATGATAAGAGGATGAAGAATAATAAGATGAATGAACCGGTGGTGGGAGATAGAGTGTATGCCTATAAGGAACGAATTGATGAGAAGAATCCCAAGTTGAGAATAAAGTGGGAAGGACCTTATCGGGTAATCAGTAGATCGAATACCACAGCTACTATAGTGGGAATTGAAGATGGGAAAGAGAAAGTGGTTCAATTGGATAGATTGAGGAGAGTGCCCAGGATAGAAGGAAACGTTGCTAAAATGACAGTTGATGATGTGTCTAATTGCAGTCGCGTGGTCGACAAGAATTCGCCACTCCATTGGGACTTCGAGTGTGAGCGTTGTGCACAGAGCCCAAGAGAGATGAAAGAGATTTGGAGTGGATGTCCTCCTGGATTCGGATCCTTCACATTTCCATCGTTGAAGCAGTACGCTGTACTCCGTACTCTGATTGAGAAGCTTCCCAATCTCACTCCTGTTCGTGCAACGAGACTGATTTCGGAGAATGGATTGGAGGAGGAGGATAACATGACTGATCGGACGATTGAAGAGACAGTCAGTAACACCTGCCAGCATGCACTGAGGATACTTGCTGGATCTGCGGTGGATTGGAGATTCACAATTCGTGATATCAATCCCCGTTATGAACGAGCCTACCGTAAAGGATTGGGAGAAGACGTGGAAGAGTCGATTGGCTATGGTGTCATCATTTTTTCCAATGGTGTGGAGCTTTCTTCTATTGGAGGTGATACCGCAAGATGGAAGTGGATTGAGAAGATGCCTTCCGTGTGGGGAGAAACACTCAGAGAACTGGACAAGAAGGAGTCTAAGAGGCCGATTAAGAAGCTGTTGATTCATTGGCCGAGAAGGATGGATGTGGGGGAGAGCCACAAACTGAAGAAGACCATTGTTGACCTGACCGAATCCAATTGTTGGAATGTTGTGGTGGTGATGGAGCCGTGCTCTGTTGAGACCGATTCCAACTACATTCCTTTCCTCATGGAATGGTCAACTGAGAGAACAAAGACAGGATGGATAAGGGTGATCGTCAGTGATGGTGCTGTCTCGGATGGTACTCCTGTGGTCGCACTGGAGAAGTGCCATCCTTGGATGAGAAGAGATCACTGGGAATTCGCAGTGGAGGCATGGACAAAAGGAATGCCCTGGAATCCTCAAGAGGCGAAGAGACACTTGACTGATAAGGGTTTCGATGGAGAGGAGGAAGAGATCGTGTCCAAGAGACGAGAGAAGGATGAGAAGATGATCCAGAAAGTGAAAACTTTCCATCCCAATCCAGTCGATACTCGCATTTGCAATGGATGTGGTAAAATGGGACACATTGCCCGCAAGTGCCCGAAGCAGAACGAGAGAGTGAACAACAATCTGAAGAGAGGATTCGAACGAGGACGTTCGAGCAGAGAGGAGGAGGATGTTAAGGATGGAGGATATAAGAGGAAGAAATTCTATTAAAGAAGACTTGCAATCACAATTAATTATTTAATTATTAGCACAATTAAATAATATTTATTTTGTTCGTTAATTATAATGTTGACTCAATCCTAGGATTACGGTATCATTTGAATTTCCGCATCTATTTGATTTGTTAGGCTCTCGCCACGATTGGCCTGATTCAGGTTTGACCTGTACGTATTACGGTAGTTTCGTTTTCGCCAATTTTTCGTGTTGTTCTTTTTTTTTTTAGTTGTTGCTAGCAGTCCGTGGCGGTTGTTTCTCATTGTGGAGAAGGCCCATTTTACGTCGATAAAGAACGTTCCATCTACTCACACCGTCCCCTCGCCTCACACACCGACGACCACACGTTAAAACGTTAGCAATTTTTGGAAAGAAGAAAATCGAGAAAAACTGATTTCGACGACACGTCATCTGGAGCCAACGACGGCTCAACATGAAAAATGAATATGCCCATCGTCATCAGCACCCTCGAAAACCTTAATCCCCAGAGTTACAGAGAATCGAACTTTTTTGACTGTGCCAACACTTGTTCGATTCTTCCGCGAACGGCCTCATATGTCGTGAACTCGATTAGCAGTGCTTCACTGGTTATAATTGTTTTCTCGTGAATATTCCTGCTTGAGCGTGAATAAAATGTATCGAAAGAGCCTCCTGAATTGATTTATTTCGAAATCGTTTGTAACGATTATCTATATTTTCATTATATTTTTATTATTTTGCCGACATGAGTAGTATTTAATAAAAATAAATTTGATTACAGTTTAATGGCGAAATATAATATAATTGCGCATCATCCTAGTATACGGTATTGATTAAGTTTATTGCGGCCTCGCTGTAAATTAAAGTAAAATGATTCACATCTTTTTTTCGATTTGTTTTGATGGCGTTCCATCACTATTTATTGTGAATATATTCATTTATTCTTGAATGCTACATACTGTGCTCTTGTGAGATCGCAAATTCAGAGCAAGTAATCGGTTAATCAGAACTTGTTTGTTAACGAATTGTCTAATATTGTCAGCATTTTTCTATGTATTCCTCTCTCATGTTGGGAACTAAATATTTCCTCTCAATTCAATTGAATTCCTCCTTTAGTGACCACCGGAATGAGCCTTTTCAATGTTTTCCATTTGCTTTTTGAGTTGCAGCAGCAACCATGTTTCAGTGATTATCTATCTTCTCATCGCAAATACCGTCTTTTCTGGCCTGCCTTTAATCTTTGCCAGCCCAGTATTGTATTATCACTCCTTTCTATTCTCATTTTCATCCATCCTATAAATATTTAAATTACATCATTGTTCTGATATCACTGTTTAATCAACCAATCTTTATAGTATCCCGGATGGCAGCTCACTCTCGATCGATCTACCGATGCCCCTCTACGGTCGAAATGCATAAGATGACTTCGACGAGTGAGAGGAATCGACATGAAGGAGGAACACGATGTGAATGTTAAGGTGAACCACCACTACTCATCGATATCTATCGATTTCCAAAGTTTTAACACATCATTTTTCATTCTGTGTAGGGTGAATACAAAATACTAATAGATTAGTTACGATTACGGAAGCTTGAACGTTATCTAACATTGTTATCTGTCTTCCTAGAAAGTTATCTGTCTTCGTAGAAATTCATTTCATCCTCATTCGATGTGCTCTATCATTGGATCTCTTTAAATTAATTTAAGGCGCTTGTAAAATTAATTTAATTTTTTTTTTAAATAGGTTGAACATCATTAACTTTGCAGAAGCACATGGATGAGAAGCGGCGCGCATATGGAGAACTTCGACTGAAGAAGGAGATAGCAGAAGGATGTCAAAGCTAAGTTGCGCTCCCCTTAGGTAACGGTGTGGGTCAGGTGCCCCGTCGTGCTCCCCTTAGGTTGCGGCGTGGGTCAGGTGCCCCGTCGTGCTCCCCTTAGGTTGCGGCGTGGGTCAGGTGCCCCGTCGTGCTCCCCTTAGGTTACGGCGTGGGTCAGGTGCCCCGTCGCGCTCCCCTTAGGTTACGGCGTGGGTCAGGTGCCCCGTCGTGCTCCCCTTAGGTTACGGCGTTGGTCAGGTGCCCCGTCATGCTCCCCTTAGGTTACGGCGTGGGTCAGGTGCCCCGTCGTGCTCCCCTTAGGTTACGGCGTGGGTCAGGTGCCCCGTCTTGCACCCCTTAGGTTACGGCGTGGGTCAGGTGC
This sequence comes from Pristionchus exspectatus, assembly GCA_911812115.1. Classification (NCBI taxonomy): domain Eukaryota; kingdom Metazoa; phylum Nematoda; class Chromadorea; order Rhabditida; family Neodiplogasteridae; genus Pristionchus; species Pristionchus exspectatus. The sequence continues at coordinate 12,603,440 of OU461582.1, forward strand.
CCCGTCGTGCACCCCTTAGGTTACGGCGTGGGTCAGGTGCCCCGTCGCGCTCCCCTTAGGTTACGGCGTGGGTCAGGTGCCCCGTCGTGCTCCCCTTAGGTTACGGCGTGGGTCAGGTGCCCCGTCGTGCTCCCCTTAGGTTACGGCGTGGGTCAGGTGCCCCGTCGTGCTCCCCTTAGGTTACGGCGTGGGTCAGGTGCCCCGTCGTGCTCCCCTTAGGTTACGGCGTGGGTCAGGTGCCCCGTCGTGCTCCCCTTAGGTTACGGCGTGGGTCAGGTGCCCCGTCGTGCACCCCTTAGGTTACGGCGTGGGTCAGGTGCCCCGTCGTGCTCCCCTTAGGTTACGGCGTGGGTCAGGTGCCCCGTCGTGCTCCCCTTAGGTTACGGCGTGGGTCAGGTGCCCCGTCGTGCTCCCCTTAGGTTACGGCGTGGGTCAGGTGCCCCGTCGTGCTCCCCTTAGGTTACGGCGTGGGTCAAGTGCCCCGTCGTGCTCCCCTTAGGTTACGGCGTGGGTCAGGTGCCCCGTCGTGCTCCCCTTAGGTTACGGCGTGGGTCAGGTGCCCCGTCGTGCTCCCCTTAGGTTACGGCGTGGGTCAGGTGCCCCGTCGTGCTCCCCTTAGGTTACGGCGTGAGTCAGGTGCCCCGTCGTGCACCCCTTAGGTTACGGTTTAGTGCCTCTCATACGAGAGGTATTGACTGTTTTTCAGAACCAGTTCAACTTCGGCAGCTGGATGGCTCAATCAGGACGAGGTTGGATTGCGGACGAAACGTGACGATTTCGTCGGTAAGTCAATGTCTTCAATTTCTTATGTATATCCTATGTCAATACATTCCATTTTGCAGTTGGATGTCTGCCCCACTTGGACACGTTCTCGAGCGGAGCGACTCCGCACTTTTTCAAGAGGTACGGTGGATTACGGTAGTGGTGCAACAAGCGTTATACGGGAAGGTGTTGCCAGTATAAAAAGGGGCTCAAGCTGTACGAGGTTTTATTTCGGACGATAGATGATGATTTTGTCGATGAGTCAATGTTTTGAATCTGAATCTAAAACATTCCACTTTGCAGTTAGATGATTGCCCCCGCTTGGACACGCAATCTAACGGACCTACTCCGCACTGCTTCAAGAGGTACGGTGGTAGTGGTCCTACAATTAATATCGGGCAGGGTTTCAGTCTAAAAACTGTAGTTTCTGACGCGCTTGAATGTGATAGTCCATCCTTTCTCATCTGCGCATTGCCATTGAAATTAAAATTTCAATTCCACAAAGACAATATCCTCCAGTGATTACCGTATCCCTCATTTGCAGAGCATTCTCGCGATGGGTCGATCGATGGCCTCACTCGAGGCTACGGTAGGCGACGGTCCGGCCGCCAAGCTCAAGCCGCTCCTCAAATTTGGCAAGGACGACGATGGGCTGGAGATGGTACGATATTATTACAGTTATCGACGATCGATCGATTTCTGACTTTATTACGGTATACTCAAATGAATAGGAACATTTTTCTGGGACTAACCACACTTATTTGCAGTGCCTATTCGCCCGTATGGCCCTCTCGTGTGTTTTCCTATGGCGTTCTTTGGCCGATCTCGCAGTTCCATGCAATTGGATTGGATCGCCCAGCCACCCAAACAGTTGTTCCTCGATCCGACCAGCATCAAGAAGTGAGATTATTATTACTTTTTGATAATATTGATTGATGAGAGGTGCTGCTGGGTACGGTAGTTAAATGAGATGTGAATCGACTCAACCAGCATTAGAAAGTAAATTTTTACAGGTGATTGTGGAGAGACTAAAAAAGAAATGTAAGCGATTGATTCGCATTTGATAAATTTGTGAAAGACAATAATGCCTGGTCGGAAATTTTAGACAATTTGCCTCTTCTTGTGGAATTTCACTAAAATTACAGGGGAGGGGAGCAATTCATAGAGATTCATTTTTTTAAAGAATCTACTCTTTTCCAGGTCGGGTTCGCCCTCCTTCGACTACGCTCACACTCTCTCGCTCGTCCTTCGCACTTGCACTGCACTCATGGCCAATCCAAGCTGGAAAGTGCTCAGTTTACAGGTAAGGAAATTTAATTTAATGAGCTTTATGAATTTAATGAGACTTCAGCTTTTTTTGTAAAGTACCAGTGAAAAATAAAAGAAAGGAATCACGTTATTGTAATGGGGCAGCGAATTAGTCAAAATCAAATATGCTTTGTTTGTGCGTCACTAGCAATAGTTCATTTGCATGCTGTGTCCTTATTAGTACTGCAGACGAACGACAGACAAATAATATTAATCATGTTTTTTTTCGAAAAATATTGTAATAAATTTTCTCAGGTTGTTGCGCTGATCGCCTCTCAGACGGATCTGCTCAATCAGCTGATGAGAGCCGAGGTGAGGAAATTGTTTATTTGTTTATTAAACAGTAAATACTGTTGGAAAGTTGGTCAACCCCTGAGTAGCACAGCTCATGAAAAAATGACGATATTTTATATATATTATTATTCCATTCCAAAGGCGTTGCCTCTACAATTGACAAACCGGTGCACCCATGGTGAAGTATTCGCTATGAAACGTTATTTTGACATTCGATTTTTTTCGTTCGTTGTGATGTCGAGATTAGAAATTCCCGCAAACTCGGAACAAATGAAACTGGTGAAAGACGGCTGTTGCATGGAGATTGCGTTGCGTTGCTCATAGATAACTCGTCATCTCTTGCAGGTTGACTGCGACGTGCTCTCCACGTGCGCCACTCTCATCAACTTTATCTACCAACACGGTAAGTATTATCGATTGAATGCTACCGTATCCTCACTGTTGATTACGGTATTGATTTCTCCTATTATTAGACGGGAAGATGAATTGAGAAAATATAGATGCGTCCTATAGAAGGATGCAGTATTGATCTACCTATTCTTCCGTATCAACTCAATAATCGATTTTCTTCTCAGACGACATGGTGCGCGATCCGATCGACGCGTCGCGTACGCTATCGACGCTTCGGACGCGTGCGGAAAGCGTGAAGAAATCGGATGCGTCCGGACTCACAGCGGACACGAAACCGTCGTTTGCCGCGCCCTCCCGTCTGTTTGCGACTCTCAACGCGCTCTGAGAACATACGGTATCGATCGATACTACCGTAATCCCACTTCATCCTCTTATTGACTCTTATTGATTTCGTTTCAATGTAGTTGTATCACCGGATGGGTATCGTCACTTTTATTGTTGTTCCAGTTTCATTCTTGTATGTTGCGTTGTTACTTTCAAAATTTATTCATTTGGTTATTTAATTTTTACTGCTAAATTCCAGTTATGCAAACCCGCTGAAAACTAAGTGATCTTCAAATTGTAATGTTCTCATTGATGAATAATTATTGCGACTCGCAGGCCTGTAATTGATGGAAGTAAATGAATTATGATTATAAATTGTGTGTAATCGGCTGAATTTTGGCTTCGGATTCCATCTACGAATATCTCGCATTTCGTTATAATGTATTTTCTTGGTAACCTCATTACTCTTTATTATCATTATCATTACTTTTTAACAAAAGAGAGAGGCCTCCGAGTGTGTTTGCGTGTTTGTTCATCTAGGCCAGAGCGTCAGAACCTCTTGCAAATACGCAAAGGAAGCCATACAACGAAACCGTAGCGAATTGCAAACATGTCGCGCGCATTTTCTCTATATTTAAATATGTAGAGACTAATGTCTCGTTCGTGAATCCGACGATACCAACGCTTTTTCATACATTTAGGGTGGCTAAATTGTATGGGGGAAAATGCCCTCATTTTGCGCACTCTATCGACGTATCCTGCATTATCCCGAATCACTGTATCTTTCCCCGTGTCTATCGATTTTCCATGTGCCTACTACATTTTTCTCCATTCTGGGTTACTGTTTTCCTCCCTGCGTATTTCGATTTTCTGCTCCCGAAAGCCCGGGATTCTGTATTTGCCCTTGTCTATCGATTATCATGGTGAATTGTACTTAGTACACTTTATCGCCCCAGACTACTGCACCTTCCTCCACTCTGTTTCGATTATTCCCAGGTCTGATGTATGGACCGGATGGAATACCTGCCGACTGTTGGAAGAGCATCGGAGATTTTGGAGGAAGATGGATCACAAGGTTGTTGAACCGAATTCTCAAGGATGGAAAGATTCCTGATGCGTGGAGGAAGAGTGAGATTGTGCTGATCTACAAGGGAAAGGGAGACGTAAGAGAGTGTGGGAACTACCGAGGTATAAAGCTACTCTCTCATACAATGAAATTGTACGAGAAGTTGTTGGATGGGAGATTGAGGGAGTGCATTCAATTGAACGATTCTCAGTTCGGCTTTGTTCCGGCCTGTTCGACTAGCGAACCGATATTCGCCCTGAGAATGCTGTTCGAGAGGCACTTCGAGTTTGGACAACCGGTAGTTGCGGCATTTCTGGATATGGAGAAGGCGTATGATCGCACGCCTCGTAGACAGATTTGGAGATCGTTGCGAGACAGAGGGGTGCCAGAGAAGTACATCGATCTGATCCGAGATACGTATGAAGGCGCAACGGCAATGATCAGAACAGCGTGCGGGATAACTGGCGAAATTCCAATCAAAGTTGGAGTTCACCAGGGGAGTGCACTATCCCCGCTGCTATTCATTACTGTACTGGACAGTGTGTTAGATGGAGTGATCAGAGAAGCGCCATGGACCATGTTATATGCAGATGATATCTGTATTGCTGGAACGGATGTTAGAGAAGTGGAGAAGGAAGTGAGAGACTTCCAGACAAGATTGAGTGATGCTGGCCTAACTCTCAATACGGCAAAGACGGAATTCATTAGCTATGAATGTGGGAATGCGGCGATGACGGATGTGAATCAGAATGTGATCAAAAAGGTTGATCAATTCAAGTATTTGGGTTCGCTGATCACTGTGGATGGATCAGCAGAGAGAGATATGGAACATCGTGTGAAATGTTCATGGATGAAGTGGAGAGCGTGTGGAGGAGTGATGAATGACAGACGAGCCTATCTATCTATCTAGAGGCCTATCTTGCCATATACAGGAAATAAATGATTTGATTTGATTTGATTTGATGTATCCCTTCCTATTCCCGGGTTATTGTACCTTTCAGGTCTGATGTATCCCTTCCTATTCCCGGGTTATTGTACCTTTCAGGTCTGATGTATCCCTTCCCATTCCCGGGTTATTGTACCTTTCAGGTCTGATGTATCCCTTCCTATTCCCGGGTTATTGTACCTTTCAGGTCTGATGTATCCCTTCCCATTCCCGGGTTATTGTACCTTTCAGGTCTGATGTATCCCTTCCCATTCCCGGGTTATTGTACCTTTCAGGTCTGATGTATCCCTTCCCATTCCCGGGTTATTGTACCTTTCAGGTCTGATGTATCCCTTCCCATTCCCGGGTTATTGTACCTTTCCTTGTCTGTATCGATTTTTGCTCTGGCCTGTGACAGCAATCTCCCCGGCTGCCTCTCGCCTATTCTAGAGTTGGGTCGAACGAGACTATGCGTTGATCCTTTGAACTGTGCGCACGTGACTAGCAACACTCTCCCACTTTCGCGTGCTCTCTCGCCTCGCTTTCCCCTCTTGACCAGTGACAGTCCCTTCTCCCGTCCCGTCCATGATCTACCCTATCCTCTCCTCTCCACCCTCTTCCCTTCTCACAATCGATCGATCTTCCTTCCTGGTCGGTCGTGTGCTTTGCTCTGTGTTTTTGTTCTTTCTGTTTTCCCGTGTTATCTTTGTGTTTCAAAGTGGCCTTCTCTTCGATATGCGTTCCATTGCTTCTTGTGGCTCCTATAGGATCCCAATGCCTCCAATTAGGCACGCTTGCCACCGCTCAAGCAAGACGTTTTGCGGATCGAGCGTTGCTTTTAGACGTTTCATCGTTTCGTGTCTCCCGGAGGGCTGATAGCAATTAGCGCTTGTTCTTTACTATCGTTTTATTGCTTGGCTTTCTACTACTTACTGTTACTCTACTCGGTCCTCTCTTTTTTTCGAATAGTTTCTCCCATATCTTTGTTCGTTTTCCTTGGTGGTGCTGCTACCACGAGGTCGTGCTGCAACATAACGACGACTCTCCTCATTCCGCGTTCCCTCTCACCGGTCAGACAAATGAGAGAGCACGCGAAATGAGGATTGCCTTTTTATTGTCAAGTTATGGTTTCATTGTAGATGACGTCGTCTCGATCGCCCTCCCCTTCCGTCCGCCCGCTCGACACTCCCGAGTGGTGAGCTGATGGACCCCAGGTATTGGCAGGCATCAAATACTTAGGTCATGAAACTCTAGATGTGGTATGCTATCATCAAGAGGAGCGGTCTTGACGACCGCGGCGCACTGAGCGCCTTCATCAAGAGGAGCGATCTCGACGACCGCGGCGCACTGAGCGCCTTCATCAAGAGGAGCGATCTCGACGACCGCGGCGCACTGAGCGCCTTCATCAAGAGGAGCGGTCTCGACGACCGCGGCGCACTGAGCGCCATCATCAAGAGGAGCGGAGGAGGGTGGGTGGGTGGACCTCCGCGGCGCACTGAGCGCCTTCATCAAGAGGAGCGGAGGAGGGTGGGTGGGTGGACCTCCGCCGCGCACTGAGCGCCTTCATCAAGAGGAGCGGTCTCGACGACCGCGGCGCACTGAGCGCCTTCATCAAGAGGAGCGGTCTCGACGACCGCGGCGCACTGAGCGCCTTCATCAAGAGGAGCGGTCTCGACGACCGCGGCGCACTGAGCGCCATCATCAAGAGGAGCTGAGGAGGGTGGGTGGGTGGACCTCCGCGGCGCACTGAGCGCCTTCATCAAGAGGAGCGGTCTCGACGACCGCGGCGCACTGAGCGCCTTCATCAAGAGGAGCGGTCTCGACGACCGCGGCGCACTGAGCGCCTTCATCAAGAGGAGCGGTCTTGACGACCGCGGCGCACTGAGCGCCTTCATCAAGAGCATTGCCCACGAGCCGCAGTAGCCGCCACGACAAGATAAGTTAGAATTAGAATTTTTTACAATTAGAATTTCTTGTCTGTACATTGTTGAATGACTGGGTGGCAAAAGTATGTAATTTTCTATTATCAGGAAATGGAGCCGATTCTCTCCTTCGTCGCCTCTCTCAACGCGTGTCTTCTGGCGAGTGGGACGAGTAGTGTACTCCTGGGAGGTGAGGGAATTTAATTGGCTGGAGCAGTGTTGAGCACGGGGTTGGATATTGTAGTAGTAATATGATAGAAACAGGAATTAGCAGTGTTAGTGTTAGAATAAATAGCTCATTCCTCGAGTCGATGAGGGAGATCTACCAGTAGAAACAGGTCAGGGATAATAACAATAACAATATTAACAACAACACTAAGGGAAGTGACTGATGGGCTTGCATGGAAAGTTTGTGGAATTTTTTTCTCGCGCTTTTCGTTGAAAGTGTTTGGAGATCAACAACTTAGGTATTGTAGTATGGTTGAAGCAGGAATGGGTAGTTCCAGTTGGGGGAGAACAAGGAATATCTTATGTACGTTCGAAACCAGTCGATCATTGTTCGTTGGCCAACAATCTGTCTCTTGTAGTGCGATAGAAGCAGGAATTTGCGGTGTGAGAATCTGAAACCTTTGTTCAATTTAATTTTGTTTGCAATATAAAAGGTTTTCTTTCCAGCCAACGGAGCTGTCTCGACGACAGCGGCGCACTGAGCGCCATCATCAAGAGGAGCTGTCTCGACGACAGCGGCGCACTGAGCGCCATCATCAAGAGGAGCTGTCTCGACGACAACGGCGCACTGAGCGCCATCATCAAGAGGAGCGGTCTCGACGACCGCGGCGCACTGAGCGCCTTCATCAAGAGGAGCAGTCTCGACGACCGCGGCGCACTGAGCGCCTTCATCAAGAGGAGCGGTCTCGACGACCGCGGCGCACTGAGCGCCTTCATCAAGAGGAGCTGTCTCGACGACCGCGGCGCACTGAGCGCCATCATCAAGAGGAGCGGAGGAGGGTGGGTGGGTGGACCTCCGCGGCGCACTGAGCGCCTTCATCAAGAGGAGCGGTCTCGACGACCGCGGCGCACTGAGCGCCTTCATCAAGAGGAGCGGTCTCGACGACCGCGGCGCACTGAGTGCCTTCATCAAGAGGAGCGGTCTTAACGACCGCGGCGCACTGAGCGCCTTCATCAAGAGGAGCGGTCTTGACGACCGCGGCGCACTGAGCGCCATCATCAAGAGGAGCGGAGGAGGGTGGGTGGGTGGACCTCCGCGGCGCACTGAGCGCCTTCATCAAGAGGAGCGGTCTCGACGACCGCGGCGCACTGAGCGCCTTCATCAAGAGGAGCGGTCTCGACGACCGCGGCGCACTGAGCGCCTTCATCAAGAGGAGCGGTCTCGACGACCGCGGCGCACTGAGCGCCATCATCAAGAGGAGCGGAGGAGGGTGGGTGGGTGGACCTCCGCGGCGCACTGAGCGCCTTCATCAAGAGGAGCGGTCTTGACGACCGCGGCGCACTGAGCGCCTTCATCAAGAGGAGCGATCTCGACGACCGCGGCGCACTGAGCGCCTTCATCAAGAGGAGCGGTCTTGACGACCGCGGCGCACTGAGCGCCTTCATCAAGAGGAGCGGTCTCGACGACCGCGGCGCACTGAGCGCCATCATCAAGAGGAGCGGAAGAGGGTGGGTGGGTGGACCTCCGCGGCGCACTGAGCGCCTTCATCAAGAGGAGCGGTCTTGACGACCGCGGCGCACTGAGCGCCATCATCAAGAGGAGCGGAGGAGGGTGGGTGGGTGGACCTCCGCCGCGCACTGAGCGCCTTCATCAAGAGGAGCGGTCTCGACGACCGCGGCGCACTGAGCGCCTTCATCAAGAGGAGCGGTCTCGACGACCGCGGCGCACTGAGCGCCTTCATCAAGAGGAGCGGTCTCGACGACCGCGGCGCACTGAGCGCCATCATCAAGAGGAGCTGAGGAGGGTGGGTGGGTGGACCTCCGCGGCGCACTGAGCGCCTTCATCAAGAGGAGCGGAGGAGGGTGGGTGGGTGGACCTCCGCCGCGCACTGAGCGCCTTCATCAAGAGGAGCGGTCTCGACGACCGCGGCGCACTGAGCGCCTTCATCAAGAGGAGCGGTCTCGACTACCGCGGCGCACTGAGCGCCTTCATCAAGAGGAGCGGTCTCGACGACCGCGGCGCACTGAGCGCCATCATCAAGAGGAGCGGAGGAGGGTGGGTGGGTGGACCTCCGCCGCGCACTGAGCGCCTTCATCAAGAGGAGCGGTCTCGACGACCGCGGCGCACTGAGCGCCTTCATCAAGAGGAGCGGTCTCGACTACCGCGGCGCACTGAGCGCCTTCATCAAGAGGAGCGGTCTCGACGACCGCGGCGCACTGAGCGCCATCATCAAGAGCATTGCCCACGAGCCGCAGTAGCCGCCACGACAAGATAAGTTAGAATTAGAATTTTTTTACAATTAGAATTTCTTGTCTGTACATTGTTGAATGATTGGGTGGCAAAAGTATGTAATTTTCTATTATCAGGAAATGGAGCCGATTCTCTCCTTCGTCGCCTCTCTCAACGCGTGTCTTCTGGCGAGTGGGACGAGTAGTGTACTCCTGGCAGGTGAGGGAATATAATTGGCTGGAGCAGTGTTGAGCACGGGGTTGGATATTGTAGTAATAATATGATAGAAACAGGAATTAGTAGTGTTAGTGTTAGAATAAATAGCTCATTCCTCGAGTCGATGGGGGAGATCTACCAGTAGAAACAGGTCAGGGATAATAACAATAACAATAATAACAATAACACTAAGGGAAGTGACTGATGGGCTTGCATGGAAAGTTTGTGGAATTTTTTTCTCGCGCTTTTCGTTGAAAGTGTTTGGAGATCAACAACTTAGGTATTGTAGTATGGTTGAAGCAGGAATGGGTAGTTCCAGTTGGGGGAGAACAAGGAATATCTTATGTACGTTCGAAACCAGTCGATCATTGTTCGTTGGCCAACAATCTGTCTCTTGTAGTGCGATAGAAGCAGGAATTTGCGGTATGAGAATCTGAAACCTTTGTTCAATTTAATTTTTTTGCAATATAAAAGGTTTTCTTTCCAGCCAACGGAGCTGTCTCGACGACAGCGGCGCACTGAGCGCCATCATCAAGAGGAGCTGTCTCGACGACAGCGGCGCACTGAGCGCCATCATCAAGAGGAGCGGAGGAGGGTGGGTGGGTGGACCTCCGCGGCGCACTGAGCGCCTTCATCAAGAGGAGCGGTCTTGACGACCGCGGCGCACTGAGCGCCTTCATCAAGAGGAGCGATCTCGACGACCGCGGCGCACTGAGCGCCTTCATCAAGAGGAGCGGTCTCGACGACCGCGGCGCACTGAGCGCCATCATCAAGAGCATTGCCCACGAGCCGCAGTAGCCGCCACGACAAGATAAGTTAGAATTAGAATTTTTTTACAATTAGAATTTCTTGTCTGTACATTGTTGAATGACTGGGTGGCAAAAGTATGTAATTTTCTATTATCAGGAAATGGAGCCGATTCTCTCCTTCGTCGCCTCTCTCAACGCGTGTCTTCTGGCGAGTGGGACGAGTAGTGTACTCCTGGCAAGTGAGGGAATTTAATTGGCTGGAGCAGTGTTGAGCACGGGGTTGGATATTGTAGTAATAATATGATAGAAACAGGAATTAGTAGTGTTAGTGTTAGAATAAATAGCTCATTCCTCGAGTCGATGGGGGAGATCTACCAGTAGAAACAGGTCAGGGATAATAACAATAACAATAATAACAATAACACTAAGGGAAGTGACTGATGGGCTTGCATGGAAAGTTTGTGGAATTTTTTTCTCGCGCTTTTCGTTGAAAGTGTTTGGAGATCAACAACTTAGGTATTGTAGTATGGTTGAAGCAGGAATGGGTAGTTCCAGTTGGGGGAGAACAAGGAATATCTTATGTACGTTCGAAACCAGTCGATCATTGTTCGTTGGCCAACAATCTGTCTCTTGTAGTGCGATAGAAGCAGGAATTTGCGGTATGAGAATCTGAAACCTTTGTTCAATTTAATTTTTTTGCAATATAAAAGGTTTTCTTTCCAGCCAACGGAGCTGTCTCGACGACAGCGGCGCACTGAGCGCCATCATCAAGAGGAGCTGTCTCGACGACAGCGGCGCACTGAGCGCCATCATCAAGAGGAGCGGAGGAGGGTGGGTGGGTGGACCTCCGCGGCGCACTGAGCGCCTTCATCAAGAGGAGCGGTCTTGACGACCGCGGCGCACTGAGCGCCTTCATCAAGAGGAGCGATCTCGACGACCGCGGCGCACTGAGCGCCTTCATCAAGAGGAGCGGTCTCGACGACCGCGGCGCACTGAGCGCCATCATCAAGAGCATTGCCCACGAGCCGCAGTAGCCGCCACGACAAGATAAGTTAGAATTAGAATTTTTTTACAATTAGAATTTCTTGTCTGTACATTGTTGAATGACTGGGTGGCAAAAGTATGTAATTTTCTATTATCAGGAAATGGAGCCGATTCTCTCCTTCGTCGCCTCTCTCAACGCGTGTCTTCTGGCGAGTGGGACGAGTAGTGTACTCCTGGCAAGTGAGGGAATTTAATTGGCTGGAGCAGTGTTGAGCACGGGGTTGGATATTGTAGTAATAATATGATAGAAACAGGAATTAGTAGTGTTAGTGTTAGAATAAATAGCTCATTCCTCGAGTCGATGAGGGAGATCTACCAGTAGAAACAGGTCAGGGATAATAACAATAACAATAATAACAACAACACTAAGGGAAGTGACTGATGGGCTTGCATGGAAAGTTTGTGGAATTTTTTTCTCGCGCTTTTCGTTGAAAGTGTTTGGAGATCAACAACTTAGGTATTATAGTATGGTTGAAGCAGGAATGGGTAGTTCCAGTTGGGGGAGAACAAGGAATATCTTATGTACGTTCGAAACCAGTCGATCATTGTTCGTTGGCCAACAATCTGTCTCTTGTAGTGCGATAGAAGCAGGAATTTGCGGTGTGAGAATCTGAAACCTTTGTTCAATTTAATTTTGTTTGCAATATAAAAGGTTTTCTTTCCAGCCAACGGAGCTGTCTCGACGACAGCGGCGCACTGAGCGCCATCATCAAGAGGAGCGGAGGAGGGTGGGTGGGTGGACCTCCGCGGCGCACTGAGCGCCTTCATCACGAGGAGCGGTCTCGACGACCGCGGCGCACTGAGCGCCTTCATCAAGAGGAGCGGTCTCGACGACCGCGGCGCACTGAGCGCCATCATCAAGAGCATTGCCCACGAGCCGCAGTAGCCGCCACGACAAGATAAGTTAGAATTAGAATTTTTTTACAATTAGAATTTCTTGTCTGTACATTGTTGAATGATTGGGTGGCAAAAGTATGTAATTTTCTATTATCAGGAAATGGAGCCGATTCTCTCCTTCGTCGCCTCTCTCAACGCGTATCTTCTGGCGAGTGGGACGAGTAGTGTACTCCTGGCAGGTGAGGGAATTTAATTGGCTGGAGCAGTGTTGAGCACGGGGTTGGATATTGTAGTAGTAATATGATAGAAACAGGAATTAGCAGTGTTAGTGTTAGAATAAATAGCTCATTCCTCGAGTCGATGAGGGAGATCTACCAGTAGAAACAGGTCAGGGATAATAACAATAACAATAATAACAACAACACTAGAACTGTTTGCTCGAGTTCCATTTTCCGAGCGCTCGCACTCGCCGAGTCATTTTTAGTTGAACTCGTTTGAACCGGTCACTCGCGAGTGAAATCTACAAAATGACTCGCGAGTAGAAAACACTCGCGAGTATTCACTCGCGAGTGTTATTGACTCGCGAGTAATATGCAAAATTCACTCGCGAGTGAATTTTGAATAGGAAACTAATTTAATTAGTATTGTGAAACCCTCATTGAATGGGCTAAAACCGCTCGATATTGAAGCTGAAGAACAAAATGCACTCGCGAGTCTCACTCGCGAGTGTTATTGACTCGCGAGTGGATATGCAAAATTCACTCGCGAGTGAATCTTGCTCGCGAGTATTATTGACTCGCGAGTGGTTATGCAAAATTCACTCGCGAGTGAATCTTGCTCGCGAGTATTTTTTTCATTCTTATTCGCGAGCGCCGAGTAACTCGGTCTAACAGGTCTAAACAACACTAAGGGAAGTGACTGATGGGCTTGCATGGAAAGTTTGTGGAATTTTTTTCTCGCGCTTTTCGTTGAAAGTGTTTGGAGATCAACAACTTAGGTATTGTAGTATGGTTGAAGCAGGAATGGGTAGTTCCAGTTGGGGGAGAACAAGGAATATCTTATGTACGTTCGAAACCAGTCGATCATTGTTCGTTGGCCAACAATCTGTCTTTTGTAGTGCGATAGAAGCAGGAATTTGCGGTGTGAGAATCTGAAACCTTTGTTCAATTTAATTTTGTTTGCAATATAAAAGGTTTTCTTTCCAGCCAACGGAGCTGTCTCGACGACAGCGGCGCACTGAGCGCCATCATCAAGAGGAGCGAAGGATCTCCTCCGCGGCGCACTGAGCGCCTTCATCACGAGGAGCGGTCTCGACGACCGCGGCGCACTGAGCGCCTTCATCAAGAGGAGCGGCCTCGACGACCGCGGCGCACTGAGCGCCTTCATCAAGAGGAGCGGTCTCGACGACCGCGGCGCACTGAGCGCCTTCATCAAGAGGAGCGGTCTCGACGACCGCGGCGCACTGAGCGCCATCATCAAGAGCATTGCCCACGAGCCGCAGTAGCCGCCACGACAAGATAAGTTAGAATTAGAATTTTTTTACAATTAGAATTTCTTGTCTGTACATTGTTGAATGATTGGGTGGCAAAAGTATGTAATTTTCTATTATCAGGAAATGGAGCCGATTCTCTCCTTCGTCGCCTCTCTCAACGCGTATCTTCTGGCGAGTGGACGAGTAGTGTACTCCTGGCAGGTGAGGGAATTTAATTGGCTGGAGCAGTGTTGAGCACGGGGTTGGATATTGTAGTAGTAATATGATAGAAACAGGAATTAGCAGTGTTAGTGTTAGAATAAATAGCTCATTCCTCGAGTCGATGAGGGAGATCTACCAGTAGAAACAGGTCAGGGATAATAACAATAACAATAATAACAACAACACTAGAACTGTTTGCTCGAGTTCCATTTTCCGAGCGCTCGCACTCGCCGAGTCATTTTTAGTTGAACTCGTTTGAACCGGTCACTCGCGAGTGAAATCTACAAAATGACTCGCGAGTAGAAAACACTCGCGAGTATTCACTCGCGAGTGTTATTGACTCGCGAGTAATATGCAAAATTCACTCGCGAGTGAATTTTGAATAGGAAACTAATTTAATTAGTATTGTGAAACCCTCATTGAATGGGCTAAAACCGCTCGATATTGAAGCTGAAGAACAAAATGCACTCGCGAGTCTCACTCGCGAGTGTTATTGACTCGCGAGTGGATATGCAAAATTCACTCGCGAGTGAATCTTGCTCGCGAGTATTATTGACTCGCGAGTGGTTATGCAAAATTCACTCGCGAGTGAATCTTGCTCGCGAGTATTTTTTTCATTCTTATTCGCGAGCGCCGAGTAACTCGGTCTAACAGGTCTAAACAACACTAAGGGAAGTGACTGATGGGCTTGCATGGAAAGTTTGTGGAATTTTTTTCTCGCGCTTTTCGTTGAAAGTGTTTGGAGATCAACAACTTAGGTATTGTAGTATGGTTGAAGCAGGAATGGGTAGTTCCAGTTGGGGGAGAACAAGGAATATCTTATGTACGTTCGAAACCAGTCGATCATTGTTCGTTGGCCAACAATCTGTCTTTTGTAGTGCGATAGAAGCAGGAATTTGCGGTGTGAGAATCTGAAACCTTTGTTCAATTTAATTTTGTTTGCAATATAAAAGGTTTTCTTTCCAGCCAACGGAGCTGTCTCGACGACAGCGGCGCACTGAGCGCCATCATCAAGAGGAGCGAAGGATCTCCTCCGCGGCGCACTGAGCGCCTTCATCACGAGGAGCGGTCTCGACGACCGCGGCGCACTGAGCGCCTTCATCAAGAGGAGCGGCCTCGACGACCGCGGCGCACTGAGCGCCTTCATCAAGAGGAGCGGTCTCGACGACCGCGGCGCACTGAGCGCCATCATCAAGAGGAGCGGAGGAGGGTGGGTGGGTGGACCTCCGCGGCGCACTGAGCGCCTTCATCAAGAGGAGCGATCTCGACGACCGCGGCGCACTGAGCGCCATCATCAAGAGGAGCGGTCTCGACGACCGCGGCGCACTGAGCGCCATCATCAAGAGGAGCGGAGGAGGGTGGGTGGGTGGACCTCCGCGGCGCACTGAGCGCCTTCATCAAGAGGAGCGGTCTCGACGACCGCGGCGCACTGAGCGCCTTCATCAAGAGGAGCGGTCTCGACGACCGCGGCGCACTGAGCGCCATCATCAAGAGGAGCGGAGGTGGGTGGGTGGACCTCCGCGGCGCACTGAGCGCCTTCATCAAGAGGAGCGGTCTCGACGACCGCGGCGCACTGAGCGCCTTCATCAAGAGGAGCGGTCTCGACGACCGCGGCGCACTGAGCGCCTTCATCAAGAGGAGCGGTCACGACGACCGCGGCGCACTGAGCGCCTTCATCAAGAGGAGCGGTCTCGACGACCGCGGCGCACTGAGCGCCATCATCAAGAGGAGCGGAGGAGGGTGGGTGGGTGGACCTCCGCGGCGCACTGAGCGCCTTCATCAAGAGGAGCGGTCTCGACGACCGCGGCGCACTGAGCGCCATCATCAAGAGGAGCGGAGGAGGGTGGGTGGGTGGACCTCCGCGGCGCACTGAGCGCCTTCATCAAGAGGAGCGGTCTCGACGACCGCGCCGCACTGAGTGCCATCATCAAGAGCATTGCCCACGAGCCGCAGTAGCCGCCACGACAAGATAAGTTAGAATTAGAATTTTTTTACAATTAGAATTTGTCTGTACATTGTTGAATGACTGGGTGGCAAAAGTATGTAATTTTCTATTATCAGGAAATGGAGCCGATTCTCTCCTTCGTCGCCTCTCTCAACGCGTGTCTTCTGGCGAGTGGGACGAGTAGTGTACTCCTGGCAGGTGAGGGAATTTAATTGGCTGGAGCAGTGTTGAGCACGGGGTTGGATATTGTAGTAGTAATATGATAGAAACAGGAATTAGCAGTGTTAGTGTTAGAATAAATAGCTCATTCCTCGAGTCGATGAGGGAGATCTACCAGTAGAAACAGGTCAGGGATAATAACAATAACAATAATAACAACAACACTAAGGGAAGTGACTGATGGGCTTGCATGGAAAGTTTGTGGAATTTTTTTCTCGCGCTTTTCGTCGAAAGTGTTTGGAGATCAACAACTTAGGTATTGTAGTATGGTTGAAGCAGGAATGGGTAGTTCCAGTTGGGGGAGAACAAGGAATATCTTATGTACGTTCGAAACCAGTCGATCATTGTTCGTTGGCCAACAATCTGTCTCTTGTAGTGCGATAGAAGCAGGAATTTGCGGTGTGAGAATCTGAAACATTTGTTCAATTTAATTTTTTTGCAATATAAAAGGTTTTCTTTCCAGCCAACGGAGCTGTCTCGACGACAGCGGCGCACTGAGCGCCATCATCAAGAGGAGCTGTCTCGGCGACCGCGGCGCACTGAGCGCCTTCATCAAGAGGAGCGGAGGAGGGTGGGTGGGTGGACCTCCGCGGCGCACTGAGCGCCTTCATCAAGAGGAGCGGTCTTGACGACCGCGGCGCACTGAGCGCCATCATCAAGAGGAGCGGAGGAGGGTGGGTGGGTGGACCTCCGCGGCGCACTGAGCGCCTTCATCACGAGGAGCGGTCTCGACGACCGCGGCGCACTGAGCGCCTTCATCAAGAGGAGCGGTCTCGACGACCGCGGCGCACTGAGCGCCTTCATCAAGAGGAGCGGTCTCGACGACAGCGGCGCACTGAGCGCCATCATCAAGAGCATTGCCCACGAGCCGCAGTAGCCGCCACGACAAGATAAGTTAGAATTAGAATTTTTTTACAATTAGAATTTCTTGTCTGTACATTGTTGAATGATTGGGTGGCAAAAGTATGTAATTTTCTATTATCAGGAAATGGAGCCGATTCTCTCCTTCGTCGCCTCTCTCAACGCGTGTCTTCTGGCGAGTGGGACGAGTAGTGTACTCCTGGCAGGTGAGGGAATTTAATTGGCTGGAGCAGTGTTGAGCACGGGGTTGGATATTGTAGTAATAATATGATAGAAACAGGAATTAGTAGTGTTAGTGTTAGAATAAATAGCTCATTCCTCGAGTCGATGGGGTAGATCTACCAGTAGAAACAGGTCAGGGATAATAACAATAACAATAATAACAACAACACTAAGGGAAGTGACTGATGGGCTTGCATGGAAAGTTTGTGGAATTTTTTTCTCGCGCTTTTCGTTGAAAGTGTTTGGAGATCAACAACTTAGGTATTGTAGTATGGTTGAAGCAGGAATGGGTAGTTCCAGTTGGGGGAGAACAAGGAATATCTTATGTACGTTCGAAACCAGTCGATCATTGTTCGTTGGCCAACAATCTGTCTTTTGTAGTGCGATAGAAGCAGGAATTTGCGGTGTGAGAATCTGAAACCTTTGTTCAATTTAATTTTGTTTGCAATATAAAAGGTTTTCTTTCCAGCCAACGGAGCTGTCTCGACGACAGCGGCGCACTGAGCGCCATCATCAAGAGGAGCTGTCTCGACGACAGCGGCGCACTGAGCGCCATCATCAAGAGGAGCGGAGGAGGGTGGGTGGGTGGACCTCCACGGCGCACTGAGCGCCTTCATCACGAGGAGCGGTCTCGACGACCGCGGCGCACTGAGCGCCTTCATCAAGAGGAGCGGTCTCGACGACCGCGGCGCACTGAGCGCCATCATCAAGAGCATTGCCCACGAGCCGCAGTAGCCGCCACGACAAGATAAGTTAGAATTAGAATTTTTTTACAATTAGAATTTCTTGTCTGTACATTGTTGAATGATTGGGTGGCAAAAGTATGTAATTTTCTATTATCAGGAAATGGAGCCGATTCTCTCCTTCGTCGCCTCTCTCAACGCGTGTCTTCTGGCGAGTGGGACGAGTAGTGTACTCCTGGCAGGTGAGGGAATTTAATTGGCTGGAGCAGTGTTGAGCACGGGGTTGGATATTGTAGTAATAATATGATAGAAACAGGAATTAGTAGTGTTAGTGTTAGAATAAATAGCTCATTCCTCGAGTCGATGGGGGAGATCTACCAGTAGAAACAGGTCAGGGATAATAACAATAACAATAATAACAACAACACTAAGGGAAGTGACTGATAGGCTTGCATGGAAAGTTTGTGGAATTTTTTTCTCGCGCTTTTCGTTGAAAGTGTTTGGAGATCAACAACTTAGGTATTGTAGTATGGTTGAAGCAGGAATGGTAGTTCCAGTTGGGGAGAACAAGGAATATCTTATGTACGTTCGAAACCAGTCGATCATTGTTCGTTGGCCAACAATCTGTCTTTTGTAGTGCGATAGAAGCAGGAATTTGCGGTGTGAGAATCTGAAACCTTTGTTCAATTTAATTTTGTTTGCAATATAAAAGGTTTTCTTTCCAGCCAACGGAGCTGTCTCGACGACAGCGGCGCACTGAGCGCCTTCATCAAGAGGAGCGGTCACGACGACCGCGGCGCACTGAGCGCCTTCATCAAGAGGAGCGGTCTCGACGTCCGCGGCGCACTGAGCGCCATCATCAAGAGGAGCGGTCTCGACGACCGCGGTGCACTGAGCGCCTTCATCAAGAGGAGCGGTCTTGACGACCGCGGCGCACTGAGCGCCATCATCAAGAGGAGCGGAGGAGGGTGGGTGGGTGGACCTCCGCGGCGCACTGAGCGCCTTCATCAAGAGGAGCGGTCTCGACGACCGCGGCGCACTGAGCGCCTTCATCAAGAGGAGCGGTCTCGACGACCGCGGCGCACTGAGCGCCATCATCAAGAGCATTGCACACGAGCCGCAGTAGCCGCCACGACAAGATAAGTTAGAATTAGAATTTTTTTACAATTAGAATTTCTTGTCTGTACATTGATGAATGACTGGGTGGCAAAAGTATGTAATTTTCTATTATCAGGAAATGGAGCCGATTCTCTCCTTCGTCGCCTCTCTCAACGCGTGTCTTCTGGCGAGTGGGACGAGTAGTGTACTCCTGGCAGGTGAGGGAATTTAATTGGCTGGAGCAGTGTTGAGCACGGGGTTGGATATTGTAGTAATAATATGATAGAAACAGGAATTAGTAGTGTTAGTGTTAGAATAAATAGCTCATTCCTCGAGTCGATGGGTAGATCTACCAGTAGAAACAGGTCAGGGATAATAACAATAACAATAATAACAACAACACTAAGGGAAGTGACTGATGGGCTTGCATGGAAAGTTTGTGGAATTTTTTTCTCGCGCTTTTCGTTGAAAGTGTTTGGAGATCAACAACTTAGGTATTGTAGTATGGTTGAAGCAGGAATGGGTAGTTCCAGTTGGGGGAGAACAAGGAATATCTTATGTACGTTCGAAACCAGTCGATCATTGTTCGTTGGCCAACAATCTGTCTTTTGTAGTGCGATAGAAGCAGGAATTTGCGGTGTGAGAATCTGAAACCTTTGTTCAATTTAATTTTGTTTGCAATATAAAAGGTTTTCTTTCCAGCCAACGGAGCTGTCTCGACGACAGCGGCGCACTGAGCGCCATCATCAAGAGGAGCTGTCTCGACGACAGCGGCGCACTGAGCGCCATCATCAAGAGGAGCGGAGGAGGGTGGGTGGGTGGACCTCCACGGCGCACTGAGCGCCTTCATCACGAGGAGCGGTCTCGACGACCGCGGCGCACTGAGCGCCTTCATCAAGAGGAGCGGTCTCGACGACCGCGGCGCACTGAGCGCCATCATCAAGAGCATTGCCCACGAGCCGCAGTAGCCGCCACGACAAGATAAGTTAGAATTAGAATTTTTTTACAATTAGAATTTCTTGTCTGTACATTGTTGAATGATTGGGTGGCAAAAGTATGTAATTTTCTATTATCAGGAAATGGAGCCGATTCTCTCCTTCGTCGCCTCTCTCAACGCGTGTCTTCTGGCGAGTGGGACGAGTAGTGTACTCCTGGCAGGTGAGGGAATTTAATTGGCTGGAGCAGTGTTGAGCACGGGGTTGGATATTGTAGTAATAATATGATAGAAACAGGAATTAGTAGTGTTAGTGTTAGAATAAATAGCTCATTCCTCGAGTCGATGGGGGAGATCTACCAGTAGAAACAGGTCAGGGATAATAACAATAACAATAATAACAACAACACTAAGGGAAGTGACTGATAGGCTTGCATGGAAAGTTTGTGGAATTTTTTTCTCGCGCTTTTCGTTGAAAGTGTTTGGAGATCAACAACTTAGGTATTGTAGTATGGTTGAAGCAGGAATGGTAGTTCCAGTTGGGGGAGAACAAGGAATATCTTATGTACGTTCGAAACCAGTCGATCATTGTTCGTTGGCCAACAATCTGTCTTTTGTAGTGCGATAGAAGCAGGAATTTGCGGTGTGAGAATCTGAAACCTTTGTTCAATTTAATTTTGTTTGCAATATAAAAGGTTTTCTTTCCAGCCAACGGAGCTGTCTCGACGACAGCGGCGCACTGAGCGCCTTCATCAAGAGGAGCGGTCACGACGACCGCGGCGCACTGAGCGCCTTCATCAAGAGGAGCGGTCTCGACGTCCGCGGCGCACTGAGCGCCATCATCAAGAGGAGCGGTCTCGACGACCGCGGTGCACTGAGCGCCTTCATCAAGAGGAGCGGTCTTGACGACCGCGGCGCACTGAGCGCCATCATCAAGAGGAGCGGAGGAGGGTGGGTGGGTGGACCTCCGCGGCGCACTGAGCGCCTTCATCAAGAGGAGCGGTCTCGACGACCGCGGCGCACTGAGCGCCTTCATCAAGAGGAGCGGTCTCGACGACCGCGGCGCACTGAGCGCCATCATCAAGAGCATTGCACACGAGCCGCAGTAGCCGCCACGACAAGATAAGTTAGAATTAGAATTTTTTTACAATTAGAATTTCTTGTCTGTACATTGATGAATGACTGGGTGGCAAAAGTATGTAATTTTCTATTATCAGGAAATGGAGCCGATTCTCTCCTTCGTCGCCTCTCTCAACGCGTGTCTTCTGGCTAGTGGGACGAGTAGTGTACTCCTGGCAGGTGAGGGAATTTAATTGGCTGGAGCAGTGTTGAGCACGGGGTTGGATATTGTAGTAATAATATGATAGAAACAGGAATTAGTAGTGTTAGTGTTAGAATAAATAGCTCATTCCTCGAGTCGATGGGGAGATCTACCAGTAGAAACAGGTCAGGGATAATAACAATAACAATAATAACAACAACACTAAGGGAAGTGACTGATGGGCTTGCATGGAAAGTTTGTGGAATTTTTTTCTCGCGCTTTTCGTTGAAAGTGTTTGGAGATCAACAACTTAGGTATTGTAGTATGGTTGAAGCAGGAATGGGTAGTTCCAGTTGGGGGAGAACAAGGAATATCTTATGTACGTTCGAAACCAGTCGATCATTGTTCGTTGGCCAACAATCTGTCTTTTGTAGTGCGATAGAAGCAGGAATTTGCGGTGTGAGAATCTGAAACCTTTGTTCAATTTAATTTTGTTTGCAATATAAAAGGTTTTCTTTCCAGCCAACGGAGCTGTCTCGACGACAGCGGCGCACTGAGCGCCTTCATCAAGAGGAGCGGTCTCGACGACCGCGGCGCACTGAGCGCCTTCATCAAGAGGAGCGGTCTCGACGACCGCGGCGCACTGAGCGCCTTCATCAAGAGGAGCGGTCTCGACGTCCGCGGCGCACTGAGCGCCATCATCAAGAGGAGCGGTCTCGACGACCGCGGCGCACTGAGCGCCTTCATCAAGAGGAGCGGTCTCGACGACCGCGGCGCACTGAGCGCCTTCATCAAGAGGAGCGGTCTCGACGACCGCGGCGCACTGAGCGCCTTCATCAAGAGGAGCGGTCTCGACGTCCGCGGCGCACTGAGCGCCATCATCAAGAGGAGCGGTCTCGACGACCGCGGTGCACTGAGCGCCTTCATCAAGAGGAGCGGTCTCGACGACCGCGGCGCACTGAGCGCCTTCATCAAGAGGAGCGGTCTCGACGTCCGCGGCGCACTGAGCGCCATCATCAAGAGGAGCGGTCTCGACGACCGCGGTGCACTGAGCGCCTTCATCAAGAGGAGCGGTCTTGACGACCGCGGCGCACTGAGCGCCATCATCAAGAGGAGCGGAGGAGGGTGGGTGGGTGGACCTCCGCGGCGCACTGAGCGCCTTCATCAAGAGGAGCGGTCTCGACGACCGCGGCGCACTGAGCGCCTTCATCAAGAGGAGCGGTCTTGACGACCGCGGCGCACTGAGCGCCTTCATCAAGAGGAGCGGTCTCGACGACCGCGGCGCACTGAGCGCCATCATCAAGAGCATTGCACACGAGCCGCAGTAGCCGCCACGACAAGATAAGTTAGAATTAGAATTTTTTTACAATTAGAATTTCTTGTCTGTACATTGATGAATGACTGGGTGGCAAAAGTATGTAATTTTCTATTATCAGGAAATGGAGCCGATTCTCTCCTTCGTCGCCTCTCTCAACGCGTGTCTTCTGGCGAGTGGAGCAAGTAGTGTACTCCTGGCAGGTGAGGGAATTTAATTGGCTGGAGCAGTGTTGACCACGGGGTTGGATATTGGACCCCCGATTTTGACCCCGGGTTAGTAGCTTGTGAAACATCGATGTGACTAGTAACTTCGAAACTGATCGCTTTCGTGAATCTTGACTTTTTTCTTGACGGGCTAAACATGCAGACTATGCAGATGCCCAAATCAAGAAGATGTCGTTCGACGGTCTCGGTCTTGGTCTTGCCTGAAAATTAGCGTGGTGCACCCCTAAAATTTGATCGTTTTGGGCGAAATTCCGCTTATACATGAAAAAACAACTAAACTTCGCTATAATCTACGTAACTCGAACCCATTTCAGCTGCAGCAGTCGTCCAAGATCCTGGCCGCCACACCGTCGTGTGGGTCCGGCCCGCGCTTTGCGCACGAGCCGTAGCAGTCGTCCAAGGTGGTGATGGGGGTGGTCGGTGGGAGGGCCTCATCGCCGTAGCAGTCGTCCAAGATCCTGGCCGCCACACCGTCGTGTGAGTCCGGCCCGCGCTTTGCGCACGAGCCGCAGCAGTCGTCCAAGAACCTAGCTGTCCAGGTGGTGATGGGGGTGGTCGGTGGGAGGGCCTCATCGCCGTAGCAGTCGTCCAAGATCCTGGCCGCCACACCGTCGTGTGGGTCCGGCCCGCGCTTTGCGCACGAGCCGCAGCAGTCGTCCAAGAACCTAGCTACTGGCCGCCACACCGTCGTGTGGGTCCGGCCCGCGCTTTGCGCACGAGCTGTAGCAGTCGTCCAAGATCCTGGCCGCCACACCGTCGTGTGGGTCCGGCCCGCGCTTTGCGCACGAGCCGCAGCAGCCGCCACAACAAGATAAGTGATACGATTTAGAATGTTTTGTCTGTACATTGTTGAATGAATGGGTGGCAAAAATATATAATTTTCTATTATCAGGAAATGGAGCCGATTCTCTCCTTCGTCGCCGCTCTCAACGCGTGTCTTCTGGCGAGTGGAGCAAGTAGTGTACTCCTGGCAGGTGAGGGAATTTAATTGGCTGGAGCAGTGTTGACCATGGGGTTGGATATTGGACCCCCGATTTTGACCCCGGGTTAGTAGCTTGTGAAACATCGATGTGATTAGTAACTTCGAAACTGGTCGATTTCGTGAATCTTGACTTTTTTCTTGACGGGCAAAACATGCAGACTATTGTTCCTGCCCAAATCAAGAAGATGTCGTTCGACGGTCTCGGTCTTGGTCTTGCCTGAAAATTAGCGTGGTGCACCCCTAAAATTTGATCGTTTTGGGCGAAATTCCGCCTATACATGAAAAAACAACTAAACTTCGCTAAAATCTACGTAACTCGAACCCATTTCAGCTGCAGCAGTCGTCCAAGATCCTGGCCGCCACACCGTCGTGTGGGTCCGGCCCGCGCTTTGCGCACGAGCCGTAGCAGTCGTCCAAGATCCTGGCCGCCACACCGTCGTGTGGGTCCGGCCCGCGCTTTGCGCACGAGCCGTAGCAGTCGTCCAAGGTGGTGATGGGGGTGGTCGGTGGGAGGGCCTCATCGCCGTAGCAGTCGTCCAAGATCCTGGCCGCCACACCGTCGTGTGGGTCCGGCCCGCGCTTTGCGCACGAGCCGCAGCAGTCGTCCAAGAACCTAGCTACTGGCCGCCACACCGTCGTGTGGGTCCGGCCCGCGCGTTGCGCACGAGCCGTAGCAGTCGTCCAAGATCCTGGCCGCCACACCGTCGTGTGGGTCCGGCCCGCGCTTTGCGCACGAGCCGCAGCAGTCGTCCAAGAACCTAGCTACTGGCCGCCACACCGTCGTGTGGGTCCGGCCCGCGCTTTGCGCACGAGCCGCAGCAGTCGTCCAAGAACCTAGCTACTGGCCGCCACACCGTCGTGTGGGTCCGGCCCGCGCTTTGCGCACGAGCCGTAGCAGTCGTCCAAGATCCTGGCCGCCACACCGTCGTGTGGGTCCGGCCCGCGCTTTGCGCACGAGCCGTAGCAGTCGTCCAAGGTGGTGATGGGGGTGGTCGGTGGGAGGGCCTCATCGCCGTAGCAGTCGTCCAAGAACCTAGCTACTGGCCGCCACACCGTCGTTTGGGTCCGGCCCGCGCTTTGCGCACGAGCCGTAGCAGTCGTCCAAGATCCTGGCCGCCACACCGTCGTGTGGGTCCGGCCCGCGCTTTGCGCACGAGCCGCAGCAGTCGTCCAAGAACCTAGCTACTGGCCGCCACACCGTCGTGTAGGTCCGGCCCGCGCTTTGCGCACGAGCCGCAGCAGCCGCCACAACAAGATAAGTGATACGATTTAGAATGTTTTGTCTGTAAATTGTTGAATGAATGGGTGGCAAAAATATATAATTTTCTATTATCAGGAAATGGAGCCGATTCTCTCCTTCGTCGCCGCTCTCAACGCGTGTCTTCTGGCGAGTGGAGCAAGTAGTGTACTCCTGGCAGGTGAAGGAATTTAATTGGCTGGAGCAGTGTTGACCATGGGGTTGGATATTGGACCCCCGATTTTGACCCCGGGTTAGTAGCTTGTGAAACATCGATGTGACTAGTAACTTCGAAACTGGTCGATTTCGTGAATCTTGACTTTTTTTCTTGACGGGCAAAACATGCAGACTATTGTTCCTGCCCAAATCAAGAAGATGTCGTTCGACGGTCTCGGTCTTGGTCTTGCCTGAAAATTAGCGTGGTGCACCCCTAAAATTTGATCGTTTTGGGCGAAATTCCGCCTATACATGAAAAAACAACTAAACTTCGCTAAAATCTACGTAACTCGAACCCATTTCAGCTGCAGCAGTCGTCCAAGATCCTGGCCGCCACACCGTCGTGTGGGTCCGGCCCGCGCTTTGCGCACGAGCCGTAGCAGTCGTCCAAGATCCTGGCCGCCACACCGTCGTGTGGGTCCGGCCCGCGCTTTGCGCACGAGCCGTAGCAGTCGTCCAAGGTGGTGATGGGGGTGGTCGGTGGGAGGGCCTCATCGCCGTAGCAGTCGTCCAAGATCCTGGCCGCCACACCGTCGTGTGGGTCCGGCCCGCGCTTTGCGCACGAGCCGCAGCAGTCGTCCAAGAACCTAGCTACTGGCCGCCACACCGTCGTGTGGGTCCGGCCCGCGCTTTGCGCACGAGCCGTAGCAGTCGTCCAAGATCCTGGCCGCCACACCGTCGTGTGGGTCCGGCCCGCGCTTTGCGCACGAGCCGCAGCAGTCGTCCAAGAACCTAGCTACTGGCCGCCACACCGTCGTGTGGGTCCGGCCCGCGCTTTGCGCACGAGCCGCAGCAGTCGTCCAAGATCCTGGCCGCCACACCGTCGTGTGGGTCCGGCCCGCGCTTTGCGCACGAGCCGTAGCAGTCGTCCAAGGTGGTGATGGGGGTGGTCGGTGGGAGGGCCTCATCGCCGTAGCAGTCGTCCAAGAACCTAGCTACTGGCCGCCACACCGTCGTGTGGGTCCGGCCCGCGCTTTGCGCACGAGCCGTAGCAGTCGTCCAAGATCCTGGCCGCCACACCGTCGTGTGGGTCCGGCCCGCGCTTTGCGCACGAGCCGCAGCAGTCGTCCAAGAACCTAGCTACTGGCCGCCACACCGTCGTGTGGGTCCGGCCCGCGCTTTGCGCACGAGCCGCAGCAGTCGTCCAAGAACCTAGCTACTGGCCGCCACACCGTCGTGTGGGTCCGGCCCGCGCTTTGCGCACGAGCCGTAGCAGTCGTCCAAGATCCTGGCCGCCACACCGTCGTGTGGGTCCGGCCCGCGCTTTGCGCACGAGCCGTAGCAGTCGTCCAAGGTGGTGATGGGGGTGGTCGGTGGGAGGGCCTCATCGCCGTAGCAGTCGTCCAAGAACCTAGCTACTGGCCGCCACACCGTCGTGTGGGTCCGGCCCGCGCTTTGCGCACGAGCCGTAGCAGTCGTCCAAGATCCTGGCCGCCACACCGTCGTGTGGGTCCGGCCCGCGCTTTGCGCACGAGCCGCAGCAGTCGTCCAAGAACCTAGCTACTGGCCGCCACACCGTCGTGTGGGTCCGGCCCGCGCTTTGCGCACGAGCCGCAGCAGCCGCCACAACAAGATAAGTGATACGATTTAGAATGTTTTGTCTGTACATTGTTGAATGAATGGGTGGCAAAAATATATAATTTTCTATTATCAGGAAATGGAGCCGATTCTCTCCTTCGTCGCCGCTCTCAACGCGTGTCTTCTGGCGAGTGGAGCAAGTAGTGTACTCCTGGCAGGTGAAGGAATTTAATTGGCTGGAGCAGTGTTGACCATGGGGTTGGATATTGGACCCCCGATTTTGACCCCGGGTTAGTAGCTTGTGAAACATCGATGTGACTAGTAACTTCGAAACTGGTCGATTTCGTGAATCTTGACTTTTTTTCTTGACGGGCAAAACATGCAGACTATTGTTCCTGCCCAAATCAAGAAGATGTCGTTCGACGGTCTCGGTCTTGGTCTTGCCTGAAAATTAGCGTGGTGCACCCCTAAAATTTGATCGTTTTGGGCGAAATTCCGCCTATACATGAAAAAACAACTAAACTTCGCTAAAATCTACGTAACTCGAACCCATTTCAGCTGCAGCAGTCGTCCAAGATCCTGGCCGCCACACCGTCGTGTGGGTCCGGCCCGCGCTTTGCGCACGAGCCGTAGCAGTCGTCCAAGGTGGTGATGGGGGTGGTCGGTGGGAGGGCCTCATCGCCGTAGCAGTCGTCCAAGATCCTGGCCGCCACACCGTCGTGTGGGTCCGGCCCGCGCTTTGCGCACGAGCCGTAGCAGTCGTCCAAGATCCTGGCCGCCACACCGTCGTGTGGGTCCGGCCCGCGCTTTGCGCACGAGCCGCAGCAGTCGTCCAAGGTGGTGATGGGGGTGGTCGGTGGGAGGGCCTCATCGCCGTAGCAGTCGTCCAAGATCCTGGCCGCCACACCGTCGTGTGGGTCCGGCCCGCGCTTTGCGCACGAGCCGCAGCAGTCGTCCAAGAACCTAGCTGTCCAGGTGGTGATGGGGGTGGTCGGTGGGAGGGCCTCATCGCCGTAGCAGTCGTCCAAGATCCTGGCCGCCACACCGTCGTGTGGGTCCGGCCCGCGCTTTGCGCACGAGCCGCAGCAGTCGTCCAAGAACCTAGCTACTGGCCGCCACACCGTCGTGTGGGTCCGGCCCGCGCTTTGCGCACGAGCCGTAGCAGTCGTCCAAGATCCTGGCCGCCACACCGTCGTGTGGGTCCGGCCCGCGCTTTGCGCACGAGCCGCAGCAGTCGTCCAAGGTGGTGATGGGGGTGGTCGGTGGGAGGGCCTCATCGCCGTAGCAGTCGTCCAAGATCCTGGCCGCCACACCGTCGTGTGGGTCCGGCCCGCGCTTTGCGCACGAGCCGCAGCAGTCGTCCAAGAACCTAGCTGTCCAGGTGGTGATGGGGGTGGTCGGTGGGAGGGCCTCATCGCCGTAGCAGTCGTCCAAGATCCTGGCCGCCACACCGTCGTGTGGGTCCGGCCCGCGCTTTGCGCACGAGCCGCAGCAGTCGTCCAAGAACCTAGCTACTGGCCGCCACACCGTCGTGTGGGTCCGGCCCGCGCTTTGCGCACGAGCCGTAGCAGTCGTCCAAGATCCTGGCCGCCACACCGTCGTGTGGGTCCGGCCCGCGCTTTGCGCACGAGCCGCAGCAGCCGCCACAACAAGATAAGTGATACGATTTAGAATGTTTTGTCTGTACATTGTTGAATGAATGGGTGGCAAAAATATATAATTTTCTATTATCAGGAAATGGAGCCGATTCTCTCCTTCGTCGCCGCTCTCAACGCGTGTCTTCTGGCGAGTGGAGCAAGTAGTGTACTCCTGGCAGGTGAGGGAATTTAATTGGCTGGAGCAGTGTTGACCATGGGGTTGGATATTGGACCCCCGATTTTGACCCGGGTTAGTAGCTTGTGAAACATCGATGTGATTAGTAACTTCGAAACTGGTCGATTTCGTGAATCTTGACTTTTTTTCTTGACGGGCAAAACATGCAGACTATTGTTCCTGCCCAAATCAAGAAGATGTCGTTCGACGGTCTCGGTCTTGGTCTTGCCTGAAAATTAGCGTGGTGCACCCCTAAAATTTGATCGTTTTGGGCGAAATTCCGCTTATACATGAAAAAACAACTAAACTTCGCTATAATCTACGTAACTCGAACCCATTTCAGCTGCAGCAGTCGTCCAAGATCCTGGCCGCCACACCGTCGTGTGGGTCCGGCCCGCGCTTTGCGCACGAGCCGTAGCAGTCGTCCAAGGTGGTGATGGGGGTGGTCGGTGGGAGGGCCTCATCGCCGTAGCAGTCGTCCAAGATCCTGGCCGCCACACCGTCGTGTGGGTCCGGCCCGCGCTTTGCGCACGAGCCGCAGCAGTCGTCCAAGAACCTAGCTGTCCAGGTGGTGATGGGGGTGGTCGGTGGGAGGGCCTCATCGCCGTAGCAGTCGTCCAAGATCCTGGCCGCCACACCGTCGTGTGGGTCCGGCCCGCGCTTTGCGCACGAGCCGCAGCAGTCGTCTAAGAACCTAGCTACTGGCCGCCACACCGTCGTGTGGGTCCGGCCCGCGCTTTGCGCACGAGCCGTAGCAGTCGTCCAAGATCCTGGCCGCCACACCGTCGTGTGGGTCCGGCCCGCGCTTTGCGCACGAGCCGCAGCAGCCGCCACAACAAGATAAGTGATACGATTTAGAATGTTTTGTCTGTACATTGTTGAATGAATGGGTGGCAAAAATATATAATTTTCTATTATCAGGAAATGGAGCCGATTCTCTCCTTCGTCGCCGCTCTCAACGCGTGTCTTCTGGCGAGTGGAGCAAGTAGTGTACTCCTGGCAGGTGAGGGAATTTAATTGGCTGGAGCAGTGTTGACCATGGGGTTGGATATTGGACCCCCGATTTTGACCCCGGGTTAGTAGCTTGTGAAACATCGATGTGATTAGTAACTTCGAAACTGGTCGATTTCGTGAATCTTGACTTTTTTTCTTGACGGGCAAAACATGCAGACTATTGTTCCTGCCCAAATCAAGAAGATGTCGTTCGACGGTCTCGGTCTTGGTCTTGCCTGAAAATTAGCGTGGTGCACCCCTAAAATTTGATCGTTTTGGGCGAAATTCCGCCTATACATGAAAAAACAACTAAACTTCGCTAAAATCTACGTAACTCGAACCCATTTCAGCTGCAGCAGTCGTCCAAGATCCTGGCCGCCACACCGTCGTGTGGGTCCGGCCCGCGCTTTGCGCACGAGCCGTAGCAGTCGTCCAAGATCCTGGCCGCCACACCGTCGTGTGGGTCCGGCCCGCGCTTTGCGCACGAGCCGTAGCAGTCGTCCAAGGTGGTGATGGGGGTGGTCGGTGGGAGGGCCTCATCGCCGTAGCAGTCGTCCAAGATCCTGGCCGCCACACCGTCGTGTGGGTCCGGCCCGCGCTTTGCGCACGAGCCGCAGCAGTCGTCCAAGAACCTAGCTACTGGCCGCCACACCGTCGTGTGGGTCCGGCCCGCGCTTTGCGCACGAGCCGTAGCAGTCGTCCAAGATCCTGGCCGCCACACCGTCGTGTGGGTCCGGCCCGCGCTTTGCGCACGAGCCGCAGCAGTCGTCCAAGAACCTAGCTACTGGCCGCCACACCGTCGTGTGGGTCCGGCCCGCGCTTTGCGCACGAGCCGCAGCAGTCGTCCAAGAACCTAGCTACTGGCCGCCACACCGTCGTGTGGGTCCGGCCCGCGCTTTGCGCACGAGCCGTAGCAGTCGTCCAAGATCCTGGCCGCCACACCGTCGTGTGGGTCCGGCCCGCGCTTTGCGCACGAGCCGTAGCAGTCGTCCAAGGTGGTGATGGGGGTGGTCGGTGGGAGGGCCTCATCGCCGTAGCAGTCGTCCAAGAACCTAGCTACTGGCCGCCACACCGTCGTGTGGGTCCGGCCCGCGCTTTGCGCACGAGCCGTAGCAGTCGTCCAAGATCCTGGCCGCCACACCGTCGTGTGGGTCCGGCCCGCGCTTTGCGCACGAGCCGCAGCAGTCGTCCAAGAACCTAGCTACTGGCCGCCACACCGTCGTGTGGGTCCGGCCCGCGCTTTGCGCACGAGCCGCAGCAGCCGCCACAACAAGATAAGTGATACGATTTAGAATGTTTTGTCTGTACATTGTTGAATGAATGGGTGGCAAAAATATATAATTTTCTATTATCAGGAAATGGAGCCGATTCTCTCCTTCGTCGCCGCTCTCAACGCGTGTCTTCTGGCGAGTGGAGCAAGTAGTGTACTCCTGGCAGGTGAAGGAATTTAATTGGCTGGAGCAGTGTTGACCATGGGGTTGGATATTGGACCCCCGATTTTGACCCCGGGTTAGTAGCTTGTGAAACATCGATGTGACTAGTAACTTCGAAACTGGTCGATTTCGTGAATCTTGACTTTTTTTCTTGACGGGCAAAACATGCAGACTATTGTTCCTGCCCAAATCAAGAAGATGTCGTTCGACGGTCTCGGTCTTGGTCTTGCCTGAAAATTAGCGTGGTGCACCCCTAAAATTTGATCGTTTTGGGCGAAATTCCGCTTATACATGAAAAAACAACTAAACTTCGCTAAAATCTACGTAACTCGAACCCATTTCAGCTGCAGCAGTCGTCCAAGATCCTGGCCGCCACACCGTCGTGTGGGTCCGGCCCGCGCTTTGCGCACGAGCCGTAGCAGTCGTCCAAGGTGGTGATGGGGGTGGTCGGTGGGAGGGCCTCATCGCCGCAGCAGTCGTCCAAGATTCTGGCCGCCACACCGTCGTGTGGGTCCGGCCCGCGCTTTGCGCACGAGCCGTAGCAGTCGTCCAAGGTGGTGATGGGGGTGGTCGGTGGGAGGGCCTCATCGCCGTAGCAGTCGTCCAAGATCCTGGCCGCCACACCGTCGTGTGGGTCCGGCCCGCGCTTGCGCACGAGCCGCAGCAGTCGTCCAAGAACCTAGCTACTGGCCGCCACACCGTCGTGTGGGTCCGGACCGCGCTTTGCGCACGAGCCGCAGCAGTCGTCCAAGATCCTGGCCGCCACACCGTCGTGTGGGTCCGGCCCGCGCTTTGCGCACGAGCCGTAGCAGTCGTCCAAGGTGGTGATGGGGGTGGTCGGTGGGAGGGCCTCATCGCCGTAGCAGTCGTCCAAGAACCTAGCTACTGGCCGCCACACCGTCGTGTGGGTCCGGCCCGCGCTTTGCGCACGAGCCGTAGCAGTCGTCCAAGATCCTGGCCGCCACACCGTCGTGTGGGTCCGGCCAGCGCTTTGCGCACGAGCCGCAGCAGTCGTCCAAGAACCTAGCTACTGGCCGCCACACCGTCGTGTGGGTCCGGCCGCGCTTTGCGCACGAGCCGCAGCAGCCGCCACAACAAGATAAGTGATACGATTTAGAATGTTTTGTCTGTACATTGTTGAATGAATGGGTGGCAAAAATATATAATTTTCTATTATCAGGAAATGGAGCCGATTCTCTCCTTCGTCGCCGCTCTCAACGCGTGTCTTCTGGCGAGTGGAGCAAGTAGTGTACTCCTGGCAGGTGAAGGAATTTAATTGGCTGGAGCAGTGTTGACCATGGGGTTGGATATTGGACCCCCGATTTTGACCCCGGGTTAGTAGCTTGTGAAACATCGATGTGACTAGTAACTTCGAAACTGGTCGATTTCGTGAATCTTGACTTTTTTTCTTGACGGGCAAAACATGCAGACTATTGTTCCTGCCCAAATCAAGAAGATGTCGTTCGACGGTCTCGGTCTTGGTCTTGCCTGAAAATTAGCGTGGTGCACCCCTAAAATTTGATCGTTTTGGGCGAAATTCCGCCTATACATGAAAAAACAACTAAACTTCGCTAAAATCTACGTAACTCGAACCCATTTCAGCTGCAGCAGTCGTCCAAGATCCTGGCCGCCACACCGTCGTGTGGGTCCGGCCCGCGCTTTGCGCACGAGCCGTAGCAGTCGTCCAAGATCCTGGCCGCCACACCGTCGTGTGGGTCCGGCCCGCGCTTTGCGCACGAGCCGTAGCAGTCGTCCAAGGTGGTGATGGGGGTGGTCGGTGGGAGGGCCTCATCGCCGTAGCAGTCGTCCAAGATCCTGGCCGCCACACCGTCGTGTGGGTCCGGCCCGCGCTTTGCGCACGAGCCGCAGCAGTCGTCCAAGAACCTAGCTACTGGCCGCCACACCGTCGTGTGGGTCCGGCCCGCGCTTTGCGCACGAGCCGTAGCAGTCGTCCAAGATCCTGGCCGCCACACCGTCGTGTGGGTCCGGCCCGCGCTTTGCGCACGAGCCGCAGCAGTCGTCCAAGAACCTAGCTACTGGCCGCCACACCGTCGTGTGGGTCCGGCCCGCGCTTTGCGCACGAGCCGCAGCAGTCGTCCAAGAACCTAGCTACTGGCCGCCACACCGTCGTGTGGGTCCGGCCCGCGCTTTGCGCACGAGCCGTAGCAGTCGTCCAAGATCCTGGCCGCCACACCGTCGTGTGGGTCCGGCCCGCGCTTTGCGCACGAGCCGTAGCAGTCGTCCAAGGTGGTGATGGGGTGGTCGGTGGGAGGGCCTCATCGCCGTAGCAGTCGTCCAAGAACCTAGCTACTGGCCGCCACACCGTCGTGTGGGTCCGGCCCGCGCTTTGCGCACGAGCCGTAGCAGTCGTCCAAGATCCTGGCCGCCACACCGTCGTGTGGGTCCGGCCCGCGCTTTGCGCACGAGCCGCAGCAGTCGTCCAAGAACCTAGCTACTGGCCGCCACACCGTCGTGTGGGTCCGGCCCGCGCTTTGCGCACGAGCCGCAGCAGCCGCCACAACAAGATAAGTGATACGATTTAGAATGTTTTGTCTGTACATTGTTGAATGAATGGGTGGCAAAAATATATAATTTTCTATTATCAGGAAATGGAGCCGATTCTCTCCTTCGTCGCCGCTCTCAACGCGTGTCTTCTGGCGAGTGGAGCAAGTAGTGTACTCCTGGCAGGTGAAGGAATTTAATTGGCTGGAGCAGTGTTGACCATGGGGTTGGATATTGGACCCCCGATTTTGACCCCGGGTTAGTAGCTTGTGAAACATCGATGTGACTAGTAACTTCGAAACTGGTCGATTTCGTGAATCTTGACTTTTTTTCTTGACGGGCAAAACATGCAGACTATTGTTCCTGCCCAAATCAAGAAGATGTCGTTCGACGGTCTCGGTCTTGGTCTTGCCTGAAAATTAGCGTGGTGCACCCCTAAAATTTGATCGTTTTGGGCGAAATTCCGCTTATACATGAAAAAACAACTAAACTTCGCTAAAATCTACGTAACTCGAACCCATTTCAGCTGCAGCAGTCGTCCAAGATCCTGGCCGCCACACCGTCGTGTGGGTCCGGCCCGCGCTTTGCGCACGAGCCGTAGCAGTCGTCCAAGGTGGTGATGGGGGTGGTCGGTGGGAGGGCCTCATCGCCGCAGCAGTCGTCCAAGATTCTGGCCGCCACACCGTCGTGTGGGTCCGGCCCGCGCTTTGCGCACGAGCCGTAGCAGTCGTCCAAGGTGGTGATGGGGTGGTCGGTGGGAGGGCCTCATCGCCGTAGCAGTCGTCCAAGATCCTGGCCGCCACACCGTCGTGTGGGTCCGGCCCGCGCTTTGCGCACGAGCCGCAGCAGTCGTCCAAGAACCTAGCTACTGGCCGCCACACCGTCGTGTGGGTCCGGACCGCGCTTTGCGCACGAGCCGCAGCAGTCGTCCAAGATCCTGGCCGCCACACCGTCGTGTGGGTCCGGCCCGCGCTTTGCGCACGAGCCGTAGCAGTCGTCCAAGGTGGTGATGGGGGTGGTCGGTGGGAGGGCCTCATCGCCGTAGCAGTCGTCCAAGAACCTAGCTACTGGCCGCCACACCGTCGTGTGGGTCCGGCCCGCGCTTTGCGCACGAGCCGTAGCAGTCGTCCCTGGCCGCCACACCGTCGTGTGGGTCCGGCCAGCGCTTTGCGCACGAGCCGCAGCAGTCGTCCAAGAACCTAGCTACTGGCCGCCACACCGTCGTGTGGGTCCGGCCGCGCTTTGCGCACGAGCCGCAGCAGCCGCCACAACAAGATAAGTGATACGATTTAGAATGTTTTGTCTGTACATTGTTGAATGAATGGGTGGCAAAAATATATAATTTTCTATTATCAGGAAATGGAGCCGATTCTCTCCTTCGTCGCCGCTCTCAACGCGTGTCTTCTGGCGAGTGGAGCAAGTAGTGTACTCCTGGCAGGTGAAGGAATTTAATTGGCTGGAGCAGTGTTGACCATGGGGTTGGATATTGGACCCCGATTTTGACCCCGGGTTAGTAGCTTGTGAAACATCGATGTGACTAGTAACTTCGAAACTGGTCGATTTCGTGAATCTTGACTTTTTTTCTTGACGGGCAAAACATGCAGACTATTGTTCCTGCCCAAATCAAGAAGATGTCGTTCGACGGTCTCGGTCTTGGTCTTGCCTGAAAATTAGCGTGGTGCACCCCTAAAATTTGATCGTTTTGGGCGAAATTCCGCTTATACATGAAAAAACAACTAAACTTCGCTAAAATTTACGTAACTCGAACCCATTTCAGCTGCAGCAGTCGTCCAAGATCCTGGCCGCCACACCGTCGTGTGGGTCCGGCCCGCGCTTTGCGCACGAGCCGTAGCAGTCGTCCAAGGTGGTGATGGGGGTGGTCGGTGGGAGGGCCTCATCGCCGCAGCAGTCGTTCAAGATTCTGGCCGCCAAACCGTCGTGTGGGTCCGGCCCGCGCTTTGCGCACGAGCCGTAGCAGTCGTCCAAGGTGGTGATGGGGGTGGTCGGTGGGAGGGCCTCATCGCCGTAGCAGTCGTCCAAGATCCTGGCCGCCACACCGTCGTGTGGGTCCGGCCCGCGCTTTGCGCACGAACCGCAGCAGTCGTCCAAGAACCTAGCTACTGGCCGCCACACCGTCGTGTGGGTCCGGCCCGCGCTTTGCGCACGAGCCGTAGCAGTCGTCCAAGATCCCGGCCGCCACACCGTCGTGTGGGTCCGGCCCGCGCTTTGCGCACGAACCGCAGCAGTCGTCCAAGAACCTAGCTACTGGCCGCCACACCGTCGTGTGGGTCCGGCCCGCGCTTTGCGCACGAGCCGTAGCAGTCGTCCAAGATCCTGGCCGCCACACCGTCGTGTGGGTCCGGCCCGCGCTTTGCGCACGAGCCGTAGCAGTCGTCCAAGATCCTGGCCGCCACACCGTCGTGTGGGTCCGGCCCGCGCTTTGCGCACGAGCCGCAGCAGTCGTCCAAGATCCTGGCCGCCACACCGTCGTGTGGGTCCGGCCCGCGCTTTGCGCACGAGCCGCAGCAGTCGTCCAAGAACCTAGCTACTGGCCGCCACACCGTCGTGTGGGTCCGGCCCGCGCTTTGCGCACGAGCCGTAGCAGTCGTCCAAGATCCTGGCCGCCACACCGTCGTGTGGGTCCGGCCCGCGCTTTGCGCACGAGCCGTAGCAGTCGTCCAAGGTGGTGATGGGGGTGGTCGGTGGGAGGGCCTCATCGCCGTAGCAGTCGTCCAAGAACCTAGCTACTGGCCGCCACACCGTCGTGTGGGTCCGGCCCGCGCTTTGCGCACGAGCCGTAGCAGTCGTCCAAGATCCTGGCCGCCACACCGTCGTGTGGGTCCGGCCCGCGCTTTGCGCACGAGCCGCAGCAGTCGTCCAAGAACCTAGCTACTGGCCGCCACACCGTCGTGTGGGTCCGGCCCGCGCTTTGCGCACGAGCCGCAGCAGCCGCCACAACAAGATAAGTGATACGATTTAGAATGTTTTGTCTGTACATTGTTGAATGAATGGGTGGCAAAAATATTTTTTCTATTATCAGGAAATGGAGCCGATTCTCTCCTTCGTCGCCGCTCTCAACGCGTGTCTTCTGGCGAGTGGAGCAAGTAGTGTACTCCTGGCAGGTGAAGGAATTTAATTGGCTGGAGCAGTGTTGACCATGGGGTTGGATATTGGACCCCCGATTTTGACCCCGGGTTAGTAGCTTGTGAAACATCGATGTGACTAGTAACTTCGAAACTGGTCGATTTCGTGAATCTTGACTTTTTTCTTGACGGGCAAAACATGCAGACTATTGTTCCTGCCCAAATCAAGAAGATGTCGTTCGACGGTCTCGGTCTTGGTCTTGCCTGAAAATTAGCGTGGTGCACCCCTAAAATTTGATCGTTTTGGGCGAAATTCCGCTTATACATGAAAAACAACTAAACTTCGCTAAAATCTACGTAACTCGAACCCATTTCAGCTGCAGCAGTCGTCCAAGATCCTGGCCGCCACACCGTCGTGTGGGTCCGGCCCGCGCTTTGCGCACGAGCCGTAGCAGTCGTCCAAGGTGGTGATGGGGGTGGTCGGTGGGAGGGCCTCATCGCCGCAGCAGTCGTCCAAGATTCTGGCCGCCACACCGTCGTGTGGGTCCGGCCCGCGCTTTGCGCACGAGCCGTAGCAGTCGTCCAAGGTGGTGATGGGGTGGTCGGTGGGAGGGCCTCATCGCCGTAGCAGTCGTCCAAGATCCTGGCCGCCACACCGTCGTGTGGGTCCGGCCCGCGCTTTGCGCACGAGCCGCAGCAGTCGTCCAAGAACCTAGCTACTGGCCGCCACACCGTCGTGTGGGTCCGGACCGCGCTTTGCGCACGAGCCAGCAGTCGTCCAAGATCCTGGCCGCCACACCGTCGTGTGGGTCCGGCCCGCGCTTTGCGCACGAGCCGTAGCAGTCGTCCAAGGTGGTGATGGGGGTGGTCGGTGGGAGGGCCTCATCGCCGTAGCAGTCGTCCAAGAACCTAGCTACTGGCCGCCACACCGTCGTGTGGGTCCGGCCCGCGCTTTGCGCACGAGCCGTAGCAGTCGTCCAAGATCCTGGCCGCCACACCGTCGTGTGGGTCCGGCCCGCGCTTTGCGCACGAGCCGCAGCAGTCGTCCAAGAACCTAGCTACTGGCCGCCACACCGTCGTGTGGGTCCGGCCCGCGCTTTGCGCACGAGCCGCAGCAGTCGTCCAAGAACCTAGCTACTGGCCGCCACACCGTCGTGTGGGTCCGGCCCGCGCTTTGCGCACGAGCCGTAGCAGTCGTCCAAGATCCTGGCCGCCACACCGTCGTGTGGGTCCGGCCCGCGCTTTGCGCACGAGCCGTAGCAGTCGTCCAAGGTGGTGATGGGGGTGGTCGGTGGGAGGGCCTCATCGCCGTAGCAGTCGTCCAAGAACCTAGCTACTGGCCGCCACACCGTCGTGTGGGTCCGGCCCGCGCTTTGCGCACGAGCCGTAGCAGTCGTCCAAGATCCTGGCCGCCACACCGTCGTGTGGGTCCGGCCCGCGCTTTGCGCACGAGCCGCAGCAGTCGTCCAAGAACCTAGCTACTGGCCGCCACACCGTCGTGTGGGTCCGGCCCGCGCTTTGCGCACGAGCCGCAGCAGCCGCCACAACAAGATAAGTGATACGATTTAGAATGTTTTGTCTGTACATTGTTGAATGAATGGGTGGCAAAATATATAATTTTATATTATCAGGAAATGGAGCCGATTCTCTCCTTCGTCGCCGCTCTCAACGCGTGTCTTCTGGCGAGTGGAGCAAGTAGTGTACTCCTGGCAGGTGAAGGAATTTAATTGGCTGGAGCAGTGTTGACCATGGGGTTGGATATTGGACCCCCGATTTTGACCCCGGGTTAGTAGCTTGTGAAACATCGATGTGACTAGTAACTTCGAAACTGGTCGATTTCGTGAATCTTGACTTTTTTTCTTGACGGGCAAAACATGCAGACTATTGTTCCTGCCCAAATCAAGAAGATGTCGTTCGACGGTCTCGGTCTTGGTCTTGCCTGAAAATTAGCGTGGTGCACCCCTAAAATTTGATCGTTTTGGGCGAAATTCCGCTTATACATGAAAAAACAACTAAACTTCGCTAAAATCTACGTAACTCGAACCCATTTCAGCTGCAGCAGTCGTCCAAGATCCTGGCCGCCACACCGTCGTGTGGGTCCGGCCCGCGCTTTGCGCACGAGCCGTAGCAGTCGTCCAAGGTGGTGATGGGGGTGGTCGGTGGGAGGGCCTCATCGCCGCAGCAGTCGTCCAAGATTCTGGCCGCCAAACCGTCGTGTGGGTCCGGCCCGCGCTTTGCGCACGAGCCGTAGCAGTCGTCCAAGGTGGTGATGGGGGTGGTCGGTGGGAGGGCCTCATCGCCGTAGCAGTCGTCCAAGATCCTGGCCGCCACACCGTCGTGTGGGTCCGGCCCGCGCTTTGCGCACGAACCGCAGCAGTCGTCCAAGAACCTAGCTACTGGCCGCCACACCGTCGTGTGGGTCCGGCCCGCGCTTTGCGCACGAGCCGTAGCAGTCGTCCAAGATCCCGGCCGCCACACCGTCGTGTGGGTCCGGCCCGCGCTTTGCGCACGAACCGCAGCAGTCGTCCAAGAACCTAGCTACTGGCCGCCACACCGTCGTGTGGGTCCGGCCCGCGCTTTGCGCACGAGCCGTAGCAGTCGTCCAAGATCCTGGCCGCCACACCGTCGTGTGGGTCCGGCCCGCGCTTTGCGCACGAGCCGTAGCAGTCGTCCAAGATCCTGGCCGCCACACCGTCGTGTGGGTCCGGCCCGCGCTTTGCGCACGAGCCGCAGCAGTCGTCCAAGATCCTGGCCGCCACACCGTCGTGTGGGTCCGGCCCGCGCTTTGCGCACGAGCCGCAGCAGTCGTCCAAGAACCTAGCTGTCCAGGTGGTGATGGGGGTGGTCGGTGGGAGGGCCTCATCGCCGTAGCAGTCGTCCAAGATCCTGGCCGCCACACCGTCGTGTGGGTCCGGCCCGCGCTTTGCGCACGAGCCGCAGCAGTCGTCCAAGAACCTAGCTACTGGCCGCCACACCGTCGTGTGGGTCCGGCCCGCGCTTTGCGCACGAGCCGTAGCAGTCGTCCAAGATCCTGGCCGCCACACCGTCGTGTGGGTCCGGCCCGCGCTTTGCGCACGAGCCGCAGCAGCCGCCACAACAAGATAAGTGATACGATTTAGAATGTTTTGTCTGTACATTGTTGAATGAATGGGTGGCAAAAATATATAATTTTCTATTATCAGGAAATGGAGCCGATTCTCTCCTTCGCCGCCGCTCTCAACGCGTGTCTTCTGGCGAGTGGAGCAAGTAGTGTACTCCTGGCAGGTGAGAGAATTTAATTGGCTGGAGCAGTGTTGACCATGGGGTTGGATATTGGACCCCCGATTTTGACCCCGGGTTAGTAGCTTGTGAAACATCGATGTGACTAGTAACTTCGAAACTGGTCGATTT
Source organism: Pristionchus exspectatus (assembly GCA_911812115.1). Classification (NCBI taxonomy): domain Eukaryota; kingdom Metazoa; phylum Nematoda; class Chromadorea; order Rhabditida; family Neodiplogasteridae; genus Pristionchus; species Pristionchus exspectatus. Next base: position 12,643,260 of record OU461582.1, read on the forward strand.
CGTGAATCTTGACTTTTTTTCTTGACGGGCAAAACATGCAGACTATTGTTCCTGCCCAAATCAAGAAGATGTCGTTCGACGGTCTCGGTCTTGGTCTTGCCTGAAAATTAGCGTGGTGCACCCCTAAAATTTGATCGTTTTGGGCGAAATTCCGCTTATACATGAAAAAACAACTAAACTTCGCTAAAATCTACGTAACTCGAACCCATTTCAGCTGCAGCAGTCGTCCAAGATCCTGGCCGCCACACCGTCGTGTGGGTCCGGCCCGCGCTTTGCGCACGAGCCGTAGCAGTCGTCCAAGATCCTGGCCGCCACACCGTCGTGTGGGTCCGGCCCGCGCTTTGCGCACGAGCCGTAGCAGTCGTCCAAGGTGGTGATGGGGGTGGTCGGTGGGAGGGCCTCATCGCCGTAGCAGTCGTCCAAGATCCTGGCCGCCACACCGTCGTGTGGGTCCGGCCCGCGCTTTGCGCACGAGCCGCAGCAGTCGTCCAAGAACCTAGCTGTCCAGGTGGTGATGGGGGTGGTCGGTGGGAGGGCCTCATCGCCGTAGCAGTCGTCCAAGATCCTGCCCGCCACACCGTCGTGTGGGTCCGGCCCGCGCTTTGCGCACGAGCCGCAGCAGTCGTCCAAGAACCTAGCTACTGGCCGCCACACCGTCGTGTGGGTCCGGCCCGCGCTTTGCGCACGAGCCGTAGCAGTCGTCCAAGAACCTGGCCGCCACACCGTCGTGTGGGTCCGGCCCGCGCTTTGCGCACGAGCCGCAGCAGTCGTCCAAGAACCTAGCTACTGGCCGCCACACCGTCGTGTGGGTCCGGCCCGCGCTTTGCGCACGAGCCGTAGCAGTCGTCCAAGATCCTGGCCGCCACACCGTCGTGTGGGTCCGGCCCGCGCTTTGCGCACGAGCCGCAGCAGTCGTCCAAGAACCTGGCCGCCACACCGTCGTGTGGGTCCGGCCCGCGCTTTGCGCACGAGCCGCAGCAGCCGCCACAACAAGATAAGTGATAAGATTTAGAATGTCTTGTCTGTACATTGTTGAATGAATGGGTGGCAAAAATATATAATTTTCTATTATCAGAAAATGGAGCCGATTCTCTCCTTCGTCGCCTCTCTCAACGCGTGTCTTCTGGCGAGTGGAGCAAGTAGTGTACTCCTGGCAGGTGAGGGAATTTAATTGGCTGGAGCAGTGTTGACCACGGGGTTGGATATTGGACCCCCGATTTTGACCCCGGGTTAGTAGCTTGAGAAAAATCGATGTGACTACTGACTTCGAAACTGACTTTTTTTTTTGACTGGCAAAACATGAAGACTATTGTTCCTGCCGAAATCAAGAAAATGTCGTTCGACGGTCTCGGTCTTGGTCTTGCCTGAAAATTAGCGTGGTGCACCCCTAAAATTTGGTCGTTTTGGGCGAAATTTCGCGTAATCAACGTAGCTCATGTACCCTTTCCAGCTGAAATAAAGAAGATGTCATTCGACGATCTCGGTCTCGGTCTGGTCGCTGTCGTGCTCTACTATGACGCCCATCGATTGCTAGCCCACACTTTGAGGTAAGGTTTAGGGAACTGTAATGATAAGGATGAAATATCAGTCCGTGAAAGAAGAGCAACAGAGACGAGCCTAATATTTGCATGGTTATTTACTGCATTTGTGGGGTTTGGAACACGTCTCATGCTGGCATCGATAGTGTCGATCAAGTTGTTCCTGGCCCCACCGCTGAAGCACGACTTTCACTGGACTAACAATGTTATCAAAATTCACAATGTTGAAGTTTTGGAACTTCTGTTTTTTGGCCCAGGGTATTATGCACGAGTTTCTGCAAATTGCAGAACCCCATCCTGCAAATGCAAGATGATCTCCCTTTTGGGAGATCCCAGTCCAAGGGAGCCAAGGCTTCCCGCACCCTCCTCCAAAGTGGAGAGCGCTGAACTGTGAGGAAAAATTGGAAAGCTAGGCCTTTTATAGGGGGTGTGTAATTGAATTAAATAACACTATTCAATCAGATAATTGAATGGCAGAATAATAAAAACCATTCATTTCGACAACCACGTTTCGTATGGCGGGGTTGGTTCGCTCCCCGAAAAAGCTGAGTGTGCCACAAAATCGGCTCAACCACCGAAACTTTCGCTGCCGCCGCATTCAACGGCACTTCCAGTCTAAGATCTCTCACCTCCTATTTCACGATGCTAAATCAAAACTGACTTTCCAATGGATGCAAACTCGATTGTTGTGCGTCTACTCACCCATTCTACAGCGAGTGACCGCGCGATTGAGTGTGAGGGAAGAGAAATGATGGAGGGGGAGAGGGAGATGGAGAGTAATTGATTTCTGCATATTGCAGAAACTCGTGCAAAATACCCTGGGCCAAAAAAGTATAAGTGCCGAAGTTTTAATAATGATATATTATCAGAGCCCTTCTGGAGTGGACTCGCCGTGAGGAATTGCCCGCCGCCCTCTCATCCGTGATCAAGAGCAGCTTCGTCAATCGGGGAGTTTTCAGGCATCTGCTGGGTGAGCTTTTGGGGTTGTTTTAGGGTGGTAACTCAAAATGGTCATGTGTATTTTGAATAACGGAGTGTTCAGGCATCTGCTGGGTGAGACATATTCGATATTTGAAAGTTGCAGAAAGGTGTGAAATTGATTGGTGTTTTTTTTAAAGTTCTATCGTGGAGGAACTGCCACAATGTTATTAACCTGCTCAAATGATAGCTGTGTAGCCCGAATTTCACAAGTAGCCATAGCATTTATAGGTTCGGTTACTTGGATTTGTTTGTTGTTGTCTTCCCCAACCAACTATGATTGCGAATAGCACAATGTTCTTTCTTTGAGCGGTATCTGAAACTTAAACGAGCCATGCAATCTGCTTTCATTCAAAATGGAAATCATGGAAACATCGTTTATGATGTGCCATTGTTGATATCATGGTTTTGTGAAACGGAAGTATGACTTGTCGGGCAACTCAGTTGCTTGGGTTACGGTAAGGAAAAATCAATAACCAATCACTAATTGCAGATCTGACGGCCTCGTTCACTGTGCACAACGAGTTCCAGACGCTGGCGACGAAGCACCAGGGACTGGGCAATCTACTGCATTAGAATATGGTTTGTTGTTCTTTTTTATTGACGTTGTTATTGTTTTTTTATCGATTGAGAAAGGAGGGTTGCTCCTCCAGAATATGCTTCTTGTTTTTGTTCTACCCAATCCCGGATTTATCGACCTTCTTCGTGGCTCGTGTATTTTGGTACTTCGTGGAACTTGAAACTAACCAGATTTTCAAAAAAAAAATAAATCGGTATCAATGTTATTGCAATGTTTGACCATTAAATCATTTGTAAGTTTGTAAAAAGCAACCTCCCTTCTCCTTTCCAGCTCCGATCGATGATCGAGGAGACGCAGCGAGTCCTGCTGGACTGCGTGTATCATTGTCTACGCGCCCGACTTTGCGCAGGCCGCCGTGACGGATCTGTGCCCGTTCTTGAAGGTTAGTTGAGACTTAAAATGCGCATGTTGAGTGTCCGGATTTATTTGCTACTGGGGTGCAAGTCAGTGTTCGAAAAGTATGTCAAAAGTGCAGAAATATGTAGTTTTAACGGAGTCACTGTTCGGAGAATTGATTTTTGGAGGGTGAGACGTGAATATGAATAAGCGATGAAACCTTGAAATGGATGTCGAAAAAAAATGAAATTATGAATTGAATCCACGATGTGTGGAATTGTGAATTGTACTCGCGAAGTGTCACATACAGTGCTTGCAAAACATTGATTCATGTTATCAATATACCATGAAAGCAAAACTCTGCTTGTTCAAAATATTTGTTAGAACGCTCCACTGATCTACTCGCAACCGGACTCACCGGTGGACCCTGTTACCTCACGACGCCGTACTGTAAAATCGCTTCACAATTAGAGAGCGGAGAGGAAGAGGGAAGAGTCTTCCTCTCCGCACTCTATTCACAATGACATGATTGCACCTTGATATTTTATTAACCACTTTCCCTCTTGCAGAAGCTACAGCCGGGCGACCGGTTCGGGCACCCCCACATGGTCGCGTGGACCGCCCTCGTGAGCACCATCTCGCCCAAGGCATTGCAACTGGGTAATACCTTAATACCTTACCTTATACCTTAGTACCTACTAGGGTTGCCGGAACAAAGTCGGTTTCGATTTATCCCACATTTTGTCCCCTCTCTACCCTCTCCCTAAATCAAAACCGCGCGAGAAAGACGATATGCAAAGTGAGTGCGGAGACTCCGCACCCTCTTCTCCCCTCATTTTCACTCAAATACAACGACGGTGCGGAGTCTCCGCACCCTCGTTGCATATCGTCTGTCTCGCGCGGTTTTGATTGCAAGAGAGAGAAGAGGGATTGTTGAGTTGCCGTTTCTTCGAAACCGAACCTATTAAGGTAGCTTCTGTGAAAGTGGGGATAACTGGACACATTTCATATTAGACCCGTATTTTTCTTGCTTCACAATTCATTCAAGTGCTTTTTCGCACTCAGTGTTTGAAACTGGTCCCGAATATATGATGCGAGAAACAAATTTCACTCTTTGTGCCCTGTAATGCTTGCGCTTCACGATTAGAGTACATTCCGGGTGAATTAGTAGCGCCAATGAACTCATATAATCTAGTTGAAAAATGTATTTGAATCAATAATAAAGACCCATCCTCTCCCGCGTTTCACGATTAATTCAAGTCCTGGGATGCGGCTTTAACATTAGTAATTCTTCCGAATTCTTGTAATAGAAACAACTAATGAATTATTTAATATTTAATTATTTAATATGCATTTCAGCGTTCCCTCTCCGACGCGATGACGACTTCCGACCTGAACGTGAGTGTGACTGCAACGATGCAATTGATGGACTGAGAAGAGTACGGTAGAGAGACGAAAGATACCGTACCCTTTCAAATTACCCGTAATCCCGACCCTTTCACTTGTCGTATCCCTTTATTGCCATTCGTTACGGTATGGAAACGGTAGTTACCGTACCATTAGAAAAACCACGAACAAAGTGACGATAAATGTTCATTCTTTTTAATTCTAAAAATGACAAAATAAACAAAGTGGTCAGACAGTTACGAAAATTGAAACCAGAAAGCGTTGTGATTTTCCTTGCTGAGCGCAGCGAAATTGTTTCTTTCAACACCCCCGATACCATCCCACAGGCCCACAGTAAGAAATCCTTTCGTTTCGCTGAAATAGAAAACGGAAAGTCTATTGTAAAATGCCTCATTTTCCCCAATCGAACAGACGCTTATCTTGGATGTTCTTGACAAATATGTTTTGTAAGCTCCACAGAAGATTCGCCGACAGGGCATTTGTATAGCACAGCAATAAAAAAATCTACAGCTGAAAAAAGATTGCACCTTCTACCACCATTTCCCTCCTATTATACTTTTGAGAAGTCGTCCTACGTTACACTCGAGTGCGCAACAAACCTTTTAAGAATAAGAAAAATGACTAGCAGCACTGAGCAAAACTCAACTTGGTACAAACTGCCCCGCAATTCGGGCAGAATGGGCAACTTATAGCTGGTCCTTTCGGCCGATACACTCCGTTAGAGGAGGGCGGGAAAGTAACAACAAAGGATAACAACGAACCTTGTGCACCGAATAAGAGGGAAAGTGGCCGAATGGATTGATCGAAACACCAGGAAATATATGCCCAGAGTGGAGTGCTGGGGTCTGTCTATAGTGTGAGTCAGCCGTAGAATTAAAGCTGCTAACATCGGGTGAGTGCACCGCTTCACCACTCGTTACAGCGCACCAACGGGAAGGAATATTTACAGGATTTGAATAACAGGCAATGATTGAAAGAATCCATCTCTCCTTTCCCTAACTCTCGAAAATGACGCGGAGGAAAGAACCGATTGTAGCCTATTCAAATCGTCTGGCACAAAACGATTCTTATATGGGCTTGGACGTGCAGCTCCGTGATGAGATTTTTCCTAATTTTTTTCAAAGCATCACTCCAGAAATCGGCAGAGACAATTCGAAGATGCGGAAGGAAGAGCAACAAAGGCTCTTCATGCGCGTGAAAATGAACACGGTAATCAGTTTGAGTGTGCCGATAGTGGGAATTCATACATTTGCGAACCGTCGTTTATCGCAAGAATAATATGTGTGTGAAAGGTTGTAGATCAACCATCAATGCGCAACTATTGCTGGGCCTTCAACTTCATGAGTTGTTGCTTGGCGGAATCGGGTATGTTGTTGAACGCCTTGACGATCTGCAACGAATTGTGTATCGTAATTTATTATTGTTGCGAATTTATGTCTTACGGCAGCCTTGAATGCTTCCGGATTCTCCTCTGCTGCCTTCTTGATGGAATCGAGCAGTTTGTGCGCCGCGTCTTGCTGAGCTAAATGAATTTTTATTTATTTATAATTTATGTTTTGTAATTTTTAGACTGGAAATGTTTACCCTGTGGCAATTCGGCAAGTTTCTTCTCTACTGCAGCGTTGATCTTCGCCTTTTGCTCTTCAGAGAGTGGAGGAATGGTGAAATCGACCTGAGACTATCTAGTGAACTCGGATTCTCGAGTAAGATAACAACTGACCGGAATAGCGTAAGCAGCAACGACGAATGCAGTCAGAGCAAAGATGAGTCTCATGATCACTGAACATTCGTTTGCATAACATTAGTCTAGGTCATCCCTAGCGAATCGATAACGTGAACAAGGAAATGCGAAAGTGTTGGCGCGAAAACATGGGAGTTGTTCTGAACTTCGATCGGTCTTTTATACAGCAGGAAAACTGTTTTCGGATTACGATTAACGAATCCCCACTCCGCACAATCCCTCACTGAGAAATCATGAGAAGAGTGTTGAAATGAATTTGTTCCCAATGTTTGCCGGTTCGATGAGATTATCGGTAGCGAACAAATCCCGTTTCGTTGTCTACGGGATTTGTGCACATGCTCTGATGCATTGAGATCGCAACGAACCTCCGCTACAGTTCAACTCCCGATTTCATGCGGATATCAAAAGATTGGGATAAATGGCGAGAGCATGTCTAGTTCTCCGAGTATGAATGGAAATGGAGAACACGACTATCACATGCTTCCTCTGCCACTGTTTGCCAGTTATTTTCGAATACGAATAGTAGTCGGTACATTATAAAAATACATTATTTCCGACCGACATGATTTTGAAAAGAAACCCTAACAATTTTTAGAGTAGAGTATATTTTTGCGGCTAGTATAAGCAAACTTGTTGAGGTAGTCCGAAATCCACGTTTCGTAAATGGTCTCAGACTGGGTAACGGCGTAGAAAAGGGTGCGGAGATTGTACGGGTACAGATCGACCCGTTTCATCAGAAGATTCAGCATAGATCAGTATCCATAATTCATCAAATAAAGAAAAAATGCAGCAAATTACATCTGCAGGCGTTGCGTAAAACCAGTTTAACTTGAGATATATTGTAGTTCGTGTGAATTCTCGCGGGCGTTGAGTGCTGTATGACCTAGTAGTCGGAACTCGGCGTATTCCCAGAAATAATAGCATTACTACCATGGAAACGTCGAGTATAGCTCAATGCCTCTCTCATCTCTCATTGTCCTATCTTCCTCGTATGCGTCTAGCCAACTTCACGCGTGTATGTACTATTGACGTATCACATCTCCCTTGACTTCTCCCTCTGAAAACACCCGATGATGGATAGCTCGTCTATTGATTCTGCCTTGCACAATTATCCGCTAGTGCAGAGCGTCCATGTGAGTTTTGAGTATACACATCTAATTTGAATAATTTCATTTTAGATTATCGTCGTTATCGTATCTCTGCCACCAGTGATCATGTTTCTTACGCAAATTTCGAAAATTGCCCTTCACAACAATTGCAAGTTCGTTGGAGCCTCTTTTTCCTCAAAATAACATTTTCTTTCGCATCACTTTGAGAAATGAAGGAGCGATTGTCCGTATTTGAATTTTTTAAATTGTGCTCAGGTTTCTTCTGATAGCATGGAGTTCGACCTTTCTCCTTTGCATTCTCATTCATTGCGTGTATATCGGCTGCGATTTGGTCACGGGAAAGTACATTTCTGAGTCGAATCGCGATCCTCGTTAGCGAACTTCCATTAAAAGCATTGATATGGCTTGTTCCAGCTGCTCGCCTGTACATGTTCTCCGTTCACGGCTTTGCGCACGCATTTTCGTCTGGACAGGTTTTCAAATCATAAAAGAGTAAATAATCAATAATAAGAGACGAATCGCGAGAGAATCGACCATTTGAGGGCAATAGCGGCGGTAGAAATTTAGGGTCTTGAATCTGGCTGAAAAAATGAACAAAGGTACTTTGAATGATGCTCTATCGAACTGCGTCGGCCGTTTTTGCATAAGTCGACTCATTTTGGGATGGCGACTGATCGGAGCGGTCGCACTATGTGATTTCGCGCGTACTGCTCGTCACTAAAATGATCATAACTTACTTCAAAATGAAGATATCAACAATTTTTAAAAAGTGGTCGATCGGGGAGATCAAGGGTAAGATTTCTCTGACAAAAACGTCATTCCGAGGACAAGTTCTGATGCGGAGCGGTCGGTTTTATGAAAAAGTAGTGCAAACTTGCAAATCGGAAAAATTCCAAGTTTTAACTATGTACGTTTTGTAGTACCTATATGTGTCTAATAATCCCCGGAAAATCAGCCAAATCGGTAGATGGATAAAAAAAAAGCGTTGACTTTTGTGTGGCGGCCGGGGGTCAGCCATGGTGAATCGTCAATTTTGACCCATCCAATCGCGTCCCCTAGAGCTCAAATGTGATGAAAATAACTTCAAATAGTTTTTGGAAAGTGGTATTGCATAACTGACTTCCCTATTTCAAGGAATATTGTGGTTCCAACTCGTAATGGCCCGCATCCTCTGATTGAATGCAAATGACATATGACACATGCAAAATGGATTAAATAAGTGTCAAAATGTTTCATATTACGTAAAATTATCCCCTGTTTCCGTTCGCTAAAAATGCGCTGTTATAAATATGCCACATAGACTTAGCAAGACGATGAAGCATAACTCAATGTTTTGTAAGTTGCGCACGGTTCTAACGGTCCCCATCACGCATATTGAGATTCAAGAAATCAGCAGTATGTTTCACACCTTTTCTATCTCACTGTATCTTTTATCAGCTCATCTGAATGCATAAACACGGGCGGAAAACAGTTGGAAGCGCGCGCACTGTCATGCTTGCGACCTCACCATTTGGCACACTCTCTCGCTTTTTCATGTCTCACTGCGCGCTCTTCTGATTGTTTTCCTCCTCTCACTCACTCGAGATTGAACAAATGAAGTTTCGAAAGGAAACAAAAAACCTCGGTCGAGAGTTATACTCTCACTCTCGATGAGACGGTCGGTGCAAAATTACAGCGGATTTCCAGAGAGGCGAGTCTCTCATTCTCCCCACTCACCGCACGCATCGCAAGGCAAAAGAGAGGTGTGAACGAATAAGAGAACTCTCGTGAGAGCTCTCGAGATCTCTCAGTTGAGAGGTGACAGAATCACTTGAGTCCTTGTCCCGAAGAGAACTGCGCTTCTGAATTCCGTTCATTCCACATGCTCCAACGCCATATCTTCAATGAGAAGCACAACTACGAACTCGAGACGAAGACACTACACGACCACTGCACAGAGATTGCATCCCGTTCTCTTGGATTGTCAGTTATCTACTCGTCACCATTTGGAAATGCTATTTCAAGTTTTGTGCATAGTGGAACTACTAGTCTCAAGAAAGGATGGGCGCTTCGTAAGGTGAAGGAGAGAAATACCAATGACAAGCCAGCTCGGGCATTGGTTCGTCAGTTCTTCGAAGAAAAAAGGAAGAATGGATTGAAAGCAAACCCCCATGAAGCGGAAAGATTCATGAAGAATGCTAGAGGAAACTAGAGGAAATGGGGGATCACTACTGATTTCACCGAGGAATAGACTGACTATCACTCAGATCAAGTCGCTTTTCCATGGACTTCTAAAGGAGAAAGAAAAAGAAGAAAAGTAAGAAGGTAACGAAGGCAGTGCCCTCCGCTAAGCCTGCTGATTCCTCGGAGGAATCGAGTGAGAATGATGAAGACGATGAAGAAGAGAGCGACGACGAAGAGGCTCTACGTTCTCTCATTAACACGCACAAAGATGCACTCTTCAAGTACAGCAAGAATGGTCAAGATTCCAGTGAAAGTGAAGATAGCTCAGATGAAGACGACCCGAAACTCAAGATCGGACGTAATCAATAATTGTTTTCCGACTCTCAATTGTTTAATGTTACCCTAGTTTTCTATCTTCTCTTTGATGTATACCGCAATGAATTAAGAATTAACTAAAAAGGATTAAATCTCTAGAGAATAATCCCGTTCTAATCGCAAAATCAAAAACTCAAGAGTGAAACACTATTTGAAAGTGAGACATGAAAAAGCGAGAGAGTGTGCCAAATGGTGAGGTCGCAAGCATGACAGTGCGCGCGCTTCCAACTGTTTTCCGCCCGTGTTTATGCATTCAGATGAGCTGATAAAAGATACAGTGAGATAGAAAAGGTGTGAAACATACTGCTGATTTCTTGAATCTCAATATGCGTGATGGGGACCGTTAGAACCGTGCGCAACTTACAAAACATTGAGTTATGCTTCATCGTCTTGCTAAGTCTATGTGGCATATTTATAACAGCGCATTTTAGCGAACGGAAACAGGGGATAATTTTACGTAATATGAAACATTTTGACACTTATTTAATCCATTTTGCATGTGTCATATGTCATTTGCATTCAATCAGAGGATGCGGGCCATTACGAGTTGGAACCACAATATTCCTTGAAATAGGGAAGTCAGTTATGCAATACCACTTTCCAAAAACTATTTGAAGTTATTTTCATCACATTTGAGCTCTAGGGGACGCGATTGGATGGGTCAAAATTGACGATTCACCATGGCTGACCCCCGGCCGCCACACAAAAGTCAACGCTTTTTTTTTATCCATCTACCGATTTGGCTGATTTTCCGGGGATTATTAGACACATATAGGTACTACAAAACGTACATAGTTAAAACTTGGAATTTTTCCGATTTGCAAGTTTGCACTACTTTTTCATAAAACCGACCGCTCCGCATCAGAACTTGTCCTCGGAATGACGTTTTTGTCAGAGAAATCTTACCCTTGATCTCCCCGATCGACCACTTTTTAAAAATTGTTGATATCTTCATTTTGAAGTAAGTTATGATCATTTTAGTGACGCGCAGTACGCGCGAAATCACATAGTGCGACCGCTCCGATCAGTCGCCATCCCAAAATGAGTCGACTTATGCAAAAACGGCCGACGCAGTTCGATAGAGCATCATTCAAAGTACCTTTGTTCATTTTTTCAGCCAGATTCAAGACCCTAAAATTCTACCGCCGCAGCGTGGTCGATTCTCTCGCGATTCGTCTCATAAAAGGAATTGATGCTATCAATCGAGCGGGCGGTATCATGCGCTTGGCCAGAGCGTTATCACAATACGGGCTTAGCCTGGCACGTACTCATCGTTGCGGAGAGTTTGGCGGTAGGCGACTGTGAAATACAATTGATTGTACTCCTTTCTTCAGCTCATTCCAGCACTCGCGTATCTTTGGCAGCTCTCTAATGGTTAGAAATTGATTATATGTTGCGAATGTAATCTATATCTAGGTAATTTACGTTGAATTGAAAAATCTAGCTACTTACATGGAGGTTGAAAGATTGTCGCACTTCCATTTCCATCAGGAAATCTCATAGCTGCATCGTGCGTAACGAATACGCTCGATTTCGCGTCGCTCGTTGGTCTGTCGGCCACAACATACTACGTGATCCGAAGGACAAATGCCATTCGGAATTCATCTCTCAATGAAAAATATCAAGTCAGTTATAAAACCATCACCCTGCACTATATGCGTATCATATTGAATGCGATGGCGAATAGATACGTTTGTAACTTGTTGTTCGTACTATAACGTCGGTGATGTTCATCGAAGGGGAAAACAACGAAAACCAAATAGATCAAGGAAGCGCTCGACATCACTCGAGTCATGCTGCCCTGTGGAATCATCAGTTTGGTGATGAAGGTCCGATTTACTAGTTTTCATAGTCTGCGAAGCTTCGGGAAATGTAGATATATATAATTAATTTATTATTTATTTATTAATTTATTTATAATTATATATAATTTTGGATTCTTTTATCTTTTATAAAATACATAAATGTTGCAGTTCTCGTCAACGCTAACTGCATGGATTTATGCTTACGAAGTGTTTGATTCGCAGTATTTGTTCACCATCACAGCCAGCGCGTATTTCATTGTGAGCTTGCTTAGCAATTTCTAATGTTAATTATCTAGATAATAAAATAATCGAAACTAAGAAAGATTCCGATCCTTCTCTAATAATTCCTCTGTTTCAGCTCGCGTCTCTCAACTGTATGATCTGCTGCACGATCGTATTGAAAAGACACGAGGGACTGAGGAGAATCACAGAACAACTTTTGTGGTGAGGATCAAGAAATGACAGTTCAAATGATATTGCCGAGTGATGAGATAATGTGCTGAACGAAGAGACGCTGACTCATATTATAATAAAATGAGCGATACTAAAACATCGGTTGAAAAACTTTCTATCTTACGTGGAAGCTCACCAGACAAAGCAAGGCCCTCGCCTTCACTGAATATGTTCAAGTTCTATGCATGAACTATGCGACATCGTGATACTTTCAGCCCGAGGAGGCGAAGAAGAATCAAACCGACGGCTGAGGCAGTGAGGGAAATCTATTTCGATGCACTGAAGAAGGACTGGCAGTGAGGAAATTGTGAAATATTTCCGTAAATGTCTCATTGTCTCGTTATCATTCACATAAAGAGTGTTTGAGAATTTATTATCTTAGACTTATCGATCAAATTTCCAAATAATGTTTTATTTCACAATCCAGTTAAACTTCAAACTAAAAATTTTGAATCATTACTAAAACGAACAAATATGGAATATAACAGAGACTATCTGAGAGAATTTTGTAAGGGCCGTACAATGATTTTGGACCCTATGCTGAAAAAATGGCCCTGGGGGTACTTTTTCACGTAGAACTCGAAAATCGACCTTAGGAAGCCGTATCTCCAACCCCCGGTACCCTATGGGTCCTGGTACCGTGCCAGGCTGTAAGAGCAACTTTGCGACTGGGGCTTCAAACCTATCCATGTGATAGCGCATTTTGTAGATCTCGTCGAAACAAACATTTTTTGTGAAGAAAGTGAAAAAAAATATTTTCATTGAAGAGAGTTATGAAGAGTGAAAATAAAAATTTTCACGTCGTGAAAATTTTTGCCCGTGCCGTGCAAATTTTATTTTTCCAATCGATTCAGCATCGTTTTTTACCCCTTCGGTCAAAAATTGAGCGAAATCGAAGGTGACAGTACCCGACTTTTTTTGCGCCAAAGCAAGAACACACCAAGATCAGCGATAATCGATGTTGCGAAATCGGTCTTTTTTGACGGTTATTCTTGTCCCATATGCTTATAATTTTATATTTACGATAAATTGAGTTGATATTCACTGCTTTGAGAACAATTAATGCAGAAATATGCATTATTATACGCTCAGACCAGGGAAAATCAGCATCGATGAATAATCAGTCAGCACCGATAATTAAGCAAGTGAAATCAACAATTTTCGATAAAGTTGAGTCAGGAAAAAGGAAATTTTTTAGTTTTTTTTTCTAATGAATTCCGAATACTCATCAGCCAGAGTCATCTGTCCCTCTTCTTCATCCTCACATCCTGGCTCCATCTCCCATTCCCCGCATAATCTCTCCCCATCCTCATCCATTTCGATATTGACCGATCGCTTTCCTCCTTCTTCTTGACCGGAATAGCGACGAGTCTATTGATGTATCGCTTGATATGTTTCTTTGTCATTCGTTCTTTCGCAGGATCCGAAATCATTCTCAGATACCCCTCTTCTGCTTCCGCTCTTTTTCCAAGTTTAGACTTCTCCAGGAAACATTTTAGGATGATTCGTTTCGTTCTCTTGGCAAGATCGAGTTCTTCTTAGCTCGTAGAAGCGCCCAACATATTGGAAGTGAAGGAATCGAATGATCGAAAATGATCGAAAACGAATGATCGAAAAAAGTCGAGATGGATCAGCAACTCACCATGGCGAATATAGGATGGACCACACGAGCAAGAAAAAAAGACCATCTCTTCCTTCGGTGAGGTATGCAAAAATGTGGGCACGGTGGCGCAGTGGTTGTGTGCCAGGAACGCGATTCGAGAATCACGAGTTCGACCCCGCCCGCCCCCACATCCACCCAAACCAAGGGGGTTAAGAAATGTTGGAAGTGGCGAAAGCCACAGTAAAGAAATCCCCTAACACAACACTGGCGGTATAGCCTCACGCATAGGTCGCCGAATTTCTCGGGACAGACTGAACGCTGAATGGGCTTGGGGTGGCAGAGCCCGCCCTAGCGAGGAAAATGCCTGACACCTTCTCCGCGACAAAGGGGGGGGGGGGTGATGAATTTCACATGAGGGAAATACAGAGCGATTGGAGAAGGCATACTCTTCAAAGATGACCTGCATTCCAATACTCTCCCATATGAGATCAAGCGATCAGGAGGCGCTCCCCAATGAAGATGAAGATTTTGGGATTGGGAGAGAGAGAGCCACATTTTTACATTACGATCCGAAGAATATTGTTCTAAGAGTAGTCGAGCACGATGATGTGGATGAATCGATTATGAATTCTGAGGAAGCTACCTCACGGAAGGAAGAGATGGTCTCCTTTTCTTGCTCGTGTGGTCCATCCTATGTTCGCCATGGTGAGTTGCTGATCCATCTCGACATTTTTCGATCATTCGTTTTCGATCATTTTCGATCATTCGATTCCTTCATTTCCAATATGTTGGGCGCTTCTACGAGCTAAGAAGAACTCGATCTTGCCGAGAGACCGAAACGAATCATCCTAAAATGTTTCCTGGAGAAGTCTAAACTTGGGAAAAGAGCGGAAGCAGAAGAGGGGTATCTGAGAATAATTTCGGATCCTGCGAAAGAACGAATGACAAAGAAACATATCAAGCGATACATCAATAGACTCGTCGCTATTCCGTTCAAGAAGAAGGAGGAAAGCGATCGGTCAATATCGAAATGGATGAAGATGGGGAGAGATTATGCGGGGGAATGGGAGATGGAGCCAGGATGTGAGGATGAAGAAGAGGGACAGATGACTCTGGCTGATGAGTATTCGGAATTCATTAAAAAAAAAAAACTAAAAAAATCCATTTTTCCTAACTCAACTTTATCGAAAATTGTTGATTTCACTTGCTCAATTATCGGTGCTGACTGATCAATCATCGATGCTGATTTTCCCTGGTCTGAGCGTATAATATTGCATATTTCTGCATTAATTGTTCTCAAAGCAGTGAATATCAACTCAATTTATCGTAAATATAAAATTATAAGCATATGGGACAAGAATAACCGTCAAAAAAGACCGATTTCGCAACATCGATTATCGCTGATCTTGGTGTGTTCTTGCTTTGGCGCAAAAAAAGTCGGGTACTGTCACCTTCGATTTCGCTCAATTTTTGACCGAAGGGGTAAAAAACGATGCTGAATCGATTGGAAAAATAAAATTTGCACGGCACGGGCAAAAATTTTTCACGACGTGAAAATTTTTATTTTCACTCTTCATAACTCTCTTCAATGAAAGTATTTTTTTTCACTTTCTTCATAAAAAATGTTTGTTTCGACGAGATCTACAAAATGCGCTATCACATGGATAGGTTTGAAGCCCCAGTCGCAAAGTTGCTCTTACAGCCTGGCACGGTACCAGGACCCATAGGGTACCGGGGGTTGGAGATACGGCTTCCTAAGGTCGATTTTCGAGTTCTACGTGAAAAAGTACCCCCAGGGCCATTTTTTCAGCATAGGGTCCAAAATCATTGTACGGCCCCTGTGGAGCCTAACTAAATTCTCTCAGATAGTCTCTGATAATGCATCAAAAATAGGTTCTAATGATTTTTCGATTTTTTCCCTTTGTGAATATCCTTTTAATCTAGTAAATATCCTGTCGAACGAGGCTCATAGTATTCAGCGAGGGCGTAACAGAGCTTAGCCTAGTCGATTCTTTTTGATGATAATTGATTTCAATATGGAAGATTGAAGAGAGAATTTTGATAAACTTCTCAGTGAGCAACTGCAAAAATTGGAATTATTTAACCGACCGCACTGAAGAGTTCGCCTTCACCTTTCGATAAGTGGGATTCTTGATGATGAAAAATATGCAGAATTGCTGACCGTTTATTGAAAAGAGGGTCTGAATGAAAATCTTCGTCTCATCATCAATTCGCAGGTTTTGATCATTTTACACTATGACTTTGCTTTGTCTGACAATGAGCTCGATTTTCGAAATAAGAATATCCTGAACAGATCGAAAACGTCAGACAATCTTTTCAGATTTTTTGTTTCATTTTGCTGCGCAATTTCAGAAAAATGTTAACCAGTATTCCGATCCTCATCCACGCGCAAATCCACCCATGAAGACTCGAAGCATCGATGATCATGAAAGAGAGCATTCCAGTCAGCGGAACGATGTAACACCAGAACGCCCCCATGCACTAAACATATATAATTATCTATACTTTAATTTGTTTAGATAACAATATAGAGAAAAATTTTTTAAACCTGGACCAGGAAGATGTGGAACATTCGTCGCGCCATTTTGTGCGTGAATCCAGACTGAAACCTCTGCGAAGAAACCTCATAGAATATTATTTAAAAAATACTAACAGAAGTAGTTTTCGCAATATTGTTCATTGCGTCTACAGTAAAGAAGCAGAGAAATGGTGTGATGAGAAGGATTGAGAAGGCGAGAAATAAGAGCTCTGGAAATTAAGTTGTAAGTTAATATTATTTAATAAACAATATTCGACCGACCCCACTTGAAGTACTGCGGATCGCCTGGTGGTCCAAAAACGAAAATCGTTCCTCCTCGACTCTTCAACCAAATGAGAAGCGGCTCTTCCTAGAACAGATTAACTTTTGATCAGAATAATTTAAGTTGTAATTTACACAACAACGAAAAACTAACCAGAAGTAAGCGTCAATATAACGATATTTATAATAAATTATGGTACCTCGATTAGTCGCTCGGCATTATCATGATCCTTCCCGAAGAAAGTGAACCCGACAACATTTGCATACAGTATCACGTTTAATGCGACGACAAGCGAAACCCTCGCTCTGGTATATAATTTTCAAATAAATTAAAATTTTAAATTTGTTTTTGTTTTTGACATTCATGCTGACAGACA
Organism: Pristionchus exspectatus; assembly: GCA_911812115.1. NCBI lineage: Eukaryota > Metazoa > Nematoda > Chromadorea > Rhabditida > Neodiplogasteridae > Pristionchus > Pristionchus exspectatus. Next base: position 12,660,546 of record OU461582.1, read on the forward strand.
ACCAAATTATAATTATCGTACTTCTCGCACAAAACCGAACGAATGAACAATTTTTACATTTTTTACATTTTTTGCATTCGGCGAATACGCAATGAGAAATTGTTTTTATTGTTTTATATTTTTGTCCACCCCCAATTCCGGAAATCCCCCCGAACATGCACGGTAAAATATTGCTCAAAATAGGTGAAAAACGAGAGCTGCGAAATACAAAAATGCACCGGATGTATTACATAAAATGTATTACAACTGTATATTAATTATCTTTTCTAGCTACAATGAGCGTACGTTGAATAGATTGATCATAAACAGAACCTTCAAAGCAGCAAATCAATGGTTCCATGCCCAAATAAAATAAGCAATTTTACAAACCTCATTGAATCGACTCCCTTGACGACCGCCGATGGCTTCCCAGTGCTCTGGCACGAGCAGATGGCTGGAATGACTCCAACACGGCCAGCCACCAACACCATCACTCGAACAATACGAGAAATTCAAACCTGAATCGTGCAATCGTCGATACAGACGACCGGCGGCGCGCCCCCGCCTCACACTGCCACCCGTAGTGCACGCCCATGACCTTGGAACATTATATAAAACAAAGTAATGCGATTTGACAACAAAAACAGTGTAAAATACATAAACACAACAGCTGACAGCAAGAGCTCCAGTGAGCTGGCTCTAGCTAATGACTAAACCCCGGCTCGCGCATAATCGCGATTCCGGTGCATTTTTGTATTTCGCAGCTCTCGTTTTTCACCTATTTTGAGCAATATTTTACCGTGCATGTTCGGGGGGATTTCCGGAATTGGGGGTGGACAAAAAATATAAAACAATAAAAACAATTTTTCATTGCGTATTCGCCGAATGCAAAAAATGTAAAAAATGTAAAAATTGTTCATTCGTACGGTTTTGTGCGAGAAGTACGATAAGTAGATAATTTAAACAAGTTAAAATTGATAACTTATTTTTAAATTTAAAAAAAATCGATTAATTAGCGAACCGTGATGATAGTTTCCAACTTGAGTCTGCGGGCAGGAATGTCTGGTGCATGATGCCGCTTAGGGGAATGAAGAAAACAGTGATTAGAATGACAGGCAGAGAGAGAAATCCCTAAAAATAGAGAAATTATACAGAGAGACAATAATAGTTAGCGCATCAGATTAGAATTTTATTTATTTATTTTGAGTCTGAGAACATAGTGGCAAAAACCGAAACCAGTATTTATTTTTTTTGTGACCAGTATTTTTTAATTAGAAGGTTCCCATCCAACCAAATGCAACAAATTGATATACTTTCATTCGAGGAATAACAATGTATCTCACCATGAGAATCTGTTTATTGATTCCGAATTCGCATATGATTCCTCCACAATGGAGCGATCCATGAGGAAGTGCGGGGTAGATGTGAAAAGCAAACGAGAAGGTCCACTCATTTAAAATTAGTGATAGCTGAACACATTGAGTTATCAATTTATTTATGCTTGAAACACATTTTTGATATATGTATATATTTAGAACTTGCATGTGTCCCAATGTACGTTGTCCGCAAGCTTCTCTTCATTTTTTTCTCAATATATAGCAAGTATTGCATAATGGGATGAATTGTGAGTATACTGATAATGGGCATGTAAAATTGACATCTGAACATAACAAATCATCTACGATAAAACAAAGATAACTAACAGGATAGCTGCATCGATAAAGTAGTTTCTGTCCAAGTCGAATCCAAAGGGGAGCGACTCGTTGCTTGACATTGTGTGAAATGCGTGTAGTTCACTCGTCATGTCGAGTTTCGATAATGAACTTCCTGTGTGTGTCAATCATGTTCCCTGATAATACATAGATTATTAATAAATGATGAAATTGCAATACATAGTCACCAAATAGAAAACATCATATTTATAAAAGATATTTTATTTTCAATGACTAACTTCCATCAACTAACCATTGTTGCTTCCTCAAGGACCACGAACGGTCCATTTCTTTAATTCATAGTTACAAACCAAAAAAATATTACTTTCTCGTTCTACTTATTAAAACCCAAGGACTACTGATTGATATATGATGACTTTGCGATGATCAACTTGTCTTTGTCCGAGAATTTGCGTGAAGGCGACGCAAAGCCATTCCTATGATATATTGACAACAAGAGGAGAGAGAGACAAGAGTTACCACCACTCTCACACATGGGTTAATCTATTCTCGGGAGGGGAAGTATATTGAAAATGTGTAAATGTGAAGTGCGATAAACAAGGGAAAATGAGAGAAAGCGGCTTGAAGAAAAAGGGCCAAGATCGTTTATCTAAATTCAGAAGTTCGACACTGAATGTTGTTCATCCTTTAGGATGACCATGAAAACTGAAAAACAACGAAAATCAATATATATTAAAGAAGAGGCCTAACGATGTATGTCCGACTACCGTATTCCTACCGTACTCCCGATTGAGGAAACCCCCAGAATAGGGCTGGCAAATGAAGGGAATTACGACAAATGAAGGGGCGATTTTCATTCCGTCTCATTATTCTCTTCAATAAGAGTGGTGCAGACGCGTCCACCTTCAGGAAGGGCGAAATTACAATGGAAAGCCCTCCCATTTCTCCCCTCAAAGCCTTCATCAAGTGGCGACCGGTGCGCTAATCCCTTCATGAAGAATGACGCCGATTCGAGCGCCGTTGTGAAATGAAATGGAGGTGCATTTCGATTCTTCATTTGCCAGCCCTACTTCAGAACCTAAAGACCCAGAAGCTTCTAGAATGTTCAAAATAACGGGGATTAGTCCAGCGGCTTCTAGACTGTTCGAAATGAAGGGGACAGACCCAGTCGATTCTAGAACGTTCGAAATATCGGGGATACAGCCCACACAACCCGCCGTTATCCAGCCGGATAGGCGCAAGTCCTCGATTGGTATCATATATCGATTGGTATCATATATATATGGGAGAGCAAAAGCTTTCAGTCATATCGGTGAAGCGATTTGTTTCCTTTACTTTTTTAAGTTCTCAATTATATCAATTCATACGTACTCAAATATGAGAATCGGGGAAGAGATTGTGTACTTAGAAACTGTCAGATTGTTTTTTGTGCTAGAAACTTAACTGAGGGTGCTCGATTTGTTGCTTTGTTGACGTCGCATTAACACAAAACTGAAGAATATTGCATAACAGGTTCACGAGCAAGAGAAAACAATAATTCCGTTGACATAACTCAAAAGACTCACTTTCTAAGAGGTTTAACATTGAAGAGAGTTATGAATGGAGCAATAGCCGGCATAAGAGACATGCACTGAATTTCGTACAATCAATCTTGATTTGGCACATACTGACAAAAAGAATAGAGAACTCAAGAAATGTCGAGACATATATTTGCTCTCGCAATATAAAGAACGCAATTATTGAAGTAAGGAAGAAAATCGGCAGAGAAGCTTGTAGAGTGAGCACCTTATTCAGATTGATTTTGTCAAGTAAGTTTGAACTCACTTTGATCAAGCTATTATGCATTTCTTTAGTCCGTTGAGTCATCACACTCTCTTTGGCTCGAAGTTTATTGATGACCTTCATGCAATTAACGATGCACATTTTTGCTGATATTACATACCTTTTGCCGAACAACGAAAACAATAATACAAAGAGGAAAGATAGGAAGAATCATGTAGGCTTGAACGATGCGAATCCATGTTCGAGGTTGAACATCTACGTGACCTTTGAAAGGTTGTGTGAACTAACATTGTATTTCAGAAATAGCTCATTTCCCTTACCCTCTACAACGTATCCTTCAAACTGGTCATGAAACGAATAATAGATTTGTAGGGCTTTTCTCACTTCCTCCGGAGAATCATTTGTGAAAAACGTCATTAACTGAATGGATCGATTATGATATTTGTTACATTTTGTTCCTACTAAGACGGCGAATGCAGGCAGATAAATAACAACACAGACAAAGATCATCTTTCTTCTACTCGGAGAAGTTCTGAAAAAAGAGTTATTTTCCATTGTTGAAAAGAAAAGTTGAGAATTTATTGGGCTCTGTCGGACCCATAGGAATAAGATGGACCCATCAGAATAAAATGGTCCCATGAGAATAAGATGGACCCATAGGACCCAAGATAACATTCTTCGGTCCATCTTATTCAGACAGAGCCATTTATTGTTGTATACCAAGAAAGTTTTAGACCATTCTGCACATTCAGTGAGCTGCGCGGTGTGCTCCATTCATTTCCCAATCGCATAAATGCGAACGACAAGTTTTTTTGTTTTGCTATTTTCAAAGTGTCGTAACCTGCCTACGCGACTTTTAGAAGTGATGAAAATGCAGAGATGCCGTTGCGCTTTATAAATATCTAGCAGATGTTTGCGTACCTGCCAATAACATACAGTCGATAGTAGAAAGCGAGTACGATCAGTAACAACGATTGTGCCATCGTATGAACAAGTGTTGCTGAAAACATATTCAATTATTAGAAATGCTGGCTGGGCGCGTAATGTAGTATTGCGAGAGTTTCTTTTTTAGATTCAAGGGCCATAGTTAAGTATGAAAACGTTGAAATTGAATAAGAGCTCGAGGAGACGTTAAAACCGGGTTATTGTTGTATGTCAATCGTTGTGGCATCTTAGAGTTAGTCAGCGTGAATTCATGGCGATAGAGGTTTGCTCTGGTAATGATCATGGATACGTACCATGTAGGCAGTGACAGCAGAATCCAGATATTAATGTGCATGGACCAAGATAGACACTGACGGTGACGAATTTGAAGGGAGCCGCTCTGAGATATCATAATTTGTTTTTATAATACACAAATACATATTAGTGCGTCGTCACATTGAAATAAATTAAACCATGTCGGAGCTCGAACCTTTCAATAGACATACAACTGCAAAAACAAGCCAGAAGGTCTGTCAGAGCCCCGTTAGTGAGAAGAATTGTGTAGGACCTCGATTCACAGGCAAGGAAAAATCATGTAATCATGAAAAAACCAACTTCCAACAAGATGGCGATCGATATCGTATTGCAAGTAGCAAAGATGCATTTCCAATAACTCCGAGAAATCCGCAGATTGAGTGCGCAAAAATAAAGAAAATATCGATAGGTGTATAGAACATTTCGATTTGCTACTGAAGTATGATAGATCAGACGATAAGATTGTTACTGCCGCACACAAGAAATGATCTTTCGTTATTGGGCAGTAGACAATTCCAAAAACTGCAAAGTAATTGAAGCAGGAAACAACATGAAAGAGGAAATGATTGGATTCGGGAGTTTAAGATATTTAATGCCCACCGCTGTAAAAAAACTTGTATTTCTTTGATGATAATGAAGATGTGCAGAATTTCGCGTGCAACGAATTGTTCACTGAGATAGATCGAGATCTAGTTTTAGTCCCCATGGAAATTATAAACCCGCATAACGAATAACATAGAACTAATGGAGACAACATTGTTTATAGGGGACAATATGATCATGTCGTTCTATGTTGCAAGCAACCAGTTGCAACATAGAATTGTATAATAATTCTCACTCTCATTGGTCGACATGTATATTTTTTTCATTTCTTTGCCCTATGAATTGAGTCACTGAAGAACTTGCAACGCTAGGATATTTTCATGTAAGATTAATTTTCATTTAAAAAATGTATGACTCCTCATTTGATGCATTAATTTCGCAAAGGTTCTATATGAGGCCGTTTGCGAGAGAATCGAACAATTCCAGATGGGTCACAGGTCAAAAATATCAATCCTCTGAAACTTTGCGATTTGGGGTTCTCGAAGGTGCTGATGACGATGGGCATTCTCTTTTTGGCCACCGATGCATCGTTGACTCCAGACGACGTCACGTCGAAATCGATTTTTCGCCTTTATTGATGTTCCTAGTCAAGCTAAATTTACGTGAGTATGGCCTAAGGGTCAGAATTTGATGGCGATCACTACGGAATATTTCATTTTTCATTATTTTTATTAATTATTTTGTAAAATGGAATTTTCCGCAAACTACAGTGTAATAGTGGAGAGTTGGATAGATCGGACCGGAATGCCACGAGGATTCCAAATCTGTTTTACACTTGAAAATCGATCATGCACCTAAGGATTTATTCAACTTATAGCGTACAGGCTTGTAAGTAAACTATGCCATCCTTCCCCTTGTTTACTTCCTTCCTCTGATCGATCGGAGTTTCCATCCCGAAGGAGGCGAGAGAGCAGGGGAAATGGAGAGAGCGGAGAGATAGGGAAGAGGTCACGAAGGAGAGACTCGGGTAGATCAAAAGATCGGAAGCCAGCAAGGGGAAGGATGGCACAATTTACTTACAAGCATGTACGCTGGTTGCTTGCAATGGTTGCAAGAAAGTCGTGCACAGCAGTACTACGCTTTCTCGTGGAACGTCTCATAAGTTGAATAATTCCTTAGGTGCATGATGGATTTTCAAGTGTAAAACAGATTTGGAATCCTCGTGGCTTTCCGGTCCGATCTATCACAGCAACCACAGCGAAGGGCGTACGCGCTCAACTTTCGTGCGTCGCGGTTCGGTAGCACGCGACGCGTTTTTTCAACCAATATTTCAAACTTGATTACACACAATATTATGAGTTTTCGCACATTGTTCAGCATGCCTAATTTAGCTAAATATCGCTCAAAATTATAAAAATAAGCCTGAACAATCAATATGGAACGAGTTCGCTCGGTCAGATTTTAAACCGGTCAATTCGAAAGGGTCAATCTTGCCAAGCGAGGAGGCAATCATATAACTTGTTCTTGTGCTTAAAAAATAGGTAATCACTCAAATCCGCGGCAAGATCAACAAAACCAAAGAAAAAATGTGGATTCGAAGCATAAAACGCCTTCTTCCGAAACCACCGTACCAAAGTTGTTTAAGAAAATTGTGAAAATTTTTGTCTTGCACGGAATTTTCTGCGACATCAGTCCTTCTTTTCAAAATTCTCTCTGACTCTGCGTTTTCCTCGAATGTGGTTGCTGTGTCTATGCTACTCTCTAATATTACACTGTAGTTTGCGGAAAATTCCATTTTACAAAATAATTAATAAAAATAATGAAAAATAAAATATTCCGTAGTGATCGCCATCAAATTCTGACCCTTAGACCATACTCACGTAAATTTAGCTTGACTAGGAACATCAATAAAGCGAAAAATCGATTTCGACGTGACGTCGTCTGGAGTCAACGATGCATCGGTGGCCAAAATGAGAATGCCCATCGTCATCAGCACCTTCGAGAACCCCAAATCGCAGAGTTTCAGAGGATTGAAGTTTTTGGGCGCCAACCCTTGTTCGATTCTATCGCGAACGGCCTCATATATGGTTCATTTTCCCTTGCAGGCATTTGAAAAGCTTAGCTGTAATTACGCCTGCGGAATTCCCCACTGTAATTTATCACGCATCTGTCATCACTGAAGCATTCATAACACAGCCGAATCATGGTGAAAAACTGATAGGTTCTTTTATGTGTCTTCTTATGTCGACATACTTCCGGAATGGACTAACATTGTAGAGAGTAATCAATGGAGAGAGCGCGAGCATTAATGAGATGTACTCAACACATTCTGATTACGACAATCTCTATTCAGTTCTACCCAGAAAATAGAATGCACGAAGAAGGGAGAATTGGAGAGTTGCCGTTTCACAATAACAAAAGTACGGAAATTAAGAAAAATATGGACAGCGAGGCTTGGAGTGTCAACACCTGAAATTCATTTCACATTTACGATAAAAAAACGGAATTGAATTTCCTCACTTTGACCAAACTCTTGTGCATTTCTTTCGTTCGCGCTGTCATTACGCGTTCTTTTGACTTTATTTTACCAATCACCTCAAATGTTATTATCAAGGAACGCCTATATTTGAAGAAGGTACCTTCTGTCTCACGATGAAAACTAGAATACACAGGGGGGATAATAGCGCCAATCATGTAGGTTATGATGAATTTGGATAGAGGACGGGGCTGCAGATTAACGTGACCTCAAGGTTATCAAATTTCAGCCAGAATCTCCATTGCACACTTATGTCTGCACTGCAGTTTCGCTTATTCCCCCTGTTCCCGTAATGATTATCCCATTGTCAGTTTAGAAAAAAAAAGAAACATATGCCCCCGAATAACATATCAGAAAGATATTTGCGCATACGGTTCATTCACGTAATTCGTGCTCAAATCGTTTACTCGTTATTTCTGTCGGCAGAATATATTCGGATCGTCCAGTCAGGCGAAATGACTATCAATCAGATACCGGAGATCAAAATATGAGTTGGCCGCCAATTAAAACGCAAGAGCGAGGTGATAAGAAAGGGAAGGCAGGTGAAAGGGGACAACTGATAGGGAGCTGCGAAATGACTCCGCATTTAGCTACGACGAGAAGGAAGGCAGTCGACTCACTTCCTATCACGACCGCCAATGACCCCCTTGTTTGTACTGAGTAAGTATGATAGTTGTTAGAGTTCGAAATACGACGGGCCTTCGTCTCTTCATTTCACACACTCTCTCACTCAACCGGTGGACTGGAGAGACGGAGACCAATAGACTAATAGAATTCATGTAGATCTTACTTTTCTTTGATCATTTATTGTTTATTTTTCGACGTCATTAATGCAGGTCTTGTCACACTTTTCGCTTTCGCCTCCAGTCAATCAGACGAAATGACCGGCAAGTGGAAAGTCATAGCGGATAATGAAATTCCATGTGTCATGATGAACGCTCAGGTTTTCGGAATTATCTGTACGGAACTTTATTCTTATAATTCAGATTGATCTCACTCTTAGTTACATACAAGAAGACGATTCAGTGGTGAGTTTTCACCCCAATAAAAACTGAAGTATGATAGAAAAAAATATTTCTAGGCAGACGCTCCTGCAATAACTGTTCCAAGCGATTCAACCACCGAACAATCTTCCTGCTACGAGCAGGTATGCTTCAGATCAGAGATGATGATCCAAGATTAAATAATTCGAGGTCGAACTCTCCGACATAACGGTCAACTCCCAAGTGCTGCAGTTGAACTTTCCGAGTGTGAGTCGCTGTCTATTTATCAGTGATCCTATGCACAAATGCAGAACGAAGGATGGATTGTTCGATTCTATTTCTCACAAGATCCGCAATTGAAGATCTACACTGGCGACTATGCCCTTTATCAGGTGAGCTCGACTCTATATTTGTGTCCATCTTCAATTCAAGGTGACCGTCACTGCGAACTACAGTTCGATGCCTGACATGTTCACGAATTCACCGAAGGGTAAGCTGTTTGAAAGATCAAAGATCAGATTGATTGCATAGGTCACATTCACACGTACTACTCCGTTATTGATTTTGCTAATCCTCCTGAAATTGCCGATGATGAGTACACTAAGGTGAGCAATCAAACAGGAAGTACGAAAAACTTAATTTTTTAAAGTGTTGTTGCTGTTTCGTTGTTGAATATTTTACGTATAGGTCGGTAAGTCTCTCTACTGTCCCGATCCTCAGTACTTCATCATCAACAACGATCCGCATTACGGTCCGTCCGCTTCGTCAGTTATCCTCTTCTTTCGATCTTTGATCTTTGATCTCTTAAGTATTCGTTTCACGAATCTGCAGATGCAAGCGTACATGACCACTGAGGAGTTTGGAAAAAGTTAGTTTTATTATACAATTAGTCAGTTAGAAACAGAAATGCGGTCTATCCGCAATTGAAGCATATTTTGTCATTCCAGAGGATATTTGTGCTGATGATCAACGTGAAATGGACCTCGTTCCCGTGATAGTTTCCGGAATAATAGCCCTTCTTGTGCTATTCACTTGCGTTGCTTATTTCGTGAGTTTCCTGACCTGCGTTTAGTGACGTCATCAATATTTCCACTTTTCCACTCATCACTTTTCGCTCACCTCTCGCTCTCTTTTCTCGAAATGTATTAGCACTTAAGGCGTATCGCTACCGTCTTCCGCCTGATATTCTCGACATGATTGAGCCCGAGTTCGGGGTGAGGTCTTAGTTTTATTTATATCATTCAGAGACGATATAATAATCCTACTATTTTTCTTGCAGGAAACGCATGGAGAATACCACAAAAATGAGCACATCCGCTTCGATCATCATGACAATTACGGATTCCATGAGGAACGCATTTAGAATATTTATATTATTTACTTGAGAATGATTGAATTTCGGTGATGATAAAACAGCTTGTTGCTGCTCGAACGCAAATATGCATTTTGTGTGATTGCAAGGATGAGCTTCAATTTCGAAAATGATATCTCAGTGCTATATGGCTTCCATTGTAAGGAAGTAGTGCGAGGGTGGGTTCGAACGACGGGGGAGATACCACACGGAATGAGGAGATACGAAAGCCGATTTAATTGCTAAGTAGTTGAGGAGGGGGATATTGTGAAGATAAATCAGGATGATCCCTTAGGGCATTTTTCATGATTTTGTTTTTTTCATTCGAATACTAAAATTCCGCCTTCCGATCCTTTTCTTTATTTCATGAGGAGAAATCAAAGCTGATTTTCGTAAGTGGAAAAGTAGTTGACTGGGGGCTATTGTGGAGATAAGACGGGATGATCCTGTACCATCCATGATTGGCTTGGCCAATTCATCCGAATATTTGAGAATCCCTTTCCCAATCCATTCATTTATCTCATCCCGATTCGCATCTTCTCCAATTGGAAAATTTCTAAAGAATTCACATTTTCGAAATGTTGGAAGACATGATGTACGATATGCTTCCCATCTTCGGTTTGGCCATCATTCTCTCCGCGGTGAGCATTTTCAGCAAATATTCGATTCACGGCTACAATTGTACTTAGGTTTTCGTCCTATCCGTTCTGTGGAGAGCAAAGGGCAACTTGCGCATATTCATTTTGTTTGCAGTATCAGGTTATTCACTATGGTGCTATGGGTACTACCCCGAGTTGTAAATTTTATTTCGGAAATTCGGTTTCGGAAATCACTTTTTCATAAAAAAAATTGAGAAAAATATTTGTGGAAAACTATATTTGGGAAAACTTTTATGGTAAAAATTGCTTGGGAAATGCGCAATGGGAAGTCATTTTTGGGAAATCTCTTTTCGTAAATATTTTAGCGTAAATAAGTTGTAAGTATGCGCGCACCTTTAGAAGCTATTTTCCGATTTGTTTTTGCTATAATCGGGTTTCCCGTATTTTATAATTACTTTAATATAAAAATGATACAAAAAATTAGTGTAACACAGGGATCAGGAGAGAATGTACGAACCCAGGAACTAGATTTTTCAAACACGTTTCAGATCAACCATATTTTAATGGGAGAATACCCTAGAGAAGAGAAATTGTTGTGTCCGGTAACTTTGTCCCAAAACCGGCTTTTAGGAAAAATCCGGTTCTGGAGCCGGCTATGACGTATCTCAGCTCCCAGACTAGGTAGAGAGATGGCTCCGGGCTCAAAAAATGCGGAAAATTATTCTGAACAAATTTTATGTTGACAACTAGTCGGTATGTCAAAAAACAAAAATGATATTTCTGAAAAACTGGTTTCCGGATCATTTAAAAATTCCCAGTACTGTCTAGAAGTGCAAACGCAGGGAATTTTATTGCATAAAATGAAAGAGCTATTTCATATTCATAATGTAAAATTTTTTCAACTTAGGGTTTGGGGGGTTCCCGACCATTTTTTTGGGCTCCGAACATGTCTGACTGCAATTTGGGTAAAACAAACTTTTCTTAGGTGGTTGAAGAGTATGGTTTTTTTGCTCTAATACGACCTGACAAATATTCTGGAAGTATTTTCTGAGCGAATTTAATTTATTTGATCCTTGTTACGGTGTATTTTCTCATGGTCGCAGTGATTTTTGGAATTTGTGGAAATTACCATGTTCCTTGCGCATTTAGCGCTATTTGCAATTTTCGCCGCCTCGAATTACACTACACTCATGGTGTATTCTTGTTTCCTCTTATCACTTTCATTAAAATGAATTAGGTGTACCATGCAGAGAGCGTGAATTGTTAGCCTGTTTTACTATTTTGTTGTCATTCTGCTAGAAAACTTTATTTCGTGGAGCTTAGTAAAAATATATAGTGCGGAGTCGTTTTATTTATATTTTACAGCCATGAATATCAATCAAATTCAGTCGCTCCTGCGGGTATTGGTGTATTTGGGTATACAGGGTTGTGTACATCAGATAAGAATTTCTTGAGCTTCGTGGGAGTGAGGTAGTGGTGGAAGTCATTTTCAGTTTTCCGCCTCATCCGCCTTCAGCTTCGCTCCAAGCTGTGCATACTCATCGAACTTAGCTTTCACGAACGCTTCTCTGATGTACACAACCCTGTATACCCAAATACACCGATACCCGCAGGAGCGACTGAATTTGATTGATATTCATGGCTGTAATAAATAAATAAAACGACTCCGCACTATATATTTTTACTAAGCTCCACGAAATAATGTTTTCTAGCAGAATGACAACAAAATAGTAAAACAGGCTAACAATTCACGCTCTCTGCATGGTACACCTAATTCATTTTAATGAAAGTGATAAGAGGAAACAAGAATACACCATGAGTGTAGTGTAATTCGAGGCGGCGAAAATTGCAAATAGCGCTAAATGCGCAAGGAACATGGTAATTTCCACAAATCCCAAAAACCACTGCGATCATGAGAAAATACACCGTAACAAGGATCAAATAAATTAAATTCGCTCAGAAAATACTTCCAGAATATTTGTCAGGTCGTATTAGAGCAAAAAAACCATACTCTTCAACCATCTAAGAAAAGTTTGTTTTACCCAAATTACAGTCAGACATGTTCGGAGCCCAAAAAAATGGTCGGGAACCCCCCAAACCCTAAGTTGAAAAAATTTTAAATTATGAATATGAAATAGCTCTTTCATTTTATGCAATAAAATTCCCTGCGTTTGCACTTCTAGACAGTACTGGGAATTTTTAAATGATCCGGAAACCAGTTTTTCAGAAATATCATTTTTGTTTTTTGACATACCGACTAGTTGTCAACATAAAAGTGGTTCAGAATAATTTTCCGCATTTTTTGGGCCCGGAGCCATCTCTCTACCTAGTCTGGGAGCTGAGATACGTCATAGCCGGCTCCAGAACCGGATTTTTCCTAAAAGCCGGTTTTGGGACAAAGTTACCGGACACAACAATTTCTCTTCCCTAGGGTGTTCTCCCATTATAATATGGTTGATCTGAAACGTGTTTGAAAAATCTAGTTCCCGATGAGGTCAGTTTTGGTACATTCTCTCCTGATACCTGTGGTAAACATGAGAAAATTACTTCCCAACCGATGTGCGCGCTCGTGCTGCGTTGCGGTCGCGTCGCGGTTTACTTCCGTAAAAATATTTACGAAAAAAGACTTCCCAAAAAATATTTGTCAATAGTTATTTACGGAACGGTATTTTCTGACATGAGTTTTACGTTTTTAAACTTCCGATTTTAGATTTCCATAATAATATTTTTGAGAATTTTTTTTTCAAAAATGTATTTACGAAAAAAAATTTACAACTCGGGGTAGTACCGTGCTATGGCATCCGAGTATGAAACTTGGTTTTATTCAGACATTATCAACGGCGTTGCATTTCTTTTATGTGGCGTCTACGGAATATTCGTCACAAGGACCGGGGCCGGAAATGAGGTAAAATGGTTAACGGAGTGATGGATGCCATATTATGGGGCACAAGCACCCAAAAAAAATTCAAAACGTACATGGTTCGAATATTTGTTTCAACTAAGGTATGGTAAATGTTTCAACTTATGTATGGAAAAATTAGTAATTGCAGTTGGTCCATCCCTCCTCTTGCCTCTATCACGCTCCTCACTTGCTTATGTGGGCATACTCGGACACGATGGAGGTTGAGTAATCGAGCAATATAGCAATCAGAAATCAAATATTGAAGGTCATGTGCCTTCTGCTTTTCTTGGTAGACCGCACTCTGCAGATTATCGCCCCCATTCGCTATGAGAAAGTGAGCGTCTGTTTTTATACAAAATCATTTTATCTTTTCACTTTAATTTCAGATCTCGAAAGCGTATCTGTCGCTGAAATTCGGACTGATTTTCTTTGGTGCGGGTATGATGGGACTCGTTCCAAACTTCTACGATACGATAATCGCAAAGTCAATCGTCTTTGTGCCGAAAATGTGCCGTTTCGAGCAGGTTCCGGTTTTTAAAACGCATTCTCTGTAAGAACGCAGGAAAAAAAGCCCAATGTGGCACAGTTTTGCCAAAATCAGCCAATCCTGCTCAAACTTCACCAACATGACCCCTAGGCACGGTATTTACGAAATTTGAACTTTGATCCCAAAAATTTTGATCTTTGATCTTTGATCTCTCGAAAAATAAATTTCAGATATACCTATCGTGTGATAGCTCATTCGAAAGAGCATAAAAAGTTATGTTAAAAACCGGAAGGATTTTCAATTTCATCGATTTTGACCCAAGTTATGATTGAAAGTATGACGATTTCGGCCAATTTTGGTGAAAATCTAAGTGGGCACCCATGATGGCATGATTTCCGGGGTCCTATTTTTTGAGATTTTGTGTATTTTATAATAAGGAAAAACTTTTACTACTTAGATGGTCACATTTTCAAGGCCAATGTGTTGCGATTTTCACAAAACCGGGGACAACCACGCCTTTTTTTACCGAATGGTCCAGGCCGAAAGGGTTCAGAATGATAAACCAGTAGTTTTCTATGCCTCAAATGAAGTTTTTTCGACATTTTCAACCATTTGACGATTTTTCGTCAGCGTTTTGACTATATTATTGCTCATGACTCACCTCGACATTTTTCACATAAGGGTCCCCCCTTATGTGAAAACTCGGGATGGGGTCATGTTGTAATTGACCACAATAACATGCATGATTGTGCTAAAAGTAACATAAAACTAAATTTTAGTCACCCTAATGTTCATTTACATGAGTCGGAGGTTATATTTCGACATGACCCGTAACCTGATTTTTCACATAAGGGGGGACCCTTATGTGAAAAATGTCGAGGTGAGTCATGAGCAATAATATAGTCAAAACGCTGACGAAAAATCGTCAAATGGTTGAAAATGTCGAAAAAACTTCATTTGAGGCATAGAAAACTACTGGTTTATTATTCTGAACCCTTTCGGCCTGGACCATTCGGTAAAAAAAGGCGTGGTTGTCCACGGTTTTGTGAAAATCGCAACACATTGGCCTTGAAAATGTGACCATCTAAGTAGTAAAAGTTTTTCCTTATTATAAAATACACAAAATCTCAAAAATAGGACCCCGGAAATCATGCCATCATGGGTACCCACTTAGATTTTCACCAAAATTGGCCGAAATCGTCATACTTTCAATCATAACTTGGGTCAAAATCGATGAAATTGAAAATCCTTCCGGTTTTTAACATAACTTTTTATGCTCTTTCGAATGAGCTATCACACGATAGGTATATCTGAAATTTAATTTTCGAGAGATCAAAGATCAAAGATCAAAAATTTTGGGATCAAAGTTCAAATTTCGTAAATACCGTGCCTAGGGGTCATGTTGGTGAAGTTTGAGCAGGATTGGCTGATTTTGGCAAAACTGTGCCATCCCACCTGCGTTCTTACAGAGAACGCGTTTTAATCTGGAAATTATAAAATATGATTTTCAGGTTGTCCTACCACTATTTTATGATCTCCGACTATTCACCATGCAGTGGATGCCAGTGCTCGGTACACTTGATTCCATTTTCGCTGTAATTTCTGTAACTTTAGGAATGCTCTGGACAATGCTGATCTTTGTCGCGTATCTCATTCGACAGTCAAAACCTCGTTGGAGCTACAATTGGAGCGAGCTTTCTGCCGAGACGAAACAGGTACTTTTGACATTGAATGAGTCAGGAGAAAAAGTAACATTTGTTGTAGATGATCGCTCTCGCCTTTATTCGGTGTCTCTTCTGCACAGCTGCCGTTCGAATGGTCCTAATCAATGTGAAATTGATGAACAATGAAACGGAAATAGTGGCGATCAGAGATTTGCTGCTACGGTAAGCAACAGATTCTACAGCATTTCGTGTTTTTTTGCTTTTTTGATTATCACTTTTTTCCGTTCGGTTGGCATTCCCATGAGTTGGGGCATTTTCATTAACCATAGTTCTTCCATTTTCGATTTCGCTTGATCAAGTAGTTATCAGATAATAAGAAGTCATAGGAATATGTTTCAAGTGCGGCAGTAGCCGTGCTCGTTTGCGTGCCCTCGCCCGCTATCTACGTGCTCATGTCGACGCGGTTTGCTGAGCGAGTCAGATCAACGTTCAATGGCTACGCAACCAACACAGAGAGACAATGGCAGAGTGCGAGTGAGCGTTTTTCTTTGATGTCTGTGATGTCTACGTACTCAAACGGAACATGAAAAACTGATATTTGATCAAGATCTAGTCGATTTTTGCAGACGATCCGCCACTCGATCGGCAGTCGGAACCGGCCGAATCGTGGCAGTGGCAATCAATTACGGGCCCACGGCATGAACCACCAGCCCATCTGACGATGGAGGAACGTGCGGAAATGGAGAGAAGTGCCTCCTTCTATTGTGATTCTCCGGCCGCTTCAGATTCCAAGAGACCCTTCCCAAACTCGAACACGCACGGAAATCAGCGATGAGCATTATTCATGAAATACATATTATTTGCTCTCGCAGTGATGCTGAGTATTTATTCCGAGATATACAAACTACTACGTGCTAATGTGTTACTACGATACGTTAGGGTGTTCTTGTAATGGTTAGACGACGCAAACGGCTGCGATAATGGAATACATGCTGTAGCTGGGACCGTTATCGAGTAGGAACATCCACTCGCCCATCGCACAGTAAATGGACTGTTTGAACGACGACTTCACCTGTAAATCGATAATTTTCACGTTAAAAATGAATAATGAATAAAAAAGAAGTGAATAATTACTCTTCGATAGTCGTACACTCCGCCAGCGTCATGCATCACACGTTTGTAGTGGATTCTACAATGAGATTTATGCGACCCTGATCAACAGAGCATCTAGAAAATCACGCACACTCTCTCTCTCTACGATTATCATTCTTAATTGAACTTGTTACCTGCCGACGACGTTCTCGTACTTTTTCTCTAATTGCGCTATGTCTGATGCAGAAGGAAGGCGATGCTCACTGAATGTTACCCGGACACGCGGGTTGGAAGTCGTTCGTTACGGGCGTCGGTTGTACTGCGTTCACACTGAAGGTGTCCATCGGCGGTTCGGAGGGAATCGGCGATTGACAAGCGCACGCAGAAGAAAGGGCTGTAATTTGCCATTATTACGCACTTTTTTGATAATGCAACGAGGTTAGAGATAATCAGAATGGAATGCTTTGTTCAGTCGTTCCCTTCATAGTATGAACCTGCAATCCCGGGGGGTGAAAATAAAACGTTCGATCAAATGAAACAAATAAGTATCTCACGCGTTACCGGCGGAAGGACGCAAGTGCCACTCGCAAAGTAGTATTTCACATTGTCCAGTTTGTGGTACCATGAGCCTGACAAATATTGCTGATACTTACAGCGATGTATGGCCGTTACATGTATCCCTACTTCAGTCCAAAAATAGAGCTGAAAATATCACCCACCCAAGTATGGATCCCAATTGACGCTGTTCGTATCCTGATAATTTTCGCGTATCTGATGAGTGCCATCATGGGAGATTGTGCTGAAATTGAAAAAATCCTCTCTTTTTTTGCTCTGTTTTCCTCACTCAAGGATGACTCTGCGACCGGGTGATGTGGTGTCGTCGTTGGTGCCACAAGGGGCTGCTCGGCCCAGTCGGGGCGGCCCAGTCACATCCGACGGTCCGGAACACGCGCCCGGCGTGTAGCCGTTGTCGATGGGTGAGGGAGCAGTGAGAACTGAATGGATTCTTGGATGCCTCAAGGTACTTTCGAGGAAGGAATCATTTTCAAGAGTAATGTGACGTTTGTCAAAGGATATTGCTTGACGCTGGTTTACTAGCCATTAGAGTAGCAGGTTCTTTTCCTTATCCTCGCCATCGCACCAGTCGATAAAATATGGGAATATTGAGCGAGGAAAGGCGGCGATGGTAGAGTCGATACCTGACACTTGCTGCCCTACCGGAGATATGAGTACTCACCGGGACATCCACTATATTGTTTCTCGTAGCAAGTGTACGGCGTGGGACATGCACCAGGAACGAGTGTCCGCGGAGTGCCCATCATTACACATCTTCCCTTGTCCGAATAGAACATGCACGCATCACACTGAAACAAGTGCTTTTAGTCTGATAATTTTACATAGTTTTACAGAACTTTGAAAATAGAAAAAAAATTGGAAAGAATGGAATACACGCGTACACCGGGAGTGTCGATGCACCGAAAGTTGCAGTCTTTCTGG
Organism: Pristionchus exspectatus; assembly: GCA_911812115.1. Lineage (NCBI taxonomy): Eukaryota > Metazoa > Nematoda > Chromadorea > Rhabditida > Neodiplogasteridae > Pristionchus > Pristionchus exspectatus. The sequence goes on from OU461582.1 coordinate 12,678,873, forward strand.
GAGATAGCAGACGTAACAGCCACGGCATCCCTCCTCGTAGTCGAGTCAACACGAACGAAGCACAGTTGCTGCGCCAACTAAATTACATATTAACCGAGGATAACTGAATGAAAATACTGTCAAGTCAAGAACGATCACTAAGTTTTTGATCAAGTTTAATTCTGTGCTCACCATTGTGCGCATGCATACAACCAGGAAGAAAATTGGACTACGCATTGGCAGCACGGTGAAACGTCGTGAAAATGCGATGAGCTCAGCGATCAATGCGTACTACGTCGTTACTAAGAAACACCGAGAAAAAGGGAGAAGCTCCAATAAAGGCGGCGCCATCACTTCATCAGTACATCTGGAACAGGGCACGTTTTATGAGAAAAACAAAAAAAGCTTCAAAAAGATATTATAGATGCGATGCGATCGAGATGCTATTTCCTACATGAGATACTTTGATTTGTGCGCTCAGTGATCAGCATACGCCGATGTTGCAGAGCAACGAGCGTGGAAAGGCAAAGACAAGGCAAACAACAAAGGATATCCCAACCGACGACGTGCTCTGAGCAAAGACTTGAAAACAGCGATCTCTCCTCATTCGAGCTTCTCTTGCCGGCACAAAACGCAGAGAAAAGGAAAAGCTAAGAGAGTTTGCTCTGCTCTTGCTCTCTGATCGCTTCCACTCAAAAAGCACGTGGATTCAGTCCACTTGGAGCTCAAAATGTGAAAATATTTGTGAGCCGTTTGCAAAAAAACCTGGAGCCTGAATTACAATGTGGGATTCGTGCACTCATTGAGAACAGTCAAATACTATGAAATTCTATTACAACTAAATTTCGGTTACTCATCACCCTTACTTTGGAAGGAACGTAAAAATGGCTATCATGGTGACGCTCTGTTACGCAACGTTGTGCTTTCCATCATTTGGGATATTTGTAATTTTATGCGATAGTACAAAGAAAGTGTGAGTAAAAAGCGAAATTGCAGTAGCGGAACAATTTTTATATAGCCTTTATATTGTTTCCGACTCTCCTCTATTTTACTATGATTATTTGTGGCATTGCTACCGTCCCCCAAATTCTTCTTGGGCTAACTTCCGCCGAGTGGTAAACGACGACATCATTCCGGGAATATAGCGAAATGAAAGAAGCAGACCGATTCTACGTGAGAAGAGGGATATTGCTTTCGAGCGGTGCACCTGTCAGAGCACGATACTTCCTTCTTCTGATACTACACTGAACATACATCAAAAGAATCGAAGAATCATTGAAGCAACGACCAGAAACCGTCGATCTCTCGTGTTTACGTTCAAAGAGATTATGACGATTGAGAAGCAGACTACCAATATTATTGCTCTAGACTCAGTCCCATCCATGGTGTCGCTCTGTTACGTCGTGACAAGAACAATATTCTTCACAGCCACAAATGTCCTCTGCGGGTTGTCCATTTTTACGGTATTTTTTGCGCTTCGTTTTCTATTTGATCGAGTGAGATCTAAATTTTCATAGGTTAAAAGTCGGACTTTCCGGTCTCACCTATCGTAGATAAAATACAAAAGCTCATCTATAATATATTATCGAGAAATTTTTTCCATTCCACACTTAGTTAACGAACGTTCGCGCGAGAGGAGGGAGAACCAGGCCTTAATTTTTCATCAGGTACTCGGAAGCAATGAGCTGCGCCGGTGTCCAATCTTCTGTTTCATCGCACTAGCAGAAGCCATGGATATGATTAGAATAATAACCATTTACTATGTTCACGACCTGCCCAGTGCGATTATCGGGCATGAAGCATTCGGTATGCTAAGGGTGATAGAATTGGGAATGATGTTCGTTTTAGAGGACACAGTTGGCTACGTTCTCTTCTTCATTCTCCTTCGTCTAGTCTGTCATTTTCTTATTCTGACAGCAATGTCAATTGGATTCGTTATTGGCGTTATTCGCCCTTCATTCTTCGTCATATATGCACGATTTCGAAAGCACCTCGGTAAATTTACGTCTTGCGATCGTATTATTCCCTTGTTTCAGTTGTGTGTATGATATCCATATCGATAATTATCGCATCTCTGGCATTCATAAAAGGCCATTGGGACCGAAAGTGGGCACTATTTTATTCAGCAATTTTTCATATTTTCATCTTAGATTCTCTATCGAGAGACTTGCATGGCCACCTAAACGAAATACACTCGAAAACGATGTATTGAACACGATTCTAACAGGATTGAAAGGAACGCTTCTTGTGGTTGTTTCTATTTCTGCAGTCATCATTATCATCAGCTTCTGTAAAGTCAAAAGGAATGCGAGCATCGTCAAAGTGAGTAAAATGCGTCTTCTTCAAAACAACCTTCCAGGTGCGAAAGAAAGAACAGAAGGGCGCCAGTCAAGACCACGAAATACTGATGGTTGGTGGATTCTTCGTGCTTGCCCTATTCTACTTCCTCCCTAACATTGTCCTTTTGACCTATCAGTGAGACCCTAATATTAGTCCATGATTATTTTTCCGTTTATAGGTGGTTTCCCAATTCTATTCAAACCTATGAAGTTATTGAATCGATCTCGACAACTATCGAATTTTCGAAGTGGATTACTTATTCGCTCAGCTCAAAGCGCTTCCGGAAAAATATATTCTCAATCATAATTACCGTGAAATTTACTTTTATCGAGCTACTTTTTCGGGTGACTTTCCTCTCTAGTGAGAGATGATTTTCTCATGATTGTAATTTCATCTGTTATCATCCGTTTCGTGTGAAGGGAGAAGAATAGTAGGATGACGTCCAGACAGCTCTGCTCGACGAAGAATGAAAGAGAGGACGATTGAAATGCAAGCGATTACGAAAATTGTGAAAGCGATTGTGAAAATCAAGACATCTTGAAACAAACTGAACATTTTTAAATTTCTCCAAAAGACCCACTGTTGTGCTACACTGCCTCACAACTAGGGCTGGCAAATGAAGAGAAGAAGGGAGAATGAAGAGACGATTTTCCACTCCCTCTCATTCTCTCTTCATGAAGAATGACCCGGTCGGTCTAACTCTTCATGAAGAGCAGTTTCCACAAGACAAGCTGTAACTCGCGTGCGAATGAATATTTTCTCATGAAATTTTAAATGTGGGCTAAGTAGGTCGTGCTTCGTTCACCCATCTAAAAATATCTGAGATTTTACACCTTTTGCATGACATAACTGATTTAGAGCACCTATTCCACGGAAGTGAAGGGGGAACTAACAAACTCTATTATCTATATTTGCTGCGTTATCGTCATGTTTTGACAAAAGAGCTGTATGAACTAAGTAGTATTGCATAATAGTATTGCATCCTTGCAATACTATTGCAATAGTTCCCCTCCCTCGCAATACTATTGAGGGGAGAGGCAGAGAAGGGAAGAGGGTGCAATACTATCGATATCGAACTTGCAACGCTACCAGCTACTATAAATATCAACCGGATAGTATTATCTATGGAGATTAGAGATTTCAAGTTTGCACTCAATACTATTACGAATCAATTCAGGCATGCTAGGTGATTTGCATCAGATGCCAGCGCAACCACGCTCTTTCCACCACGAATTTAGCCACGTTGTTTCTCACCTTCAGTATCTCATGCAAAATAGGTCGGGAAGCTAATTTTCGCACAAAAGCTGTTCTCTTGTTCTCCTTTGTTTCTTGCCACCCTTCGTGACTATCCCATTGTGCTCGAATTCGGATTCCAAGGGGTGATGGAAGCCGATCCCGGGAATGCACAATTTGTATGTCTTATTGTCCCAAAACCTTCTCCAGAAGTACTGGATAGTTCCTTTACTCAAGAAATAATCCAATCGAGAAAAGCCCCGGTCGAAAACGCTCATTTTAGAGCAACTCTTCATGAAGAGTTCCTCATTCTTCATGAAGAGTTACCGTATCGCCCGGTCTCTTCGTGAAGAATGACACCGCTTCGCGCGCCTTTGTGAGGGAGAATGAAGAGACAAATCTCACTCTTCATTTGCCAGCCCTACTCACAACCCTTGCCCACGCCTTGCCAGTAAATCCGATTGGGAAATATGAATAATTCTCCGCACCGCACATTCTATCTCGGTACAAAATCAATTTTCATCAGTTCCTTAGATCCAAATTTTTGTTTTGTCTGAATAAACTTTGAGATATGTTTTTCTTAACATGAAATCAAAAAGAATGCGGAAATGTTTCATAAGAAAAAAAACCCAATATCTTCGAATTGGGCAAGCGAACAAAAAGGAACCAAAACAAGGCTTAGCCGGGTTGTCGTGGAAAACAAAGAAAAGCTGATTACATTACAATTTATCCACAATCTCTCAATATTTCATGTTCTATCATCTTGATAAGCTGACTCTGCCATGTTTTGGGATGGATCGCATCCGCGTGGATACCGTAGTCCCGGAAGTCAGGACGCTATAAAGGAATGACCTGGCCTGTGTGTATTCATTATGTTTCATTTGCAGTTAGTCTCTTTAAGTTTTTTTCCAGAAGTGTGTCATCCGTGAAACTCATTTGAGGGTCATGGCATCCATTCGTCTCGCCTGTCTGCTACTCGTCGCTGCCATTGCTACAGATGCAAGTGGAGGATCAGCAGGGGTGACTGCTTTTATGGAATGTTCTTGGAACAGTGGAATGTCTCGGCCTTGAGAGGAGCAACATCTCTCGTCTTTCAATGTGTTCTCTCCTCAGGGTCACAAGCGTGAAGCTGCGCCTCCTGCTACAGCGGTGGCTGCCACAACCGCTGCCACTCCCTTGAGCAACCGTATGTGCCATTATTTCACACAATGGATGCACGATATGTGCCACATAGGCAAAACGTCTTCTAAACCTCAGGTGTTTCTCGGAGAAACTGTGAAACACCCCTGACACATCGAGTCTAGTCCATTTGCAGTAATCGGCGTGGGCACACAGACGGCGACGTTGTTGATTGGAACAGTGGCAGACACGATCGGTACGATGGCCGCCAACGCCCAGAACTTCCTGAGTGAGTAGCCCCCTGTTAGCGGATTTGAAAATGCGGCTCGTCTTCTCCTAATTTCACATACTACGTGCCCTGACTGAAGAGGCGAAGTTTTCCCGTAGCAAATAGGTTCCAGCCTGTTGCTTATTGCACTACGTTGATCAATTTTCAACGCAGCCGATTCTTCAGAATTGTTTTCCGAATTTTAGATCAATTGTCTTCTTCTTCCCATTCAGTTTCGCTGGGCGTGAGATCGCAGGGCAGTGGGACACCTCTGGACGCTCTCTTCGGCATCGTCCATGCCTTCCTCACCAACTCCATCTCCATGATGAAGGACATCAAAGCGGCAAATCCGCCTGCCCCAGCCCAGCCCGCCGCTGGAGCAGCGCATTGAATATGAGGTATTGAAATAGTCAAACTCGTTTCGGCCTTTTTGCTCGGTCAAATTGTTTGGATACCAATTTGCAGGTGCTGCTGCGTTCCTGCACAATCAAACTGATAATGTTCAATGCTTGTCCGTTGAACCAGTGTTTATATCAATCAAATAAATTCAGACTGCAAATATGGTTTCGTTAATTGGTGACTTACCGTACTCTCAATATCGGAGATTAGTTGCATTCTAAACATCGATTTTGTGCCACATCGCGTGGTTAAAACGCTTATGCAAATTGTCAGTGATCCAACTCTATTCCGAATGGCTGTTTCACGTGAGACTTTCATTTCACAAGTGAAATACGAAGTATGTATACAATGGAAGGTTACAAGAACACGACGCTAGCTGGAAAAGTAACAGTGGAGAGGTATTAGTTTCTGCCGCTGAGTTTGCGATGACCCTGATAAGAAGGAAAAGACTCTTGCTTCTTCATTCGCTGTTTTACTGATATTTTAGGAGAGATCGAAATCTCTTAAGTTTCACTTATTACCTTGCCAAACTGACGTGGAAAATTCGTGAGACGAAGAGAATTAATTCCCAGTTTTTCCAATTCTCGTGAACATATTGAAAGATAATCGAGTGATTTGAATTCGGTCATGCCAGTGCGACCGCTGTAAAACCACTTGACTTGGAAGCACCTTCCCTTTTTGTTCTATTTAATAGAAGTGGATGTTCAGAGGTGAATCTGTTCTTCTTCGCCTTGATTCTTCTCTACTCATGGTCGCACTCTCTTGTTCTCATCGCGACGACTCCCCCGTATCGAACAGTAATCACTGAGCGATTCCGAACCTCCAACAGATCCATCGAGCCATTCATGAATCTTACAAGTGATAAAAGTTGAACAAACTTGCCTTAGTAGAGCCGTGAGTAGAGCCGTACAATATCTCATGCAAACAACAGAAAGTGCGAGTGCACACCCTCATCGTGTGCCAACTAACTTTCCTTATTACCTTGTGTTCGCGCCTCATTTCTTGTTTTAGACTCTGGTTTGATCACTAGTTGCATAGTTTGATTGCTGCAGTATCCATTTGTCGTATGAGAAAGTTGTCTATGAATCGGAGCTTGTTTCATCGAAATCGACTCAATTATAAACCGTATTCAACATCTTCATTGGTTATACGCTCTTCCTTCCAGCGACCGAGAGGAATATTCACGAGAGTTGGTCACAATGGACATTGTTTTGGATGCTACGAATCCATCTTTCGAACGTCTGTCCGTTTTCGAAAAATTTCCATGTGAACTGGTATGGAAAATAATCGAAAACAGCCCTGAAGCTATTCACCAATTGAGACTTGTAAGTTCTCATATAATTGCGTCTTTCGATGGTTTCCACGACCTCATTTAAAAATACTCATTGTTTTCATCGCATGCACAGATTCTCAGACATCGCGTGTTCTCCGATCGATTGTGGACAAATACGCAATGCAACCAGCAATTTCACTCGTAGAGCGACTGGAGGTTCATGAATGCGAGAATGTAAGTGGAAGCGAGCAGTAGATTATCGTATGATATTTGACTCAAATTCACGAATATGAAAAATAATGGATCTCATCCGAGACAGTATCTGAAAATCACTTGCTAGGAACAAGCACTTGTTATCAATGTATCGGAAGCGAAATCGGATCTATTCGAGCTGCGTCTCAAACTTCACGATCCATCCCTTGAACTGTTCAAGTTAATCAAGCTAAGAGATGATCAAAACGGTGTCAAAGTGAGTGTCGCTCGTGAAAAGAATTGCATACTTCTACTCACTGCAATGCCCTCGCTGCTTCGATTAGAGAACCTTTATTGCAGCAATACTCATGCCCAGTCTCATTTCTCTCCGACGAGACTCGTTTGCTCACTTACATAAACGAATGCCTCGGTCACGACATTAAGAGATTAGAATGGATCCGCTCACGTCAATTAAATGTGCTTACAATTTCCAAAATAATCAAGGGAAAACGATTCAGCGCGTTCAAAGTTCGCACTCTCCGCATAACTCGGGAACTAAGGTGTCAAAGTCAATCGCAAATTGCGGAGAATGAATGGTTTTGCAGCAATGGCATTTGCGATTTGGTCAGAACACACGAGGTGGACAATCTGACGTTGGTCGTTTCGAAAATGGCTGAACCGGGTGAGAATTGAGCACGAAAAACAGTGAGCATCTGATGTGAACGTTCTAAATTGTTTCTTTTCCAGAGTCCTTTCTACTCGATATCTCATCACTCCTTCGTGCACTGCACATAAAACAGTACGCTCGTGCGGTTGACGCCGTCACTTCCGAGTTCATGGGCGTCCAAAATGTCGGCTGGGCACCAGTCTTCATTGAAATGCTCTCAAGAAGGCTGGACAAATTGTGCGTCCGCAATGTTCCCTTGTCTGTGTATCTGAGTAGTCGCGACACGGACTTGCTTAGAGAGGTATATTGACATCGTCAAAGGGATATCCGCTAGCAAGAAATTTTCTGATTGAAGCGCCTACCGATGTTGGGAAAGCCGATTTGGTTTGTCGCTACGTGCACAGCTCACGCCGAGAGACTACAGTATGTGAATAACGATCATACTATATTCGGTGAGATTTCTTTTCGAATTTGAAGCGAAATCATTATTTTGCAGCGGATTCATCGGATTCGTTAGGCCATGTGAACGTAATTAGCGTCAAGCACACATCGAGAGAACACGAGTCAACGGACATATTCTAATCATATCTTTCATTGTATTATTTGAGATCCAGTTCATGCTAAACAAGTAATATTGATCACCTGTTTTGAATTTCACATAGACATGAAATGAGAGGAACGATGAGAAAGATTGGCAAAGACAAGCTTAGCAGAGGGCTCAAAAAGCAAAACTCCATCGAGACACGATAATAACTCGGTATTTCACAAATAATAGCACGTTGCCTACAATCACTGTCGAATTTGCTTCACTATTCGCGTTGTTTCCGTCCTTACGTGTAGTGTGCACAACCATCTGCTCGTCTCGCCTCCCTCTCTTCTCTCGCGAGAGATTGCTCTCTCGGTAACCACGCTCTCTCATCTCTCTGTAATCAAGAGATCTCTAGAAAATAGTAGATTACAACTTTCGTCCCTCACTCGCTCGTTTCCCTTGATAAATAGGCTCGTCCACATGGTACTCAACTCAACAGAGAAATGATTGCGCTTTTCCTTCTCTGTGCGGCCACTTTCCTGATCTACTCGATAGTCCGATACTATCAGTACACGTCGAAGTATCCGAAAGGACCTCTGCCACTCCCGTTCATTGGCAATTTACTTGAGGTAAGTGAGCGTCGATTGGCAGTGCTCCCTTCTCGCCACACTCAATATCTGAACTAAAATATAGACCATCCATCCACACTTAGCGGTTCCTCTCATGAATAGTATTGTGCCGGAATTTAATCGGACTATAAGATAAACATTTTTTTCAGTTCGAAGATTTCAAGGCGCAACACAAGACATACAAGCGCCTGGGAGGAAAGCACGATGGCATCTACACCATGTTCATGCCAATTCCTTTCGTGCAAATCACGGATTACCAGTTGATGAAAGAGGCTTTCGTTGACAAGGGTTAGTTGGAATATTTGTTAGATTTTGCTTCGTTTTGTGTAACTCTGAATTCGATAGAAACCATGAAAAATAATTTTAGGCGACGACTTTGTCGGTCGTCCTACGAACAGGACCATCCAAGAGGCATTCTCTTTCGCGCCCAATGCAGGTTTGATCTGCGTTTAACTTTTTCCAGCCAGTTCATCAGGGGATTGTATTTGTTTTATTGTCCATGTTCAGGAGTGATCAACTCGAACGGGGACAATTGGCGCGAGCAAAGACGCGTCGCCATCTCGATAATGCGCGACTTTGGAATGGGCAAGAATGTAATGGAGGAATTGGTGAGTTTCCTGAATTGCCGTGTTTTCCCGAATGTCGCGTGCCTTTTGTACAAGAATGGAAATTTTCTGTAGTCATTCTCTGATCACGGCGAATTGATAAGATAACGACGGCATTCAATGGGCGCGATGCAGTTATCTGTTCATGATTGGAGAGGAGCGTATTGAGAAAATATGCATTGCAGGTCCGATCATCTGTCACAGAATACATTGAGCATCTCAACCAAATCAAGGACAAGGAAAATGTGGACATGCGATGGCCCGTCCAGGTAATGAAATCAATTTGAACTGAAATGGTGCATGAAAAAGAGTGAGAAATCGATTTAGAAGTTCATTTACTTTTCGAGTTATAAAAAACAGCCTAATTCACTCAATCAGGTCATGGTGGCCAATATAATCAACGAGGTCCTCTTCGGATTTCGATACAAACACGGCGAAATCGGGCCTCTCATGAAATATGTCGAGGATTTCAATGAGGTTTGTTTGCCATACTTTTGTTGATGTAAACAAATAAAAAAATGACAGATGCTAGAGCAACTGGCTGACTCGAAGGGAATGCTTCTCGGAATGGGCTTTCCCTTCCTTACCAAACTCCCGATCATCGGATGGTACACATTCGGCCGGTTAAAGTGCGGAATGGCCAAAGTTTGTTGTTTAGATGTTCAAAAAATTGCGATTCCGGCATCAACACAAATCAAACCATAATCGAAATTTTTAAAGATCAACGAGTACATTGTCGAAAATGTGCAGCGGGCTCTGAAAGGTTATGAAGTTGACCACGAGCCGACTTGTTTCGTGCAAGCTTACAAACAGAGAATGGCTCAGAATGAGTTCTTGGAGTGAGTTCTGGGTTTTTTCCTCTGTCAAAGAGTCCTGATTCTATTATAAAGAATGGCCCTTTTAGCATGGATAATCTCCATGGATCGTGCTCTGATTTCTTCCTCGCTGGTCAGGAAACAACGACGACGACGTTGAGATGGGCGATGGTCATCTTCGCGAAGAATCAAGAGATTCAGGTCTGAAAAAAAGACAAAAACGATTTCGTTCCTTAGGCTAAGGGCTGCATCGAAACAAACTTAATTCAGGAAAAGCTCCGTCAAGAGGTTCATACCGTTGTTGGCAAGGACCGCATTCCGTTCATGGCTGATCAACAGAAGGTTCGAGAAAAATACAAATGGTGCTTGCACTTCGATGTGGGGGTTTCTAAATCACAAGTTCGTTTCCGGTCAAAGATTATTCTTCTTTCATTAGATGCCGTACGCTCGAGCTTGCGTGCACGAACTCCAGAGATTCGCCAATATTCTGGGTTCGAATGTACAGAGAGTCACCGTTCGAGATACGGAAATTCGGGTAAGAAAATAGCTATTCCCTGTTCAAGAAATCATCATTCGCACAGGGTCACAAGATTCCGGCGGACACATGGGTCAACGGTGACATTCACTATTTGATGGAGAACGATCCCAACTTCGAAAACCCGCACGAATTCCGGCCGGAAAGATACATTTCCGAAGACGGAAAGACGTTGAAAAAGGTAAACTAGTACACGAGACTGTATCAACAGTTTCGCGTTTGTGCTCTTTCGCTTGATTAGCGAAAAAATCTCAGTGCATTGAGTACTTGAAAAGCATTGTAATTATAGCATTGAGCAACAATTTCATTGCAGGACCTCGTCGATCGCACGATTCCCTTCTCGATAGGCAAAAGAGCTTGCGCCGGAGAGGGTGAGTTGTTCTCTCTCTCAAAACACAATTATTACGAGTCCCAATCTATATACTAAAGTGATACAAGAGCGATGTAAGACTGAATAAAAAAAAATTCCATTGGAACTCTTCCATAAAAATTGTACTTTTCAGGCGTCGCTCGTGTCGAGCTCTTCATCGGCCTCACTTCGACCTTCCAACACTTCAAGATCTCCCCTCGACCCGGTCAAGAAGTTGATCTCGAGCCGACGAATTTGGGCCAAATTATCCTGCCCAAACCCCAAAAACTGCGAATTCAGAAAGTATAATATTGTCAGGTTTTGTACATATCTTGATTCAATCCAATAAGTAATGGATTTGTCATCCAATGACGTTCTTGTGTTTTTTTGGTTACAGTCGATTGAAATGATAGATTTTCCGTTTTGCAAGGCTCGATTCGTAATAAATTATTTGCATTTTTTTTTTGCAAAAACTGGTCAACCGATGGATCTGTAATGAGCACTTTCTGTGAATAATGCTATCAAAATGCAGAGGTGCAGAAAACAAAAAATTGCAATATCTGATTGTTCGTTCTCGCTATTTCTACAAAATAATTCACGAGTTTTCCGCAAAGTCTTGCAGCTTTTTATATAAACGCCGGAGAATTTTTCTAGCAGTAGAACATATTTTAGTTCTCATAACTTTGTTTCCATTTCGCATTCAATATTTCGCTGTACTCATTCAATCATATTTCATTGCAGTCCAATGTTCTCTACTCTTCTCATTCTACTCATTCTTCCGGCATTCGCAGCAGCGATCGTCCCATCGATTCCGATCACACCGATTGATCCCATTCCCATTCACCCTATCCTGGTTAGCGTATAGCGAATAACGAATTGAGAAGAGGACCAATTCAGCCAATCCATCCCATTCTTCCTCCTCGAACGTGTGCTGGCTTCAAGTGTCCGAAAGGAGAGCATTGCGTCATGGTCCAACTGGTATTTTATTATACTTTTTTTTCAAATTTAAACTTTTGGTTTATTATTTTAGGAGGCGTTATGCATTGACCCTCCGTGCAACTTCCCTAGAAGACATCCGATCTGCGTGCCCAACAGACTTCCTCCAATCAAATTTCCCATCGATTAACTCTTTACCTGATTAGTCATAATATATTTTTTACTGTACATTATTCGTCGATAAAATAGCTGCATATATTCGAATGCATGGTTAATTGAGAAACATCAAGTTGTTGCTGTAAACAAATCAAATTCAGTCCTTCTCACCGTTTCACAGAAATGCATCGTTGAGTACAATCATCACCAATCATAAGCATCACTTTTGTCAGGGGAAGGTGAACAATGAGAAGGATCTCTAAAGAATCGCAGATGTTGAGCTCTTTTTTATTCCGCCTCAATCTGGTTATCCTGCGGATTATCTTGGCTTGACAATTATCTCACGTAAAAGGATTTAAGATCCTTCTGCTATCTATTCTTTATTCTAGCACATCAGTTTACTATTTTTCAGAAAGCTGCGTTGAAAGGAAAAATAGATTATTCACATTTGTTCAATACAAATACGTTTTTAGTGAACTTGCGATAATGAATATTCTTTGACTTTTTATGTAGTAACCGGTAAAACTTATTCCCCAGACGCATCGAGAACTGTCATACGATACATATACGATACGTCCCGATGTCATACGATACGTCCCGATGTCATACGATACGTCCCGACAATGTCGCCGTGGATAAAGGTCTTCGTAATGGTGAACTCAATTGAAGGTTTGTGTTCCCCGATAAATGTGATATCGACACTTCCTCAATAATCGGTCTGAGATCCTCAAAATTTTCTCCTTCCTTCTATTTATGCACCATCAAAACATTTTTCCCGCGGCCGGCGATTTTAGTGGTATACCTGTGCTAAAAAGTGATTTTCGGATGCAGCGGCGCAAAAAAATGAATTTGAAAACCCTCCGGTTTGTCGGCACGATCTTGCTCGTTTATAGAATGTAGCTCTAAAATCGACGACTGTCGAGGAAAAAATACCATGCAATTTCATCATTCATAGCGTACTTCCTGGGCCAACAGACATTCCGCTCTTTTTTATGATAGTAGTTCATTGCAAGGTATCATTGGCATGTCTATAAACGGGATTGTTTTCTATCTGCTCTGGTGCGAACGACAGCGAGTTGCTTTTACGGGCTATCGCATTTGCCTCGCAATTACTGCAACGCAGTGTTTTGCTGAAGCGTTGATAGTAGGCGTGCTAACAAACACGGTAAGAATTCCGACGAACTCTTAGTTCTGCCCATGCTTTCAAGGTGCACATCTTTCACAAGGACATTTTTTTCTTACTTATGTTCGGTCCATTGGCATTTGTGCACAAGGTGCCGAGTATTAAAATACGTTTGGCAAATAGCAACCGTTTTTCTCTAGGATGCAGTTAATTATCTGTCTCAACTTATTCTGGTCATTTACTCTGCCTCCTGGATGCTTGTCCCGGGGCCCTGCGTGCTGCAGTATCTTACGCTCAGCAGGTCAATCGTTTTGTTATTGAAAATACAGTGTTCATGGAAAAATGTGATTGCAGACCTTATTTATCAAATTCGAAACGGATTCTCAGTTCATATGCTTTTAGCGCAGCAATCATGGCTTGGTCGATGGTCAGTTACTTCGAATAGCTTGAGTAAATAGCTTTCTTCAAATAGCTGAAGCATGAATTAAAACGTAGTATTCATAACGTTGTAAACACAAATTCTGCACAAAAACATGTAATTATTATCAAGCATTATTTCGACTTATGCTACCGGTCTCCGATGTTCGATGGCCTGGCTATGTCCATTCTGAACCTCACGGACACTACTGAATTTTACGCCCTTGGCACTGAATTGTCACCCTCGAAAGAACATGTAAGATTGCGGAGACGCAACGGAAAACTTCTTTGTAATAAATTAATTATTGACTACACTTCAGCCGGTAGCTTTACAAAATCTCTGTATCGAAGTCGTCTTTCCAACGTATACAGTGGTCGTCATGATACTAGTTTGTTCGATGTTCATTAGTCGACGTGTACTCAATTCTTCCAATTCTGCTTTCTCGAAAAAGACAATTGCATTGGTCAGAAAATTCATGGTTCTTCAGCTCACTCAGGTATAGATTCTAAAATTCGTTTTATCTGATTTGATCCCATCTCAGAACTTAATGCCGTTTGCTGTGTTGTCCGTTCCCGTACTGTCAGCAGTCATTTTAATTTTCAAAGGATTCGAACTTGATTTGCTAACTATTTCGTTATCTTTTACTCACTTACTGCTGCCAATTGTACAGGTTACCATCAATTTTCATTTTCAAACAAAAGTTTTCATCTAAGGGAACGATTGCTATGATATTCATAATTCAAGTGATTCGATTGAAACGCAAAATATCACCAAACCATGGCAAACGGACCCCAAATATACCGCTTATATATCGGATTGGTGAATAAGTTCCCACACAAAACTACGTCCTACGAAATAAAATAAAAATACGCACCAAGCTAATATATTACTATGTTCAAAAATGTAAAAAAAATGACTTGATCGCGAGTTTCGGAACACTACGCACTGCAAGAATAGCCGCATATTGATATGCATTAATTACATGTTTTGCTGAAATAATAAATTCAGTTCTAGAGATAGCATCCTGCTTGCTATATTTGTGTTGTTCATTTTGCAAGCCTTGCAGTTGCATGTTTCACTCACTTTTTTTGTTTTCTGTTTTTTTCGCAGAAATTTGCAGAAACATAATCCATATAAAAGGGCTCGTTTCACTAGTCATCTTTCACTAATAATACTTATTATTGCTTTGCTCTTGTTTAGGCAATTGTTACTGGAAAGATCGTTGACGTTGCATTGCAGGAGAATGTTCATATTCAGCGTCATCTTACTGTCACTTGTGCCGATCGTATTGGGCACAGCAATCGAACCGGTTGTGCATCCGATACTTCCTATCCATCCAATTACGGTTAGGATTTATTGAGAAATCACGATTTGAATAATTATAAAGCCCACTATCAAAACTCATATCAGCCGATCCGTCCTCCAACATGCGTCGGATTTCATTGCCCACCCGGCGAACACTGTATCCTCGTTCCACTGGTGGTATTATGCACTCAGAAAAATGCACTAATCGCAAAGCTTTTAGGAGTTACTTTGCCTTAGACCTCCGTGCAGCTTCCCTACACATCCAGTCTGTGTGCGTACTATTCTTCCTCCCCACGTTGGTCCAATCGGCAAATTTCCTTCCTGAACAAGATTGATGTTGTTCTGATTTCAATGACATCTGTTTCATCACATAATTGTTTTTTTCATTATTTTGGAGTAGATTAATTAATAAAGCCGCACAATAAAAGATCTTCTATATGATTCAATTGCAATGAATTTCAAAGACGATTTCAAAAAAAGAAAATATCAGTCTAATGAGAATTTTTATGAAATGGAGCATATCAATATAGAATTAGGCGGAATTGTATTGTTGGTCAAAGATTTGAAGAATAAGACACCACTTTCTTTCCTTTTCAGTATTTTTCAATCGCCAACTTGCAATCGCCACAGTTCTGGAGAGAGTCCTTCATCTTGCATGTTGACTTTGTTTCTTGCTAATTTTGCAAGCCTTGCAGTTGCATGTTTCCCTCACGATTTTCTGTTTTTCGCAGAGATTTGCTGGAACCCTTCTCCGTATAAAAGGGAATCCTCGTTTTACCACTTCTCACAAGTTTGCCATTGTTTAGGCATTTGCTACCGTATTGATCGATGGCGTTTGAGTAGCATTGCAGAACAATGTTCGTCTTCTGCTTCATCATACTCTCACTACTGCCGGTCTTCTTGGCCATTGCGATCGACCCGGATGTGCATCCGATAAATCCAATCCAGCCAACTCCGGTATGAAATTATTGAGAAAAAACTAGAAAAAACTGTTCAGCCGGTCCGTCCTCTAACATGCGTGGGCTTCATTTGCCCACCAAACGAGCACTGCATTCTCCTTCCACTAGTGGTAATATATACTCTGAATTTTTTAACCACAAGTTTTTAGGAATTACTCTGCCTGAAACCTCCGTGCAACTTCTCAAGACATCCAGTGTGCGTGCGCAATATTAATCCACTTCCCCCCGTCGGTCCAATCGGCAAATTTCCTTCCTGAACCATTTTGATCGTCTCCCAAGTTTTATGGCTTCCTTTTCTTTTGGGTTCTCGAAAGTGTTAATCAATAAAACTGCATGATTAAAGGTATACTGAATGATTCATTTGCAAATTCAAAGGCTACCAGGTCTAATATAAATGTTTTTGAATGCGAGCATATATTTCGGCGTGAGAATTGTGTTTTTATTTCGTGAGAAAATTCTATGTCAGCTCGAAGTAAAAGGCAAAAAAACAAAGTCATTGATTGTCTTCTCCCTATCCCGATAATTTTCCAGCGCAACATAAAATGGCTCGATTGCGGACTTAACACCTGCTTATTATGCATATTTTGACAGATATTCCGAGTATTCGTGTTATGGCAGGTACAGAGCCTTGTAGTAGGATATATAAAAAAGGATTCATATTTGTTCAAGTTATTCGCTCGCCTGATATGCATGCTTCAAATTTACCGCACAATTAATCGTTCGCCGGATCTTTTCATTTCAGAATGATGTTCTACAGCTTGCTAATCATTCTTTTTTTTCTTCTTTTTTTCTGCCTTTTTCTTTTTGTGGATATGTTTGGAATATTTATACACTTTATTCATTGCCACCACTACCCCAAAGAAGTCGTAATGTATACAATCAGAAGAGAAAACAGATATATCGGATGCACCTCGTTGGATTGTTATCCAATGGGAGTGAGAATATTGCGGACGCAGGTCGGATATTTCGGGAAGTTGCACGGAGCCCTCACGCAGACAGTCTGAAACATAACTATTTACATGAATTTCACAGTTAAACCAATTAAAATACATGTTGCTGCAGCACACAGTGGTAGCCCGATGGACAATAGACGTTGTCGCACGTTGGAGGACACGGACGAGCTGGCTGAACAAATAGCATTTTGATAAATGGATTCATACGTAACATTTTCAAACTAGATTACCGGGAACGGGATGATGGGCAGGTTTGGCACGGCTGGGTTAACGACGGGATCCACGGCAAAGGCGACTGCCAGAAGTGAGAACAGAATGAGAGCAGTTGTCATCGTACTTCTCAAAAATTAAAGGATAAACAAAAGCAGGACAGAAGCCAATGTGTGACGTGCGATCCACAAGATACGACTGGTGGAACGGTTGTGCTTTTATATGGGCTAATGTTTCTGCAAATGCTGCTGAATTTGGAAATACAGCAAAAAAAACTCGAGAGAGTGGAAGAGGGGAAAACAGGTCTTGCAAAATAACAAAAATTGGTCAGATTGCAGGCAAGTAAATGTTACTGCAATGATAATGCAAATATAATATTTATTATTCTCCACTTGTGCATACCAATCTGTTTTCCTGCTTGTACAGATGTTGAAGGTTCCAGAAAAATATATTTTGCACTATATTTTGATTGCAAAAACTGTTCCTCACTCTTTATCTCTCTCTGTTTGCTGCATTTTCAAACTTCTGCAGCGCATTTCTCTCACCATATAAATGTGAACAACAGTTCCACAAGTCGTATCTTGTAGATAATCATAGCTTTACTCTTGTCCTATTTCATTTATACTTCGGTTTTTCAGAAATATGATCGCAACCGCTATCTTTCTGCTCTCTCTTCTAGCAGTCGCCTTTGCTATGGGTCCCGTCGTCATCCCGGGTGGTCCAATCCAACCCATTGTACCGTTCCCGGTAAGCTATTGTATAAGAATCTATTCGAAATACATTCACTATCCACATAAAGTCAAACTAGCTGGAAAATTGTAAACGGGAGATATCTTTTTTCAGCCAGTTCCTCCGTGTCCTCCGACGTGCGACAATGTCTATTGTCCTCCTGGCTACCACTGTGTGCTGCAACAACATGTAATCTATTGTAGTTTTATTAAAACAATTAACTAGAATATAAGATTAGTATTTCAGACTGTCTGCGTAAAGGCACCGTGCAACTTCCCGAAATATCCGACCTGCGTGCGCTACATTCTTCCTCCCATTGGAACTCAACCCATTGTAACCCAGTAATCCAGCGAGATGACCAATCCATATATTTTCTTTGATCTTTTTGTTCGGTATAGTGGCGATGAAAAATGTTCGCGGAAATTTTAAGTAAATGGCATAAATTCTTACAACTCATAAGCTACATCATTCCATCAAATGGTCTAACAGTTAAGCCATCGGCAAATAAGATCTTTTGAATGACGGATCTCATTATTACCGTAATCTCCATGGAGCTTTCGACGTAACCTGTAAGATCCTTCTCTGGCATCTTTACACTCTTCGTTAACTTCTCTATGATGTAATTTCAATTGGCATTGATCGGTGAACTGCCAATGGTAATCTGTACAAATGTGCAAAAATCAATGTAGTGATAATATTATTTATTAATCCGTGGCAGAATTTTCCATTCTTGATGAAATTCCATGCAAAACTGCAACGATTGTGTGTTCGTTCTTCAAAAACAGTGTTGTTTTAGAGTCTTTCTTTTATGGTTAAAAACAGTATTATCTTGAGACGTTGTGGATCCGTCCTTGGTTCTCCTCTTGAAGTGAATCAAGTGGTCGATACTCATCTCTCTCTCCAAAC
This sequence comes from Pristionchus exspectatus, assembly GCA_911812115.1. NCBI lineage: Eukaryota > Metazoa > Nematoda > Chromadorea > Rhabditida > Neodiplogasteridae > Pristionchus > Pristionchus exspectatus. The sequence goes on from OU461582.1 coordinate 12,697,500, forward strand.
TGGGGTTGAAGAAATCCAAGTGAGAGTCGACCGTCCGTCACCAGCGAGAGAATGGAATATCTTCAATAGAAAACTAAATTGCGTTTCAATGGCACTTGACTAACAATATATTTTTTGTTAATTAATTGCAGCGGTGTGCAGAAGTAGCATTAGTTGCTAAAATAGATCGAATACAATTTCATCTCGGAGAGATGCAAACTCTGCAAATTCTGCAATCTTTGCAATTGACTCATGATCAATCCTTATGGTATTAGTGTTTTTTACCAACTTCATTATCACTCCATGGCATAACTTTTCCAAAACTTTTGCAAAGTAAGTATGTTGCATCCCGCTATAATAGGGCGAGTGATCCCTTTGGGCATGTGTGAATTATTTCTGTGAATATTTTTATATTTATTTTAAAAATTATGACATTTTGTAAATACACCATTTCTTGCAGAGTCATGCTCCAAATCATTTTCGTTCTGTTCTCGCTACTCACCTTCACTTTTGCAATCGGACCGGTGAACCCGGGCGGGCCAATCATACCTGTTGGGCCCATAAATCCAGGAGGACCTATCCGTCCGATCCCAACGACAACAACTGCTGCTCCTGTGGTTCGCTATTTATTCATTGCTAAGCAGTGTTCAATGTGTTGGATATTCAAGCTCAAAATTATTACACGAATGAGGCATAAAAATCTGTTCATAAAAAAAATAAATATTTCAGACTGCACGCGATGAACTGAACTGGGTGATTCAGCAACTTCAAGCCCTCCTTAATGTACATAATTTACATTCATTCAATCACAAATAATTCATTACATCAGGCCCTTCTCGCTTTCCGTCCTCCTCCAAATTGCGTTGGCTTCACATGCCCGAGAGGCACCCATTGTGTCATGCAGCCCACGGTATTCCACTCCCCTGTTTAGTCATCGCTTCGAAATGCTAACCTTTTCAGAATCCTACTGGCTGCGTGAGACCTCCCTGCAACACTCCAACCTGTGTGCCAACCATTGGTCCGATCGGATAGCAAAACATGAGACCGACAAGAATTGATATCCTCATAATCATTCCATTCCACACTAACAATGTAATCGTGCATACCCACCAATTTGTCTGCAGTGTCCATTTGTATCACTCGTGCTTGTTTTAGCGTTCATAAATGAATTTAGAGGAGTGCACAAGATATTCAAATGAAATAATCGTGAAATGCAACATTGCTCAATCCCAGGGGCCTTCCAGAGGCTGGGTGTTTCCTGAGCAATCTCTTGAATTTATCACATTCTCTCTTCTAAGTTAATGGTATGAGACTCATGGGAAATCTTATTAGAATTTTTGTTCTGAATTTTCACAAATTCTATGCATTGTTATCTCAAGTATAAAAGTGGATTTTCTATTTTTTTTTCGACGATTTGAGAGTGTTGTGCCGGGTGGTCGCATTACCCATTGCGTTCCGTTATAGGCATCTGCAATCGACAAAATATGCATTTATAAATATAATCTTGACCGATTCCATACAATCCCGGCAATCAAAACAATATTTATATGAGGCCGTTCGCGAAAGGTTCAGCAAGGCTCAACGGGGGTCTGGAACAGGTCACAAGCACCAAGGCGTAAAAGTCGCGGGTTCGAATCCTGCCCTCTGCAAACTACTTTTGCTGATTTTTTATAAATGCTGAAATTGGTTTCTGACACGAATATTTCTCTTTTTTGTGTCCTCGATTCATTTATTGTCTTTTTTAAGAATCCGAAAAATATCTGCGAAATCACTATAAGCCTTTCAATTTATTCGAGCATGTTCATCACAGTGAAATAATGGATAAATGAGTGAGGAGAATGAAGAATGATCTTTAGACGTCGGAGAGAGAGAGGGCAGATACTATGCCAATGTGTGCCGACGTCGAAAGTAGGGTTGAGAAACGAGTGCGATAAGATACGAAAACAAAAGAAGTCACGACAAGGGGATAAGTTAGAGATATTCGCCAGTGAAAAGACTGGCAAAGATACTCTTTGCCACTTTAATTTCAATGAGCACACCTAGCTCCTGAACAGTAGTAATGAACTTATTGACAAACGGAGCAAAGTATAATTCTTTTGGATTGTACCTTGGAATTCTTTTTAAATATTCAATGGCTTGAACTAGATTTGGAGGTTGAGGCTCCATTCCTCAACAGACTCACGATACTCCTTCTTGTCTATCCGCTTGAGAAACACGTGGCCTGAAAACGGCGAAGATAAGTATCGAAAATGTAGCGAGCACAGATCTGATATAACTTGTTTAAGTAACGGATAAAAAAAAAATGAATTCTAAAAAAACAACGCCAAGTGCAAACATACCAAGCCTTGATCAAGGATGATGGAATAGCAGAGGAAAGTTGATGTAGCCAACTAAAAAAATTATATTACAATACCAATTACATAATCAATAAATAAAAATAGGAAAAAGGAATACTGCTGTTATTCACACGAGGGACGCTATCCCTCGGCGCGCAAAACATTCTCTTAGCGCGAAAATATGTGAACACTGTAATTGGCGCGCATTTGAATTGCCTTACCGAGCAACTTCAACGTAGGGACAATGTCCCTTGTACCTTCTCGCATTCTGAAACATAAAGGGAATATTCAGAAAACACTTCAGAATGCATTAAGAGGCCACCCACGAGAGAACGTAGCTTCTGGGAGGGGTCCACGGATGGCTTTTTCACAACCCACCCCAAAATTTTTTCGGTGATGTTCTCATACCAAATACTGATAACCGGCCCAATATGAGCCGTTCTAGTGCACTCTCCGCAAAACGCCAGCCCCGACCACAAAAAATGCAATTTTTTCAACGTCAAAAATATGATATTTTAAAAACTCAACCCGACTTACTTTTTCACGTAGATTCCGAAAATAACACTGTTGAAGGGAACGGAATGCGATTAAATGTCGAAAAGTAGGATTTTAGACGGAAATCATCCACCCTGAAAAATTTTTGTTCACGTTACGGATACGTTTTTTTCATCAGCCAAAACTGGGGCGCCCGGATGTTATAGAAATTTTCGTGGAGTGTAGTTGATGTTTTCACGCAACACTATCCTGAGATAATTTCATTTTGAGTGATAACTTATGCGGTTTTGTTGCAGAAACTTCTTGTTTATCATTGCATCATATATTATTTGTCTTTACTTATTCACTCGGGCATTGATAAACCGATCTCACTATTTTCTCGGCTTGTAAAAAGACCTCGCCCAGAGTCAACTAGTTGACACCGATAATGCGGATCCAAAGGGTCTAAGCAGTGCAGGGAAATATCCAGAAATACGTGTACATGTACTGTGAAAAAAATTAACCCAAATCGGATCCATTCACATGCTCAGAAAGTTTCTTTACTCGCTTAGAAACAGAACTATGACGATTTTTATCTGAAATGTGACTTTTGCACAATTTTTTACGGCTTCAAAATCACTTTTTCATGCTTAGAATATGTTTTCTATTAAATACTAATCATTCTGAAGGTTTTAGAAAAATTGTGACGAAAAAATTCCCTACATTTTACACATAACATGCGTCTTCTGAGAAATTGCAGGAAAACGGTATCCATGAGGAACTACGAGCCCCAACTTTGAGTAATCTCGATAAAATTTTTATGGTGAAGTACTGTGATTTGAAAATCCTTTTTGTAACACAACTTTTGTAACAAAACCGGCATTTAGGAATTTTCCGGCTCTGGAGCCGGCAATGTTGTATCTCAGCTACGAGGACAGCTAGAAACCTCCAGTTGCTCCAGAGGAAAAAATTCGGAAAACATTTTAAACAACTTTCTGTTGACACGGAAGAGATTGGACAACCGCATCATTTTCGAAATAATGAAAAATATGTTATTTTCAAAAAAAAATATTCTCGGCCTAAACTTCTTTGCGCTATAGACTTGCGCTATAGGTGGCGCTATAGGTTCTTTGCGCTATAGGTCAGAAAATGTTCAAATGATGCTGATAAGTAATTCTGAGTTTATTTTTCGATATTTGAAATCGAAAAATCATCGGTTTTTGACGTTTGTCGACTCATACCAAGAAAGCACAACCCTCGATATTTTCGTTATTTCGAAAATGATGCGGTTGTCCAATCTCTTCCGTGTCAACAGAAAGTTGTTTAAAATGTTTTTCCGAATTTTTTCCTCTGGAGCAACTGGAGGTCTCTAGCTGTCCTCGTAGCTGAGATACAACATTGCCGGCTCCAGAGCCGGAAAATTCCTAAATGCCGGTTTTGTTACAAAAGTTGTGTTACAAAAAGGATTTTCAAATCACAGTACTTCACCATAAAAATTTTATCGAGATTACTCAAAGTTGGGGCTCGTAGTTCCTCATGGATACCGTTTTCCTGCAATTTCTCAGAAGACGCATGTTATGTGTAAAACGGAGGGAATTTTTTTCGTCACAATTTTTTTAAAACCTTCAGAATGATTAGTATTTAATAGAAAACATATTCTAAGCATGAAAAAGTGATTTTGAAGCCGTAAAAAATTGTGCAAAAGTCACATTTCAGATAAAAATCGTCATAGTTCTGTTTCTAAGCGAGTAAAGAAACTTTCTGACCATGTGAATGGATCCGATTTGGGTTAATTTTTTCACAGTACATGTACACGTATTTCTGGATATTTCCCTGCACTGCTTAGACCCTTTGGATCCGCATTATCGGTGTCAACTAGTTGACTCTGGGCGAGGTCTTTTTACAAGCCGAGAAAATAGTGAGATCGGTTTATCAATGCCCGAGTGAATAAGTAAAGACAAATAATATATGATGCAATGATAAACAAGAAGTTTCTGCAACAAAACCGCATAAGTTATCACTCAAAATGAAATTATCTCAGGATAGTGTTGCGTGAAAACATCAACTACACTCCACGAAAATTTCTATAACATCCGGGCGCCCCAGTTTTGGCTGATGAAAAAAACGTATCCGGGGTAACTTTTTACGGAGAATTCGAAAATGAAGTCATCTCACTGTAACGTGAACAAAAATTTTTCAGGGTGGATGATTTCCGTCTAAAATCCTTCTTTTCGACATTTAATCGCATTCCGTTCCCTTCAACAGTGTTATTTTCGGAATCTACGTGAAAAAGTACGTCGGGTTGAGTTTTTAAAATATCATATTTTTGACGTTGAAAAAATTGCATTTTTTGTGGTCGGGGCTGGCGTTTTGCGGAGAGTGCACTAGAACGGCTCATATTGGGCCGGTTATCAGTATTTGGTATGAGAACAACACCAAAAAAAATTTGGGGTGGGTTGTGAAAAAGCCATCCGTGGGGTAGGTACGTTCTCTCGTGGATGGCCTCTTAAGCAACAAATAAAAAAGTTTCAAAATCAGCAAAATAGTTTGCATGGGGCGGGATTTTAACCCGCGACTTTTGCGCCTTGGCGCTAGCGGCTTCGCCCTTTCCCACGCGCGCGCTGCATCGGCCCCACGCGCGCAAAGCGTGAGTGCGTCTCACTAAAACGAATGGGAATCGAATTTGGCTGACTCGAATACCCTCATTAGATACACCAAAATGATCAGCGAAACATGCTCTTTCATCTGGCAAAGCGGCGCCGTTTACCTAAGAAAAATGAAAAACTCGATTTTTTTCTCGAGAGTGAAAAAAAGATCATGATCCGGCAATATGCGCAATCGAAAAAGCTCAAAATCAGATAAGCGTAAACAATGATGCAAAATTGAGCCAAAATTCCGACAGTGTCTGAAACATATCTCAAATTCCCTGGTCTGTCAGATGCAAAATGAGAATCGCGACATGTTTCAGAAACATTTCATATTTCATATTTCAAGTTCGCAGTTCGACCACACTGACACTTCCTCCCATTTCTGTCGGTGAATAATGCAGTGGAGTGTGAGCATGTGTGATACAATTGATTTTGAAAATTTCTAAACTTTTAGAGGGGGAAGAGAGTGTCTGTAATGAACATTTGCTTTCCCATACTTCGAACATTAAACATAGGAAAGACGACGACAACGACGGCCCTTTAAGTTTTCATTCAGACGAGAATTGTTCCGGAAAGTTCTAGAACAATATTTGTCACATCGAAAAGTTCCGGGTTCACGTCATGTTTTCCTGCCATGTGTCGAGCTTATTCAAATTCGAAATTTCAGTGGAAACAATGTGGGCGCTGAGGAAGTTGAACATTCATGTGTAGTGCCACAATGTCAGTGGAATCATTTGTCGAGCCTACAGTCTCGTCCTCATCCCTAATCAACCCGTTCCTTCAGGAATGTTCACCTCAACTGTCTTCATGATTTCCCTACTGGTCACAGCTCCTATTATCGAAGCTCAAGTTGCTACTGCCGTTCTCCAGTCTCTGGGCACCCTAGCAAGTAATGAAAAATTGATATTGCGCAAAATGTGACATCATGGACTTGAGGGAAATAGAAAAGTATTACTCATCTCTTCTTGTGAAGATTTCCGAAATATAAAAACATTTTGACAGTAGAAGAGATTTTACATCAGCTCCTGGCTCAATTAAAAAAGTGTTTAGGTGCTCCTGTGGCGATAATCAAAGCTGCTCAACCCTTTAACTGCGAATTCTCGGTATGTTTTGCATTCCCAAAACTTTTCCGAATAACTGGATGAGAGTAATGACTGTTTCCCCATCAGCAAGCATCGTACGCTGTATCTGCCTTCTCCAACCTTGCGCAGGTTTTAATCGGTTTTTTTTCGAATAATATTATATAAAACATTGCAGAATCTGATAAATACCGGGAAGCCTGCTCCACAAGGAGCCATCAGTCAGTACCATACGTTTCTCGTACATATTTCTAATGGCGCAATCGGCATTTTTTAAACGTTGTTAAAAGTTAAAACTTATATCATTTCAGACAATCTAGTTAAATATGCTGGTGATCTGATGTCTTGGCCCCTGTGCTGGGCAGCAGAGGTTTGAAGTTTTTCTCAACTTTTTCTCAATATAAAAAATAATAATTCAGGCCGGTAGAGTAGCCAGTACTACCGCGCAACTGCTGAAATCGGTGACATCTATTTAATACGATTCATTTTTTAAACGAATCATGTTTCAGGGAGTGCTCGGATAATCACCCAGTTAAACGAATCATCTGCTGTCAAGAATACAGTAATATTCTCCACATTCCTATATTCATGTCCATAATTCCGCCTCAATGGATAAAATCATATATTATCACTTCGTTTTAGCCTTCTTTCTTCATGAAAATTTTATTTATTTTAGCTGTATTTTAAGTTTAGGTATACCCATATTCATGCCTGCTTGAAAATGAAATGACCAATTGTAACAGATTCATTTTCAAAATTTATTCATATCCGTTCAAGCGCGTTCCATCTGCAGCAAATTCGTTCTCGGTATGTTGATGATTCCCTGAACGGGAGTGAGGTCGACAGGAGCGTCCTTGGGTGGAAGAACTCGGTACTTCTGAAGGATCATCACCATCGATAGGAATAGTTCCATTCTCGCGAGTCCCTCGCCCGCACATTGCCTCTTCCCGACGGAAAAGGGAACCGCGTGTTCGAGAGCCGCCTGAACAAATGTTTTTCATGAAAATTTCGCGCTAAACAAGCGTCGTTATCGTTACCTTATTCGGATTTTTCATGTCAGCCATCAGGAATCGTTCCGGTCTGAACTCGTCCGGTTGATCGAAGACGTTCGTGTTTCTCATCACATTAAAGATCTGACCAAGCACAATAGTGTCCTTGGGAACGAAGTGGCCAGCAACCTGCAGAATGGGAGGAATTGTGTTGAATTCACACTCGATGTCTACCTCAGTGTCCACGATGGTTCGATGCATGACATTGAGTGGGAGGATGTTGGCCACTCGTTGGATCTCCGTGAGGGCGGCCGTAGTGTACGGCATCTTCACTCGATCAGCCATGCTCACGTCTCCATCGCGTCCGATCGCACAGTATATCTCGGCACGAATTCGATCCTGAAAAATGGAATTAGAGACTCGCAATAGAAGTTGCAACCACGGAAGTACTGCATAGATGAAGAACAAGATACGCTTCAAAAATAACCAAACGTGATTTTATAGCACACTTTTTTCGCTGAATAATGTCCAGTAGTACACTGTTGACATTTACAGAAAGAAGTATTAGTTGACTGACCTGGATGTCGATATTCTTCGCGAGATAGATCAGACCCCATCGCAACGTCGTTGACGTTGTTTCCATTCCAGCTAAGAAGAAGTCACTGCACACGTTCAACATCTGGAGATGACTGCAACAAGGTATTCATTAGTCTAAACTCACTCTTACACATTTTTCTTCCGGGCCTCGCCTAGGCTCCATTCATCCCTCTCCAGCACTTTGAAAGAAGCACATTTTTGTACCATGCTCAAGTCTCCTTTAGACGTATTCCAACTTCATCGAGATGATAAGAAAAGTATGTATGTGCTCAAGCATCTTTGCCAGAGTTGTAAGACCCACGTCAGTCCGTCGTCTCCCTTCTGCATCTTCTGCATGTAGGCGTGCACGAAACAGCCCGGTTCGTCGTTGTCGTCGAAGGTTTTCGAGCACCGATCGACGTCCTCACGCACGTGCGCCGTCAACTACAGTAACATTTGGTTATAATATAGAAACATTATCGCTGCTGGGCCATCTCTAAATTTTCTAAAAAATTTTTTTATAAATTTTACAATACTGAACAACGACATAGAGGCATATGAATGCTTCACCTTGGCACTATTCGCACGATATTGTCCCTCTGCAAGCCATCCAATCAACGGCAACTTGCCCAGCCAGGGGTATTGCATAACGAGAAAGACGAGTGGATTCGCACGTTGCGCTTCCACCTGAACCCACATTATCACACTGCACCATTTCGTTCGCGATAATTTGGGAAATTACTGCAAACCTGCATCGTTAGCCCTTCCGAGTAATCCATGAGCCTCTGACAGTCGTCGTATTTGTAATGATACCCGAACAGCACCTCATTCACAACATTTGCAACAAGAATCTGAAATGGGCATAATTGGACAACAAGTTGATTGATAATGTTGAAAGAGACTGAGACGAAAGTACCTGCAATGGCCATCGGAAATCCACTCTACTCTTATCCTTAATGTTGTCCAGATTCCTCATACACTCGTCCATTGATGATTTCACCTGTAATTACGTCGTTCTGTCTCATAAACTGGAGATGACGTGCAAGAAACCTGTGCTTCCATCGCGTTCTTGCCCATTCCAAAGTCTCTGAGAATACTTATGGCAGTTCTTCGTTGCTCTCTCCAATTATCTCCATCACTGAACAGAACTCCACCGTTATCCGTAGCCATGAACTGATCATCCGGAAATCGGCGCAATCGACCGGCGAAATCGTCACCTGAATTGTCCGTGTGTACTCTTCATTGTGGGAAATGATAAGAGTGCAGTGTGTAATCAACAACAGACAAATAGTAATGCTCAGTGCGCCTTAACGGATGCACCGAGGCAATTCTAATTGGATGACCTTTGGTGAGGAGTGCCTCCTTGATGGAATCATAGCTCATAAGGACAACAATTGGGCACGGTGTCCACACAGTGAAGACATCTCCGTACACTTTCTGTAGTTCGTCGAGACACAAATTGAGACGAGTAGGGTTGATCTGGAAGAAGGTTGGGTATTTATTACGCAATTTTTATTTCTTATCGAAATTAGCGGGAAAGAAAATATGAAATCAAAATTTATGTTTCTTGCAAGAATGAAGTAGGGAAAGTGTTGACTAGAGTACCTTCAATAGATTTCCTATGAGCGGCAGAGGCGTCGGACCTCTCGGATATCTCCGCACGTTCTCGTAGTACTTGTACACGTACACGGCGACTAGTAATATGCCTGCGGCCACCAATCCGATCATGGTTATTGGTACTATTACGGACAATTGACACGATCACTATCACGATTGACACGATCGAGACGAGAGGGAACTCTCCTATTATACTCGGCGCCTATTCATTGATAAGACACGCGAAAAAACAGGTAATCACTAATCGCCGTAGAGTGAAAAGGGAATGAGAAGACGGGTGATTTTTTGTTCTCTGCACTTTCCCTTTTGAAAAGGACTTCATGATCTTTTTATCGTGCGCGTTGTGCTCATTTCTGCTCTGAATCGACCCTTCCACCCGACGGGATCGCTTCCATGGGCCTTAGATGTCACAGTGGTGTACCCGGTCCCTTCTTGTATTCCGCGGCGTGTCTTTGTCGTGCGTACGTGAACTTTTGTCGATATCGATTAAGTAGATTGAAAAAAATACGATGTGTTATCAAAAATAACTCTGGAAATGGGCAATGAAACCAGCTGTAACATCGCTCAGTAATTATACCGGCTATTGATAAGAAATGATCCCTGGATATTTATTTTTGTTCTTATCACTGTACGAGGATTTTTAAAATCAATTGTTGCATGTATTAGCTTGATGCGTAAGTTTCTGACTTTTTCGTTTCCTAAAATTTCGGCCGATCGGCTTCGTTTATATTGATTTTTCCTCCTGTATTATTTAGAGGGATGATGGTCCACTATAACCGTATTATAAAATTAGGGCATGGTTGTACTGTACGAGAGTAAAAAAATCGAACGCAGGCTCAGGTCCGAAATATTTTTTTCTTAAAAAATGCCACTTCAGATGCTCCCAAATATAGAAATTTTAGTGAGAACTGATCAATCCCTTTCGTGGATCCGCTTTTCTGGTTCAGTCCATCGCTATTCCATCTGAGGAGCGGGAGGGGAACATTCGCCCCATGTGGACTCCGTCTCCTATGAGGAGGAGACCGAGTCCGCCCTGAGCACGATGTTATAATCGATTGCCGAAAGGTGATGTATTAAAATATCTTCAACGCCAAACCATGTTCTGCAGTGTTAGCTCAGCAGTCCGTCCTACAGATTTGTCCCTGTGTTCCATCCTATTCGTCCTTATTCCCTCACAATTCCGAGCGCCGTTCGGTGCTCAGGACAAATGATTAGTGCTATGATTCCTCAGAATCGGGCTAATCCAACGCTACACAGTTCAAAGGTATGCTTTCTTCTTTACAGCGAACCGTCTCTTCGAAGCGGAAACTTGTACAGGATGCTAAATCTTGTTATCCGAGCAAGAACCAAGTCTTTAAGGAAATCAAATTTTGCTTCATCTTTTGCGTAATAATCGTACTGCAAGTGACGTATCTTCACTTTGCGATGCGACACACGACAACTTCCACTACCACAAAACATCGTTTCGACCCACGACAGCATGTTTACCTCCCGAAGTAAGGGTCGTTCAACCAACTTTGTAAGATAAAATATCAGAATCGAAATCATAATTTTCAGTACAACGTTCGAGCAGATCCTTGACGAAACATCAATCTCTGAGGAAGCGCAATCTCTGGCATCTAATGGCACACTCTTCTGTTTCGTTCTCACTTCGCCTAAGTATCATCGGACGAGGGTAATTCTTTTATTTGTTTTCCAAATTCTCGTACTGATGATTTGAGAGAGAGAGAAAAATGAAATGAATTTATACGAGTGCTGTACAGGTTCCGGCAGTTGCTTCGACATGGCTTCAGCGATGCGACCATGGTCAATTCTACACTAGCGCCCCGATTCCAAACTATGAGGTTTGGGCAAAGTCAAAATAATTTTGATGGAAAATATTTTCAGCATATCACTCAAAACCGTGTGCACAGCGTCGCCGTAGCATATTCCACTATTTTCAAGCAGGTTCGCTTCTCATCATTATTCATTCAATCGCCTTTTTTCGTCAGATCCCAGATGAATACGATCTACTATTCTCGAAAACACTGCTCGCGCTTCGATTCACTCATCGAATGTATCCAGAGTTTGAGTGGTACTACAAGGTAAGACCATCTATCTGCAAACCGTCATGTAAACATGCAACAAAATTATGCCCAATTTTATGCGGACGACGATACTTACGCGATTGTGGAGCATCTTCGTCATTACTTGTCCTCTCTCGACCCTTCCCTTCCGCACTACATTGGATATCGGCTGAACAAACATCTCGTTCGTTCCTCTGTATAGGGAATCCGAAATACCGCAAAAACTGCTGAAACAACTTTTCCTTCCAACATTCTCTCCTTCAAAAGAATAATCGACTCAAAACTCAGTATTAAATAGTGACTCAAATGCAGCCTCGCGGATACAACTCTGGAGGTGCCGGCTATGTTCTGAGCAGGTGAGGGCTGTATTTCGGGAGTATTCATCATCACGAGTTTCAAAGGGCAGCCCTGGAAGATTTCGAGCAGGCCGATCTCTACGGCGATCGCAAACGTTGTCCGCCTTGTGAGTACGAAGACGTCGGTCTGGGCAGGTACTGCTCGTCTTTTCATCTTTTTGCTTCGAATAGCAAACGCCTCAGGTGCTTTTCCAATCTGACAATCTTTCCTGAAGACGCGAGGAACGCTAAGGGGCAGCATCTATTCTTCCCCAGTCGACCAGATCAGATCATTCGATGGAAGGTGCGCAAGCGTCATCGGTTCTGCATTTCCAGTGAATTTTATTCAGGGAGCTGACACAATCTCACCGGACACGATATCTTTCCATCACTTGAGTCCACAGGAAATGCTCGATTTGGAGTTGTTCACTTACTATATCGATTCACCTGCTCGATAAATGTTTTTATTATAATTGAATGAAAAATATGAATTCGATTCATTTTATTTAACTTTTTCTGACGCACAATACCGGCAGAAATGAGGCAATCGAGAGGGGGCGAAGAGACGAGACAATTCGAGACTCTCAAATTTTTCAGCAATACTTCATGTTCGGAACAACGACCTTGAGTGGTGGCTTGTGGATGGCTCTAACGCACAACTCCGGTAGGCCGGCTTTTTAAACTTTTGCCTTTGAAACCTTTGAATCTTATTGCGTAATAGTTTTATCCAGCGATTAGCAAACGGGAGAAAAAGCACGACGAAAAAAATCCCGAAAACAGTTTAGGCCAGCTGACTGGAGGAATCCGTAGGGCACATCACCCTCACCCACATGGGACAAGCATGACCTGGCGAGCAGTGGGGCTGAAAGAGATTGTAGTAAGTGAAAGATGGAAAAAATTTGTTACTTTGATAGTGATGCAGGGAACCGGACAGATCACGCTGCCGCAGATGTCGGCGAACACCTGAGACGAAATTCTGACTTCGTTTAAGCACTCGATCTTTTCTAGCTAGAGTCGATATAACCTGTTGAAGCCGTACCGATACAGAACGTGTGACCCTACGTGGTCTGGTGTTTGAGTAGTAGCCGATAATGAGTTCACTCACCTCTCCGTTGAAAGTGGTAATGGAAATGAGAAAGAGTAGGAAGAAACGAAGTGACATTTCGCCTGAAGTGAATCGAAAACAGAATGAAGAGTTAGAGAATAGACGCGAATCTGTGACTATGCTGCTCTAATCCTATTTGTTGTGAAACGTTCGCCACCAACTTTGCTTAATCTACGTGTCACTGGTGATGGAAATCCGGAAAAACAACACAACCGGGAACAAAAAACTGAATACATACATACATACATAACAGAGACTATCTGATCGAATTTGGTTCGGCTCCACCTGTGAGTGAATACAAGGGACAGTATGATGTATCGCCCACTTGATCATCATGAACATGAATTAAATTTTATCTCGTGTTCGTCACGACACATGCAAATATCGAAAAAGCATATCAGCGCAGTATGGAAGGAGTTATAGCAGAAGAGTATGTGTGGAGTAAAAACAATCGCTAAAAATGTCACTCTTCCTATTCCAATTTCACCTTCGCGGCTCTCAGTATTCTTCTGCACAAATATTGCACAACTTTGACTGTAAGGTAAGCGAATAGAACAGCGCATATCAATCCGCAAGCGACGATGTCCAAGTTGTTGTACTCGACGAAGTTCATGTCGAGTGATTGCGGGCGAAGAGCCGGCGACGGGCCTGATAAATTCGGCACTGTACAATAACGGTGGCCCTTTATCAGAAACATCACTCAAAAAAATCTCTCAACATTTTTGTACTAAACGAGAGCATACCGAATTCAGCGGCGAATTCGACGTGCTTGATCAGCAATTCTCTCGATGCGAACGGTTTCTTGGTGAGCATTGCCGAGATCCGCTTTGCGTTGTGGCGATAACTGAACGAAAATACAACGTCATTAGTATTCTGCCATCGCTTACGTTTCATTGTTGAGCACATCTTCGATCGTCTCAGTCAGCTTATCAACATTCGGTAGATCATTCTTGTCGTAGACTCGCCCGAATCCGTTGAATTCCATCACTCCCGCGTTGCGAGGCTGATCAGCAAACAGCGGAATGAAGATGCCTGAAGTAGTAAATGTTCATTTTTACACTAAATTCTAGCTTGATATTTCATCCAGGATTGGTTCGAAGAGCGGATACTAGGGTTGGCAGTTTGTGTCCGAGAAAACCGCTCCGTCCGCGCGCGATCGGACAGGAATGAGTCCGAAATGAGATTGTTCTCTGAACAATGGGACAGCGAATGGTCCGAAATGTGAGAGGAAGAGTAATTCTCGGACCATGTATGGCCCGAAACTTTTAGCTCCGCATAACGTCGAAAAAACGACACTTTTCTTTAAAGTTCGGACCATACATGGTCCGAGACTATTATGGTCCGAGAATTTCGGACCATTCATTGTCTGAGACACGGCGCTGTCCGAACCATTCTCGGACAATGATAGTCTCAGACCATTCATCGGACACAAATTGCCAACCCTAACGGATACGTTTCTTGTGGCAAAGAAATAAAAAAAACAACATACCAGGCACGCCTCTGATCGCAGTTTCGTGCAGGGATCCCATTCCTCCGTGAGTGATGAACGCAGCGAGATTGCGATGCGCTCAAATGCGCTTTTTAGAAATTCGATATAACAAGCGCTATGTCACCAAGTATGTCGACTTGTGGCATCCACTTGGTCAGAATAAGGTTTGGCACGGTCGCTGCCACTCCTTTTCCGAACTCATCGTCGGGCTCTTCGTACTTCCAGATGAAAGTGACCTCAGGATAGCGAGCAATTGCCTGAAATCGATCACAATCTGCTCTCTACTATTTGAAATAAATTGGTGATAAATCTATGTACCATGATGAGTCCGTTCTTCATAGCCTGCGGCATGTACATGCTCTTAGCCACCGTTCCGAATGAAATCAGAATTGTCCTGGGACGCAGAGTGAGAATGTCCTCCCAATACTGAAATCGAGTAATGTTTATTTGTTTATGTTTTGTTCCGTGATTCGGTTCACCTTATCTAGTGGTTTCGATTTCTTCGCGCCAATTCCGCCGATATCGATCACTCTAGACGTGGTTGGAGCCGATGCTTCGATTAACGGTTCAGCATTCGTGAAGACGTACGCGACGTTAGATGACAGTTCCTGGAAGTCTTCATATTCAATGAATTCAGCATGACCTGATCTGAAGAGTAACAAAAAAACGCACGCGGACAGTGGGATAGTCGGGTCCGAACTTCTGCTTGAGCACCCGGTTGATTGCCCATCGAGGAAACCAGAACATGACTCGGTCGATGAAACTACCGTAGTAATTGAAGAGACGAGAGGTGAAGGAATGCACGTCGAGTGTGGACACGATTGATGCTGTAAAGAATGTAGAAGCCTGAGAAAAGTCGGCCTATTCGAATCCGGGGAAAAACAATCAAAAAGGCTTACACGGTCGATAGCTTTCGGCTCTCGGCACGCCCCACTCATCGTGCTGCAATCCGAATATTGTAGTGGAAGCGACGCCTATGAGTGCTTTCGGAGCAATCGCCTTTGAAATGCCTGAAGATAATTTGGACTTCCACTATTGTTCTCCACTATTGTAATTTATTGCAGAGTCTCTTTCAGCGGTAGATAAGACACGAAGCATGATAAATGACTAATGTATACGAAACAACTGACCGACTCCGCAGAACTCGAAATTCTCGGCGATCATCACATCGAATTGCTCGTCTCGAAGTCTATCGATGAGCCCTGGCTCTTCCATCACTTTCTTGCAAGTATAATAGAAAGTGTACGCGAACATGGGGCCAATCTGTACAAGAGGATCAGTTGTTACTATGATTGAGTGAATATCATAAACATCAATCAGTGTCGCAGTAGATACTCACAATCAATGGTCCGATCGGATTAGCGACATTCGCCTCGAAGAAGTTCACTTTCTTCTGAATTTCGGGATCCTCATATCTGAATGTTCACTACGAGTATTACATCAATTCGGTCTAGGAAGTCCGTACAATGCAGTGATGGTGGGATCTGCCATCACGTGGATCTTGTTCGATTTCACCGTTCCATCTCTTACTTCTGGATCCATTTCGGCGAGCAATGTTGTCTGAAGAGGAATTATCGTAAATTCATTTTCCGCATTTACTGTCGCAAACAGATCCCCACCACATTGTGCCCCGCATCAACGAGCGTGTCGGCTATTTGCCCGAGAAAATTCGCATGTGAGTGAGCGAACTTTGAGCTGAACACGAGAATCTTGAATCCATTGACGATTTGAATTACGAATAACGGTAGAAAAGCAACGGAAGACACTCTCATTGCACTCTGAGATGAAGAGATTGTGAGGTTTCGAGGTTTGTTTGCTTTTACGCGCGTGACATAACGAAGTAGCACCGTCGACGGTCGAACGAAACATTCAAATACAAAACATAAAACAGATGGATATCAGTGGGACTTCGAGTCCTCTCCAAAGCGGTTTGCCCAAAAAGACAGTTTTTTTTCTCTCATTAGACGGTTAAAATGGAAAGGTTATACGATTTCATCAATGCACGCGTCCTCTTATCTCTCGTTTGGAGAGATGAAAAAGCCACGCGCGATCTTGGGTACAACGGAGCCAAAACAAACAATGAGAGCTCAGTAAATCGCACGTTCACTTCCGTAACTTCCTTAAGTTTTTCGATCAAGCGCAATCAAATGGCGGAAAACCGTATTGTGAGAATGTACACAACGTTGCTCGGTCGAGACACTTTTCCAAAACACATGCAAGTATCTCGAGATTAACTCTTGAAGAGGTACTAGAAAATGGCAGACCTCGGTAATTTTGAGTGGTATCTATGCTTATTCAATAACTGAAATTGCATCTCATCACGAAAAGCTACAAAAGAAGACCGATTGCACTACAAAAAGGGAACGCTTTCACTGCGGGACAATTTTCTTCGCACTAAGTCCATGCCTAGCTCAGTTCCGTCTCCAATCATTCTCCGGTATTTGTCGTAGTGGCTCTCCGCGGAATCCCACTGGTTCGCACTCTCATTGTCAGGCAGAATGGCTACAACGATCCATGTTTCTCAAGCCGTCATAATGTCATCTCGATGCATCGAAATCGTGACGAAGCACATATTGTTTTATATTTGTTCATCCAATTTCTCAAATAACTCAACGAAATAATGGAAATAGCGGAAAGATCTCATAATATTTCACTATACTTCGGCTACAATGCAAAACAAATTTCAACATTTGGGATGTGCAAGAATGTGCGTGTTTTGAACACTCTGCCTTATCTCTATTTCTCTTCAGTGCCCTCTATCTCGATGCTCTTGTTTGTGATCCAACTCTAGAGAAATCGTGGCCATTGCTAGTTGGGCGTATTATAAAAAGGTTGCTGACCGTAAACTGCGTCCCCACACCAACCCTTTCCTCAATGTCATCTGTTCTTGTAACTGGTGCAAATCGTGGAATTGGTCTTGGCATCACTCGTCACCTCCTCTCTAATCCCTCCGTTGTCACTGTTATCGCGACTGCGAGAGACGTTGACGCGGCCAAAGTACGTGTATCCATCATTCGATCATGTTCATTTTGCAAGAAATTGAGTTGCCCACGATCTGAACGATCTACTAGTGTACTCAGAGTCCGTCTGTTGAAATATTTGAAGATTCAAGTTTTGACAATCTCTTTCGAATATTATTCAATATCAGGATCTCAAAGCGCTCGAAAGTCCGAAACTGCACATCATTCAACTCGAAGTCGTCGATGAGGATTCGATAGCGAGGGCGGCTAAGAATGTGAGTGGAATTAATACTTTTGCCAATTTTAATGTGAAAAAATGTCAGGTCGCTGAGATTGTTGGTTACAACGGTCTTGATGTACTCATCAACAATGCCGGAATCGGAAGTTCCTACCCATTGAATGGCGAACTCTCAAAGGAGAAAATCATCGAAATACTGGACGTGAATGCGATCGGCCCTCTGCTGATTGCAAATGTGAGTGATTCATTTCGATGAATTCAAGTGTTTACTAACCCTTCTTGTTCAGCGTTATGGCGCATTTGCTATCCATTATGGTTATATTTGCAGAAATTTTATCCTCTACTAAAGAAGGCCGCAGCAAAGAAGGGATCGGCACAAATCGCGATGATTTCTTCTGGAGCCGCTTCGCTGTCGAATGCTACAAAAATCGGCAACACTTTTCCGTATTCTGTCTACGGAATGAGCAAGGTGCGGTGAAGAATTTGAATACGGCTAATGTTCTCTTCATGGTCATTTTGACCGGCGCGGTAATTTTGACCGGCGAGAGAGCATATAACACAGGTATCGCGAGAGAATGTAGCAAAAGTGGGCCCTTTGAGAACAATTTTTTTCAAACTCAATTTAAAAATACCAAATTTTTATGGGAACATACCCTAACGAATAGAAATCGGCATGTCCGGTCAAATTGTACCAAAGCCGGCTTTTAGGAAATTTCCGGTTCTGAACTCGGCTACAGCGTATCTCAGCTCCCAGATGAGCTAGAGACCTCTGGTTTGGGCCAAAATTTCCGGAAAATTATTCTGAATAACTTTTATGTTTTGACAAAAAGTGTACGACCAAAAATAAAAATACTGTTCTCAAAAATATGAAAAAAATAGGAAAAATATTTTTGTAACTTTTTAAAATGGGTGCATTTACCAATTTTTTATTGCATTTTCTGAAAGATCTAGGTCGATAGTATATAGTAAAAATAAAAAGACAAAAATCGATTAACCCCCTTTTTGGGTTTTCCGTGTCCGAACGTCGAAAATCGTCGTATTTTTCGTACTTTGCCCCACGAAATTAATCATAACTCGCTTCAAAATAAAGATTTTCTCGCGTTCTAAGTTGCGATGGATAGAGGGAAGCTTGATGGACAGTTCCTAACTGAAAAACTCATTTTTGGTCATTGCGCTCATGCGGAGATGTCGGGCGACTGAAAAAATAGTGTAACTATGGGGATACCAATTGCCCCAAAAAGTTAGTATCATTTTTTATAAAGTGTCAATATATGCCTTGGAAATCACCAAAAGAAAGAAATAGGAAACCATTTTCTGTGAAGAAACTGAAGAAAAAGTGATAGATAAAGTGAAGAGCTTTCTCTTCATTGAAGAATGTTATGAGAAAAGTGAAGAAAAAGCTCTTCACTTTCTCTATCACACTCTCTTAACTTTCTTCACAAAATTTTGTATTTTGTTTCTGTCTTCTGGTGATTTCCGAGACATACATTGACACTTTATAAAAAAATGGTACTAACTTTTTGGGGCAATTGGTATCCCCATAGTTACACTATTTTTTCGGTCGCCCGACATCTCCGCATGAGCGCAATGACCAAAAATGAGTTTTTCAGTTAGGAACTGTCCATCAAGCTTCCCTCTATCCATCGCAACTTAGAACGCGAGAAAATATTAATTTTGAAGCGAGTTATGATTAATTTCGTGGGGCAAAGTACGAAAAATACGACGATTTTCGACGTTCGGACACGGAAAACCCAAAAAGGGGGTTAATCGATTTTTGTCTTTTTATTTTTACTATATACTATCGACCTAGATCTTTCAGAAAATGCAATAAAAAATTGGTAAATGCACCCATTTTAAAAAGTTACAAAAATATTTTTCCTATTTTTTTCATATTTTTGAGAACAGTATTTTTATTTTTGGTCGTACACTTTTTGTCAAAACATAAAAGTTATTCAGAATAATTTTCCGGATTTTTTGGGCCAAACCAGAGGTCTCTAGCTCATCTGGGAGCTGAGATACGGTGTAGCCGGGTGCAGAACCGGAAATTTCCTAAAAGCCGGCTTTGGGACAAATTGACCGGGCATGCCGATTTCTATTCGTTAGGGTATGTTTCCATAAAAATTTGGTATTTTTACATTGAGTTTGAAAAAAATTGTTCCGGGGTTGCTTCATTCTCTCGTGATACCCGTGATAAAATGAGAATTTGGAACTTCAATAGAGGGTTGTTATTCGATCATGTTAATCCCAATTCCAGGCCGCTCTCAACATGCTCACTCGTCGACTGTCCGTTGAATGGAGGGAGGACAATATTCGAGCGACAACATTCTGTCCCGGATGGGTGAAGACGGATATGGGCACGCAGGCTGCCAAGTATACGGTTAGTTCCAGAACTATTGCGACATTTAGGATCGGACCCAGAGGATTCATAACTCATTCTACGTTTATGATATAATTTGAAAAAGGAAGAAACAAAACAACAGCCTTTCGATTATTTTTACTGGTTGTGCATCCTTTCCTAGCTTTGTTCCCAATAGATCGATGTTTGAGGTGGACGAATCAACTATCCCGCTCACGAAGCTTATTCTGACCCTCACCGAAGAGCACAATGGCAACTACTACCAACACACTGGAGAGATTATTCCCTGGTGATGCCGCTAAATAAAGAAAACAATTTTACCCTAAACATTGATGCACCATTGTCATTGTAATGCTAATTCATTGTAATGCTAGGGAAAGTAAAATAAAAAAAGAAGATGTCCAAATTGCGAAAAAAAGGCAAAATAAAACTTTACAGAGACCAGGGGTAGTGGGTATTAGGGCAATGTGCACCATGTTAAGCCACAAATGTCTCTCGAAATGGAGCGTATCTTTGGCTCGCACGCAACGCAAAATATAGGTACCGTTAGCAATTATCGATATTTCTGACATGGTAAAAAAGTTTAGCAGTTGCCTCCCCCTCCATGTCATAAAGGGTGTCGGGCGTGCGTTTACAAAACTATTGAATTATTGGGCAACAAACTATTGGACAACATTCGTTACGCGACCAGCCAAATGGTCACCAACTTCGAAAATGCATTTTTATCATATTTATTATTATTTTTTTTTTTTACCAAACAAGGTCAAAAATCTTTACTGTCTCAAAGGTCGTGACAATCACAGAGAGAGGATGTGAAAGCATAACGATAGAGAACAAAAGCACGACTTTCGTTCAAATCGAGCACTCCCATACAAATGTTATACATACTCACACAATTAATATAATTAATATTATTGTGTGGGATACACTAATATGATGTTGTTTGGAATCGCAATTGAGACGCCATGTTTCTTCGGCTTCTTAAATATCTTGTTCTCGATGGAGTCGTCAATTTGTAACTTCTCATATCGGACGTTTCCTAGTGTTTGATACTGGTATCAACAGTAAACGATCAGCTAGTATTGTAGAAAAGGAAGAGTTTTTGAGTGGGCGCTTGCATTTTCAAAGCTAATTATCTGTAATCATATTTTTCGCTGACAACCAAAGGTCAAAAACCGTTTTGATGTATATCATCATTTATGAAAAATAGCAGAATATTGGCACGTTTTACTTGCTCACACATTTCCCGTTCTGTGTATTGTTCGTTGTGTCATACACTTCTCGCTTCTCTCTACATCACAATCTTGATAGAATCGTCAAGAGAAAGTTGTTATCTAAAGCCGACGAGGAGATTATGACTGATTGTTTTGGTGATCTCTCGCCTCTGGTTTCTGTCCACATGGGAAATTGATAGATCTCCATTTCGTTCAAATTTCTCTGCTCACAATATCAAAAACAACCGTAGATTTCTGAGCTTGTCTAATGACAGGTTGAACGAGATCATAATCTTGAAATTATCAAGCTTGACCGATCAAAAAATATTTTCTTTAATATTTCTGGCGTCGAGTTTCCAATGGGAACTTGAATGGCGTTCACATGAAATTCCATAATAATCAAGGTATGAAAAATTTAAAAAAAAGAAATTGATAATAAAATGATTTTTTTATTTGCTAGGTCGTGCCATATGTGCTAATGGCCAAGGATCGATGTTGAGATGCGGTGTGTAATTTGTTGTTGAATGACTAAGCGTCATCTTTCATCACCCCAGCAAATCTCCTCGATCCGAAATTCGCAATTGTGTGCCCTTCGTGCTCGCTATGTAGTCGTAGTCCATCATTCACCTCTCTGCTCTCTCTCACTTCTCCATTATCTCTCGCCCGCTCTTCGCACAAATCCCCAAGTGTTACGCACTGTAGAGCATAACTTTGTCCGCCCAGTCAATCACGGATCTGAGGCGCATAAAAGCGGGCCGATAAATAACTCTCAATCGTTTCTCCTGTCAATTTGATTGATTTCGCCGCTTGGCTTCAGCTTTTTCAAGCATCTCTATTGTACGTTGGCAAATTTCAGAAAACAACATGGCCGACTTCAAACCCACTCCTGAGCAGATTGAGAAGTTTAAGGCCGGAAGAGCACTCCTCAAGGTAATCATGTCCACTATTGTCTTTTCTGAATAAAAATGTGTATTTTGTCTTCATAAGTTTGCGTGATTCAGTCCATTCATCCTGATTCTCAATCATAATTTATCCTATTCAGAGTAAGCCGACGCTTCTCGATGGTCTGATTGCCAAGCTGAGTCCCGCAGCACAGGAGCCGGCCAAGAAAGTGAGAGCCGTCCATTAAATCCCGGTTTCTTCCCAGTGTCTACTTTCCGGATCTGAATAAAATTTCTACTTTGCAGTTCCGTGACCTCGTGCTATCCGACGAAGAGGATCCCGCCAAGTTCCACGCTGTGGTGAGCCTTTTTCTGGGAGCCGGGTTTTGTCGCTAGCATCGGATTTTGCTTGCCGACAGTTTGCATCTCAGTAAATTACAGGCTGCGGCAGCGAAGGAAGGGCTGTCGGACGAAGTGAAGAAGGAGCTTGAATCGCATAGAAAGGAGGTCGCCGTCACTCTCGGATTCGCCTAATTGTAAATACCGGCTCTTCTTGCCGATGATTCTCCCGAGTTTCACCCTGTTCCATTTTTCATGGTAGTATCGAAATTTTGAATAAACAGTATTGATTGATATTCGAAGTATTGATTGATATTTATTCCACTATACATAGAAAAAGAGAAATCTTGTCAACATACGATTTCGAAATCCGCAGACTATCTGGTTTTCATCTACAAGCTTCTCGTAAAACAGAAATAAAATATTCGTAGGAGTTTTAACTTTTATTGTGAAATCACAATAGAAACAATGCCGCCTGCTTGTGTCGCCTGATCATGATTTTGCTTGCGGTTTCGATTTTGCAATGACCAGATGAAAATTAAATATCCAACACTCAACGATACCAATTGGAACCAGCGGTTCCAACTTGTGCTCTAGTTCTCAATCCCTCATATGTCTATTTTCTTCTATTACAATCAATGTTTTGCAACCACTCAATGTTTTTCTGACTTCCGTGCAGACCTTAAAAGTCCGACGAGTATAACTTTGTAGTTCGGGCACATTTGTGGTCCAGTAAATGTGTCCGATGTATAGCGATCAAATAATCATCCGCTTCTCTTACTCACATTCAATTTTGACATTTCCCATGTGTGTGCTTGTGCCAGTTTCGCGCCTCATTCGTATCCTTCTACTCGTCGCTTTTCTCTGCGCCCTCTCGATTCTCCATTATCTCTCGTCCCTTTTCCTCCCAGCTCTCTCAATTTTTCGCGCTATTTCTCAGATGTTTTCACTCGCTCCTTCCGAGATCTTTTCCATGGCAACGGGTGTCGTATATAAGCGATGTTACCATCTGCTCATCGATACACTTTGCCCTTCTCTACTTCCCCCCTTTCAGCGCCCTTTAAGCCTTGATTGATCACAACAATTGGCTGTTCAGGAAACTTGACCAACTGCAACGATGACCGACGCCAAGCCCACCCCCGAAATGATCGAGAAGTGGAAGGCAGGAAGAAAGAACCTCAAGGTTTCGATTATACCTGGATATATAGTACTGATAGCTCACTTTCAGGCCAATCCGACCCTGCTGGATGCCTCGATTGCCAAGCTGAGCGCCGCTGCGCAGGTCCCGGCCAAGAAGGTTTACTATTTTAATATTTAAAGGGCTCTGACTAATCTCCGGCTCTGTCTGCGCTTCAAGAATAACCATCACATTGCAGTTCCGTGATCTGATGCTGTCTGACGAGGAGGATCCCGCCAAGATGCATGCCCTTGTAAGCCAATTTTCGGGGGACGGGGAATTGAGCGGGGGAATGGAAATCGGTGTTTGTCCAGGGAGCGGCAATCAAGGCGGATATCTCGGACGATGTGAAGAAGGAACTCGACGCGCACAAGGCCGACGTCCACAAGATCCTCGGAATTCCCGCCTAATCTACGGATTCGACGATTCCCGGTCTCCAACCCCCCCCCTACAACAGTTCTTGACCCGTATTGTATTCAGGCTCGGAACCAAGCTTCCTTGAGCCAACCCTCCCCTATCCCTTCCCCCTTACATACATTGTCTCCCCGATCTCCAATCGTTGCTGTTGTTAGTCAGGCGCGATTTTTTTTGTAGATAAATATTGAGTTACTCGGCAGTCTCTAAAAACAACTACATTTTTATTTTCGACACAACTCAAATATTTTCAATTCCGGCCTAAATCATGCTACAATACTTGAAAAATATGCTCCCTGCAACAACAGAATCACCCAGGCAGAAAAGATCACTTTTGAAACTAAAATTAATGACGCAGAGAAGTGCCTAGGGAAGAATGTTTATTGAAATAATCATTTGTTATCACGAGCGGTAGGAATCTTAATCATTTAGTTCAGGCTTTGGGTTGTGTGTTTCATTGTGCACATGTAAATCTCTTGGTTTCGTTAGCAGATGCCGGGGGGGGGAAGCTCTCGGCTATGCACTTTCTCTTGGTGTAGTGGGCTCTCTCACCATAGTGTGGATTCTCTAATTCCGTTGTGTTATATCGATTTCGTTTTTTTTGTTATTTCTTTTTGCGATTGGGTTTGTCAGTCAGTGCGATTGTCAGTTATCGAACAAGCAAAAAATATTTCTATCCTACATGCCTATCCCATTCATGGGTAGCTGGATACCAGTACTGGATACATATGGTTTCGTTGCTTCGATGAAGTCTCTGTGCGGTTTGCCTAGTTTCTATGGTTTCTTGATCCCCCTCCTCACAATTCCTCTGTCTTTCTTCTCTGAATCTCTTCTCCCACAGTGCTCTCTATCTCAGTGTCTCATTGCACTCTGAAGAGCCATGGAAACGAAATGCAGTGAGAGAAAGAGATATTCCGCCTCAACAGATCTATTCAACTATACTATTTCTTCCCCTGAATTCTTTCCCTCATTCTATATTTTCTCTTTATTGCGTGGCAGTTCCACAGTGTACTATCGACCTTCGATATTCAACGCGTACACTCACAAAATATTCCCGTTAATCCTCAATAAACAATGCTCAATTGCAGTGAATAATGATGTGTGAGGCGAATCCGGAAATGTTGGATAAATTCGAAGCAGGAAAGGCTCTCCTCAAGGTGACTTTCGCCTCTTTCATTAGCAAAAAGTAGTAAATTTCCAGGCGAAACCGGCCATTCTCGATGACGCAATGTCCAAGCTGAGCCACGCTGCCCAGGAACACGCTAGAAAGGTTGGATTTCCGCTGTTGTTTACTGGCTCCGGTTCTCGTTCCGATCCGTGATTTCAATAATTCAGTTTCGTGAGCTGATGCTGCAGGAGAACACGGATCCGTGCACGTTCCAGAGAGCCGTAAGCGAGCACCCTCACCAGATCCGGAAATTAGAAACACGCATTCAGGGAACCGAGATCATGGCCGGACTTCCCGAGGAGGTGCTGCAGGAGTTGGAAGCGTTCAAGCATGAGTTCGCTCAGATTCTTGGTCTCTGGTGATTTCCTGCTTCCTTGTATAACTGCCGATTACTGCCATTTTTTAATCACTGCTATAAGTCAAGTATTGTATAGCGATGAATATTGTATCGTGCGATCTGCAGATAAACATGAGCTGCAAGCAATGGTTATCGATGAGGTCGTCATCTTCGGCGACGCGAATTGTTGCGTAACAATTAAAAATCCCCGTGGAAGGAGCGAAAAGAATATATTGTTCGATTATGTTCTCCATACATAGTCTTCGACGATCATTGTTGTAAGAGACCTAGCTAAGTACGTTTCCGATAACACATCTGGACACTCTTCTGAAAAAAATATAGTTTGGGATATGGCCATCCGACACCCCCACACAGTTGTTACGTTCTCTCGTGGACGGTCTCGTAGATCACTCAGTATCTTCCATGTACCTCGAAAAAAGCTGCGTGTCAAGGTTGGGAAAATATTTCCAGTCTACGCACTGAACTTTACAATAACACACTCGTTTTTTTCATGAGTGTTTACTGTTCTGTTCGCTGGTGGTCGCTTTGGAATATCTTGAGAGAATTGATACAGGTTTCCTTTTTCGCAAGATAATTGTTTTATTTTCTTCAATGAAGTGGCAGGGCTCTTACTCAGTTCGATATTGTTGCGTGCAATCAGAAAGTTTTCGCCAGCTCAGTTCGGAGCTTACCAGAACTTGGTTACGACATTTGCAGTCACTGACATATTCTTGGCTGTGCAGCATGCGATTGTCCACCCAAAAACTGATTTGTTTGTTCTCTTTAGATAGACCTCGGCCAACTTTGTGACGCAATCGTCCTGTTGGTATCAACCTGTTGTAGGAAATATAATACCGGCCAACGTGACTACTGCCCTGAATAAAGGAGTGCACACTTTACCTCATGTTTCACGGAATAATGTCGTAAGACAATTACCACTAGTACATTGCGTATCGTATGAATTAAGTAAAACGCAATAATCCATCGTAAACTATTATATGTTGTCCATTGTGGAAGCAGTTCTCTCCTGTTCTTGCGCTACCAGCGCTCCTCGGCCCTACCATCCTACCACTCGGCCTTACCATATTCGCCCACCTAGCCTAGCCGTCACACGACTGAAAAATTACGCTTGACGTGGACAAATTTACCAGTATAGCGCATTAAATTCCCCCCATTAAACTCGCAGCCAACAAATCCATTACGAAATATCCAATCGTGAAACACAAAAGCATACATTTGTTGTTGCTTACCACCAATCAGAACCGTTCTCGGCAAGATTCTAACGCTTCCGGATATCATCTGAATGGAATTTCATCTCACTGTGAGCAACTATGTTGGAAGTATTTCCACCTGTGTCAACGGACTTTTTGTCATTCTTATTCTAACCATTCCCCCGGACAACCTCGGCATGTTTCGATCTCAATACTATGTCGGAGCTTTCGCGAGCTTTTTCTTCGCCGCAGCTCAGTTGTGGTCTGCATTCGTATGTTTAACAAGCCGATTAGCCTGAACCCACATTTATCGTCAGATGTTTATGCCCAATGGCACACTTTTCATCATTTTTCCTGCTCGAGTGAAAGTAGGAACCATCGGATTTTTGTCGTCTATTGCTGCGACGATTCTTCAATTCACAATGCTCAGCTCCAATTTCGCAGTTCGATTCGCTGCAGTTCGAGGGTACGAATAATTGAGATATCAAGAGGGACATCTCCTCATGTGTAGGGTTGACAATTCAAGGATGAGAGGAAGGCCTTCCTTTTATTTTTCAACAGTATGCAAATCGCCCCATTCCTTGAAGAAGGATGAGAGAGAGCCGCCATCCTTGAAGAAGGATGAGAATCCTTCTTCAAGGATTGAGGGAGAGAAGCGGTGTTCTCGGCCGTTTAACACGTGTATCACGAGAAAATGTAGCAATATTTGCCCCCTCCGGAACAACTTGCAAAAAGTTCAGCCGATTTCGACCATACTATAATGCGAGAACCCACTGGGGACCAAGAATCGAAAAATATATGACATTTGTCCCAAAGCCGGCTTTTAGGGATTTTCCGGTCCGGAGCCCGGCTATATCATATCTCAGCTCTCCGATGAGCTAGAGACCTGCGGTTGTGCTAAAAAAATGCGGAAAAATATTTCAAAAAACTTTTATATTTTGACCGAAGACGAAGGATAAAAAACAACAATTGTAAAAAATAAAATACGATTTTTTAACTTCAAAAAAATTCTGGCCCTATCTAGAATGTAACTTGCAGGGAATTTTATTGCAGAATATGAAAGAGTAAGTTCATATATATAATATAAAAAAATAAAAAGGGGAACTTTATCGTCCTTTCGACCCTCTTTTTTGGGATCGAATGTGTCGCATCGCATGGATGACCAAGTGTTTCTGGTTCTATTTTCTTATTGTTTGTGA
Organism: Pristionchus exspectatus; assembly: GCA_911812115.1. NCBI lineage: Eukaryota > Metazoa > Nematoda > Chromadorea > Rhabditida > Neodiplogasteridae > Pristionchus > Pristionchus exspectatus. Next base: position 12,725,687 of record OU461582.1, read on the forward strand.
AATCCCAAGCAAATACCACTCAAATAACATTAAAGGGGGAGGGGCACGAATCGAAATTGGTGGGTCCCACCGCGACGTGCCTGCACCCCGCAGTAACTACAGTAATCAGCACAGCGGTCCTCTCCCTTAACTAGGCCGTCTAGAGTCAACGAATATATCGGCACTTAGCCTGGTGGTTGTGCTTTTGCCTCGCTATCCGGCACCCGCTGGTTCGACTCCCGTCGTGTGTAGAGATGGGAATCCAAGAGGCAAGAGGGGCGAATGTATGCAAAGTGAGCCGCGCTCTTGTACAAGAGTGAGAGGGAATGGCCACTCTTGTACAAGAGTGAGCACTCTTGCACAAGAGTAAAAGCAGAAATGAGGGAATTTCGGCGGATTTTTCGCGCAGAGGAGATTACTAGGCTGTTAATGGTAATAATAAGCCATTTTCACAAAAAAGCCGCTGAAATTCATTCATTTTTACTCTTACTCTTGTGCAAGAGCGCTCACTCTTGTACAAGAGTGGCCATTCCCTCTCACTCTTGTACAAGAGCGCGGCTCACTTTGCATACATTCGCCCCTCTTGCCTCTTGGATTCCCATCTCTAGTCGTGTGCAAACCTCACTATTGCTGCTATTTTCGGCTGCCAATCTAGTGAAATCAATACAAGAATACAGTACCCCAAATCGTGCCTGCACAATCAATGAAACTTCAAAAATCCGTAGTGAAGTTCAGAGGCATTTTTAGAACTTCGGATAAAGTGATCTGTGATCGGGTATAGCATCCATATTACCCCACAGGCTCAGCTTATGAGAGAAAATATTCGTGCCCCTCCCCCTTTAAAGCGTTATATTACGAATATTTATCACCATTGGAATCAAATCCGCCACCATCATTTTTCCCGACCATGACCCGGGGTTCATGCTTCAGAAGTCACGGCCGACCATGAACCCGGGGTCATGGTCCAAAGTGGACATGAAAATTAATGTTCGAGAAACTTCAATTGCTATATGCCGATATGTAACATAGTCCCTAAGAAAATTTTCACCATCGAAAATACCGTAATCGGATGCTGCGAAATAGAGAACTGATTTTTTAAAAGAAAAAATTATATTTATTTTGATAAATCACTTTGCGATAACCGAATTTCTGTATTTTTGATGGTGAAAATTTTCTCAGGGACTATGTTGCATATCGGCATTTAGCAATTGAAGTTTCTCGAACATGACTTGTTGGATCCATTTTGAACCATGACCATTTCTGAAGCATGAACCCCGGGTCATGGTCGGGAAAAATGATGGTGGCGGATTTGATTCCAATGGTGATAAATAATCGTAATATAACGCTTTAATGTTATTTGAGTGGTAATTGCTTGGGATTTCACAAACAATAAGAAAATAGAGCCAGAAACGCTTGGTCATCCATGCGATGCGACACTTTCGAGCCCAAAAAAGAGGGTCGAAAGGACGATATAGTTCCCCTTTTTATTTTTTTATATTGTATATGTGAACTTACTCTTTCATATTCTGCAATAAAATTCCCTGTAAGTTACATTCTAGATAGGGCCAGAATTTTTTTGAACTGAAAAAAATCGTATATTATTTTTTACCATTGTTGTTTTTTATCCTTCGTCTTCGGTCAAAATATAAAAGTTTTTTGAAATATTTTTCCGCATTTTTTGAGCCAAACCGCAGGTCTCTAGCTCATCGGAGAGCTGAGATATGATATAGCCGGGCTCGGGACCGGAAAATCCCTAAAAGCCGTCTTTGGGACAAATGTCCTATATTTTTCGAATCTTGGTCCCTAGTGAGTTCTCGCATTATAGTATGGTCGAAATCGGTGGAAATTTTTGCAAGTTGTTCCTGGGCAGCTCCGCTTTCTCGCGATTCACGTGTTAAGGGTTAGGGAAATAAGGGACTGAGTTAGTAAGCAAACAAAAGGCCTGATAAAGGCTTTCTTCGTAATTTTTAACAAGGCTTTGGTTTGCTTAGAAGGATCTCGGGCCCGGGACCATTTTACCCATGCTATCTCCAAATTTCCCTGAATCGCTCCATTCACAGCAGAAAGTATGCAAATCACGCCAAAGATACTCCATGCAGACTCACCAAGCCCTACCTTAAGATTCCCTAAGTCTTAGAGTTCATAAAGTCCTTACTCTCCCTCAATCCTTGAGGAAGGATTCTCATCCTTCTTCAAGGATGGCCGCTCTCTCTCATCCTTCTTCAAGGATGACCGCGCTCTCCCATCCTTCTTCAAGGAATAATTGATCGATTTGCATCTCCCATCCTTCCTCTCCCCTTGAATCATTGAATTGTCAACCCTACTCATGTGTCTCTCATGCCCGATAATCGGCGAAAGAGCATTCGAATTCAAAGAAAAAGGCGGGCACTGATTCGTGGTCAAAGAATATTATAGGGGATGGATGAAAGATTATCTGACGAATCATTTCCTATTCTATGGTATTCAATTCACCACAGCTATGGGGGCTTACATTCCATTAATTCCTCTCCTGTCTCCGACACCGGAGCTTAGGTATCGAATATTTTTTGAACTGTTTCAATTCAGATGTGTCAATTTAGAGCAATCGCGCATGTTACATATGGAGATAAACTCAATTTTGATTTCCTGAACGATTACTATTTCGTTTCTTCGTATGAGGCATGTTTTCGAATCTAAAAATGCAACAAATATATTTGTAGCATCTTACATGGGGAAACATCTATGTCCATCAAGCGATGTTCATTTCGATTTTATGCTTTGAAGCGGTCAATCTGCTAATGATGCTGGTATGTCATTCATTGCTGACTCTGGTTTTAATTTTTAAATTAAATTGCAGGTCTTTGGAATGATTACCTATCTGCACATCTCAAGAAATACACAATCGAAAAAGCTTCGTGAAGTAAATAATCGTCTTCTTCGCATAAGGATCATGCAGGTTTCACCAGAAAAAAAACATCATTTCAGAACTTGGCCAAACTAAGTCCTTCTTGGGGCCCGATAAAACATTCGGTGTATTCTTACCAACTGAAAAAAAAATTCAGTTTTCATGCAAATTATAATTTTACAGGCTCTTTTCTCGTTTGCATTTCTTTTCATGCCTGGCCTATTTATAAATTCGTCAATGCTACGTAATATTTGGCATGCATAAGTTGAATACTTTTACATTTCAGTCAGAAAGGACGCTTCGTCTGTTGCGCCTTATATCAGCTCTGTTGTCACATTGGGAACTATTTTCAACCCTTTTCTCGATTTCGCTTTAACCCCAGGATATAGAAAGAAGTGCGGGCAACAACTGAGACGATTAGGCCACGGACGTCTATGCTACTTTGATGCTCCTTTCAGAATTATGAAAAAGGTCTTCAAAGAGAGCGGTGGACCCCTGACGGAGAAGACGGTTTCAATCGCCACTGTGCAATTCTCTAGGCACTCTCCAACCTTCATCCGTGTGAAATGACTGTCAGAAAAAACTGGAATACATCTTCTCGTACTGCCCCGCATGATAGATAAATCGGCTCTGTACGAGTTGAAGGGTCCCTAAAAAATTGAAAGGTCCCTAAAAAATAGAAAGGTCCCAAAAAAATTGAAAGGTCCCTAAAAAATTAAATGGTCCCTAAAAAATTGAAAGGTCCCTGAAAAATTGAAAGGTCCCAAAATTTATAGGAAAAATTGAAAGGTCTCAAAAATATAAAGAATAGTTGAAAGGTCCCTAGAAAATTGATAGATCTATGGAAAATTGAAAGGTCTCAGAAATCGCAACAGTCTGATCCTTGTTTATTTTTTTCTAAATATTTTCTATGATGTGAAAGTGACCTTGACCATATTTTAGAAACCATTCTCCATACTCGTCGAGAACATTCCTGAACTGAATATTATTGCAGTGAGATAGTCATGAACAGTGTGTTTATTTTTTTTTTATAATTGAATTTTGGAGCTTCATTCCTTGTTTCACTTATGCTGAGCTTCCACGCGTGAAGAGTCATTAACCCGTGTTCATACGGTTGATGGTCGATAGTTGAGCAATATCGGAGGATTATGAATGTTCACTATGAGTATGGAAATTGATTTCTAAAATTATGGTCAAGGTCACTTTCACATCATAGAAAAATATTTAGAAAAAACATAAACAAGGATGATTATGAGACTATAGCGATTTTTGGGACCTTTCAATTTTTTCCTATAAATTTTGGGACCTTTCAATTATTCAGGGACCTTTCAATTTTTTAGGGACCTATTAATTTTTTAGGGACCTTTCAATTTTTTTGGGACCTTTTAATTTTTAAGGGACCTTTCAATTTTTTAGGGACCCTTCAACTCGTACAGAGCCGATAAATCATGGATGTTTGTTGTGCTCACATTGCTACAGACTGTTTCACCTCATTCAAAATGAGATCTCAGGAACTTAATTTACTCAACTTTATCCCGTAAAATTGTCCAATATTAATTCTATCCCATTCCACTTTATCCCCATGCTTTCCATTTTGTTTTTTATCTTGCCAATGAATCAAACAAGAGTGTGATTGAGTTTCAGTCGTCAGCGCTCAACCGTTAATGATTTTATTAGCCTTTGAATCAAGCACGTGTTTGCAGCGAGTTGCGGGTACGTGAACTACTTTTTTCATATTGGAAACTGTTCACTGTGAATAAAAGTCTAAACTTGTGAAACATTGGACAGAGATGTTCGTTGACTATCGAACAAGGACCAAGGAAAACGTAGATCACCGCTCCGTCTTCTTCATCTTGTACTACTCTTCAAGTGATTTTTTTTTGAAAATTTGACATTACGAAAGGGCCATATTTTTACCAGCCAGTTCTCAATCCGCTTGAAATTGCAAACAACAGGCCAATGATTAGATTAATAGATTTAGATTAACCATTTCGAATAAAAACAGGATGTTGCAGGGTAAGAGGTTGATGATAGGATGAACTGGTTGTGCAGATTGACAATGAAGGAGCATTTCTGAATGGGGTAGAATTCAATGAATTAAATCCTATTCAACAGTGGATCCTCCGATAGTCAAATGATGCGTGTTCTTTGAATGGATGCATCTCACTGAGCACCTTTCCCCACACTGTACTCACTCGTCTCGTCTCTCATTCTTCGTCTACTTTCTTCTTCGGATTTCTCCCTTCTCACTCTAAATAGTGCCCATTCTTTCATGAATCCCATACGAATCAAGCCCAGAAAGGTTCAATTTATCCTAAAGGAGGTTTGCAAAAGGAACTGCTCTTCTCGTCCTATACAAGAGTGATCTCTCACCTTGTGCGCTCTCAATCTATTGGGGAATCCCCCTTCTCTAACCTTGAACAAACGGTGGCTCAATTCAATTACCCTTTCACTGATCTCTCTGCTCCCACAAGTGGCGAATTGGCTGAACACGAAAAATCTTCAGCAAAAAGGGAGAAGAAGAGAGAATATATCTATCATTCTACTCAGTTTCGTACTTTCCCTAACTCGACGTTGTCTCTCATTACATCCCTATTTTCTTACGCCGATCTTCTGTCGTTGATACATTAATGTTTCGCAAATTTCAGATTTTGTTGTAGATGCGGATACCGGACAGCCTGATTCTCCTCGTTACTCTCCCTCTCATCGGATCACATTATGTGAGAAAGAGATCGTCACTCGTGTGAGTGATATCTTCGCTTATTTTGTCACATTACTGATTGCCGTAACATATTATTATAGTTTATCTCTCAATTTCACACTGTTGCATTTCTAGAATTATCAATATTGAATTGGGCATGCAGAAAACGGACAGCCTATTTGACTGAAGGATCCGTGGATCGGATGCAGTAAGCTATTGTTTTTGTACGATTTGGGTAGTCTAGAAATCATGATAAGAAAGTGCACTGTTACGAGAAACAATGTGTAACTTTTCGAATGATGTTCAGATGCATTAATGGCGAGCGTTCGGAGGGTCGATGCGTGTGCAATGAAGACTACGTGGGAGTACACTGCGAGAAGAAGAAGATGTGCGAATCATACAAAAGATTTGCGAATGGCACGTACGTATACTTGCACATTATTAGAAACGCCTCGAGATTGATCAACCTCAAATTTCTCACACTTCATACTGATATCACCTTGTGATGACGTAATGTGTTCTTATCATTCTTTTGTAAAAGTTTGCACTGATCTTGCACGAATTTTGCAGACCATAGACTATAATTTCGAAAAAGAAGAAAAGTGCATTCTTTCCCATTTTAAATTCGTCTTCAGCTGTGTGGGATGCATACCAGGCTACGAAGGAAATTATTGTGAACACATCGTATGCGTTCATGGAGAGGTTCACAAGTTAGTTTCAGCATGTTTTGACCTTGGTTTGGGTGTTATGGCTTTGTTTTTCGCAAAAAACATTTCTCTACAGGAACGGTCTCTCATGTGTCTGCGATCGCCCTTATTCCGGTCCTTTTTGTGATGATTTGGCCGAAGGAGACGTCTATAGTTTTTACAATAATAGAGTGAGTTTGTTGTTCCAATAGCTATCAGTAGAAAGAGTGGGGTAGATTATTGGTGATATGTGATCGATCATCGTTCCATCCGCACTCTAATACATGGATTGAAGCAATGTCATTCTCTCTTATCCCTTGATTAACGTTTGTCTAATCGATTAAGAGCGAGGAAGTCATGACCATTGTTCTATATTTTTGCATGGTATCAAACTCTTCGAGATCCATTCCCATCAACTCATCTATTCCTTTCCCACTCATTCTACATCGATTTGTCAAAAAGCTCCCCCTGTGAAAGAGAGGCAGATCGAGGGACTCGGAAAGATTACTATACACTGATGAATCTCATTTCCTAATACTGTATGATATAGGCATACAAGACGGGTCCTCTCGGAGTACTTCTAATCATTCCCATGTGTGCAATATACTATGGATGCGAGTGGATGGCAAGGAAGAAAGAGGTTATTTTTATTTTTTTTATCGATCTGTCGTCCTTTTTTGAGACTTCTCTTTTTTGAGACGCTCATGTTTTTTGTTAGCGCAATATCGTCTTCTTTTTACTCGACGCATCGCGAAATGGTCGATTTGCCCCGTTCCCTAGTATTTCCGCCAATTTTCAATTTGCAAGATGATTAACTGAGTGAGAGTGAGAGTGCGATCAACGAAACATAAGTCATCTTGCGAACGATGAATTTTGTGCTCTTTTTGTGCCAAATCATTATCTGACGTTGGAAATACTAGCTTTTCTCTTCGATATTATTGCTGCATAAAAAAATGTAACTTATCGTAAAATACAGTCCGCATGAATACTCTAACCAAATTCTCATTAAGGACGGAACATTCGAAATTTGCTATAAATAATTAATTAATTTAGAATGATTACTTATAGGTGAAACGAGTCGCACTGATGCTCGAAAATCAAACTCATGTCGCAGTGCGTAAGGATACGGTGAAGAGACTACTCGCTATTGACGTCTGATATTTCATCTCTCCTCCCTTTCCCCACTTCCAATGAGCTTCCCGTTCTAGTGACGTTCGCAATTACGAGTATACCGGTCGATCGATATTCGATTATTATAGTGTTATGAACAGATAAAGCGGTTACGATCCTTGTTTTATCAATACCGTGTTGACGAAGGTCAATAGAAAAGAAGAAGGAAATGACATGCAGACAGGGCTTGGTTTATTCTCACATATTTTTCTTTGTTACCAATTCTGCCGCTCGCCTTAGGCGGCGTCTGATCGGTTAGTAGAGAGACTCTCTGTGTCTTTGCAAGAAAGAATTTCTCACGCGCTCTCGCCTAGGCTGGTAAGGCTGCGCGGACTCACGAAGGTAGTGAATGTTTGTTCGTGTCTCGTTGAAAAGAAAGTGGCTCTGGGTGCACAAAGTTGCTAGTGATCATGACTTGAAATGGAACTGCAAAAAAATCGAATGTACTCTACGAGAATCCAAGCGCAGACGAGGACAAGATGGAAGAATTTCTTAATGCGAGCAGTTGGGCCCACTTTTCTGAGACAAATCAAGAAGTCATGATTGGCATGTCAAGCACATGAGAGTTTAAATGAAATGAAAAATATATTGATGAATGAAAATCTCAGTATTAGTGCGGATTCCAATTAGGCGATGAAGCCAGAACGTTTCCGATTGCTCAACTGGATAGATTCTGCGTACGGAGAGTCCCTGATGTCTTATCCTGGAACAAATCGGAGGATCCCCCGATTGTCGACTCATTCTTTTGTCTTTTATTTTCGTTGTCTCAGTCACAAACAACGAAGGGAAGATCAATGAAACAAAAAAATGGCCAGAAAATAAGAGAGTTCATCCCCGCTGGGTTCGCCCGACCCTTCGCGTGTTCTATAATTGGACGCCCGTACTCGAGTCAGTCACTTGACACTCCTTAGGTTGGCCCAGTGTTCACTCGTATTCACGTCTCCTCAGTCTCGTTAGTCGCCTGCTCTTCATTACGCCCACATTTCAGTCAACATGCTACTCCGTGCTTCTATTGCCCTCAGCATCTTCCTTCTTCTTGTGGGTGAGTAACTTGTAGTGATTGTGAGTAATTTGTAATTTGTGACCTGTAATTGGCATTACCGTAATATCTCGATACCCCCCCCCCCACAACTGTTGGGATCGAGTGACTGCTAGTAATTCGGATACTAGCCCATGAATTTGGTGTACGTTTCCCAGTGTCCTCAATGGATCTCTGTCAGATACAATTTCTGCGCTGCCAGCCAAGCAAGTGGACGGCGATTCTTCCGTGACTGGAACTGGACCGAGTAAGTGCATGTCAATCACGATTAGATACTTCAAGAGCTTGATTTGACAAAGAAGAATTACTATTTGTTGAGTACGGTGACGTGTGATCAAATTAGCAATCCACTTCAAGCATGAAACTTGAGCCAACGTTCTTATTTGAGGCAAGATCTATAGAAGGATTTGCAGATGTGAGTGTGTCTACCCTGCTCAGCGCCGTGGGCACTCCTTACTGCATGAAACCGTGCATTGGCACTCTCGCTTTTACCATCAAGAAGGTTTGATTTTTTTTTTGATTTTTTTTTTCGCTTTTACCATCAAGAAGGCATTATTCTTTTTCAAAGCTTCTCTGAGTCTGGATGGCATTAATGGTGCGTTTATCGTCGCCGTGAGGGGTCAGAATGACTGCGCTAGGGGGGTCTGGTGACGACGAATGGGGGTCAAATCGACGTTCTAGGGGGGGGGGGTCTGGGAGGCCGATTTGAGGGGTCTAGCGACGACGAATGAGGGGTAAAAATCATTTCTCGCCTCTTCTCTCCCTTATATCCTCCTCATCCACCTCATTCGTCGTCGCCAGACCCCTCAAATCGGCCTCCCAGACCCCCCCTAGAACGTAGATTTGACCCCTCATTCGTCGTCGCCAGACCCCCTAGCGCAGTCATTCTGACCCCTCTCGGCGACGATAAACGCACCTATGGTGTCAAAGTCTAAGATTTTTGGTATCAGTGTAAGACATCGCCGATGGATATTGTTGCTCAATTTCCTTTTCGTACGTTGACATCTAAATGATGTAACTCAGGTGCTCACTCTCAACGAGACGACCGAGCGACTCAAGGACCTGTGCAGGTGATTTAAAAAAAATATATTTCGAGCTGACATTTATTCAATACGCCGAAAATGTGAAAAAATATACGATTTCAGCGAATACTCCGAATCAAAAGAATGCCTGGACAAGCGCAAGTGGTGCAGACTGAGAAACGTATTCGATGCGGTAATTAATTTTCCATCCTTTCTGCTCTCGGAACACCCATAGAAGTGAATGTCTTTGCAGGTGACCGCACCAAGGGTGATTATCTCTTGACGGCTGTAAATTTACTTCGATTGTCGAATCAACTTTACCCATGGTGGTTCTGAGAAAATTGTTTGTAGCAAGAGTCCCATTCAATATCAGCCATTGTGCCGAGATTAATCCCTGCCAGGGCCAGAAATGTGCTCTTTATTGTAGTCTTAGACTTACGATAGGTTAACGTTTGATCAGATTTTGTTATGAGTCACTTTCGAGAAAGCAAAAAAAAATGCACGAACCCGGGGCTTCCACTTATTGTTAGGTGATTGAGTGTTTTATCTTTTATCTTCGCAGGTCACTTCTGGAATTGAGCACGCGTGCATCACGAAGAGAGCGGAGTACAACAAGGTAGAGGAGTGTCTGAAGAAGAATCTCGATGGAATCCTGCAGAGTGAGTCTTTCATAGGCCCATTCTCCCTACTCCACCCCCCTCCCCCCTCCCCTCTCCCCTCTCCCCTCTCCCAGAACGCAGTTGCCTTCATCTGATTCTTTTTCAGATTGCGATTCTTCGTGCAACGTTCGCTCCGAACTCGCGAAGCTGTCGACGGCCCAGCCGATCAAGGTACTCCTCGCTCATTATCAGAATCAGAATTAGTCAGGTGTCGCGAAATCGCGCTGATCAGGGAACAGCTCACTCATTATAGAAATAATCAATTATAATACTTTTGTTAGATCTTTTTGTGAAAATTCGATAAGCAAGGGATGAAAAAGATAAAAAGGTGAAAGATCAAAAACATTCAGACGGCGGCCCTTGTGAACGGGAATCTCGTTATGGTCGCAAAGCAAGTCGCTCCTTTCTGCACGTCAGTGTATCATTTAGAAGCATCGAAATATTTTCTCTCATAAATATTATAACTGAATCGGGATTTTGTAATCTCTATCTATCCAGGCCAAACGAAGTTACCATCATTGTGCGACATAAATTCCTATATAAGATATTTGATATTTTAGCGCCGTCAAATGCGGTCTTCCGTGCGTGATGAAAGCGGCGAATGCTGTCTGCCCCAATTCCGGCACCCTTATGATTGTGAGTGATCTTCCATCAGGAATCCTCTACTGTGACCAATAACATCTCTTCCAGGATTCGGTACTGCAGCCGTTCGACAAGGCCGCTGCACTATACGAGAAGGCGTCCCAGGTGGTGAAAAAGGTGAGTGACGATTGATCTTTGAACTTTGATTCTTGATCTTCTTCCAGATGGCTCGCGACTACCTCACCGACGAGTGTCTCACTCTCATCGATGCAAAGAAGCTGACAGAGATGCGCAAGGGCAAATTCTGAGCTTCAAGATAATGAACATTCCCTTTCCCTTTCCCCGTATAACTCGGAGAATCAATCCATGCACCCCATATTTCATCACTTCTAATCTTATCGTGAACAATTATTTCCTCCTTCTACTGCAGTCTATTCGCATCTCATCTTCCAACTTATTCGATAAAACCTCTTTGTCATCAAGCCTATTTGTCATGTTCCAATAAGGCGTGAACTAGAGAGATGAAGAATCGTATCAAATATCCAGAGAATCTTTGAAATCACACTATTTTCTTTTCCGCTTCCCACCGTCTTCAAAAGAAAATGTCGAGCACAGAATTGCACACAAAACCCTAAAATCATTATTTTGTGATTGGTTCAGGGCCGGCCCAGGGGTTCAGGGGCACTGTGTAATCATTATTTCACTGAGTACTGCACTACTTGATAGATATCCGCACTAGTAGTCAAGTCTCCTGTGACCAATTAACCTCAACTGATCCGTTTCTACTGTCTTATTATCATCATTGTTCCCTTTATCTGTGAGCAATGCGGCCTCTTCTCGAAGTTCTCGAAGTTTTCTCGAATTCGGCGTGTGGTAAGGGTTTGGCATGTTTCGTGATACATATTTGATCAACTCAGTAATCGGATTTTTCCTAAATTTACTCTTGTTGTATCTTATTCGGCGATTCTCAACGAAGGAATTGGGGACCTACAAATATCTACTGGAGATATTCGCTGGATACGACACATATCTAGTGGTTGTCGATCTCGTTATTAATCCGGTAACTATTTTTATCTTTCAATTTATTTTCCGCCATTCAGAAAGCAATCCCATCGCGCACAGGGTGGGCGTTCGTATCAGATCGTTTCTACGGAACATTTGTTAGTCTTGTTTTCCTTTCTTTCTTTAAGACTTGCAGTCACATCCTTTGAAGTGTACCAAATGCATAAATGGATGAATAGAAGAAAAGCCGTAGTCAATTGCAGGCACTGCCTTGCTTCTATTCCTCTTGTTATTCCGTCCCTTTCATCATTCTCAATGTCCATCTACTCTATCGATACTGGACGATTCGAGCGTTAGTCAACACGAAGATCGACAAATTTTTGTATATTTCAGACCACACAGAATCGCGCTGTTCTCAAATCCTAAATTCGTCGGACTTCTTGTCTCTTTCACGGTGTACTCGCAAGTATCCTGGTAAATCAGCGACAATTTATCTCTTTTAAAATACAGTTGTTAGAGTTAATAGTGCATCAATTCATTCCGAAAACTTGTAGGGACGAGAGATACTCTTAATGAAGAGACCGATTGTTCATTCTAGTATCCATATTCACGAGGCTCTTCAGGTTCATTTGCTGCTGGTATCTCGCGCGTCCCGAAGATTTGGAGGAAATACGGCAGTATCAGGCAATGTTCAGAGAAGAGTACGGTCGAGACATCAATGATGGCTGCTTCATTATGAACTACTGGGTACGAGTTAGCCACCAGATTTCCGGTGTTTAATCGGTTCCCCTGGGAATGAAAACCCGTCAATGTAGCAGTCACAGCCATTGAAATCCCTCCGACATATCTGGAGTCAAGCAGTTCTGTGAATTCGAAATCATTGGTCCTTCAGCGCGAGGATCGCCTCTCTCTTCGTCCCTTCTCCATGCTTCTCATCGCTAATTCCATCGAGATCATCAGTTTCTGTCTCGCCGCTTCACTCGCCACGCTGACGTACCTGCAAATTCGCAAGGCGCAGAACATTTCCGAGAAAATTCGCGCCTTTCAACTGCAAATTCTGTTGACCGCCAGTGCACAGGTACGGAAATGGTATAATTTCGGTACAAAGTTCTAGGAAAAAAATCAGATGAATGAGGTAGAACAGAAGTGTCAAAATAATTCAAATTATTTTATCCAGCAGGGCCCCTTTTAGTGCAAATGGGCGTGGTTATAAAACGTTTCGAAATACGGCCATTTCAGACGCTAACCCCCGTGGTGTTCGTGTACATTCCCTACTTCTTCGATGTGGCCATCTCGCTGTTCTCCATTTACTCTCCCGATTGGACGGCCCTCTCCATGGTTCTTCTCTCGTGTTTTCCTTCCATTGACGCCATCGTCCTCATCGCTCTCATGAAACCGTATCGAACGGGGTTGATGAGAATGATGGGAAGGAGGAAGGAGAAGACGGTCGACCTCGTCCCTTCCGCCTTCACCGTGTCTACTCAAGAATAACTAGCGAATAAACGACTTCGATCAACCATACCGTAATTTTGTAGTGTGCGCAAAGGAAACGATAAGAAGTGCGATGATGATAATAACCATGCAAGTCTCATGGGAAATCATTCCATTCATCACTGGCTACTAAAATCACTAGACGGTTCACAGATAAAGTACACTTTTTTTGTTTTCGAGTTCTCTCTTATATTTCTCTCTTATTTCATGCTAGGTCTTCATTGCAATGTATTAAACGCCCCTTTAGCAACTTTTTAGACCTTACAAGATTTCGCAACTCAGACTGACCGCCAACACATGAAAGCACATAATATCTTGGATAAAATTAGAGCCTTTCAACTGCAAATTCTAGCCGCAGCAATCGCTCAGGTTTGCCGACAATCTTAGTGTTCGATAAATTTGAAAAATAATCTCACTCCCGTAATCTGCATTTCCATCTTCCATATTTACTCTCCGACCATCTCAGTTATTGGACCTCTTGTAATTATTTTCCTACATTGACGCTGTGGTGACTTATTGACGCTGATGAAGTCCGGACAGTTAAAAAAAGCTAGTGAAGAAAGAAATGCAATCGAAAATAGTGATCTAATCCGCGTTCACAATATCTGTCCAACCCATCCCCGCCATGATCGAATAAATTAGCATTGTCCTCTATGACTCTGGAGATTTTTACATGGGCTGATTGAAGTTTCACTAGTTAACAATCTCGGCTCTGTGAGGAAACGGGGGTCCCATGAGAAAACGATGTCCCAAAGGAAAACAGAGTTCCCATCAGAAAACAAGGGTCCCTTCATTTTTTTCGGGTCACTTCGCAAAGCGGAATACCAGATTAAGTTTTTATTTCCGTGTAAATGTGCTACAGCATTTCACTGAAGCGGGTTTAGATGTACTTCTCAGATGTACTGTACGAGAGGCCTCAATATAATTTTAAATATATTATTTTTGGTGCGTTGAAAATGATTTTTATATGAAGATGGAATCATCGTTTCTGTGGTTATTGAGGATAGCAAGGCAAGACAAGAAAGTCACAGTAGAGTAAGCAGAAAGAATAGGTAGGATCAGACATACGGAGTTATACAAAAGTACCCATGTTTTTGGAACACAGTTTTTACCATGGGACCCCCGTTTTCTGATGGGACCCCCGTTAAAATTATGGAATAATATCAGAGATTGTGGCTCTTGTTACCTTTATTTCTGATGGGAACCCCGTTTAAATTATGGGATAATATCAGAGATTGTGGCTCATATTTAGGGTTGTCTAAATGAAGAGAATGAGGACGAATGAAGAGGCAATTTCCCTCTCCTCATTCTCCCTCTTCATTGAAGACGACGCGGTCGTGCGAGCTCTTCAATGAAGAGGCGAATGAAATGGATTATCACCCTATTTCCTGGTATTCATGCAGGTTAATCAGCTATTTTTATCAACAAAATTATGTTAGGATGTCCCTAGTTGAATATGGAAAAAGATCAGTTCAAAAATCCAGGTTTCACGCCGTTTTTCTCATGGTAGATTAGTTAGCCCATTCGCCCCCTCTTCATTGAAGAGCTCACCGCGTCGCCCCCTTCTTCATTGAAGAATGACACCGATGAGCGCGCGTGGGGAGGGGGGAAATGAACTCTTCATTTCACTTCTTCATTCGCCATCCCTACTCATATTACCCGCTCTATTTACCTTTTTTTTAACCTTTTTTACGATCCTACAATCAGTAATAAGAGCCACAATCTCTGATATTATCCGTCTATCCTACAATCAGTAATAAGAGCCACAATCTCTGATATTATCCTATAATTTTCTCCCCACCACCTAATTGACTACTCACTATCTCCCATTCTTTTCCATTGTGATCAACTAATCAAATCATTGTTAATTTCTTCATTATTATTGAAGTATTTTACTTTTGGCATGCACCTTTACCTTTACCATACACATTTCACCTTTACCTTACACCAGGCATACACCTTTACCTTTTTTTAAACCTTTTTTTACGTCTATCCTACAATCAGTAGTAAAAGCAAGAGTGATATTATTAGCCCTGCTTCATAAGAATTATTGTATTCCAATAGCTGTTATTATCTAACCTTGTCTCGAAGCTTTGCATGGTACTGTATCACACTGCTTTGATATCTGGACGAAAATGCTAAAAGAACGGCCAATCTCAAATGATACTATTATCATTATCTGCCGAGTTCTTGGATTCGTTTCTCTGACGTTCAATGTTATCGGATTATTTTTAATATTAAGAAAGTGGAACGTTTATTCTCGAAGTATATTCACAGTGCTAATCTTGCTACAGGCAAGTAGCATTATCAAAAGCAGCAATGTAAGCGCAATTCGCAGATTCTTTACATCCTACAAAATTTCCATTTCACTGTTCTTTACATTCCATTCTTCTACATATTGCAAGGAGGAGGATACTGCATTGGATATTTATGCGAGCCCCATTACATCTCCTTTGCTGCAAACTTAGTGAAAGAACGGTTTATCGTATTCTTCACTATATGCACTACAGACATTTGAAATATTCCTGATTGTCAATCTTTGGGGACTGTTCATTCTTTTATTATTTCTTCGTCATCAAAGTTTATTGTACGAGTCATCTCTTGTGAAATTCCGGAGTTGGCAAGTGAATGGTGAATATTATAGAAATTCAGTTCAACAACAAATATTCTTCTTTAAGTAATTATAACAATTTTGATGGCTGGAATCAATATACTTCCTCTTCGATACATTTATATGCAGAATATAATCACAGCCAGCGACATTGACATAACTATGCAAACCGTAAGTTACGGTATTATATTAAACCATTTTATTATCTACTCAGTACTGTCAAAAATGCGATTGGATTGACCAAGGCCGCAATTACGGCGTCCTCCCAATAAATGATGCAATAGTGAGAATTCAGATAACAATAATAAGTGTCGGAAGACTCATAGGTTGACGTATACATAATCGCAGTCACCGGATCTTTCTACATGATATTCGCAGTGGCCTGCACAGTTCACATAATACGAATTTTAAACGAGCACGATCGAAAGACGTATGCAGCTGTGAACCTCAACAAATTTCATCTCCTTCAGAGCGAGTATAAACGTCACACGGAAAGCTAATCGCACTCGTCAATCGTTAGTTCAGGTAATTGTTTTTGCGCGTGCTTTCCATAAGTTTTATCCATTGAGATAGGGACTTTCACTGCGTTCCTCGGCGTCCCCATTACTTTGTTCATGATTCCTGCTGTTTACAAATTTGAAGACGGTGACGCTTTTCGAGTCTTTGCATCTATATCTATTTATCAAAGACTCATTCGTCTTGATACCATGCATATTTTTGTTTGCTTTAAATTCGTTATCCCATTCATCATTGATCATCGTTCAATCGGCATTCGTCAAATCGATTCTTTCTCGTCTGTTCGGTAGCAATCTGCCGACAAGTATGTGTGAGCTTCAGCAAACAAACGACAATGCCGAACTCAATTGTTTTCAGCTTCCGCCTTCACAACCGAAATGTCTGCCTACAATTGTGTGCACTGTTGATTGATTTGTTTACCATCATCAAACAAATGTTCTTACCCGGAGCCTAAATAATCCTTTTAATTGCCTTCGTATCGTATCTTCATAGCGTAATCGATTTCTGTTTATACTCTTTGCTTGAATTTCTTTTTTGTCTGCGGAGAAGTCGCTATTGTTGGAAGGAGGGAATACAATGCAAATGCATTGCAATAAAAAAGGCATATCGCTAGAATACAAATATTGATACAGCTCACAGTGTCACAGTCACAAAAGAAAATTCGGAAACTTGTTTGCTTGTTTTTGGAGTTTTTTTAGTGTTTTTAGAGAGATGTTTAGGATGCTCGGGTAGACTGAAAAAAAGTGACTTTATCAGAATTTGATCCATTTCTTTATCAGATCGGCGCTCGATCTTCTCAACATTTTAACACACAAATGACGAAGAACCAATTCAAGAAAGGTAGAAAATTGGAATAAGCGCCGCGATAGCTCTGGTAAATTCTGCTCTCGTTTGCCGAAAATGTTGAAGCTACTCGAATCAATTCGAGATTTGAAACAGCTTGACATAGTGGTCTCTCGCCTGTGCCGACCGGCGAAACGGGAATAAGCAGGTGATAGTTGGAGCTTACCAGACACTAGGCCGATTCCTCTCCCTCTCGATCTTATTGGTTCCACTTTCATTTATCGTGTCTTTTTAACCTACCCAAGGGTGCCTGAATTCTGTCCAAATCTTCTGTCAAACGGGATGAGCGGTAAGTTCAAAAACTGCTTCTATTGCCTCGTCATCTATCATATTTCGCATATCATTAATTTATAATGCAATTTTCACGGAAATTACATAGGACTTGAATAAATAAATAAACAATTAGAAAAAATGATATCGTAAGGTAACTACTAGGTGACGCAAAGTGAAGAAAAAAGTGATCTGGAACGTTTCACAAATTTCTAAGTTTAATTTGTGCAGATGATAATGGTGGCCACTGGTGGTGGCCTAACTGCGAGAACCAAACGGAAGTGCGGGGTTGGTGTCTGCACCCCAAACAAACACCACGCCCATTCATCCTCATTCGACACACAATGACGGTGAGCCACTGTGTAGGATTTGTGTTCTCTCGGGAAACTTGAAAAAGAAAACGAAAAAAAAACGAATTGTTATCGCAGTTTCTGTCCATCATCGTAACCGCCGTGAGTGCGTACATTGTGCTCAGCTCGCGGTCTGCCACAAGCGCCTATCGTCGTCTACTCCTCGTTTCACTGGTTCGTTTATGTATGCAAATTAGACTTTGCAGCTGCCACAATCATTGGTGTTGATTTTAGTGATGCAATGCAGCACAAGGTCGAACCATGAGGGGAGAAGGGGGGTCACAAACATCCGAATATCATGCACTCAGCCGAGAGATTCACTTAGATTCAGCAGTTGTTGTTAACAAAAACTCGTGACCAGAAAGTGGAGTTCCATTGTTGCTCCATAAATGTCATTGCTCTGAACGAGTTGAAAAATCAAGTATTATATATCTGATTTCGACGTGACGTCATCTGGAGCTAACGACGCTTCCGAAGTAAAAATAAATACGTTTTTCGTCATCAGCACCCTCGAGAACCCCGATTTCCTAAGTTTCGGAGAATCGACCTTTTGGAGCTGTGCCAGACCCCTCCCGAATTGCTCGATTCTTACGCAAACGGCCTCATATACTTTATAGGTTGCATGGGCTTCGTTGGATGTGATCGTGCAATGGGTGGGCGATCCCGTCTTTCTCTTTCCTCTTATGTGTCTGTACCGTCGGGCGCCACTCATAGATTTACCGATCTCAGCTGCTACAGCGTTCGTGCGTTTACCGTTCAGTTAAAATTGCATTCCCAATTTACTAAATCTCAGGCACTTGCTCAATCCGTTCTCATGTTTGGACTTATCATTTACTTCGCATTGTTTATTTATCGTCATCAGGTAGGACATCATTGAGAAAATTGCGAAACATTCTCTTCAGATTGTTGCGCGAATCGGATCTCGTTTCAACTTTTCATTTAAAGCGCGAATCGCATTTCTAGCCTTTTTATTAGTTCCATACTTGGCACTCGGTCCATTATTTGAGGTCATTCCCTTACTACTTGTGTATAGTGATTGGGCGAGGCTAGGGTATGATAAACCCAACAATTCTTAAACAAGATTGAGAATCGAGAAAGGTAAAGGTAAAGGTGTATCCACGTCAAGCGATTTTACAGTCATAAGACAACGCTAGGTGGGACCCACTGGTAAGGCCAGCTGTTAGACGGACTACATACCCGGCTGTCCAATGCGTTCTCGGGTAGCCTTACCTTTCGCAACCGGAGTCGCTACCAATTTGCCGACCCCGGAGGGATAGCAAGGCTTGGTTGGCCTCGGCGGGGGATTGAACTCGGTACCCTTCGAATGGCGAGCGGCGCCTTACACCACTCGGCCATCCCGCCATTCCGCTCTCTGAGCTCTCCTGAGCTGAGCTCTGAGATTCTCAGAGAGCCGCGGCATCCGGCTCTCTGAGAATCGAGATATCTCATTTTAATTTGTCAACTTTTCAGAGCTATTGTCTCCCAATCTGCATGTCGAAGTATTATCCTGTTAGTAAAAACAATTATTCTAAATCTTTAAAAATATGATCTTTAGACGATTTCGAAATCATTTAGTTCAAAATTTAAAAAAAAGCACCAGAGCTATTTCAGTTTCTATCGCTAGAATGGAATGGAACGGAACGTGCCCGTATTGATTGCTTCCCTCTCGATCTCGGATACTACGCGCTACTCGGTTTCGACGGGCATTTTGCGTGGATTTTCATTGTGACAGTGAGCTATCAAACTTTGGAATATCAATTAGCTGATGTCCACTGTTAAGGTTGCCAGTCATACATTCGCAATACTAAGAAGAGCTCGAGACATTAGCCCTCCGGCTGCTGTAATGCACCGCATATTAACCCGATCGCTCATTTTTCAAGTACCTTTTCAATGATATTTTTCTAATGAAAATACGGCTCTGTTCTGGTTGAAGGGTCCCACCCAAGTAGAAGGGTCCCAAAAAATTAGAAGGGTCCCAAAAAAGTAGATGGGTCCCAAAAAAGTAGATGGGTCCCAAAAAAAGTAGAAGGGTCCCAAAATTGTAAAATTTTTCGGGAACAAGTTGAAGGGTCCGTAAAAAAATAGAAGGGTCCCGAAAAAAGTAGAAGGGTCCCAACATTTAGGATTTCTTTCGATAAAAAGTTGAAGGGTCCCAAAAAAGTAGATCGGTCCCGAAAAAAATAGAAGGGTCCCTAATTTTTGGATTTTTTCAGAAAAAAAGTTGAAGGGTCCCAAAAAAAGTAGATGGGTCCCGAAAAAAATAGAAGGGTCCCAAATTTTAAGATTTCTTTAGAAAAAAGAAGAAGGGTCCGAAAAAAGTAGAAGGGTCCCACCTCCAGAGGCGTATGTAAATTATCTACAAGCTTTACTTTAAGTTAAAAAAAGAAATTGAAGTTGCAAAGTTGCACAGCACATTTTTGTGATTATCGATATTTTTATTCAAGTCGATTCAGTTTCAATGGTAGACAATTTAACGAATTTATTGATTTTGTAATATGTTTGCACGAAATATTCACTGCTTTTTGCCTCCCTTGCCTCCTCGGCCCATTCCACCTCCCCTTCGCGTCGTCTTCGGTGGTTGAGTCGTCGTCGTCGTTCTTGCTCGAGAGGCGCGAGTGGTGATGATGGTGAGGATGGTGGTGATGCGTTTTGATGTGCTCCGTATTTTTCGAGTGGTAGAAGTGGTCTGTTTGCGAATCCTTGCAGGTGATACTGTAGTGGTCGCCTGAAATATTCCATTTGCAAAATTCCATGAAGTGAAATCATCCAGAATTAGACAATTAGACAGACTAGATTCATTATTCCAATCTCGAGCAAGAACGACGACGACTCAACCACCGAAGACGACGCGAAGGGGAGGTGGAATGGGCCGAGGAGGCAAGGGAGGCAAAAAGCAGTGAATATTTCGTGCAAACATATTACAAAATCAATAAATTCGTTAAATTGTCTACCATTGAAACTGAATCGACTTGAATAAAAATATCGATAATCACAAAAATGTGCTGTGCAACTTTGCAACTTTTTTTTTTTCACTTAAAGTAAAGCTTGTAATTTACATACGCCTCTGGAGGTGGGACCCTTCTACTTTTTTCGGACCCTTCTTCTTTTTTCTAAAGAAATCTTAAAATTTGGGACCCTTCTATTTTTTTCGGGACCCATCTACTTTTTTTGGGACCCTTCAACTTTTTTTCTGAAAAAATCCAAAAATTAGGGACCCTTCTATTTTTTTCGGGACCCATCTACTTTTTTGGGACCCTTCAACTTTTTATCGAAAGAAATCCTAAATGTTGGGACCCTTCTACTTTTTTCGGGACCCTTCTATTTTTTTACGGACCCTTCAACTTGTTCCCGAAAAATTTTACAATTTTGGGACCCTTCTACTTTTTTTGGGACCCATCTACTTTTTTGGGACCCATCTACTTTTTTGGGACCTTTCTAATTTTTTGGGACCCTTCTACTTGGGTGGGACCCTTCAACCAGAACAGAGCCGAAAATACTTTAAGGCACTGACTCCCGTGGTCTTTGTGATTTTGCCCGTCATCCTTGCTGTCATTACACAGTCAATTTTCATCAATTCACGGCCATCCTTATTGAGCGACTGGCGTGAGTGATTTCTCGACCATTCTCAGCAAAAAAAGATAATGAACAATAACATTGAGCAATATTGCCATTCGACTTGGTAGTTGTCGTCCTCTCTTTTCACTCGACAGCACACGCTATCGTTCTGATTGCAACCACGCCTGCCTTTCGAGCGACATTTACTCATGTTAGCAGCACTTTTATTCAAACCACACTACTCGGTGGCCTCCTTCTCTACCAATAAGGCCATCTAAAGACAACAGGCCCTCCTGCACTTTCTCGGACGACTTACGAAATTGAATTTGGTTCGGCATGGTAGTCGAATGAAAACAAATAGACGTTGTCCGGGACGGTGCAGAAATGGCGAAATTTGGCATGATGAATATCTACAGATGTTTACACCGCTCGTGCCAGGACGTCCGATTGGCCCATTCCGATCTTCCCATCTATCATTCACAGGCACTTCATCGTCTGCGCCACAAATATAATCGAGAATAGGGCTGGCAAATGAAGAGAAGAAGGGAGAATGAAGAGACGATTTTCCACTCCCTCTCATTCTCTCTTCATGAAGAATGACCCGGTCGGTCTAGCTCTTCATGAAGAGCAGTTTCCACAAGACAAGCTGTAACTCGCGTGTGAATGAATATTTTCTCATGAAATTTTAAATGTGGGCTAAGTAGGTCGTGCTTCGTTCACCCATCTAAAAATATCCGAGATTTTACATCTTTTGCATGACATAACTGATTTAGAGCACCTATTCCACGGAGGTGAAGGGGGAACAAACACACTCTATTATCTATATTTGATGCGTTATCGTTATGCTTTGACAAAAGAGCTGTATGAACTAAGTAGGGCAACTACGAAAAACACCCAAAATGTTGCTCAACAGCGGAATTCATAAAGTTGCACAAGGCTTCGATTTCTGCATCTAGCTACTATAAATATCAACCGGATAGTATTATCTATGGAGATTAAAAGTTTCAATTGGGCACTCAATACTATTACGAATAAATTCAGGCATTCTAGGTGATTTGCATATGATGCCAGCGCAACCCCGCTTCTTCCCTCACTCACCACGATTTTGGCCACGCTGTTTCTCACCTTCACATGTCAGTATCTCATGCAAAATAGTTCGGGAAGCAAATTTTCGCGCAAACTCTGTTCTCTCGTTCTCCTTTGTCTCCTTCCATCCTTCGTGGCTATCCAATTGTGCGAGAATTCGGACTCCAAAGGGTGATAAAAGTCGATCAAGGGAATCGCGTCTTATTGTCCCAAAACATTCTCCAGCAGTACTGGATAGTTCCTTTACTCTAAAAATAGTCGAATCAAGAAAAAACCCGGTCGAAAACGCTCATTTTAGAGCAACTCTTCATGAAGAGTTTCTCATTCTTCATGAAGAGTTACCGTACCGCCCGGTCTCTTCGTGAAGAATGACGCCGCTTCGCGCGCCTTTGTGAGAGAGAATGAAGAGACAAATCTCACTCTTCATTTGCCAGCCCTAATCGAGAACCCACATCCATAAATTCTCAGCCTTAAGAATGGTACTTTTGCACACATTCTATTCCTTCAACATGAAAGTTTCACACATCAACCATATCAAAAACATTTTTGTTCTCGTGAATGTCGTTATTTTTATAATGAGCAGTATGGACTCATACGCTAGTTGGTAGAAAACCAGAATAAATGAGATCCAAACGTGACGTCCACAGTCCTCTAATGAGTATTCTCAAAATATCTCCTATTTAGAATCTAATGCGAGCTGAACGATATTAGATTGCGATAAGCCAGATTTGTTTTCGATGAAAAGTCCTGCGAAACAAATTCTAAATCTAGCGGATTCTATTTCCTGTATCTTCTTCACGATATTAGTAGCAGAGAAAATCGTGCTTCATCTCCGAACACGAAACTTTTAGTAATTATTATAAAGATCATTGAATTTTCTAGGTATTATTGTTCTTTGTCTGTAGTTTATCATTTGTAAATCACTGAGTTGAATAATCACTATTATCATTTATATATGCCAAATTTCACGAATGGTGCTCTAATTTTTCATACGAATGCACTGCGTTGTCGTCAATAACGAGTGGGACGAGCACTATGTGCATCAGTGGACTGCGAAGAATATGTGGTGATGGCTATACAGATGACTCGGTCGTTATTACCACCAAATAAGAGGAATCGCGCTCCATTTCTGAACACAAAGCTTTTTGGTAATTAGAGATCGTCGAATTTTCATGCTAATGCCCTTCACCACCTGTAGTCTTTCATGAGCAGAATAATCACTAACGCATCCAGCGTAGGAAATATTGAGTGAATGTACGGAGCGGCGTCGGCTAAAATGTACTGTGTTGTGTTGCTCTCGACCATTATTTCTCCAACTTACCAGCTAAGGTCGGTGTTCTAAATCCAAACAACGAGAGGTTGAAGAAGCACAGGAATGGACAGTAGACGAAGAGGAAAGGCACTACCGTCTGCAGTTACTTAGTATTCACAAATCGATCATCGAGTTTGCGGAAATAACTGTATTCAAGTAACTGCAACTAGCAATCAGCCAAGTGTTGGTTGCAATCCGTGTCGTGCATAAGGGATTAGCGACTCGGAAATCATTGCCGAATCAAATATGCAAATAAATGGATCACCTGGATGCAAACGGTGAACAGAATGCGTAATTGCGAGGTACGATCTGAGAAGGAAAGAGCTTTTGCCGCGCGAATGTCGAGAAACGTCCTAATAGCGAGACTGATAGATATCATGCACATAATGGCCATGATTATGTCGTATGAAAGCAAAGTTGCGATCGATCGCTGGGAAATCGCACCGTCTCTCTGTGAATGTGAACTGATTACACTTCCTCGTTCGAAAATGAAAGCTTCGATTTTTTACCTGAAACACAAACCATCCATCAATATTGGACATATTAAAATGAGCCGAAAGCTTCAATATCGCCTCGAAATATCCCTCCTCGGCTTTGTCCAGACCCAATTCGCAGATGTAGAACCTAAATCATAACCAGTAATGACCGTTGATATCCCTTCAGCCGTGGCATGATATTGCTCACCAAACTGCGGTTATTGAAAAGACGCATGTAACCAGAAGCAAAATGAAGGAGGATTTAGTGAAAAGTAGGACTAAGTGCGGACTGAAGTAGCACTTTCAATATCTTTTAAAAAAACATTTAAAAAATAGGAAAACGAACAATCGGATGACCCAGTAGCGATAGAGAAAGTGAATGTTTAACAACGAGAAAGGAACCATGAAACACGCACCGTAAAGAGATGTAAACACCTGAATAGAGAAATATTTTTAGAAAATCCCTCAAAAATTCTCGAACCGAAGTGTCAAGAAAATTGAATGAGATTACGCCGAACAACTCATCGGAAATTACTGGTTTCTGAAATTTCAGAGAGATATTTTGCAAATTAACATTTCCTCACCAGATCAATTACAGCGTGCATTATGATCAAGAAAATGTCATAGGTAGCGAAAATTGCGAGTAAATATTTGTATGCGCCCAAATCTCGGTGCGAAAAACGTTTGATCAGGTACAGTAGGAAGATGTTCAAGAATATTCCGGGGACTGAAACTTGATTTCATGCAAAGTTACACCATGCTAAAACTTACGAGTATACAGATGCTCAAGCATCGTTCGTTCTTGAAAGCTGGTGAGGTGCTGCGCAAAGAAAGAAGACAGTAAGAAAGAGAAAGATCTCAGCTGTCAAGATAGACAGAGGAACGGTACGGGATTACAAAGAGAAATAGCTGATGAGGCAGACTTGCGTGTGAGATCCTATTAGTGACCATTGTAAGAGAGCAGGTTCTCCGAATCGGATTCCAATTGTATTTGTCCCCTTACATAAGTGTACTTATACCTCGTGGTCACGAAATCTGGCACTACTCAAGGCTATCCTGAATGTACTCTCTGCAACAAGAGCTAAATGTATCGAATGTATTACTGATTTTATACTCTGAATTAGCAAGCACATAACGAGAGTTGATTCTTGCATGATCGCTACGACACTAAAAATGATGAATTGAAGATCAAGATCTCGGTTAATCCCTCCATGAACAGCTCTGGTAAACAAGTTAACTGTTTTGTCTTCAGCTGAATTTCGAAGATTCAAAGACTTTAGTGTATTCTACATTCTTCGTTCCAAATTGTGAGAAGGTTGAGAATAGGGTTGTCTAAATGAGGAGAATGAGGACGAATGAAGAGGCGTTTTCTCTCTCCTCATTCTCCCTCTTCATTGAATCGTGCGAGCTCTTCGCCGGTCGTGCGAGCTCTTCAATGAAGAGGCGAATGAATGGGATTATCACCCTGTTTCCTGGTATTCATGCAGGGTAAATAGCTAGTTTTATCAACAAAATATTGGGAGGATGTCCCTAGTGCAATATGGAAAAAGATCAGATCAAAAATCCAGGTTTCACGCCGTTTTTCTCAAGGTAGAATAGTCAGCCCATTCGCCCCTCTTCATTGAAGAGCTCACAGCGTCGCCCCCTTCTTCATTGAAGAATGACACCGATGAGCGCACGTGGGGAGAGGGGGAATGAAGTCTTCATTTCACTTCTTCATTCGCCATCCCTAGTTGAGAACTTGAGGTGTTGAATTGGAATTGGAATTTGATTCCAGTTCCGGACTGTACATCTGAATCACGAGTAGTCCAATGTCCAATGCAAAATTCAAATGATATTTAACACGATGGGGAAAGATTTCGTACGAGATTCCAAAAATAATGTTTATTTATGTGCAGCTTCTGACGGTCTGGTAATCGAAGCAGAGATGGCATCTAGTTGGGATACACTGGATACGGTGTGTGACTTGAGGCCGATGAGATCGCGAATCACGTATCTGACATGACATATAGTTGTAAGCGACTTTTCTAGTCGAACGATAACGCTCTATTTTGTCGGATTGTTGACCCTGGAACGATAGTTGTGAGGTTCATCTGGTATTTCGAGAAGTAACAAGCCCAACTTATAAACTGACGTTCGGTACGGCGACAGATACCAAATCGTAACGGCCGGATTGAAGATGGGAGCGATCATCGCTGACTAAAAATATATTTATGTATGATCATCAAAACCGGGCCGCTATTTGATTTCGACATTACGAGCGGGATAAGCAGACTCGCTATGATGTCATTCGCTGCTAGACGGTTCTCATTGAGAAGAGAAAATTGGTGTAAGTTCGTTACACATGGGACAAGTTCAAAAAGCTTACCACTGAAGTCTGCAAACATCGGAAACTCAATACAGGGGACCGCCATCTATGTCTTATCAGGGTCGCAGTGAACGATTCAAACATTGATTGGGCATATTTTTCTCATTCAGATGCAATGTGGGGCCACTTGGACAGTGATTACCAAGTACGCAATAGCTTCCAGTTCCGGACTGTATATCTGTATTACGAGTAGTCCAATGCCAATCAGTGCAAAGATCATCGACAATGGGAGAAGAGCGTGAATCGTTAGAATCTGAAACCAACCTTGAGGTATCTATGATAATAAAGAGAGTTCGTAAATGGGAATACGCTAAAATGACGAGTGCGAAGATTTCGACCTAAGACACGAAGCGAATAATTTCTTTAAAGTTGATATCGTTGTCTTTACTCTACGACACCCCCTTTCCTCTACGGTTGTCTATGAGTTTGCATAAGAGTCGGTCAAATTCTGAGTAATCTGGCACAGTCAAAAAAGTTCGATTCTGTGAAACTCTGTGTTCCGATTCTGAACACTATGGACGCATTTATTTTTCACATAGAAGCCCCGTTGGTTCAAGACGGCGTCACGTCGTTAGCGTTTTTTTCTGTTTTCCTCAGGTCCATGCGCGTTAATTTTACGTGAACATGACTTTCGGGTGAGAATTTGATGCTCAAAACTTGTTCATCTTGTTCCTTTTTTATGAATGTAATTCTACGATGTGGTGAATACTGGAAATGATAACTTTTGAAGGAGGAATTAGTAAGAGTAGCCACTTACAAATATATAGTTTTCATTTTGTCTCAAATTATATGTATGGATTCACCGGTCCGATCAATGTAAGCGGCTACTCTTACTATCATTTCATTATGAAAACATTTGTGAAAATATATTTGACAGGTTTGTTCAGCAACAAATTCTAATCTGGGAGCAGTGATCACGTAAAATTAGATCTTCTGAGAGCAGATCTTTAAAAAAACAAAGAGATCGACGTGACTCTGTAGCCAGCGATTTTTCTATATGAAAAATTAATGTGTAAATCGTTTTCAGCGTCTTCAAAAACGTCATAAAACAGAGTGTCACCGACTACTACAGTACCGACCCTTGTCCGATTCTAAGGGACTTCTATCTGCTAGTGTCTAATTTGATACCTTGACTAGCACACGGTGCATGTCCACCGTCTTATCGCTCAAACTTCCGCGTCTCGAGACGTTTGTCAGTGTTTTCAACAGTCTTCTCCTCGTTACGATCAAATACACGAACAGAATCGGAATCACAACGAAGAAAATGCCAAACATGCTGAGAGCGTACGGATCGGCTAGCCGAGGAATTCCTACGAAGAAAATATGTAAGGAATAATGGTTTTGAAGAATTCACCATAATAAGTTGCACCGGCCCAGTTATTGTTCGGATAGACGTCATACAATGTCTGAAGAAGAGCGGGATCAGCGACTTTAGCGTGTTTGAACGCGATCTGATAAGTTGAAATCATGAGATTCGTGAGAAATCCTGAGATTCATCGGACCAGATGCACTATATTCGGTAAGGTAGCGAGTAGAACCACCAAGTGAACGTTTCGTTGCTTCGGAGAAGGATGAGAAAGGATGTGATTTCTGCAAAAAAAATTATGCATCATCTCGTGCATTCTTCAGTGGATGTTGTCCTACGTGCTAACCTGTACCAGAAGGATATTGACTGGAATATGATGGATTCGACCAGGCCACTGGTCATCATTGAATTGCAATAGTTGCAGAGGTCCGTGGATATCCGAGAGCAAGCTCCAAACGATACAAATGTGAAGCTTGGCAGTTTCACTATCAGTCTAAAAATATGAGCACTGAATTATAGAATTGGAGAAATTTTGAAACAAATACCTTTCAAACGCAGCTGCATCTGCCATAATATCAATGAGATCGTTCAATGCACAGTAGAAAATGAGGATAGAGTAAGTCTGACCGTGAGAAATGTGCCCTTACAAAAATTTGAGTAACCTTGAGCGTTTTCGGTGTGCCTCTAATGACTGCAACCATTAAAAGAATGTTCATGACGAATCCGAACACGAGTAATGGAATGTAAATGATGTGTGTAAAGGCCATTTTTGCTGGAAATATATCTTTTTTACGATGTCATCACAGTCAAAAACCCGCGTGTAAAACGAAAGAATTTATGCAAAGAGTCAAAGCGCAGCAAACACAAAACAATTCACGAGGCAAAATTTTGAAATTAAGTACCAACAAATGAATGAGGGGACGCATGTAGGACTAATCAAGCCGACGACTCAGAAAGGATGGTCTTACTAATGCAATCAGAATAACTCGAAAGAACGAATTTCGAAATGCACAGAATTTCCATGTGAAAGTTAGAAAAAAATCATAGATCATCATTCGCGTCTTATGAATATAGACAGATGAGCTTACAATTAGACAACTATTCAAGAAGAGTAAAATATCTTCATTTATTCAGAATCGTGCGTCTCTTTTCATTCGAGAGACCAATCGTTACCGTTATGATATTCCTCGAACATCGCTCTAACTTTATACAAGGCGAGTGAGCTAATATGGTCATAAGGAAGGTGTTATTTTCTTTTTTTCTAGCAAGTGTTGGTTTGTGGTCGCTAGCTCTACAGGTGCAATACGTTGTAGATGGATACTGACCGATGCAGAAGCAAGCAGCATAAAAAACAGAATCTAGAAATTTATCAACGAAATTTAAAGCCAACTCTTTTGATTTGGCAGTTAGTGGATGCGCAGTAGCAGCGTATGCGTTACGATAATGTTTGTTTGTAAATAAAAGCACCACTGAAGGACAAGGAACACAGTAATATTTTGTTTTTGTGTCGCACTTGTATTCAGTCAGAAATTAGTTGATTCTCGAGCAGTTCTAGATATTATATCAGCCCTAGTTTGTACTTGACTGAACATCTAGATAGATCATTTTCGGAAAGGCAAGTAGCTGTCACCTTAGCATGCTTCAAGAGAACTTGGTCGAAGTCAAGGGGGATTACATAATATATAATAAGTGTTGACGGAACTGTATTTCAGCAAAAGCAGCGTTGCAGCCGGATGTGTTTTCGTTTTTGCAACCTTCAAAATGGAACGAGTTATCATGAATTGTCTCACTTCTTCTTTTTAAGAATTGAATGCAAAAGCTATGCTTTGCAATGATAATGCAAATTACAGCGCGGGTTGATTGCGAAACCAATAACAAGCTGCTTGACGGTAGACGGAAGCTTTCATGCGGTGCACAACAGATCAAAGTTTCGATTTGTGCAGATGGAAAACTTCCTCGTGATTGTCGCTGTTCATGATATCTATACCACGATGAGACCGAGCTAGGAAAAACACTAAGCTGAACTCATAAAAACCAACATTAACAAGTGTTAGCCGGAATCTTCTGTTGTGTCTATTCGCACGAGAGAGAAAATGTGCGGTGTGAATAAACCATCAAATTCGCGATGAACTCGCATTGCATATCGTTCTATTGTGTGATACAAGCAGCGCCAACAAAAAAAAGTATTGATGTTCATGCTTTGCGAGTATGATCTTTTAATATCAGGTGTACTTCTGAAGCGTGACTTTTACATTTTTAGCTCATAAGTCTTCAGTGGTAACTTCGGTGACGCTCTAATGACCGACTGGATTGTTCAACATCGTCACGGTCTGCCGTAGAATTGTTGTTGCTGCTGAGTTTCTTCTCTTGTTGAGGACTATTCTGCGCACGGACGGTGTGAACATCAAAAGACACCTGTAATGCTTTTATTCTAATAATAAAAATTATTTTTTGTATGACTCATTGACAAACAAAAATGTATTTTGATTATTTTGGGAGACATTAGTTTAAAGTTCAGAGTTCGATCGTATATTCCGTTTGATGATTCCACTAACCAGAAGGGCGTTATCGCGTTGAGTCCCAAAAACAACCACTGCACAAATCCGCACACCATCACGTCGAAATATCGAGCAATCACCTAATTTTTACAATCATTTTAATATATGTCATGCGCACATTGTTTATAAAGTAGAGCATGTAGAAAGCATACGAGACGATGCTGGTTACGACAAGCCCCTTCTCGCCGTTGAATCTGTGCCAATTGAGTTGATAGTCCCCGTAATCAATCAATGCGCTTTTCGTTCTTGAAATATGGACCTTTGACGATCGGAGAAATGAAGAAAGTGCCGCTCTCGAGTGATTAGAACGGAGAGAACAATGTTCACTACGAGAGTAGTCAAGCTTACAACGATTCTGATCACATCCGATAGTCTACGAAGTGTCTGAATAATATACCGATTGAACGGCGCAACGCGTCGGAAGTGAAAATACTTCGTCAATATTATAAGTGTTCGGGATCATAACTAAAGCATCATTGTACATATATGGTTCATAAGCAACTGTTGTTGTAGTGGAATCAATAACCGAAGGAAGAGCGAGAATAATGGACACAAGAATCGAGGAGACGAAAAACATGGAGTCATTCTAAAAGCTCAATATCGTCTGTTAGAATTCATAAATTACGCTTTTCTTTCGAATGAACATTATTGTTTTCAATCGATTCAAAGCGATGAATAGCGATGAATGGAGGCTGAGACATGCAAGACAAATCCAAGCAATATCTGCAACCATTATCTCTCTTTTTAATACAAAATTCATGCTTACACAATGGAGTAGCTAGACCCGCATCTTGAATGAGAGTGTAGAAGCCAACCATGGACGGATATGAAACGAACTGATAATTGATGAGATACAATACGCAGTTCAGCAGTTCCTGATTTTATTATTACATCTTGAGATCGATTCCGCTCAACTCACAGTTATTCCATTGATAACGATTAGTTTGAAGGTGTAATTTTGCGAAAATGGATGGACAAAAATAAGTTTGAAGTATATAAAAGACGCTGATGGAATAGTGACAATAAGACATGCCGAAATTACAATCGTTTGAAAAAAGTCGAATATTTCAAGCGCTGAAGGCATCAACACCACTTGCTGAACAGAGGAATAAATGTGCAAAGGAATCAAACACCCGTCAGGTGAAATTATCATGAAATTATCATATCATAACTCAGCTCTCCGATGAGCTAGAGACCCCCGGTTTGGCTCAAAATATGCGGAAAAATATTTCAAAAAACTTTTATGTTTTGACCGAAGACGAAGGATGAAAAACAACAACGGTAAATAATAAAATACGATTTTTTTGAGTTAAAAAAATTTGTGGCCCTATCTAGAATGCAACTTGCAGGGAATTTTATTGCAGATTATGAAAGAGTAAGTTCATATATATAATATAAAAAAATAAAAAGGGGAACTATATCGTCCTTTCGACCCTCTTTTTTGGGCTCGAAAGTGTCGCATCGCATGGATGACCAAGCGTTTCTGGCTCTATTTTCTTATTGTTTGTGAAATCCCAAGCAATTACCACTCAAATAACATTAAAGCGTTATATTACGATTATTTATCACCATTGGAATCAAATCCGCCACCATCATTTTTCCCGACCATGACCCGGGGTTCATGCTTCAGAAATGGTCATGGTTCAAAATGGATCCAACAAGTCATGTTCGAGAAACTTCAATTGCTAAATGCCGATATGCAACATAGTCCCTGAGAAAATTTTCACCATCAAAAATACAGAAATTCGGTTATCGCAAAGTGATTTATCAAAATAAATATAATTTTTTCTTTTAAAAAATCAGTTCTCTATTTCGCAGCATCCGATTACGGTATTTTCGATGGTGAAAATTTTCTTAGGGACTATGTTACATATCGGCATATAGCAATTGAAGTTTCTCGAACATTAATTTTCATGTCCACTTTGGACCATGACCCCGGGTTCATGGTCGGCCGTGACTTCTGAAGCATGAACCCCGGGTCATGGTCGGGAAAAATGATGGTGGCGGATTTGATTCCAATGGTGATAAATATTCGTAATATAACGCTTTAAAGGGGGAGGGGCACGAATATTTTCTCTCATAAGCTGAGCCTGTGGGGTAATATGGATGCTATACCCGATCACAGATCACTTTATCCGAAGTTCTAAAAATGCCTCTGAACTTCACTACGGATTTTTGAAGTTTCATTGATTGTGCAGGCACGATTTGGGGTACTGTATTCTTGTATTGATTTCACTAGATTGGCAGCCGAAAATAGCAGCAATAGTGAGGTTTGCACACGACTAGAGATGGGAATCCAAGAGGCAAGAGGGGCGAATGTATGCAAAGTGAGCCGCGCTCTTGTACAAGAGTGAGAGGGAATGGCCACTCTTGTACAAGAGTGAGCGCTCTTGCACAAGAGTAAGAGTAAAAATGAATGAATTTCAGCGGCTTTTTTGTGAAAATGGCTTATTATTACCATTAACAGCCTAGTAATCTCCTCTGCGCGAAAAATCCGCCGAAATTCCCTCATTTCTGCTTTTACTCTTGTGCAGGCAACCAGGCAACCGCAACGATTTGTAAGGAGATGTGTTCCTGAATAGAGAAGCTGAAGGAAGAGGGAAGAGGTGAGGCGAGGAATGAGAGGGAGAGGAAGAGGAGGGATAAAAGGCCGACCTCTTGCGCAAGAGTTTGGAGAATGAGAAAACTCTTGCGCAAGAGTTTGGAGAATGAGAAAACTCTTGCGCAAGAGTTTGGAAAATGAGAAAACTCTTGCGCAAGAGGTGAGGCATGAATGGGCCGTTTTAGATCGTTTATGCTCGTTCTTTCAATTGTTATGTGTTCTGATAGCTTAGTACGTGCATAGGAGGATATCAGAACACATTTGCAAGATTTACATAGAGTCTCAAGAGAGGTGACGCTCTATAGACTCCCTTTTCGTCTTTCCCTCCTCTCCCACTGTGCGTTGCTCGCGTACTTCTCGAGCTCTATCGCGGCTCAGAGGTGACATATCGACAAACTTCGAAGAGTATGATCACTATGGCTCCACTAGAGACTGTTTTAATATACTTCTGACTTCTTTGTGTGACAAATTACCTTTAACGGCGCGCTATCTTCAAAGGAACAAGAATCCCGTCCAACATCAACAACCTCTTTTACAAACTTCAAGAAAAAAAATATAATAAATAAATATGCTCTGATATCCAAACTACTTAATCATCCTACAAAACTTTAGAAAGATCGACCATAAACGGCCTAAAACAGCTCATTCCTACCTCACCTCTTGCGCAAGAGTTTTCTCATTCTCCAAACTCTTGCGCAAGAGGTCGGCCTTTTATCCCTCCTCTTCCTTCATTCTCATTCCTCGCTGCAAGAGAGCGGCAAACTCTTCCCTCACCTCTTCCTTCAGCCACTCTAATCCTAAGATCCTAGCGAATTGTGATGAACAGTCGATGGTCGGAAAATGGAAATAACTGCGGTCTCTCCTTTCAATTGAAAGGCTATGCGCCGAACAGAGGGTGTGAATAGAAGGAGACACCTGCAAAATATAAAAATTTATCAAAGTAGCAGAAAATGTCTAAATGTTGTAATTGTCATATTTCCCTTTCTATTGTATTATTGATCACGTTGTTTGATTGCTACTCTCAACAGTCCGCAGGTTTCCTTCTTTGAAAATTTTTTATAAATACAATTCTTACTTATTCTTATTAATTCTTACTTACTTAGAACGTGGTTTATACATCGATTTCAAAAATTTTAAAATAATTTAAATACACGATCTCACTCACCAGAATGGCGCTATTGCCTTGAGGCCGAGAAATAGCCATTGCACAAATCCGCAAATCAGTATATCGAAATATCGAGCTAGTAGCTTCATGAAAAACAAAAGTTAAGTAATTTTTTTCGATTTCCGTGCTACACTATTCGCGAAATAGAGCATGTAGAAAGCGTAGCAGACAATGCTGGTAACGACGAGCCCTTTCTCTCCGTTGAACCTAATGTTGTCCATTAAAATTGAAAGTATTCATTACAGTGCTCACCTTTGTCTGTCGGAGATATCGAGATATTTCCTTTCTCGAGCGATAAGGAAGAAAAGAATAATATTGACTATAAGGGTGGCGAGGCTAACAACGATTCTAATTGCATCTGCAATTTTTCGAAAGGTCTGAAAGTGATACTGTACATCAAACTCCACAATTGTTAGTTTACGTCGTTGCTTATCACATTATTTGGAACCATTATTGTAGAGTCATTGTACATAATCGGAATATATGTTACAGTTGTCCATATACATAAATCGGCCACTGCAGGTACTGTGAGAAAACTTGAAATGGCGACCGATAAAATGAAAAATTCGGGATCATCCTGTACGTTTTTTTTTGTTGTTTTCTGAATAGTTCACTTACACTTTGTCTTCGTATGAACATTATTGTTTTCAGTCGATTCAGAGCTATAAAAAGAGATGTGTTAAGACTGAGTCCACCAGTAACAGCAAAGATGATTGCAAAACTGTTTGGTGCTGAAATAAAAAATTAAAAGTCTCTGACACGAAAATAAACCTGTTTGCTGCAAGGAAGCGTAGAATTCGACCATGAAAGGATATGAGATGAGTTGATAAGCAATGAGATAAGCAACGCAATTGATCAACTCCTGAAAAATGGGAATAGTTCATAATTTAACATCAGCAACTTCTCACTAGTATCCCATTCAAAACGATTAGCTTAAACGTGTAATTTCCCGAGAATGTTTGGAAGAAGAGCAGTTTGAAGTAAACGATAAATGCACAAGGGAATGTGACAACAAGACATGCACAAATTGCCAATGTTTGAACAATATCAAAAATTTCGAGAGCCGAAGGCATCGAAGTAGCACCTATTTCGCCCACTATTTGGCACGAAATTAGGGGTCTAGCTCGTAATTCACCTGTTCTGCATCAGATTGAGACTGAAGAAGATTTGTTTCGATAGTTCAGACGAAATCTATTTATTTCGAAAAGGGAAATTTGATAAAAATTGGGCCATCTCCATACATCTACTTTTATGCTGCTTATTAATTTTTGCCGGTTTGAACTTCATATTAGCGCAACAGAAAAATGACTATTCTGACAGCTTCTCACGAATGCATTCGTTATTTAACGCTATTGTTCAATTTCCAGTTCCGATTCGCCCAAGTGGATTGTTCTGCGTGGTGACTGTTTTGCGGAGAATTGCAATAGCGGTACTCTCTACTCTTCTTCTAAGGGCCAATTGTCGAACGGAGGCCGTGAACAAAATAAGGCAGCTGTGAAATATACTCAATTTGATGCAATTCTTGAATAAAAAAAGATCAAATCGGTGATTGTCTTCCAGTAAAATCGACAGCCCACACCAGAAAGGTGTGAGTGTCCGAGAAAGAGCCATTAATTGAAAGCAAATCCACAGAATAATATATCAAAATATCGTGCGAATATCTATGAAGTGAAATATCGTCATGATAGAATTATATTGAGAACCATGTTTACGAAATCATGCAGAATGAATACGAAACAATGCTGGTTATAACAAGTCCTTTCTCTCCGATCAACCTAAGTGGTCATATTGATTTTTAAATACTGACCGTTCCGAAATAGTGAGAAACTGTCGAGTGATTAGTACGGAGAGGATCATGTTCAATAATAGTGTGGCAAGACTAACTGATAGAATATTCAACAACCGGAGGAATAGCGGGAACCGTCGATAAAACTAACAAAATTGTGAAAAATAGCTGTCGATCAGTAGATTTTGAAAAAAACTTTTATATTCGTTTCAAGTTGACGCATACACTCTGCTTGCGTAAGCTCGCAATCATTTTTAATGAAGTGAAGTCAGAAGTGAGAAAGTTATAAAGGACTTGAAAGGATAGGTTGTTAACACAATTATAGTTGAAACGTATGAAACTAACTCAGGGGCCACAATTCCCGACTTCTCTAAGAATGAACAGAATCCAGCTATGAAGGGCATTATGCAAGCTGATAAAGGAATAGATACAACGCACAGCTCGAAAGTTTCTCTATATCGACGTTGTTCCATATAGAACTTACATCATTCAAAACTTTGAAGGTATAATTTTCCGAAAAATGTCGAAAGTAGAGCAGCCACTGTACGTAAGTAACGCATGGCGTTACCACAAGACATAGACAAATTCCTATGGATTTGAGAACATTGGAGACTGACAAGGCATGCATTTTCTGCCGTGGAAAAAAGTAAGTCCATCCAATTAGTGGTAACGTAGTTCACTTTTCTTTTCAAGAAGTTCGAAAATGAAGGTGGTGAATAGCACACGCACGTTATTCACTGATTAATTCCGACTAAACATCGAAAAAAGGTTGAAGCTTGCAAATAGTCTTTCCAATCTAAAGCTCGACTCAAGCATGAATGCACCTAGGCACTCGAATATATTGAAAACAAAGAAGTTTAATTTCTACTTCTCTTTTGATTTTGATTTTTTGAACGAATCAGCGAAAGGATGATACAAACATAAGAAACCGCTTGTTTGATTTTTTTCTTTATTCGCAATTCCGATAGACCAGAATGCCAGAAACAATGAATTTACACCACAACAAACACTAGAATACTAAAAAGGGATAGTGAAAAGAGTGGCCCACCCCTCATCAATAAGGCAAATTACTTTCTCAGGTGTTGTTCATTATCAATTTATCCTTTTCCAACCACGAGGACTGACAATGAGAGCTCGTTTGCTTTGTAAAAACCAACAAAGGTACGAAAACAATTCCATACAAAATAGAGATTTTCAATGAATACTGTTCACTCGAGTGTTGACAATCTTTTTTCCACATTAGTGTATCATTATCATTTCAACCGAGCAATTCAGATATCTCAATTCAGCCGTCTCGATTGCTAATCGAAGTAACGGTGTGTCGGGACTTTGTCGTTGCAGTTGTTTTTGTTCTCAAATTGAACGCCAAAGATCGAACGGACGGCGTGAAAAGGAGAAGACACCTAAAATAAATTATCTGGAATTAATGACATATGAGGCCGTTCGCGAGAGAATCAGACAAGAGTTGGCACAGGCCAAAAATTTAGACTCTCTGAAACTTTGCGTTTTGGGGTTCTCGAGGGTGCTAATGACGATGGGTACACTCATTTTGTCCACCTGTGCCTCCTTGGCTTCAGACGACGTCACGTCGAAATCCGTTTTTGGTCTATATTTCGGTCACTCGCAACGCAAAAATTTCGAAAGTTTGGCCCACTGGGTAGAATTTGATGGCGAACACGACAGTTCACTTTATTTTTCATTAATTATTTTAATTATGTTGTAAAATGGAACTTTTCGCAAACTACAGTGCTATAGTGGAGAGTAGTATAGATCGGACCGGAATGCCACGAGGATTCCAAATCTGTTTTCAAATTCAAAATCCATCATGCTGCATTCGAAATACTCAACTTATAGTGTACTTGGCTTGTAAGTAAATTTCACCATTTCTCCCTTGCTGGCTTCCGATCTTTTGATCTACCCGAGTCTCTCCTCCGTGACCTTTTCCCAGTGTCTGCGCTCTCTCGATTCCCCCTGCTCTCTCGCCTCCCTCGAGGGAGGAGAGTCCGATCGATGAGAGAAGGAAGTAAACAAGTGGAAGGATCGTCAGATTTACTTACAAGCCAGGTACACTATAAGTTGTGTATTTCGAATGCAGCATGATGGATTTTGATGTAAAAAGAGATTTGGAATCCTCGTGATATTCCGGTCCGATCTATACCACTCTCCACTATAGCACTGTAGTTTGCGAAAAGTTCCATTTTACATAATAATTTTAAAAAATAAAGAAAAATCAAGTGAACAGTCTTGTTCGCCATTAAATTCTGACCAACGAGCCAAACATTCGACAAATTAGCGTTATCAGGGACCGAAATAGAGACCAAACATTGATTTCGACGTGACGTCGTCTGGAGCCAAACAGGCTTCCATGTGCAAAATAAGTGTGCACATCGTCATCAGCACCATCGAGAACCCCGAAACGCAAAGTTTCAGAGAGTTGACATTTTTGACCTGTGCCAGGCTCATTCGGATATTGTCTGATTCTCTCGCGAACGGCCTCATATAATTTTTGCTCACCAAAAAGGGGTAATCGACTTGAGGCCGAGAAAGAGCCACTGGGCAAATCCACAGAACAATATGGAGAAATAGCGAGCTAGCAACTAAAGGGACGTGGTAAATCATTTAGTAAGTCGCTTACATTGTTGCCGAAATAGAGCATGTAGAAAGCGTATGATACGATGCTGGTAACGACGAGACCCTTTTCTCCGTTAAACCTGATTCATTTTATTTACATTACTCTCACTATTTCAAACCATACCTTTTCCTGTCAGCGATATCCAGAAATTTTCGCTCTCGAGTGATCAGAACGGAAAGAAGAATGTTTACAACAAGAGTTGCGAGGCTGATAATCAATCGTATTATGTCTGCGGTTCTTCGAAGGATCTGAAAGAGTGATGAAAGACCACCGAACAAACATGGTCGTTTACTTGATTGCTGAGTAAAGTGCTTGGAATAACACTAAATGAGCCGTTGAAATCGAATGGTTCGTATTTCACTTTGGAGAAGATACAAAGATCAAGAGTAGCCGGAAGTGTAAGAACGAAAGATATCAACACTGATATCCGGAAGAAAATAGAGTCGTTCTGAGTCTCGTTAGTAATTATTGTTCGTAATTAATCTAACGCTTACTGATTTGTTTCGAATGAACATGATCGTCTTCAACCTATTGAGTGCAATGAAAAGCGATGAATTGAGGCTGAAACTGGACAAAAGGGCGCTGACAATGGCTGAAGTAAACCAAATTATTCAGAGTTGCTCAGTATATCTCACATAATGGGGATACGAGACCAGACGTTTGTAGATAATTATAAAAGTCGACCATGAAAGGGTACGTTGTGAGCTGATACAAAATAAGATATCCGACACAATTCAATAACTCCTGAAATCGGTTAAAGTTGATCATCGGAAATTCATGAACTCACTACTATTCCATTGATCACGATAAGTTTGAATGTATGATTGTCCGAGAATGGACGCATGGAGAAGAGTTTGAAATACACAAAACATGCCGAGGGTATAGTAACAAGAAGGCAGAAAGAAATTCCCACTGTTTGAGCATAATCGAAAATTTCAAGAGCCGTAGACATTTGAGCCTACTGTGTTGAGACGGCGGAAAATTCTTTGCCTCAAATTGGCAGTCTAACTTCCTATTACACCTGCTTTCGTATTCGTGGTAAAGAAGCAGAATTTAGAGAGGCTGTTTGATTTTCTGACATTTACTCAGAAATTTCAAATGAGAGACATTGAGTGCTACGTAGACGACGACCACGAATTGTCATGGCAATATTAATCGCACTCGAGGAAAATTGAAGTTACCGACTTTATCAGCTCATTTATTCTTCGAATCCACAATCGACGATACTACCTTGATCACAGTCGATCTACGGCCTTTCTTTGAACAATTAAAAGTCCTTTTGCCCATGAATACTCGAATAACAGCTAGCGTTACTGCAATAATCACAATGGCCCCTATTGGCAGCGAGATTCCTAGGATCAGGGAAATGTTGATTGGTGATTTCGGTCCTCCTGCTCCAACAGTGGGAGCCAGGCAATTGCACGACTCGTTTGCTTCTTTATGCAATGGCGAAGGAAGTCCCTCGAACAGTGTAGCAGCGTCCTGAAGACGAAGGAACTTTAGCTATTACATTGAGCGTAGAACCATATTCAAGTTCTATCGTATTTTACGTAGATAAGTGGAAGAAAGGAGAGCGGCTCACCATTCGCATATTGCACATTCGCTCTGCGCAGAGGAAGTAGTTGAAATCGTTGAGTTGAAGGCTGCCTAATCTCAGCCGCTTTAGTTCGTAGCCCTCTCCGTAAGTAAGACAGCCAAATTCCTCATGCTGAAATTTCGTCCAGTAATTCATCTAGACGCAATTTCGATATTCACTGTTGATAATAGAGACGTTCTGATGTAGCAGACGTGACCAGTGCACTCTTTCATCCCTATTTTATCTGAAGAAAAACAGATTTTTAAAATTATTTTCAGCAAGTCTTATACCACTCGGCACCATGGCACATGAAATGAACCCGTCCTTTCGCTTGTCGAGAGGTAGACCGCTACTATGGGGATACTTTGTAGACGTCGAACAGTTGCGCATCTAATTTTTCCGATCCTAATTTGAATTGAGAGTTCGAAAAGAAAACAGGACCGCCGCTATTACACATTTAGAGGTTAGCATACATAATATTAGAATGTAACAAACGGAAGGGCATGTGCACAGGTCTTCAGCGGTAGTATCGGTAGACTGAAATGTAACGCACATTCCAGCGGGCAAGTAGTACGAATATGCTTGAATGAAGACGTCGAACTGTAATGGAAAAAGCATGACTTAATGGTTTTTTCATTAATTTTTACTGACTTAGTCCAACTTAGCTTCACGGTTGGTTTTGAAATATATTCCCGCGAAAACTAATTGGAATAAAGATTATCACCTGCGCAAGAAGCGGCGCATTCAGTATCGGGTTGTCCTGACAAAAGTTCCAGAAAGCTGTTCCATCATCATTCGGAGAGACCTGATAATATGCTATGAAAGAAACTTCTGCTCACTTTTATCTCGTGAGCGCCCTAACTGACCATTGCCACATAGTCAATGATGCAATAGTGAGAGCGGCACGTGGGTATTGCAGAACTGTCTATCGCGTAGATGCCATTGAGACATTCCACAATTGGAAGGTCAACCACATCAACTGATTCGGCATCATTACAGAAATTGGTGTTACTGAGTTGAACAATGTATGCTCGATTGTTTGTAATTTCCGCACCATACACAGAGTACGACTCCCTTCATGTTACGTCGACACCCCAGAAAATTCAGCTGCGATAGAGGAAAGTCGAAGCAGTCCTGTGACGATGAATGAAGGTAGTTGAAAGAATGTAACCAACCATGATAACCGCCGTTTCAGAGACATTTATGCTAATATGGCTAGAAATATTTCGCTCCGCCCGATAGCAGTAATCACCAGTGCATGTCCGATTGCATCTCAAGGAAATTTATTTATCTTTAGTAAATTTGATAAATTTGATAAGCTTATGAGAAGGCCAAAAAAGTATTTCTGCTATGGAATCATTCGAAAATAACGTCATTAAAGGAGGTGTCCCACGAATCTCTGACTAACTGAGTTCTCGATGTGAGATGGTGGGTCGTGGCTACCCGATAACACTTTCGAAACTCCCATGTTTTAAAATTTCGTTTTTTAAAACGCATTCTCTGTAAGAACGGGACGGCCCTCAGCAGGGGGTGGCACAATGCTTCAAAATGCTCCGATCGAGCTAAAAAAAATTTTGGGTACTCCCTAGGGGTCAGGTATACTTCTGGCAAAATTTCATGTTGATCCATGCATTTCATGCATGAAAAATAAATTTCAGCTTTGACCCTCATGTGATATACCATTCGATAGAGCATCAAAAGTTATGTCTAAAGCTCGATTTTCAGCCTGTTTGGACAAAATTCGTTTGATTTGCATAACGAAAACTGCATTCTTCGAAGGTTTTTCATTTGAAAGACCCTGAAGATCTCATTTGCCCCGGCTAATTTTATGCTCATTCGATGCGTCTTGAAATTCTGAATCGACGTGAATTTTTAAAAATATGAATATCGGTGGCGAAAGTTCGATTTTTTAACGTTTTCTATCACGCATTTGCCCATTTTCTATCACGCAATCGACGTGGGTTCGAATCCGGACCGGTGCATAAATCTTTTGCCGGCATGTTTTCTCATGCAAATGGTGTTTTTCGATACGAATTCATTTTTCACAAGCCTTCAGGTTGTTTAGAAGT
The DNA here is from genome assembly GCA_911812115.1 of Pristionchus exspectatus. Classification (NCBI taxonomy): domain Eukaryota; kingdom Metazoa; phylum Nematoda; class Chromadorea; order Rhabditida; family Neodiplogasteridae; genus Pristionchus; species Pristionchus exspectatus. The sequence continues at coordinate 12,767,983 of OU461582.1, forward strand.
CGCCTTGCCTAGTTTTCAGGTGAAATTTTGGTCACACCTCTCCGACCTTTTTCACACAAGGGTCCCCCCTGTGGTGATTTGAGTTTAAAGCCGTCAGTGAGGTATGACGAAAAATTAGTCTAAACTGTAAACTAAACAATGTCAAAACATAGTACGAGCATATAAAACTTTATTTTGTGTCGAAAAACACCATTTGCATGAGAAAACATGCCGGCAAAAGATTTATGCACCGGTCCGGATTCGAACCCACGTCGATTGCGCGATAGAAAATGGGCAAATGCGTGATAGAAAACGTAAAATATTCGAACTTTCACCACCGATATTCATATTTTTAAAAATTCACGTCGATGTAGAATTTCAAGGCGCATCGAATGAGCACAAAATTAGCCGGGGCAAATGAGATCTTCAGGGTCTTTCAAATGAAAAACCTTCGAAAAATGCAGTTTTCGTTATGCAAATCAAACGAATTTTGTCCAAACAGGCTGAAAACAGAGCTTTAGAGCTTTTAGCTTTTGCTTTAGCTTTTGGCTGCGTTCCAAGTGACCTTGCGCGCGCAGGCAACGAGCGAGAGAGTGTGTGAAATGAGGAGAGTGCGCTAGGGTTGCAAGTTCGATATCAATAGTATTGCACCCTCTTCCCTTCTCCGCCTCTCCCCTCAATAGTATTGCGAGAGAGGGGAACTATTGCAATAGTATTGCAAAGATGCAATACTATTGCACTGTCTCCCCTCCCTCTTCCCGTGGGAGGAGGGTGAGAGAGCGCGTGAAAGTGATAGAGTGCTCTCTCGCGCATTCCTCTGCCCTGTCTGCGCTCTCTTCCCATCCCATAGTCTCTCGTCGGGGAATCAAGGGAAGCGATCAGAGCGCTAGTATTGCAATAGTATTGCACTTTTGCAATACTATTGCACTCAAAACGCGGAGGAGAAAAAGGGTGCAATACTATTGATACCGGTATTGAATTTGCAACCCTAGAGTGCGCTCTCTCACTCCTCACTTTGCATAATCGGCCGCGCGATTCGTGGGACGCCTTCTTTAAATCTGTTTGTTGACTTGAAATTGTGGATAGAATACTCACGCAGAGTCAGGAATTAATGGAGACAACGTGCACTTGCGACATTCAATTGATTCGGAATCATTCACAAGAATGAAAAGAAGAAGGAGTAACATCCGCCAGGGCAAGAACTACGAAAACTATACTCCTTACAGGTGCATTTTTCCGTTTAAACCCCTTTCCAATATTTGCTTTCGATTCCTTTTCGATTTCCTGATTACTAACAAAATTGTATTTTCTATTGGCGGCACAAAATACAGGGTGATAGGGCACAGCTGAACGTATGTTTCTCCAAACTAATATTTTAGGCATTTTTCCGCCTTTGGAGAAATAAGTTTACCGTTGTGAAAAGGATGGTGACATATAGCAGTTAGTCAAAAAATAAAGTTGAGGAGCACACGGTGGTCGAAGTCATAATGAATGAAATATACACGGATAATGCGGAACAATTTATCTTCTTCATTGCTTTGATAAATATTTGGATGGTATTGTACACTTTCCTCGTTGTTAGAGAGCATAAGTCAAAACGATAATGAACAAAAAAATTGTTTATACAAAAGCAAAAGGAAACAGATTTTATCGGATGGGTAAGGGGGGAGTGTATTTATATAAAGCACAAGGGCCATGTCTATGCCCATGCTCTCGATAAATCGACAAAGTGTGCGCGTGTTTCCTCACATTTTGTGGTTTGTCCAATTGCCGATTCGTTTGATGGAGACTGAAACAAATAGTACCTCGCCACTAAATCGTCATTAATACTTACCTTCCATTCTTGAAAATTGACAAGAGTAATGAATACTCTTTGTTTGTAGACTTCTCGATGATATTCTCGCATTCCACGTACAGCAATGAAAAAAAGGCCGGGGCGAATCTTAATCAACGAAATACGTACTTCGAAATATCTCATTTTAAGTTATAAACTCAACTAACATCGGACAGCAGAAATCCACAAGTGCAACACTTATGTATCGCTCACGCTCCCAAGATAAAGGAGCATATAGGAATACGCTGAAAAGGCTGAACGACAATGCCACTAAAGGAATTGTGGATGCAATAAAGACGGCAGTGAACTGGAATTAAGGAAGTTTTTGATGTTGCTTACCAGAGACTATCTGAGAGAATTGAGTTAGGCTCCACAGGGGCCGTACAATGATTTTGGACCCTATGCTGAAAAATTGGCCCTAGGGGTACTTTTTTACGTAGAGTTCGAAAATCGACCTTAGAAAGCCGTATCTCCGACCCCTGGTACCCTATGGGTCCTGGTACCGTGCCAGGCTGTAGGAGCAACTTTGCGACTGGGGCTTCAAACCTATCCATGTGATAGCGCATTTTGTAGATCTCGTCGAAACAAACATTTTTTTGTGAAGAAAGTGAAAAAAAATATTTTCATTGAAGAGAGTTATGGCCTCTGAAAGTTTTGAAACGTCTGCCCTGAAAAATTTTTGCCCGTGCCGTGCAAATTAAACTTTTTCATTCGATTCCCCATGCATTTTTACCCCGGCGTACGTTTTTTCACGGAAAAATATTGGGACCGTAGTTGTTTCGCAAGGCGCCGAAACGGCGCAACCACGATTTTTCAAAATTTCGGTATTGCGAAATCGAATCCCATCACTGTTTTCTAGGGCGATTATCATGAATTATCATGTATTTGGCCCATATAAATGCATATTATCTTAAAACTGTGTAAATAAATTTAAAAAAACATAAATTTTATTGATTGAGTTATATCTGCGAATCTTGGAGAAAATACATCGAAACAGGATGAATACATGAAATTACAATGGAATTCAATTAAAATGAACCAGGTAGAATAGTTTTTTTGTTTTTTCTTATGAATTCCGAATACTCATCAGCTAAAGTCATCTGTCCCTCTTCTTCATCCTCACATCCTGGTTCCATCTCCCATTCCCCCACATCATCTCTCTCTTCGATCTTCCACTCTATCGCATCTCCATCTTCATCCATTTCGATATCGGCCGATCTCTTCCCGCGAACGACAACCTTCTTCTTGACCGGAGTTGCAACCAGACGAGTTATGTAACGCTTGATCTGCTCTTTGGTCAGTCGCTCGTCAATCGGGATGGCAGGATCCGAAACCATTCTGAGATACGCCTCTTCTGCATCCGCTCTTTTTCCAATTTTAGTCTTCTCCAGGAAAAATTCTTGGATGAACTGTTTTGTTTTCTCGGGCAAGGGCGAGTTCTTCTTTGTTCCTCGAAGCGCCCAACCCATGGGAAGTGGAGGAATGGAATGGTCGAAAATTTTCTCAATGAAATCTTGCAGCGGGATGAGGGATTTCACTTGTACAGTATTCTCGAGACATTTCTTGTAATAGTTCAGAGATAAATCGATCGAGGTCATTTTCCATGGGTGACTCTGGTGCTTTCCGAAGTCGAGATGGTTCAGCAAATCTCCATGGCGAACATAGGATGCACCACACCAGCAAGTAAAGAGGAGACCATCTCTTCCTTCAGTGGGGGTGGCTGCATCAGAATCCACAGCCGACTCATCAATCTCAACTTCCTGAACTCCTCTTGAAGCAATATTCTTCGGATCATAATGCCAAAATGTAGCTCTCTGTCCTTGACGAATCTTTATTGGATCCCACGCCGCTGAATCTTCGTTAGGGAGATAGCCTCCTGATCGAATGATCTTGTATGGGAGAGTATTGGAATGAAGGTCATCTTTGAAGAGTATTCCTTCACCAATCCCTCTATACTTCCAGGCTCTCACGCCATCCTCTTCATATTCGAAATGACTATAATCAGTAATTCGATCAATCTTCGATGGTGTTTGGGGAGTGGGGCTGTCGAAAAGATCAAAGAGGTAGAAGGACAATCCTTTGAGCAGTGGGGTGGCTTCCAGTAGGGTAATCAGATCATTCTGATTCTCCATATCCATTCCAGAATTGATCAAACGACGCATCTTGGACTTGCAATTGGCAGTGACTCGATCTGCGCTTCCCTTCCCGTTGGAAACTTCACTGAAATTCGATGGATGGTTAATATTTTTCTCGCGGAAGAGGTAATCTCGGAATTTTTGAAATTCTGGAAAGCCTGGTGTGGAATGAGTTGAGTGAGAAACGGGATTTATAGAATCAGTTCGAAAAAAAACCTAGTCCCAGCTAATATTTCCGAAATGAAGTTGTCAAAAGTGAAATTTTCACCTGAAGCTCCAACTCTTCACAATGACTCCAGTCGACTTCGACAGCGACGGCATACTACCGATGGTCCCAGCACAATGGTAATACGCCTAGAGAAATATGTTCGGAAACGGAAATAAATCGATAGGAAGCGAAATTGACATATTTACTCACAGCGTTGTCGCTGCGAATATGAACAGCATGAATCCCCATGATCGCCACTCCCTTCAGTGCCATCTCGATCGTCGTTGTAACAGACTGCGAAGTCTGGAAAAAATAAATTTACTAAATTCCAGCCTAGAATCATACCTGTTTATTGTCATTATTCATCACATGCACGAATGCGTGTGTGACATAGACTCCTCCGACTCGACAGACAAAATGGAGAAAATGCCACGACATTCCGCGCTTGGCGAAGTAGCTTATTTGATCTTCCATGTGTTTACATGGGATCACCTTAACAATTGAAGAAAGAATAATATTTCTCTCTCATCTAATGCGCACCTTCTGGCCATAGTCGGCTGTCATCACGCACTCGCCCTCTTCCACATTCTCTATCAAATGCTCTCTTTCGAGATCAGTGAATACTGATCGAATCTAAAAACGTTCTGTATGTGATTCTGTCTGAAATATCCTTGCTCTTACTTCATGTTTCTTTAATTCGAATATAGTCTCCTTGTGGCCAGTGAGGCGAAAGATCATTTCTGAGATTCTTCTGGCATTCGCCTGGGAGTTGAGAGACAATGTTGTCAGCAGATCCTCCATTGCCCTGCAACAGCATATTAACCCCATCTCACTGGAACCCGTCTGCAATCTTCTCTTCGCCCCCTCCTGCATTTCTTTCTATATTTGGGTATCTTTCCAGTATTATTCTTGTTTTGAATACTACCAGCCGATCCCGTATCTAGGTATTTTTCTTGATCTTTGGCAGGAAGGGGTCTCGTAGATCCTCCTTGTAGTGTAGATTGCGAGTGACTTGTAGGACTTCTTCCGTCAGTCATTCTGTAACATTTGATTGGTACATACAAAACGCAAATTCGGCTTTAAAAAAAAAATAGGCAACTCACGAACAAATGATTCTGCAGAGCAATGTTGTTGCTTGAATTTTGCCAGTTGGTCTCATGGTAATTGCGTCGATCGCTTCCATGCCTTTGATGAAGAAGAATCCGCGAAGAGCAGGATGTTTTTCGTCTATCTTCAGCAGTCCCGAAGTGAAATGACACGAATCGCACTAAGAACACTTTCATATATAAAGAGAAAACAAACGAGAACGCTCTGATTAACTGAAAAACCAATGCAAAAACATACCTCTATGTCAGTTGTAATATTTTGCTCCGGAAGAGAAGGATACGAAGAGACGGATATGAATAGCGCAAAGAGAAGGAGCAGAATCATTGAAGAATCTGAGGAATCTGAAGAACCTATCTGAGGATTACACTCCCCCCCCCACTGGGCGGCATGAGGTCATTCCTATGAGAGAGAGGGTCATCTGACCATCTGACACTCGAGTGTCGGCGGCACTGTAATAATGCGCATAGAGCTTCCTTTAGTAGGGAACACAACCAATATTGATTCTAATGAGCGTGAGACAAGCAAATTACAACAGAGCGATATGAAAAAAACAAAATGTTTGATTCCACAATATCGTAAATAACCTAAAAAGTAATTGTTTGGGGGGTGTTGCCTATAGGCGAAAAATGAATTGGGTTTCGTGCCCTACGATTTCCCTCCAGTTTTTGCACTATTTTTCAATTTCATATTGATAAAATGCTGGATTGATTAGAAAACGGGGTGGGGGGGGGGCAAAACTACGGGGTGGGCAAAACTCGAACAATATTGATTGACCAAACCTTGCAATCTAGACCTGTAACTAATAACAGTGCATATTTCATACTGATTTGTTCTCTAAATACTCGATTTCGACATGCATGTACGTGGCGAAAACAAACAAAACATATACGATAAGAAAAATTTAATAAAAGGGCCGATTTCGCAATACCGAAATTTTGAAAAATCGTGGTTGCGCCGTTTCGGCGCCTTGCGAAACAACTACGGTCCCAATATTTTTCCGTGAAAAAACGTAGGCCGGGGTAAAAATGCATGGGGAATCGAATGAAAAAGTTTAATTTGCACGGCACGGGCAAAAATTTTTCAGGGCAGACGTTTCAAAACTTTCAGAGGCCATAACTCTCTTCAATGAAAATATTTTTTTTCACTTTCTTCACAAAAAATGTTTGTTTCGACGAGATCTACAAAATGCGCTATCACATGGATAGGTTTGAAGCCCCAGTCGCAAAGTTGCTCCTACAGCCTGGCACGGTACCAGGACCCATAGGGTACCGGGGGTCGGAGATACGGCTTTCTAAGGTCGATTTTCGAACTCTACGTAAAAAAGTACCCCTAGGGCCAATTTTTCAGCATAGGGTCCAAAAACTTTGTACGGCCCTTACTAAATTCTCTCAGATAGTCTCTGTTACAACATTTTCTTCTTTTTCTTTCAACTGCCTTCAGAACTCGGAGATTCTCCCTGACTTGAAACAGTCGATTAACAGAGTTTTATAAGTATAAAAGATGGGTAATTGGTAATGAGTGATCCAAGAAAACTGGATGAAATTTAGACGGAATTTCGGAAATGCCAGCCATTCGAGATTTGTCATTGTTGTCAAGTTTTTGGTGCGTGAGCTTCATAATGAAACTCATAATGGCATCGTTGGAAATACTGCCTGTGATTTATCTGGCAAAGATCGACCTTGATCTCCGATTTGCTGAAAACATCAATAAAAGAATTCCACCGATAATCTTGCTCACCTTTTTCCCTAGCAATTTTGTCAGCTGTCGTCGGTAGAGAGGCGTTGTCAAAATGAGGACAAGTGACTCACAAAAAGCATGAGTTGAGAACGCTAACAAGCAGTGAGGTACCATCGCTACAATATTTTGTGCGTGAAAGAAGAAATTAAAAAAAATCTTGTCAGCGACCGTTAGGTCCATGCGAATTGTGGTTTCGCAATCCCGACTCACCCGTTCCATCGAATCGCATTGAAATAAGCGAGAAACAGAAAGCAGCCGGAAGAGCGAAGCAAAAGCACGGAACCAGAACCTGAAATATGCGTAAACTCGGGGTATTTTGCTTTCTTCGTTCTTGAGAGATCAGCCCCCTCGTCATCGTTGAGTGGTATGCGCGCCTTTTATCGCTCATTGTAGAAGTTGTTCGCAGACTGGCCAGAGTGTGGTAGATCAGCTGGAAATTTGCATTCTTGCTATTTGAATAACGGGACATGAGCACCCCAACAATGGTGCTTAAGGATATGATCAGAGTGATCAATCCTAATATGGTGAAGTGCCGGAGTCCCTTTGTATTGAAACATTCTATGCGAGGAATCATCGATAAGGGCACGTAGGATGGGAGGCGCTGAATAACAAAAAAAGATATCTTCAAAATAATCTTTTTTTTTAATATAAGAGGCCTTCGACGAGAGAACGCACCTATGGGGTTTAAAAACACATACCTCGCGGTAGTGTTCAATCATTCCAATCGGCTCGACTCCCAACTGAAACGGGAAAAAAAGGTTTTATCCCCCAATCATAAATCGAATTTTCGCATTTACTGTATTCGTAATTAAGCAAAATTCACTGACTTGTAGCAAGTAAGGCATAGTTATTAACGACAAGAATGAAGTGGCAATTATTAAAAATTGTGTGGAATGGCTCATATACCATCGAGAATCGGGCAGTTGTACTGCCTGTGAGAAGGATTTGCAATGCGCATCTCACTTTTTTAACTACTTGATGCCTGAAGAGCGAACATGACAGATATACAGGAGCGATTGCACTGATTAGTGCTATCCACAGGGTCTGTAAAATAACAAGTACGGATGAAATATTATGAAATGAGCAGAAATTATTTGTCACTTACAAAGTAAGTAGAGTATCTCCCTGGTAAAGGAAGAAAGGGATGGTTTCTCAATTAACATATTTCCTTGATAATATTGTGATTATCTGCATACCTCACAGAGCAAGGAATTGGTAAAAGAAGGTGGGGATCTAATATCAGTTGCATCACAACGTCACTCAATAGTGAGAATATCTAAAAAAAAAACAGACGATACTGCCGGAAATACGAAACACTTATGTAGTTTCTTTTCCCGGTCCTTTGAATTACGCATTGGTTGAATACCCCTCTATCAACTACAGAGTGCTACGGGTAAAATTCCCGTCCCATAAAAAGCAGAAGTTTCAAAGAAAAAGTGCATACGATAATAGCCGCGAGCTGGAAAGCGTATCGCTTGCTCAATTGATTGCTCGTTACGCGAATCATTACGAGCGACAGAGTGCAGGAAACTATGGCGAGGCCAATAAATGAGTGACGAAAAGCTCGAATAACTTGAAAATACAAGCTGGAAAGTGATTTATGGTAATGACGACGTCCTCTATATACCAAACCGAAATTACCTGTGATCAGGAATTCGTTCAAACTCATCGAAAAACATGTAAAAACACAAATGACAATGCAACCACTGATAAGTTATGTTCCGACTGTCGATTCGATGAATACAATCGTAATGGTAGCAATTCTCAACGGGGACACAAACGAGCGATGGGATACGAATACATGAGCATGGTTGCCCGAGCAACAACAACAACAGTGTTGGAGCAGGTACAGTAATTTTAGGTAAGATTGTATTAGTGGTTTCAGGGGCTATTTGATCATGGGGTTCATCACTTCGTTCGGTGCTGTCGTTTCTCAATTTCCGGATAACAGTGTGCAAATTTCAGAAGGTACTTTTTTTGCGATGACGAGTCAAATGGAGTCGTTAAATACTGAGAAATTGGAAACCATTTTCACAGGAATTTTTTTGGATATTTTTTTCACAAGGAAGGTCGAGAAGATGTGTGTGGTCTATTGTTATCACAGGCATTAGGAGAAAATGAACTAATATTAGCATGTCAAAAACTTAAAAAAAATTTTATGATGGGAGTGAACAGAATATTGAATTTTCCTTTGTACGATGGGAATATATCCAGATACTATTTCATATGCTACGATGAAGTGCATGCCCTCTAAGCGATTGGTATCCAATTTTCTTTCTGCAAAAGTTCGAGATCGTCCTTGTGCGTGTGTTCCATTTTTATCTATTTATTGTGTCCAGAGACGCATTTTAATAATCTCCCTATTCGAAGGGAATCTGACCAATATGCAATTGGTACAAACACATTTACAGTTTTAATGATGCTTTGAGAGTTTGCACATTAAAATTAGATTTTTTTATTTAGAAGGATTAAAAAATAGATGCTTATTGTGATTAAAACGTGTATCTAGGAAAATTGATGGCAGAAGGATAATCATCACTGGGCCGCCGTTGCCTGGCGTGCATTGATTGATGCTGCGGTAGGAGCCGCCCACGAATCGCTGGCATTCTGCAAGGAATTGTAAGAGAGACAAGTGCATGTGACTGCTTGTCACTGACATTCAGACGTAGCCACTTCGTCAGTCGCAGCCGGTAGAGAGGCGTTGTCAATATGAGGAGAAGAGACTCGCCGAAAGAATGGGTCGAGAAGGCAAGAATACAGTGAGGAATAATCACTGCAAAACATTTTCAAATGCGAGAAGTGCAGTGGAACTCACAACTTCCATCGACGTGTGCTCGCATCAAAGCAAAGCAGACTCCGAGTGGAAGGATGATGGAGCAGAATGGAACAAGAGTCTGCAAAGATACATTACTGTGCTGTGCACTAGGAATACCGATTCGATGGCGATGGCGCTGTAATCGCACCCTCTTTCCTTCCCCGCATGCCCCTGTGATATCGTACGAGCGAGCGAGGGAAAGGGAAGGGGATACGATATGATCACACTCTTGTACTGCCTGTGCAAGAGAGCCATGTCATCGCTTGAGTGCGGAAAGGAAGAGGGAGCGATGAAATCGTCATCGAAACTGCATCCATACTATCATCCCTCACTATGCATCCCTCACTCAACATTTCAGGAGTCTTGTACACACCTGAAGAATGAGCACTCGTGTCATCGTTCTGTGATGTACTCGCGTTTTCTCACTGAGCGATGACGCTTTTCGGAGCGACGATAGCGTATGAGTAACCAGCTGCAAATTTGAAGAAAAAGTGAAAATTAGGAAGTCACGAAAAGTGAAGACATCAAAACGGACAATGATGGTGATGATCAAATTCAAGTTGAGTCCAATAGTTCCAACACAAACAAAAGGTCGCAGTAATTCGTCGTTGTAGCAATCGACTCTATCGAGAATCTCCGTAGAGAAAGCTTCAGAGAGGTGCTGGAAGTTATGTTTTTATTAAAAAATATTTAAACACTTCAGCAACACTAAAATGTATGTTCAGGACACAAACCTCTCGATAAAGTTCAATGCTGCCGGGAGGTTCAAGGCCAATCTAAAAATATGTTCTTATTAAAATAAAGTAGTTAATAAACTCAAATTCAATAGGGCCGGAACCATGACGGGCCAAATGGAGAAGGCACCGATTAACAGGGCTTGGAATGAACCTCGTATTGACCAGCGAGAGTTGGGCATTTGAACTGCCTATTGAGATTTATTTGATGGACAAAGACAACCACCAAGTGCTGAAAATTTGAGGTGTTATGAACCTGATGTCGATACATCGAACACGCAAAATAAGCAGGAGCGATGCAGTTAATTGTAAGTGAGTAGAGTTTCTCAACATTCTAGTATAAGTTAGTGGCAGTAAACATGTCATACTTACTTATCGTTGTTGTTTGAAATAGGACTAAAAAAACTTACAAAATAAATGTCGTAACGGCCAGGAAGAGGTAGCAGCGGAGATCCTCTTAAAATAAGATAAATTTATTAGATAAAATGTTTTGTTAGACCTGTAGCCACATGGTAGAGGATGGAGAACGATCGGATCCCAAAGGGCCTGCATAACAACGTCAGTGATCCACGAAATCATCTGCAATTGAGAAGTGAGAGAGCGCTGATCTACATTTAGAACACGTACTCTACGAGGCAATAAGATCAACAATTGGATTTGAAGAATGATAATGAAGGATTGAAGATAGATTGAGGATAAGAAGACCATTACATTTCTCTATTCATATCCCCTCATTTCCCTACTCGCCTATATAAAGGCGAGACTCCTCTCATTCCTCACTCTTATTCTGGAGATAAACAGTTGCCGTTAACACATTGTCAAATTCCCTTCTTCCGCCCCTTGAGGCAAGGGTAGATCGAGGTGCACTCTCACGTAATTAAAATTCCGACATTTCATGAAAAAAACACTGCATTACCACACATCCAAACTTTCTTGTTACTCATAATTTAAAAGCGCTTGCAGACTATATTCGGATGGTGCCGGATATTGCAATATATTATTTAGAAATGCAATTTCAGTTTTTCGTAAACTTGCGCCGCGACAAAACACAAAAAATGCAAACAGACAAACATACGTTATAGCATGTTTTTCTCAAGTATCTTTAAACGAACTCACGACTACAGCGGAAAGTTGTATCGAGTATCGCTTGCTCATTTGCTTGCTCGTTGCGCCAATCAATATCAACGCCAACACGGATAAAACAGTGGCCGAAATAATGAAGGTAAATCGAATGTTGCGAATGCCATCAAAATATCGTCCGGACGTCGGGTAAACTGCAAGCGAATGTTAGTGAATTTTGATGATCAAATTTTCAAAATAAACGACTTGAAAAATGCAAAATATTATACACTCGCCTATTAGAGCGGTCGGCAGCATTCACGGAAGATAAATTGCAATAAATCATCCACAGCATAAATTTATAGCCACATAATTTGTATTTCTCTCTAGTAAAGCTTGTCACAGAGGTAGAGGAGAGTAATCGAGCTACAAAGACCATTCTTGAGAATGTGACGAAAATTGTAAATTAAACTTTAGAGAACTTTTTCAAATCATTTTTGGGGCCCCTACGCCTGTTCAATATCAAGGAGTTCAAAGATTGAACGCGATTATCATAGTATACCTCGGTTCTAATACAATTCAGGAACAACTCTAAGAGTACTTTGTCATCTTCTTATCCGAGCACTATAGCAACAAGAATGCTTCTGGAGTGTGCTGTATTCAAGGATATTTTTAAATTAAAACCTGGTCCGAGGGGATGTGGCGCAGTAGCTCTCCATTATATCAGGTCTCCGGAGGTCTTGTGACTAGACTCCCTAGGCCAGATATTCGTGTGACTCCTCCTGTAAAATGGGGGTACAGAATGTCATGCAGGTGTAGGAGTATCTTTGTACAATGGGCCTCATTTCCATCAATAATTAGACAATTGACAACACTTTGTTTTTCAATTGTCAAAGCGTAACGCATAAATTTATGATCTTATTAGCCATAAATGTAGTGTTTTCCTAAGAGCAATTCATTTAAATTCTACAACATCATTTTTCAATAACAGAGCAATTTTATCAGGAATTGGTAATACTGGGAGCGATACGGTACTACCATTTGTTGCTGCTTTCTAGTAAGCGTATGTAAAAAATCGTAGCGTTTCCTAACCGAAATCAATCGCGCTACAATACTGAATACCAATAATTAATACATTTTTTTTTAAATCCCAAGGCAATGTTATCATGAGAGCGGGGATATTGACTGTATTGGCACATGGTTTAGCTTGTTATTAGTCGTAGACCCCGCCCACTGATAATTATGCTCAACTTGCGAGAATGAATATCTCTCACTCTTCGCAAGATTCAGACTTCTGCATACGGAGATCTCTTGGGTAGAGATGGGAAAGGAAGAGGGAAGAATCTCGAATTGATGCAAATCACACCGATGTGCGATCTTCGCCGCGCGGTGCGGTTTCTCTTCCTTTTGCTCTTCCTTTCTCATCTCTAATCGTCAAACGTAAAATAGTACCTCTCTATGAACTCAATGGACAACCTTGATGCTGTGTGTACGCCGAAGTGTCCGACACTCATTGACAGCAGCATTTAAGTCGACTTCTACTGTAAGCATAATCATCCAAGCTGTCTTGTAAGGATCTACTCATCCAATATCGTGTTCATCATAGTTTGAGATCCTCCGATTTCTCACTGTTTTTTTTCAGTATTGATACAAAATATTAACCCAAAAAGGTTTGTGTGTGAACCGCTTTTGGAACAACTTTGAAAATACGACATTTGCTAAATTATTTATCATAGTTAGGTGTTTCTCTGTAGATGCGTAGCGCTTCCGCAATCTCACACGCCACGATACGTCATCTATAAAGTGATTTTTGCCGATCACAATTTAGGCCTCATTCATTGGGCAAAACGGTTCGAGTTTGAGTTGACCAAGAATAAACGGATTCGAAATATTTCTAAATTGACCATCAATCCCATGACGTTGAAACCTCCATTCGGCTCCCATTCCACCTTCATCGAATTGGTTGACGAAGTGAACACCCAATTCTTCCCTGCTCCGGTGACGCTGAAACAAGAGATTTCGCCCATCCACAGACATTCATCAACCGTATCCCCGGAGCACATTTGCTCCTCCCTTAAATAAAAAAGTACATGGGTCCCAATTTTCTTTATATCCGCGAATTTGCTCACTTCGCAATTGAGTTCCCATTCAGGGGTCCATCATAGAGGGTGAGGAAGTCACAGCAGGAATTGGCTTCAAGCAGAAGGATCTGAAACAGATCGATATTGCAGCCACACAGATGAGAAAGAATGGTGAAGGAAGCGACGGTTATTCATATTTCGAACAGTCTCGATCAGCTTAGAATTCACCTTGGCCTCCACTTTCTTCCCCGCGTCCACAGTGAGTAAGAAGCTGCACGGTGTTGATGCGGTGAAGGGAAAACCGGGCGACGTGATCTGTAATTGATGACATTTTCAATAATCAATACTGTGAATCCCTTACGATCGCGCCTTCCTCGTAGGGGCCTGTGGTGCACGCGGGCTCGGGCACAGGATTATGATCCTCTGAGGAAAAGGATGGTTGGAAATCGAACGATGAATCTTACGTTTGCGAGTGCACGCTACGGGCAGTTTGGAGGAACAGTCAATGTTCGTCCATTGTCCCGTAGTGGAAGAAGTATCCATGGCCACACAGTCACCGTATCCGATGATCGGGAAACCTCAATGGCGCGGTTATTGCATTTTAATCGATTTTTCCGTTCTCACCTGCATAAAAGTTCTGATAGTCCCACTCGGATCCGTCAATCCATCCATAGTCTTTGCCCGTTTCATTGACTTTCGCCCCGAGGAAGAGACCGTCCACTGCACCTCTCGACACGGCCAATCGACGCAAGAAAGAGTTCTCCTGAATTCTCATAAGCGGCTGAAAAACGCACCGAACAAGGCACCTGTTGGCTGTGCACTGAAGCCAGATCGGCTCCAGCCTGCCGGCACACAGCCTGCGCGTCTTCCCAGCTCTCCGCCATCGAACCGACCTTGATAGAGTATGTAATTTCATCGTCAGGTGGTAAAATTCCATAGAGTAGAGTAAAAAGGTTACTAAGCCATCTCCTCGCAAGACAAGTTCTTACACATCCATTTCCGTTTAGCAACATACTTGGTAGCAAACTCCATCGTCATTGTCGTCAACAAAGGCTTCACATCCATCTCCAGAAGGCTTCGGCTGATCGAGCTGTTTGATGCAGAATATGGCAGAATGCAGAGTGGTCTGAGTGCAGTCTGAAAAAAAGATGCTGTGTGAAAACACGTCACAATTTTGGCAATTGATAACAGCCGAACGTACTTCTGTACCAGGTGTACATGTATTGATTCGAATCGGGATACAGGACCCAACTGCACCCGGGCACGCAGTCACCGTCTAGTTCTGATGTAAAATTACGAATATATTTGAAGAATAAGAACTGGCAATTTTACCGGCGCTGTACTTTCCCGCCTGCGGTTTGAAGTCCACACCCGATCCGTCGGTCCATTCCCATTTTTTAGATCTGGAGTTGCACACCAAACCTTCAAAACCACTTGATTACGTTTTTATCATGAATCGGTCCGACCTATCACTAAGTTATCATACGGCGCTTCTTTGGCTCTGTTTGTCCAGTAGGATTGCTGCTGAAAACGCGCAAAATTTAGTACTCAAAATAGTACCATCAAATGTTGATGGGAATCGCTTACTTCTTCAGTGTGAATAATCACCGGCTGTCCCTGGACGAAATCGCATGAGTAGATGGCATTATCAATCAACTTGTTCGTGGGCACATCCACAGTCGTGAGCAGCCCTCTGCACTGACCATCGCGAACCGGCTCGAATCCACTAGGACAGGAGCCGAATACCGCGTCTGAAATGTTTTTTCTGCAAATTGATTTCAATAAGATTGATAATTGTTAGACTTTCGTTCTACACGGGATTTACGATACTTACTATCGACAAGAGGGCTGCTTATAAACTGAATAAATAAACGGGCCCTCGGAATTGGCATAACCGATTAGCTATATCTAATAAAATAGAAGGGTAGAAGCTCACGAAGTATAGATAAGGAGAGGAGCAGCGACAACATCTTAGTCCGATTGCGATAAGTGGATGTCAATTTATAGTCTTTTGCTTATCATGCTGATAAGAGATGAAAGATCAGTATTTTGGATTGATGGTCCCATCTCGGTGCTGGGAAACTGCGCTACGACGGGGATGGTTCAGTGATTCTTCATGACACGCCTAATGCCTCAAAGGCTAACAATTGATAAGAGAAAAACAATAAGAGACTCCAAGAGGATTCACATACGGGCGTACAATGAATTATTATAAACTTCAAAAAAGTGGGGGTAACTTTTTCGTAGTACTCGAGAATACACTTTACAGAAGAAAATGAAAGGCTCTGAGAAAAGTGTCGAAAGTTGTTCTACCATACAACTCTCTGTCCATGCATTTTTCAACAATTCACCACTTTCTTCGAAAATTTTCTTCGAAAAAATAATGAGCTGTGTGTTCTGGCGTTTGATTTAAAAAAAATCCGCACTGAGTCGACTTGTGAAACGAAGCACTCACCCGAGGCTAACAATCTTAATTCTACAGCTGACTCACACTAGAGATTGAGGCCCCGCACTCCGCTCTACGCATATCTTGCTGATATTTTTATATCTCCATCATCTGTCGCTCTCCCTCTTGTGTGCGGTTCACTCGACGAGGTCCCATGTGGCATCTGAAGCATGGTTAGAGTTGAGTCATGCTACACTGATATTTCACATGAACTTTGTGCAGCCCTCGAGGGAGACGGTGAATAGGATTAGAGTGGACAAATGAAGAGGGCAGAGTGCGCGGCGTGGCGACGAATGAAGGGAAGAGGAGAGGGAGAGGGATTAACTCTTGCGCAAGAGTTCGAACTCTTGCGCAAGAGTAGAATTGAGAATGAACTCTTGCGCAAGAGTAGAATTTAAATTGGAAATTTCGAACGATTGACGCCGAGATACAAGGTCTATAGACATGATGGTTGCATAATAATCACTTAATAGTGTGATATACCAGTTGTGAATAGTTTTGACGAAAAATCGATCTCAGTTGGAGATATTTCACGGTGATTCTTTCACAAAACATGGGTCTATGAACATTTTCGATGTTTTCGAGGTTTGTTGTGACAGCTTAGTCCAATGCCATCACTTTTAACATGATTTATTCTTTCCATATTGATATGAATCTTCTTTCTTGTCAAATGATCAATGATAGGTCTATCCTATGCAAAACAGTTTTAAAAAGGTTAATTAGTAGTACTTATGCAAATGTCATGCCGACTTGACAATAACTGCCGAAGTTAAACGATCGAAAACACCCGGATCTCACATCTACTCTTGCGCAAGAGTTCATTCTGAATTCAACTCTTGCGCAAGAGTTCGAACTCTTGCGCAAGAGTTAATCCCTTTCACTCTCCTCTTCCTCTCATTCTCATTCCTCGTTGCGCCGAGCGGCAGACTCTGCCTTTACCTCTTCATCTGTCTACTCTAAATAGGATGATTAAACGAGAGATAACATCATTCAATTCGCCTGCCTCAACTTTCCTTGATTTAAATTTATTCAAATCTCTATGCAATAACGGCAAAAAATGTGCAAAAATCAAAGCATTTTTTTTGCGAAACTTGAAGGATACCGAAACTATTTTATATTAATAGTAGTAGAGACCAATGATTGACAGGTGAAGAAAGACCGATGAAAAGCATGCTACGAGTTCTTGCAATTGTCAATTACCATTGTACGCCCCAGGTTTCGAAAAAATAAAAAAAATAAAAAAATGGAAAATAAAGTCACTTATCGATGAACCATTAGTACAAGCTACCGAATTTGATAGCGAAATCGTGCCAATGCGATTTTTGATTGTATGAAAGCCACTCCCACAAGAATAATCCATGTTTAATTGCAGTGATTGTGTAAATTTGTAAAATAAGCAAAAGCGCACAGTTTCGCTATGAAATCAATGGTGCATCGATAAGTGACTTTATTTTCGACTTATACTCAAATAAAATTTCGCGATCCTTTTCCGCATTTTCAAGAGATTGTAAGGAGATTCCTGTGTTCCTGATTACGTCACTTGGTATGAGTTTTTTTATTATGGTGCTGTGATCAGAAAGATGATGATATGTCTCTGCCATGCGATCTCTCTTCTGAACTGGTGCCCCTCGGGGCGAAATTCCCTCATTACAATCGGCTTACCTTTGATTTACAAACCAGCCCATCACACACGAGAATCAGTCATACTCGAACGACTTCTTCCGCAACCTTTGCACTAAGAATGTTCACAATTGTATTATTTCGCACCTACTTTTAGAATGCGAATCAGAAAGTAGTGAAGTATTCGTCCATTAAGAAATGACCCTAATCGCGCAGCTACGGAACAACTTCCTATTCGATAGTCTGGATGATTACAACTGCAGGTTAGATTCTTCGTGTTTTCATTTTGCTATTCGTTACACAGTACGCGAAAAGAAGTGGGTCATTTATTGTAAATTCGACCTTATCTCGCAGAAAAATCACCTCAAAATGAGCCCCAGAAAATCAATTTTTAACGTTTCCATTTAGTCTGTCGACACCTCCGATCGACTGGTCGACTCGGGGCACTCCTCGACCTGTGTTCGGCACACTTTGCATTGTTTTTTGCGGTATAGGAATCATTCCGTACGTCGCGTGCATGTCTTCGATATGGAGAATGCGACAACACGCTTGCTACAAGGTAATCATCGACCATGTCGGCTCTCTTATTTCAGCTTCAAGAACGCTCACTACCCCAGTATCCCATGTGCGTTTTCGTCAGAGGCTTGACATCGTCAAGTGTTGTGTTTCGTTTGCATTTATGCTATAACACCGAATGCCGTTGCAAGTATTCCTCGACTAATTGAAAGAGAAGGTTTAAAAATATTGACAAAAAAAACCTCGAAAGCTAAGGAATACCTCCATGAACACATTTTAACTGTTAGGAGCGTGTATGAGGGTGATTGATAGAGAAAAAGTGGTACATCTATTGCAGATGATATTCATACTTGCGTTTGCGGATATCTTCACGCTAATTGGTCTTGCCATGGGCGGAATTGTCTTCTACTACGGTGGAATGTACTGTCACGCGCCGAGAATGAGCTATTTCATCGGGCTTCTCACGTGTGGTGAGCGATTGGAGCATTAGTCATCTCCTACTCAACTTTTTTTAGGAAGCTTCTTCGCCTCTTGCTGTTCATGTTTCATGATTGCAATCAATCGCTTCGTCGAGCTATTCGATATTTCCACACTTTCCATTTTGTACAAGGTGCGTCCAACCAGACAAAAAAATTATACGATTGATAGAGAGCACACTTTTTGATCGTTATGATGAATTCCCACGAGGTGATGCGTAGTATTCAATGACCATACAGCTATGATAGTGGTCTAGCGTTCCGATAAGAGATATCGGCATGAAGAAATGAGAATGAAAGTAAAAGTGATGATTTTATGTCAGAAAAGCGTAAAAAATAGATGGAAATCTAACTATTTTACATTTTCCTGCGACATTTCAGGGCAATCGACCATGGCTTCTTATGATCATTCCTGTTCTCTATGGCTACGTACCGATGATGATTTCTCCATTCGCATCGGCCAACTCTGAAGCGCATCTCTTCCTAATCGACCCTCTAATCTTTGATGATGGACGTTACGAGGTTCAGAATAATAAAAAAACACGTTCTATCGAATTCAGATTATAAATAGATCATGAGATTAATGATTGTATGCGAATCCCTTGCAGTACACCAGCTACTTTCTGATGTACAACAATTTTACGATGCCGACCATTTCTTCTCTACTGTATCTCTCAATGATCTGCATGATGTTCGGTCGCAGAAATACCGTGAGATCTGTTTAATTCATTATTTCTTCTCAATATGAATGTTCAGACTTCCATGGATCAACACAAATCGGCGCAACGCGCTACGATCATGGTAGGTTACTTAAATTTAGCGTACTCTAATCTCCACGGTTCTTTCAGCTTTCGATTCAGTGCAGTATCATCGTCGTATTTCACATGTCGACAATGCTGGGTAAATCTGATCGTGATCATTCATTGCGATATTCTATTTTCAGCTTACGCCATTCTTCAGCTAATTCGCACATCGGATGCCCTGCAGTATGTAGCACACATGAGCTGGATTATGATGCATGGTAAGTCGAGTGTTCATAGCTTTACTTTACATATACCTTTTACATGTGAGAATTTACAAAGTGATTATTCCAGGCATTCCGCCGTATGTCTACTTCGTTTTCAATTCGGCAATCCGAAAGAGTGTGCTGGGAATGGTCATTCCTTCTACAGCCATTCAACCATCCAATTCGATGAAGATGTCTGATGTGATTACTCCATGAATCACCAATTCAATCGTTTTCGCGTATTACCGCAAAAATAATAAATCAAGATTAATGTGCTGAAGATTTTTTTCAAAAAGAAAAAAAATGTGATCTGCTGGTGTGAAAGGCAAAGTACATTTAGAGCAAAAGTGCAGGATTGTCTGAAATATGGAAGTGAATTGTTATATGGTAACAAGCTGCTGAACACTCTGTTTTATAATGATCCCTTGGGAAATCAGTGGCTATTGTCTGCCCTTCAATGTATTGCTCATTGAGCTCCCTTTTTGTCATTGTCGAGTAAGTTTTTGTACCTGACACTTGTACTCATTTAGAATAAATAACTCGAATGACGAGTAGGAGTATACTTCATCCCACGCAAGTTCCTTTCATATTAGACACTCCTGGTCAATCGAGGTTTTGGTCGTCTCAAGGTAACTTCTCTAAATCATCATCCAATGATAGCCTCGAACGCTCGTATTTAGTCAGCTGTATATTGAGAAGTGAATTATTTCCCAACGTCATGTCAACATTTATCGTCCAAAGTAGCAGATAATAGACACGTCTCCTCTGATATTCTTCCTTGTAAAACAGTTATTCGAAAGTAATCCGTAGAAGTCCTACACGGTCAACGCTGTATTATTATACAATATATCTACAAAGCGCTAATGTAGCGCGAGTCACCAAAGTGGCACTATGTCGGATGAGAACCGTTCCGCACGTTCATCAGATAACACCAAAATTGGAACATCTCTACACCGTAATCTAAAAAGCAATCGAGAACATTACTTCGTAATATGTACAAGTGGGAAAAGTTGGTGAATGTGAACACGGTAAGAGAGCTGATCCACATCAGAGGTCGCACAATTACTCATCGAATGCTGTCTCTGCCTTCTTCTCCACTCCAATCACATGAATCTTATCCGTTCTCATCGTTTCCTCTCGTAAGAATTCTCGCTTCTCCACTTTTTTGACTGCGAAGTTGAATGAGATGGCGGATATGATCTGCAATTTACGTTTTATGATAGACCACGGGACTAGAGACAACACCGTATTCATTTTTGGGTATCTCTGAATATTTCCTATCATTTTTTTCCGGAGCCGAATTTCCGGATTAAATGGATACTTACCGTAGTCGCAGCCAGGATAAATGCGTGGCATCTCATCGTTAGCCATGGGGAGCAGAAGAAGATCACGGAGGCGGTGAATCCCTCAAATGTATCATTCTGCTCGCTCAATTATAAACGAAATTGAGAGCACGTACAATGTAGAATCGCGCAGCGGAGAACGTGTGTGAAGCGCGGCCGTGGATCAATCTGCAATGCATTTTTGTTGAATTTGAATGGATTTAACGCTACTGTCTCCAAAAATATCCAATTTTCGAATGCATCTTCCCCTTTTCCGCTTATTTCCGCCTCCTTTATTCCGAGTGTTGAGTCATTTGAAAAGTACCTCGTGCAGATAACCGTGTTCGACGCCGTATTGGTCGAGTCCGCGAATCCGAGCAGAAATGCGACCACACACACCCAGAGGACACTGCAAAGCATCATTCAGCGATTCATCTCGAAGAAACTTTGTACCTCGGCTCGATGAATGCATCCTCATCCGTGGGTCTTGCTGTGGACCAATTGGGCACGGTCAGGGCTCAAAATTAATTGCATGATTTGTTATCATTAGGATTGGAAGGAGTAGAAAGGAGACTCACTCGCAATCAGATACGTCATTAATTGCACGCCGATGGTGATGTAGTAGAGAGGACGGAGGCCGAAATCGTGAAAACGACGATTGAGAGGAGCAACGATGAGACCGCCTTAGAGACTTCGTTAGGGCTGTCTCTTCATTTTATTCAACCTGACATATTATCAAACCGTATGTAGCATATCGAAAGATACCACATACGGTCCACAACGTGTCATATCGCATACAGCCCGGCATTTCAAGTTTGTGTTTCATTTCACATATTTCCCAAATATGATACTCTCAATCGAGAATGTCCTTTCTTGAAGATTGAAACTCACAAACAGTAGTTCCAGCGCACATTGAGAAAGCGTAGTAAGCAGTGAGCATAGGATGCGCCTGAAAAAAATTAATTGATATTTATTAATTTCTCAATCTAGAATACATGAATTCCTTCTCAATCCATGAGAATTTCCTCTCTCATATCAACACTCGGCTAAACTGTAGCACCGCGTGAAGATAGATCTAAGATACCCATTTTAAAACATGGTCTACTCAAGAATGAAACATTCTGTTTTGGCGCCAATGCGCCATGCAATGGAAAAACAATACAGCTTAAAATTATTTTTTTGGCCGTACCCGAGCGAGGATAGTTGAGTACTGGAGTGTTGTGGGGTAGACGTTGAGATAGAAGGAGAGGAAGAGACCATGATTGAGGAAACGAGGAATGAACATGAGAATGCGGGGGTTGATCAGAACCGACGCAATCGCGCCTGCAACAACGCTTATTATTGTTTTTTCACGTGCTCGAATGCACAATTTATTTGTAAATTTACGTCCAAATGATAGACGTGAGGTTTTTTTTCAGTAATGATCACTTCCTTATAGCCACTTTTTCGAACAGATAGGATCAAATAGACAATGGCTCACCGACTTGCCGCTTCAAAGTCAACTTTTCATGCGGATTCTCGCTCACGACGCTGTTCTCCACCTATAATTACGATATTCGAAATTTCTTCTGGGTACGAATGGCTTCAACATTATCATCATTTACCTTCTCAGCGTTGAACGACGTTGCGAAATTATGAGTCCATTTGCGCATATACAATAACATTCTATCGCAATCTTGTGGAAAAACAATCGAGAATTTTCCTCACAACGTTTTTCCCACTATTCTCATTACCTAACCTACTGAATATTAAATACTATTTGATTTCAGAACTTCGGAGAGTGAAAGTTATGATGGGATAATTGCTCACTTCCTTGGAGGGATACGCAGCATGGAGAATGATCGAGACGGCACAAGAGGCGAAGAGGAAACCGCACATGAGTCTGAAATTAGATAGTGATCATCTATGTTCGCGCAAATAGATCAAATATTTTTGGTGTAACGGCAGTGGACAATTATCAGTTTTGCCATGCTGTTGTTTTTGGCCCGTTTATTACCCTCACTAAATCGTTGCATTGTATTGATACGCAGACTCGACGATGAAAGAGAGAGTGGTACCTGAATTAATTATAATAATGACAAAAAGTACCTCGTCTCATCCTCGCTGTAGTATCGATACTGTTCACTGACGGGCGTCGACGCATCCAGAGGCTGCGCGTGTCGAGAAGTGACGAAGATGTAGAGACTGCCACCCACGAGCAGACTGAAATATCCCAATGATGAGGAGAGTAATTGTTTGCCATACTAACCCTAGTGTAAATCATTGATCTCAATTGGAGAAGTCAATGCGATCTATCATCCATCTACTCTGAATTTCGTTGAATAACCGGGCTCCAGTCAGGTCGCAAACTTCGAGGTCACTTTTCGATCCTTTCATTCCCATTCCTTTAGCCGAACCACTCAATCGAACGGAGAAAAGATATCGCCGACCATTACGATCACTTTTCGATCCTTCTCTTTGACACATCAGCTAGCAAATGTGCGAGCAAAGCGAAGTCGACTCACGCCAAAGCTATCACCTATTGTTTATTTCGGCTACTACAATTTACCGTATACTGAAATTCAAAATTTCAGATTTCGTATTTGGATCTAGTATTTTTCGATTTTCCATAGAAATGTTCTGCAGCTAACATGATAAACGAAATATAAATAACTATGAAATTGCGTCTCATGGAATAAAAACATTGTAAAAACAAATTAAATAACGTGCCAGCAATTGGCGATGCTCCAAACGAGAGCGGTATTCTTCGCAAGCGTCTGTCTCGTTGAATACTGCATCTGATACGTGAAGAACGCCGTGTAGCAAACTGTCAAGATGTTATTGGAATATGCAGTTCACATGAGGCTCCATACAATTTCCCGTGTTCCCATCAAAACCTTGCCTCCTTTACTCTCGATCGCAGTAACTGCGCGTATTTTTCAGTTCAATTGTCTTCATTCAATCTCTGAAAGAGCGCGGCGAACCGATCACTAATCAGCACCAAAATGCCGAGATAGAGAGTAATCGGAAGGGGGGCGGGGCCAGCTAACTGTGAACAAAACACTTTTTGATACAGTATATCTCATTAAAAACACGGATAGGGGAAAACAAATGCAAATTTGAAACTCACGAGTGTTTGCGAATCCGAGCAGAGCACTCGCGAAGAAGTACAGGAAATTGTTGATGAAGAAGAAGCAGCCAATGTAGAAAGCGAACAACCCCGAGCCGATTACCAGCGCCCACTACAATATTCAAATTATATTCTTATTCAAATATTCAATTCTTTATGCGAAGAGCCTCTTGAATTGTGGCTTATTGTTCGGTAGTTGACTCTTAGAAGAGCCGGTGAGAGGGGACTGGGTAAAGGAAACGGTATGCTCACCTTTGGATGCATGTAATTGAGAACGATGGGAACGATGAACGCTGCCAGACATCCCGAGATCTCCTTCACTGCTTGCCTTCAAACATATTCAATTGTTTCCCATTGTTTCGGAAATTGTTGGACATCGATTATGAGTTTGTATTGTAAAATATGGCTGCTGTTCATACAAACTACTCATACTTTCACTCACTCCTTTTTTGAAAATAAAAAGCAAGCATACGATAGAACTACAATGTGCGTTGCTCCACATTTTTCGAGCGAGCACGCGTGGAGAAAAAATGCTACCACAACCACTGCAATTCCTGGCGCTTACCTAGAGAGTAGAACATTCTGAAGCGACAATTTACCCGTAGTATCCTGCATGGTCAATAATCGAAGAAGGATCCCGTACGTGTGCCGAGTGAACGAGTGATTCCACAATGAAATTCACCATATTCCATCCAGTAAACCTGCAATTTTGAGGACCCTGAACCTTTGGAAACGAAAACGTTCACTTGATAATGTTAAGTATTCAAGCTCAACTCATACGCGAGAAATAGATATGTTTCCTATGTATTACCTGGCCAGCGTGGCAACTCCAACCAGGATCGTGCATAACCGTTGATATCTCGAGTCTGACATCGACTCGAACATTGTTCCTGAATTTCAATTGTATGAATGGCCAATAAGATCACTTAAATTGGAAAATTGCACGAGCACGATAACTATAAAAATCCTGCAATCAGAGGATTAGCGTAATGCGAGGGGTAAGGAGAGGAAGACACAGCACGAGGAAGCAAGAGGCGTAATGAGGACAAAACAGCGTGAGATCCTCCTCTAAAGTGCGGAAAGGCGAGGGAACCGGTCGCCGAAAATAAATGAATGACTCAAGGAGTTGCAGCATGGGGGAATACCGCAGGATGACTCAATAAAGGACGGGGATGAAAATTGGGAATATTGAGGAGCTTTACGGTATGCGTCATTGCCGTAAACGGGTTGGCCCACATTGATTGGAATGTCTCATCTTCAGAGAGATGAGAGGCCGAAGAGAAAGGTGTTGTTCTGAGAACTGACGGGGATTTCACCGCCCTTCTTATCTGTCCCTTCGACCTTGCGCCGCTATCAGGTTCGCGATGCTTTTTGCGCGGTTCTTTTGGCTATTTCTCGAATCGTTTATCCGAAAGAACAGAGTAGTTCTATCAATTTCTCACTCTCTCACTGTCTTTCTCACTTAGACAACTCGCAAAATGGAGATAGTCAGTTGTTCAGAGTGAGATTTGATACGCCCCGTATCATTTCGGTCCGCACGTGGTCTTACTCGACCATTCAATAATAAAAGAATAAAGAATAAATTCAAATGGGATAGTTTTCGCAAAACAAAGCTTTGAGATCGTACAGCGAGTGCGATTGCTACGATATACATATCTCAGCTTATCAGAATTTCTCTTCATTTTTGCGAAGCAGCTAAAATAAGAGCTAATCTATAGCCGATAGTGTGCTTCAGATTCCCCAATTATAATCATCTGGCAAAACATATTGATCGAAAACTTACGAAGTCGTTTCGCGCACGTTCGGTGATACAATGAAGACTATAAATATCGGAAAGGAGGGAAAAGGGAGCACAGTTCTGACCTTTTAAGATACACATGCAACGGAGGAGAGAGTGAAAGTAATGGAAGAGCCTTTACGCCAACGAGAATATCATCTCCTTCTTTTTTCTGAGTGAAACGACAAAACGGCAGAGAAAGTCAAAACGGAATAGGAAGGCGTTATAAATTTTAAAACACTTCGAAACACTGTAGAAACTCCATTGCATTTCGTATGGGGGAAATGTGATTCTGCTCATGTTCTATTGAAACAGGATACATCAACAAGAACTTATGCAGATCGCGAGCCATGTGACTGAATCCAACGAGGAATTTTATCAGCTTTCCTCTCTACTCCACGCAATACTGTCGGTGGAACAGAGATCGATGCGCAACCTTGACTTAGCTAGCCAAAGCATTTGGCGTCGCTCGCAACTTGTTGATCTCTGCGAAGGATGATAGACATTATCATGTCTTCACTTTTAGAACAAATTTAGAGTAGTGGTCATTTTTATTAACTCTTCGACATAGTTTCCTGTATGTTTATTTGATAGGTTCTCTATACTAGTTTAAATGGATATCGCAACAAAATTGGCCTGAAATGTCGAGAGCAGCCTAGGAAATTTTGCGCTTCGTAGAATCGAAAGGCAGAAGTAATTTTTGATTTATCGCCCAACGAGGGAAGATAATTGCATTACAACACACAAAAGTATTAAATTTCACCCATAGCCGATTCACACGTGGGAGTTATTCACAATGGGACGTCTTCCCTCGTTTTTGTTTTGAACTTCACCGAATATCGAAGGACAAAGTCAATGAAACCTTGGCTGACTCATGCGGATAATTTGTTTCCGGTGTCTAAGTAACGCTATTGATTTTCTTCTCGTTGATGCTCGTTCAATTCCCTTGCAAATTGTCGTTTAACAAATGAGCAGCAATAAAACCGATAGTTGGTTCCGGAGCTTCGCTCAGCGAATGAGCTCAAGTAATCTGTTAAAAAAGAGTTACTTGTGCGTGACCAAATGTTCAATTCTCATTTGCCAATCTACCAACTTCTAGATAATGAATGCAGTAAAAAGTTCCTGGCGAGAAACAGGGGATTATATTGAATTTATACAACGTGGCTGAATACAACAACATTCATTTGTATTGTTACTTCGAAATGCGGAACACGATTAACAAAAGCAAGAGTCCCTATGAAAATATATTATGCTCGTTGAAAAGTTCTGAAAGTATTAGACATAGTTCCTGAGTTTCATACTGAGATGAGATGAGAATGTGACTGATCAAGGTTGATCATCGTCTCCGATCCTTCACAGTAAAAGTGAAAACGATTGACGCAATCAAAGTGTGTCACATGGCTGGGGATCACTCGTCCTAATTCGAGTGTTCCGCAATGAATCAATGAAGAATAGACAAATCAAAACATCAGTTTCCTCAATAACAGAAACACTGTAAGTTATTTATCTATTCCATTCCATTTTCTGATCACTTTTTCAATCACCGGTATGGGTTCCTCAGTAGATGCTAGCTACTTCCATGCTCAATCCCTCTTGCAACTCCGAATGGTATACCTCAGCCAACTCTTCAACCGGTTTTCGATTGGATTGTGATTTTTCACATTTATGAAGGAAAGGCTTTTCAATATTCATTAGTGAATTTCTAATCGAATGAAAGAGAAATGAGCGAATAGCAACAGCTGATTGTGAGTTCAATCATCCATAAGATCAACTTATCATTTTAGGTGAACACCGTCTGGTGATGCACACTTCGCTGATCATGGCGCCCATTACACTCGGCCACGTGGTAGCCGAGAGCGAGCAAGTGTTAGGCTGTTTCATTGCCGTAAACATTCTTATTTGAAGGTGAGAGATCGCGAACGATCGCCTAACAAAGGAGAGGTGAGCTATCAGGGGTTAAATATCGGAAATTTATTCGGAAACGAGACATAATTGATCATGAGCATCAATGTTTGCGCTGTGTGGAATTGAAGGGAGCGGCACGCTTCTGCTTGAGAGTGGGATCCTGAATTATTCACGACTCATCAAGGACCGGGATGAAGTGTGTCTCATCTGTTCAACGACGACGACGACGGGATTGATCACTTCGACGTTGAAGTCCTCGGGACTACGATCGTCCGACTGAAATAACGAAAAAACAAACGAATAGTAAACAATGATTTAGAATGAACTTTATTCGTGAAACCATGTTACGTGAGAATCCGAGTCGGAAGAAGAGAGCGGGAGCACCACGGGCTGTTGACGACGGGGACGATTATGGAAGCTCTAAATTGTTCGATATTATCGTTCCATTCGATAAATTTACCCATTCCATCCAACAAATAAAAGCGCGGAAGAAAAAGTGGATTAGAAAACTTGCATGAGTTTTGTTGTGAACAGCAGCGACGAAGCAGAAGGAAGCGAGGAGAACGATGAATTTCATCTTGAGTTGAAGATCGAAGTGAACGATTATCTACGGATCAGAAGCTCCCATTTTATACTGAATCGTTTGTTCCAGTGAACACGTGTTTGGGTGCAATCCCACTGATGACATTAATCAAGCGTCAGAGCCGTCGGGAGATGTTCCATGTTGACCGTCGGAACAAAGAGCATCTACAAGATGAATGATCACTGTCATTAGTGCGTACCATCTTCGAAACGGTTGAGAAGAGCTACTGATGTTGTGTTTGATTACTCTTTCTGGATCGCATTGTGATATTCTCTCTTTGTCACGTCCATTGCACACTGTTCATGGATGATTGTAGCGTTATCGCCGAAAGTATTATTGTCATGTGCTAAAATACCCGTGTCTTGATCGTGGAATTGATCAGGGAACACATCAGCGCGAGTATTCATAGTTGTTGTGAACCTTTTCTGGAAATCACCCATCTCTTCTTTTGCAGGAGTAAACAGGATTCACAGTATGACCTTTCATTATTTCACCACTGTTGTCGCCTTATCAGTGAACTCGAGATCAAAAGACAAGAAATTCACGGCAACAATTGTTTCCTGCCTGCATACTAACAGAAAACACTGCAGTGGTAGTAGTGATTCGAGGATGTTTACTCTCCATCTCATGCTCCCTAACGTATCAGGAATGGCTCGTCCCCCATTCGACCACTCTCCCCGTCTCTCACAGGCAATTTTTCGGCACGTGCATCAAATGCAAACAGTGTGATTCCAGAAGGAATGGAGTAATCTGCGTCACTATAGGCGTGGCCAGTTCGATTAGGATCACATATATAAGTTCCCGCAAAGAATAAATATGCACTCTTCCCCAGTGATCGTTGCAATCCTAACGATCAGCAATTTCCAGTGAACGATGAAGATCGATGATCCTTCTCTGTACGAGCGAAAGCTGAACGCGCCTCTCCTCGATAGAAGGTATATAAAGTGTCATGAGAGCTTCAATACGGTCAACGTTATTGGGAAAATAATTTTTCTAAATTATATTTACGTACTTACACACGTATTTTGACGGTAGAAAAGGATAGTATCATTCTCTCGTTCATCTTCTCCATTCAGTCAGTCCTCCGGCAACGCGAATTACGTCCTCAAGCACGTCGCACCTCGATATCCGACCAAACTCACGGCGAAAACATTCCTTAAGGCGATTAGAAGCATCGACACCTTCATTTTCGACGCTGACGGTGAGATTAATAATGAATAATAACTTGTAACTCAAAATGCATTCATCGAACTCGCTAATCGATATTTCATCAACCGTTTGCACTCTCTTTCTATTTGGGATTGTTTGAATTCAACGAATCGATCTCTCAAATTTTCATTCTCTCGCACCGATCAGAATGCCGATAGAACACGCGAAATGAAGATATGCTGACAGCCCTCTTTCTAATCGGTCTTTCTAATCACAGGCGTGCTGTGGTTGGGCGATGCGGCGCTGCCCGGATCCGCCCGCACAATCGACCTCCTTCTCCGACTCGGCAAGACAGTCATCGTCCTTACGAACAACGCAACCAAATCACGAACCAATTATGCGAAGAAACTTGCCAAATTGGGATTCCCCGCAGCGCTTGGCAAGGTACGATGGCCTCACTCATTAGCTACGTTTGAGAGAGACGTGACATGTTCATTAACTAGTTATCTAGCTCTTCTGCGGGGAATGATTCATATGGTTACGGTGGCCGTTCCTTGCAGGAGTCGCTCGTCAATCCAGCTGCAGTGGTCGCCGAGGTGCTCGCCCTCGCGGGCATCAAGAGCAGCGGAAAGAAGGTACACTTTTTCACTCCGTTTCTTGTGCAAACATATTGGGGAAAACGCAAAAAAGTGCATCAGCCGTAGTACCGAATCCGTTTTGCAGGTGTATCTGATCGGTGCTCAGGGCGTGAGGGATGAGCTGGATGAGGTGGGCATCGGATACTTTGGATGTGGAGCGGAACCAGAGGACGTATCTGACGGATCCGCCTTTATGTTCCACATCGACTTGGAACTACCGGTATTACACTATTACGCTCGCTTTATTCCGAGACAAGCAACGTGGCTTTGTGACGGGCTCTGATTTATTGTGTTAGAACCTCCCAGATATCGCTTGAAATACTTTGATAGAGAATTCTCTGAGGCAGAAGAGGTGGGCGCTGTGGTCGTCGGTTACGAGAAGCACTTTGACTATCACAAACTGATGAAGGCCGCCAATTACTTGCAGGGTACGGTAGGACACGGATATTGAACGGGGCAAACCGGATAAATGATTGAACATATTACAGACCCCGACTGTCTCTTTCTTGCAACGAACGAGGACGAAACTTGTCCGGGACCAAATCCCTTGTTGATCACGCCCGATGCAGGTTGATTTTTAGCATTGAAATCATGTTTTATTTAGTCTGTTGAATCTACTCATTCGGCAGCGCGCATCTGAAGTAGGGACTACTGAATGGATAGTAAAATAAGAGTGGAATACGGCCGCTCTAATTCCTCACGTCTCAGGTCCGATCGTGGCGGCGGTTCGCGTCGCGTCCGGTCGTAATCCGATCACTGTGGGCAAACCGAAGACGCCCTCCTTCGAGTACATCTGTAGAAGGTGGAAGATCGAGCCAGCGAGAACAATGATGGTCGGAGATAGGTACGGCGTAAAAGGGATAGGAGCGAAATACGTCATTTCTCCGTTTTCCTTTTTGAGGTCAAAAGATTTTACAAATTTTGAAACTATTCCTGTACGATTACAATAGGTAAGCGTGTCCCGAATGTCTGGCCTGCAAACAGGTTCACGTGGGCCTCGCCATACACGGTTATTCGGGGACATTGCTTGACCACTTACTACGTCATTTCTTTTGCAGAACGAACACTGACGTGCAATTCGGTCGTGTACACGGATTGAAGACGATTCTCGTGCTGTCCGGATGTCATCAATTGACGGATGTGATGGACAATCATCTACAGGGTCGAGACGATCTCGTGCCGCACTACTTCGCCGATTCCCTCGGAGCACTCTCCCTCACACAATAGTCGTCGATTGAGACAACTGGACAACAATTGCACTACATTGCTTGTAATTGAATGAACACTTTATGCAAATGGCCTTTTCAAACAAGATTCTTTATTATGGACGAGAAAAATATGATGAAGTAGCAGATTACAAAGTACGCTTATTCGCTCTGCCAAAGGCATTGTCCCAACTGCTTTGAAGTGATTCAATATAGCCGACGGCTGGCTCGACGACCGTTGATCTTCTATGAGTGCAGACGTCTGGAGCCAACGGAGGCTCGACGGCAAAAACAAATATGCCCACCGTCTTCAGCACCCTCAAGAACCCCAAAACCCAAAGTTTGAGTGAATCGACATTTTTTGACTGTGCCGACCCTTGTCCGATTCTTACGCGGACGGCCTCCTATTCATCTCCATTCATTTTCGCTGAGAGCGCGCGGCACCTATTTGCATTTGTTTGTATTATATTGTAGTTTTGTGGCATTCGTTCCTCTTCGTCTTCGACTGTAAGACACACTCTCGTGCTTTCATTGTCGGCGGAAGGAAATAATAAAATGCGGTCATCTCTATCGAGGCTACAGCCATGTGAAACTGCGATCAAACACGGCATCTCCGGTTGAACTCACTTCCGTTGGAGTTGGTGCGATGCTCTAAACGTCTGACAATTCGACGTTGGCAAGCAGAGATGGGCTCGATTTGTGTCGATAAGAGACGATAAGAGCGCACCGCAATAGAACGCGATTTTACTGTCCGTCTCAGTCATGCTCTTTTCTATCGTTGCGATATTATCATTCAGTTTAGGTATGTTTCTTTTTATTCTTCATATTTACTGGGCTTTTTTTGTAATTCAGTTTATGCCCGAGTAACGTTTCCGTATGCTGAAGTCTTGCAAACGCTCGATCTCGATCTCAATGGAAAAGTGAGCTCTCTCTTTCCGTTATTATTAAATATTTTATTGTAGGCAGCTTTTGCATGCAAAAATGGTTGCAAAGTGTATGTCGACGTAAAGAACACATTCCTCGTGATCACACAGAACGACGAAATTGTCACCGAGTCAGTATTTATTTTCATTTCAAAATTAAATTATTGATAGTACGTACTCCAGTTTCAACGCAATCGTAGCGGGCAGTCCTTTCGCGCCCACTGGCTGGGAACTCTCCGTATTTTTAAAAACTCGTTATTTTAAGTTACACTATTATTTTCAGGCCGCTGATAATTATATGATCGAAAACAGAGGAGAAGTAAATCCAACGTTTGTATTCTATGTTGTGGATGTGAAAGCCCGTGAGTTTGTATTTTTCTTTATTTTAGTTCTCCACTTATTTTTTAAACATTTTTTGTTGTTTCTTTTTTAACAATATCTTTCTTTGTGAGAGAGCGGTGAGAGAGCGTGGCAAATGCAGAGATCGCTCAACAATTTTAATATGTATATCCATTTATCTTTGTCTGCGTTCAGCGAATTTCGGCTCTCACGTGTACGTCCCGCAAGCAACAATGGGCGTCACTATCAACAATGAGGTAGAGTTCAAAATACGGGAAATGAACTCTTCATTCCAAACATTCAACGAAAAAAAACTCTAGTCATTCGCTCTAACCAGAGAACCAGAGGGTAAACTTTGCTAATTTTCAAAACGATTGCTGATATTTCAACCACTATTCTCAGGATCGGTACGCGACAGTCCTCACCAGCTACGAAGCATTCTTGTTCACTACTTTCAATGGCGCATTCCATGTAATTTTATTAAAATATTTGGTTACTGTAAGAGAATGAATAGAGACAATGAGTAATGGGGAGATTTTTGCTCTGTGGTCGTAGATAAGCTACAGCCATTTGAAGGGTGTGCCGAAGCTGTTATGCATGGCCCAGCGCAGTGATATCGACATAGAGAGCAAACAACAGATACATCGGCAATAAATTCTCGAAAAATATATCACTTTCAAGGACGGCTATCCTCGTCTGTATGCCACTGGGTTCGATTCAGCAGCAGATGCTAATTGCCATCCCGTCTATCAAGCCAAGTGAGTAGAAATTCCAGTTCGAAATATTCGAAATCCTCTCACGGGTAATAGAAGAAACGAGTAATAGTCTCTTCATTTTAAGAGTATCTTACCGGTCATAGCCGCAAGAGTGTGAAATGAAGAGGCCCGCATTTGAACTCAAGTGTAGACTGAAGAGACCATTCCGAACTCTAGTGGAAACTCTATACTACTTTTTGTGTAATCTTACAAACAAAAAATCATTTACAGGTCTCAATACAACGCAGAGACCACGTGGCCTATCATCGCCACAGCAGTGATTACCGTTGATTTCGGCTACACTGGAGTACACAATGTGTCGGTTAACCAGAGGAAAGGTTAGCAACGCGTATTGCCTGAGTAACTACGATTCTTTCAAACATCCCAAATAAGGCTAGTTATTTCAAGTTATAATAATTTGATTTTTAAAAAGGTTTTTCAGCGTCCGAACCGACGACGAAAGGCGCTGGAGAATCTGCCGTATACACTTCACCAGGTGTGGATACTACTTTGATTCCCATTATTTTTCAAACAAGATAGCTTCAAAATGAGAAAAAAAGTGCAGTTTTGAAATCGTTGAGGCTATGTTGGCTGCTCGTTCAACGCTGGACAGAATTACTACTCAACGGTGACGCAAGTGCATGAGCAGTTCACTCTCGCGGCTGAGCGGTCAGAGAGTTTTACTGCTATATTAGTATTATTTACTTTTATCGTATATTACTAATATTTAAATTATATTTTAATACAATAAAATAGTTTTGCAGTCTCGACATCGACGCGTCATACAGCAATATCGGCAATCAAGAAGGCGTGCAGTTCAATGTGAACAACCACAAGAATTTGTGAGCAATTTCCACATTGCAAGTTTGACTTTTCCTTGTTGTTTACGTCACTATGGCTTGAAGTACAAAATATAAATTCAAAACTCATCATTTCAGATACTGCTCAATAATGTGCAAAACAAAGATACTATATATTGCGAAAACATCCCTAATCATTGCATTAATCACTCAGCTTCGTCGGCACGGACACTTATCGCGAGCATTACAACAAGGATACCTTTCAAGTCTTCGTTTCCTGGGTCAGAGGCACGCCCCAAAGCAGCTTCGCCATTCAGTTGGACTTCGGTGAAACATTTGGCCATAACGTTCGATAGTTGCACTGATAAAGAAAGCGAATGTTCCACCATCTTTCTTGAAAATATATTTCATTCGCAAAATGTAAACAGAACCAAAAAAACTAGCAGAATTAACCGATGAATCCTGGAAATATTGTACAAGTATTGAGCAATTCAGGCTCCGCCAACGACCAGCTCATCTCGACAACTACGAAAATCGGGCGGACACTCAGCATTTTAATCGCCGTTGCAATTGTAATATTAACCTTCTTGAGAACGTAAAGTGTTATGAATAAAATGTTGAATGTTGCCATTACGAGGATCGAGGATCGCTTTGATCAATTGGAAATCGGAATCGGCGGCGAAAGCGCTGCTTTTGAAAACAAGATCACACCAAAAATGATTTTAAAAACATTCGTGAATTTTTCATAATATTTTTTCTCTGTATGCATATTCTGCCATAATTATCACATGCAGATATCAGTAATATTTGCACCTGGTTTAACAGACGGAATATGTTCGAGCAATCTCCGAGAAGAAGCGTATTGTATCCTTCTCACAGTGGTTGCTTCTTATCATCGTAAAGTACTTTCTTTGTCATTGTAAACAATATACTGTGCGCATGAACTTTTCAAACCCCAATGAAGGACTTGAAATTTATTTCGGAGTTTACTATCGAGTTGTCGGTACGAAGGAATAATCATTTATGCAATTTGTCGTTTTTTCAGGAACTTTTTCATTAGCATTGGGATTCCCGTTGTTGTATGCGATTTTATTTCACAGCGAAAAAACTAGTCGTGGCTACCGAGTTTTAATATTTTTCGCCCAGGCATCGTTACACTTGATTTTTAAAACAATTTCATATTAACTGTTAGATTTTCAATATTATGCACGACATCGTCTACAACTTATCGTATGCACCGACTGTAGATGAGGTGATATTTTAATTGAGAAATGCCCGCATCAATACCATTCGCACTCGTCAGACATATCACATTCTCTATTCTACGGGCGGTATTTTCTCCTGGATTGGTATTCCGGTCGGCTTTCAATTAGTTAGTACTTCCTTTAAAACAAATATACGAAACATATTTGTAGACCTTTGCATTATTTATTCGGATTCAATGTGCATGCTGTAATTTTTATCAACTTTTCTATCGCTACTTCTTGCTCAAACAAAAATCTAAAAAGTAAAAGTCTTTTGCACTGCACAGAGCAGCAGATAACGATCGTATACCGAATACGATATGGATATACATCTCTGATTTTTCCATTAATTTCTGATTTTCAGGTGGCTCTCGGTTTGTTTTTGCATAATTCTCGGAATAATTTTCAATGTTCTATTCTGTTCTATTCTGATTCCACTATCGGTTACCATAATACAACAGTTTCCGCTCGACATTTACATACGATCAGTGAGTAGAACTAAAGAAATTCGAATAAATGAACCTAGTACAGAAATTTCCACAAGAAGGATCATGGATGCTCGATCTATCAAGTATTTATGTTATTCCTACATTCTCTAACATTGTGAGATTTCGAAATATTCACACAGGGGAAATGTAACTCAGGCTTTCAAAGTTTTTGGAGTCATGTCAGTGATTGCCTCTGCTATATCAGCATTTCTCTTTACAATGACATCAAAAATGAGTGAGGTCAAAACTTCAAAGAGAATGAAATTTAAATCTGTAGTTATCGATATTCTCAAAAGCAATCGAAAAATTAGCATGCAAACGGTTGTTCAGCATAGAAGATCAATTGCAGCTCTCAGAGCCCAGGTATGAGATATTCAATTCATTTGAATTCACGTAAACGCCACATTCAGTCAACAGTTCCTGTTGTAAATGTGACCCTTCCCCTCAATATATTGATGGTTAGCAGCTCGTGGCTGCCTAATCTTCCATCGAGTGCGGTTACAAAAAATATTTGAATTGTAATAGTTTTTTATGTGCAGCTGGCTACACAATAATTCTCGGAATGCCGGCTCTTCAGTCGATATACTCATTCGCTATCACTTTGTCTTTTCAAGTCAGCTATTGAATATACAGAAAGTAACAATTATCTTTGCAGCTCTCGTACCGTCGCTTTTTTCTCAATCTTTTTCGTAGAAAAAATGCACAACCAAAGTGAGAAGTAGGAGATCAATCACCTAAATATTATCAGTTCAGAACTTCTAAATCGAATGTTCATGTACACGTATTGAGTAGTGAGCCATTGTACTGAGCCGAATCTGAGCCTTATTTCACCTTTCCGTTTCTGCTTGTCTTATTCACCTTAACCCTCCCATTGTTTTGCGGTCAATCTCCTCAACGTCTTTCATCACAACAAGATAAATTTGTTGCCAGTTCCGACTAGTGTGTTCGCGCATTTGTTAATGATGCGATAAAGATATTTCCTCTTTCCTCAAGGGGAAAAAGGCAATTGGAAACACTATCCCAAGTTCTTAGTTTTTCTCACTACTTTTTTGCACATCGGCTAACGACAATAGATAATTAGCTGGTAAGTTCAAAAAAAGGTCAGCATCGCCCCGAACAAACAAAATATTTTGAAAAAACGTCAGAAACTTACGCATCGACCTACCTCCCTTCTCCCTTCAAATGAAGATAATTTAAAATCAAATAAAAAGCATTTCCGGAAAATATGATTTTCATTATTACCGGTGGAACACTGATGAAATCATATTGAAAAATATCTGCGTCAATCAAGCCATCATTTGTTCAAAATCAAATTTCTCGTTTTCAGTTAATTCGATAAAGAAAATAATGTTCGTTTGTAGAGAATTAAAATGCTATGCGTTGTCTTTCAACATTATCAATGATAAAAAGGAATTATTTTTATCCGTTAAAATCGTTGTCACAATAAGATACGATTTCGATAGCATTATTTCTCGTACGTCTTCATTTCCTCAATGAACTCTGCAGGAATTTCGCTCCACTCAGCAACTAGACGATCGATTCCCTCGGGTTTCACCTGAATTTCACAATTTAAATTATTACCTCAAGATTCTTTAAAACACTTCTGAAGTGAGCATCACGTTTATACAAAAGTTTCTGCAGGTATTTACATTGTAAAAAACGATAACATATTAACCAGAGATAGGCATCCAAGCTCGAACGCAACAGATTTAAATTTCAGTTTTTTTAGTTTTTTTTTAAATCAGTTTCTTTGAATGTATGACCCAGCGCTCTCAATTATTATGCAATGCAGATTTCAAGATCGAATCGATGAATAACAGATGTTCAGTAAACCGGCTTCTTTTTAGAAATCTTAACTTTGACCAGCTTGACTATTCTCATCACCAACCGCCTTCTCTCACAGAATGTACCTGTCCATAAGTAGTGCAACTCAGCTTGCCATCGAAGTACTTTCCTGAAATTTGGAAGAAATCATCTTTTTAAATGCGAAAAACGCACCGCAAAGGAGGTATTGTTTGCCGTCTTCAAGGATTAGTTCACCCTGCGTCGAACCGAATACTTCCGTTGTGAGAGTGGTCATCGAGGACGGCTTCTAGAAAGCGTTGAGTAGTGCCAACAACGGTGATATCCGCCAGCAGAATCATAGAGAAACCACGCGCTATCTCCTTCCCAGAAAAACCTCGAGAAGTGCACGTACGCACACCTTTCTCGTACTTTATATCACGCAAAATGCCATGTAATTTGAAAACAAACCTTGAAGACCTCGACATGTTCGACGGAATAGCGAATGTTGTTGACGTTGCGGACTCCATCGAGTTCCTCTTGGCAAATGACCGTTACGTGTGACACTGTATTCGACTCGTTTACTCTCTAGTTTTGACAAAATGACACGATGGAAGAGACGAAACTGACCCCACTCGGCGTCACAATACGCCTCCTGAGATCTCTTCATGAGCAGTTTCATCGTCTGGAAAGAAATGAGAACATGAACTAGCGATAAGAGAGAGTAAAAGAGCGCAAGTGCGAAAAATAAGCGCGCAAATAGTAGGGAAGAGAGGAAGTGAAGGAGAAGGGAGAGAGAGAGAGAAAGGTGGAAGGAGCATTGAGAGATCAAAGGAACAAGTAGTAAGAGAAGGGAGTTGCTAGGCAAAACGATGAGTCAGAGCACGAATTGAGCACTGTTCTTGTGGTG
Source organism: Pristionchus exspectatus (assembly GCA_911812115.1). Classification (NCBI taxonomy): domain Eukaryota; kingdom Metazoa; phylum Nematoda; class Chromadorea; order Rhabditida; family Neodiplogasteridae; genus Pristionchus; species Pristionchus exspectatus. Next base: position 12,806,665 of record OU461582.1, read on the forward strand.
AAGAGATCACTGAGTGAGAAATTGAGATGGGATAGAAAAAGGGCTAATTTATGCAAACTGAGCAGCTCTGAAAGAGTTCTCACTCTTCCACGAGAGCGTGGGTCAATTTGCATCAACTCGCCTCCTCCATAGGTCCACTATACCCAACGAAACACAGCTGGCCTTACAGTGGGTCCCACCTAGCGTTGTCTTACGACTGTAAAATCGCTTGACGTGGATACACCTTTACCTTTACCCAACGAAATAACGCACTCTCTCACTTTAGCTGCTCGACGAGAGAGAATGAGCAGAATGAAGAGATGGAAACATCTATTGGTCGTTTGGTGAATGCTCGGAAGAGATGCAGGCAGAGAAAGAGAGGGAACTAACGAACCAGGGCGAATGACTCATCCCCCCCCTCACCTCTCCACGGTTGTGCAATACTCCCTTCGAGCGTTTTTTGTGTCTTTTTACTTTTGGTTCCGCTTAAACCGATTTAACTTCTGCAGTTCCGTTGTTTTCTTTGCCTGGATTCCTCTACCTTCCCCGTGGAATATTATCTTTCGTGAATATCTTCCGAGTGCTACCTTACAATTCCTCCTTTCCAGCTCGCTTTAGAATGTCACGGATGCCTCCCCGCTTCCACGGCACAACTCGACCGTCCGTCGAGACTTCCCTTAGGGGGAGACTCGTTCAAGACAACGAATTTGGCTTGAACACCATCGAAACGCCATCGAAACATGCACCGATCGAAGAATTTGTCGTGGCTAAACCAACGAAACGCTCAAGAACGAAGAGAAAAGAAGCCGCAGCGTCCGTAAGCTCAATGGCCCTCACAGAGGATTTCGAAGAGACGCTCGACGTTGACGCATTGGAGACAGTGAGGTTGTCACTGATCGATCGTTGCTCGATGAGCTCTAAAACCCAGAAAATCTGCCCTATCTGCGAGGAAGAGATCAAGGATGGATTGGTGGGTAGTTAGCGATAAAAACAACACAAATCCACTATATACAATGCAACCCACAAGTATATTTCGCTAAGAAGTTTCCATCTGATATTTCAGTTCGCTTTCTCCCTCTCGTGTTCTCATTCATTCTGTTCCGAGTGTTGGCTGCAACACGTACAACTGTCGATCAGAGAGGGCAGGACGGAGGCTGGGTGCATGGTGAGACGATCGATGGTCATCTTCCATTATCATCCTTGTATTTCAGGAACCGAATTGCGCTAAGCATCTCACCCCTGACGCTGCTCGCTCGCTACTCTCGTTCGAATCAGCAGAGATCTATCGCCGATTCGTCGAAGAAAGCTCCATTTCGATCCGTCAGCTTCGATGTCCGGAATGCGGAGTAATTGTGGAAAATACTGGGTGAGTTAGTGTTGGCTGATCTGGTGATATCACGAATATTGTCAGTTCTCGATCGGTGGAGTGTCGATGCGGTACCGTACTCTGCTCGTCTTGCTCATCCATCGATCATCGGCCCGTTTCTTGCTCTGTCTATAGAGAGTACACTGCAATGAGAGACGGCAAAGGTGCTCTTTTTCATGATTTCGAAATCGCCGTTTGGTTGTTTCTATATAAAAAAAACACTAGGAAAGACATGTTTTTCAGACTGCAAGCCTGCCGATCCGTGTAATCCGCTGGTGAAACACCTTTGTAGATGTCCGCAGTGTGGCAACTACGCGGAGAAAGAAGGAAGGTATACGAGTCGGATGATTGTAGATGAAATAATAGAAGAACATTTACAGATGCAACTACATTACATGCATCTGCGATCACACGTACTGTCGCATATGCAGTAAAACGAGCACATACAATCACACACAACACTGCAAATTCAGGACATTTGTGAGTATACACTTTCATCGATATGTGCAATACTTATTTGTTTATCTATGTTTTGGTATTCCGAATGAACTTCAAGATGAAAAAATACCATGGGGAGAAACCCACTACACTCAGTGTTCTGTTTCAGAAAAGATTCCAGAGCGAGTTATTGCAGACGGTAAGCCTAATCGACGTTCCTCTTCGTACGCCACCTGCTCCCGTCACTCCCGCTCTCATCAATAGAACACTGGCAGCGAGAGATCTCATCGAGGAACGACGGAACGAGATTGCGAGAAGATTGGCCATAATCGACAAAGTTGAAGCTGCCGAGGTGCTCAAGGATATTTCAGAGGTGAGACGACTTATTGCGAAAAGAAAAGTTAAACGAACGATACATCATATTAGCAAATTTTCAACCAACGACCCCAATACTTCCAAGTTGAAGACAGAGTGAGGCGTATTTGTGATTTACATTGTTTGAATCTCACACCCCCCCCCCCTCTTTTCCTCTCCTGTGTGTGTTGTCCGTTTGTTGCACAACGTCTGCAAAGAGGGAAGAAATGAATGGGAGGGCGTGACGAACAATTCGAATCTTGAATTTGCTTTATCCAAACTTCAACTTCGATGTATCGCTCAGTGAGGGGAGGAAAGAAGTGAATCTGCCTTGTAAGCTTTCCCTATTCGCAGCTCACACGTCTGCTCGAATTGGCCGTTCTCAGTGCTGATTGGAATGATAAATCGAGACGAACAGAGGACAGCATTCGCATGGCATTCTTCGCATTTGCCAACACGAGGTTTGCATCTATCTTTCGACTAATCATGTTTCGCATCAACTTCTTTGATGCTGTCTTTCGCATTTTATGCATGAGTAATTTCGCTTTTATGGTGAAAAAAATCTTTTCAGCGACGGAAATGCCATTTGTCTACGTACGAAATGCGTCCAACTGCATAAACGTATTGAAGAGATCAGAATGACATTGTAAATATATCGTAACTTATTGCTCAAATAATGCAATGAATGAAGGGGTAATTTCGATGGTGACGTCACATACTCGACTAATCATGCTCATTTGGCTAAGGGTTGGCTAATTGTAAGTAAGGCCCGTTCTAGGACTGGAATGTCTTCATCTCCTCAATGAATGCAGCGGGTATATCATTCCACTTGGCGACGAGATAGTAGATATCGTCCGGTTTCACCTGCAATAAGTTGATTTTATTTTCATCGAAACAAATTTATATCACCTGTCCACACGCAGCACAGCTCAGCCTGCCATCGTCCTTAATTCGTCCTGGAATACGATTGACAACAAGTAAAGATCGGAAAATGAGGAATCGTCTGTTCCTGTAGCAGTCTCTCTCTCGTTGGTAGAGAATGTGCAATGCGGAGACCATTAACCCTCTATTGAAATCAAAAACGTGTGAATAGTCGCTCTCTCCAGTTTTCGAAAGACGTAAAGACTAACCACACAGGAGGTATTCGTTGCCCTCGATCATCAATAGATTGCCCAGCGTCGATCCGGCAATCTCCGTAGAGAGCTCGCGGAGTCGCGCCGGCTTCTACAATACATAACGATGTTTGCTCATTGAAAAGCAGAGATAACACTGCTGTTTTCCTACTGGAGATCTCTCATAGTTCTCAGAGCAGAAAGAAATATGAAAGATATTTGCTCCCTCGAAATGAAATATTCTTCTCAGAAGCAGATCGAATTATGGACGGGAAGGGGGGAGCGTATCACGTTTCCAGTGCTCTCTTCAATTTCTAAGAATAAAAAATGAAGACTAGAGATGGGAAAGGAAGAGGGAAGAGTCGCGAATGTATGCAAAGTGAGCAGCGCTCTTCCACAAGAGCAAGAGAGAATGGCTCTCTTCCACAAGAGTGAGATCTCTTCCATTAGACTGAGAGCGAAAAAAGCTTTAAAAATAAAGGAATTTAGGCGGATTTTTACACCCAAGTGATAAATATGTTGAAAATCATTAAGGTAGGTTACTTTGAGAAAAAAAACCCAACAAAATTGCTCCATTTTCAAAGCTTTTTCGCTCTCAGTCTTATGGAAGAGATCTCACTCTTGTGGAAGAGAGGCCATTCCCTCTCGCTCTTGTGGAAGAGCGGCGCTCACTTTGCATACATTCGCGACTCTTCCCTCTTCCTTTCCCATTTCTAATGAAGACGTCAACTCCTATTTCGAGCAGTGTCCACTGGCTTAGAAAGACTACATTCTAGGAAATGTAGCGTTTCACTTCACGCTCTTCGCTTTTTCGCATTACTAGTGAATTAGTAATGAGATCAGACGCGCCTCTTCCAAGCAGTAATTTCTGTCTGACAAATGCTTTGTTTGAATCGGAATTCGTATATTTCGGAAATAAAGCACAATTATTCTCTTCCAAACAGAAATTATCGTCTGAGGGCCTAAGAATTTGAGCGTTTTTTTTGTATTATGAACGTTTATCTCAACGCACAAAGCACATTACACTCTCCATTCTCAAGCATAAATTACATGAAAGCACAATTCCTAGGAAGGGAAGAATAAATATTTTTGGTAGCGAGAAGAGTGAGCAAACGAACCTTGAATACCTCGATGTGTTCGACAATGTATCGAATGTTCTCAATGCCTTGGGGGCTGTCCGGAATCAACTGTCCGATCTGCTGACGGACCAATTTGATGTGGGACACTAAAAATAAAAAGAATGAAAGTAGTTTCCCTGGTTCCCGGAATCATTCCTCCGCTCTGGAGTTTAAAACTTACCCCAATCGGCGTCAATGTAGGTCTCCTTTGGTGGTTTGATTATAATCTTCATTTCTCTGTTGGTTGTTCCTGCGGCGAAAACACGATTAACGGATGGGAAAAAGAAAAATCGCGCGTAAAAAAATGTAGCGAGAGAGAGAGAGAGAGAGGGGGCGGAGACGATAAGTAATGAAGTTAATCTTCAGAGAATATGACGATCCGACAGGAATAGGAGCGCACAAATTGGATGAGTAGGAGGAAACAGAGAGGAGGGAAGGTACAGGCAATGGTTATGAGTGAGACTGAGAGGTAGAGTAGCTGGGGACAGACAACGAGAGAAAGAGAGAGCACGTGAGTAAGAGCGAAACGACTTTCATAATGCACTCGGTTCATGCACAAAAGAGCATCAGACATGAGCAGACAGTAAATGGGTCAAATAGCATAGATGACTATTGTTTTTGTACAGCTATCTCAGTGGCCGAGGTGCTAACAGAGAGCAGTGTTGACATTTCCCTTATTTCGAATAGATACACTCTCGTCGGTCAGAGAAGCGATAGTACATGCAAAACTTCGATCTGGTATTACGGCTCAAGTAATTCAGATTCTGCGTTAGTAACGCAATAAACAGTATCACTATATCACTTGGATTTTATTGTTTTCCATACTTTCACTGTCTTTATCAAATTCTAGAGTGTGTTCGCAATAGAGATGAGAAAGGAAGAGCAAAAGGAAGAGTTTCCGCGCGGCGCGGCGAGGAATGAGAGGGAAAGGAAGAGGAGGGGAGGGGATTAACTCTTGTGGAAGAGTGAGGGGTCTTGTGGAAGAGTGATTTCGAAGAACCAGCATTTACCGCTGATTTCTGATCCTTTTCTTAGGGAATATGCAATAAATATACACAGCTAACATTCTAAAGTGGACTCTAGTCATTATACAATAGAATTTCAAGTGATTTATCTCATCAGGTGTCTCGTGATCATCTTCCCCTCAAACATTTGTTGGGCGATTTTTAAGCTTGTTTTTTGAGCTTGGCGATAGAGAGAACAGTTGGAAACTAAATATAGTAAATAAAATATCTCTTCCTATTCTAATAATGCCAATACTATGAAGATTCTAACGAATCTTACTGGTTTACGCCCTTTCAAAGAACGTTTGATAGCGGAGTTAGATACTGTAGAGCATTAAGAGACCGGATCTGAGAAAAGTTACCATCGCCCGGACATTGCTCCAGGATTTTCGATTCCGGCCTCCATACTCATAGGGCCTGAGGGGCCTTTGGCCTTGTTTACAAATATGATGACGTCATCGGCCATATTGCGAAATGCGGCGCGCCAGGTGCGGGCATGTGGTAAAGTGATGAAAATTCATAATTTCTCAACCGAATAAGCTAGAACCAAAATTCCTTTTGCAGTATGTTAGGCATGCCCAGAGTGCACCGTACCACTATTGGGATCGAAATTTGCTCGATTCTGATACCGACTTTCTGACTCAAAATTTTACTTTTCTTGGATTCTCTACACCAAGGAGTCATTTGCGCACATTCATATGGGTATGGTAATGTACCCCACTGCCACCCACAACCACCCCTCACATATGAAGAGGATCGGAAGATCCACATTTTTGAAAAGTTCATCTGAGTGTTCGGTAACCGAGCATTGGCCGACTTGGAATCGTGATTTTTTCTTACGATCCGCGGGATTTCTATGAAATATCACCTAAATAGTATCAAAGGACAGTTTTACGACAATTTATCATCATTGGAAGCAATTCCGCAAAAGTCATTTTTTTCGACCATGACTCGGGGTTCATGCCCAAAAATATGTTTCCACCATCAAAAGGTGTTTTTTTACAAACCGCTATCAGCATGCAATTGTAGCCCGAATACTCCTATTATACCTTGCCACATGTGAAAAGCATCGGAAGTTGAACTTTTTTGACAATTTCTTCTGAGCGGGCGGGAGTCGGCCTAATGCCGGCTTGCTTTTTGGCGTTTTTTTTCTTGATTACTGTGAAATATCTTTCCAATAACGTTCAAAAACTGTATTTATGCATTCTCCCGAATAATTATGATCACTAGAGTCGTTTCCGCAACAGTGTTTTTTTCGACCAGAACCTTCCCCATTAGTGGCTCATCATGGTACGCAATGGATCTTTTTTCATGGTCACGAATTCTCGCTTATTACTCTTCGCGACACGTTGTTTTCAACCTTCACTCCCTCTTCCCACTTTCTTCTTCCTTCACTTTCAGGTTGTTTACTCTTGACATACTGGAACATTGGAACTAGGAAGACCATCCCTTACAAGAACATGAGTGCAAACGATGGTATCCTCGTCGAAGAGAAGACTGGAGGAGCCCTCTTCGGAAACAGTTTCTGGATGGAATTGGGAGAGCCCCGAAAGAGATCGTATCACGAGAAGATCTCTACTACTGCTGCAATGGAAGGCGAGGATCATAAGGAATTCGAGGATGAAGAACAGGAGGAAGATGAAGATAGTGTTTGTGTAAAGGACAAACAAGTGCAAAGAGAAGAAGGCATTCGTCTCCGCAGCATATCGTTGCCCAATCGCCCAGCAAAAGAATTTCTCACTGATAATAATCTGGAGAAACATCTAACTGTCGGAAAACATCTCAGAAGACCCGAAAGAGAGAATGTTGCCGACTACGCCCTTCATCACTTCTCAAGCTTCATTGAAGCCGTTTTCCGTCCGAGGATATGCCCTATTGTTGACGATGCTATACCGACGAAGATGATATTGGTGGAGTACGACTGAAGATGGGATGGGCACTGCCGAAGAGAAAGAGAAGCACGATTCCCACCGACTGTGAAAAGTTTCCTGAATACTGCCTAATTTGCCTATATTTTGACTCTTGGAAATACGCGGATGTTGAAATTTTGCCTTGATGAGAGTATTGTGATACCGTATCGGCGGCACGGAATATTTATAGAAAATGATGTGAGACAAGCTCCGAATACAATGTGCAAGGTACTGGAAAATTCGCCGGTTTGCATTTTTAGGTCATTAACGTGAACAAAAGAATTGGTACCATGATGAGCCACTACTGGGGAAGGTTCTGGTCGAAAAAAACACTGTTGCGGAAACGACTCTAGTGATCATAATTATTCGGGAGAATGCATGAATACAGTTTTTGAACGTTATTGGAAAGATATTTCACAGTAATCAAGAAAAAAACGCCAAAAAGCAAGCCGGCATTAGGCCGACTCCCGCCCGCTCAGAAGAAATTGTCAAAAAAGTTCAACTTCCGATGCTTTTCACATGTGGCAAGGTATAATAGGAGTATTCGGGCTACAATTGCATGCTGATAGCGGTTTGTAAAAAAACACCTTTTGATGGTGGAAACATATTTTTGGGCATGAACCCCGAGTCATGGTCGAAAAAAATGACTTTTGCGGAATTGCTTCCAATGATGATAAATTGTCGTAAAACTGTCCTTTGATACTATTTAGGTGATATTTCATAGAAATCCCGCGGATCGTAAGAAAAAATCACGATTCCAAGTCGGCCAATGCTCGGTTACCGAACACTCAGATGAACTTTTCAAAAATGTGGATCTTCCGATCCTCTTCATATGTGAGGGGTGGTTGTGGGTGGCAGTGGGGTACATTACCATACCCATATGAATGTGCGCAAATGACTCCTTGGTGTAGAGAATCCAAGAAAAGTAAAATTTTGAGTCAGAAAGTCGGTATCTGAATCGAGCAAATTTCGATCCCAATAGTGGTACGGTGCACTCTGGGCATGCCTAACATACTGCAAAAGGAATTTTGGTTCTAGCTTATTCGGTTGAGAAATTATGAATTTTCATCACTTTACCACATGCCCGCACCTGGCGCGCCGCATTTCGCAATATGGCCGATGACGTCATCATATTTGTAAACAAGGCCAAGGGCCCCTCAGGCCCTATGAGTATGGAGGCCGGAATCGAAAGTCCTGGAGCAATGTCCGGAAAATGTCCAAAATAGTAAATTTTCTCAGATCCGCTCTCTTAATGCCCTGTGGCCAATATTAAATATGAAGCCGATCAAGTTGCAGGTTTACAAGGGTCATTGCTACCCTTTTCTTCCATTAGGATAGGATTTTCCTCGTGGAAAAGTTCAGAATCGACCACACCGGTCTTAGTTTTAATCGTATCATCATACTTGTGACATCAGTCTGTCAATCAGATGTTTCAGATGCTCTACAACTTTTCTCTTGACCACGAAGCGCTAAAATCATCGTGGAATTAGCCCGCTCTCATTTTGTGAGCCACTCTTGTGGAAGAGCTCTCATTCTTGTGGAAGAGCGGCCATTCCCTCTCGCTCTTGTGGAAGAGCGCGGCTCACTTTGCATACATTCGCCACTCTTCCCTCTTCCTTTCCCATCTCTAGTTCGCAACAATTACAGACTCGATACAAAAAAAGTTGAAATTTATAGTTTTATACACTGCTACTATTTTTTCGTTTGACTCATTTCTTTGAGTTTTCTTTCCCATGAATCTCCCAATTCGTTGAAATAGGTATCGCTCGTTCGAGCAAAGTTTATCGGATGTACTTTCGCTTGCATCGAGGCGATGAAATGCCTGAATATTTTAAGTGTTGATTCACAATGCCCGATCATACCCTTGTCTAATGCCGATCTTCATTGCAAACGAACTTCTCCACGATGGCTGCGAGAAAATGCCACAGCTCACAAAGACGGTGAATCCACTGTGGAATTATCATTAGCTATGTAATATCTGCCAGTCCTACCAGGCCTGTATTGTGTCGAACAAAGCCCCGAACAGAGATGACAGATTCTTGTTATATTCGTATATGATAATATAGTATGCGTCTATACACATACAAATAGACGCGATACCACTTATCAAGGAAAGATGCCGAAGAAGCTAAATTAATTTTAACTGATATCATTCTGTAAACGATTACTCTGAAAGCTCGAAAGTTTTCTCTCAATTGAAACTTCATGCTGAGAGCATAGAAATCGTTTGATCTTTCCAGATTTTTCTCGTAATTAGAATTGCGCCATTGAATGAGTAGTGAAATCGTAAATAAAAATTGCATTGATTGGGATTTACAAGGTACAAACCATTGTGAATAAAAAGACTATGATGATTGTGAAGCCAATCATAATGAAAGAAGAAACTTTTAAGTTTTCGACAATTCCTGATGAATAATCAAGTATCATCTATTATCATTTTTTCTTACCATGAGTTGTGAAATGTGCGAGTGAATGACCCATAAACATCGCGAATGCGATTAGAATCACAGAAATGTATCGGCGATGTTTTACCTACGTTCAACTGACTTATTTCGAGAAGAGTGATTTATGTTATGCTGCGTTCAGTGTCGAACATTGATCATTTTGAGGGATTATTTTCGAGGGTCATTTTGATGAGGTGTCACGTTGTCCCCTCTGCTTCTCCCTTCTCCCTTCTCCCTCTCGTTCATTTCACTTGGTTTCGATCGATCGAAGTGGTTGATTGCGACGTGAATAACATGGAATGAGCTGAGGGAGAGGGTCGTTTACATGTAAATGAGGATTGAGGGAGAGGAAGGAGAAGGGATAAAGTGATGAATCAAATCGATCCATCGAAATGATCCCCCAAATGACCCCTCTAAATGATCAATGTTCGACACTGAACGCAGCAAAAAAGTCACCTCATAATCTGAGATAAATAAAGTAGCGCACACTCGTTCAATAGTCTGAAATGCATTACATTTCATTATATAAAAATCTTCTTTACCAAAGCGATTGAACTAAACACTCCGAAGAAAAGTTCATAGAATCTAAGACTGGAGAAAAACATTAAAGATGCATGTGAGTAAGTGGACGGGTCTGAATTATCATAATTTAAAAAAAATAAGTGTTAAAAAATATACCTCTAAGAGATATGAGTCCAGTCTGGAAAATAGAAAGAACAATGCGAGTAAATGTGAACAGATAATAATGGACATAAAAGCATAGAAGGATAGAAATGAAATTATTGTGAAAGATCTTGGACTGTAGACGAGTTAAATTAATTTTCCGCATCCATCCTAACCTTGAAGATATGAGAAAATGATAATGAAATCACAGTAAGGCTATAAATATTGGAAAGAAGTTCGATGGCTTGTAAAGCAAAGTAGGAGTAAGTAGAAAAGCCTTGCGATATATCCGAATAATTCGCGAATAACGCAATTATTCTGAATGCTATTTTGTGTATCTAATTCCGAAATATTAAAGGACCTGCACTCGGTTTTGTTTAAAAAGTGGTAACAGTGAAGGAAGCCCATGACTGAAGATCTAACTGATGATCTCTAACTAACAATTTATCGTCTCCCGCGGGAAAGTTTCTTTGTGATTATGACAACGTCAGCTATTTTATGGTAGCGAGAAAACTAATGACAATTTTGTTTTCTTCTTTCTTTCGTGTTGTATTGCCACGCCTTCCCGAACTGCTCGAGTAATGATAACTGGCTCTTCTATGATCAAAATATACGGTTGTCGAACCTATGAAGACGGAACTTCTAACACAAAGAATAGAATAGCGTATTGATCCAAGTTGGCTGGCAACACATACGGAAAAAATATTGATGCGAGAATAGGCATCGATTGAGGTTGTTTGATCGCATTTTACAAATAGCACTCACAGTGACAGTAATCTTGTCCAAAAAGATTCAGGTGTATGCCTAAATTGCGTATCTGATTTAAATTCGCTTTATCTTTTCGCACAAATATCCGGCACAATTTTTCTTCTTTCTGTAAGATTGTATTATCAAAGATTCGTTTGTCTCTGCCAACATAACGACCATAGTAATGTATTAACGATCAATGTATCGATGGAGGAGGAAATTCTCATATTTTTTGTATTTGTATTTGCCTGGATGTTCACCGCTCACCGTTCACATTAATTTTTTAATTGATGCTCATACTTGAGGGGGAACGGTGCTTACATAACCACGAAAAAATGCTCAATAAAGAAGTTTCGGCTGTGAAAATTAGAACATTCTGGCATTCAAAGATCACATCGCCTATTCACTGGCGACAGTTTTCAATGCCATTTGTTTTTCAGTAACTCTTCTGAAAGCAGGTAGATATAAAAGAGTGATCACAGGCGAGGCAAGGCAATTGAAAGACAGGGACTGAAAATGATGGGGATAACTAAGGTACCATAATAAACGTAATAAACGCACCATCATCATAGTCCTCTGTGAAATTTCAGAGGAGAAAGGAAGAAAATCATTAAATGTCCAAACGGAAATGCTTATAAGCGATCCCAGTGGAAGAAGCGATTGGTATGTCAATGTCTGTTTACAAACATTTCGGCAATGGTATGTCAATTCAAGAAAATCGTATCTACCTTTGTGATTTGGCTGTTATAAACTCGCTCCAAAATACTCTGAGCAATATGGTACTCTGATAACGTAGGCACTCTTCACTTACGATATTTATGAGTTTTTGCAAAAGTCGGCGTCGGATGAAATAAATACAAAAAGTAAGAACGAAAGAAGAGGAAGCCACGGGAAATATAGACATAATATTCCGTATGGAATCCATTTTCGGAAATACTGAATTGTGCATGAAGAGGTTAAAAATACAGTACATAAACTTACCTTTTGTGCAATAATTTACAATTTCAAGCTTTTCCAGTATTTCAAATGATCCGTCTTCAGCAACGTTATTGTAAAAATACTGAATCAGAATATTATTTGTATTATCTCACTAATGTGTGTCAAACATACTATACTGAATGCATTGGTCAGCAGCGATAGCGTGCAAACTATCCAGATTATTTCGATTGTATGCTTAGATTTTTTAATTCGGCCCAATGTGTACAACCGATAACAGAAAGTGAGGAGGATCAGCAATGAAGCATGATTTGTAAGACACGCTTGAGCACCTGATTTAATTCAAAGTAACTTTTTAAAATACCAAACCAAAATTCTTACAGTGGCACCATGTGCAAAACCCGGAATTTCTTCTCGAACAGATTCCCAGGAAAACCATGATTGTGATGCCATCCGGGCCACTCAGAACTCTATTGGTTTTGTTGATAATTATTTCTGTTTTAATATCTGATATCTACCTTGTGCAAGCTAGCCCGCTCGATATTGCTTCAAAGATGTCGAATATTGCAGAGTTCACGAGAAATACAGAGAAAGCGCGCATTTTAGGTGGCGTTCTGATAATGAGCTTTAATGTAAATTTAAATGTTCTTAATGAGTTTTATGTGCTCACCGTGTCTTGATTGCATACAATAGCACTAAGTTGGCCGAAACTGCTAGTCCTGACAGACTATACTGCACGAATAAGATCGTTACGAGTACGCATATCCATACGATTTGAGAAGGAAAGATTGGAATAATAATATTTTATCACTTTCGCTAAACTGTGATATGAAAGTGATATGAGCTCTCTAGGGATAGTTATCAATCATTTCTCGACCAACTTTCTTATAATATTAATGAGCTCTGTGCCATCTCCAACGTCAATCTCATATCAATGCGCATATAAATTGCATGTGCCTGCAAAGAATTCTGCAAGCGCAGCTTTCAACCTGCAATAAGCTACATAGAACTATGAGAGAATTGAATAAATCATGGTTGTCGAACAATATGTTTTATGTTTTAGAAAGTCAAAAATATCTGTTCTAGGAGGAGAACGCATGTGGCCAATATGGAATCATTCGAGATTAGATGCGTTTATCCAGCACTGTGTGATAACATCGATTAGAGAAGTGAAATTACGAATGGTTTAAAGTCAAATGAAAGCAACTGCTTCTTCACTTCTCGAACATTTCCATCTCTTCGATGAAAGAGGGTGTCAACTCTCGCCACTCCGCAACCATTCCCTCCACGCCCTCGGGACGAATCTGACAAGGAACTATTTAAAAATTAATTTTCACTAGATTCAGCAGCTCATCCGAGTATTTCCTCCTGGTGGGACAAATTATAATAGCGCTTTTACTTAGACTGTCAACATCATTCCCCGTCTCTAAAGGTAAGATAAATACTCTCGTTCTGTCTTGCTAGGGAACATTAAATAATGAGGTATGGAGAAACACTTGTACTGTCCAGCAACGTACCTGTCCCCCGATGCAGCTCAGCCGACCTTCCTCCGTGAGATGACCTGTAATTGGACGGTCTCGATGGGAAATCAAGCAGCCCCCTTTCCCCACATAGCGTTGTTGTCACAAAACGGCCGTGAAATTGCTTGCCGTGAATACACTTCGTTACCTTTTCGCTTTTACGGGAAATGGGTAGAGGAGAAGAATGCGGGCTCGTGTGTTTTGGGTGGGAATATTCGTGAGCAAGTATACTTTGTGGGAATATTCGTGAGCAAGTATACTTTGTGGGAATATTCTTGAGCAAGTATACTTACTTGTATTATGGCTGATGAAGAATGCTTCTTTTCATTCCGCGAGCACTGTCCGCACACTAACCTACGCGCGATTACATGGAATTGAGTATCGCATTCTTCATTCCGTCAGTCCATGAGTGTTGGCATTGGTCTGTGTGGGAAAGAGAAACAAGATAACATACCACAGATGAGATACTCTTTTCCCTGTTCCAGTGTGAATCCAGTCTGACTGGACGAGTACACTTCATCAGAGAGCGGCGCATCCATTTCCAATGGAGCCTCAATTATTACCAATTCCACTCGCGCTCTTGCGAAAGTCCGCATCACTTCTATTTGCTCATGCAGATAAAAAACAATAACTTTCGTTTTTTTCTCATTTCACCCAATTATTAGGAGAAGTGGAGGAGGCCCGGGTATTACGCGCTTGTTGTGACTATCTTTGCTTCTCTTATCAATAACTTGCGACGGCATGAGCGCTCGTGATGACACATCGGGAAAAAGTGGGAGAGGAGGTGAGAGGAGGTTAGAGTTAGAAATACAGGAAAGCGTCTCATCACCATCTCGCCTCTCTGGCCGTTAAAAGAGCGGATACGATGAAGAAACTATTACTCGATGTTCAAACTCTAGAGAAGGGACGGCGAGCAAGAGAGAAACGTACGGGGGAAGTAGAGAAAATTGAGTACCTTGAAGACGTGGATATGATGAACGACATATCGAATATCGGTTAATCCCTGTCGCTTCGACTCGTCGAGAACATCGCGCACGTCGATTTTAACGTGTGAAACTGCAAAAAATGTTGGTTTTTCCGGAACGACGCATTAGAATTCAATGAAGAGTGAAATTGTAGTAAATGTTATTTCACCCCAATCGGCGCTCTCGAAGGTTTCCTTAGGCGGACGAAGGGCGAAACGCATCTTCTTCTTCTCCTCGAAATACTGAAGAAAAGGAGCAGTGAACATAATAGGCGACGAGGAAGGAGGAAATGGATTGGCAAACGACGAGTAACGTAGCAACACGAAAGAGAGAAGAAGAGGGGCGAGTGGGAAATTTAACCGAGCGAAAGAGAGCACAAAGTGTGCTCGGAAAAGAAAAGAAGAGCAGTGCGGAGTGGAGTGGATGAGTCATCGGTAGAGATGAAAAAATGGGCTGTGGTCTCTTGAAACGCGTTATCTGTAAGAACGCAGTGATATCAGGCAATATAGCTTGATGTCTCGCAAAAACGCACGCATTATTTATTGATAAGGGTCAATTAGGTTTTATTTGCTACTTTTAAGATAATGCGAACAAAATGGCTATGATATATCAAAGTTAATATTTGATCAAATGCACCATCCGGCAAATTTCTCTCGTGCAGAGGCCGCTGCTTCGGGACGAGCAAATAATATAGATTCGTAGATGTCGTCGATGATCACGAAAATCTAAGATATGAAATGGATTCATCCCAAACCATATTTAATGTTGTGGAAGAGAAGTGCTGTTGTAGAAAAAACCTACCATAAAATACAGGAGAAAATGAAGACTCATTATCGTTATTGTTTTCTAATATTTTTTTTGCTCCTTTCTGATCAATCGCGATTTCGTTGTTTTCGGTTATTAGAGTACCGTCGAGCTCAATACACGACGCAAAAACGGAATCTGATTGGCGCCCAAGGGAAATCACGTTGACATTGTGAACAGACTCATAGTATTCGTAATCACGCTGGGGAACTGTGTATTCAAAGTCTGTGTCTTCCGAAAGATGAATCAGATGGATGCGGATCTTTCCAACTGACTGACGCCATGTGAGTTTCTTCGCTTTGCGGTTGAATAGGGCTACCAGGATGATGGGACTTTGTCTTTTCATTTCGCTTTTTTCTCGTTACTCTAAGCGGTGAGATTGCGTGTACTGAAGAGACGGATTCTACATCGTGACAGCTCAGCTGATGAGCTCTGTTCATTGGGTGCGAAGGAAAGAAAAGACAGACGAGAGTGATTATGAATACTTGTTGATTGATGTTCTCCACGGAACTTTATTGTTCAGTGTATAGACGCGGAAGATTCAGTCGCATTCCGATAATCATCGGTCTTGAGGAGCCCCTTTTCAAAGTCATTCACAATGACAACCAGTACGGAACTATTCCAGCTGTCCTTTTACGGTTTGCTATACATGATCTGAAAATAGTATCTAGTGTGTGATTCAGTACTCTCATTCGCCCTCAATGTGATGCTTCTATTAATTATTCCGTTCAAGTCGTCAAAAGTGAGCTTTAGCTTATTGTTTCACCATCACATAATGATCTAGGAAATGGGAATGTACAAATATCTGCTATTCTCGTTCGTGCTAAACGACATCGTCTACACAAATGTACATTTCTGCACCAATCCGGTTAGCTCCAGACAAATCAGATATTAAAATTATCAGAACTGCATTCAGGTTGTCGCACTTCGTGGAGACATTTATGTGCTGTTTTCAGAGAGATTTCCGGAGAGGTTCGGATTGGAAAGGGAATAATATTTAGTATAATTTAAATTCAAGATGGGTTATCTCTGCCTTTACCACCAGTCATTCGCACTCATTCGTCCTTCTCTTCTATCATTTCATCTATCGATACATCGCCGTTGCAAGGTAAGGGAAGAAGGTATATAACAAAATCAAGCGATATTTCCGTCTTGACAATAACTATGTGGTGCTCACCGGTAAGGTCTTTTGATAGCACTAATCTGCATAAACTAGCAAGGAGGGAGCAGAATGAAGATCAGCCACATTCAGGCATCAATGGCTCCGTTTGTTCTGCACTTGGTGGTTTCTTCTCGTACTCGTTTTATTTTTCAATGTCGAATCAACTGGGTGGTACTTCCTCCTCTACTATGGATTCAAAACGGAAGAGGATACGTTCGAGAAACTATATCCACAGATATCGCAAGAATTTCCCACTCTAACAAATGGTGGAGTTGCGACAGCTCATTACTGGGTGTGGAATTCAATTGTTTATCTTAGTTCAGTATCCATTCTTTTCAGAGAAGCGATGGTACCTTCCGGGTGCGACCATTTATTGCGTGGGCTGGCTTCTCAACGTTTATGACGTCAGGTATGAAAAACTTTTTTTGATAATTTTCAGTAAATATAGCTCATGGCTCATAGCTCATGTTCGACGGTCTTCCTGTACAGAGTTCTGAAACGACTGATCGTAAATAATAAAAGAAAATACATAATTGTTTAGTATTTTGCGTCGTGATCTACTGTGCCGTGAACATTTCCCGATTTCTCAACAGTATTACTCAAAGCAAGAAAACTGAGGCGATGCAGCGACAGCTGTTCTATACTCTGCTTGTGCAGGTAACAGCAAAATGGAGTTCATTCTTTTGAAAAAAAACTGTGCTTCAAGTGAGCCTACATAGACCGCAGCGAAGAGGAACCCTAGATCCATATCAATAATAATATTCTTTAGTTCTCAGTGCCCTTCTTTCTCATGTACATGCCGGTCATCTTCGTTCTCTCCATTCCTCTCTTCCGTCTCTCCCTCAATCTTCCCTATCATCTCATCTCCTCCTTCTTCATTGTCTTCCCCTTTCTCGACGCCCTCGTTATTCTGATCGGCGTGAGGGATTATCGGTGAGCAGAAGACATAGAGAAAGCTAGGGAATGTTCTCTCAAAAATTTATTTGACTCTCTCTCTCACTGGGCAAAAGTTAGAACGAGTTGGAAAGTTCCTGTCAAGACATCCCTAGTGAACGTCGCATGGACCACTGAAACGAAAAAAAATCTTTTCGATAATTCGATAAGGTGTTTCCGTGTTTCAGAATGGTCTTCGTCCGTTGTCTGCCACGAGTCGCAGCGCCCGCTCCTGCCCTGCCTGGTTTGCTATGCGTCGCGACCGCAACGCAGCACGAGCGCGCACATCAGTTTGGAAGTAATTTTCTCATGTTTACACTAAATTTTTGTATCATTTTAATATTAAACTAATTATAATAAAATGCGGGGAACCCGATTATAGCAAAAATAAATCGGAAAATAGATTCTAAAGGTGCGCACATACTCACGATTTATTTACGCTAAAATATTTACGAAAAAAGATTTCGAAAAAAGAAAAAAGAGAAAAAAGAAAAAGAGAAAGAAAGAAAAATGACTTCCCATTGCGCATTTCCCAAGCAATTTTTACCATAAAAGATTTCCCAAATTTAGTTTTCCACAAATATTTTTCCCAATTTTTTTTATGAAAAAGTGAATTCCGAAACCAAATTTCCGAAATAAAATTTACAACTCGGGGTAGTACCTGGAATAGGGTTAGTTTGATTAAAACGAGATAGAATTATCGAGAGCATTGATACAAAACTCACTGCAAAAATATCAAGGACTAGGATCGGTCGTTGCTTCGAGCAGGTGCATATTCGAAGAACCTATAGATCATAGATGAATGAATGCCGCGCCGGTGCAAACTATTGAAAGATTCTCAGAACCGATTATATTATTTTCACCCATAAGGTGTGCAATATATACGGACGGTGATGTCATTTACGAAAGTCGTCAACAAAAAGATTAAAGAATGAGAATAAACGAACAAGGGTAGATGGACAGGCTACGGTACGTCTCTGGGGGAAACTTTATTCCGTTCATTTTAGCTCTTTAAATCGTCTTCGATGGAGTTAATGAGCTCTGTATCTCTTCGTTATGCACAATCTCTCGTTCTTTCAGACTTAAATATTTTATGCTCGATGCGCGTTAGTCTTCGATAGATAAAGGATCACATCACGACCAAAAGCTCCTCTCCGCACATGGCTCTATTTTCATACCTACACCTGTCGTTTTCCGTCTTTTTCAGAAGAGCAACGATCGGTGCCTTTCATTTTCCATGTTGCTTTTCCTTGCAGGTATAGGGAAATAATACTTGAAATCAATGAAATAGGGCCACTGCGCTATGAGCCCTGAATGTAAGCTAATGTCGCGACAAATTTTAAAAACATATTTCAAGTTTGCAATTCCACTAAATCAATTTTTTAATATCGGAATGCTGTGGGGCCATGCGCAGTTTGGTGTCGAAATCACTTGTTCTAGTCTCATGGTCTCCGGTACAATTTCGAAAGCTTTTCGAATGTTCACTGTCTGTAAACTTATTCGGTGCTAAATCCTTGGACACAAACGAATCATAACGAAGCGTGTTTGATCTCTGAAAGCTCATCGCAACCCGTCTCATTTGAGTGCTTTCTTCATCGTCATTCGCCAACCTAATAAACGACCAGATTCCACAGGTTTTCCGTGTTCTCCCCTCCTAACATGTTCCGCATAGTGAAAGAAGAAGAAAAGAAGGTACATGGTTATTCACTTCTTCCTATATTATGCAGTTTTAGGAAGAGTATGTTCAATGATAGCCAATATTGGGATAAAAATGAGCTGATGATTCACAATTTCCGATATCCTGGCGGTCGAATCCCCTCGATGCTGCATTGATGCATCGTACGTGGACTGAAGACTTCGAAACGCTCTATCTCATCGGTTCTACCATCTTCCAGTCGGTTTCATTTTTTAACATTTGTTAATTTGGAAGAAACAAGGAGTATGGATGCCAAAAAGAAACGAATTGCGGTTGTATGTTTCAGGCCATTGGGTCGTAATCAAATTTAACTGCCTCACGAATAATAGACATCAATAACAAGTTTATTTTCAATCCTAGGCAAGGGCGAAGGCGATCGTTGTACAGTACGCTGAAAAAATGCTGAATGACATTTATGAAGATTGCAGTAATCTGTTCGGTGGTCCGAATGGGAAGACGTGCAAGTCGTTGTTCCCGTGGATTGCAGTGTATGAGGAGGCGGGCAAGGATTATGTGGAAACGAACGACTTCAGAGTGCTATGCTTGAGATTGGTTCAGGTATGTGAAGTTAAATAAAATTAAATTTAGTCATAAATTCCTGTATCAGTAGTAGATACCTCATTAGTTTTCTCAGTATTTTAGCCGGGTTTAAAGAAGAGTTTCGTAAATATCCTATACGGCTCTGGCTAAGTGGGTACTCGATATTCGATGATGGGTCATCGTGACTACAAGATTACACACTCGAAACTCTCAAATAATCCATTTTTGTTTAAACTGAGAATCATAACAGAAAAGATAAATCGACTGCATCCCTAGTGACTCTGAGGTAAGCTAGAGAGCGTGTAAGTTGAGGAGAGCGCACCCTCATTATTCACTTCCTCTTTAGGTCGCAAATAAACGATAACCCCATATTTCAAATAATGTTATCACTTCCGGGTGCATGCTGGTAAATGTGCGAACAAACGAATTTGTAGTTTTTGATTTATAGTTTTGTTCTCAATTATCACATTTGCCGGTTCCCTAGAATCTGTGATTTCAGAGTTCACTTTGATTCATCTTGAAATTGATTACATAAACACCTCCTTTGCAATTCCACCTCCAACTCAGAACATTTAAGCAAAAATATCGTCATTGAAACCTTAAAACTTTCTTCGTCTTAATCATTAAATTATAATTAGTATAACTTAAAACCCCTATTTGAGACCGTCGCGATCTTCCTGGACGAGATGAGCGAGAAGGCTAAGGTTATTTTTAATTTCTTTATTTAACGATTTTAATCAGTCAAGTAAATGATTAATTAAGGTGGAGATATTCCTATACAAATTCCGAAAGACATGAAACCCGAGTACTTTGATATTCTGAGGGCAAGTGATGCCAAATTTACTCATACTAATCTACTTCACCTTGCTGTACTAGGAATGTGTGTCTCGATCTATTCTGAGTTGGTATATCAACGACAGTGCCCTTCTTACAAAGTTCACAGCGAAAAATAGGAAATTCTGCCATGCTTTTTCATGATTTATACGATTTAGTCGTCATCGGAAGTGTGATTTAGCGGAAAATGAAGATGACGTCGAAGCTCAGTGTGTCAAACACTTGTCAAGCAATGCACTAGGCGTCATCAGCATGTTCCTTCATGTGTACGGTGATTTGACAATCAGGGCTCTTCTCGATCGTTCAATCATCACAATTATATAATTTGAGGAAGCAGTTCACGACGGTTTCAATGGCCGAATGCAAGCTCTCACTCGCCTGGGCGAACTCACGGTCGAAGAGCGCGATCGGGCTGTCCATGTATGATAATTTTTAAATTAAAAATATGAACAATATCATTGTCTTGCAGCTACTAATTTGAATGAAAAGTGGACTCATGAAATATCCATGATCTTGAATCTATGAATATTTTCTTATAAAAACAAAATAATAATAATAATTAATATTTAATGAAAAACTTGCAGCTTTGGACGGACACCGTCATCTACATCTTCGACCTTGTACAAGAGGGATTCTTCGACGGACTAAAGGGATTCGATCGATTCCCGGGTGTGGAGAAGTGGGCACTCGTTCAGTACCCAGTACCCAGTCCCCAATTCCATCCCACTCTTCCCGAAAATCATTTTTAAATTAAGCATAAAAATGGAATTGCGTTTTCCCATGAAATTATATATTTACCCTGTGAAAAAAATTTCAATCCCAATAATCACTACACACCATCACAATTTTCAATACCTTCAATACCTCGCTGTCTGAATGACTGTTTTGGCATAAGGCTTTGAGACCATGTTCGGATTTAATGATTTTGTTTTCCTAGATTCTCTCAAACCTATTCTAGATGTATTATCAGTGTTTCTAGTTCTAGTTCAATTTACCGGAGGAGAACGTGAGATATCACGCAGTTCGTAGTACAAACTTTTGAAAATATACTTCGGTTTGATTTGAAACTTTCGTTTTTTTTGAGAATACGCTTAGGTTGGTCTCATTGATCTCAGACCTTGTCATTTATCCCAAAATTTGAGGTTTGAGGTACACTCAAAATTTCAAAAAGCTAAACGCTTTCATTCAAGAGTCATGCGCTGTTAGTTGAAAATGTTTCTTATTTAAAGGAGGAGTCCCACGAATTTTTAGTCACATAAACTGGCAATGTGGGATGATAGAGGATGGTTACCCGATCAGAGATCAGTTTATGCGAAGTTTCACAGATGCCATTGAAGCTCGCTACGAAATTCCAAAGTTTTGAGCTCGGCGCAGGGTCAATTTTCGTTACGGTATTCGATGGCCCGATATTGATTGATTGGGTGTGACAATCGAAAAATAAAGTCAGCAAGAGAAGAACTGCACCGATGGGGAATAGAACCAACGGACAGACGAACTCAAGACAAGCGCGTTAGCCAGTAGGCCAGCTTGTCAGTTGGGATCTCTACACCGAGAGTCTACAAATAGCCAAGATTTTTTCGTGTTTCAACCGTCGCGAGTTTCTCTAGAGGAGTCTCTAGAGAAGGTTCTCTAGAGGAGGAATGACAACAAAAAGAAGACGTGAAATCTATTTTACGCAATGTGGATTCTAGTTGAATAATTCGCCGTATTTTATGTTGCTCGTTGCACA
The DNA here is from genome assembly GCA_911812115.1 of Pristionchus exspectatus. Lineage (NCBI taxonomy): Eukaryota > Metazoa > Nematoda > Chromadorea > Rhabditida > Neodiplogasteridae > Pristionchus > Pristionchus exspectatus. The sequence continues at coordinate 12,828,919 of OU461582.1, forward strand.
CTGGATTGATGATATTCGATTTTATTCATTCAAAATCAACATTACTCAATTTGAGACAACAATTTAGCACAAACAATTAGCAAAGTGAAAATTTCAATTCCTAGTATAGATACAACTATGACTAGAATGAGCTTTTAAAAATACACATAACTAACGAAATCTACAGCGTATGTAAAATGAAATGCAGATATATGTACATCAAACTACACTCTAAATATCTCTACACATGACCATAATCATGATTGTTCAAAGGAAGTACACAGTTTATGGTTGAACGCTACAAAACAAACTGAGAGAATCAACAAAGAATGCGTGTGTAATTTGTACAACAAATGCGAACTACCTTATATGCTCAGGTAACTACCGTAATCTCTTACCGTACCCTCTCTACTCCCTTGGGGTGAGCCACTAATTGACTGCGTTGATGAGATTGGAGTTCTCCATGGCTCTCATGATTGGAGTTCTCTTTCCTTGTCTCTCAATTGACGATTGATGGCATCCTCTGTGTTGTGAGTACCCGGAGTGATCGATTCAATCACCTGAATAGATGTAATATTAATCACTAGGAACTTCTATAGAACGGGGGGAGGGGCCAGCCATATCGAGTGGGCAGATTTAATTGAATAATTGAATAAATATTAACCTGATTGGTGATATCGTAGACGACGATGGCCGCCTGGGCGCATCTGTAGTACATGGGCGCAAGCGAGCGGTAGCGTCCCTGGCCTGCGATGACCCAGATCTCGAACTTGACCGTCGCCTCATCGAGGCACACCTGGATATAAATAATATATAAAATATGATTAATAAATGTAAAAACACGATAAATATTAAGAAAAATAGGCGATAAAACTAACAGTTTGCGTGAGGAAGGCGGCTCCGATCGTGGACTCCTGGTATTCGTGGAACTGTCCCTTGACGAATCGCAGCACGAGCGAGGACTTGCCTGAATAAATATTATTTAAAATAAACTAAAATAAACAATGAAAAATTGAGCGAAAAGGGAGCAATCAACGACCCGTTTATCGATCGGACCCTTTTGAGTGTGCGTAAACATGTGCAAAACGGGGGGTTTATTTGTTCCGGCGGTTCGTTCGCTTACCGACGGCCGATTCGCCGAACAGCACGAGCTTGAACTGGCAAGTCTTGTTGCCGTCAGCAGACGCGGGTCGTGCAGCAGCTCCACCACGGGCGGCCATGTCTATAATGGCATTTCTATAGAACGGGGTGACAGACATATCAAGTGGGCAGACTGAGCACTAAGCAGCCTAACATGAGCAAACTTACCAATATATAGAACAGAGTCTAACACTGCCAAGTTTCTGCCTGGCCCCTATTCAATAGAAATCGCTACTGATTATCGCTATAGTATTGCCGCTAAGTCGGAAACAATTAATATCATTACTAACAATAGCTTCTAATTGACAACCAGATGCGAACGCATACTGATTACTCGAAGAAAACTTAATCGAGTAGCCTAATCCTCGAGGGGCACCGTGTTTGGTTAATAATTTAGAATAAAAATGAGAAACAGTGTACCTTGACGCGTGGATGGAGTGATCGAAAGAGCTTGACTCTAATCGTAAGCCCGATCAAAGTAGCCATCGAAAAGTGAGGAATCGTCAGCGTGAAATTGACCTGATGACCGACATTTAAATATGAATGAACCGTATTGAAAACTGAATGAATAAACGAACATAGGGTAAGAAAGAATATGCAATAGATACCATAGGGAAATAGAGGAATTGAAACGTAAAACTGACATGGACGAACTGCTCCCTTTCCGTTTTCTCCACTTTGATTAGCTCCTCCTGAACGACGTTGAGCTGCTCGAGTGTCAGTGGACGTACATCTGTAAATGAACACGATTGCGAATGCCAATTAAAAGTAGATTGCGGTAAGACAACGGAGAAACATGAGCGCGAATTGGTGCGAATCAAAATATTGAACACGAACAATGATTAGTCCATAACTAGGATGTAATATGGCATACGCCACCAAAATGTGATCATAGTTTAATAACCTGAACTACTTAGGAACTGAATAGTGCCCCGGAATCAGCTAGGAACATTGAAAACGAGGGAAATATGAAGGAAGACAAGAGAATGTTCGTTCTACAGCAATTTACAAGCGATTTTGCGGTACAGCCGTGATAATAACATGCCCCAAGGGTCTGGCAAATAGCTAGGGGTGATTTGAAACACAAAATATGACAAGAAAATAGAAAAACATAGTGGAAAAGATCAATAAAGCCGCATCTCTGCGAAACTGAAATTTTTTGGCAAAATTCCAAGAGCTACCGTACTTCCTCGTTCAAGCGCAATATGTCCGTTATGAGACCCACCAACTTCGGTTCGTGGGACTCCTTCTTTAAGTATTGGCACGACCGGGTCATTCTTGAATAAGAGTTGAATGAGAGGGGGAGAAAATCGCCTCGTCATTTCCCCTTATTCTCTTCATTTGTAGCTCTAACCTTTCCGTTCAAATCAATTCCTTTCAGCACCTGGAAATTCATTGTTAAACAAACAATTGTGCAGTAGATCAACTAACCTGTGCGCAAGAAGATTTTCGGTAAAACTTGCGCTTTCGCCCATTTGCCTGTTTTTTCATACACTTCATGCCTGCAGTGAAAAAGTAACAAGGAAGGAATGAACTTGAAGATTGTGCGCGTTCGTAAAGCAAACACGAGGATAATGACAGAAATAACGGTAGAAATAGGTTGTTTTCCGTGTTGTCAGTATTTATCCTCTTGCAACGAAATCGGAAATAAAAGAAAGAGAAAACACATGAAAATTTCGAGAAATTGCAATGAAAACAGGCGAATTACGAAGGATAAAACTGTTGAATGAGGTTGTTTATTGCGCTGTCAGTAGTCACCATCTTTCCTCGCAAAACGCGAAAGAGAGACAATGTCCACTCGAATAACTAGTGTTGTTTACCCATTCGTGCAGCACCTGAGTATAGAACGTGATAATCAGAGGAAAGGATGAAGTTATTTTTCCATTGGATACAGACGGCAAATATCACAGAACAAGAAGAAATAAAGGCACGATAACCGCGAGACGGATATCACTTCTTCTCAATATCTCCAATAATCTTCTCCGTTCTCTTCCACAATTCCTCCTGCAGTTCCTCATCACGGCCCAATTCCTTCACGAATCGCTTCTCATCGTCCCAACAAGACTCCCAGTACTTGCCAGATATCTAAAAAGATAATAAAATAGAATTCAATTATCCATTTTCAAAAAAAAAATTACAAAAAATATACGTCGTTCAAAAAGTGTGAATGATAAGAAATCTGATATTTACTCACCCCTTTAATCTCCGGATGCACTGCGCAATACACGGTAGTCGATGCGCCCTGACTGAGCGTCTTGTTGAATGGGTATGCCAGCACCTTTAGGACGCTGGCCCAGATTCCCATATTGTTGCCGATATCTAAAAATACTTTCATTTTCATGTATTCTATAAGGCGAATTATGATACATCAACAAACAAAAGCCGCTGGAATCACTGCAATTGAAAAAAACAATCATTTACTCGTGCTAATCATCGTTCCGGGATAGAGCACATACACGTCCACTCCCTTCCCACTGAAATCCCGATGCAATTTCATCGCGAAGAGCACGTTACACAGCTTGGAGAGGCAATAGAGTGTCAGGGCTCGCATCATTCCTGAAAAATCATCATTGAATCACGTTCAGGAATATCCTAGCATCTGTTTTTGTTGCACGCAAACTCCATCAAAATAAATAAACTCTAGTAAAACTAGCGGCAATCATACCCGCATCCTTCTCCACGCTCGGAATCAGCGCCGTGACCTTCTCTTCGAATGTTGCGGATGTGTTGATCTAGAATCAACTGTAATCTTCCAAAAGATGCGATGTCAGTGTTGCTTTCTTTTCATGATGAGGTTGCAAAGGGTTACATTTCTTATTTCATGATATTCATTTCGAATATTCATTTCATTTTCAGCAACAATAAAACGTGGAACTCACCCCTGACGAAGCATGTCCCTCGGACGAAACAACCACGATTCTCGACGGGACCGAGTTGTTCTCGAGTAGAGGTAAGAGCAGAGTGGTGAGATGAAAGTGACCGACGTGATTCACTCCGAATGTCGATTCAAGCCCGTCCGCGGTTGCCTACAAGCATTCTTTTTAAAAAAATTATTAAAGCAGTATAGTTTGGAACCCAAAAACCTCAACCCTAATTCATTTTTTGGTTCGGCGCGATTACTCTAGCCATTGCCAAAACACACATTTTACTATTTAAACTCTGTAATATCGTCGAACCATATGCGCCGGCAGATAGATTCCAGCGTTGAGAATGAGAACGTCCAGCTTTCTGCAAGAAAGTATTTCCGTAGCTAAAATGAGAAAGCACATAATAACAATGAGATACTGACCCATAATCGCGGATAATCTGCTCTGCCGCCTGTCTAACTGAAGCGATCGAAGAAAGATCGCACTTTACGAAGGACATTTGGAGTTGTGATTGGACGTTTTTTGCTAACTGAAAAAATATGTTGAATTATTTCCAAATGTGCGATAGCCAAATGATATCTTCTTACCTTCTCATCCCTGACTTTCTCTATCTCTTGTTCTGTCAATTCCTTGTTTCTATTGAGACAGATTACATGGGCACCAGCCAGTGCGAGATGCCGAGCTGTTTCTGTACCTATTCCTACAAATTTACAAGGTTCTGGTCAACTTTAGCTTATCCGAACTGACCATTTGTTGTGCCAGTGATCGCTATAGTCTTTCCTTTGAGATCGATGCCTTTCAACACCTTAAAACGCATTCTCTGTAAGAACGGGACGGCCCCAAGCAGGGTGTGGCACAATGGCTTTAAAATGCTCCGATCGAGCTGAAATTTATTTTGGGTACTTTTTGGGTAATAAATAACTTTAAAAAGTTATCTATTATATGCAAAAAGTAAACCAAATATAAAATAAAATTTAATTAAACCTGCTCGCACGTCGAGCTTCCATTGAACTGTCGTTTTCTTCCATTTTTCGACATTGGCTCCTCTAAACAGCACGAGAACGACATGATTTGAGAAACGAATGGCGATTATCAAATATTTGGGAACGAAATGGAACGATGCCACCCGTTGTTTTTACACGGAAGACACCAAAGATCGGTTAGAGGCGAAAGTGCAGAAAACACAGGCACCAAAATAATAGTTGACTTCACATGGACCTATTTCCACTCAATAGCCAGTCGAGTGAAGAATTCCTATGAACTTGCACATGATAATCAAGTGAAAATAGTGTGTTGTCTGCTCAAACATCGCTACAAGGCACGCACGCAAGGCGAAAGCGCGCAGTTACTCAGGCAAGTCTAAATAATATCTAGTGACCATCGCTTTCCTTCGTCTTCCTCTTGCTAAAGCGCTTTTATCTAACTATCTGGATGACTTTTTAAACTTAGGAACGACAAGAAATACAAAATTGACTCATCGGTCACAAAAAAGAACCGCATTGACTTGAAAGTCAGCACGAGAGAAAAATTTCGTTCATTATGAAACTCGTTTGAAGTGTGGGAAATGTGGAAATTTCGATGGTTGCTAGAAAACATTACTGTTGAAAAATATTGTTTATAATCTGACTTTCTTGTGTCTTAAAAGAATGCAATTGATAGGTCTTTATCGCAGTGTTATTATGTAAAACACCTTATCAAGAAAACACTATAGATCACATGAGCGAAAAAAAATCACGCGCATATCCAGTTATTCCCCCTCACTCTTGTGGAAGAGCGCTGCTCACTTTGCATACATTCGCCACTCTTCCCTCTTCTTTTCCCATCTCTAGTCAGGATTCTTCTGGATTGCACGAGCCCTTCTCTTGGAATCACACACACATCTCTTTGACCGATAGATGAGCCACTCATAAATCCCAGAAAAAGAGAGACGAACGATAAAGTGAACGCGAAGGTCGCCGATCAAGTACACAAATGGTGCAGATGATAAACGATTGTCTCTAAGAACTTTCCAACCCTATTTTCCAAACAATTACCGAGAGTTCGCCAGAATCGAACTGTCCCCAGGCAATACATAGTGATTCCGTTTTCCTTCCCCTCTCTCCCCATTACTGCCACTTCTTGACGCTTCAGCTCCTTCGTTTCAGTGGCTAAGTAATCCGACTGAGTGATTGTATCCCTTCGGAGTGATGCTCACGGTCACTGATCGAGTGCATATGGGAATCATCTACTTTCTGGATGTATCCGCCATCCTTGCCAATCTCATTCTTGTCTACGCGATAAGGACAAGGTTCCTAAAAATTTACAAAGTTATCTAGCAAACGAATGTAATCGGCAATCGTGTACAAGTCATCCCATTTTGTATCGCCATCAATTAGGGGCAGTCAAGAACTAATACCTTTTATTTCCGAACGCCTCCTCCGATGCGGTCCTACTCGATTCTTCTACTGAACAACGCGTTTGTTGACCTCGTCTCCGCTACTGCAAGTATTCTCGCCATTACGAGGTCTTACACATCGAACGGCAGCTGGGAAGCAAATCTGTACAGATTTATCTGCCAAAGATGATTTGATCGATTCGTGCATTTGCACATTTTACTTCTTTTCTAATGAATAAAGTTCAGACTGGTCTATCTACCGCATGACCACTCACAGTTGTTTGTTTTCATTGGCGTCTGCTCTCGTTTTGGATGCTGGTTCTGTCATTTGTGCCAGGGTGAGTACGCCGTGTGAGGTCTTTGTGCTTCGCATATTATTTTCTTGTAAATGAGAAGTTAGAAATACTAAACTTCGCGGTCCTAAATACAGGTACGATGTAGAAAAGGATATTTTGCTGAATCCGTCAGAAACGTCTACAAAAATATTGCAGCCGTGCACACCTACTTTGTCTTCCATTCCACAATGATTCTCCTACATTCTTTCTGCTTTCGTCTGTATATTCTGAACAGGAAGAGCTTTAATACATCATCGCCCTCTGATCGAACAACTATTCTAATTTGCGTCATGCTATACGCGCCGTCAATGTTGATGATAGTAGGCCGCCCTGAAAATAAGATGTGAATGAGGCTCCCTAAAATTGCAGTTCTTATACTGCAGTCACATTTCATTTCCACCTGCGGAAATGTTACGCGAACTTCAATTGGCCGAGTATCCGACGACATGTAAGCGATACATTTCTTTCACTTCTTCAATATCGATTTCGCACTTTCGCAGGGCACTCAGACGTAACCGATATTCGGTTCGTGATACCAATCTCATTCGTGACTACTATCTCTCCCATATCAATGATTATAATCTTCGTCGTTCGTCGAAAACTCCTGAGGGAAATCAAAATGATGGTGAAATAGTTTGAGTTGGTTAAAAATTCTTGGTTGTTTTCAGACGAACGAGACTAAAGAGCATCACTCGGACATTGCCAAGGTGAAGTGGACGAGGAGGTCAATCAATGAATGAATTCACAGGCGCTCACATACCAGATGCTATTGCCCGTGGGTCTCGCACTTGGATGCACTGCTTGGCTCGTTAGTATTATGGGACTCGGATCGAACGAATTCTCACAGCGAGCAGTTATGCCTGTAAATGACTTATTTTTTGTGTAGTGAGGCAATAGCGAAGAATGACCTTTAGAATGACCACTGATTCTAGGATAACAAAGATATTTTTCCAGTTGAGCAGTCTGTTCGCTCTTTTCTCTCCGCTGATCAATCTTACGTTCCTTGCACCGTAGCGTCGTCTATTTCGTCGACGCCCTCGAACGACGATGTGTATGAGCTAACTAGAGAATGATCCAGTTTGATCTAATATGAATCAATTCAGAGCTTCGTCCGTTGGTCCGTCCAAGTATGCACCCGAGGGAGTTGTACGGACGAGCCCGACGGAATAGAACCATTATCAAATACGCGATGCTTGATATCGACGATATTATTCACAGTGTGCTAGTGACCACACTGCATTGTTTTTTCAATACTTATTAATTCAGTCTTCATATTCAGTATCCGAAGAAAGTATATTTGACTAGTGAAATGTGAGATTTGTAGCGAGATTTAGAAGCCCCAAATATCTCTCTGTCTGCGCGTTTCTCTTGAACAATATATTGACCTTATGTATGCATTCTGCAATTCTTTCAGCATTGACAAATGAACGTAGAATATTACTCATGGACGATGACTTGGTTTATATGTACGACGTTAATCAGTTAAAAGAACTGAAAAAAGAAAGAACTGAACACGATTACTGTGCCGACGGAATAGAGAGTGTGACATCGAGACTATGCATGAAGCTCCTTTAGATCGTTTTCTACAAATAGAACGATAATTAACACGAGAAAGTTTTTTTCTGAATGATCAACATCTTTATCTCACAATTTGGTTTTGAACTCTTTGGTCCACAACCGTACTCATATTCCTCGAGTCTACCAAACCTGCAACCTTCATCAGCTTCGTTTGATAGTCTCGCACACAACAAATTATAATAAGCGGATTGAGCACGGGAAAGAGTGCGAAGAAAAACGAGAGAATCCAGTGAATTTCCTCGTGATTTGACGTCTTGAAAATTAGCGTGAATAAACGATACGCAGACGGAAGATACACGGTAATCACTGGATTCATCGTCTGAGAAAACAAATGTATCTAGTGTTCAAGGCAGTTCCGCACAATTTCGCACATATCGCCTATTCGTTCCCTATGCAACATCCTACAGCGAACCCGCAAAACAATTATTTTGGGAGGTATTCAGGCTCATTCCAGGGAGAACTCACTTGACATACGAGCATGCGCAGCATTCGACGTTGGTTTGCACGCGATCGTTCACTGATTGTGACTGATCTTGTCATTCGATTAATTTCCATTCCCAGTTTGATGATAATTGCAAAGCAAATGGAGAAGAAGATAATAACAGAAATGATTACTGTAGCACCAATAATGGATTTTCCTGACTGCACAAGTCCTCATTAAATTATTTTCCTTCTCTAACGCACACTATCACTGTTGAATCCAATCATGATCCGTTTGCCTATCTTTGCTTCCTTCGAAAGTCGTCTAATCAGTTCTCTTCTGTATTTGGAAGTGATGGGGTACAATGTGAGAAATACCATCCATGTAATAGGCACACCAAACAGCTAAAATAGACGTTATCATAACGAAGACGGATAAATCCGGTAATACCATTGTACAGGCCGTCATTGGAATAGCAAACATCAAATTCTCGTACACTTGGAGATAACGAGACCTAAACGATAGCTTATCTTGTTCGAATGCGCACTATTATTACCTTGATACGATGGCAAATCGATAGATAAAACTGTGCGTTACGATGATAATGATATCGAGAAATAACGACATCCATATGAAGAAAACTACCTTTACAAAGCATGGATAAATGCGTTCCAAGAATTCGTGTTGATCGATTGCAAACGTTCACACTTTTATTTATTCTTTTTCTCGTTCACCTCAATCCACGGGGTAACATTTTCGAATATAGCAATCGCAATAATTACCGAGACTCCTTGGTCGGTATAGTAGAACTATTAAAGAATTTTCATATTTTCGTTACTAACGCGCCCCACCGGATTAGTAATCCACTCGCAAAAGGCATACAGCTCATCAAAGACAACGGAGAAGATGAAAAATCTTCGGCATTTCCCTATTCCTGAAGGTTTGCACCAGAGAAGACAGGACAACATGATATTTAGAACGGTAGTCGCTACAAAAGCCGCAGTCGTAAAAAGTTGGAGACAGTACGGTAGCATTGCAGGGAAAGGATGTGAGAGATCTCTGACAACCGGCGGTTAGGCAGTGATTACTAGCAGTTTGGAACAACTGAGGATGTTTTCCGTCTTTGAACACAACGGTGACGTAAAATATTTTTCATCCCAGACTTTGAATCAGCCACTTAGCCAATGCAAACGGTTTATCTCTTCAAATCTTTAGATTTTTCTTAGTGGTCGGATTAGGAGAAGCCAAGATTTTCCGAGTGTGGGACGCTTCCGACGAATTGTGAGAAGGAATGTCATGATTATCATCATACTTTATCGGATTAAGGTACATGAGAAAGCATAATAAACCAATTGTTTGTTGAAACCCATAATTTCTCGATCTTCTCTTCACGGGATTGTTTGAGCCTGTAGTAAAAACGACGTTAGAAAATTTTATGATCGTGTATGATCACAATTTATTTAACTGTCGAAACTGGCTAACCATGACGATCTCGCTGCGTATTCGTCGCAGTATTTGAATGTGCACGATGAGATTGGCTACTTGTTCGCGCAAATCGCGATTCGTCGATTCCAGTGCCTGAAGAGTTCATTTAATCCAATTTTGATAATCGAAGTTGGACGATAAACATTGAAATTCAGAGAAAACAACTAACGATAATTCTGTCGCGCATGACCGCCATTCGTCGCATGTGCGCCTCCCTTTCTCTTCTCTCGAGTTGACTGCTGCAGTGTCGTTCTTCCTTTGAAGGTATTTTATGTAGTGTGGACAAATTAGTTCCCACTGCTGCTCCCTTTGCAATTCATCTGTCGGAGAAATGACAATAGTGCATTTTCCCATATCTGATATCTAACGCCATTTTTTTAGAGATGCGATCTGCTGCGCTCTCTCTTTGTCAAGGACAAGAAAAACATAAGAAAAGGAGGAAAAGAGGAAAAAAGAAAAAGGTTTGCATTGAGACTAGACACTAAATAGAATCCGAATAAAACGCATTACCTTTTCAATGTTTTGTCCGATCGTCATTGTTGAGAAGATAAATTCGAATGTCGAATAATAATAAGACGAAAAAAAGAGGAGGAGCAAAGCGTCTTAACCATTTTCCTTGAGTGGGGGCTAAGCCGGAACCATTAAATGTAAATGGAAAAGAGGAAGCAGAACAAATTGTAGAAATGAACAGATAATCCTCAATCGGGATAGTGGGATGGATTCGAAAAGCTTTCATCTCGTGGGAAGGACTTTTCAACTCAATTATTTAATCCACCAGGGTGAGAAAAGGATGGAAGAGAAGAGTCTTTGATATGATTACTGTTGACTGTGATTTCAACCGCCACTTTGCTTTCGATAGGATTATTTTTATCATTCAAAAATGTGTGATGAAATCCCTAAAATAAATAAAAAAAACGGAATAGTGAACCAAGCATCCTTAATTCGTGACTGAGGGGGTGTGATCAATACAGATGGGAAAGTTATCCATACTCTCGCCACTGATTTTATTCGATTCTTACGTTCTTACTTCTTATCTTACATGCTAATTTTTTTGACATTGGTCGGGGCATAACTTTGTTTTGTGATAGCAAAGCCAGTATGCTTGGTCAACATGTCAAAAAATATAAAATTTAGGAAAGCAGATTTTCGAATCTCTCGACAAGGGATGACAACTTCAATCCTGCCTATCCTCGATTTTATCAGAAGTGTCACTTTCTAATGCGTTTGCTCCTAAAACAATGCTGTCGCCGAGCCGAGAAGTAAGAGAGCGTGCAGAATAATGAGAGCAACCTAGTACAAGGAGGGAAGATGCAAATCAATTCGTTGATCCTTCTTCGATGATGAGAAAGAAAAAGAAATAGGGAATGATTATTCTAATCTCATATCATTCTCCCTCGCATCCTTGCGCAGGCAATGAGGCGTTTTGATTCAAAAAACGGAAGAATCGTAGCAAGGCATTAAATTTATCCTTGACATGCCAACCCTACTCTTTATTTCCTGCACTCATCGCTAGGACCGGTTAGAGAGCGTACAGAAAGAAGAGGCTCTTCTACGCATTGTAGTTTGAAATCGTAGATACTTCAGTTTGTACTGCATAAGCATCAATTGGGAGACGGACTGAGTGACCTTGTGGATGTTGCTGAGGCAACTTCTGTCGAGGAAGCGAATGCGATCGATGAGGAAGTATTGCGTTAGGCTTTTTTAACCTAAAAAAAAAATCCTCTTTTTTCAACAAGTACTTTTTGTTTGTGAAAAATATACGTGGATATAAAAATATACTCGTTCACTTTCGTGTGCTCTCTCGCTTTTCTCTGCGTCTCTATCTCTCGCTAACTGTGTTTTTTTCGCATGCATTTTCTCACCATATCGAGGTTTGAGGAGGGGTACAATATAAAAATGCAAATATTTATTTATCATTTGAAGTGGATGCTCTCTTCCAATCATTATCCCGAACATCTTCCGCAAGTCATTGGGCACTGAGTTGTCATGAACGAGAAATAGGCGGGATCGTTGCACAGATATGCCGTTTGAGGGCAATCGGAGCGACCCGTTTGAGGATTGATCTTATCGACACACGCTGCAATAGAAACATCATTACACATACTGCTTCTATTTTGTATGTGAAAACTTGATGGAGAACATATCACTTTCGAATACTCTGCTGGCAGCGGTATTCTTTTACGAAGAGGCCCTATGTTCCACCGACTTTGAGCGAGCAAAAAATATACAAACCTGCGCCTAAACCTGAAAGTGTTACGTTAACATTTTGTAAACATTTGAGGTACGCCCTCTCTAGTGATTAGGATTACAGAAATGTCTAACTTCCAGACACGGGACATCTTCCGCACGTCTTCGGACACTGCGTTGTCATAGTTGAGAAGTAATTCACGTCGTTGCACAGATAACTACGGGCTCCACAATCGGAAACGCCCGTTTTGGGATTGACGAGATCGACGCACGCTAAATGATTCGATTGAAGATCACGATGGTCGACTTGTGAGTAAGGTGCATTATTCTATTAGAGTAGTATTAGGGATTGGGCCGTAATCAATAACTTCTCGATGGATGACACAGTATTCGGATGGTATAGATTGCTTACTCAGGGAAGCGGTGACGCCGACAACGAAGAGAGCTACGAAGAGGAGAGAATTCATGATTTGTGATAATTCTTCTTTTTGCCACTGACTTTTTATTCTAGTTTTCTCTGTTTATCCATCTGTCACACAGCGTTTAGAACGGCTCTGAAAAAAGTTTTCCTGTTGTGCAAACGGGACAGAAAGAAAGCGGCAAGGAGTGAGAAGGAATCACAAAAATGAACATAGGTAACTTACTCTCGTAATCGAACTAGAACAAGTGCTATATACCATTCGAAAGAGCATCAAAAGTTTAGTTGATTCAAATTTTCAAATTCTGCTAATGCGACCTGTGGCGTCCGTGGTGGGTCAACGAAAATATGCTCGAATTTGCACGGATTTTTCGCGCGCTAGGCGCAGGGAGTTGTACTACTCTCGCCCATCTTGTCCATGTGACGTGGTAGCCTAGTGGGTAACAGGTTGGCCTGTGGTTTTGGACGTGCTGGTTCGACCCCCCTTTGGTGCATTTTCTTTTGCTCGATTTTTCCTCGCCATTTTCTAACCCGGCGAGACTAGAGAGCGCTGGATCTACTTGAACGGTCCTTTTCTTCGTTCCCTTTCATCATGTTTCGTTTCATTATCTATTGATTATTGTCGCTTACTCATTATCGATTGATCATTGTCGCTTACTCATTATCGATTGATTATAGTCACATCCCGAGATGATTTGTGGCAAAACGGTTACGGCCGTTCTTGCCGGCCTATACGGTAATCAGCTCGTAACACCTGTTGACGCGGGGATTCTAAAGAGAGACGAAAGGAAGATCATGAATCGGCTACGAGATATTCTCGATGGGAGTCTGCTACTTGCAAGATAAATCGAATGAATCAAAACTAATAATGCTTCCCAACATGAAAAAAATGTGTGAAAAATCGAGCAAAAGAAAATGCACCAGAGGGGGGTCGAACCAGCACGTCCAAAACCATAGGCCAACCTGTTACCCACTAGGCTACCACGTCACATGGACAAGATGGGCGAGAGTAGTACAACTCCCTGCGCCTAGCGCGCGAAAAATCCGTGCAAATTCGAGCATATTTTCGTTGACCCACCACGGACGCCACAGGTCGCATTAGCAGAATTTGAAAATTTGAATCAACTAAACTTTTGATGCTCTTTCGAATGGTATATAGCACTTACCCCAATTTCATATCAAGGTTATGCGGTTCCCTTGTGAGATAGCTTTCGGAGACTACTGTAAGGCCAAGCTCAAATATAAGATACAAACGACAATGACGATTCTTCGGGAATGACACTTGGAGCACTCTTGAAGAGTTTCTAATCACTCTTCACAAAACCAGAATGACGAACTGAACTTCTTGCAACACAGATTCGCGTGTATATCATATTCCTTTTCGTCCCCTTGGTGCACATCGTGCTGAGGCATAATCTAATTCATATCGGTTTTATTGATCTCTCAAGTTACAAATTTTTCAGCATAATCTATTACCTCGACTAAACTACAACAATCGAAATATTATTTTTTTCAAACCAAAAACTCCGCATTATACAATTGATAACTTCGTCTCAACTACAGTATGGCAATACAGTATGGAATGGCTACACAGTCAATGGCAAACATATTTCTCGTTAATCGATTCTTCTCTGTACTGTATTCTCTCACAGCTTGCTCAGTCCGGTCTCGGGGCCTCTCGTTTTGACAATGTTCAGGATCTGAACAAGAACACATTTTTCCACTTCCCTTCTCCCATCTCTTTTCAATACTAATTTGCCACTTCAGAAAACCGGATAATCATTTCAAACATAGGAGTCAAATTCATAGCTAAAAACAGCATACAACTATACAAAAAAAATGGTGAGATCATAGTTGAAAAGGACACGTGAACCTTGTCTACCTAACTTCAACCATCTGTTTTACTTCGTAAAAAGCACATAGTGGTTTTCGATAAAAAATATTACCAAAATTCACTCAACATGTCGCGATGAATTTTGTCAAACTATGTGTGTTTTCCTTGTAAATTCTAGTCCAAATCACCAAGTTCGCTCACATCTTTGAACTTCTCGTGGTCGCGCCCCTTCACCAGACCGAAGATCACATTCTCAGATGTCGTCAGGATCGCGCCCGCCCGCTCCATCTGTGCGAACGCGTACTTTCTGCAATCCGCAATTCGATTATCATGGAAATAAAAAGGTTCTGGGCACAATACTGTTGCCACTGCCAGTGTGAAAAACTGCGATAAAGTGTCGAAAACAGTACACGATATATGGAATGGAACGCTATTGCTAGTGGTGTAACACAAGTTTTTTGCTCTCTAATTTCGATTTTTTTCGAAAAGCCGAAAAGCGTAAATCTGCGTAAATCGTAATACCACTTCCATTATCCATAGTAATCAACATGATCAACGTTATGCAAGATACAAACGACAATCAAGCAATTCTTAGAAACCCGGATATGTTTTCGTATTTTGCAGCAGGTGTTTTTCAACAACCATTTTCACCATTTCCGTACCTATCATGGACGGATCGACTAGTGACGGCGTCCACTACCACGTGCACTGCAATGCCACGATCAAGCAGCGCCAGCGTCGTCTGCCATTATTTATTATTAAATTAATGTTTTTTATCTGTTATATTAACCTCATAATTTAAGCAGTAAGTAATTGATATTTTTAGTAGAGACAATCAATTGCCAAAATACTTGAACAAATGTAATTGGCTTCCCGGCACCGCTCTGAGTCACCTGGTCGTCGAAGATTATTTTCATCAGCCCGCCTTCAATCCAGAACGCAACGGATTCAAATCCAAAACAAAAATCAAAAATGTGTCATTACAATCACCAAAATGTATCGTCAATATTCACAAGGATCGGACTGGATTTTATATAAAAAATTCTCGAATTTTCAATTTCCACAAAGACGAGTGATACTCACATGGAAACAGCAGACGTGCGCTTCGATGCCCACCAGGATGACCGACTTGTGCTGTTCAGGCTTGAGCAACTTCATCACGGGAGGTGTGCACATCGAGAACTGAAACAGAAAGATACCGTACTCTGGATACTGAATGAACGTCCTACTCCCTGTTAATCGATCTACTGTTGGAAACTATCCTACCCAGCTCCCATCTACCGTACCCCTCTCTCACTCACCGTAGCCTTGTTCACAACGGGCGTTCCCTTCGGGAGTCCGATCTCATCGACGGTGTGTCCGAGGCCCTCCGGGTACTGTTCCGTCACGATGATTGGCATCTGAATCCAATCATCAATCGGCTATTCTTTGAAGAATATTTTGCGAAAGAATCTTTCAGCTGTTCTCTTAGTTTCTCGTCGGTTCAAGCTGAGAAAATTAACACAAAATAGACACAAAAATAGCGAAATAGTCAATAATATAATTTTTTCGAATAACAAATAAAATGCCAATTCGCCTTGAGTAGATCTGCAGTCTGCACAAGTCGACGCGTAATCTCACACACTTCATCGAACTGAGGAATGGCCTTCCTGCAAATATCGTCGTTTCATCTCAGCCAACGAAAATCATACATCAGCATCTGTGGTGCATTCTCACTACATTTTGCCAGTACTCCCCACATTACTGTAATTTCAAGTAGATGTCACATAGTGTACACAATAACACTCTTTTAATAACCGTAATCTGTTTCTCACCGGAATTTCTCCTGTAGATCACATACGAATAGGACGCTTTCCTTCTCGTGGACGGGCGTGTATCCCCTTGCTGCCAGACCTCCGCCCGAAGAGAGAAACGGATTGGCTCAAATCGAAATGTCAATGAAACATCCAAGAAACTGGGTGCAAGTTTGCACGATACTACATGTAGAATTGTGTGAAAAATACCAATTCTAGTATGAATGCTAAGACCATTTTTCAACCCGTGAGCGCTAGGATCCCGAGATATACTGCATTCCGATAATGAGTCATCAAAAATCGATGCAATTTTCATCCAATAGTCTTATTTTACTGAAACATGACTGGTTTCTTACCTGCAGCAGCGGCCGCTGTCGCATGTAGCAACTTGGTCTGCTGCAGCTGCAGTTTGGGAAGGGCAGTAGCGACGTATCCAGCACGAATCATCTAGATTCACTCAATGATGTCTCTCGGACGGAAAGGCAGAAGATAAGTCACTCGGTCAACCACCGAATTCTTCAACACTGAGACAAACACAAACGTCAATACACTTTATTCATTCAATAACTTTGCAACACAAATAGCATAATGAGGTACCGATAAAACATGAAAATTGTGAGATAGAGTTCAACAACCGTTGGGAAATTGATAGATTCCCTGTGTGGTGTGTTCGATGGGAAACATCGCACTGCACCACGCACCACTTCAGTAGTCGTGGTGTGCTCTCATCATCTCCGTGTACTTGGCCTTCTCTTCGTCCGTCATCCTGCCCACCATCTCCTCCGTCATCTCATCCAGCGGCACCTGGAAAGATACGGGATGTGAGAAACGTCGTCAAGAATACGCAATCGATTAATGACTACGTGTAGCAAACGTCGTCAAGAGCACGCAATCGATTAATGACTACGTTTAGCAAACGTCGTCAAGAGCACGCAATCGATTAATGACTACGTTTAGTAAACGTCGACACTCATCACACCACTACCGTATACCACTGACCATCACTCCCTGCACGGCGACCATATCGTCATCGTCGAAGTCGTCGTCGTCATCCATCATCGATCCATCGGCCGCATCGCCGCCTGGAATATTCTCAATTACTGTGATTCCTTTCAATCTAAAATAGATCAAACCAGGCGATGAAATGTTTCTCACGCAAAAATTAAATCAAACCACAGACATGCTAAAAATTGTGAGAAATACTTAGTGAGAGCGATCGTCGATCAGTTCTCGATTGCCAACTACCGTACTCACCCGCAACCACTCCCGTTCCTCCTGCCAGCAGCTGTCGTTCCACCTCATCGGCCAGTTCTCCGCTCACGTTGAGTGAATCGGCGGACGAGGACGAGGTGGCCATCTCGACGCGAGGACGCTTCACGTCTACAATTGATTCATGAATCATATCATCTGCTTGGACAGGAATCTATTGCAATTCAAAGTGAATTGGAAATACTCGGCACGGGAGAGCCTCCGGTTCTTTGCTTTGTTCCTATTACAAGCGGACTGTGTTATTACTAGTTCAGCCGGGTGCGAAACAGAAAAGCAACTGGTCCAATTCCGCATTTGGGTTTATCGTGAAACCGGAAACCCAATGAATGTTCTTATTTGAAATGGTAGATAAGTATTTGTTGTTTCGGCGAATCCATAGCCCACGACCATCAAATGCTATTTTTTGATCCGTGAAACCCGTATTCACCTGGCTCCGCAACGGCGTTCTCGATGGCCGCCAGCTCGTGCAGCGCCAGCGACGACCCAATGTCGTTGATGCTGCAGATATTGATTACCGCAATTCTCGACTACCTCATCCACGTCACGCAATAGCTAGCCTAGCTCACAAAAGTAAGTAAGTTTGACCGCTATCAGCATTCCTTAGTAATCGATGTACCGTAACCATAATCGATAATAGAGTGCCTACCGTACCTCTTGCCCTCTGCCTTGGCTGCCGCCTCCTCCAGGTCGTCCACTGCAACAGAGGCTGCAAAGGAGTTATCAAACTCATTGGTCAGAGAAGGAAGAGATAGTACTTGTAAAGGAGAGAGAGAGAGTACTCACTGGCAGAGTGCTCCTCGGGATTGGCCTGCAGCCAGATGGGCACTGCCTTCCCAGCTGCCACTCTGCAATCAATCCATTCAGATTCTTGTGAGGAAATGAATACAAATGCTTGGCATAGTTTGGCATCTGTCATAAATGCCCTATCGTAAATTGTTCAAATTGCGTGGAGTAATGGGAAATGTTCAACACATCGGGAAATGCTTCAATGAGTCTCGCGCGATTTCAGGTTTCAAGCGAACCATACAGCTATCCAAAATTATGTAAATTAGTTTTGGGCATTTCTTGACTAATTTGCAC
The DNA here is from genome assembly GCA_911812115.1 of Pristionchus exspectatus. NCBI lineage: Eukaryota > Metazoa > Nematoda > Chromadorea > Rhabditida > Neodiplogasteridae > Pristionchus > Pristionchus exspectatus. Next base: position 12,847,679 of record OU461582.1, read on the forward strand.
ACTTGTGCATCGTCTACCACTTTTCATGCATGACCCTACAGCAGTTGAGCGCGCATTTTTTTCGTTTCCTATTGCTGTATTCCAATGGAAATAACTCACTCCGGTATCTCTCCCGCATTCATATCCACCGTGATCGTGTCCGCATTGCGGTACTTGAGACCCGTGTCCTGTCCGAACGCCTTCCCGCCCAGCTCCATTCTGCAATCCATCCTTTATTATCGTATTCAAGGGGATAATTAGAATATCGTTTAGCCTCGAAATGCGATACGATGTGCATCTTTACTACCATCTCATTTCACATGCTATCATTATTTGCCGATAAATGTCTATCATGCTTCATAGTTTTTTGCACAGTTCACTACCGCTGCTCTTGAGCAACCTGTTATAAAAATGTTTCAACAGACAGGAATAATGCATATTCATTGGACGGAGATACCATAGCCATCATCTGATCACCCGCCCCTTCCTCCTAACGAGGTCGGTTGAGAGCCAATTTATTTCATTTCTGTTTTTTTGGGATGGAAAACCTACTGATAAAATATGACAATTCTCAAAAAATAGTTCTCATTCAGCATCCGATCTGCTCCTTCTCTCACCTCGGTCGTCTCTCCTTCTCCTGCTGCTGCTTCGTGAGCTCCTCCGCTGCAGCCACTTCAGCCGCCTCTGCAATTTAGTTTCACTTTGAAACATCACATCTCAGTGTGCTCTTCTCAGAACCGTTGCAAATCACTGTTAGAGCTTGTCGTTCAAAGGACATAAAAATCAGAGTCCTCAAAAACATGGCAACTTCATGTTATGTGAACACAACTTGTTCAGACTAGAAATGAATTTCACAATAACGTGCATTTGAATAAGCGAGAAATTGAGGGAAATAAATACTTTTGTAGTACTACTCAATAGTTTACGCCACAACTCCGATGAACTTGAAGATTTCCCGCACTAACATATTCTATTCACCACTTTCCTTTAAATATTTTCGTAACAAACCCTTATCCATGGCGATGAACTTGTTGATGTCCGGTTCGTAGAGATGTGGCGCCAGTTGTACGCCTTCCAGCACCTACAGAGAGGGGATCTCTACTTCAAAATCATTCATCGTCGACGTTACGCCCGACCCCCCTATTACAAAATGTAGAGCATTTCCTGGAGGAATACAAAAGTAAACAATAAATAAAGGCGTTCAAACCGCGCACTTACCTGCAGCATCTCGAACAGCGGGCGCAGCTGCACGTTGAAGTGCGCGATCGTGCCCCTCAAATTAATAACGATAGAACTGAAACCTCGCACCACCTAGTTATGTCTCCATGAAAACCCCGCCTTCCAAATGCTGAAAGATGCCAAGACTGTGTCGCAACCGGCTTGATAAGACACAGTAACACAGTCATTGGTACATTTCGTGAATTACGATTACTCTATCCAGATACTGTAACCCAACTCACTGCGAATTCGTCGTCTGGGACACGTTCTGAATCTCGACCGACGATTGGCAGCGCCAGCACCTGCAATTAGTCCATTTGGGCAATACTGACAATACTGCTTGAAATACCCGGTAAATAAGCCATTCTAGCTGCTCACAACTAGAATAGTAGTCACACGAGACTACCAAATTGAACAACACAAGATTAGAATAACGCCTAATCTTCTTTCACTCATACTATTGCGACTGCAGTACAGTGCAGTGCAGTTTGCATGTTTATAAAGTTTTTTCTATTCCCCTAATTATTTGGAATCTTAAGCACTCACAGTAATAGCGCGATATTACTGAATGTAAAGATTCAAATAGAAGGGCAAAATTATGGAACATTAAAACGCGTTCTCTGTAAGAAACAAGGTGGGGTGGCACAGTTTTCTTAAAATGGTCTCCCAAGGCTCAAACTTCACCAACATGACCCCTAGGGACGACATTCACGATTTTTGTACTTTGATCCCGAAAATTTTGATCTTTGATCTTTGATCTTTCGAAAAATAAATTTCAGATATCCCTATCATGTGATAGCTCATTCGAAAGAGCACAAAAAGTTATGTTAAAAACCGGAAAGATTTTAAATTTCATCCATTTTGGCCCAAGTTATGACTCAAAACATGACGACTTTCGTCGATTTCGGCGAAAATCGATTTGGCTACCCATGAAGAAAAGCCCACCTGGTCTCTGTTTTTTGATATTAATTGCATTTTTTATATAAGAAAATCTTGGCACAGATTCCGGGTCACATTTCGTGCGCCAATTTATAGAAATCTTCAACCAAATGTTGCCAGCCATGTCTTTTTTCTCAATCCGTACCACTCCGATACCAGGGTGACTGTTTTTTCAGCACTTATTTTAGCCCCAAGTAATGTTTTTTCGTCTTTTTGAACCTTTTGACGATATTTCGTCAACAGTAGGACCTTGATTTTCGATACCACTCACCTCGACTTTTTTCACATAAGGGTCCCCCCTTATGTGAAAAATCAGGTTCGGGTCAGGACAAATTAGGACTTCCGATCTGAGATAAAGTGTCTTAGGGCGTCTAAAAATCATTTTTGTGATTGTTTGAGTACAATCCGACATGTTGTAGAGGTCAATTCTGACATGATCTCTGACCTGATTTTTCACATAAGGGGGGACCCTTATGTGAAAAAAGTCGTGGTGAGTCGTGTCAAAAATCAAGGGCCTACTGTTGACGAAAAATCGTCAAAGAGTTCAAAAAGACGAAAAAACATTACTTGGGGCTAAAATAAGTGCTGAAAAAACAGTCACCCTCCTATCGGAGTGGTACGGATTGAGGAAAAAGACATGGCTGGCAACATTTGGTTGAAGATTTCTATAAATTGGCGCACGAAATGTGACCCGGAATCTGTGCCAAGATTTTCTTATATAAAAAATGCAATTAATATCAAAAAACAGAGACCAGGTGGGCTTTGCTTCATGGGTAGCCAAATCGATTTTCGCCGAAATCGACGAAAGTCGTCATGTTTTGAGTCATTACTTGGGCCAAAATGGATGAAATTTAAAATCCTTCCGGTTTTTAACATAACTTTTTGTGCTCTTTCGAATGAGCTATCACATGATAGGGATATCTGAAATTTATTTTTCGAAAGATCAAAGATCAAAGATCAAAATTTTCGGGATCAAAGTACAAAAATCGTGAATATCGTCCCTAAGGGTCATGTTGGTGAAGTTTGAGCCGGATACGAGAAAATTTTCTAAAACTGTGCCATCTGACCCCCGTTTCACAGAGTTCTTACGGAGAACGCGTTTTAAGAGCTGACTGAACAGCAAATCGCCATGAAAATATCAAACGAATTTTTTCTCACAAAAAAGTAAAACTGCTGTATGTCGAGTTTCGACAGCCAAATATATAATAACAATATATTTGAATGTAAAAAATCGAAACATTATTTTCATCTTTGTCATAACACTTTTGAAACATGCAATCAGCATGAAACATAGAACTTCAGCCAATCAAAAACACTAACCTAGGAATGATTTTGAGCGAAGTTCGAACTATGAAAATTTATTGGAAATTGCCATACTCGATTCATCTAGTCTATTACAGCCCATTCCGCTACCGGGCTTTTTGTTAGAGTATCCCAAAATAGCAATACAATCAAAGTGGAAATAGGTCTCACTTCAATTCTCCCGTCGAGTAGTCCATAATCCTGTCCACTTCGATCGTATCATACGCGGCGGCGCATCCGATGCACTTGTATGCCGACACGTGTACAACGTCGCGCGCCCGTGACTCGATCCGCTGACTGGAACAATAGGCTAATTAACCAATAAAAACATCTAAGTTATAATTGAAAATAAAGATACTGAGTTTAGCACAGCAGTTCCAAATTACAACATTAGAACTAGCCTTATGATAACGGTTATCAAACTCAAACAAGTTTTGAAATGTTTAGCCCCGTAGATAGTCGCCAAAATATCTATCGCATTGAAGCCAGCATAGCTGAATTCACTAGCTACTAGAACTACTACTACCTCAATCATAATATTCCGTTAATTTTGAAATAAAACTTATATTTTTGTATCCTCACCGCATGTGCTCCACTTTGAACTTGAAGACGTTGGTGATGGCGCGGTAGTTGACAAAGTAGTAGATGGCGGTCCTGGAACTGTACTCGGTAGATTGACACATCACGATACACATCATCGCATCTCTCTATCTCTTTCATCTGGCTACGAGTCACGATGCAAGCTTTCACTAATGTTATACTACAGTTTTATTTATTACAAGTCGCCAAACTGTAAGAGTAGTTGATAGGTGGACGGATCAATAACAATGAATAAAGTAAAAATGGAATAAAGCCCACTGATTCTTTCCCGTCATGGACGATTTGACTGTGATCTGACGTTCCTTGAGCAGTTTGTCCTGTTTGAGATGCACCGTCAACTGTAAACGAATATATTGTTTTTCAACCTATGCGTTTTGAGTTCTATGTGACCTATCAAAGAATCACGCCATCACACATTTCAATCCATTCAGTACGTATATTTCAAATTAAAAAAAAAAGATGTTCTGCGTTCACTTTCTCTAGGCGAATCTGAGTTTCAAATAAATATTAAAAAAGAGGCACTGCAGCTTTTGAGCTATGGTTATGCGAATAATACGAATAGTTTACAATCATGAATTGAATCGCACTAATCCGTCGAACGAAACTAGCCTATCGAAGTAAGCCCATCATCATCTTTCTCCCCCTACCGTACACCTCTACATCTACCGTATACCTGTCTCAGCTGCTTCTGGTCCATGCAGATCTTGGCACGCAGTTTCTCCTCACTGACGCACACCGCCAGCATGACATAGTAGACGATGATGGCCTGTGATCAATCGATAAATCAAGAATGATGCATGCTAAATTACTGCTAACGTGGTATGTAATGTTACTGCATTATTCGTTCATTCAAATAAAGCAAAATTTGAAAAAAAAAACTAAGACATGATGGATTTCGGTTCCGCTGGGTCGTCAAATTCAAATGAGATCGGTGCGATTCGAATCTTCCCAGTAACGCGAGCTCAGGCACGGAAGATTCGAAATCAATCATGCTTCACATTAGTTCTTTGTGCTCGATAAAAGTGATTTAAACTTTCATGGTTCATGGCAAATTGGTGTTCTGGGTTGGGAATGTAACTATGATTTGGCAGAGCACTTTGAATCTTCACATTCACACATATTGCGATTATGTGTGTTTGTAGAAGATTCGGAAACTGAAAACCCGGGGCGGTAAAAAATTGCATCTAGATAAAAATGCTGTGTTCATGGTGCATTTCGGTACCACTCGAGGGAGGAAACTAGTATTTGACTGAGCACTTCGGAGTTTCAACAAGCCTTACAATTCGCGTAATGTATGGATTGTTGCAGCTTCGACATTTTCCAATAAAATTCAATTGGATAAAAAGCGCAACGGGCTAAAGAGTAGAATTGAAAAGATAGATGGTCGATCATGCGTTTTAACAGATCAAGAGTTCAATCGCCTATCCAGTTCTCATCTCTGCACGCAGTAAAGATCGAGCGAAAATCGAAAAGGAGACTAGCTATTCATACTAATAAATTTAATATTTTAATTTAAAATTTAATGACCTGCTCGGGTGAGTAGAAAGTCTTCACGGTCATGAGCAGCGCTCTCCTCAGATCGTCCGGAATCTGGAACAATCAACTAACATTTCAATTAAAAATAAATAAAGTTGACTGCTTGACACCACTTTAATCGTGGCTTCACTATCTCTATGCATTTCTACTACACTCATACTTAAAATTCGCTTTCAACGATAGTTTTATCATTCGAATTCCCTTGTGCGATAGTTTTATCATTCGAATTCCTTCCTATTTTAAAAACCCTACTCTTACCTCCGACACAATCTTGACCTCCGGCACCGGTTGAACTGTCGAACTAGTAGAGGCTGTAGCCATCTACAAGTTCACTTACTCAAATTTGCATCTCAATTATCAGGTATAAATGTAGGTGTTGAACCACTGCTTCGGCATCTGCACACATTACTGCCATATCTCTTTATCATACACAATCAGATTATCATCGAACAACGGTTACACGTATCAATTGCTTTATTAATAAGCAAAAACGACCAAAAATATCACTTACTAAATCATTGCAAATGAACAAAACAAACAACAACACACTAACAGACTATATCCTAAGGATCGGCGGGGATCGATAACAAAATAACTATGGTCTACCGTAATCTTAGCTACCGTAATCCTCGAAGATACTGTTTTATTGTCGTCGTGGTTCGCCAGCAGACGAATCGTCCATATTGTAGAATGAGGGAGGATCGTAGAAGTCACAGATGGCACCAACCGATGGGTCACGACCCTGCAATTAATTACTACTTTCCAAGTTTTATGATACCTATTGAGGTTCGACCATCAAGGCACGAGATTCAACAAGTTTTTTTTATTTTTTCCCTCTATATTTTGAATCTATCAAACCAAATACACACTGTCGCTACATTTAGTTTGCTAAAGATCCGAGGAAGCCGAAAGTTCACCATGACGCGCAATATTGTACGTTTACGAATAATTTTGCTCTATTTTAGTTGCATTTCTAAATGAACAGCATCTAAATATGCATAATGACTTGGGGGTCTCACCTGGAATCGCCTGTACAGCTCCTTCGCCACGTCTCCGCTGCCTCTGCAATCATCATTATTTATCGTTTATTGTGTAACCATTATGACGAATTCGGAGCAATGTCAGCGTAATGCTTCCTTTAGTGCTGCCTTATTCTCAAGAATAGCTCTGTCCTTTACGAATTCGTTTTCTGCCTCGAATTTCGAGTTACCAGAATAAATTCCACGTCTGTGGTACAGGTTCAACACTCGATGATCTTATTTTCACTCTCACACTATATTGATCCTCTCTCTGCTTGAGAGTAATCCCGAGTGTAGTCTCTCACCTGTTCAACAGCGTCGTCTTCAGTCTCTCTCCGGTCTTCCTCTCATCATTCTCCGCGTCGAACGTCTCGTGCACGTCCAGCGCCAGCATCTCAATTACATTAATTAATTAATTATCTTAAAATATTTCGAAAGCAGACAATTGGTGAGTGAGAGTTTCAAAAAGACACTATATCCTGCGTTCGTCATAGTGCCACAATGATTGCTTAATCATTCTTGGCAATTATGAATAACACAATAAATGTTAATTATTGCAACCAGCTCGGTTCAAGTTTCATCAACTGCATATCTGGAATATCCGGTTTCCAATACCTTTGCAGTTCACGAAAAAATCAAACCGCAACCAAAAATTGTTGTCAATGTCAATTTGATACAGTATAACTTGCAAGACAGGAAGGGCAGCATCGAACAGTGTCTCACCCATATGATCATCAATAAATACCGTACCTCGCTCCACAGTTTCCGATAGTGCATTGCCATGTGTGGCTGTAGTGCGAAGATGGGCGTAAACGAGCACGGCTGATAGTCATTGCGGCCCTGATAATTACATTTTATTCGATTCACATTGTTACGGTTTCACCAATGTCCTAACTTTGGATCACATTCCTGACGATATTCTTATTGTTAGTTAATGTATCGCTGAGCGGAAATATGAATGTTTTGCAACAGGGACTCTGCATGAGATTTCAAGTAAAAAAGATATTTCTGAAATGATCAAGTTACATCGCTTTAAAACTCCCAGCCAATCGATGTTTCAGTCTTCTATCAAACGAATGCGATTTATCTATGATCCAATAGATACTACATAGCGTTCGTTAATAATTATCAAAAAATAATAATAAATAAAACAAGATCACTCACCTGCTTCCATGGGAAGTACTCCTTGTGCAGTTCCCTGTAGAGGTCCAGCCAGAACTTGTCCCTAGCAAATTAATTCATTAAGGTAATTATCTAAATTAAAACATTAAAATAATTAATGCAAAATAAACCTTACTTTCTATTCTCCATCTCGTAAATGGACAGGTCAAAGTCCGCCCAGAACAACGTCCGGTAGCTCTCCCACAGCGTCGCTCTGCAATTTTATATTGACGCTTTCGAAAATTGTTGTGCGTTTCGAGCATTGTTGTGCGTGAAGCACCAACGACTGTTTTTGCGGGGTACATGATGCGGTTTTCTGGGGTACAAACGTCAAAAATCGATATTTTCGCCTAATTGCCGGGTGTATGGGGGCCCAATTCCGGGGGTACACACCAAAGTTGGTGGGGTCGCTCAACACTGATTTCGCGCTTCAGTGCTTCCTTTGATTGACTATCCAACCTTCTACAGCAAGGAAATTCATAAAAAAAATATTAGCTACGCAAATCTGAGAAATCTAAATAAAGATAGTTTCGCGTTTCATGGGATCTTCAAAGTCGCCGAGCGATTACAGCGCTAATCGCCATACTGGAACTCCCACACAACAAATTACGCCAGCTAACTATCAAGCAAGTGAAAATGTTCATACATCTCTAAACCATTCTCACAACGACTTAACTGAACAGTTTCGAGGCAGCTATTTGCTATTGTTGTGATAAATTGGTTACAAAAATCCAAGTTCATAGAGTAAACTACTCTATATTTGAAAAGAAAATTCGATTCAATAACTGTCGTATGCACGCCCCCTATGGGGACCCCAATCTATCAATATGCTATCCACAACCTACCGTAATCCCTCTAATCTACCGTACCTGCAGAGTGCGAGAGAGGCGTTGTTCGCCTCTTCGTCCGTCAATCGCACGCCCGTCGACTGCAAATATCGATTAATTAGAAAGTGACCTCTTTAAGGATCTCGGACTGATGAAATATCATTTCGAACTAACATGAGAGAGTCGGACAATTCCACATCATTTTGCGACCCATCTAAAGTAAACCGACTCGTAACGCTTGATTGATTCGTAATAGCGTTACGCTATTAGCGTACTGCTGCAACCAGCAATCGGAGGGTGAGGCGAAAATTTAATTCAACGAAATGAAAACTGCTGTGTCATCCATGTATATTGTATATTCATGAACAGAACACCGAGCGGTGATATTGATACAGTAATCCACTAATCTATCGTAACCAAACAAAGTTCCGGTAACCCTCTCCCAAGCTACCGTACCACATGAGGCGCCGAGAGGGACTGGAGCAGCGTGGGCTTGTACAGGAACATCTGGAGGAAGGTGGGGAAGAGGTCGGCCGCGTCCCAGTCGGAGGCGTAGAACGGAGACCTGTCGAGAGTAAAGGTATTCATTGATTATGATAATATTTCAAGACCTCCCCGTTTACCAGCACTATACACTACACTAACAACGTTGGCTCAACATGAACAAGGTGAGACCTGTTCGCAGACATTACTCCACAGGCACATTTAAACCAGGGAGAGGCTACAGCAATTCTCACCAGGGAATGGCGATGTCGCGGTAGGGCGAGCGCGACAGCAGCAGCTGCACCGCACGACCAAACTGGAAATTAGTTAATTAATACTTAACTGAAATAGATTGATGATTGAGATGATAACCAGAAAATAAGTTGTTTATTTTTATTGCATTTTTATTGCAAAGTGGATCGCATACGAGGTATAGGCCAGTGAGGCAACCTAAACTGTACAGGCGCAATAAAAGGAAACGAATGAAAAGGAAATAAAAGGAAAAGCTCATACTTATTTTTACTATTAAAAAAACTGATGTTTTGGCTCCAGGTGATTTCGGTATCGACGGATATCTCTTATTAGAGAGCAAATGAGCCACTTGGATTTTTTAATGATCCTAATATCGTTTGCTATATTAGGATACATTAAAAAGTCCGAAAAATAAAATATTAGCAAGAATTGAAGGGAAAATGTTCCAAGGTGACTTCGGGTTCGATAGTTTCCTTATATTCGCAAGCTAACGAGTCGAAGCGATCTTCAACGATGCATACCTAGCGAGAGCTAGATACGCACTGTTGAAGGTTCCACCACTGATGCACTACAGGGATACTTCCATTCTCACCGTGGATAGGAGCTGCGACAGCTGGGCGTGGTGCAGCATACTCGGCTGCGTGGCGGTCGGCGACGCGGCAGCTCCGATCAGATACACCAGCTTGTCCAGTCCGCGCTCCTTCGACTCGGCTGCAAACGTTACCGTATTTCAGAGCAGTAAAAGTGGCCTTTGTCTTATTTGTACCATACGTCAGACAAAACACTCAAACACACGGTACTTCGTCTCGACCAAGCGCTTTTTAAAATTTAATTTTCAAAACTAAATTTTTTTAAATAGTAAAACTGACTCCTCGCCAGCATAGCATTCCATCCTCCTCGTTTGTTCTCGCGGTCAAACGGGTCCACGTACACACGACCGAGATGCTCACCTGAAGAAAAGCAAGCATTTTTCCTTGTCTAACGCTCTTCACTTTTACGGCTCTTTCGCATTCTCCACATGGAGAGGATTCCATGATTGAGGCAATTGGACAATTTGCATTATATCACACCGACCAACTCGGTGGAGTACTGTATCCGAGCTACGATATTATTCTCTAAGCTTCCCAACCAAAGCGGAGGTGTCGCTAAATGCAACCAGAAGAGAGTCTTTAGGCGACTGAATCACTACGACGGAAGTACTAGTAGGAAGAGGTTTGCTCCAACTAGGAGTTAGTGAAAGTGAAAGGGGAATCGAGAGCGCGATTTGAGGTCACATCTCTATATTCCTGATCACCACACAACTGAGGAAATGAAGCGATACAAAGGGGCGGGGTCTCATAATACGACAGTGGTAGTGAAACACGAATTGCACATGCCAATGATTTTGAGCCAGATGAATAACAATACTTCACGCAAATTCTATCAATGATCGAATTCAAGGCAAACCTCTTGTCTACCGCTAGTGAGACACGAACTGTCATGGTCGAAAATCAAAATAAATCTTCGTCTATCTTTTTCAATAATTTGGTTATTAACTAATTAGATGTATAATTAATAAATGCAATCATACCAGTGGAGAGATCCGCGACGGCGTACACACGCACGTCCGGATGCATCCGCTCCGTAATCGTCGCAGTCACGTCCTCAAATTCAATTATAATGTTTTTTTTTAATATTTCCAGGCATACTTGCGTTTCACAGTATCAATATTGGCTTTTTGCGGAATTCACCAGCACCGCGAAAAATTCAATCACCGTAACCATCTTGAATGACAGGTTAAAGATGTACACAAAGAAAAAACCCTTTCGTAACCCCAATCTCCCATTTAGAGTGTTGTTTCCAACCCGGCGCTCCTAGTACACGCCGTTCAGTCATGACCGTCATCGTTGAGGCTCACTTTGAAGGAGAGATTGAAGATGTGCGAGACGAGCTGCGTGAGGTTGTCGAACGTCGGCCAGAACGGGAAGTGCCGCATCAGATTCAGCGGGTTCACTCTGCCAAATAATATACTAGATATTGATATTGAACCTATGATGGTGTATCCCTCCCTCGTACTAATCAAATTAATAAAAACTGATGTCACTCGATGCCACTGAAAGAACATGCTCACCAAGAGGGAGTCGACTCTTCTCTCCGACCCCTCTGCAATCCGCTTTAATATTAGACATACCGCTACCCTGCATTCTCTTCGTTTCACTCACTCCACAAACACTTTTACAATCAGCGCTACTTGACCAACTACCTAATTGTCGCCAAATTTAGTACCGTTTCGTCTTCAATATATATGTATATACATCTATATACATCTCGCACATTCTTGTTTCACCACTAACTCATAGTGCTGCTCGGCCTCCTTTCTGCAGACGTAGAAGAGGTCGGCTGGCTGCAGTTCCGCCCCGATGAGTTCCCTCTCCGCGAATGCCGCCCACGCCTCCGTTCGATCGATGAACACCGGACGAATGCGGCGAGTGAGACTGCAAAGATATGAGAGTACGAGGAGAAGCGAAGCCCAGATCTGTCTGCACTGAATGAACACGAGGTCGTAATTAGGGTACTCGAATAGAAATCAGGTAACCATGGTCAGCTAAATCAAATTCCGACCACACAAAGTCGGGTCGGAATTTGAATTTGATTCCGACCACACATTTTCAGTAAATAACAGAAACGTACGCGCTGAGGAAGTTGCGGACAGTGTCCGGACTGGCAGCCATCTTGTTCGCCAATCGATGCTCCGCCACACTACCGTAGCCGAGCGTCTTCGCGAGACCCTCGCTGCAAACATCAGGGTTACGCTAGGAAGACTTTTTAGCTAAATAATAATAATACAAACAAAATATCGGCACCGACTTAGGACAAAGAAATTTGAAACACACACTCTAAAGGTTGAAATTTTCGAAAACAACTTGACGAACACCAATAATTTAGGGCAAACGCTCACTTATTGTGCCGCAGCTCCTCAATGTTAATCGAGTTGTTGTAGAAGTCGTGGTCGAAGCTGGCCTGCAAATACATTAATTACAACGTGTCTATCGATGAATATCTTTAAACCCGAATCAACATGTAATCAAGCTCTAACTAAAAAAAAATTTTTTTTGATAGAGCCATCTTTTGATACCAATGTTGTTGGTCACCTGGGCGCAAACCTTGAAGGGCACAACAAGAGTGCCGTGATACTGCTCACCGATAATCACTGGTGAGCTAATAATGTCATAGTTTTTCTGGTTGCGGATCGGCGGCCGCCCGCTTGCGGATCGTCTACTCTTGTGCTTGACCGCTTGCAATGATAGGCCCACCCACCCGCCACGCCCATCACCGCCTCCTCTTTTCTTTGGCACAACGCCCGTCCATACCTGTGCGGGAAAATACTTAAAACGCGTTCTCTGTAAGAACGCAGTGAAATGGGCACTGAAGGGCACAAAAATCACAAAATCGACTCCAGGTGCTCAAACTTCACTAACATGACCCCTAGGGACGGTAATTACGATTTTTGAACTTTGATCCCAAAAATTTTGATCTTTGATCTTTGATCTCTCGAAAAATAAATTTCAGATATCCTTATCGTGTGATAGCTCATTCGAAAGAGCATAAAAAGTTATGTAAAAATTTCGATTTTCAAGCATTTTCATCAATATTGGTTCCAGTTATGACTAAAAGAATGACGATTTTCGCCATTTTCGACGAAAATCTATGTGGCTACCCACTATGATATGATTTCCAGGACACCAAATCAAGATATTTTATGCATTTTGTGATATGAAAAAATATAAGACACTTTGCGGGGTATATTTTCACGGACATTGTGTTCAAATTTTGGCCCAACCGTGGTCCACTACGCCTGTTTTCACGAAATCGCCCATTTCAAGAGGGCTCAGAATGTTTGCCCGACCATTGTTTATGCCTCTAATGATGTTTTTCCGTCATTATGAACCTGTTTACGATTTTTCGTCAAGAGTTTGACCTTATTTTTGGTCATGACTCACCTCGACTTTTTTCACATAAGGGTCCCCCCTTATGTGAAAAACCAGGGTGGTCGTCATGTCGAAATAGGACCTCCGACCCAATCAAAAATACTTAAGAGTGCCCAAAAATAAGTTTTATGTTACTTTAAGTGCAATCATACATGTTATTGTGGTCAATTCTAATATGGCCCCTGACCGATTTGTTACATAAGGGGGGACCCTTATGTGAAAAAAGTCGAGGTGAGTCATGACCAAAAATAAGGTCAAACTGTTGACGAAAAATCGTAAACAGGTTCATAATGACGGAAAAACATCATTAGAGGCATAAACAATGGTCGGGCGAACATTCTGAGCCCTCTTGAAATGGGCCATTTCGTGAAAACAGGCGTAGTGGACCACCGTTGGGCCAAAATTTGAACACAATGTCCGTGAAAATATACCCCGCAAAGTGTCTTATATTTTTTCATATCACAAAATGCATAAAATATCTTGATTTGGTGTCCTGGAAATCATATCATAGTGGGTAGCCACATAGATTTTCGTCGAAAATGGCGAAAATCGTCATTCTTTTAGTCATAACTGGAACCAATATTGATGAAAATGCTTGAAAATCGAAATTTTTACATAACTTTTTATGCTCTTTCGAATGAGCTATCACACGATAAGGATATCTGAAATTTATTTTTCGAGAGATCAAAGATCAAAGATCAAAATTTTTGGGATCAAAGTTCAAAAATCGTAATTACCGTCCCTAGGGGTCATGTTGGTAGAGTTTGAGCACCGGGCGATGATTTTGAAATTTTTGTGCCCTCTCACCTGCGTTCTTACAGAGAACGCGTTTTAAGTACTCGGCCACCAGTTGTGTGCCGTGTGGTAAGGACGGGGCGAGAGTGGATACAACTGTTTATCTCCAGATTAAGAGTGAGGGAAAAGGGGAACCCGGCCTTTATATAGACCGGGACGAGCCTCGCTCGTAGAGGGAAATGAGGCGAGGGATCAATGTCTCTTCATTACTCATCTTCTTATCCTGTATTGTAATTCTTCTAATCCAATTGTTGATCTTGTTGACTATTAGACGACGTGTTCTAAATGTAGATCAGCGCTCTCTCACTTCTCTACCCAACTCCTCCCCCTAGTGATCATCTTCATGTCACTAGACAATTCTAATTAAGATCTCCTAAGGGTGTGGGAGAGATGAGAGGCGACTTCACAATTGATCAGACGTCTTGGAAGTTCGGCTAGGCCTACATCTTCCAACATCAGATTGAAGTTTGGAGGGATTGCTAGTTCCTCGAAACATGCATCTGAATTAGAAACAAGTTTATGCTCTGACTCTATTGCACTGTGGCTAGCGAATCTGTCTCAGTAGAGCTTGTATATTAGAAACGAGTTTATGCTCTAACTCTATAGCATCTATGGCTAAGGAATTGGTCTCAGTAGAGCTTATAATACTAGACTAGAGGGTGTCCTCCCCAGCTCTACTGGTGGGTGCTATACGCAGAAGACTCTCTGTCTCACCTCAGATTATTTACTGGGTCTCACGACTTTTAGTCGCCAATATGGAAAATAGGAAACAATCAAAGCGAAGTTCAGGGAGGCGGAGCTATACTCTAATGGGCGTAGGATGATCAGTCCCACTCAAACACCTTTAACTTCTGCCGCCCTTTGGATTCCATGGCGGTAGACTGGTCCTAGATCCATATCGAATTGCTGGATCGACTCTCTTCCCCAAATTGAGGGTGATGGTACATTCAGGACGAACAATCTTGTAAGGACCTGTTTGGATCCCCACTTCACCTCAGTCTGCAGCACACCTCGGAATCGTAGCAGTTGACCACCGTAGGCCTTTGCTGCACGGTGTGTTTCCTGTAGACTGGGGCATCCCATGGCTTTCCACGTCTGGTAGCCTATGACTGATACAGCAGAGCCAGTATCCAGCTCAAACTCGATGTTAGTCGTATCAATCACTGCCTGAATGAGGCATTTGGGCGGAACAACCTCGGGTATCAGCTCCACAGCGTGCACTTCAATGTGGTCGATATCGTACTCGTAAAGAGAGGCCTCATCTTCACTGACGACATTTGCCGACTCATCATTCAAACCATTGTATCTGCAGTCATCGGTACTGTGACCGTTTAACTTGCAAATGTGGCAGAACTGCGGACGCTGGGAGTGAGCCCTTGACTGCTCTCTTCGATTGTGTCCTGATCTGGAGTTGCGTGTTCGGTGATTAGGATGCTCACCTCTGTCACGCACAGTGTATACCGTGTCCAGTCCGGTACGATGGAGTTCTTTGGCTCCACGTCCTGCTCTCTCGTGCGCTTCGGCCAATGCGAGTAATTGAGACGAGTCTTTGCCCGTCTGTTCGATCAACTTCATTCTAGTGTCATTTGACCGTACACCTGAGATGAATGAGAGAGCAATGAATGCATCTCTGACATCTGTAATCTTATCGAACTCGCACGACCTGGCTGCACTTTGTAGTTCCGCAAGGAACTCAGCTAGATTTTGAGTACCCTTCTGAGTCAGCTGAGTCAATTTAAACCTTTCAGACATCACCAACGTTTTTGGTTGGAGCCTAGCTGTCATAGCTTCTTTCAACTGCTCATAGGTGTGCTCTTCTAGCTCCTTACCGGGTAACAAACCTTCCAGAATACCGTAGTTCACGTCACCGATTTCATCAAGAAACACGTACTTCTTCGATTCATCGGGTACGTTCCGTAGTTTCATGAAGTTCTCGAGACGTTTCAACCATATTCTCCATTCACTGTTCGGTACGTAGGCACCGGGAGGTTTACCTTGGTAGGGTACTCCTACCACAGTAACCTGCGGTTTCACGTCCTGAGTGACGTCGAACACTTCATCGATTTGAAATATATCGTATGCTGAATGAGCGGAAACCGCATGTATCTGAGCTGACTGCAAGTCTTTTACGTCAAAGTCGGCCTTTCGGCTGGACTCAATGTTAGGACTTATATGCTTTGACTCGAGGTCTGGCTGCCTATACATATCAGGACTTATATGCTTCGACTCATGGTCCGGCTGCCTGTCAGGACTTATATGCTTTGACTCGTGGTCTAGCTGCCTGCCCATGGGAGGAATAAGCTCCGGGGTATCCAACCTACTGCTGGGTACCCTAGATGGGATCTTCTCCTGGGATACTGTAGGGGTCGAGGAGGTACACCCATTCCCCATTGGTGAAGAAGTGGCAGTCCTCGATTGACCCAATGACGTAGTAGAAGACTCGGTGAACTCGGTGCGGTGGTTGCTCATCAGTGACGCTGGGTATCTGATATTTACTAGTGTAGTCTTGGTTACGGTAGAGGGGGATTGATCTCCAAGTGGACACTACAGTAACTCAGAGGGTTCACTCTGGGGTAAACCTTGGATACTACAGGTATTAGACTTTGATTTGAAATTGGAGATCTAATCTCCAGTCAGACTACAGTAATCCGAAAGAGGGGGTATCGGGGTATCGATTCAAACGACCTTCGGTTACTGTAGATCCTCCGCGTAGCTTCGAAGACTGAACGCCAGTTGTGTGCCGTGTGGTAAGGACGGGGCGAGAGTGGATACAACTGTTTATCTCCAGATTAAGAGTGAGGGAAAAGGGGAACCCGGCCTTTATATAGACCGGGACGAGCCTCGCTCGTAGAGGGAAATGAGGCGAGGGATCAATGTCTCTTCATTACTCATCTTCTTATCCTGTATTGTAATTCTTCTAATCCAATTGTTGATCTTGTTGACTATTAGACGACGTGTTCTAAATGTAGATCAGCGCTCTCTCACTTCTCTACCCAACTCCACCCGTTTTTTTTTTACTAATTTTTGTTAATTTCAGAGCTTCCCTGGTGGTCGGAGGATCTACTCGATCAATGATTGCTAAGGAAATATCGTCTCCCTTGTATCCCCTTTATCGAAAGTTCCCCTGCCTAGTATATGTTTCAAATTGTAAGATTTTGTATGATTTTGTATGATTTTCACATTGATAAAGATATTATCTATTATTAATTTCACTGTTGAAACGCGATAAATGATGTTACATGAAGCAAATTGAAAGGTGGTCTGTTTGAGAATACACACTTATGGAAATAACTTGAGAGCACACATACTTGTCGTAATAAAGTAAAAAAATATATAGAATTGAATACTGAAAATATATACACGAAGAGAAAAGGATAGAACTAGAGCTCAAATTCTGAGTCTGAGTTTTGGCGTTGACTACGGTAGTTTTCGCAACCAAGTGAATGCATGATCCGATACAGCTCATGTTACGTATTTCCGTCATTTGTTCATGATTCAAGGGCGAGTGATTAATTATTTTGAAATATTTGTAATCGATTAGTGAAAGAAAAACAAAGAAAAGTTAAAACGCATTCTCTGTAAAAGCGGGATGGTCTTCCACAGGGGGTGGCACAAGGCTTCAAAATGCTCCGATCGAGCTGAATTTTTTTTTGGGAACTCCCCAGGGGTCAGGTACACTTCTGGCAAAATTTCATGTTGATCCATGCGTTTCATGCATGAAAAATAAATTTCAGCTTTGACCCTCATGTGATATACCATTCGATAGAGCATCAAAAGGTAAGTCTAAACCTCACTTTTGAGCCCGTTTGGACTAAATGTGTTCGAGAAAAAGTCGAAAAACACCATTTTTCGAAGGTTTTTGACTTGTTAAAAATCAAAGATCGAATTTAATCTTTTAGTCTTTGTGTTCATTGGATTCCTCGTTGAATTCTGCATATGTCAGAATTTTTGAACATGGCAATATCGGAGCTCATTGTTGTCATGGACGCCATTTTGTTGAGCGCGATCAGCCATTCCGGCAATGATGCCCGTCTGTGAATGATTCCTTTTCCGGACTCTCCGACGCCGGTTCGAATCCGCCTCCCTGTATGAGTATTTTGCCGCATTTTTAGACTCTATTTCCCCATTTCTCGTCATGGTTATTAACATGCCTTACTTTTGAGAGCATTGTGAAACGTCTTAATGCATGAAATACAATAAAATTTGTATTGTGTTGCATGAAAATTTGTTTGTTTCAGTTCTTGTTCTGTTTCATAACGCATAATTCATAAATTCAATGCTTTTAGATAGTAGATAGTTGGAAATACTAACACAGCTTTCGAGATAAAATCGTGTCCGCCATTCGCTTTCTAAATGGCGAATTGAGACTCATTTAGAAAGTGAAAGGCGTAAACGATTTTATCTTGAGAGCAGCGACAGCTTTTCGAAATATCTGCTTAAACATCTGAATTTATGAATTTTACGCTATGAAAAAGAATAAACATTCAACTAAAAAAATCGTGTATACTTCATGCATTGCATCAATTCACAGTGCTCTCAATATCATAGACTAGTCAAAACATGACGAGAAAGGGGGAAATAGAGTCTAAAAATGCGGCAAAACACTCATACAGGGAGGCGGATTCGAACCGGCGTCGGAGAGTCCGGAAAAGGAATCATTCACAGACGGGCATCATTGCCGGAATGGCTGATCGCGCTCAACAAAATGGCGTCCATGACAACAATGAGCTCCGATATTGCCATGTTCAAAAATTCTGACATATGCAGAATTCAACGAGGAATCCAATGAACACAAAGACTAAAAGATTAAATTCGATCTTTGATTTTTAACAAGTCAAAAACCTTCGAAAAATGGTGTTTTTCGACTTTTTCTCGAACACATTTAGTCCAAACGGGCTCAAAAGTGAGGTTTAAACTTACCTTTTGATGCTCTATCGAATGGTATATCACATGAGGGTCAAAGCTGAAATTTATTTTTCATGCATGAAACGCATGGATCAACATGAAATTTTGCCAGAAGTGTACCTGACCCCTGGGGAGTTCCCAAAAAAAAATGCAGCTCGATTGGAGCATTTTGAAGCCTTGTGCCACACCCCTCCCGTTCTTACAGAGAACGCGTTTTAAGAAAAGAAAAACCCGTCATTCGATCTTCTTGCAGTGATAGGCCCACCCACCCGCCACGCCCATCACCGCCTCCTCTTTTCTTTGGCTCAACGCCCGTCCTTCGATCTTCTTTGGCTCAACGCCCGTCCTTCGATCTTCTTGGCTCAACGCCCGTCCTTCGATCTTCTTTGGCTCAACGCCCGTCCTTCGATCTTCTTGCAGTGATAGGCCCACCCACCCGCCACGCCCATCACCGCCTCCTCTTTTCGTTGGCACAAGGCCCGTCCTTCGATCTTCTTTGGCCCAAGGCCCGTCCTTCGATCTTCTTGGCACAAGGCCCGTCCTTCGATCTTCTTTGGCACAAGGCCCGTCCTTCGATCTTCTTTGGCTCAAGGCCCGTCCTTCGATCTTCTTGCAGTGATAGGCCCACCCACCCGCCACGCCCATCACCGCCTCCTCTTTTCTTTGGCTCAACGCCCGTCCTTCGATCTTCTTTGGCTCAAGGCCCGTCCTTCGATCTTCTTTGGCTCAACGCCCGTCCTTCGATCTTCTTTGGCTCAAGGCCCGTTCTTCGATCTTCTTTGGCTCAACGCCCGTCCTTCGATCTTCTTTGGCTCAACGCCCGTCCTTCGATCTTCTTTGGCTCAAGGCCCGTCCTTCGATCTTCTTGGCTCAACGCCCGTCCTTCGATCTTCTTTGGCTCAACGCCCGTCCTTCGATCTTCTTGGCTCAACGCCCGTCCTTCGATCTTCTTTGGCTCAACGCCCGTCCTTCGATCTTCTTTGGCTCAACGCCCGTCCTTCGATCTTCTTTGGCTCAACGCCCGTCCTTCGATCTTCTTGGCTCAACGCCCGTCCTTCGATCTTCTTTGGCTCAACGCCCGTCCTTCGATCTTCTTGGCTCAACGCCCGTCCTTCGATCTTCTTGGCTCAACGCCCGTCCTTCGATCTTCTTGGCTCAACGCCCGTCCTTCGATCTTCTTGGCTCAACGCCAGCCCTTCGATCTTCTTGGCTCAACGCCCGTCCTTCGATCTTCTTGGCTCAACGCCCGTCCTTCGATCTTCT
The DNA here is from genome assembly GCA_911812115.1 of Pristionchus exspectatus. Lineage (NCBI taxonomy): Eukaryota > Metazoa > Nematoda > Chromadorea > Rhabditida > Neodiplogasteridae > Pristionchus > Pristionchus exspectatus. The sequence goes on from OU461582.1 coordinate 12,867,926, forward strand.
TTGGCTCAACGCCCGTCCTTCGATCTTCTTGGCTCAACGCCCGTCCTTCGATCTTCTTGGCTCAACGCCCGTCCTTCGATCTTCTTGGCTCAACGCCCGTCCTTCGATCTTCTTGCAGTGATAGGCCCACCCACCCGCCACGCCCATCACCGCCTCCTCTTTTCTTTGGCTCAACGCCCGTCCTTCGATCTTCTTTGGCTCAACGCCCGTCCTTCGATCTTCTTGGCTCAACGCCCGTCCTTCGATCTTCTTGGCTCAACGCCCGTCCTTCGATCTTCTTGGCTCAACGCCCGTCCTTCGATCTTCTTGGCTCAACGCCCGTCCTTCGATCTTCTTTGGCTCAACGCCCGTCCTTCGATCTTCTTGGCTCAACGCCCGTCCTTCGATCTTCTTTGGCTCAACGCCCGTCCTTCGATCTTCTTGGCTCAACGCCCGTCCTTCGATCTTCTTGCAGTGATAGGCCCACCCACCCGCCACGCCCATCACCGCCTCCTCTTTTCTTTGGCTCAACGCCCGTCCTTCGATCTTCTTTGGCTCAAGGCCCGTCCTTCGATCTTCTTTGGCTCAACGCCCGTCCTTCGATCTTCTTTGGCTCAAGGCCCGTTCTTCGATCTTCTTTGGCTCAACGCCCGTCCTTCGATCTTCTTTGGCTCAACGCCCGTCCTTCGATCTTCTTTGGCTCAAGGCCCGTCCTTCGATCTTCTTGGCTCAACGCCCGTCCTTCGATCTTCTTTGGCTCAACGCCCGTCCTTCGATCTTCTTGGCTCAACGCCCGTCCTTCGATCTTCTTTGGCTCAACGCCCGTCCTTCGATCTTCTTTGGCTCAACGCCCGTCCTTCGATCTTCTTTGGCTCAACGCCCGTCCTTCGATCTTCTTGGCTCAACGCCCGTCCTTCGATCTTCTTTGGCTCAACGCCCGTCCTTCGATCTTCTTGGCTCAACGCCCGTCCTTCGATCTTCTTGGCTCAACGCCCGTCCTTCGATCTTCTTGGCTCAACGCCCGTCCTTCGATCTTCTTGGCTCAACGCCCGTCCTTCGATCTTCTTGGCTCAACGCCCGTCCTTCGATCTTCTTGGCTCAACGCCCGTCCTTCGATCTTCTTTGGCTCAACGCCCGTCCTTCGATCTTCTTGGCTCAACGCCCGTCCTTCGATCTTCTTGGCTCAACGCCCGTCCTTCGATCTTCTTGGCTCAACGCCCGTCCTTCGATCTTCTTGCAGTGATAGGCCCACCCACCCGCCACGCCCATCACCGCCTCCTCTTTTCTTTGGCTCAACGCCCGTCCTTCGATCTTCTTTGGCTCAACGCCCGTCCTTCGATCTTCTTGGCTCAACGCCCGTCCTTCGATCTTCTTGGCTCAACGCCCGTCCTTCGATCTTCTTGGCTCAACGCCCGTCCTTCGATCTTCTTGCAGTGATAGGCCCACCCACCCGCCACGCCCATCACCGCCTCCTCTTTTCTTTGGCTCAACGCCCGTCCTTCGATCTTCTTGGCTCAACGCCCGTCCTTCGATCTTCTTTGGCTCAACGCCCGTCCTTCGATCTTCTTGGCTCAACGCCCGTCCTTCGATCTTCTTGGCTCAACGCCCGTCCTTCGATCTTCTTGGCTCAACGCCCGTCCTTCGATCTTCTTGGCTCAACGCCCGTCCTTCGATCTTCATGGCTCAACGCCCGTCCTTCGATCTTCTTGGCTCAACGCCCGTCCTTCGATCTTCTTGGCTCAACGCCCGTCCTTCGATCTTCTTGCAGTGATAGGCCCACCCACCCGCCACGCCCATCACCGCCTCCTCTTTTCTTTGGCTCAACGCCCGTCCTTCGATCTTCTTGGCTCAACGCCCGTCCTTCGATCTTCTTTGGCTCAACGCCCGTCCTTCGATCTTCTTGGCTCAACGCCCGTCCTTCGATCTTCTTTGGCTCAACGCCCGTCCTTCGATCTTCTTGGCTCAACGCCCGTCCTTCGATCTTCTTTGGCTCAACGCCCGTTCTTCGATCTTCTTTGGCTCAACGCCCGTCCTTCGATCTTCTTGGCTCAACGCCCGTCCTTCGATCTTCTTGGCTCAACGCCCGTCCTTCGATCTTCTTGGCTCAACGCCCGTCCTTCGATCTTCTTGGCTCAACGCCCGTCCTTCGATCTTCTTGGCTCAACGCCCGTCCTTCGATCTTCTTTGGCTCAACGCCCGTCCTTCGATCTTCTTGGCTCAACGCCCGTCCTTCGATCTTCTTGGCTCAACGCCCGTCCTTCGATCTTCTTGCAGTGATAGGCCCACCCACCCGCCACGCCCATCACCGCCTCCTCTTTTCTTTGGCTCAACGCCCGTCCTTCGATCTTCTTTGGCTCAACGCCCGTCCTTCGATCTTCTTTGGCTCAACGCCCGTCCTTCGATCTTCTTGGCTCAACGCCCGTCCTTCGATCTTCTTTGGCTCAACGCCCGTCCTTCGATCTTCTTTGGCTCAACGCCCGTCCTTCGATCTTCTTTGGCTCAACGCCCGTCCTTCGATCTTCTTTGGCTCAACGCCCGTCCTTCGATCTTCTTGGCTCAACGCCCGTCCTTCGATCTTCTTGGCTCAACGCCCGTCCTTCGATCTTCTTGGCTCAACGCCCGTCCTTCGATCTTCTTGGCTCAACGCCCGTCCTTCGATCTTCTTGGCTCAACGCCCGTCCTTCGATCTTCTTGGCTCAACGCCCGTCCTTCGATCTTCTTGGCTCAACGCCCGTCCTTCGATCTTCTTGGCTCAACGCCCGTCCTTCGATCTTCTTGGCTCAACGCCCGTCCTTCGATCTTCTTGGCTCAACGCCCGTCCTTCGATCTTCTTGGCCCGTCCTTCGATCTTCTTTGGCTCAACGCCCGTCCTTCGATCTTCTTGGCTCAACGCCCGTCCTTCGATCTTCTTGGCTCAACGCCCGTCCTTCGATCTTCTTGGCTCAACGCCCGTCCTTCGATCTTCTTGCAGTGATAGGCCCACCCACCCGCCACGCCCATCACCGCCTCCTCTTTTCTTTGGCTCAACGCCCGTCCTTCGATCTTCTTTGGCTCAACGCCCGTCCTTCGATCTTCTTGGCTCAACGCCCGTCCTTCGATCTTCTTTGGCTCAACACCCGTCCTTCGATCTTCTTTGGATCAACGCCCGTCCTTCGATCTTCTTTGGCTCAACGCCCGTCCTTCGATCTTCTTTGGCTCAAGGCCCGTCCTTCGATCTTCTTTGGCTCAACGCCCGTCCTTCGATCTTCTTGGCTCAACGCCCGTCCTTCGATCTTCTTGGCTCAACGCCCGTCCTTCGATCTTCTTGGCTCGACGCCCGTCCTTCGATCTTCTTGGCTCAACGCCCGTCCTTCGATCTTCTTTGGCTCAACGCCCGTCCTTCGATCTTCTTGGCTCAACGCCCGTCCTTCGATCTTCTTGGCTCAACGCCCGTCCTTCGATCTTCTTGCAGTGATAGGCCCACCCACCCGCCACGCCCATCACCGCCTCCTCTTTTCTTTGGCTCAACGCCCGTCCTTCGATCTTCTTGGCTCAACGCCCGTCCTTCGATCTTCTTTGGCTCAACGCCCGTCCTTCGATCTTCTTGGCTCAACGCCCGTCCTTCGATCTTCTTGGCTCAACGCCCGTCCTTCGATCTTCTTGGCTCAACGCCCGTCCTTCGATCTTCTTGGCTCAACGCCCGTCCTTCGATCTTCTTGGCTCAACGCCCGTCCTTCGATCTTCTTGGCTCAACGCCCGTCCTTCGATCTTCTTGGCTCAACGCCCGTCCTTCGATCTTCTTGGCTCAACGCCCGTCCTTCGATCTTCTTAGCTCAACGCCCGTCCTTCGATCTTCTTGGCTCAACGCCCGTCCTTCGATCTTCTTTGGCTCAACGCCCGTCCTTCGATCTTCTTGGCTCAACGCCCGTCCTTCGATCTTCTTGGCTCAACGCCCGTCCTTCGATCTTCTTGCAGTGATAGGCCCACCCACCCGCCACGCCCATCACCGCCTCCTCTTTTCTTTGGCTCAACGCCCGTCCTTCGATCTTCTTGGCTCAACGCCCGTCCTTCGATCTTCTTTGGCTCAACGCCCGTCCTTCGATCTTCTTGGCTCAACGCCCGTCCTTCGATCTTCTTTGGCTCAACGCCCGTCCTTCGATCTTCTTGGCTCAACGCCCGTCCTTCGATCTTCTTTGGCTCAACGCCCGTCCTTCGATCTTCTTGGCTCAACGCCCGTCCTTCGATCTTCTTTGGCTCAACGCCCGTCCTTCGATCTTCTTTGGCTCAAAGCCCGTCCTTCGATCTTCTTTGGCTCAACGCCCGTCCTTCGATCTTCTTGGCTCAACGCCCGTCCTTCGATCTTCTTGGCTCAACGCCCGTCCTTCGATCTTCTTGGCTCAACGCCCGTCCTTCGATCTTCTTGCAGTGATAGGCCCACCCACCCGCCACGCCCATCACCGCCTCCTCTTTTCTTTGGCTCAACGCCCGTCCTTCGATCTTCTTGGCTCAACGCCCGTCCTTCGATCTTCTTTGGCTCAACGCCCGTCCTTCGATCTTCTTGGCTCAACGCCCGTCCTTCGATCTTCTTGGCTCAACGCCCGTCCTTCGATCTTCTTGCAGTGATAGGCCCACCCACCCGCCACGCCCATCACCGCCTCCTCTTTTCTTTGGCTCAACGCCCGTCCTTCGATCTTCTTTGGCTCAACGCCCGTCCTTCGATCTTCTTTGGCTCAACGCCCGTCCTTCGATCTTCTTGGCTCAACGCCCGTCCTTCGATCTTCTTTGGCTCAACGCCCGTCCTTCGATCTTCTTTGGCTCAACGCCCGTCCTTCGATCTTCTTTGGCTCAACGCCCGTCCTTCGATCTTCTTTGGCTCAACGCCCGTCCTTCGATCTTCTTGGCTCAACGCCCGTCCTTCGATCTTCTTGGCTCAACGCCCGTCCTTCGATCTTCTTGGCTCAACGCCCGTCCTTCGATCTTCTTGGCTCAACGCCCGTCCTTCGATCTTCTTGGCTCAACGCCCGTCCTTCGATCTTCTTGGCTCAACGCCCGTCCTTCGATCTTCTTGGCTCAACGCCCGTCCTTCGATCTTCTTGGCTCAACGCCCGTCCTTCGATCTTCTTGGCTCAACGCCCGTCCTTCGATCTTCTTGGCTCAACGCCCGTCCTTCGATCTTCTTGGCTCAACGCCCGTCCTTCGATCTTCTTTGGCTCAACGCCCGTCCTTCGATCTTCTTGGCTCAACGCCCGTCCTTCGATCTTCTTGGCTCAACGCCCGTCCTTCGATCTTCTTGGCTCAACGCCCGTCCTTCGATCTTCTTGCAGTGATAGGCCCACCCACCCGCCACGCCCATCACCGCCTCCTCTTTTCTTTGGCTCAACGCCCGTCCTTCGATCTTCTTTGGCTCAACGCCCGTCCTTCGATCTTCTTGGCTCAACGCCCGTCCTTCGATCTTCTTTGGCTCAACACCCGTCCTTCGATCTTCTTTGGATCAACGCCCGTCCTTCGATCTTCTTTGGCTCAACGCCCGTCCTTCGATCTTCTTTGGCTCAAGGCCCGTCCTTCGATCTTCTTTGGCTCAACGCCCGTCCTTCGATCTTCTTGGCTCAACGCCCGTCCTTCGATCTTCTTGGCTCAACGCCCGTCCTTCGATCTTCTTGGCTCGACGCCCGTCCTTCGATCTTCTTGGCTCAACGCCCGTCCTTCGATCTTCTTTGGCTCAACGCCCGTCCTTCGATCTTCTTGGCTCAACGCCCGTCCTTCGATCTTCTTGGCTCAACGCCCGTCCTTCGATCTTCTTGCAGTGATAGGCCCACCCACCCGCCACGCCCATCACCGCCTCCTCTTTTCTTTGGCTCAACGCCCGTCCTTCGATCTTCTTGGCTCAACGCCCGTCCTTCGATCTTCTTTGGCTCAACGCCCGTCCTTCGATCTTCTTGGCTCAACGCCCGTCCTTCGATCTTCTTGGCTCAACGCCCGTCCTTCGATCTTCTTGGCTCAACGCCCGTCCTTCGATCTTCTTGGCTCAACGCCCGTCCTTCGATCTTCTTGGCTCAACGCCCGTCCTTCGATCTTCTTGGCTCAACGCCCGTCCTTCGATCTTCTTGGCTCAACGCCCGTCCTTCGATCTTCTTGGCTCAACGCCCGTCCTTCGATCTTCTTAGCTCAACGCCCGTCCTTCGATCTTCTTGGCTCAACGCCCGTCCTTCGATCTTCTTTGGCTCAACGCCCGTCCTTCGATCTTCTTGGCTCAACGCCCGTCCTTCGATCTTCTTGGCTCAACGCCCGTCCTTCGATCTTCTTGCAGTGATAGGCCCACCCACCCGCCACGCCCATCACCGCCTCCTCTTTTCTTTGGCTCAACGCCCGTCCTTCGATCTTCTTGGCTCAACGCCCGTCCTTCGATCTTCTTTGGCTCAACGCCCGTCCTTCGATCTTCTTGGCTCAACGCCCGTCCTTCGATCTTCTTTGGCTCAACGCCCGTCCTTCGATCTTCTTGGCTCAACGCCCGTCCTTCGATCTTCTTTGGCTCAACGCCCGTCCTTCGATCTTCTTGGCTCAACGCCCGTCCTTCGATCTTCTTTGGCTCAACGCCCGTCCTTCGATCTTCTTTGGCTCAAAGCCCGTCCTTCGATCTTCTTTGGCTCAACGCCCGTCCTTCGATCTTCTTGGCTCAACGCCCGTCCTTCGATCTTCTTGGCTCAACGCCCGTCCTTCGATCTTCTTGGCTCAACGCCCGTCCTTCGATCTTCTTGCAGTGATAGGCCCACCCACCCGCCACGCCCATCACCGCCTCCTCTTTTCTTTGGCTCAACGCCCGTCCTTCGATCTTCTTGGCTCAACGCCCGTCCTTCGATCTTCTTTGGCTCAACGCCCGTCCTTCGATCTTCTTGGCTCAACGCCCGTCCTTCGATCTTCTTGGCTCAACGCCCGTCCTTCGATCTTCTTGGCTCAACGCCCGTCCTTCGATCTTCTTGGCTCAACGCCCGTCCTTCGATCTTCTTGGCTCAACGCCCGTCCTTCGATCTTCTTGGCTCAACGCCCGTCCTTCGATCTTCTTTGGCTCAACGCCCGTCCTTCGATCTTCTTGGCTCAACGCCCGTCCTTCGATCTTCTTGGCTCAACGCCCGTCCTTCGATCTTCTTGGCTCAACGCCCGTCCTTCGATCTTCTTGGCTCAACGCCCGTCCTTCGATCTTCTTGGCTCAACGCCCGTCCTTCGATCTTCTTGGCTCAACGCCCGTCCTTCGATCTTCTTGGCTCAACGCCCGTCCTTCGATCTTCTTAGCTCAACGCCCGTCCTTCGATCTTCTTGGCTCAACGCCCGTCCTTCGATCTTCTTTGGCTCAACGCCCGTCCTTCGATCTTCTTGGCTCAACGCCCGTCCTTCGATCTTCTTGCAGTGATAGGCCCACCCACCCGCCACGCCCATCACCGCCTCCTCTTTTCTTTGGCTCAACGCCCGTCCTTCGATCTTCTTGGCTCAACGCCCGTCCTTCGATCTTCTTTGGCTCAACGCCCGTCCTTCGATCTTCTTGGCTCAACGCCCGTCCTTCGATCTTCTTTGGCTCAACGCCCGTCCTTCGATCTTCTTTGGCTCAACGCCCGTCCTTCGATCTTCTTTGGCTCAACGCCCGTCCTTCGATCTTCTTGGCTCAACGCCCGTCCTTCGATCTTATTGGCTCAACGCCCGTCCTTCGATCTTCTTGGCTCAACGCCCGTCCTTCGATCTTCTTGGCTCAACGCCCGTCCTTCGATCTTCTTGGCTCAACGCCCGTCCTTCGATCTTCTTTGGCTCAACGCCCGTCCTTCGATCTTCTTGGCTCAACGCCCGTCCTTCGATCTTCTTGCAGTGATAGGCCCACCCACCCGCCACGCCCATCACCGCCTCCTCTTTTCTTTGGCTCAACGCCCGTCCTTCGATCTTCTTTGGCTTCACGCCCGTCCTTCGATCTTCTTTGGCTCAACGCCCGTCCTTCGATCTTCTTTGGCTCAACGCCCGTCCTTCGATCTTCTTTGGCACAAGGCCCGTAGCTATCGCTCGCTCGCTTTTTTTTATTTTTTTTTAAATTCACCTTTTTTTAATTTTGCACCCCCCCCCTCGGATCTGACTTTTTGCGGATCCCCGGGAAACTATGACATCAAAGCTCACCAGTGCCGATAATAATTGTATTGTGTTCTGCACGACAGCGTGCTAATGCATCCTAATAATTTCCTACCGTAATCCCCCCTACCGTACCTTGCTGGTCCACTTCTCCCAGGCGCCGGCGCGCAGCTGGCGATCGCCGCAGTACTGCAGGAAGGGGAAGAGCGAGTGTGGCGTCATCTTGGCCCGCCACGGACCCGTCGACCACTTCTCACTGCAAATATAGCATTTGACAATATTTTGCAAAAGCATAATTTTATTTTAAAACTATTATTTTCTTGTCGCGCCAAATGTAAAAGTAAATCAGGTGCATACTATTCATCACTTACAATGATAACCAGTTACATTTAACCAACAGTTGAAACTAAATTCCCACAGCACAGTCACAATGCTACTGTTTTAGTATCTCCTTTCCAGCTACGGATAGCACACATTCCCATCTGCTTCTCCTACTATTCCGGCTACGGAACATTGTAGACATTCAAACTCTTAGCATTCACAACTACGCCTCTACACACTCTTTCTCTTGCAACAAGTTCCTTGCTACGCATTTCCCCTCCTCCTCCCTTCCCGGCTACACTTTTGCACACCTGCTGCCACTCTTGCAAGCATTCACACCTACGGAAGTCTTCCAAAGTCACTCCCACCCATAGGTGCCCACGGAGAGTGTCCGGGGGTGCCCATACGTATGGGCACCCCCCGGAGAGTGTCCCGGGCACCTATGCTCCCACCCCATTTATAGACTACGTGTTGACACAGATCCCACTATCTCTCGATCTCTCTGCATATTTGCATACTCTTTTTCTATTCCCGACTACGTTTGTGCACAACCAACGCACCAGAGGAGAGGGGCTTCCCTGTCGGCGGCTACTGCTTCGCATACTCTGGGTATTATCCGGCTACGGATGGGAACACTTCGATCTTCGGTACACTTCGCACCTCAAGACTCCGCCCCTTCACGACTACGACTAGACACACTCCTGTGCCAATAACGAGCGATACCAACAGAAGAAGTGAGAGATCACTCCCCCCCCCCCCCCCCGGACAACTACGCTTGCGCACAATCTCCCATCTCGAATGGTGTTCACTCGACTACGGTAGCGGTCATTACTGATGAGAATACGCTTGAGCACATTAGTATTACTGTGATCAGCGGCCACAACAGGGCGTGAGCTATGTGCGGCTACGTTTGCGCACACACACACATCAGCATGATGAGAACTTTCAAAGATCTTTCGTGCGATCTCCCTTCCCGTTTCACCTGCTGAATAACTCGCTAAAGCCAACGCAACTTGGACAATAACATGTGATAGATAGTGCAATTTTAATTTAAAAATCAATTAGATGCAACTGACGGATCGACGGCAAGTTGCTGGAGCACGTGGGGAGGGGCGTCCTTCAGGGCCGATGGCTCCGTGATCGAGAACGTATTCTGATCGTTCGTCGCCATCACATTTCGACTGGAAAGGGAGATTATTAACACACTCACGAATTAGAATTAGACTAACATCTATAAGAGAAAGAGATAAAGTTCTCCTAAAAAAACCATTTAATTTCTGTTTATTTTTTCAGCAAGTGTGCAGCGTAAAACCACCTAGTTTTCAATTGTCACTGGTTGAACGACAATGGAGACACTCACATGTACTTGCTTCTGTACTCATCGATGAATCGATTCCAACTGCCGATCATCTTACGCGTCTTGTCGTCCTGTTTGTCCCATCCCGATGCCTGATACGAGTACGGTAGGATACGGTAATTGAGACTGACACCATTATGTATTGATTGTCATAAAGAGTACTGCTCATTGTGCCTTCCGAATGAAAAAGACGATGAAATTTTCATTTTACGAAAAGACGCACACGCGGAAGCAGTGGTCAAAAAGTCATGTCAGATGGGATTGGCTGTCGGGCACCTAAGACTAGGCCTCCGTCGGGCACCTCATGTAAGATTTGACATACTTTTTTGAACATTGCGCGGAAGCTACAATATGATTCAGTTACTGTGCAAAAAGCTATACTTGAAGCGCATCCAAAATATGAGTTGACCCAGGAACCGTGGGTTCCATAGTCATTCGATCCTATGCTCACCTTGATCTCCAGTAGGTACCACTCGAGCAGACGCAGCTGCCAGTCAGTGAGGCCCTCCTTCCGCTCGTACAGTCCCTGCAACGAGAGATTGGGTTACGGTAGGCAGGCACATTTGGGTTAAAGTCTGCGTAACTCATAGAAAAAGCTAAAGGGGTGGTTTTCCAGCTCCCGTTACAATGTAAGGGAATGCATGGCCGCGGCCCTAAGACCATAGTGCGAGCACGAGGGCATGCCAGCATCAAGGGGGTATAGCTCAGTGGTAGAGCACCCGCATACGTATCGGAAGGTCGGGGGTTCGACTCCCTCTGCCTCCAACTGACTTTTGCGCACTCCTCTGATCTAACAACAACTCGAAAACCGAGTTAGGCATGCTCAAAGCTACCACACAAAAGGTATGTTTGCACCGGACTGAGCGTGCTGGTGAAACCCGAATTAGCCAAGTATAAAATTTTAAAAAAATAAAATAAACTGACGGCGATGGCCTTCTGGAATACGGGACTGGACAGCTTCTCCATGTGGTCGCGCGCGCACATGATCTTGATCTGTAATTTCACTGTTTTTCATGTTTTTAAAGTAAGCATCTAAGTTTTTTAAAAATATTATAATAATATTAATATTGGCATATTCACGGATATGATTTTTTTTCAAAATTCAAAGTGTAAGAGGAAAAGAAGGGATTTCAATCATCGACTGCAGGATGTCAGACTGTAATAGCTAGTGCAAAATGCAAGCCACGCAGTAGTAGACGTAACTGGGATTTTCAAAGATGGCGAACAAATACAGTTTGCAACTACCCAACACCGTCCGTGTACCTTCTTAGCTTGCACGCAACACACAAAATGGTAGGTTAAACAGTGTTGAGCACCACCCTCGGACCATTGCTTAAAATCGGGAGTTCGGCAAGAAACCTGTAGAAAGTCGCTGGTTTTGCTTCCGATATCGAGAGTAATAGGCTTCAAACCCTGGGTAAAAATCGGGGGTGTAGTCCGATACCCGACCGCTCATCACTGAGGTTAAAACTATTCAATGTAAGTAATAAAAATATTAAACAAAAAATAACAATGAATAAACATACGTGGTGGAGGTCCGCATCGAACAGCTTCCGACTGCAGTCGGGCCAGTCCGTCAGCATTCTCAAAACACACAAATTATTCATTTTATCTTGCTCACTATTCTATTCCTATCTGTCTTATTTTGCTCAGTTATGACAATATCGCTTCAAGACCTTAATCAGCTATCGAGACGCAATGTAATCGCGCTTTATTTGGAACTTTAGGAACAAAAACAAAAAAAGTCGGAGAATGAAGGCATGAAGTGATATAACGAGAGGTAAATGCATTCTCACTTGAGAAGGAGCGTCTGGAAGATGTAGTTGACGTCGTACTCTTCATGCAGAAGTGGCTCCACTACCGACTCGAATGTGCGAACCTCGCCCTCGGCTGCAAGTAGATCACTCATTATGAACAAGAACTGCTTGGACAGTCCAATTTTATCCCGAAGCATAGTCAATGTTGAGCAAGAAAAGAGTCAATAATAAAAGACATTTATTGTATAATAAAGACAGAATGTGAGTACGAGGAGAGACGTGATAGCACGCAGGGTTTTCGAAATATTATGAAACTCGAATAAACCAAGTTGACTCACTTTTCTCGAGGTACTCCAGATGCTCCATCGTCGTCGCTCCGAACTCCATCAGCTGTCGCACTGTGCCCTCGTACATTTGCTTGAAATAAATAAAATAAATAATTTATAAAATATAATAGAAGGTCAAAACTGGAGTATTACTTGACCGAATAATTCCTGTTCCTAAAGCGGTTCCTAATACGGCTGCAAAACAGTGTTAGAGGGAAGCTTTATGAAGTAAAAAGTAAAACAAATCAAACAAGTAAAGGGCAAACCTGCGGGGTGGCGGTGAGCTTGGGCCAGTCCTCGTTCTTGGCGACGTTGTAGAGGAACGGATTGTTCTCCACTGTCTCGTCCGGAATCACTGGGAACCTTAAAAATTAAATGCATTTATTAGTTTATAAAATAAAAGCTTGAAAACAGTGCTTGAGCCACTAGAGCATTAAGCTAGGAATTTTGCGAAACAGCTGTGTGCCTCGCTCTTGGCCTAGCCATAACATAGATTATTCGAATACACGGCCTCCTCTAAAGCCGAAATATGTCACTAAATACGACCGGAGAGCATGAAACCTAAGCGGGAAAACGTAGTCGGTAGAGCACTCAAATCGGGTGAGAATCAGCAAGATAGATCATATCGGCTGGATTTTATAAAAATACGTACAGTGTTTAACTAATCAAACCCGAGTGGGTATTGGTGCTACCAACAAAGAAGTTGATGCATGTTTAAAACACTCACAATACATAGTAGCCGACGACGCGCGGCGGAGTTTCGTTGCCCATCTTGAAGAGGATGGAGCGGCGTTGCTCGACGGACGTCATCTTCTTCCCGTCCGCTCGGAGCAACGCGGACGACGTCTGCGGCCGCAGCGTGGACGCCGAGCGGCGCCAGACGCGCGGCGACACCAACTGCCTCACACTCGAGGCGCGCTGCATCTCGTCTGAAGAAGTAAAATGAGGTACATACAACAAGGTGATAAGAACGCGGCGCGATCGAAGCACGATTAGCAACAATAAATGTGGACAGAAACACGATAGAAATTGAACCCAAACTCACTGAAGCCGAAAACTAGGGACATGCAAACCGGAAAATCAAATTTGAGAGCCGGGGAGAGGTCTGTGCCGGGAAATGAACGTCGAACTGCCCGGGAATTCAAATCTCCTCAGTAAAATTGTTTATTCGTGTTTAAACGACTATATAAAGATCCGTCTCTCTGCTTTTTTGCATTTCGAGGAGTTCGAACAACAATATATCGACAGCGAAAAATTAAAAAATATCGGTCTTCGCAAACATGTTCAAATTCGACAACAAAAATCGGGAAAAACAGTTTTTATTTAATATCAGGTTAATTAAGATATCCGCCTCTGTGTTTCAACCACGTACTTGTTTTAAAGATCATTAAGGTGATATGTGGAAAAAATGAGAAAAATCGGTCTTCGCAAACCTTATCAAAAACAGTGTCAAACATTCCGTGCAATCAAGGGTCCTGTGTTGTTGTTTACAAACTACGACTGTTTTTGTCTATATTTCGTGCACCTAATAGCTTAATTACATGTTGTGAAAAACATTTCAATGTGTAATTCTCAACTTCAGCTACATATTCACCTAATTAGGTACGGCTACAGTATACCGGAATTCGAAAAGTGATAAGTACGTTCGCTGAGAACTGAAAAAAAGCTATTATACTTATCAATTATTGTTCAAGTAAAATTGCTCTATCCAATAGAGCAAAAAATGAAAAGACGAAACAAATTTGAAAATATTAGCATCTGACACGTTGAAATATAGTGACCAAGTGAACCGTACACTCGCTGGCACTACACCACGAGGGGCGGGGCTAAGAAGGAGTGCTCGTATCTTGCTTAAATAAAATTGTTTCAAAATTCTGGAAGTGCTATCTTGATTCTGCATGTCCGATAGCCCCGCAACCGAAAAATAGGAATTTTAAATAGAGTTTGGAATTTTACGTGAATGTCCCTAGCCGAAAACGAAAAAGGTTGAAAGTTAGACGATAATATTTACAGTACCTAACAAAATGGGAATACAAACTACACTTTTATTATCGAGTATTGGTTTTATTTCTTTTCAAAAATTATAATTTTAAAAATAAAAAAATATTTTCAATTATTTGATCTACTCTGTTTCTAGTATTGTTGATAGTAACAGACAAAGAATGAGATCAATTCATTTGAGGCTTAAAGAGAAATTTGTTTGTCGATGAATTTTTGTTGGCAACGGGACAACTTGACCACTTGTACGGGGATATGATGTTGTACGGGTACGGAGATTCAATTGAACCCCTATGTTCAGACCCCAAGACGGCTCTGCCATCTCACCGGGACTTTTTCTCTCTCTCTGCGAGTTCCGGTTCTACGTGATCTTCTGATCGCACAATCCGTATGGCATCTGGTTTGTACACACTCTCCTCACGATCTTATTTGATTCCACGATCCGGTGAAGCAATAGGTATGCCCTCTTATCTTTTCTATCATTGCATAAGAAACTCTTGCAACTCAACTGTACGGGGCTGATGGATAAAATGAATTTATGGAACGATCAGTGTCTAGTCAACTGTAGATGCTGAACCATCCGAATAAAGAGAACGGCCCCAACTTCATGATACGCCTCCGCTCTTTGCATCGAAAGATAATGGAGGCAAGCCTTTTTTTCATCCAGAAAAAAACCGATTGTGACAATACAACAATCTGCAACTTATTTTTTATCGTATACACGTAATTCATAATTTCTTTTTAAACTATCTGATGTTTTCACACATAGAGAACAAAGATCTCCTTTTCTCTTAGAAAAAAAGAATCCGCGAAAATAATTTTTTTGAAAGTTGAAAACACACGAGATCTCGACTCTCTCCTAATCGCCTATCATTCTCTCCCTGATGCAGCTAATCTTCTCCCTTATTCTTCTCCTCGCGAGACTCTATCACCATAACATCGGCTCTGGCATTCAGCGCATCTCCTCTTATTTATGCGCGGCAATGGTCATTCCCGTCAGCGTTCACAAGGTTTGAAATCTTCCCATATACTGTTTTTTTATTGAAACACTATCTGCGATACGAGATACAGACACTAGTGGAAAGCTAATTCCAATATAAAATGTGAAGAAAGAAGCGATTGTACATGGCACTATCGTTTTTATAATAGTGCACTCACGATTTTCCGGCTTGTCAGATCGTTCTTTACTCCACCGCCGTCGTTTCTGTCGTTGGTAATGGTCTTCTGCTCATTTTGCTTCACCATCGGACCAGTTTCGCCCTCGGCAACTATCGCGCCCTTCTCAAAGTATGTACACAGATTGTTCACGGATAGACCCTTCATCGTATCCTTAAGAGCCACCAAAGCCGATTAAGATGATGAAGTTCATATTTTGAGGTTTTCGTGCTGGTCGACATTGCGACCTCGCTGTTCGATGCTTGGTACATTCCCGTGAGTCTTTTCCTTTTTTAGGACATTTTTATAAATACGAAATATTACGCAGATGTTTATCTTCCGCGAGTACGCCTTTCTCTACTTTGGATACGGCGCCCTTCATCTACCGTCATGGGAGTCTCTTATGGCGGAACTCGCCCACACCGCCACTTTCTACTTGCCATTCGTGCTCATCTCTCTCCACTTCGTCTACAGATTCATTGCTCTCACAAGGTTTTTTTCAGCACATATTCGGGCCATCCCTCATTATCATTGCTTACCATATTCATTCGCTTCATTTTGCACGCAATCTTCTGTGATCTGTCCCTGGGGAGAATGTTTTTCTAATCTCTGCCTTCTTTGAAGGTATTGTGCGCCGCCACGCAAAAGGGCAGAAGGGGGGGGGCGAACGATTCCAATACAGCTCACACTCAGTATTGATCCGGCTATTCAATGAAACTAATCGAACTCTCAAATTCACGGAATTAGAATCACAGCCCGCTTTCAAAACGTAATGCACTTGTAGGCCGTCCTATCTCCGGGATCATTTCTTCTTTTTCATGGCCGCTTCTTTTCTGTACATATGCTTCTATCTGAGCGTAATTCTCACCGTCTTCGTTTTCATGTGAGTTAGTACTACAGTTGAGTATCACAATAGTAGCCGCCTAATGACGACGCCTAATGACATCGTTATCACGCTTGATGCACACTACCAATGGAGAAAAATATTTTGCAGAACAAATCAACCGGGATATGATCGTCTATACGAACCGTTGCAAGCGTATGCAGAAAACATGCGAACCGTGCCACCACCGAATGTGGCTTGCGTCATATACATGGTTAGGGTGGGGCTCGCGGATATTTGCACGTATCTGCAGGCCCTAACGAGGACATAAACATAATTTGAAATATACGTATAAACAGCTAAAGCTAGTGAGATAGTGAACTCGTAGCTCGAACATACTTTCCAGAAAAGTTTCCAAAAAACTTCATTTATAGGACGACAAAAAGAAAATCCGATGGTTCACTTTCGCGTTGGGTGGTTTGGCTGGAGTCATAGGTGAGGATTTGCTATGAATTTTCAAAAAAAAAAGAATTTCCGAGTGTGTATGGCGCAATGATACCCAGTCAGTTCATTCCTCCAAAGAGCCAAACCAAAACCTCAGAGTTGAAAAAGTTGGGAATTAATTCGGCCGCAAAAAAGGTAGCGACCATAAAATAGATAGAAGAGTTCTAGCAGCTGACCATACCGGTCGGCCCCACCTAGTGTCTCTGGTATTTTTTCCCAGTGGGATCTCACTCTTTTCCCACTGGATGAAAGGTGTGCCGATGAGAAACCAGTGGGAAATAGCTGGGAAACCACTGGGAACATTCACTTCCCAGTGGGAAACCAGTCTATTTCCCACTGGTTTCCCATCGGCATCTTTCATCTTTTCCCACTGGGCAGTGAGGTGGGAGACTAGTGGGAGAAAAATACCAGAGGTAAACATCACATGAAACTAGAAAAACGGATTGAAGTGGTAAGTTCCGTCTCTTGATCACGCGCGCTTTCTTACCTACATCTTTCCGCCGATACCGTTGAGACAGCACGCATAATGAATAAACGTAAGCGTATTTTATCAATTTTAGGTGGTCACACTGTCATAATCTGCGTTGTCTGCATTGTCAAAATACTAGAATCCATGAAGACCAGGCGAGTTGTTGTTGTTGTTATTATTTTTGTTTTGAACTCGTAATTGAAGAGTTCTGGAGATTCGCGTACGTCGATTGCACATGCAGCTCTTTCGCGCCTTGCTCATTCAGGTAGATAATGTATTCGATCGCGCGCTCCAAAGAAGCAATCACGAATTCTAGTTTGTATTATAGATACATCACAGAAGGAATAATGCACTATGAATAATCAACTTCTATATTAATCTGGCTCGTTTCAGCTCCTTGTTCCATTTGTCTTCTCATTCCTTCCGTTCACCGTTATAATCACTATTCCCGCATTGGGGGGTTCATTTCCATATCTGGGCAACATCTGCTCCCTTATCACATCGCTTTTTCCTGCAATTGATCCACTATTGATCACGATATCCATTCCGAGGTACTCATAATAGATCTAGTAAAGATTTGTTTTCCCCCAACTCGACTCTTTTTTAAGGTTTCGCAGTACAATTTGGGAATGGGTGTATCGAGCGATCGGCAAGCAGGCTCGTATCAATGAACAGAGAGCTATTGAGCGATCGCGAATCTACGCTTCCATTATAGTACCTAAAGTGACGGACACATTGGAGTTATCCGTAAAATGAGATATCTAGCATCGCTGGAATATTGTCAAACACTAAAAATGGTAAAGATAAAGAAGTATACACGTCATGCGATTTTACTGGCGTCTTGTGACGACAACGCTAGGTGGGGCCCACGGGTAGGTCGTCCACGGCATTTGGGGTCCACGCAAAAGCAAGACTCCGCCCACTTTTTGCTGATTGGCTGCTGCGTAGCGCCCAATAATCAATATGGATCAACCACCGTAATTACTGCGTAGCAGCCCCGGTCAGCTGAGTATCCACCCAGACTGACAGTCAACACGCTTAACAACTGCCCGCCAATTCAAATTGAGGAATTTGAAAAATAAATATTCGCTCCAAGGTTCCGTGTGTACGATGACTAATCCGACACCAAATTACTGTAATTTTTCGCATCAACCTGTAAATCGTGCTTTGAAATGGCGTGGTCGTCTGCTGTATGCTAAACACACGCTGCACGAGATACAGCCCTAGCTTGTCAAATCAAGTGTTAGTGTACAAGTTTCACGTCAGTCTTTGCCCTCTGCTCCTCGCATACTCGAGAGAGAAAAGATATCAAACATTGATCTTCTCTAATGCATAGTCTGCTTTCAAGAAATAAACCACGTTTTCTGTCATAAAATATTGAAAGCTAAAAATATGTTCTAGAGTTCGAACTAAACGGAGAGATGCTCGGTCAAATTCGAAAACTGAGAACTACCTTCTATCAGTTCGTCTTGGCTTGCATTTTCCCGAAATGATGATAGAATAATGAAAGATTAATGAATGATGAAAGAAATGAAGAAAGATTGAAAGAATAAATGCGTCTGCGTATCGTTGGTGCACAATGTTACACTGTTTTCAGTGTATGATTTTTGCATAAAAACAATTATTAAACAAACAGCTTTATTAGGATATGCCAGATTCAGTAAAGTGAGGTGGTTGAGCACCGACTTTGGCTGAACTACAGCGAAAAGCGCTGAAAAATAAAGTTATTCTATTAATCAAATTACGAATTCTACATACTTTCGATACGGTTTTATTAAGAGAATATTAGCGAGTGGAGACAATGTGAACTGAAGGCCCGAAATCTGAAATGCCTTATTTATCAGAGGTTCTCAGTCAATATCTTACGGCGATTATCGCGAACTGGCCAATCATCGACGATCTGAGAAAACCGAGAAACATAATTGAATAAAGGACGGCTCCGGTGAAGAAACAGCTGAGAATGAGCAGCTGTACGTTCAGTGCCTAAAAAGCAAATAAAAGTAAAAAGTAAAACCGACTTCCTTACTCTTATCAACATGAGATGGGAATGACGGGACATCTCACTAATCTGTGCCTGAATATAAATATTTCACTGTTTATACAGCTCATAATTCCGACCGTGCTCTCGATTACACCATTAATTGTTTTTCTTCTGAAAATGAGCGCTGCAAAGAAGAACAAGAAGGACGACATAGTCGACCACCCGATCACACACAGAGTAATGGGATCGGCAAAATCGATAATGCCTGGAATTTTCTGTTTTAGCATGAATAAGGCACACGAAAATACCATAATAAGTCATATTTCTCAGCTCTGCAATCAATTCCAGATCAGTAGTGTAAGTGGCTATGTTATGCGCCTTTTGATGACCTGAAAGTATGATGCACGTTATGCGATTTTATAGTGATGAGACAATGCTAAGTGGCACCTACCGATAAGTCCGGCTATAAAACAGACTACAATATCATGATTTTCAATGCATTCTAGTGAAGTTTACCTTCTGCTACTGAGTTCATTGTCAATTTACCCCCGTGGAGGGCTTGGTTGGCCTCTGTACTCTTCGAATGGCCGGCGGCGCCTCACACTGTTGGCTATTCCACCTTCCTGACCTTTAATGTATCCGTAACAGAGAGGCAAATGAAGCAGAAGGATTATGAGGATTGCGATGCACGTGCGCTGATCAAAATTGTATCATGTACTTATCAATGATTTGAATCATTCTATACATTCGCAGTTGGCTGATTGCCTCTGATCACTTGCATGCGAAAATAGAACGAAACGCAGATGAAAGCATCGTTCAACAGTATCATCATCTCGATCAAACCTTGTAAATAATATTCACGCTTTTGATAAAATATTTAATAAAACCTGTACAGATCCAGCACGTTTGCACACCCGAAATGGTGCACAACCCGTAATAGTCAAGAACGTTTGCCTCGTTGAATAGAACACTTCTTGAAAACACATAGAATGAAAAGTGTATGACTGCCCGAATAATACCTGGGTATGAGAGCGGGAAGCAAGAATGCACCGAGTAGATCACAGAATGCAGAGATAAACAAGATTCTCGAATAGGCTCGAAAGATGTTTGGGCTTCTAAATAAGGTTTAAAAAAATATGTCAGAGGAGTCCGAATGCAGTACTTGAACACTGTTAGATACATCATCATGATATTGGCTGGAATACCGATGATGGAATCGATTGCTGATAAATATACAAAGCTGAGATTCTCGGTAAGGCGAGGCATGATGCTGTGAAGGGAATTGTGTTTTTATTGATTTTTCTTCATTCAGAGAGTGATGTATTTAACGAGGTACCGAATTTCCCCACATCCATGATTGTGAATTATAAATGAACGCATTATGATTAACCCTGGGGGCAAATTTAGGTGCATGTACTACTACATCGGAAAGAGGCGATAAAACACGCATAGCAATACCGGAAAAGCGGAGAAGTATGACTAATTCAAATCATAATTCGCGCGCATACATTTCAATGTTTCACTTCCCCGTGAAAGCAGCATCTTGAAATTTCGTTTTCCGGGTTTTGTAAGATGAACTTTTCTACCTTCAGTACTCAAAATTGCTAGTTACGCGGTGATCAGCAAAACAGAGATAAAAAACTAAATTGTCTCAGAATTCAATGACTGAACTAGTGGTGATAGTTAGAGAACGAAAAGGTCGTCAGCAAGATTAGGCAATAATCATAGCTGAATATCTCGGAGTGCAGGTCAAAGACCGTTTTTTTATCAGAAAAGTGAATAGAAAAAGAGAAAGGGATAGATCTACCGGACGAAATTGAGATATCATAACTAGAAAGTTACAGCGAAAACAGTCGACAGATGTTTTGGTTGCTTTATATTTGCGCACACACGAAAATAGTATTTTTTATAACTTGGAATGATAAATCGCCTGTAGATCACTTGAGATGAACCGTCGTGAAAAACTCTGAAAAGCTGATAAAAAACTCTAATAAAGAAGGATTCCCTTGCTTTCTTCATTCCGCGTGCTTGCTAGCGCTTCAAGGTAAATTTGGCAAACTTCCAATCACTTCTCAGTTTTAGGGAAAATTGATGAGTTGGGAGTGTCGAAAGTGTTACGTTATGGCCGCGACCCATCATCTCACATCGAGAACTCGATAAGCTAAACATTAAACTAGATATGAACCCCTCCTCCTTTAATAAATTCGTTCGATAGCTTACTCATTACGTCCACATTGGGATTTCGCTAGTTGCCTTCTGCCGATTGTCTGGCATGTGATCTTCGATTGATTGATGGACCTTTTCGGACAACCTTTATCGTGTTTTTATTGAGATTGATTATTTACAACTGTAGAAACAGTGAAGCTGAATTGAGTCGTTTGGGCAATAACGTTAGATGATTCATATCGTAAAACGCTGTAAAAATCAGTTTGTTTCGCAAAATTTGAACTGTGAGAACCTTGGATACGGTTTGATGAACACTATGTTGGCGATTGGCGATAGGCTGAAATGAAGACCGCAAATCTGAAAAATTCACTTAGCTCGGTATATAAAAAACTTTCACACAGCGAAAATAAAAAATTCTGGCACCATTGATGGTCTTACAAATCCGAGGAACATGAGCGAATAAATTGTTGCGCCGGTGAAGAAACAGCCAAGAATTAGCAGTTGAACGTTCAATACCTTCAATTTTCATGAAGGATTTTCGGATGATGATCGATAAAATATAAAGCGAAAGTTTTTAATGGAACTTTTTATTTTTTTGAGAAAAAATTCAAAAATTCTTTTATTTATTTTTTCTAGGATCGCTCTGAAAGTTTGAGAAATTATAATACTGGTCCAATGAATATATTTTCAGCGATTTTTGCGAAGATTGACATCAAAAATCAAAACTTATGAGGCCTTAAAAGACGATTTATCTTGAAAGTAGTTATACTAGTATTCAATCTTACCAAATTGGCAAGATTAGATACTATCACTTTTTCAGACCTCATCGCCAACATTTCTTCAATTCGCAAAAAAGTTTTCCGTACCATTTTTCTGGCCCCATTGCCAACTTTTCATTGCCAACATTTCTTCAAATTATTCACGCCATGAATATTTCATTTTCAATCGCATGAAATTTCCATTGAAAAACAAACAACCTGCAATCATCCAGTATATCTGTTCCTTTCAACCATAACGTATGCATGTCTTACCTTTCACTTTCCTTTCTCTGCTCACTAAAGGGGCATTAGCCATTGCTCACCCTGCGTATCCCACAGGGTGTCTCTCACTGCCAAACCGTTCCTTTTATACCCTCAAGTTGGTGCTGATCTAAACAGGAATGCCGGAGTGTGCATTACCTGAGCTAGCTGAGTCATCTCAGAACTGTCATCTCACATTACTTTGAACTTTTGAACCACTAAGCGGGGTATATAAGGAGGGAGGAAATTGAACACTGCCAAACCGTTCCTTTTATACCCTCAAGCTCGTGCTGATCTAAGCAGGAATGATTGGTGCGTACACCCCGAATTAGCTGAGTCATCTCAGAACTAGTCCCTCACGTTACTTTGAACTTTTGAACCACTAAACGGGGTATATAAGGAGGGGGGAAATGGCATAGAGCATTCAACTTATCTGATCTCTTCTACACACGCACAAAGCACATCGATCAAACAGTCTAAACAAGGTCAATTCAATCCTCCCAGTCATAATGTCAATACACGATTCTGAATCCTTAAATTCTTCAAAAAATCTCCAAAATATAAATATTTAGGGTATACGGATATCATTCGATTCCTCTCAACAAGGGAAAACCAGCCAGCAAGGTCATAATGTCAGTGCTGAAATCTGGAGCTGAGTTGTCGTCATAGGTGAAGTAAGTCCTCCTAAAATATACATTTTCCGCCGATAGGGGTATCGTTCGAACCGTCTCAACGAGAGGTATTCAGCCTGCATGGTCAAATTTCTTCCTTGGGCCTAATTTTCCAACGCGCTGTCATTTTTTCTTGCAAACTTAATCGCCTTTGCCTTTCCTATTTAATCTCGACAATCAATCAATAATCAGTCATGCTTTTCCTTCTTTTGCTGGTTGGCTGTCTTGCAAACGCAAACGAAGAATGGCTAAACAATGAAGAATCATTTCTTTTCGAACAGAATACGCTATTCCATATCAACAAAGAGAATCAAGTTAGACTGCTTGAAAATGTCCAAGGTTATCTCTTTGACAATGTCACCAAAGTCATCTTCTACAAACATGAAGGGGTTGTCTACTCGTCATTCGATAATCTGCCTGTAAAGTTAGGATCGAACCTCTTCTATCATTTGTTCACAGTCTGCAGTACAGTCGCTAGCATCGTCTTGTTATCCTACTGTCTAGTTCTACGAAGAAATCTCGAGTCGGTCAGCGCTAGTCGTCAACTTCTAGGGGTATAAGTACTCTTTGCCTATTGTCGAATCTGTCATTTGCGCTGCTATCAGTCGTCATGAGTGGTTGGACTTCTCCGTCGTTCTCTCCTCCTGGTTATCTCTCCATTTACAAGACTTTTCACCCTGATGATTCTGCTGGACTAGCGCGCCTTGTTGAACTCATTCTCTACGTTCGACAAGGACCAATGTCGCTTAGCTGTCTGGTTGATATACTGCGCGATATGAACGAAGCAATTCAACCTAGCGATATTTCAACATTTATTCAAAGAAATTGCCATAACCTGTCCTTTGTCATTGTCGATGGAATGGTTAAATGCAAATTCAACAATCGATAAATCATTAGTCAAATGGATTCCCTTGACATTAGTTCATTGTTATCTCATATTCCCAATTTTCTGGGAGTATTTCCTTCAGACTGTCTTCCTACAATTTCTGATAAATCAAAGAACTTTGGCCTAGTTGTAAATACTGATTCTTCAGACAAGAAGGGTACTCACTGGCTAGCCATTGTCGCAAAGAACGGAGTTTGCCATTATTTTGACTCGTTTGGCGGTCTTCCTAAGATCAAGAGTATTCGCACTTTTTGTGAACAGTTCAAGAGTTGTCAGTTTAATAGGGAAAAACATCAGCAGATTGAGGAAATTACTTGTGGGGCTTATTGTGTCTTTGTTATGAACGAGATGTTGTTCAATAACAAGTCTTTCCGTTCAGTAGTTTCGACCTTTCACCGTATAAAAAGGGACGATGTTTACGTACGAAAGTACCTTCTGCATAACTTTTCCTTTCATTTGTCTTCTCTGCAGTCACCCTGAGCGGTTGTGTCATGTTGCACTGCAATCTTTGTGAATCTCAAGTCACTGACCTTGCCGGGCACTTGACTGAGAAGCATTCCAAGCTCTACTGTCCTACTTGCAATCGGCTATTTTCTTCGTCATTCTCACGCAATCGTCACAATAAGGTCCACCTACCTAAAGACGTTCCGCCTACTATTGTCCAGCAAACAAAGCCCGATAATCAGCTAATCTGCAATCTCGACGTCTACAAAAGCCCAGTTGACGGGACTATTTTAGTCAAAGTTAATTCGTCATGAATAGTCGTATAATCCGCCATTCTGATTTTCTAGTAAAAGTACTTCGTCATACTAGGCAAGCCATTAAACTTGCAAATACTTCTGAAATTGGTTGTCTTGTTGAACTTTTATTTAATATTCATAAGATTGCATTTAATCGTTCTGAGCGTAACGATATTGTCCAATTCTTGCCAATCATTCGATATATCGGCAAGTGTAGAGACGTTGATAAGGCCCGTGATTTACTACTGACCTTTGCTCACCATTTTATTCGAGTCATTGTGCAAGTTGTCTTGTCTTCGAAATGAAGCATACTACTCGAGTTCAACCGTTTGTCGCAGTCACACAAAAAGAGGCTAATGCTATCGAAATGGAACAAAGGCTTGATGAAATTGTTCGCAGAAAGGATATTGACCCTCATCTTAAAATGAGATTGTATCAAGATCGGCTAGCACGTCTTATCAATTTTAGAAAGGAGCATGACCTAAAGGATGAACACTCTGAACAAGTTTCTGAGGAACTCCCTCCACTCATTGATTTATACACATCACCCAAACAGCCGTATATTGATGATTTTAAAGTGATTCAAAATTATAATTATCAGCCGGTAGTTCGGGAACCACCTGTTGTAAGCACACCGGTTCGAGAACCCAGACCCACACTTACTCCTTCTCTAACTTGGGATGATGAAACTTTGGGATTTTCTCCAAAGAACACTCCGAATAATGATCAGAAAAAATCTGCCAAGAAAAATAGAGAACTCAAGAATTTACAAATTCCAAATTACATGATGCCTAAACAATCAACAAGAAGACAAAAGGGATCAGGCCCTTCCAAAAGGCTTTACGTTCGAAATTGGATTTAAATTGTTGTTTTCTTGCCCGATAAATCATAATGTTGAAAAGGCTATACTACAATCTCAAAGAACCTACGGCCTTTTCGTCGGCAGGTCCTCTGCAAAAGGCTAGCAAAAAGTCTTTCAAAAAGGTTCAGCAATTTCTTGAGAGTCAGACAGTCTACTCTAGACATAAGCAAGTTCGCTACAAGTTCCCACGTCGTAAAACTGTAGGAGATTATGTATTCTCTCATGTCCAGGCAGATTTGATCGATTTAAGCGCACTATCTCGCCAGAACAAGGGCCATCGTTATGCATTATCTATGATTGATTGTCATTCGCGTTTTGCATTCATTATTCCTCTTCATCGCAAAACTGGCGTGGAAGTAGCTGAAGCACTGGCCAATACTTTTGAAAAATTAAAAATGTTCCCTGTTTTTCTAGTGAGTGACAGGGGAAGAGAATTTGTCTGTTCACCGGTGAAGGATTATCTAAAATCTAGACATATCAACCTAATTCATCCAAATTCGGACATTAAATGCGCAATGGTAGAGCGGTTCAATCGCACCTGGGAGACACGCCTATTCAAATATCTCACAGCAAACGGTACAAAGAAATGGATCGACGTAGCTAGTAAATTAACAACGGCAATCAATAACTCGTACCATCGAATCATAAAGTGCACACCTCAACAAGCATTTTCCGGAGAGAAAAAGCCCGCTGAGATTCCACTATCAGCACCTAAAACGCCAAAGTATAGAGTCGGCGAAATGGTTCGCATGAGTCATCAAAATAAGGCATTCCGGCGCGGATATAAATCGGGATGGACAGATGAAGTATTCCAAATTGTTCAAGCGCTATCAGGATCTCCACCTACCTATCGATTAATTGATAAACTTGGCGAAGAAATCACTGGAATAGTGTATGAGCAGGAAATTGTCAAAGCGGCCTAAATTTACCTTTTGTTATTTTTTGTTATTTGAACTTGCAATTTATATAATAAATGTATTTATCTATATGAGCGCATCTATATGGGGTACACGATTATCATCAATGGTGAGAAGAGAATCATATTCACAATGGAGGATACAATACAATCCAGAAGCGGGAACTTGCTTATTAAATTTGATATTAAAACTAGTGGTTCCAAGGTTGATTAGGTCAAACGTTTCCGAATCGAGACTTGGCGAGATTTCAAAGACAAAAAAGGCACTGCCATTCTTGTACATTTCCCTTGTAATTCCATTATTTCCAGCAGATCGGCCCATTCCCGTCCCTTCCAGCATATTCAGGTAAGCAGGCATGTACCGGTTATTTTCAAAGTCCAAGTTGAGAGGGCGGGCAGGAATAGTACGACCACCGCAATCGATAAACGCCTCCTTTACATCAAAATGACCAAAGTTGAATGGGGTTTTAATGTGAGAACCTAGGTAGGACTGAGCATCTACCATGCACATAACTACTCTCTTAGGGAGCGCCGAAGTAAGCAGACGACATTCTGGACTGTCGAAACGTCCTGGAGCCACGTAAAAACTGCGCATGGCAATGTTTGTAAGAGGATAGGTAATCATCTTTTCTTGCTTGAGAAGTTGTTCAATTGCCAAGCTAGCCGAGTCATGCAGTTCATACTCGTGAAGGAGTAGTTTCATATCCATAATCTCATAAGTATAGATTGTATCGTTAGGAGTTTTCTTGTCCTTGTCAGCCTCGAACGAGTCAATCACAAATTTAGGGTCATTCAAATAGGCGATAAGTTTAAAGTCTACATAGTTGAGAAGAAGGCGAGGTTGATTGAACAAGTTAAGATTGAAAGTGGCTGCAAATTGAGCCTCTCCATCTTTTTGAATCCAGCTTGATCTTGTTTTAAAACCAGCAGATGTTGGGCTATTGAGTTCATCCTCTGAGGCATATCCCGCAAGGGAAAGGGTACTGTTCTTGGTCTCCTTGTCAAAATTAAGCTCAGTTTCAATAATACTTCTCCACGCATATAGAGGCGATGAGTCCTCCACCAATTGACCTCCCAAATAGATTTGAAATTGCTTGAAGAGAGTCTTGCCAATCAATTGGCAAAATGCTAGAGGGAGAGTCTGGCCTGGTTCCACTTTAATCTTTTTTCCATCCTTGTCTCTAAGCGCAATTGTAAACTGGACATAACTGCGTTGAAGATTGAGGAAACTCTTTTGTAGATTGTATCTCCACTCTAGAGGGCCTTGCATTGAACCCGAAGATAGGGAATTTGACAGAGGACATTCTACATATCGACTATTTACTACGCCAACAGAAGTATCTGGGATACTGAAAAGGTCAAGCTCGGGAACAGTAGACCTTCTAGACTTGGGATTGATAATTTTTTGCATTATGGGGCGGGAACAAAGTACGACCGCTTTTCAGTAGGAACGGAAGAAGGACTGGGTCGTTTACGACTGCCAAGTCCAGTAAGATTACGGATAGTACGTCTACCGGCCCGCTTAAATGCTTCTGAGGCTGACGACCCGTTAATGACGTCAGTAGCTACGCTTGTAGCTGCTTGCGTTACTTGTTTGCCGATTGGCGATTCAAGAAATGAAGGAATTGCTACTCTGAGTCGTTTAACGATTCCAGCAATACCACGTCCTCTTTGATTCCGAACGCCTTCAAATCTACCTCCATATTGCTTGTTATTTTGCAAAAGGATAATAAAATCAATTTTATCATAGTCAAATTCTTCTGAACAATTTACGGCAGGCATTACAACCTGATTTTAACGAAATGTAAAATACAAATGGTTGATCCGAAATGGAATTTTATAGGGTTTCCATACGCATCGCAAATTTTGATCCTAATAGTATCTATGAATTCCTTGCTGATGGCCAAATGCTGAATAGGATTAAAAACTGCGGAAACAGTTGACGAGTGATCTGATGTAGGAATAATGCGCAAAAGTTGAGACTTGCAATTTCCCACAATCGATGGCTGAACGCAATCCGCATATACATAGATTGCAGAAACGTTATTATTAAAATCGATTGAATAAGGCGCGATAGTCTTGTACTCGTCAAGTATGAAAGGTTCTTGCTCATCCTGCATAGAGAATCCACATAGGTATGCCAGCTCGGGTGAGAGTTCAAGGCCATTTAGCACGCTCCTATTTACATAGATAATAATTCTATGTAAGAGTGGGTCGAAATCAAACGAGAATCCAAATTTAGTGTACTGTTCTTGAGCCCGCCCTAGAGAATAGCCTCTAACATTTGCTTGATTTGCAATTCTTTTAGAATCAGCTGCGTTAGCCTTTTGAATAGCGATAGATTCTTTCATTAACTCTTGAAGTTTCTGGTTCTCTTCGCGAATTATGCTTGCATGTTTCTTGTATTCATCTACTATTTTTCCTGAATTGATTTTATCCTCTTTTGCAGCGCTCGCGGCAATTGTTTTGGCGGTGTGAATTGAATCTTGCAATAGTGCCTGCACTTTTTTAATCTCTTCGATTAATCTGTCAGTATTTTGCGCCGAACCCTTGATTACTTTAGTGCCTAGCGAATCTGATTGTTTGATAAACTTGTTTACGAGATTATCAAATTGTTCTTCATATTTTGTGTCTACAGGTTTGCTTATTGATTGACTAGGAGGTTGAGTGGGTGCTTGAACCGGTGGTTGAACAGGCGGTTGAGACTCAGCTGGTTTAGGAATGTATGCGGCAATGTCTGAGGCAATAGCTGATCCTACAACTAGAGCTGTGGCTTTTGCTTTTCGCTCCTCTATCTGTGCTAATTTTGCAGCAATTTCCTCTGCAGTAGCGTGTCGGATGTTTCCTGCTCGAGCCAATTCTAATATTTTATCTTTCGTTTCTTCTTTTGTAAGCGGTTTGGGTTCCTCAGAAGGAGCGCTGCGCTTTCGCCTATTTGAAGTGATAGACGACAGTGATTCAACAAGTGCTAGCGCATCTCGATAGTTTCCGGAAGGAAGGTAATAATCGGTTCTTTTTCCGCTTTTGTCAATTGCAGTAAATTTAAGTGGTTCTGGGATATTTTCGAAACTATTTGTATAGATAATCTCTGCTAGCCCACATTTCCACTTTTCACTCTTGAGCATTATTGGCTCTGGTAGGCGGACTAGAAACGATGAGCTCGAGTTCTCTGGATGATCCGGAACGTTGGATGGAAGAGTTATAAAAAATTCCGCCATGTCTAATAGGAAAAGGCACGATTAATGCCAGACAGCTAGAAAGAAGGCCAAGCCAGAAAGAACGCTTGTCACTATTAGGAAATAGCGAAATATTTACTAGCGATGTAATTATACAGACTGAAACGATGGCCAGTTGAAAGAGAATAAATAGCGTTGACCGTTTAGTATGGCTTGATAGAATCATTTGAAGGCAATGGAAAGCGACAAGTTTGTTATAAAGACTCCATGCTTGCTATATTGTTCTGGGGCTACCCAAACCGGAAAGACGACATTATTGCGAAGGATTTTGGAAAATGAAGTTAAAATGTTTGATAAGCCAATTGATCGCATAATTTGGTGTTATGGAATTGATACTGGAGACTTTCCAAGGAATGATAAAATTGAACTTCATGAAGGCCCACCAGATATGCAAATGTTGGAAGGAAAGGGTCATAAACTATTGATTTTGGATGATCTCATGTCCTATTATCTCAAGAATAAGAATGAACTAAACAACCTGTTTACCCGAGTGGCTCATCATTGCAATTGTTCAATCATTAATATTGTTCAGTCCTTGTTTGCGCAAGAAAGAACTGCTAGGGCTAACAGCACTTACATTTGCTTGACGAAATCTACTGGAGACAATTTGCAAATTCAAAATTTTGCAAGACAGATATTTCCTGGCAAATCTAATTACTTTATGGAGGCATATGAAGATGCGGTCAAGTCCCAACGATATGGATATTTAATGTGCGATTTGCACCCCATGACTAGAGAAGACCGTAGGCTATGTACAAATATTTTTGATGATTCAATTATTTATTATGTTGAGAAGGTGAAACCATAAATATTTGTTAAAAAATGTTTGTACACGCAAAAGACAGAGAGACAGAGGGTGAAATTTAGGCGTTGTTATTTAGGTGAAAAGTAAAAGACTCGAGAACGTGAAGTTTTTCATTCTCATCTACCACCATTGGAAGGGATTGATCTGGTTTGATCTTTGTCCACATTTCGAATTCTTCATCAACTGTCATTACTCTGGTCCATTGCCGTGACTTTTGCTGATTAGGAAGTTTTACTGCAATTTTTGCATGATGGTATTGATTATCAACAACTCTGATTTCGGAATAGCAATGTTTTTCCTCCGGTTCATTTCCTTGTAACGTCTTTACATGCCCAAACTTGTTTGCAAACCGGAGCAACATTTTGATTAGAAATTTCATTTCCTCATTTGTTAGTTTATCGAGAGGAAATGCGCTAAGAAAATCAATAAGTCGAAAAGAACGTAATGACATGGTTATACCGAATGCCGAATTTAACAATGTTTAATTTTATGCGATTGAAAATGAAATATTCATGGCGTGAATAATTTGAAGAAATGTTGGCAATGAAAAGTTGGCAATGGGGCCAGAAAAATGGTACGGAAAACTTTTTTTGCGAATTGAAGAAATGTTGGCAATGAGGTCTGAAAAAGTGATAGTATCTAATCTTACCAATTTGGTAAGATTGAATACTAGTATAACTACTCTTGAAAATAAGCAGTTTTTGGTCATTTTTGGTGCCGGACGCCGCTGGCCATGGGCTTGGCCCTTAGGTTGAATTTTTCCCGGGACTATGTCCCAGACTATCCTGTATTAGCAGTCGGGGATGGCTGGTTGAGATGTAATCCATAGCGAATTCACCGCATTCGCCAAGTTATAGAACTCGTTTGAGTCGCTATTCGGAAGCATCGAAGATGTTACGATGCTCGGCATACTTTTATCTTGATCAGTTCCATATACGTTGCCTAGAATGAGGTCATGACAGCTTCGATTTTTTTTGATATACCGCCAATTGACAACAGATTTAATGGAATGTATCAAGTAGAAGCAATGCGACTGATCGGAAGAATGGAATTCTGTCGAGGAATCTAGAAATTGCCGTTGTTTTGTTAATAAACGTTGTTTACCTTTGCTCGCCTTTTCCATACACTAAATGCGTTAACGATTGCTCTTCGATAAGTGGGGATTATCGTAAGCAAGATGACATTGTGAATGATCGGATGAATACAGACTGTAAAGGGAGCCACGACTCCGAACACTACAAAAATATATCATTTCGTTTTCTGGTGGAATCTTACTGAACGGAAAACAGCGAGTTCCGGCTTGGAGGAAGAAAATGTCGAGAGGAATCGCCATAAATAAAATAGGAGCGTTCAACTGAGAATTAGAGTAAAATTAGAGTTTTTAGTAGAATATTGCACCTGCGTATAAAGTCTCCGTAAAGAAAGTCGAATGAGCACCTTTGAACGCTCGCTTCGGTGTTTCTTAAATGATTTATGCTTATCGATCGCTAAAATTGTAATTTTTTCTTCAGAATTTGCGAACCATGCTGACTATATCACACAAAAAATACCTCCAAATTGAGAACGTAGAACATGTGCCAGAAAGGAAGAATTCCGACCACAATTGTTCCAGAAATAATCTGTAAAACAAAAAAGCTTCCATATTTTTCAAGTTAGCTTACCGTAAAAGCCATCCAAACAATAATAGTAATGAAAATATTCTCAGGTAATCTAATATAGGCGCCTCGTTCACGAATCCACCCGAGATCGTATTCGCTCTGAGATGACAAAATGTTAAAAACAAAAAAAAACAAATTAAATAATCACTTCATTAATCAATGTTTCCGATTCGTCCGCACTGAATGGATAAGCAGTAAATGCTGCGGTGGGAATAGTGCATGCGAGTAATCCGAGCATAAACACTATTATTTTTGACGTCTCAAATTAGGGGATATGTTTGTGGTGCGGAGAGATTTATAAATCCAAAATACCTTTCGTAATTTGAGAAAGTTGGTTGACGGCATCATGGTCTGATGCCTCTCACAGATACAAGTTATCGTTGATAGAGCGACACCGGCAACCACGAAGATGTACACACCCTAAAGGAAGTTTATTTCATTGAATGCATGATATTTCGAAGAATCAGACCATGGCTTTCGCAATGCCTACACTTTCGCAGAAGATTCCTCTGCAGTATCCGGCCAGAAATTCAGCCAAGGCTACGGGCTCGAAAAATACAGAAAAATAGAGATCAGCAATGATGACGCTGATCTGAAGATTTCATGTTGCCTACGACAATAGCAACCTTCAAAATTATAAGTAAAACTCACCTGACAAGCAACCAGATAGGGCTTGATCATTGCTTGGTGCGGTGGCGTTTCGCGAAGGAGGCAAAATAGGGCGGGAATGTGCAGTAAACATGATACACCGAAGAATATTCTTTCAGTAAGAAAAAACGCGTTTTCTAATTCAATTGAAACGAAGGCGCTCGTATCTTTGGTTTCACTACCAGTCATCTTTTTCTATTGATTTCCTCACGAGAAGAAAAACCTTTACTTTAGAGCGGTCATGATGAAGAATTTCACCTGTCTCGTCACTCGGATCGGTGAGTGAGTACGACGAATGAAGTGGTCGATTATTCTCCCTGACAACGCTACTTTGATCTCGCAGAATGCACCTGTTGGAGCAGTCAGTACTCCTACTTCTTATCCGGAGAGGATGCATGAAGCCAGAGATTGAAATTAATGTCCATATTGTTATGGTAGACTACTCTCATGACAAGAACTCGACACATCCTGTCATCATGTCCTGAATCCGTTTTTTGGAGTTTCCAGTTCTGAGTTCGAGACCTCTAGTTGATGAACTGGTTGATAGCATCAAACCTTGAATTTTACACCGTATCTGTTCGCGATGGAAATTCATGTGTTTGTGCGCCCGGCTGAATTTGGACAGAATGTATCAAGAGTCTATATTATCCAAAGTCGCATTTAATTGATAAACAAATTATCTATTTTCTTGTAAAAACAAATTCAATTGTTAAATAAATTTTGAATAAATAATCATCCGATTTTTATTTTCTTGGTCTGGAGGAAATAATAGAATAATGAAACAATGATTTTCGTACTAATGAAGTGGGCGAGAATGAATGTAATTATGAAGATGGTTGCCAAGTCTAGATTATGGTATTCAATGAAAGTCATGTCGGCACTTTGAGGACGAAGGGCGGTCGAAGTACCTACATATAATTACGCGTTAATTCACTATAGAACGGAATAAAATACCAAATTCCGCTGCGAATTCAACATGTTTAATCAATAGTTCCTTCGAGGTAAATGGCTTCTTGGCTAGCATTCTCGATAGCCGTTCAGCGTTCTCTCGGTATCTACGATATCAATATTTTCAATACCATTTTAATTCTCTCACTTCTTGTTGTCGAGAACTTCCCTGATCATATCCGCTAGCTTTTCGTCATGGTGCAATTCAAATTTGTCGTAAACTCTTCCCACTCCATTGAATTCGGCCATTCCCGCATTGCGCGGCTGATCGAAGAATACGGGGATGAAGAGGCCTGCAATTATATTTTGATATCATTTCTACAGAAATATATCCTCAGAATAGGAATGATGGGGTCAGATACCAGGTACGCCTCTGAGCACCATTTCGCGTGTTGATCCCATTCCTCCGTGAGTGATGAATAGTGCGAGGTTCTTGTGATCTAAGATTGATCATGTGTTCCTTTCACCTCCTTTATTATTGTACTCACTGAGAATATCCACTTGAGGCATCCACTTTGCTAGTACGAGATTCTTCACCTTTAGAGCTTCTTTTGCAAAGCCATCTTCCAGATTTTCGTATTTCCAAATAAAAGTAATTTCGGGGAAGCGAGCGATCGCCTGAGAAAATAGTGTTTCACACTGCAAGGAAGAGATGAAGTTACCCTCAAGATTCCTCGTTTGCTCGTTTCTGGTAGTTGAGTGCTTTTGGCAAAGGATCCAAATGAAAGAAGGACGGTTCGGTCTCGTTGAGTTAGTATGCTTTCCCAGTACAAAAAGAATATCACTTTTGAACCATTGCGAAGAATTCATATACTTGGTTCAGTGGTTTGGCTGGTTTAGCACCGATTCCAGGCACATTGATGATTCTCGATGTAATGGGAGCCGCTGTTTCGATGAGAGGCTCGGAATTGGTGAGAACAAATGCAACATTTGATGATTGTTTCTGAACAAAATACAATATGGAAGAATCACCGAGAGAAACTGACGGAAATGGTAGGATAATTCGGTCCGAAGTGGTCTTTCAGAACTCTGTTTACATCTCTTCGCGTGAACCAGAAAGAGCATCGGATGCACAATTCTGCGTACACATTCCAGAAACGGGAAATGATCGAATGAACATCCATTTTTGAAAGAATGAGATCTGGAAAGAAACGTAAATGTGAGAAGTGAAGGGTAAGAATAATTTTGGTGTTGAAAACTGCGAATTTGGCATAAAAAGTGACAAAAACCAATAAAATAATTCTCATATTTTTTCATTCATGGTTCCTACTGAAAGTTGCACAGACTCATCAGATTGTGTCTTTTATCCTTACTTGGCCTATAACTGAGTGCGCTCTCCACTCCAAATTCGTCAAATTGCCATCCAAAGAGAAAAGTCGAAGAGGAACTGATTACTGACTTTGGAGCGATTGCGTGAGAAATCCCTGATTGATGAACAAATGTATCTACATTGCTGTAAAGTAAGATCTCACCAATTCCGCAGACATCAAAATTCTCAGTGATCATTACATCGAATTTCTCTGCTTTCAATCGCTCGATTAGACCTGGTTCCTCAACAACTTTTTTACATGTTCGCCTGAAGTTATTGGCGAACACTGATCCAACCTGAAAAAAAAGAATATAAATTAGAATAAACTGTTAAATATTTTATCGAGTCAAATGTCTATTTGTATTTTTTTTATGGAAACACCCAAACTCAAACTCACAATAAAAGGAAGAACAGGATTGAATATGTCGATGTAGAAAAAGTTCACATGCTGTTGCGTATCGTAACTCAAATAAACGTTCGCAGAGAAATCAACAGTTATTACACTGACAAATCCTTGACAACAGGATCGGGTTGAACGTAAATCTTCAATGATTTCTCCGTTCCATCAGCAATATGAGGATTTATAATAGGAAGTAGAGAGGTCTGGAGCGCAGTAAAGCATTTTTGATTGTATTTGAAACGGTTAGTAATTGCACTCACAACATTGTGTCCGGCATCCGAGAGAATATCAGTAATCTGCCCGAGAAAAGTACTGTGAGAATGACCGAACTTGGAGTTGTACACGAGAATCTTGTATGCTTCCGCAAGTTGAGAAGCGCAGAAGAGAAGGACACAGGAGATGGATAACCGCATTCGGATAGAGATAATTACATTTTGCAGTTCTTTTTATCGTGATCTTCACTCCAACACACAATTGAAGTTACTTGCCTCTCTTGTGAGGGAACACCATTGGGTCGCAACTCTGCACAATATAGAGTAAGAGAGAGGAAGGGACATGGATTTTTAAAAAAATTAGTCGATAATTTAATCGTCAGGATGGAGAATAATATGAATTGTGTCCCTGCAGGTGCGCTCTGTGCGCTCCATGTGCTCCTTTTCCGTTCGTTAGTGTCATTTGCGGAGTGGATAGGCGGTGTGGAACGGTGAATGCGCGAAAGTTGACTACTGAGAACTGTCACTTCAGGGAGAGTTCTAGTCGTCAACAATACCCTCTGCTCTCTACTCCGATATTGTTCACATTGGATAAGAGGGAGAGATTCATGGAAAACGTATAGGTAAGAGGGGTGAAGGGCGATGACAAGAAGGTCAACATAGTGTAGTCGACTCTAGTTGTCAACAAGCACCATTCTCTATTTTGTTAATGCAATTCTCCTATAACTGATGCCGTTTCTCTCCCTTTTGCATCATTATTTGTATTCTTCATTAGGGGTGGAGCAGACTGTGAAAGGTTAGGTGATATTGTGCTTTTCCCAATAGCATGAAGGCTGTAGTGACTGAAATTTCCATCCAAGAACAATTAAAACATATGAGAAAAAGTTGCTGCAGAAATAACGGCAGCCCGAGGAATCCCAATATACGTACAGAAACGATACCGATCAGTCTAGGTTCAAGAAAGCTGCTCTCTGATGACTGATGATGTTCAGTAACATTCTCGGGAAGATGGCTATTGAACATTGTAATTTTTTCCGCTGGAATATGGACGGTTTTTTCTCTTTTATTGTTTCGCTCTGTTGCCACATATTAGCTGACACCGCTACAAAATCAACCTTTGATTTCTGAATCTGAAATTGTATGCAATACAATTCTGAAATTGTATGCAATACAATTTCACCTGTTTGTTTACACCTGTTTGCTTTCTCTTCTACCGTTCATTTTCCTTGTAAAGTGAACATGCCTATCTCACACTCCATCCGCTATGGCACACTGTCATGCTTGTGTACCAACATTTGATTGGCGTTTGTACGCAATCACTGTCGGCACTGGCTTTCTATCTAATGATCGCTAAAACCCCAAAACCAAGCAGGCCTTTTGTTCAGGAATGGCGAAATCAAAGAGCAGAAGGCCGCTATTTCCCTAAATCTACCACAATTTCGGACGAATAAGAACCGATTGCTTGAGATGTTATTGTACGAAATGGCTAAAGATAGACCTGATAATTCTCCAGGGAGGGCAGTAATTGCAATCATTTCTAGTGAATCTGATGACGCTTTAGATAACTTGTGTGCGCAAACAGTGTCCAACTATACAAAAAGATGTTTGAAACATCGTTCACGAAACATGGTCTATACATAAACATGTCTTCGTCTTCGTCATGGCAAAAGTTTTCGATCTTTTATAATCTGTGGTGCATTTTTTGTTCAATATTTAGTTTTTCTGTCCATTTGGAAGTGGTCGTTGTTCAACATGTTTGTTTGACGGAGCTATACTACTCTTCGACAAAGCTTCGCCATACGTCAGCCATCCCATTACTCGGATCAGTGCTAACTGAAACCTTTTTTATTCAATCTCGTCACGAAATCAGTAAATTCACCTTTCGCAGAACCGGATTCTTGCCTAAGAAAATAAGGGAGTGTGTGAGAGGTTTGAGTGACAGAGAGATCTGTAACAATATTAAGACACGATTAAATTGGATCTGTCCCTTAATGGCCGAAGAAGATCGAATTTGTACGTGCACTTACTGATAATCTTATTGCAATTTGCAAAAGGACGGACTTACAATAATAAGTGCTCGAGTAGCCGCAAGGACCTCTCCCGACAACTCTCTCGTATCGATCGTCATCAAGTAGATCATCGTTACAAGGGGAATAACGAAGAAGAAGACGACACCGAACATCTGAATGAACTACAGAGTGTACCAACAACACCACTTTTAACACTGGGACTTATATTTTCCCTTTACGTATGTCTTTTCCTTGTGCACGAACCTGCAGAAAGAACACTTTGGTAAGGCGATCCTGCGCTTGATGGGTCTTGTGCGAAAGGTTCGCTATGCGCTGAAATTTACACGTCGACCAAATAATATTTCCTGAAATCTCACTGCTCGATTCCTGATTATGTGCAGCGAATGCGTTGTTAGCGCTGCTAGAAACATGACGATGAGGAATGCCGTTATATAGAGTACAATTGCCACTACAAAGTTGAGATCATTCAGCACACAATTGTAAGATAATGAACCTAGCGCATACATAAACAAAATACGTGTCGAATGTAGTTAGGCATTTCTTACCGTATCGGAAAGAATTGGGGTCTCCCGGTTTGCCGAATACCACAAGAGTTCCTCTGCGGGCGGCCAATTTGGCCAGTTCCGGAGCCGGTAAATACATTTGATTGGACAAGCGACATCTTTGATGCCTTACTGTTTTCAACTCCTCACTATTCTCAGCATCGACGGCTAGTAATCCAAAACAGAGTATGTTGCATATAAATGAGACTAGAATCGAAGCCATGATGAATTTTTGAAACCTGAGCAGACGATTCGTAAAGGAAAAAAATGTACCGTTCTTACCGTTCACTCAAGCTGAATCGCTGATAAGTACCGCTAGTTACTTGATTGTGTAGGCTAAATCAAATTACGATATTGCCGTTAAATGTTATCGATACCGAATCATGAGATAGACGAAGATGGGTACGATAAACATAAAAGTGGTCACTAAGAGCATCTGAAAATATTTGGAGTTGTACAGTATTTTAGAATTTATACCCACTGAAATCACTCTGTGATCTAAATCGAATTGACAAAGAATGCCGGAACAGTAGATTCTAAACATGTTATTTGTTCCTCCAATCCGGCAACAGTTTTTACCCTGGCCATGGAAATATGGGATACGGTTGAAACAGGAAACACATAAACAAGTCATAGAGTAACATTGCGACCTGTTATATATCCGAGTTTATTATTGAACAAAGAGAAAAAAGTAAACCTGATCGGCAATATTGCACTTTCGAATATCTGATCGCATTATATTTTGCTTCAGAGAAAGGATCACTAGAATCCAACCTTGCAAAGGCACCGAAAACAATATCTCGCAAGCACTTGTGAATCTCCAATTGAATGTTTTTCATATAATTTTGCAATACGATCTTTTTCGTACACTCTCCTCCCCTGTCGGTCGATGAGTCATAATTAATAATAAATATAACTAACATGAAGACCGCATCCATCCCCATACCGGAATCATACTCCCATCCGAATCGAAGCAAAGAATTGTTCATTGCAGTCGGTTGGTTGTAATTTCCTGGAAGATTCAGACAGGTTTTTAGACAATTGTCTTGCTCGAACAAGAATTGTAAAGAGATTGAAATACAAAAGAGTGAGATGCGACAATATATAAGCCGATTTGCAGGCGCCTGCAGGCTGTCTGAGTTGTGGTTTTCCGGACTACAGATGCTCGCTGAAAAAGTGGCGTGGTAATCAGTCACTAATCACCATGTGTGTTAAATTGATGGTTGAGAGATATCGGCAAGCGCATTGCGTAGCAGTTCTAATCTAGAAATTTCGTTCTTGGAGGAGAAAAACGAGAGAAAAGTTGTTTTTTAGCATCATTATTCCGAGATATTATTGAAAAATATTTTCAAATCTGGAAAGGGCAAACCAAAGAGCAGTCATTTCGTAAAATCCGACCACGATGTCGTATGAATAATGAACGAGTGGGAGGGATATTATTCTACGAAATGGTTAAAGAGAGATACGCCCAAGGGAGTGCCATAATTGCGAGAAATTCTATAAAAAATAGGATGATATTTCAGAAAAAGGGTGTGCGCGAACTCTAGCCTTTCAATTGACTCAGTCGAAAAATCTATATTCTAGATCAAATATTGAATTTCATGAAATGTAAAGTAGGAAGTGCGGTTGCAGATTCGGTTTGAAGCGGGGAGATTTCATTTTCGGAAAACTACCGATTTTGAGACTCAAGAAAATGGAAAAAAAATTGTCATGTACAATGTTTTTTTTCATTTCCGATAATATTTTCATTGTTCGTTGCAATTTTGCCAGACTGTTTGCATTGAAATGTCTCTGATGTCACTGCTCTCACTGAACGTGATCGATCTACTCTGCACACTTTCGCTCACTCGCTCACCATCGTTTCATGCTCACCATTCTTCCGAAGGACGATGACCGCCGGTGGTGCCAGCCGTGCTGTTGAAGGAGGTAGTACACCGAAGAAACTTCAAGTAGCCAGGAACCATCGTGCGCATTTTGGCCCGGCTCGAGTTATGTAGCCCACAATCGAACTAATACACTTGCGTGAGATGGCGCGGCGCTTCCTTTTCTTTTTATCGCAAACAAAGTGCAAAATTGCAATAGAGCAAAATTGATATTCGGAGAATGTCCGAAATTGGACAGGCGAATAAGAAATCGTCGAGCGATCGGAGAAATTAGACGTGAGTTAAAGAGGAGTGAAATTCTGTTGCTTGCAGGGATGAGCTGCAGTAAATGCATCGATTTGCTGTAGATTGGCGTCGATTCGAGAGAGCGTCGGGAACTGCCCCATGTCCACGCCCCATCTGCAATTGTGAGATCAGTTATAGATCTTGAAATACGAGCAATCGTCTCTCACTTCCGGTGCTCTCTCACCGATCAGAGTGACGAGATAGAGAGAGTGAGCCTCTTTCGAACTCGAATTAGAAACAATTGCAGCGAAATGTCAACGGATGATGTATGCGTGATTTGTTGAGAAAATAAGGAGAAAAGTGAAGGGGTGTGCGTACTTTCTTCCTCTTTCGACAATCGATGGAATGCAAGTGTCCGCAATGGTCATTTCGTCGCCGACGCAGTACTTTTCTGCAAAATAATCGTCATGTGGCACCAGAATCGCAATCCTCACCAGCAGACTTGCTCACCAATCCCTCCAACTCTTGCAGCCCGCGTCCCATCCAGTGACCGGACCACTGAACAAACATTCCATGATAGACATCGTGTTTGCTTACATTCGCACACGAAAATAAATCATTGGTATCTTGAGGAAAAACGATGTCAATTCGATGGCCTTTCGATGTGATAACATTCCAATGATGGAATGACAACCGCTATTTCAATTTGACATACAAACTCTACCCTTTTCTTTTCTTGCGATTACAGCGAATAATAAATCACTGATAATGAATCATACTAACCTTGCCCAATGCTCCATCTCCCACCATCTCCTCGATTTGCTCGCGCACACGAATATTCTGAAGGGGCTCAATGCCGCAAACTATCTGCAATTTTGAGTCAGTAAAATGCCTCGTTAGTTCATATTCTTATTACAAGTAAAAATAGACGAGAACGTACGTGCAAAGTAATGGCTCGAGACAGTGCTCGAGTGAATGGGTCGACGGGTAGAAGGGAGGGACCGGGGAAGGTCTGCAATCACCATTTGTGAGTTTAAAGGAGGAGTCCCACGAATTTTTAGTCACATAAACTGGCAATGTGGGATGATAGAGGATGGTTACCCGATCAGAGATCAGTTTATGCGAAGTTTCACAGATGCCATTGAAGCTCGCTACGAAATTCCAAAGTTTTGAGCTCGGCGCAGGGTCAATTTTCGTTACGGTATTCGATGGCCCGATATTGATTGATTGGGTGTGACAATCGAAAAATAAAGTCAGCAAGAGAAGAACTGCACCGATGGGGAATAGAACCAACGGACAGACGAACTCAAGACAAGCGCGTTAGCCAGTAGGCCAGCTTGTCAGTTGGGATCTCTACACCGAGAGTCTACAAATAGCCAAGATTTTTTCGTGTTTCAACCGTCGCGAGTTTCTCTAGAGGAGTCTCTAGAGAAGGTTCTCTAGAGGAGGAATGACAACAAAAAGAAGACGTGAAATCTATTTTACGCAATGTGGATTCTAGTTGAATAATTCGCCGTATTTTATGTTGCTCGTTGCACACTGGATTGATGATATTCGATTTTATTCATTCAAAATCAACATTACTCAATTTGAGACAACAATTTAGCACAAACAATTAGCAAAGTGAAAATTTCAATTCCTAGTATAGATACAACTATGACTAGAATGAGCTTTTAAAAATACACATAACTAACGAAATCTACAGCGTATGTAAAATGAAATGCAGATATATGTACATCAAACTACACTCTAAATATCTCTACACATGACCATAATCATGATTGTTCAAAGGAAGTACACAGTTTATGGTTGAACGCTACAAAACAAACTGAGAGAATCAACAAGGAATGCGTGTGTAATTTGTACAACAAATGCGAACTACCTTATATGCTCAGGTAACTACCGTAATCTCTTACCGTACCCTCTCTACTCCCTTGGGGTGAGCCACTAATTGACTGCGTTGATGAGATTGGAGTTCTCCATGGCTCTCATGATTGGAGTTCTCTTTCCTTGTCTCTCAATTGACGATTGATGGCATCCTCTGTGTTGTGAGTACCCGGAGTGATCGATTCAATCACCTGAATAGATGTAATATTAATCACTAGGAACTTCTATAGAACGGGGGGAGGGGCCAGCCATATCGAGTGGGCAGATTTAATTGAATAATTGAATAAATATTAACCTGATTGGTGATATCGTAGACGACGATGGCCGCCTGGGCGCATCTGTAGTACATGGGCGCAAGCGAGCGGTAGCGTCCCTGGCCTGCGATGACCCAGATCTCGAACTTGACCGTCGCCTCATCGAGGCACACCTGGATATAAATAATATATAAAATATGATTAATAAATGTAAAAACACGATAAATATTAAGAAAAATAGGCGATAAAACTAACAGTTTGCGTGAGGAAGGCGGCTCCGATCGTGGACTCCTGGTATTCGTGGAACTGTCCCTTGACGAATCGCAGCACGAGCGAGGACTTGCCTGAATAAATATTATTTAAAATAAACTAAAATAAACAATGAAAAATTGAGCGAAAAGGGAGCAATCAACGACCCGTTTATCGATCGGACCCTTTTGAGTGTGCGTAAACATGTGCAAAAC
This sequence comes from Pristionchus exspectatus, assembly GCA_911812115.1. Lineage (NCBI taxonomy): Eukaryota > Metazoa > Nematoda > Chromadorea > Rhabditida > Neodiplogasteridae > Pristionchus > Pristionchus exspectatus. The sequence continues at coordinate 12,910,439 of OU461582.1, forward strand.
GGGGGGTTTATTTGTTCCGGCGGTTCGTTCGCTTACCGACGGCCGATTCGCCGAACAGCACGAGCTTGAACTGGCAAGTCTTGTTGCCGTCAGCAGACGCGGGTCGTGCAGCAGCTCCACCACGGGCGGCCATGTCTATAATGGCATTTCTATAGAACGGGGTGACAGACATATCAAGTGGGCAGACTGAGCACTAAGCAGCCTAACATGAGCAAACTTACCAATATATAGAACAGAGTCTAACACTGCCAAGTTTCTGCCTGGCCCCTATTCAATAGAAATCGCTACTGATTATCGCTATAGTATTGCCGCTAAGTCGGAAACAATTAATATCATTACTAACAATAGCTTCTAATTGACAACCAGATGCGAACGCATACTGATTACTCGAAGAAAACTTAATCGAGTAGCCTAATCCTCGAGGGGCACCGTGTTTGGTTAATAATTTAGAATAAAAATGAGAAACAGTGTACCTTGACGCGTGGATGGAGTGATCGAAAGAGCTTGACTCTAATCGTAAGCCCGATCAAAGTAGCCATCGAAAAGTGAGGAATCGTCAGCGTGAAATTGACCTGATGACCGACATTTAAATATGAATGAACCGTATTGAAAACTGAATGAATAAACGAACATAGGGTAAGAAAGAATATGCAATAGATACCATAGGGAAATAGAGGAATTGAAACGTAAAACTGACATGGACGAACTGCTCCCTTTCCGTTTTCTCCACTTTGATTAGCTCCTCCTGAACGACGTTGAGCTGCTCGAGTGTCAGTGGACGTACATCTGTAAATGAACACGATTGCGAATGCCAATTAAAAGTAGATTGCGGTAAGACAACGGAGAAACATGAGCGCGAATTGGTGCGAATCAAAATATTGAACACGAACAATGATTAGTCCATAACTAGGATGTAATATGGCATACGCCACCAAAATGTGATCATAGTTTAATAACCTGAACTACTTAGGAACTGAATAGTGCCCCGGAATCAGCTAGGAACATTGAAAACGAGGGAAATATGAAGGAAGACAAGAGAATGTTCGTTCTACAGCAATTTACAAGCGATTTTGCGGTACAGCCGTGATAATAACATGCCCCAAGGGTCTGGCAAATAGCTAGGGGTGATTTGAAACACAAAATATGACAAGAAAATAGAAAAACATAGTGGAAAAGATCAATAAAGCCGCATCTCTGCGAAACTGAAATTTTTTGGCAAAATTCCAAGAGCTACCGTACTTCCTCGTTCAAGCGCAATATGTCCGTTATGAGACCCACCAACTTCGGTTCGTGGGACTCCTTCTTTAAGAAAGGGAAAAGGAACCTCGTCAAGATACTCGATGATTGCTAGTGACTCGGTGATCACTCGCTCTCCATGCAAGATAACGGGAATTCGACCGGAAGGATTGAAGGTACGCACGAATTCATCGTTCTGCAAGACCATTCCATAACGTGACTGTGTAAGATTTACCCACTTCTCCAGCATCGTCAGCATTCTTCGACTCGTAGGCGATACCCTTGAAGTTGAGGGCTCAAAACACAACTATTCAATAAAATTAGTGTTTGGTTGTCTTTTTTATATACTAATAATTGTATTATAAAAAAAGTGAAATGAAATAAAAGAATAAAAAAAAACAATAAAAGAAAATGAAATAACTAACCGCAGCGAACTCTCCAAGAAGATGAGCTGCCGGCTGTTTCGTACAGTTGCAAAGTTGAGCTCATATCGGGAATGAGGGACTATTGATGATAGTGAATTGAAACTTGACCCTCGATTAAGAGACACAAATATCATCAGTGATGACATCAACGGAAGTACATAGTGTCTGATAAGGAAAGGAAGAAAACATTTTAGCCATGATAGGTTTGGTTGTTCTCTCAAAAATATCTCTCGAGTGATCTCAGTTGGATAAAACAAACATGGTCAGGATAGGGAAATATTGATCATCCGATTTCCTAGAATTTGTCCTTGAATTGTTAATCAGATAAACCATTTGAACACTCGCACACAGAAATTCGTGAGATTAGCTATGGGACGAGATATCGCACGTTCTGTTCCATTGATGAGGTTGCAGATTCTAGTAAGGTTTATTTAATTAGAGTTAATAGATCGTCTACTCCCTCAATCTCCTTCACACTCTCAGTGAGCTGTCTGAACTGACCCAGTTCCTCGAGGGTATTTCTCAGCATAGTTTCCACTTCATCAAGAGAATTCAGTCCAACACGTGCCAAAAAGCTCACTTCCCTTCCACTACTAACGGTTACTGTTCTCGTTCCAGCTCGCCTTTTGCTCATCTCGCCAGGGTTGGTGAGTCCGTTCTCGTCCACAGCCGAGCTGGTCGATTTGTCCCTATCGTCCACAACCTTCAGAGGTGCCGGCGTCTTCTGGTCCATTCCGGGTCGTTTCCGGGTGCTTCTACAATGAAACAATTCAGATATTACGCAAACAGCACAGTCGCGACACGTAAACAACGATCAATACGCGAGTAACAAGCGATTAACACAGCAACGCCAGCGGGTATTCCTTTTTTCCGTCTGTGTTCTCTCCCTTTCACACAGTCTCTCGCACTGCCATGGAAGTAAACAACTCGTCACGATCACTCGTAAACAACTCCCAGCCTTTCTCTCTTCTTCTCGTCGCCGTCCGGTCGAATTTCCGTTCTCTTACATGGAGAGCGAGTAATCCCGAGCGTTCCCTCGCACCAATGTAGAAGAGATGCGGTACGTGGCGTGATGAGGGATATGGTAAAGCTACGGTAAACCCTAAGCTTAGGTTGTGCGAGGGTGTCTCCCAATACTCGAGAGAACATTCTGAATAACGACGTAGCATTTGAGTTCGTTCGAAGCTTCAAAGATGAAGCGATTGCCCAGCGGGGGGGGGGGGTTGAATGTGAACTGAAATCGATACGCATCGTAGCCAATGATCACGAGGGGGGAGGCAAGTGCCTACCGCACCACTACCGTATCTTGCACCACGTCACTCACCAGATCTCTTTTACAGTCATGCAAGACCGCAGGCATTCAAATGAATCCGAGCGTTCCCTCGCACCACTGTAGAAGAGATACGGTAGGTGACGTGGCGAAACATACGGTAGAGATACGATAGACGTAGAAAAGAAGGAGAGGGAAGGCAAGTGCCTACCGCACCACTACCGTATCTCGCACCACGTCACTCACCAGATCTCTTTTACAGTCATGCAAGACCGCAGGCATTCAAATGAATCCGAGCGTTCCCTCGCACCACTGTAGAAGAGATACGGTAGGTGACGTGGCGAAACATACGGTAGAGATACGATAGACGTAGAAAAGAAGGAGAGGGAAGGCAAGTGCCTACCGCACCACTACCGTATCTCGCACCACGTCACTCACCAGATCTCTTTTACAGTCATGCAAGACCGCAGGCATTCAAATGAATCCGAGCGTTCCCTCGCACCACTGTAGAAGAGATACGGTAGGTGACGTGGCGAAACATACGGTAGAGATACGATAGACGTAGAAAAGAAGGAGAGGGAAGACAAGTGCCTACCGCACCACTACCGTATCTCGCACCACGTCACTCACCAGATCTCTTTTACAGTCATGCAAGACCGCAGGCATTCAAATGAATCCGAGCGTTCCCTCGCACCACTGTAGAAGAGATACGGTAGGTGACGTGGCGAAACATACGGTAGAGATACGATAGACGTAGAAAAGAAGGAGAGGGAAGACAAGTGCCTACCGCACCACTACCGTATCTCGCACCACGTCACTCACCAGATCTCTTTTACAGTCATGCAAGACCGCAGGCATTCAAATGAATCCGAGCGTTCCCTCGCACCACTGTAGAAGAGATACGGTAGGTGACGTGGCGAAACATACGGTAGAGATACGATAGACGTAGAAAAGAAGGAGAGGGAAGGCAAGTGCCTACCGCACCACTACCGTATCTCGCACCACGTCACTCACCAGATCTCTTTTACAGTCATGCAAGACCGCAGGCATTCAACTGAATCCGAGCGTTCCCTCGCACCACTGTAGAAGAGATACGGTAGGTGACGTGGCGAAACATACGGTAGAGATACGATAGACGTAGAAAAGAAGGAGAGGGAAGGCAAGTGCCTACCGCACCACTACCGTATCTCGCACCACGTCACTCACCAGATCTCTTTTACAGTCATGCAAGACCGCAGGCATTCAAATGAATCCGAGCGTTCCCTCGCACCACTGTAGAAGAGATACGGTAGGTGACGTGGCGAAACATACGGTAGAGATACGATAGACGTAGAAAAGAAGGAGAGGGAAGGCAAGTGCCTACCGCACCACTACCGTATCTCGCACCACGTCACTCACCAGATCTCTTTTACAGTCATGCAAGACCGCAGGCATTCAAATGAATCCGAGCGTTCCCTCGCACCACTGTAGAAGAGATACGGTAGGTGACGTGGCGAAACATACGGTAGAGATACGATAGACGTAGAAAAGAAGGAGAGGGAAGGCAAGTGCCTACCGCACCACTACCGTATCTCGCACCACGTCACTCACCAGATCTCTTTTACAGTCATGCAAGACCGCAGGCATTCAAATGAATCCGAGCGTTCCCTCGCACCACTGTAGAAGAGATACGGTAGGTGACGTGGCGAAACATACGGTAGAGATACGATAGACGTAGAAAAGAAGGAGAGGGAAGGCAAGTGCCTACCGCACCACTACCGTATCTCGCACCACGTCACTCACCAGATCTCTTTTACAGTCATGCAAGACCGCAGGCATTCAAATGAATCCGAGCGTTCCCTCGCACCACTGTAGAAGAGATACGGTAGGTGACGTGGCGAAACATACGGTAGAGATACGATAGACGTAGAAAAGAAGGAGAGGGAAGGCAAGTGCCTACCGCACCACTACCGTATCTCGCACCACGTCACTCACCAGATCTCTTTTACAGTCATGCAAGACCGCAGGCATTCAAATGAATCCGAGCGTTCCCTCGCACCACTGTAGAAGAGATACGGTAGGTGACGTGGCGAAACATACGGTAGAGATACGATAGACGTAGAAAAGAAGGAGAGGGAAGGCAAGTGCCTACCGCACCACTACCGTATCTCGCACCACGTCACTCACCAGATCTCTTTTACAGTCATGCAAGACCGCAGGCATTCAAATGAATCCGAGCGTTCCCTCGCACCACTGTAGAAGAGATACGGTAGGTGACGTGGCGAAACATACGGTAGAGATACGATAGACATAGAAAAGAAGGAGAGGGAAGGCAAGTGCCTACCGCACCACTACCGTATCTCGCACCACGTCACTCACCAGATCTCTTTTACAGTCATGCAAGACCGCAGGCATTCAAATGAATCCGAGCGTTCCCTCGCACCACTGTAGAAGAGATACGGTAGGTGACGTGGCGAAACATACGGTAGAGATACGATAGACGTAGAAAAGAAGGAGAGGGAAGGCAAGTGCCTACCGCACCACTACCGTATCTCGCACCACGTCACTCACCAGATCTCTTTTACAGTCATGCAAGACCGCAGGCATTCAAATGAATCCGAGCGTTCCCTCGCACCACTGTAGAAGAGATACGGTAGGTGACGTGGCGAAACATACGGTAGAGATACGATAGACGTAGAAAAGAAGGAGAGGGAAGGCAAGTGCCTACCGCACCACTACCGTATCTCGCACCACGTCACTCACCAGATCTCTTTTACAGTCATGCAAGACCGCAGGCATTCAAATGAATCCGAGCGTTCCCTCGCACCACTGTAGAAGAGATACGGTAGGTGACGTGGCGAAACATACGGTAGAGATACGATAGACGTAGAAAAGAAGGAGAGGGAAGGCAAGTGCCTACCGCACCACTACCGTATCTCGCACCACGTCACTCACCAGATCTCTTTTACAGTCATGCAAGACCGCAGGCATTCAAATGAATCCGAGCGTTCCCTCGCACCACTGTAGAAGAGATACGGTAGGTGACGTGGCGAAACATACGGTAGAGATACGATAGACGTAGAAAAGAAGGAGAGGGAAGGCAAGTGCCTACCGCACCACTACCGTATCTCGCACCACGTCACTCACCAGATCTCTTTTACAGTCATGCAAGACCGCAGGCATTCAAATGAATCCGAGCGTTCCCTCGCACCACTGTAGAAGAGATACGGTAGGTGACGTGGCGAAACATACGGTAGAGATACGATAGACGTAGAAAAGAAGGAGAGGGAAGGCAAGTGCCTACCGCACCACTACCGTATCTCGCACCACGTCACTCACCAGATCTCTTTTACAGTCATGCAAGACCGCAGGCATTCAAATGAATCCGAGCGTTCCCTCGCACCACTGTAGAAGAGATAGGGTAGGTGACGTGGCGAAACATACGGTAGAGATACGATAGACGTAGAAAAGAAGGAGAGGGAAGGCAAGTGCCTACCGCACCACTACCGTATCTCGCACCACGTCACTCACCAGATCTCTTTTACAGTCATGCAAGACCGCAGGCATTCAAATGAATCCGAGCGTTCCCTCGCACCACTGTAGAAGAGATACGGTAGGTGACGTGGCGAAACATACGGTAGAGATACGATAGACGTAGAAAAGAAGGAGAGGGAAGACAAGTGCCTACCGCACCACTACCGTATCTCGCACCACGTCACTCACCAGATCTCTTTTACAGTCATGCAAGACCGCAGGCATTCAAATGAATCCGAGCGTTCCCTCGCACCACTGTAGAAGAGATACGGTAGGTGACGTGGCGAAACATACGGTAGAGATACGATAGACGTAGAAAAGAAGGAGAGGGAAGACAAGTGCCTACCGCACCACTACCGTATCTCGCACCACGTCACTCACCAGATCTCTTTTACAGTCATGCAAGACCGCAGGCATTCAAATGAATCCGAGCGTTCCCTCGCACCACTGTAGAAGAGATACGGTAGGTGACGTGGCGAAACATACGGTAGAGATACGATAGACGTAGAAAAGAAGGAGAGGGAAGGCAAGTGCCTACCGCACCACTACCGTATCTCGCACCACGTCACTCACCAGATCTCTTTTACAGTCATGCAAGACCGCAGGCATTCAAATGAATCCGAGCGTTCCCTCGCACCACTGTAGAAGAGATACGGTAGGTGACGTGGCGAAACATACGGTAGAGATACGATAGACGTAGAAAAGAAGGAGAGGGAAGACAAGTGCCTACCGCACCACTACCGTATCTCGCACCACGTCACTCACCAGATCTCTTTTACAGTCATGCAAGACCGCAGGCATTCAAATGAATCCGAGCGTTCCCTCGCACCACTGTAGAAGAGATACGGTAGGTGACGTGGCGAAACATACGGTAGAGATACGATAGACGTAGAAAAGAAGGAGAGGGAAGGCAAGTGCCTACCGCACCACTACCGTATCTCGCACCACGTCACTCACCAGATCTCTTTTACAGTCATGCAAGACCGCAGGCATTCAAATGAATCCGAGCGTTCCCTCGCACCACTGTAGAAGAGATACGGTAGGTGACGTGGCGAAACATACGGTAGAGATACGATAGACGTAGAAAAGAAGGAGAGGGAAGGCAAGTGCCTACCGCACCACTACCGTATCTCGCACCACGTCACTCACCAGATCTCTTTTACAGTCATGCAAGACCGCAGGCATTCAAATGAATCCGAGCGTTCCCTCGCACCAATGTAGAAGAGATGCGGTAGGTGACGTGGTGAAAGATACGGTAGAGATACGATAGACGCAGAAAAGAAGGAGAGCGAAGGCAAGTGCCTACCGCACCACTACCGTATCTCGCACCACGTCACTTACCAGATCTCTTTTACAGTCATGCAAGACCGCAGGCATTCAAATGAATCCGAGCGTTCCCTCGCACCAATGTAGAAGAGATGCGGTAGGTGACGTGGTGAAAGATACGGTAGAGATACGATAGACGCAGAAAATGAAGAGAGGGAAGTCAAGTGCCTACCGCGCACAGGGAAGCCATGAGCCGGAGGGAATGAGAAGAGAATAACAAAAGGACTAGTGGAAGAGGGGATGTTCTTCTCCAATTCGATTGAGACGCCGTCCGACTGTTCGCCCTCCCGTTGCTTCCTGTACGCGAGTGTCACTTGACCACGAGAGGAATGACGGGAACTGCAATCGATACCGTAATCAGGGACTACCGTAGTCTTTCGTACCATCTTTCCGTCGCGCTTGCTCGGCATGACGACGTAGCAGTCGTGCCCGTCGGATCCCTCGTAGAACTGAAATGGATATAGCAATGAAAGATCTTGTTCCTGGGTGGTTACGGTAAGAGGGGTACGGTAGGTGAGGAAGTACAGGCGAGGCATAGCAGGCGGAGTGTGGTAGGCGAGGTACGGCAGGTGGGATACGGTATTTGGAGAAGGGTACGGTAAGAGGGTACGGTAGGTGCGAGTCCCAAGGGTCCAGATCATTAGGCAATGTATTGACAGGGTGTCGATTGGGTCTCTCACCATTCCTTTCGAGCGCGGGCTCATCTTGTCGTAGCGATGATTCGTATCCACCGGTCGCTTTGCTTCGAGTAGAGGATGAGGGGCGGGGCGATCGGTCCAAACTGAAATGAATACCGTAATCAGAGATGATACGGTAGGTGAGGGTACGGTAGAAGGAGTGAGGTAGGTGAGCATACGGTAGGAGGACCATGGTGATGGTAGGAGGGTACGGTAGGAGGAGTAGTGGTTCTGTAGGGTGATTACGGCAGGATGGGTATGGTGGGGGATCCCGGGATCCAGGATCCTGGGGGTACTGGCGGGGTATCGGAGAGTGGGGGGCTGATACCTGTTCCATCGAGTGGAGGAGAGAGAGAAGGAGGAGCGTACCACTTGAGACGAGAGCAGGGAAAGCGAATGAAGGGAGGAGGAGGAGTGAGAGAGAGAGAGGAGAGACAGAGAGTGAAGATGTAAATGAAATGAAGAGGATTGAAGAATAAACCAATATTGATTGATTGATTTATTGATTGAATTATGTCGATAATGAAATTGAAGAGTGAAGAATGAGGTGATTGATTCATTCATTGATTGAATTATGTCGATAATAGCCAGCTACGCTCGCTGGCTATGTCGCCGGGTTGTCATAGTCTTCTGCGAACGCTTCGCGTTGCCGGGTTGTGTGTATAGGTTTTATACCAGTCATGTGCGAACGCTTGCGAAAGGCTCGTGAGGCCTGAACTATGTTTGGGCTAAAGGACTACATTGGAATTTAAAACATTCACAGTCGCGGACCGAGTTGGCATCGTCCCTCGCGAAAGGGTCGTGGTACCTTTGGTAAAGGTCCGAGGGGTGTACGATCGTTTTGAGCCTAGATATGAACAGAAAAATTTTTTGAGCGTGACAGACAAACAAACAAACAAACAAACATACAGACAGACAGACGGACAGACAGACAATATTTTTATATTACTTAGCAATTTTTAAGAGCGAATCGTGTCGAATTTCTTGATGAATCCACCGAGAGCTTCCTTGATGATCTCAAACAACTTTCCCATTTCGTCATCAAACGAGAATCCTTTTGTCGATGAGGTCGTTGGATTCGAAATAGTCACTGTGCCTAAAACAACAAATAATTATATGCATTTTAGGATTTTTTGCCTGATACTTTACTTGTTGTGGCGGTGGTTGTACTCGCTGCATTCGAAAGGGTGAAATAGGCTAAAAATGTGAATCGATTAACAATGCTGAAAACGTGGACTACTTGAATCTCTTCTGGGCAAAGTGGTTGTTGAAGTCAGCGGGGTCCCTGAAATAATTATACAAATACTAATACAAAATATCCTAATATACCTGTGACAGCCCTAATTGTTGATGAGGTTAGAACGGTCATTTGTGTGGAAGTCCCTGTAATCAATCGACATCCGATGAGAGCCTCTTATTCTCTGAAATACCTGAGTTAACCCTGGTTGTTGAAGTTGATACGGTCGCTGGATTTGATGTTGTCAAGTTCCTCAACGGCTTTGAAGGCGTGAAAGTTACTGAAATAAAAAAAATAATCAAACAATTGGGTCTAAAATATGTGAGACGACACCATTGGCTCTTGTAGAAGTTGTTGCGGTCATTGGCGTGAAAGAGCCTTGAAAGAAAATGAGATGTATCTATATCCCTAGAAAGTTGATACCTGGAGTTTGCGTCGTAGAACTTGAATCAGCATTACACAGCGTGGTATTGCAAATGACAATTTCACGATTGACCGATTTCATTCGGCTATTCTGACGAATATGCCATGTCACGTATCGTGATCTCTTTATTACAAACCTTGTAGAGCCCGGGAAAGAGTGTTTCATTGTTCGTCAAACAGCCTCTGATAAGAATGGGCGGCTCGAGATGCGTGTCGATTACTCGCTCAGTGAAGCAGAAATCGCCCTGAAATTAGAGAAGATTAAACCTCCGAACTTCACCACCATCGATTACCTTGCAAGTATCAACGTTTCCCAGCCCCACGCGGCATGTGACCTTGAATGGTAGATGTCAGCAAGCACGAACTAAATAGGTATCACGAACCTTTTCGGACTTGAGTGTCTGCTGAAGCAAGAGTGCCTCTGAACAGAAGTCTGTCTGAAATTGCAACATTCGCAAGGTGGAGCAGATGTTGAAATGCGTTACCGTATTACACCAACATCGCGAGTATCCGCGTGTTGTACTGTCTGTCTGAATGCGAACACACGACTGGGGGCGCATTAGACTGAAACAACGCCTTCATATCTTTAAAGGGAAAGATATTTATTGAACATATCAAACTTACTCATGAACAGATAGCATTTCGGTGTTGCTGCATCCATTTAGTATCGGCTGCACATCATTGCGGATGGTGCTCTCACAGGCGAAACAATGCTGGCTTCTCTGAAAAATGAAAAATCATTACAATAAAGGATAGTGAGGGTGAAAATATAATATTCTATCGTTGTCTGATAATCTTACATCCGTATTTCCACACTTTAGATGTCCTGGAGCCGTTGCCGGAAGTTTTCCAGTGTCGGTGCAACGATCAGTGCTAAACATAACGAACTTCGATTTCAAAAACCTATTACTACCCCCTCCCCCAATAAAAACTATACCTCACAAAAAACTTACTTGCATACACAAAAGGAATAGGCGTGATTGGCCCAGCAATAGCCATTGAATCGGGCGAACTCGGGCCCGCTCAAACATCGTTGGTACTGGAAAAGTATGAAAGACTAGCACAGAATAAAATCGAAATATACCCCAATCGGCTCTTCTCTCGTACCGGCCATAATGCAATAGTCACCCTCACACGTCCGGCTGAAATTATCTCGTATCATACAAAAAAGTATCCGATGAAACGTACGTTGCATTGCCTCCGCTGGTTGTATAATTTGGCGTTAGCACCCAATCGCGACAGATGATTGCATTGGAAATTGGAAGGAGAAGGAAGTAGGGGAGGAACGCACGCATTGCACGACCGAACACGCCACTACTGCTACATTCTCTCGCCCCTTTGTGATTTTGATCCCATTCAGCGGACGCTATTATCCTACGGATTAGCGAAACTCTATCATGATCACGGAATTGAATCAGCAGAACGAAATTTACAACGAAATGTTTGCTATAATGAAAAAATTTAACAGGATGCTAATTGTAAGGAAAATAGAATATACTTGGAAGGCACAGACGAAAATCAAAATTAGATTGTTTCCCGCAATTTCTTTGCTATCGCAGTAGCTCTCGTCACAGAATTCGATCCGATTCTGCGGAAGTTTCCGCGTTCATCCCAGATTAGTGAGACCCCAGTATGATCATTATTATGCGTCATAGAGTACGCGGAATTCTGTGAACACACATGTCCGTAATGAGCAACGAACTGAACTCAAATTGATAGAAAAATGGTACACAGTCCACTAAGATAAAATAATAAGAACACTCATCTATAATTCGTTCTATTTCAATATTTTTAAATCCCCGCTTTAAAGGAGGAAGTAACAATAGCATTGGATTGAAGGGTGCTGTAGTCCTGTTCCCATGTGGTCGTACCACTGTGAAATCGCAAGACGTCGATGCACTTTTTATGTTTATCTTACCATGTCACAATCGTCAGTTAACAAATTTGGTAACAATTTATTAACCATCTGAACATAATTGGTACTTTGCTGTGAGTGTTGCGCACACAGACTTTTACCCTAAAACCACGATTCACCTGCCTCAATCTCGAAAAAAAAATCAGTGTTTCGACTTCACTCCCAGACTCAGCCTGAAACCTCTTTTGTAAGAGACTTTCGACACACTGTGAGTTTTTTTGCACAGCTAGTTGTCTTTGTGCTATGATTGCTGGTTAGAGTAAAAATCGGCCACTTTACAGTCATGCACACAATGTACAATATTCTGGCCTATCTCAATTCATCCAGTATCGCCTTCGCTCCCCGTCTCTTCTATGCCATCTATGCAGTGGAGGTCGTGCAATCGGCAAGAATATTCTAGAAACTAAAAACCTTTGTAGATAGCGCTGTGCCTGTGCTCGTTGCTACTTCTGCCATTTGCAGGCCTGGCTCTGATGAGAGCGGGTATATTCTTTATTACACGTTTTAGGCTCATGATATTATGTTAGAGTGGTTTGAGGTAATCAAGAAACTGTAAGAGGTAAAGGTGAAGGAGTCCCTGTTAGTTGATCAATGCTCTTGCTCCCATGGGAACTGCTTGGGCAATTGGTATGGAAGTGTAAAGCTGAATTTCGAAAATCATTCAGGAGTAATTCATCGCAACTTTCGGTTCTGCGTGATTGGAGCTGTGATTCAACTGAGCATCGCTTGCCTCTCTCGATTTGTCATTCTCTACTATCAGATTTTCGACCTTCCATGTAATTTCGAAATCGCACCCTTCCAAAATAAATGTGTGATTCTATTGTAGTTGACGGCACAATGCTCATAATCGCCTCTGTTCTTCGTGATGAGTTCCTTGGCTATTTCTCGTCAATGTGAGTGTGAAATCCGCAAGATTTTAAGATGAGAGTAAGCAATTATTCAGTCTTGGCGGAGTGACTGTTGAGCGATTGTTTGCGACGTTTCACAGTGAGTGGTACGAGAAGGAGGAGGGTAAGCGCCATTTTTCATGATCATACAGTCGGTTCAAAAAATTGGCATAACAACAATTATTGCAGGCACATTCCACGTCTTTCTCATCGTTCAATCCATCATCATTATTCCTTCTCTGGCGAATGCGATTCTGTGGACCTTAAGTAAGATTCGCCTCGATATGTCATGCGTGAGTCTTTCTTGCAGTGCTCATTCCTCAAGCTGCAAACGTTGGCTTCTTCGTACTGCAACTGCTCTTCAGTACGAGTGTACGCGGGAGTTTGAAATTCTTTTAAATACCATGTCCTGTCAAACTTTGGCAGATGCCTTTTTAGCATCTGCTTGCTAAAACTTCAAGAAAGGTCCGTGATGAAATACTCGTCAAAATTTGAAAAAAAATGTCTCGCTTTTCAAGCCATTAAAATGAGATTTTGGGCGCTTTCTTTTTAGAGAAAAACTTTCTTTTTCTTCGAAACTCTAGTCCCTTACAAGGAGAAAAAAAAGCTTTTTCCAGTCGCTAATCGCTATCTACCGTTATAATCGGAGGTTGCTGAAGAGAGCCGAGGTGGATTACGTGGACTACTCCGTCTCAAGAATTTTCCAATTGAGAGAGAACTGCTGCATGATGAAGGTTCACGCCATTTCCCAAAGATCAAAGTCCAACTTGGACATTTTCAGTATCTAATTGGCATCTTTGGTCTAGTGGGAGCAATGAGCAGTGGTTAGTTCACTGCTAAAGAGACTTACAATTACATTTCTCGGCAAAACTCATTCAAAACCGTGTACAAGTATTTAGGTGGTTTCTTGCTATACGGTTGCTTTCTCTTTCTCCCGGACGAGCTGTCCAATGTTAGAAGCGTATGCATTGCTCTGTACGATGCTTGGGGCGCAGCGTGAGTTTACTGAAATCTCTCCTTTAATAATTGGAATAATGTTGACCACTCATAATGACTCTCCTCCATCAGAGATATTGGGGGAACATAATTTGCAGAGAACAAGTGGCGATTACATTCTTGCTAATCAGAAGAAACTCTTCAATCTGGGCGAAATTCGAGCAACTATTCGTCGTTAGAGTTATGAGGCGATTGAATACTGTAGTGGTACTGTGCTCTTTTTCACGATTTGAATTTGTATAATAATCATTGTAGAAAACTTATGAGGAGGACATCAGCTTGGATGACTTTTACGAACGGATGGAAAGAGATACCGAGACCCACTTTGACAAACTTAAAAGATCTTGGGCTTGATTTATCTTTTGCTGTTTCTCGTCGTTGTTATTATTTTGTAAATTGATTCTAGGTAGCATAGTTACTTGATTGAACAATTTCCATCAAATGTGTCAGAAACCCGGAGAATTTATCAGTAGATCGCACACTAACTCAGCCTACAATAATATGAGACCGAATAATAAAATATCAGTCTGGTTCCAAAATTTCTACACAAAAAAGTCTCGTTAGTTTATCTCTTGTCCATTCCTTGTTCTTTGATCATTCATATTATCGTTTTTCACAATCGATAGCCCCTTGAATACCCATCATGATGGAATCCCTGTATGCTGACTGAAGCCTATACGACATCAAATCAAAGTTTTTTTTATCGAGCTAGTGTTTCCTGGAGAACTGAGATATCCACAAATCTTAACCATTGGCACATAGTGCATTGATAATATGTTACAACGGAGCAACTCTACCACAAACGGCCGTCTTAACATACCCACATATTCAAAAGCTAGGGCAGCACAAAATCAGAGATTTTCGAAATGCTTGTAGCAAATTAGTCTGAGGAAGTGCTGGCGTCATAACTGTTATTCCGTTATTCATATTAATAAAGAGATATTAATTCAGTCATACACTTGTATCCAACAAATGAATTATTCGTTTTGTTAAAATATTTTTGAGAACATCGCCAAATTTGAAAACACAAAGAGAAAATTGAGACAAAAAAAAGAAAAGAAAAATGTCTCTGATAAAAATGGCGAGGAGAAAGATTGAAAGCGCCTTCACTTCTACCTCCACGATTCCAGTAATATAGCGAAATAGATCTCTGTTGATGCTGATGTGTTCTGCTTGCCATAAAGTGAGGAGAATGCGGGTCTGCAATTCTTTATTAATATGAATGAAAAATTTAAATCATACCGCCCGAAAATGCTGACAATCTTGGATCGCAGTCTAGTATGGTACATCAGAAACATCGCCGAAGTTACTCCACAAGCCAATTCGGATAGCTGAATCATGATTACCACATGTTTTTTCTAGATATCCTCGAACCACAAGATAGATCACTTCGCAAACACTGTAGGGAATCGCATGAGAGACGTACAGCCAATTCATGATGATAATGCCGATCAATAAACAATGAACAATAAAAGAACTAACGAATTGTCAAAAATATACCTTGAGTGACGTACTCATGTAATACACCGGAACCATAGCATGAACAATAGAATATGTCTCGCAAATCTATCGAGCGAAATTCAATTCAGAATTGTGATAAGAGGCATACTTGATATCTCATGCTCAATTGTTTTTCGATAGTTTTGTCCTTGCGTTTTGCGACGAATAATACAAGAAAGTTTACCTACATTGGTTATGAAATACTCGAAGCATAAAAAATAACGCACAGTAATAGATGAAATGTCCAATAAATTACTCATTAGGGCTCCCATCGCAGGTGCAATTGTTTCGGGTCCTATAAAATCAATTAATCAATTTCAGAATTGACTTTCTCACCCGATAAAATCAAATTTGAGGTAACGCAACTCAGTGCTACCTAAAACAGAACGTAAAATGTTTTTTTTATGGAAATTCAACTTTCAACTAACTGATAGTGTAATGTAAAGAGAAATTAATAAATATGATGTAGGAGTCTCCTGATATTTAGATGGATTGCGAATGGAGAATCCTTAAAAAAGAGAATTCATAACTGGAGCTATAACATTCCATCGAAGATGAAAGAAAGTCGTATGTGATCGTAAAACGGACCATTTTGAGTACTTTGCGAATTCTGAAAAACATTAAACGCATTTGAGCTCATTAACGAAGTCGACATCGAAAACTCGATTTCCAGGAATATTTCACCGGGGTAGAAACCCATAAATCGACGGCGAGATATCGAATGAGTTCAAACACCATTTTAAATTTTTCTTATTAAAGTTCGCAAGAAGGGTCCGTTTTATCGTCACGCACGGCAAGCATTCCGATTTTTGTACGATACGCGCCAACCTCGTTCCAGACTGATGCCCAATTCAAAGTATGAACATGCATACCAACATGTACTGTACCAACCACAGATGTACCGACGAATACCTTAATCTCTGCCGTGAATTAACTATGCTTAGATACGACCAACTCTTTGGGTCGAATTCTTCTGAAAAGTATTCCTGTTCAAAGAATATGAAGTGACCGGATAGCCAACAGACGGTTGCATACACTAGCAATTGAGAGCTGACCCACATGATCATCATTATTCTGAAACACACAATTTTACACAAAACATCATTTTTTCGCAAAAATGGGAATACTCTAATTTCTCACCTGCAATTTGAATGTATCGAGGATTTACCAACAGCGAAGAGTAAAAGTAGAGAAGGAAATGTACAAAGCAGTGCAACGATTATCTACCATATCAAAATATTTGGAAAGTTATCGTAAAATAAAATACCATAATGTAGAACAATATTGGATAGTTTTCACAGATGAGTCTCAGTTGGGCAAGAAATTTGATTAGATCAGCTGACATGATTCGATTTTTTTGTTATTTAAATAGCGGCGTTGAGATGAAGATAGATTTGTGCAAGTGGAAATCGTATACTCGGCTAATGTAGAAGCGGCGGTGCGTAAATGATGATGAAGCAGTCAGGCTGAGATTACGGTCAACATTCCCCTCAATAATATGGCAGCTGACCAGCTCCTCCTACGGTTCTGAACGCATTGATAATGACGACCTTATCAAACATTTGTCATTCTCATATGCATTGTATTTGAAGACTCGTGACGACCAGCAACCAACATAACAGAATATTATGTTTCGATATGTCGTTTTCCGTGATGTATCAACATATAGCGACTAGACTTTGAATCGTAACGAAACAACTAGTTGTCTAATAGGGAAATCACTCTTCGCTCTCCTCATTCCGCGCTGACTCTCGTGAAGAAAGCGGTACATTTCCCTATTAAACAACTAGTTGTTTCGTTACGATTGAAAGCCTAATAGCGACATGAAGATAGCCAGCATGTAGAGGGCCAGAATAATCCCTAGCGCCAACTTTACAGAGATTTCGAGTTTTTATCTATCACAAATATCCGTTTATTCATATTGAATCTTTGACCCACTGCTTTACGAAGGAAAACTTCCCCAAAAAATAACAGTCTTGGTATTTCTGCAGTGAACAAAAATAAATCAAACTCATAATCTTGCATAAATTTGCTTTCAACAATTCGATCTCTGTTTCTTCACAGTAACTATATGAAAACGCTACAAAATGACGCTGTTCTTGCGGAAAAAATATTGTCCAGTTGTGTTGGAAAATTCGGACAAGATCTATCTCTTTTATTGCAAATATTCAATTCGCCACTTCTGATTTATTCAAATCCGATAATTGTTCCATTTTTTCCTCTTATTTCACCGATACAATGTACGTACTGGGAGCAACAGAGGGTCGTGGACCTCCGACCGATCCTGTTGGGCTTAGCTTTTCCACGTCTCTCCAGCTGAATAATATCCGACGAACGGCCGCTGAGAAGAGGACCAGTGTAACGGATGCACTGTACCTACGTTGCCAGATAGTGAATGGTTGTGTACTGAATGAGGTCATTGATTGAGTATCAATTCTGTTGTTATAGTTCCACTATCACAAATTTAGCTTACCATATACCTAGGGGCCACAAGCTCCGCCCACTTTCGTGTGACACGATTTCGCCAAAAAGCGAGAATCAAATCCGCAAGCTTCATTCTAAACCAAATCCTTCATTCTAAAGTGCGCTGGATAGCTACTGGCATTCCCAATCGATTGAGCACTGCCCAAAATGTGCACATCTTCATTGAGTGGGTCAAAATTGAACTTTAACGATGGGAATAGGTCGTTTTGACGGGTTGCAGTGTGAACATTTTGTTTGGGCATAAATTTTCTGACGAATACGAATATTTTAGGAATTTTAGTGAAAAAAACAGAATTTTATCATGCTTCAAAAGCTTGCGGATTTGTTTTAAAGGTTTCAGTTCGCGCGTATTTCCTCGCTTCCTACTCACGCTAAACACAGTGTGAGCGCCAGAGGGGATAGTCAAATGAGAAGAGAGGGGGAGAGACACACCACACTCCCTCTCCCTCCGCCTCGCTCTCCCCGCTGTTCTTACCCGGTGGGACTAGCGCACGCTCTCACCTATACCTTCCTTCGATTTCGACTTTGAGCGTCGAAAAGCGCAAGCTCGACTTGGTGAAACTATGGCCTGCTGAGATGCGGGAAATGGGCAGAATAGGCTCCGCCCCTTTCCCTTTCGTCTCGCCTTCCCCCCTCTCCAACGGTGCCTTTCGCGCGTTCTTCTCGGGCTGTAGCGCAGCTCAGAGACAAGATATCAACAAACGGTAAAAAGGGTGATGTTATTGGGTCCATGAGGGACAGTTTGGACACAAATTTGACCGGATTGTTACAATTCGGCAATCTACGTTGTGGCCCCTACATATACCTTGACGATAGTTTGAAGAGCTCGAGCCTTGAACCATGCATAATTCTTTGAAGATTTCCCATCGAGAACTGGGAAAATTCATTCGCAGTGTCATACCAAACCCAAGGAGTAGGAAAATGAGCACTCATTTTCTGGGCTCTGTATTCTGCGGAGAGCAATTATTTGAGTATAACTCGCTCACCACTACAAAGCACAATGACTAAACATTTGTTTCGACATGATGCCGCAAAACCCTAACTAGAGATAGGTTCAATCTCGAACACAACGGATTTCAAATGCATTCTTTTTCGATCTCGACGTGATCTCGTCTGGAAACCATAGAGGTTTCGGTGGCCAAAATGGGTAAAATTTACACATCGTCATCAGCTTCCTCGAAATCCCCGAATCGCGAAGTTTCAGAGAATTAAACTTTTTGAACTGTGCCAGCCCTCACCCGATTCTTTCGGCCTTATGGCAAACGGCCCCATATCTTCGTTTATGAGAACCACTTTTGATCATGTCATGGAAAAAAGTGCTCAGCAACCTGCTATTCTTTAGTAAGCCTGGAAGTCTAAGCTAATGCTATTCGAATCGCCAACCATTTCCGCTTCACTGATTTATGGGACTGAATTTTTAGACTGATTGCTTTTGTGGTGTAGCCGGTTCATTCAATTACTAAAAATCATTTTTGCCCTTACTCGCGACTTCACTGACTGGAAAATTAATTTCTTCACGGTAAGTTGATCGTGGACAGGTGCAATCTACCATTTTTATAATATGGTCGATGTTATGATACGCAAATACGCGTGCGCTAAAAATTGGGATATAAAAACAAGCACGAACTTTCGTATCAATCACTCCAATTATCAATTATTAACCCTTTAATTCGATTGATCGCCATGGGTTCTTTTGATTCGTTACTTCAAACACTTCGAACACACCAGTCTCGGGAGATTTGATAAATTGATGGTTTTGTCATCTTCAGAAGCTAATAATAACGTGGAATAGTATAGTAGATCATTGCAGCACTCAACATCATGCAGCAGTTGAGTCTGGTTCAATTCGTCCTCTCTCGAGCATTCTACAGTATCCTTACACTCGTCGCGGCGCTTGGAGTTCTCTTCAATTTCTCGCTCTTCTTTGTCACACTTCGCACCAAATCACTGAGGTCCACTTGTCATATTCTCATCGGAATCTGTGCACTACTCGATGGAATTCATCAGGTAAAACGCACTTCCAAAACTACTAGTAAGAAACGTTTTTTAGATCGGGCCAATGTTCCTATCACCAATGCTCTTCGCCGATCAACCAATAGATAACATGAAGTGCAGTCTGCTCATGGTTAGAAAATTGATACTATTTCCTTAATATATATATATGAGCATAGTAATTACCAATGATCAGGCCGTAATCGAGGTGGGATTACTGGGCGGAACGACATGCACGATGTGCATCGGTCTGGAACGCCTCACCGCTATTTTATTCGTTACTTTCTACCAGAAGATTTCCCGAACTCGGCATATTATCGTATATGAATGGTCAATTTCATACGGTGCACAAACTTGCGGTTCAGTTTCACATGCTCCTGATCATATGTTTCACTGGATATGCAAGCTACCTCATGATCGAACACTTCGAGTCTGGGTGAGCTTGTACGTTTGTGGGCACTTTACACGCACAAATTTCCGAGCACTATTTTTTTTATATTCCAGAGAACAAATGTGCTCTATAATCGCTCCTTTCCACGGTCGGGCAGCTGATATTTTTGTTGGAAATCTCCTGCTGGTCAACGCGGCCACTATCCTTATCTACACAATTGTTGCAATAGCCATCGCGAGAAAGACTGATGGTAAGCACTGAGAACGTCTAGAATTCCACTTTCGACAAAAATGACGAAAATGGCTGAAGTTTGCAATTGTGGAGACGTTCAACTGTGTTTAACATCCTCTCTCTTCAGTATCTCCCTATCTCCGTCGTGCTTTCAACTGTCTATTCATCGTTATGCTCGTTGACGTGGGCGGATGGGCAATGTCCATTGGATTTCTTACACTATCGCTCTCCCTCGACGTCTCCGGTACAGATAACAACTTTCCATTCCCTTCCTTTGGGAATTCGAATCTTTTCTACAATTGAAGATTATTCGAGCATTTTCTAGAGAGATGGGGGCTATTTCTCACCTCAAGCATTAGCTTGTCCATCGAATGGGCGGTGCAGTGTGTGGCATGTTGAGACGATAACCCATAATGCGAATTCTATCTATGATATAGAACTTATCATTTGTAGAAGAGACGGGCGCGATTCTTTCGTTCGCTTCAGGAATATTTGTTCACATAGGAATCGCCTCGAAAGCATTTATCTACTATTCAATCAGGCAAAGACTTTAACCATTTTATCACAAAAAAAATTTCTTTACAGCGAGGAGTATCGTAATGCGTTTAGAAGAGTTTTTGGGAATAGTCTACCAGATGTTCTGTTCAGTGGATACCGATCATCTGTAGAAACGACTATCACTAAATTTTAACAACTTTTTTTACTTGGATTAATAAAAATCAACTATAGAAAAAATATTAACGATATTTACAAGGTGATTTTATAATTACGATGTTTCATTACCCTATGAGATTTTCATTACCCTAGATGTTTCGCTAAATCAAGAATCAATTCAGAAAAAAACTATTGGTAGATCATGAAGAGTGAATAACGGATTCGACGAATGGTATCCGATGCTTCCAGATACCAATTGCTAACCCGAGAATGTGTTGACCCTGCAATGAATAATATAATGACGATTGAATTACTGCTTCGACCACTACATCCATAGTTAGATTATCTGGCCGGGGAGTTAGCAGATTGTGCGCTTCTTGAGATCCATTCCTCATTTGTTTTACCCCGAATTTTACCTTTGCCCAAGCGGTAAGCTGCGAGACCAAGTCGGCGATCAACAGAATTTTTGCGAACGTTGAGGGACCCTGCAATTTAGGTTTTTTTTGTATACATTCAATGGGAGACTACACCTCTCTGATTCCCCTTCGAGATAATACGTACGATAGCAATGTCTTGGTCCAACTGAATACAATTTGAGTGATTTTATGGTTTCTCGTTAATGGACAATAACATACCGTTCCTTTTCCCGCTGAATCAATGGCACATCTTGAGGACTGAGGTTGTCGAGCACTACAAGAAAAAAAAAGATTACGACATTCAAAAAATACGAATTGTTACGCTGCGAAAATATTGAGCATTTACATCCGATAAAGAGACTTACTTGGATTGCAGATTAATATCATCTTGAGCAAGGTGTATTCGCGTTTGTCCAGGTTCGCCTATGAATTTTGATTGCATATTTTACAAAATTTCAAAACTAAAAAAAACAAAATTCCAAGCGGGCGAATATTTCCTTAAAGCTACGATTAGGAAAAGAAAAAAGCGTCACCTCTCGCATCGCAGCTATTGTTTTTGTATGGAAACGAGTGGTATCGGGAGATTGCGCTTGACTGACGTGCAAATATTTTAATCAATATTTGATCAGAGCGTTTAAATCGTCGATTTTAATTAAGAACAATGACACAACTTACATCTCAGCATTCCAACTCATCGTTCCTCCATCTGGATAATATGTTCGATCTGAGCGTTGAGAATAGGAGAAGAAAGCAGTCGTGAGGTTTGAGCAAACCAGTGCTGAGCTAAGCAAAGCAATCTGGAATATGAATTCAGTGGGAGGGCAACTTTTTTTACATTCTGTATAAAAAAATATCCATTCAACGATTGTTCCAATAAAACTTTTATATTTTCATTTGAGTGTGAAAATTTACCTTAGAGGAATCGTCCAGAAGATGGTAGATGGGTAACGCTTTCATAAATTCCATCGAGTATACTACATCCTGAAATTAAGACTGCAACTCACACGTATAGAAGAAATTGTTAACCTGGAAAAGCCACAATTTCTTCAATGAATAATCAAAGTTGCTAAAATCCATAATCACTTTCTGTTTCACGAAAATCTGTAAATACGAAAAAAATTATCATTATTCCTCTATATGATTTACTCAACTCTGGCGGAACGAATTGAATCGATATTGGTTCATAAGATTGACTACGCATGATCTATAAATTAGTACTTAAAAATTGGATACAAACACCGTAAGCGTATTTTGGCAAAATAAAAAAATTTAAATGCTTGCTTACTCCGAAAGTGAATCCTAATTTCGAAGGTTCGAAGGCAAAATCATCAACAGTTAATCCTTCGATGAGTTTAGGACAGTAAGTTGATATTCTGAAAAAAAAACTATAATTTTTAATCGAAAAATTGAGAATATGCATGCCTACCTCAGTCGATAATGTGCATCTTCAATTGCAAGCAAATCTTGAATCATCTTGTCAAGTCTGAGCTCAATTTGAGATGGTTGATGCAGGATTATCTAGGAGATTTTCTTGTGGAACTGTAGCCCTCGGCATCATTCATGAACATTTAACATCATGAACATTTAACATCATGAACATTTAACATCAAGGACATTTAACAAATAGCAATGGTTTTCCTTCAACAATTATTTAAAAAGAACGTTCTATCGTTGAATATATTGTCATAGTCGCCTATATGCCCGTCAATGATTATTAAACTTGAATCTCACTTGAATATCATCGGGAATGTTCCTTGCCTCTTTCAAATCTCTTTCGGTTTTCACTGCTGTAAAGAATTGATCAAGTCCAATTGTTTTTGATTTGGTAAGTTAAAAATAATAAGTATGAATTGGCTATTAGATCGTCATAGTCAAAAGACAAGTGTGACCGTGGGGATTCATTCCGGCTGAAAGGCACAACTCCATTCGACACTTCTTGCAGTCGAATTGTTGAACTGGGAAAGGGAATTTATCGGAGTGAAGTGCAGGCGGAATCTAACAGCATAGTCGATTAGTTTCACCCGCACGTTTGCACTCGTAAAGTTTGTTGTCGGCAATGCAACGACGAAAGAAGGAACGACAGCCATTGCATGTAATTGCCTGCAAAATTTTTTACGATGAGGACAACTCATGCAGATACAAGCTACGTGGATTGAACATTAAAGTTACGTACAAGATAATGTTTCCCAGTGGCTGGTTTGCCACACACACCGCACTCGCTACCAGCGGCTTTGATACATCTGAACGAATTATCACAATTTAGCTCGTTTGGAATGTAATCCCCACCTGCTCATTTTTAAAGATGTAGAATCGCATCCCGTTAAATTTAATGAGTCCATTCCATCCAAATTCTAATCCTTAGAGCTGAAAAAAGTAACGGTGACCTGAAAGCGTAGATCGAGCAATGGAAAACTGAATCGAGCAACAACAATACGTCTAGAAAATGCGTGAGTTACGATATAAGGCGTATTTTCATCATGCATCTCCTCTTCCTTAAGTGCATTTCAAGGCCAGAAAATCAAAGATCCAAAGGGGTACTAACAAGCCTGCGTACGTGCACTAGGGCTTTCATACACCCATACATCTCGTACGAATGAAATCAGTAGAACAAGAAGGTCATTTACAAATTCTTCATACTCTTCAAACATGGGAATGGCTTTATAAATATCTGCAATGTGGAATACATAACCCCAAATAAAAATTAAATTTAAAAAATAAATAGCTCTTCGCTGCGTTTTCATTAACCGAAAACAATGAGTTGTCCGGAATGACGAATTCGAAAACAACGTGAGACGTTAGGAATGAAATGTTGTCTTCCTGATCACGTATGTTCGGTGGCTACGGTTTTTCCACATATCGTACTACGAATCTTCGATAGGGCACAGCATTCTGACAACCGTTGTTCTCTCCAGATAAGGGTGAACAATGGATGCAAATTTCGCGCCAAAATCCAGACAAGAAAAAAACTGCAATAAAAACCTAGTTGAGTAATAAACGATAAATTTCACTGCCACACCGAAATTATCTGCGAATCCAGCAGCTGTTTCGTTGCAAAATCTCCCGTTGTCAGCAATGAGATCTGTGTTTTTTTTCAAAATTTCCCTGTTTGTTTCTGCTTTGTGTGTTCATTTTTTAAGTACGTTTTCAAGGTAACTCTACCGGACATATCAATGGCATTCAATGTCGCGACGATTCCCTGTGTGATAGTTCATCCTCAGAGGCCGTGCATCGTCACTATAACGATGGTGCGAAAGAGACGAGCCAGGTTTTTCGCCTTCATACAACTGTCTGTACTATTTCTGCATTGCGCGATGGGAGGCATAGCGCAGTGTTGGACACCTATTAAAGGCGCAATCTTCACAATTATGTAAACAATATAATTCCGATGTTCACTAACCATTCGTCCGTATTAGTCGCCATGTGACTGCGTATGTCAGAATGGCGACCAAATTGACCATAGCTGCGGCCGCGGCTCAGAGAGAGATTGCGGAGTCCGTATACAGAAAGGGCTGATAGCAGATTACATCGCTAAAATTTATAACTTTTAAAATATTTTTCCTAACCACGCCGTGCACATGCACTATCCTTTGAGCTGGTTGACCGATGATAATACGTTTGGTTATACATTATCGTCCATCCTTAAATTGACGGTTTATTGAATCTCGATAGTTATAGCTATAAATTACAGATTGACGTTGAACCGACACTATACCAAAACATGCCACGTCGATCGTAATGATTTATTTCGAAAGCATAAAATAATAGAAATAACGAGTGACATAGTACGATGTATTATACTTAGATTCTATGGAGCCGTTAGGTCGGTCCAAGTATGAATTTCTCAGTTCTTCCTCTCCCTATTCTAATTGTGAGTGTCGGAAAAGAGATAGATCACTCTCAATCACAAGCAACGCAGGAAAAACAAGCGACGTTTATAAAGACAAATAAAAAAGTATCGTATGTATTCCGCCGTGATCATTCCCTCGAGGTCTCCGCATACAGTTACAAGAGAAGAATCGACAATTCTCTTCATTGAGTCGGCCGATTCTCTTCCCAATGTCTCATCTTTCGCCTGTTCATATCTTGGCTGCTCGAATCTGTTACATCACCATCGGAGTCGTCGCTGCTCTGGGTGCCATCTGCAATTTCTCTCTCCTTCTAGTGACGATTCGCACCAAATCTCCACGATCCACTTGCCATTTCCTCATCGGATTATGCGCCCTTCTCGATGGTCTTCACCAGGTGGATCATTTCTAAATGCAATAGTTCCAATAATTCAAGATCGGACCGCTAATGCTCTCGCCTCTTCTCATCTTCGACGTTCCTATGGACAATTTAGCGTGCACTGTCATAATGGTTTACAGTTTTCTTTCTCCAAATTCAAACTGTGTTTCAAAGGCGCTTCCGGAGATGGGATTGCTGTGTGGAACAGCATGTGTATTGTGCATTGGAATGGAAAGGCTAACAGCCATTGTCTTCATGGAATTCTACAAGCGCGTCACGCGCATGAAACATTTGGCGGTAAACCAATCATTCCATACTTTTTGCTGAACTTTCCATCAGGTTTATCTGCTTTCTCTTGTTTGTTTCGCCGCTTATGGCGGTTTTCTAATGATCGCTTATTTCGAGCCTGGGTGGGTTGTTTTTTGTAGTAGATTCATTTATTTTTTATATGATTTTGCTATTAGAGTTCAAATGTGCTCGATCAACACTCCCTATCACGGCAAGGCCACTCTTCTGTTTGTGAGGACCGTCGGAGTGATCAACCTCCTCACTGTTATTGTCTACTCTACAACAGCGATCGCCATTCGACAAAAAGCTGGTGGTAAGAAAAACAAACATCGAGATTAGAGATGTACAGCTTGGTGTTTACCGATATTACAACTTTCTGCAATTAATTGCGAATTGGCAAAATATTATACGTTTGACTCATTGTTTATGCTGTGCAAAAAGATTATCGATCTCCCATTTCGCAGCACTGCCTCGGTCTTTCTGGCCGGCGAGGGAGTTTCACAAAAATGAGAGATCGGAAATGTTTTGCACAGCCCAGATGTATTTGAAATAGGAAAGGAAGCAGCGACAGTAGGGAAATCATTGCAGTCTCTCCGGCACTTCGTCGTGCCTTCCACTGCATTTTCATCGTTGTCATCTTCGATGTGGGCGGATGGGCAATCAGCGTATTCTCCCTCACTATCGTGTTTACCCTCGATATCACAGGTGAAGATCAGCAACAAAATGAAAGTAACTCCGAACAACACAAAATTCAAATCTTCATCGTTCAAATAAAAAAAAATCATATTCAATAAAGCTCGATTGAAAAAAAACTTTGCAGTAGAGACACGTGGGATTCTCATCTATGCTGCTGGGATATTCGTCAACGTGGGAATTGCATCGAAAGCACTGATCTACTACTCTGTCAGGTGATCAATACCTATTAAACTTTTTCGAAAATTAAATATTTTCAGTGATGAGTATCGTCATGCTTTTCGGAGCGTTTTCGGGAAAATGCTTCATAACGTGAGATTGTTTGTGAACAGCGGCGTAAGTGAATTTACGACCACAACGTTCTAGGGAATGTGCATGAAACTATTCGTTCGTTGCAGAAATAAAGACTTTTGTTGAAAAGTGTGGTGAGATCGGTTCCACATTCAATTCTTTCGAAACTCTCATGCATTTCTCGAACGTGGCGAAGTTTAGCTCCGCCAAATTATCTTCATTATCTCGCGGGCCAGAGAAACGAGATAGTGCGTTAACGGACGCTGCATCTCATCATTCAACTCTTCCGCACGCTGTGGTTCTCTACGGTGAGGAGAGCTATATTGCCATTAAATTGCATCCTTGTTTTTACTCAAAAAAACACAACAACAACACTCGAAACCATCTTCTTCAGGCGGGATGTCCTGCTGATGGCGTCCGGTGCGTATGGGTCACTGGGCCGTGTCCCACTACTTGCGTTTTTTTCAAGGTTACTCCCGAGTTTTTTTTTTGGCTATTTCATGAAAAAAATGCCTCAATGGTGACGGATTATCGTTTGTATCTTGAAGGCTCTGGTTTTGAAGGCAACGCCGCATCGTTTTTCTGTGAAACTGAGAATGTGCTCGTTGTGGAGTACACCTCGTGAAGTCCCGTGACCAACTTTTCAACATCGAATGGGTAATTATTGCAACTTATTATATCAGTTCCAGAAAAGACACAACAAATAGGGGCTTTTGAGCGATTGAGCGATTGAACAATTTCTTTGATCGTTTTTTTTAAATTTATATAAATAAATAAATGTGAAATCAAAGTTTCAAGACTTGGGAATCATTGTCGAGTTCCATCGGACCATAAAGTGAGTGTTCCCCGTGCCATCGGAACGCCAGTTTATTGTCAAGTTCTGCAAAACAAAATACAACAGTTTTCAAAGTATAATTTCAAACCTGGGAATTTACGCTGAAACTTATCGGACTGCTGTCTGATGTGTCACTGATTCTGAAAAATCTCAAATTTCATTGTTACTGGGAATATCACAAGGTAAAAGGTAAAAAGGTAAAGGTCATCCCAATTCCCCTTTCGGGCGCCTTGGTGGGGCGGAGACGGTGACCGGGAATCGAACCCATGTAGAATGGAATGGGAGGGCGCGCCATATCACAAGAGCTTTGTTTATTCTTTTGTTTGGTGCAACATTAACGTACCCATAGATGACTTGATCATCCTGATTTACAAGGAGAACGGGATGGTCATCATCCGAATTCGTAACTACATCGATCGACATGTTCTCAGGTCTGGAAAATATTTTTTCCACAAAAATACTGATCGGAATAACTTACTGATCGTTTGTGATCTCAGCATAGAACGGCGTACTGAAATCGTAGAGACTCGAGCGATAGACCTAAAATTACGTTTGAAGAAGTACTGTTAGATTTATCCTGATATCAGGCAATGTGAATGCTGGAGGTAACATTAGTAGGAGGAGATTGGAATTGCGTATTTGATGACAATGGGTCTAGGGTTAAATTGAAAGCAAAATAAGTCTTTGGACTTTAAAAAATAATGTTCTTTACCTGTTTGTTCAAGCATCCGTGGAACCCGGGCGAGCCGACCCAGCCGGCACGTTCGAGCTGACGCTTATTCGCTACAATCTTTATATCAACAGAAAATTCCCCTATGAAATCACAAAATTGTGTAAAGTTTCAGGTTCATTTCGAGTCAACAAATTTCTGTCTATTCACAATAACTCACAGATTCCGGTCGTAGCGCTGAGGTTGCCGGGCGGGAAGTGGAATTGGTTGAGGTCATACTGGAGCGAGACGATAGGACCGTTCACTTCCATTGTAAAGCCGGGAAACGGACCGTATCTGTAAAACGCAAACTATCAAGCTATCAAATTCATTCATGATTTGCCGAAATCCAGATAGACTATAAGGGTGAACTTACATCAGATAGTAGAGATACGGACACGGATCGGACATATAACCGAGGGCGTCAAAGCCGGCCATTTGCGCGAGAACTCCTTCCGGCTGAACCATTCCAGATGTGGAGTGTCGGAATAATGATTGCTTACGGCTCCGGCGATGGATCCTTCAGCATGCGCTTGCTTCAGCGTGAATGGACGGGCGCTCATCACAGTGAGGGCAGAAATGAGTCCCGTGGTGGGACGATTGAATCCATCGGCCTCATAGATCTCCGCATACCCGAAGAAACCTGCAATTATGCCCTTTGAAGGCAACAGACGAATCTCAGTTCGTCGAGACATTTGAGTCATTTGAGAGGATCTAGGCATTTTTTCATTGAATTATATGAAATACAAATTGTAGTCTTTCTATAATAGCAACTGACCTCCCGCTTGGTTGACCACATAGAGGACAAGAGGCCCAGCGGCGAGTTGCGAATTAGCATTGACGATGGCCAAAGATGCCGTGTTCTAGAAGGATTGAACTATCAGATGTAGGGGGAGGGGGTAATTACATTGACTTCCAGGAACAACTTCTGATTGGTCGTCGGATCGACTCGTCCGGCAACATCCGCCACACTGAAATTGGATTTATTTCGCAGTTTTGTACGCTAGCAGAACCGAATAGTCAAGTGAAATAAAGGTTTTCGAATATTTTTTTTCCTTGTTTTTTTTCCAAACCTGACGAATCCCTTGGCTGTTTGAATAAGCAGATTCGCTGCGAGCGCTTTCGATTCTTGCGTGATAGACGCGTAGATATGACAGGTGTCCCTACACAGTCCATCGATTGTTACCTAGAATTACAATTTGCATTTGTTCAGATAAGCGAGCAATTACAGTAGACTGTCCCTTGAAATCGAACTCATCATAGATTTTGCTGTGATTGAAGTCGACTCTTGCCTCTGAAATTGCGTAGATCAGTGAATATGTTAATAGGAAAACCCTCACCAGTGAAAGTGAATCCGAGCAAGAATATAATAATCGCCCCTCGTCCGATCATTCTAAGCACAGATTGAATGAAAATGATGACGAGCGGAGTTTTATACTCCCTCTTTAATCTTAGAGATCGCTCTATGGAGTCTTATCGGGATCGTTAGCATCGCAAAGAAGTCGAGAAGATTTAACGTTGCCGTCTTTAGGAAAGATGTTCCGGCTATTCTACCGAATAAAGTAAGTATAATGTAAGATGCTCGATACAAAGATGAATGCAAATCATTGAACGCATATTTTGCAACCTTTTGATCTCATGCACAAGAACGAAAGAAATTATATTTTGGTTCCCTGTACACGCTTATCATGGCAATCGACTTTCTTTGGAGCTCGCTCTGTGTGAGCATATTTTCCGAGTGAGAGCAATGCGCACACGACCAAACACTGTCTCGTTTATCACACCTTATCGCAGGGGTCAAAGTCGAAACAAAAGCTCTTTCGATGTTGATTTTTTTTCTAATTGCATTTTATTTCTAATCTCGTTTCTCAGTGTTATTTTATACAGATTTATTTCGAATCACCTAAAAAAGTTTCCTTTTTTACTCCAAAGACTACCATCTGACGAATTTATTATTCCGAACAAATAGTCTATTGACCGTTCTTTGGAGGAAATCGTAAAGTGCGGAATAGTTCACCTAGTATGGTTCTCAATCAATTGCATTAACTCGATGGGTCCATCGATCAAAAAAATGCAGACAAACGAACCGGAGCACGCATCTAAGTGCTTGTCAATCATGAGTCTCAGGGTGTTAGCCTCCCCCCTCGACGAGGATGATCTCGACCCGAATAACGTTCGTATCTGTTCCGAAGATAATGGTAAATCTCATTCCTTCTAGCGAGCCGCGATTTGAGAACTATATTTCCAAGTGTAAGAACATTTTCTGTCGTCATTCCGTCCGTTTGTTTCGCCCGTTCATCGAAGTTCTGGAACGATCTCTAATGACGCTCCGTTCCCCCCCCTTTTTTCAGTATTTTGCCAGCTTTAGTCTAGGAAAGACAGTGAATAGGGAACCTTTGAAGGGAAGGGTGTGGTTTTTGAGGGAAATTACGAAATCGTTCCGAAGTTACCTCATAAAAGTATGAATTGAAAAAATTAAATTCTGCAAACTAAAATGATTCACGATCGATTTGAATTGCAATAATATTATTTCAAATTGAATCAAAAGGCGATGATGATTCATAGGTGTCAATGCGGTACAATTTGATCAGTTAGCCCGTGAAAGATTTCAACAACTTCTCAAGTTTCTACTAGCTATTTCTTTTTCATTTCAAAAATGCTTCTGCTGAGAACGAATTTCGCGCGTTTTCACAGGCCAGTTCTACAATTACACAGTTTAAAAAATAATAATAAAATGAAAATAAAAAAATACAAAAATATTTAATATTCATTAACTGGACTCACTTTAAAACACATAATGAAAATATCGTAGATTCCATGAGATTCAACTCCCGATTTTTTGCAATATTGCTGTTGAAAATGCGGTAAGAGCACAAAATTTCGGTCCATCACTTTTCCCACCAACCAGCTGTACAAACCGACCCTGACTCATTTCGTTTCGTCAATTCTTCGCAATATTTTGAAAGGATCTCCACGTAAAAAGTCTGGGCCGTCGCCCGATTGTTTGAACTTGCTTTGTTGTTTTTATGAACAGCTTCTCTTTTCAATTTCTCTCGATTTTCCCTTATCTCTAGAATTTCGAAAAGTGGGAATCCAAGAAAACAGAAGTTGGTGTGGATCAGGGCACACAGTGCACACTCACAATAGGCCACTTTTCTGTTTTCCGATTTCCTTTTCGAAAATAGGCTATATAAGCCGTATTATTTGCACATAACCCATCTTCCCCTTCGCCCGTACGAAATGAATACGCTGACTAAGAATATTACTGTAAGTGATTGTTTCTACCGTATCTGGAATAATCATCGAGTTGTAGATGCTGGTGTTTGTGGCAGCCGTAGCGTCAGTAGCCGCGACAGATTTGACTACACGAGGTTTGAAGTGACTCCCCGTATTTTTGAGCGTTGATCTTCACACCGTTTCTCGAAAGCTGGAACAAATGAATAATAATGATTGCAGGATACCGCAGTCCATGTGATACAATGAACTGTGGAACAGGATCCTTCTGCGCCATTCATGTAAGTCAGCAAAGAAGCAATTAATTCTACCGTTTTTTTTCATTCTGCATTTCCAGCTTTCAGAACAGCCAGCCACAGTGCTTCCCCAGCATCGGAGCCAAATGCGCTGATGTTGCGGGCAAATGCGCCTCGAGACTGACTTGCGTCCAATTCCGACTCGGCGCCACGTGCATGGTGCGCATCTTTCACATTGGTGACATCATTTGATCGGATGTTCGAGATCATAACCAATAAAAGTATCGTCTTCACTTCTATCCATCTTTACAGACGGAAGAGAGGGCGTGCGAAGCAACGGAATGCTGCATCGGACACTTCTGCGCTGTTCGGGTAATTCGATTCGCTTTCCTTTTTTCTCTACTACAATTTCTGACGCTAGGGTGGGTTTTGTTTTTATGAAACGCTACGAGCGCAATGTGTCAACCTTATCACTCATTGCAGAATGGCCACCCAGTCTGCTTGAGAGGAGCGGGCGCCAAATGCACCAACTTCCCCGGATTCTGCCCGCCCAAGACGACCTGTGTTCAGTTCAAGTACGGAGCCACGTGCATGGTTTGTACTTTGTATTCTTCTATGTTTTCATTAAAAGTATTATGAGACGATTTGCAGCGAAACGAGAAAGCCTGTGCAGCTGTAGACTGCGGAAAAGGATTTGTCTGCTCAATCGATGTGAGCAATTGTTTGAACGACATTTTTTATGATAGATTTTCAGAACGGCCAGCCCAAGTGCCTCGAAAATACTTCATCAGCAACGACTCCAGTCTCATCTTAGAAAGATGCATTTCGTATCTGTCTGTCAGTGTTGTACAGATCGGAAATTTGGTTGCATTTTTGTGAGATAGAAACGTGTCGATAATCTGAATATGGGTTGTAGTCTTTCGAGAATGATGTTGAACTAGATATTTATTTCATACCATATCAGCCAAATTGAGAAATCGAATAAATGCACTTATTAACTTATTAAAATTCGATAAGAAGTCAAAATAGGGAGAACATGTGAAACAAAATAAATGAGTGCAATATTTGGCATTGATTGACTGTGGAATTATGCGATGAAAGGTTCACCCGATTCGGCCCGTATAGAGAGGATAATGTGATATGGTTGAGTATATTATGCGCATTATGGATAGGTATGCTAACTGATCTCTGCAAAGCTCTTTCTCATCCTTTCTCGTCCTACATGGCTATAAATCCAGGGATTATTACTTCCAATCTTTCGGAATTGGGCTAATAATACAATCTCGCCATTTTGTTAGCTAAGCGCTGATGGGGACAGGATAACTTCTGCAAAGATCAAAGGACTGTAAGGAAGAGGGGACAAAACAAACGGGGACAATATCGCAGCGAACATGATTTGAGGTGATAGGATAATCGGTGATAGAGCGAACGGAGACAAAATGAGAGGGGAACCAACAGTTGGTGTGCCTATGAAGGGATTGAGGACGAATGGTGATAGAATAGCGGGTGAGAATACTTGAGGAGAGAGAATGAATGGAGACAAGGCAAGTGGTGAAAGAATGAACGGATTGAAGACACCCGGAGATAGAATGAATGGATGTAACACTAGGGGTGAGAGGATAACGGGCGAGAAGATAAGGGGATTTACAATGAGCGGTGAGAGAGCACGAGGCGATAGAATGACAGGAATGAAAACCCAAGGGGAGAGGATGACGGGACCGAGGACTGCCGGGGTGAGGATTGAAGGAGAGAAGACAAGAGGAGAGAGGAGAATGGGGCCGGATACGAGAACAGATTGGAAGATGAGAGGAATGAAGATGACCGGAGCGAAGAAAACGTCCTTCTTACGCACTGAATATAAGAGATTCATTCAATTATCACGTTAGACTGGAATGATGGGTCCACTAATGGACCCGATTGCTCTTATTCACCACCTCTCTTGTTAGATGCGACATTAATAAATACTAATGAAAATTCGGCATCTGCTTTAATGATGAGAGATGCGTTTGCTCAAAAAGTTCAGAAGTTGTATTCTGAAAAGTGATCTCGCCTCGAATTTGGAAATTGAATCATTGTCAAGGTTGTCAAGGTAAGAGTACGAGGAGTCTAGTGAGTTATAATACCTTTGAACGAATCCATCTCTGCCAGTGCACGAATATTGTTGACAATGTGTCCGTGCATGTCTTCTTTCGGAATATTCTTCAGTGTTCTGCAAGGACTTCCCATTGCATTCATTATGATCCAGAAATCTCTAATGGAACACTTTCCTGTCTCAGAGTTAGATAAAATAAGCAACAAAACCCCGTTAAAACAAGCGTACTCTAGCCTCTCCTCGCTTGCGTAGGGTGAGTTCTTTCCGTATACGATCTCCAACTGATCCTTGTTGAGCAGTGCGAATCCCCGCTTCTTCTGTTCTTCCACCTGAATAATATTCAATTTCCGTGCCAGCCTTCAATCCAGATTCTCTCTCTATTTTATCATACTTTTTTCGTTCCTAGCATGGAACGGCTTTATTTCATTCCCAATGTTATGGTACTCTTCCTAAACGTTTCTGACAGCCCCTTCTTTCAACCACTGTAATGGTTATCACCTGTTCGGGCGTGTACGTTCCCTGTAGTCTCTCGAAAGTGTCGATCTTCTTCGTCTCCTTCTCTCCGAAGATCTCACTCACATTCTTCTGCAATTATTCAATCCTTATTTGAGTGCTTGAGAAATCTGTTAAAAAAATAGGCACCGCACTTTATCTCGTTACCTGAACATCACGGTCAAATGAAGGGAGATTTCGAAAGTGTTTGGGTCAGTGGTTTTGGAAGGAAGTAGTACCTTGGTGAAGTACAGTGGCTGACCCGTCGGAGATCGCATTTCGTCCTCTCCCATTATTCCGGATAGCGCTTTCTTGATCTTCTCGTTCTAAATTACGATGAATTTCAGTAATTGGCGTTTGGAATTAGTGGAATACTGGTGTTTTGAAAAAAAAAGAGATTGCCTTTAGATATTCTACGGCGTCTGTGACTCCGGAGGCTTCCATCACCAAGTCCAACCTGAAGATGAGCAGTGTTTTGTTTAGGAGGAGAGGGTATCAAATTATGTTTATTGGAAATGTATGCGGGGTCTGCAATCAAGCTTTCGATTTCGTTGTAGGGGTGGCTAATTTGGGCGACAGCTCTCGCTTTCTTCAGTGATCAACTGATCATCGTTCTGCTCAAGCAGTTTACGCAGTGCAGTCAGGTCAGATTGTATCCTATTCATGCGCTCACCAAGCCATATGCTCCTTCGTCTTAGCCAATCCCAGTCCATCCACGAGACTCGTCGCTTTCTCGATTCCTTTGCCCTCGTTGTGGAGGGCGAAGAGGGAGGGAGACAGTAGGGCAACCTGACATTCACTTCATTAACTATGCGTACTTGGTAATCATTCGTGGACGAAGATCCTTCACCACGTGCCTACACGGGCGGACAGTGAACGAGAGATAGAGGGAGTTATGCGAATCGAGTGCACGTGCTTATTGATTTGCATGTGAGCAAGGATGAGGGAAAGATAGGAAGATCGATGGGTTGAACAATCCATGATTAGAACGTTCTAATCTACACATTCGTTGACATTGGCGCGTTTCCTTGTAAGTGTGAGAATGTAGAATACTTGAGTGAGCATGTCGTAACAAATGTTGACGGATGCGACAAGTGGAAAAGGCAGCAATGTTAGAAAGTAGAAGAGAGAAAAACGGAAAGCACATCCGGTGATTTCAGAAACCAAAAAAAAATCATTAGTTTGTGGGCGGCGTGTACCTGTTCATCTTCAGCTGTTTCATCCTCAGCCATCACAGGCAGCAATCGAGGAGAGATCAATCGAAGAGTCTTATCGGCAAAGTCACTGATGTTCTTCCCTGCAGCCATCAAACCGAGCTTCACCGCTGCAAGAACCATTCGTATTTGAAACGTCTCGCTAAGAGGATAAATAGATCTGATATCTACACTTCTTCTTGTATTCTCCTATGCTTCACTATGTTCCATTTCTACTTGTTCTTGCTTACAACGGCAGAGCAGTTCTCACTTTTGTCTATTTGTAATACGACTAACCATCTCTCATCAACTTCAAGGGTTGTCTCATGATCTTCTCCGTTCCAGTGAGAGAAGCTTCGATTCGATGGGCCTCATCGAGCATCTCACGTGGATTCATCTCATCCAGTTCATCAAGATCCTCAAAGTACCATTATCATTGCGGATAAGTGCCATCATTAT
The DNA here is from genome assembly GCA_911812115.1 of Pristionchus exspectatus. Classification (NCBI taxonomy): domain Eukaryota; kingdom Metazoa; phylum Nematoda; class Chromadorea; order Rhabditida; family Neodiplogasteridae; genus Pristionchus; species Pristionchus exspectatus. The sequence goes on from OU461582.1 coordinate 12,946,758, forward strand.
GAGTGTGCAAAACGTCTACTATTTGTAGCACCGAAACGTGAAAAGTGAAAAGGGACCAGAGGAAAGTGAATGACGTCGAACCTTCATTGCGAGTGGTCTCCTCTCATTAATCATTGTCTTGTTTGCATATCCATCGTGCATCGATGCGATCTTCTTCGTGAACATCTTACGAAGGGATTTACGAGCCTCAGTTTAAAAGTTGGATTTTCGAAATCTATATTGTTTCAATACCTTCAACTTCCTTGTCTCGTCCCGGATCTCCTTGATGACTGTGATCCAGCTGGAAAGCGCAAACAATAATAGTTGTGCACTTCCAATCGCATTCGCTAACTTCATAGAGCCAAATTTGCCTAGAGCCTTCTCGCCTGTTACATGTTGTAAAAATGAGAAAGCACCGCATTTAGCAGGATGAGAACATGCGGATACCCAACTGGATGTGATTCACAATAGATATAATCCGAATCTTCCCTAATGTCTGTTTCACTCACTCCTTGCTGATCGTCTTGTGCTTAGCTGCAAGGACGCTCTTCTTGATGGACTGAGCCAGTCGGCCGAACGGCGTATCCCTCTGCGCGTCTCGTAGTGTGTAGCTGGGCGCCCGCCGAATCTCTCTGAAGCTGTTGCTCGTTATATGTATCCTACTTCCTCACGAGTAGTAGTTTGAGTGAGTAGTAGGACTTTATGAATTTACCAATACATCAAAGATTGGAAAAAAAATAACTGCTCGAAGAATTGTGAACCACGCGGGTTCGCGGGTTCAAGTAAGTAAGATTAAAAGAGACCGAGGTGCGAGAGTGGTCGTTGTCGTCGTTGATTTGCCCCTTCTCTTCTTCTGATCCGGCAGTTTTGCCAAGAATGCCTCGAAGTCGATATCCCCGATGGAACGCTTCTCCCTCACACCGAATGAGCCCACCCACGAGACATCCTTGTCTTTTTGATGCCTGCGCTCTGAAATAAAATTGCTTTTCGAAAATTTATCAGAAAAGCAAAAACGAACAGCAAAAAAGTGAAGGAGTGCGGAAGAGCTAAGAGTGAGCACTCACTCTTTCTCTTATCCTTGCTCCGTTTTCTCTTTCGCCGTTTCTGTGGTTTCAGTTGGTTGATCTTTAGATGGTTTTTCTTCTGGGCAGCGTTTCGAAATGATGCTACAATGGATTCCATGGTGGACTGGGCCACTGGAATGGCCGTCGTCGTCGACGTCGTTTGTGCAATCGTCGTATTCGTCGCATTTCGAGAAGGCATCACAACTGAAAATGTTACAGTATCTCATCAACTTTCACTATTGGGCACAGTGAGATGAAGATGAAAGGAGCTAAATGTAAAACAGACCGGCCTTCCTCTTGTCGATCAGCTGCACCGTGCACTTGGCGTGTTCCTGATCATAATTTTTCGCAATTTTCGATTTACGAGACACCTTATTTTGTAATGAAAACGCTCACAATGACACTGGAGGCGTTCTTCGCACACTGCGCATGTTCCTCTCTGTCATCGTCGCGCACTTCTTCCAGTCTGTAATTTGTGCACCCATTAATTGTTGCTTCTTCTGGCTTTCAGAGATTGCCAATCGGAAAGTTGTTCGAGAAAACGCAACAATTATCGCTCACTTCACGGTCGCTAGGGCGCCCATCAACCCTCCGAGTGCCTGATCCAACCAGTGCTGTAGCAGATCCAGACTGTGCTCTTCGTTCAGATTCACCTGGTAGGCAATCATGGAACATTGTTGGGCATTGCAAACTCGTGGAGATAATTCATTGACATTTTCAACCCCAAACCAACGACAAACCTGCGTCATTCTCTCATCGCTCTTCACAGTGGTGGGAACATCAATCGTTTTGGACGTTGCGTCACCGATACTTCCGAATAACAGCAACACTATAGAATATACGTGAATGGTTGCTGTTTGCTGATCAATCTTCTCATCATTTATGGGAGTTGAATCTGATCGATTTTGAGTAGGCTTGCAAAACTTAGAGAGTGACGTGTATGTGATGTCTAGGAAATGCCGGCGTGCCGTAATTCGATAAGATAACCAACCAGTTAGGATGAATTCCCTATCGATCATATTGAATGAGGGATGTGCACCGGATGACTCCGGCGCAGTTTTTTCTCGCTGATAGGAAAACAAACGAACGTACTGTGAACGATGGCTGCAATTGTGTCTCGTTAGACAGGTGGAAATTATGTTAAATTATTAATTATTACAGAAGCACGATTGTTGATACTCATGCAGAATACGTTATGAAAAGGAAAGTATTGGTCAATGATGAAGATGGCAAAATAAGAGTGCTTCGTATTTATTTGAAAAGCGGGAAACTGTATTGAAGTTAGGCATAAGGAGACGAAATGCACTATCATCTACATAAATAATGACTCTCCTATCTGTACATAGGCCAGCAAGGAATAGACTAGACTAGCATGCAAATAAACACCAGAAGATCAACGGATCTTGGTATGAGCGAAGAGATAACGATAGTGAATGCGTTAAACAAACAAGAGCGAGCGGTAATAAATCATCGAAATCTGTCGAAAGTGAAGGGAGGGACAGTTTTCATTTCACTTTCTGAAAGCAAAAGTGAGAGCGGTGGATAAAAGAGAAGGTGAGAGAGATGGATATGATAAATAGACCCTTTAGGGAAAGATCTTGTCTACATGGGAATGGGATGAGATTAACTCTCATCCTAACTTCTCCCCTTCGCTTTACTCTTTACTCAATCTTGTTATTACCACTAATCCGACGCTCCCTTTGAAGTGTCTCGAGCCCCGCTCTCGGGAACAGGATGTTATAATGAGTGGTTAACCTAGAAATATGGTTTACTGGACGGGGATGTACTTGTTGGTTCTGATCCTGATCGCTCAATCGTGTCTAATTGGATTCTAATCCGAAGGATTCAATGAACCATATGTGGTTTGTTGGCCCATCATGTACGATTTGGGAGGTGGGCCATATCACTTATGCATATTTCTGGGAAGACTAGATGATGAGAACGCAACAAGCAGGTCTTATGGAACAATCTTATGGAGATATTATAAATTGAAAAATAGGTTGGTGTGTTCAAACATTGCATGTGTAAGAAGTTTCAATGCTTAGAGAAAATATCTTTATCGTCATTTGGTCATTCTTTTAGCACCAGTGAAAATCGGACGGTCCTTCACTTTCTATCGATGAGACCAATCTCCTCATTCTCCATAAAGTCCACTACCATCACATGAGGATCACTTCTCAAATAATTTAGTTGATATTTGAAAATTATATTTATTTGCTGCCAACCAAAACGACCCGTAAAACACACTTATTTCTTTTAACCAAAATCAGTCAATGTGAGGTGTGAGAGAGGTGTCAATGTGAGGTGTGTCAAAGATGTGAGGAATTGTTAGTGTGAGACCCCCACCCCCGCAATTATATCACCTGTGCGAATGTAGGATATGTTACTATTATTATTTAATAGGCACATTATCGCACGGCGCGCGAAGCCACGCATGCGGAAAAAACACATCGTAACTATCAAAAACAAGATTCGATTGAGAATTTTGAACACAGCGTTCTTCATTATTCGCTATAAAACGTCTTTGTTCAATGTGTTTGTCGTTGAAGCTCTGTCGAAATCATCGTGATATCAATTGTAAATCATCGATTTGCGGTATCTGTTGTCTGACCGGCTGTGGATATTTTGACCATAATTCCCACCGACGTCGTGGACCACTTTCGACTCACACCGAAAATGTTTCTGAAAAAGTAATTTGAATTTCAAATTTCCAAAATTGATTGTTATTCTCACAAGACTACGTCGGTAAATTCCCGTCGTATAGGCTTGTAGAAGACTAGAAGAAGATACGTTGGCACACCCGAGTACAAAGTGACAATACAGTAATAGACAACGTACTGCATGCGGAAGTCTCTCTGGAATACATTCAATTTCAAGAATTATTTCTGGTCTGGATCTCACATCAAAATCGAGTTCACCCACGAATAAATTCCAGTAGAAGACGCAAACGATGGCCTGCAATGGGAAATGATGAGAGAGAATATTTTGAGTAGATAAACCTGACCTCCCATCCAATCACGACAACGGAGATACACAACAGAGAGAACGCAATTCTCGAATCATCACCTTCCATCACCGTATGCATAGACTTCTAGAAATATCTTTTAGACCGAGGAATAAATTCCAGTTGCAAGTTTTCATTTGAAAAGAAACTAACCATATTCGATCGAAATTTCCAAATGACAACGGTGTAGAGAACTATCATACTGGAGCATAGAATGACTGCACTGACAAAGACTTGCGTGAAGAATCGTTGAATCTCGGGGGAGCCGACAACCTATTACAGCACTTTTAATTGGGTTGAAAATAGAAAGAAAAAGGCAGGCAGAAGGCGGAAGTACCATCGGAAATCGCTCTCCCGTATCATACTTGAGCAGATACATCTCGAATCGGAGCGAACTCGTACCGACCAGACAACCAGCGCCGAATTGGAAAAGAAAACAACAAGGAAGCAGGAATGGAGTGCTCCAGAACTGAATGAGAAGATACTTCGTACGAAAGAATTGAGATATGAACCCTGTCATGGTGATGTGGGAAGAGCACTGCAGTCGCTCTATTCAGACATATCAGAGTATTCGTGATCAACTGACAGAAGTGAATACCGTAATTGAAGAAGTGATACATCTGCAAATTATTCGATATTAACCATCCAATAAAGCTACTGATTATCTAGGGAATTCAGATCCGGTAAAGCTCACGATCAGATAGAGTTGCGTCTCCAGGAAAGATTCACGTAGAAGATGACCACGAGTTGGAAGGCAACCGATGATGGGAAAGACGATGAGAGCGATGATATCGTATGTCAATCCAACCTGTGACGTCAATTTTAGCTCTTACGGACAAAAATCGTTCATAAGAAAATATTCAATCCGTCCTATATTATATATTCAATACGGTATTCACACCTGGGTATGCAAAACACTTCCATCACTCCTCATTTTGCATGCTCTCTCGATCTGTCTCACGGGCGCGAGGGCACTCGCGAAATGAGGTGTGCAAACAATAAGTGAGCATAAGAAAAAATGCTCATGATGAGTGATTTGCGCGTACCTTGTACACAGTGAAGAAGGATCCTGCATGTGTTCGATCTCTCACTAGCACGTAGAGTACCATGGCCACAAGGGGCAGTGATATCACATTGAGGATCCATTGGAGTACATTCAAGGAGGAAGGAAGAAATGAGGAGACGTCCAATGTCATGTCGAATGAACAGCGGCAAATGATCCGTTCAGGGAATTAATTTGAGAGAATCTGTTCAGGGAATTGATGTGGCTATAATATCGTAAACACGGCTGAACAATACTCCTGCTTGTTCCTACTACAATCCACGAGTCGTTGCAATCATGGCAATCAAGAAAAATACGTATTGTAGAGCCATAACATTTTTATAGCCTCACAGTTTTCATATCGCCAAATTGAACAAACAAGAATGAGTAACGTTTGATCACTCCGTATCTCTATTCATTGCAACTACATTAGAGGTCGGGATGTGGGGATTGAACATTTTCGCTTCGTGATGTTTGAACGTGTTGAACTAATCTATGAATGGTGGACGAACTAGAAAAAAAAATGAGAAGAATGACCGGTTCGCGCATACAACACGGGATGTTTCAAAGAAATCTCATTCATATCAGGCCGTAAATAGTGGATACTGAATATCAGATTAGTGCAATCGCTATTTCTTTTATTAAGACACTAGTGATTACTCCTGAATATTACCGTCTTAATCTTCATGAATTGTATCCGCTCTTTTGCTGCGGATGTGTTCAAACAAATAGAAGATCACGGATTATAGCGGAATCACATCCCCAAATCAAACACTCAAAAACCAAATATTCTCAAGCTTTGGGATTAGCAGACTGATGATATTGCGATACATCTGGAGGACTCTGTCACAAGGCGTCTAGCTCGCTCTTTAATTGTTTTCATTGTTTTTGATTTTAAAGATGTTCAAAAATACTCGGCATTCTTGCACCAGTATATTCGCCTAGTGTTGCTTTGATCGCCGTCAGACACAACCAAATATTTCTTCACTAAAACTCTTTCTATTTTGTCACTTTGTACGGTGAAGTGTCGAAATTCTCTCCGAATTCTTTACCCTACCCCCTTCAAACATCATATCATTTTCAGGATGTCAGACTTGGGGCCGAAAAGGGCCGATTGTTCTCTCGCCGAGGAGGTCTATCACTCCATCCTTTACCACATCGCCCAGTGGTGCATTGTAAGTATTCTCGCTAATTTCAGTCTATTCAGCACTTTCCCGGGGTGGTAATTGATAGCGGGCAGAGAGCGAATGGGATAAATGTGTCTTGTAGGTAACATCGTGCTCCTCTTCCATGGTTGTCGTCTTCTATTCTACCATTCGATTCCTTCGTAGATGGCCCGAGACGATTACAAAGGTGCGCAATCGCTGTACTTTCCTGATTGTCAAGCCATTTTCGTAAGAATGTTAGCTGGTCAGCACTAGCTGGAAATTGAAGGTCGAAAAAAACGATTATTATCAGGAAATCGTCTTCGTCCTCTACGTGTACGTGCTCATTTACGATTCCGGACAGATTTTCAACCAGGTTCCGCAATCGGTTCCTGAAAATTGGTGGAAATTTTTTTCCAGGGAGTGATGCTCTACTATCGCTACGCTGCTGTCACTCCTTGTGAGATGCAGATACCGCGCGTGAGTCGATGTGCCATCCTCTTTTACACTCACTCAAATCCGCCCCCGATCAACGAGGGTTTTCTGCAGTTCTCTCATTGGACAAAAAGCCATTGGAACTCGATGGGGGTGCGAATTCGAGCGTGAAACATGCATGTTGTCTGAACGAGGGATACGGTGCTCGCAGGGCTTCTGCATCGCTCGTCTACTCGGTTCCTCCGTCGTTCCCTCTTTCGTTGTGCTCAACATCGCTCTCACTGTGCAACGCGCCCTTTCGACATTCGGAGTGTGTCGGACACGACAGAGGGCCGTCTCGCGCGTCCTCATCGGAGTATCGGTGAGAAGAGCAAAGCATTCCAAATATATTGAGAATCCACGCCATGATTGCCCGTAACGCTTCCTAAAAATCTGTGGGAAATAGCAGAAAGTTTCGTTTTCACCACACAACCAGCAAAGGGAATCCTGTGGTGGGTTCGACACGATTCGACGCGTGCTTCGTCTCTCATCGGGTCAGTATGACGATCGAGTATGCAAATTGGACAGAGGCTCGCGTCGATTTGTCCGCCCTCGTGAGCATCGAGTAGTCAACTATCGTGATTGAGGCCCTGTATGCCATCGGATACGGCGTCTACACGTACATTCCCGAACCGATGGACGGATACGTCGCCTACTGCAGTTCAATCACAGCGTTCTCCGGAGTGGTCGGTTGTTTTTCTCCGAGGGAACGCAATTAGTTTGGTTAATTCAGAGGGTGATTCTCAACATCTACGTCATGTTCGCACTCGACGTCTTCAATGTCATCAGCGCCTTCTGCCTCTGGAAGTACAACAAACACCAAATCGAGAGCAAGTGAGTATGAGTTCTCGTCTCTCCACCGTTCACATCATCGAGCAAGATGGATGGTTTTCGTTAAGGTTGAATTTTCTTTGTAGACCCGATGACCACCTTTGCAAGAAGTACAATCGTCTCATCAACGTGAGTATTCTCTCCAAGAATCTCATCATGCAGATCATACACACTGCCGTATACTTTGGCCTCTTCGGTGAGTCTCGTTTGAAGTGGTAGCGAGTACAATGTAAAATTTACGTTTTTTTTAAAATATTTGTCCATTTTCCGTACTCTCACCGTGTAACACCACCAAACCTCCGATAACGAATAGACGCTGTGGGAATCGTAAATGTCATGTATTTCGCGAGCGAGGTTGTGTAGTGAATCAAACACGAATTCAAAAGACCATGACGTTAGATTATGGTGACTAAAAACTACTAAAATCAAACGATGTTTCAGTAGCCTACGTGATCGTAGGAATAGCGTTGAAGAACAAAGACTCCGAGAAGGACTACTTCCTTGTTAATGCTCTGATGAATGTAAGTGAAAGATTGGGATAACCGGCTCTCTTCCTATCGTACACTCTTTTAAGAGTCTCAACAGCTCAATAATCACTGATGTTTGATAGCTTGCGTAGATGGTTCAGTGAACACTACTCTGACGCACGCGCATTCATTCATAATCCCTTCCCTTAATAGCCCGCCTCGAGATGTGTAAGATCGTAGCAGGAAGGAACTTGCTACTTGAGTACACACAAGTTCTGATGAATCTATTTGGACAGAAATATTGCACCAGGTGATGCAAAAAAGGATGCAAGGATACGGGCAAACATACAAAATTGACGTTTATTCAGGCTAATAAGAACGGGGCTCAAGAAAGTTCGATCACCAACGACATTCGTGCATACATTTTCAGGTGTTCCCTTATTATGTGCTCGTCTGTCCTTCCGTGATTACCTTCCTCGTTCGTAAAGAAGAAGCCGACAAGAGATCGCGCGTGCAGAATCTGATCAATATGGGACATCAGCCGTCTACGGTGAGCTCCTCGCCGTATGGCCCCTTTTTCAATGTTACACCGTCTATTCCTAGTCACTCAACTCAGACTATCTAATCAAATAGGATTGTAATGATATTGTTTAAGCATAACTTTGAGGAACATCTGACGGAGAAGTGAAGTTTTAATTAAAATGACTCTTATTGCAGGAATACTTCAAAAGCCTGGCAAAGCATTGGAATTCCGTAGGACATCCAAGCGAAAGGGCGTGAAAAATCAGAAAAAATATACTGTACCAACCAACAAAAATTCCTCCTCTACCTTCGCGAAACCTCAAACTTCTTCCCTACCATAAAAAAATATTCCCTGCCTGTAGTCATAAAAACAAATCCTCCCTACCATCACCGGCAATAAACATTTCATTCCTGTCATCAACTGCATAAATAAAATCTTCCCTTCCGTTAACAACATTAAACGACCTTCCACCGTCGCTCCGTACTTAATAATTCATACCTAACCATCGCTCCTTATTGTCGATAACTTGTGTTTTCGATCATGTATTGTTGATCGTTCTGCTGAATAAATAATATGGTAGAAAATGTGCAGAGCATAAATATCATTGGCAAGATCACGCGTAGTTTCCAGTGTGGAACGCTCCTGCCGTATAGATATGCAAAAATAACCCAGACCGTAGAACATCTCTATGTAATGTACTTTTGGCGAATACAATAGATCAATGCCCTTCACGATTCGATGCCGGTGCGATATCGCCATTATTTTTACAAATAGCCAATGTATGTCTTATATACGCGGCACTCATCTCTATTGGGATTATGCTCTACACAACTACATTGTATACCATTTCCGACCATAATCTGAAGAGCAAGTGAATAAAAGTTCGAAAGCGTTAATGGGTTAATGGGACACAAACGATTGAATAATAATTATTAATCCGATTCAGAGAACATCAATTAATTCGACTAAATATTCTGCACTACTTAATTAACGCGTTTGATAGAATATTGGGAAACATTATTACATTGGGCGATAAACTCCGAATTTTTAATGTATACATGATCTAAGTGACTTGATAATTCTCGACAAAGAAAATAAACATGAATATGTTAGTTTATTTCTGGCCTAAGCTGATGTAATTATATATGCCATCGTCTTAATACGAGTATCGTCGTTGAGTATAACCTTCTTCCAGATTATAGCCGATCAGGATGGAAATGTCTCGTTGCAATCGAATAACATGCAGCTTTATGTTTTTCTTCTGCATATTTTTTTTTAATTCTCGCTACATAGACCGTGATAGTATGTGTTGCCCCTGTTTCTGATAATGGTAGAATACAGTTTTTTTCATTCTTTTCATATCGCAAAAACTCACTCTATTGTTGATACAGCTGAGAAACTGTAATATCGTTACATCGAGATATCGTTTTTCTTTTTTTAAAGAGATACAATAATTCAATTTGAATGATCAATATGGGTCGATCCACTGGATATACTGTACAGTAAGAAATGATGTTCATTGAAGAGTATTACGCTACTTGTGACTTTTGTGCGTATTCCTTGATAATCACTGAATATACGGAAATAATTGAGCCTCTCTTTCTCATTAGTGGGATTGTTAGCAGGTCTATCTGATTCATGTCTGGTTCGCTTCTCCAAACGAAGGGAATAATTAGGCATTCCTGACTCAGACATAACAGGATTTTGCACTGTACGGGGGATAGACACGACCACATTACGTGAGGATGCATCATGCCTGTAATTACTGATAACAACGACTGGTAATCGGACATCTCTACCCCCTCATGCGTGACAATGTACTGAAAACGAAGACGACCAACGATTGGTCACACCAAGCTGTCCGCTCTACTTTATGCGGCAGATTGCTGCGTAAGCGAAATATCTAAGTCCCAGCTACCGTCTCTCGGGAAGTTTTCACCTTATCACGATAGATGTCGTCGATATTTTGCTCGGCTAGTAGACGATAGTCACTGACTCATGTTCCTATTTTTCGTCGCCTGTTTTTCGCTAGCACGGAACTGTGATCGTTGATTTAATGCACGAGATAATAACGAAGAGGCTTTTAGGATAAGGTCAATTGGCGGCTCATATAAAGCCTCTTGGTGACAGTTTTTGTCGCGTCCCTTTCATAATCGACTTCCGACCATGGTCTTCATCGGCGATGTTATCGAAGACTCCCATGTTGGTGCGTCAATAGCATATACATTGCACATATTCTTCTCACAGCCCCTAATGCAATAATGTTTCCAAATTTAAAGAGGGATAGGCATCAATCAAAGTTGGTGGGTCCCACCACGAAGAGCCTGAAACGTTGCAATCCTACTGTAATCTGTCAAGCCCTACGCACTTATCATTATGACTCTGGGCATAGAGATCAACATGGCTCGTAGCCTAGTGGTTGTTCTTTTGCCTAGCTATCCAACACCCGTTGGTTCGACTCCCGCCGAGCGCAATCCTCACTATTGCCGCTATTTTCGACTGTAAATCTAACAAAATCAATACGAGAATACAGTTAGGGGCCACAACGCAGATAGCCGATTTTAAACAATGGGGTCAAAAGTATGTTCCAACAATCCCTCATGGTCCCAATAACATCATGCTTTTTACCGTTTGTCGATATCTTGTCGCTGAGCCGCGCTAGAGCCCAAGAAGTACGCGCGCAACTCACTGGGGGAGAGGAGGGAAAGGCGAGACGAGAGGGAAAGGGGCGGAGCCTAATTTGAGTGTGTCTCTCTCGTTCCCCCGCCCTCTCGCTCGCCTCCCCCCGCTCGCACAAATCAAGAGGGCACAAGCCAGGGAAAAATGCTAAAATTCTAATTTTTTCTCTAAAAATCCTAAAATATTGTAATTAGTCAGAAAATTACTGCCCAAACAAAACTTTCACACTGCAACCCGTCAAAACGACCTATTCCCTTCTTTTATATGCAAATTTCATCTAATTAGTGATGCTGTGCACATTTTGGGCAGTGCTCAATCGATAGAGTACCACAGTAGCTATCCATAGCAGTTGAGAACGAGAGATTTGGTTGAGAATGAACCTTGTGCCCTCCCTGTCTCGCTTTTGGGCGAAATCGTGTCACACCAAAGTGGGCGGAGCTTGTGGCCCCTAAATACAGTACCCAAAATCTTGCCTGAAATATCAATGAATTTTAAAATTCCATAGTGAGCTTCAGAGGCATTTCTAGAACTTCGGATAAAGTGATCTCTGATCGGGTAGCCATTCTCAATCATTCCACGTTGCCAGTTTGTGGACGAAAATATTGATGCCTATCCCCCTTTAAATGAGGGTCTTAAGCGGGCTAACATCTAACTTTGCAGTCGCCGGAATCCTCCTGAATTTGGTCCTACTGTACGCGATTCGTCGTTTCACGAAGAAGGCGCTTGGATCGTACAAGCAGTTGCTCACAATATTCGCCATATTCGACATGTATCTGTGCACGCTGCATGCCGTCGTCAAACCGGTACGACCACTTCCCTATTTGTGACGGACCCTCGCTGAGTTAATCTTTCTTTCAGAGAGTAGTAATTGTCGACTCAACATTCGGCGTTTCGGGAGTATATCCGTCCAGGGTATGACTTCAACTTACCATCGTTTATAATCTGCACCAGAAAGCGCAAGAATGTTTTCGAATATATTAAAATAAAGTTTTCGAAGGATTAGGTACTGTAGTTTGGATGAAGTTTTAGTAATATGACTAATCTACGGAAATAGGTAAATAGAAGCAAATTCAGAGGGTGACTTCCTTCTACGCTTCCTGCTTCACTGTCCCTTTCGCTCTGATGAACATTCACTTCCTCTACCGCTTTTGGTCCATCCGCAGACCGGAGCTGCTTTCGCTCTTTTCGAACAAGAAGTTCATCGCCTTCCTCTGCATTTTTCCGATCGGCGAATTTATTATCTGGTAAGCAGATTGAAGGTCGCTCACATTGGAACTGAGACACAAATAAGCTAATTCGACATTACGGTATCGCATACCGATGGTTTTTGAGCATATTTTGTTATGATAGAGAAGCTAATTAACTAATGGGCAGCTATTTCTAGGTATCTGCTCTGTTATTACGTGATCACGGGTGAAGGTGACGAAATCGGCAAGGAACGCGTCACTCAAGAATACTACAGAAGATTTGGACGAATACTGAACGGAGGATGGCTTATGATGGATTTCTGGGTGCATCTTCTTGTATATCGACAAATTATAGTGCTTTGCAAATTCTTGGTAAATTTCACTCACCGTACCACTCACGAGTGTGAAATCCACTCAAGTTACATGCGTAGGTCCGAAATTTCAGAGAAACAATGTTTAAGGATGCAGAATATTCGGGAAAATTTAAAGTGTTTCAATTTAATTGTTTCTTCAGGAGAACGATGTGTTCAATCCTCGTCTCTGCTTCGCAATGGTCAGCTACGATCTCATTATGATCGTCTCCTTCTCCATCGCATCCACACTGGGCGGACTGACTTTCTACTACATCCGAAGGGCGGATACAATCTCGACGCAGGCCCTAAATATGCAGTTCAAGCTATTCATTGCAGTGTGCGCTCAGGTACCCATTTTATTCTATCACTCAACGTGGAATAGTATAATTTGGAAAAAAAGTTGAGTTTGCACGCAATTATGATGAGCACGAGTATTTCGGATTGAGGGATCTTTCGAGAGACTTTAAAATATCTGAATTATCTTTCAAGTTGTCGTTTTCTGTCAATTTCTCTATTATTTAACCTTATTGGAAAATGTTTTTTTGTATATTCTCAGACCTTCGTCCCTCTTGTCTTCGTGTACATTCCGTACTTTTGCGTGATCACCTTCCCCTTCTTCCATCTTCCGATCGCTTTCCTCGATACTGGCTGCATGCTTCTCACTTCATGTTTTCCCGCCTGGGACGCCGTCATCATGATCCTCTTGATGAAGGATTATAGGTGAGCACTTGGGATGCGATGTCGAAATTGACACTTGCGAATGTGAAAAGACAGAACTATACGACAAAATAGTGGAACAAATTACATAAAATATAAAAAAGCGGAGGAGGGCGGAAGATTTCGATTAATTATCTTCAAGGTTCTCGCAACTGCGAATTAGCGAGCACACCTACTTAATTGATCCTAGTGAAAGTAGTGTAAACATAAAAGGGCAAGACAAGACCTATGAGCAAATGAATATGTTTGAGGGAGGGTCTGATCGCCATGTTCAAGAAGAAGCCTCCTCCTACCGCAACGACCGTCTGGAAGACAGCGACGAGTCAGATTCCATCTGGAAATTACCCTTCAACGATAGCATCGGCCTTCTCGGAGAGATCGATTGCGATGCCCTCTGTGGCCTGAAAGTTGCTTTGAGAATGAATGAGATAATGAGATTGTACGAATGTACGTAAAGTTCCAACATTGCTAAACCGAGTTGCTACGTGAGAGTTTTTGAATAAGAACAAATCAAGAATTATGGCCCTTTCCCATGAGAAATCGGTTCCCGAATAGATTTGTAACCGATAATAATTTACTCTTCCTTTCTTTTCTCATTCGCCCGGAACGATCACTCCACTTTTTTTTAATATTCGTAAAACCTTCAGCAATTCCGTTTCTATCTCTATTTCTCTTGTCTCTGTGCAATCCTTTTTAATCTTGTATAAACTTTTTTATCGAAAAAATGTCTGAAAACGTCGAAAACGAAAACGTCAACGATAATGGTAAAACGATAATCGCCAATTGCCTAACGATCATCGCATCTTCCTCTATAACGGAAGAACGATCGATTACGAACGCTTGAATCGAGTAAAAATGAGTAAAAATTGCTTGATGGCGGGGATGCCCTCGCGGAAGGCTCATAAGGATATCCGATAAAAAGGTTACGACGAAGTATAGCAAAATTCCGTCGCAACGTTTTTCGAATCCCTTTATGCTTCACGAGACTACCGCAAAAGGAGATGCGAATTCGATACGGGCTATGAACACTTCATCAAACATTATATTTTTAATAAACTACACAACTGCAATTATTTAATAAAAGATCCGGCGTTTGATAGCCTGAACTGCGATGATCATGCGGAACACTCGAGTCCTTCCTTTTAAAGGGGAAATGCCGATTCGTATCAGAAGACTATTTATAAGTCTAAACAGCATGACCTGACCAACAACGTACTTGTTGTTTAGTTAAAGAGGTCCGAAGACTGAAAAAATAAATCTTTAAATCCAGCATTTAACTTACTTTCTTGTTCAAAAGTCAGTTATCGTGAGATTATATTCCATTCCACGTGTAATTGACCTTTGACGAACTGAGTGGAGGGAGGAGGGAGGAAGAGGCCGGGAGGAGGCTAGTGATCTACCTGCTCTCCTCCGCCCTACCTCTTCCCTTCCTCTCTCTCCCAGACAATCAATACGCTAACCAGCACATTGAGTTTGCTGAGCATTTGAAACGCACGATACTCTCGTTCAAAAGTCTGTCACTCTTGTTCAAGTCTCCTACTCATAGGCGCAAGCGCCAAAAGCCAAACATTGTTTTGTCCATGATTCATGGAGATGTGAACAAGATCATAGTTGAAGCCACGTACTCACGCACTCCCGCACACTAACTTCCTTGTCTTCTCCGTGCATAAATTTCAATAGAATGGAGCGTCCACAGATCTACTTCTTCCTTCTCCCATTTACTTTTATCACCCTCATTCTCTACTTCAAAATATTGATCGTTCTTTGGCGAAAACGACTGAACAACAATACGTTATTCTACAAGTTGATCAGGACGCAGGTCTGTAATATCCTAGTTTCCTTTTCATCTTCGATTTCAGGCGGTGTTCGACATCTCGTACGTTCTAGTATTCTGTGTGTACGAAGTTCCCACGGTATGAGCACCTTCCTTTATGGTGATAATTTTCTTCAGGATTGGCCAATTACGTACAACTTCTTGTACAGTTTGAACGATACTTTTTGGGTGCAATTGTTCTACGCGCATTCATACTGCTGTATTAATGGACAGGTCCGCGAAAAGCTCGACGATCGCTTTCAATTAAAAAAAAAATCAGATTTTGGGAGTAGCTCTTAATTCGGTGGGAAGGGCGCTGATTGTTTGCTTTCCAACACGGAACATTACTGAGGTTTGCAAATAGAAACAGAAAATATATTGAATATATCATAATTAATTTCATCAGAGTATCGATAAGATTTCGCATGCGAAAGTGATGATCATTCATTGGACTCCTCCAATTCTCTTCGGACTCTTCATTTTCTTCGTTGAGACTCCATCTCATTTCGAATTCGTCGAAGATCAAAATCGCGTAGCTCGCGTTACTGAAGTAACATATGTGCAGGTCACATACCGCGTCACATACCATTAGACTCATAATATTTACGCTTGTTCAGATCAATTCTCTAGTTTCCATGACTTCGTCCGTTACTGCAGCAGTAGTCTCTTTGTTTTGCTATATACTTATTTTTCTTTCTCTGAGGAAAAGGTGAGTAATACAGTAATACAGTAAGTAAGAAAAAAAAGAATGTAACATTTTGTGACATTTCATTTGACCGTCTGAGCGATGCATCCAGTGAAATCAGACAGGTATTATCGTATATAATGTGACTAATCGAGCCCTGTTTTTTCTAGCACGATATCGTCAGCGAAACACAAAAAAACTACCAATGATGATGTAAGAAGTACATTTTCAGACCCTATCGCTGCTGGAACACAGAGGCGTCTATTCTCTGCACTTCATTCGTCCTTTTCCTTTCTCTTTGTGCCGTTACCGCCTACTATCTGAATAACGGCCTTCTCTCTCTTATAAATGTGCAAGCTATCGAAGTAGTCCAAATCATCTGAAAAGAGTTTCAGACTAACGCAATGTTCACTCTTCGCAAGCACTATTACGCGTTCTCCTTTCCCATTTCCCTGCTGAATCCGTGGTGTCTCCTGCTTACGAGTGGTGTGCGAATTACTGCAATTCATACAATGGATAATCGTCAGGGAAAATACGTGAAGATGTGCTCGGTAAGAGGTTATCACAGAGTGCAGTCATCACTTTTCTACCCTCGGAAGTAACTCCACCTAAACAAGTTAACAGCGTTTCGAGGGGAGCACCGGACACACGAAGCACCATTGTTGGTTGTTGAAACTATTTACAGCTATGAATTGTATAAATTGTGTAACCATCTATCACTCGTGTCACCTGGGAATCGAATATACTCATTTCTTTTTTATTGTTTTTTGTTCTATTTGTAAAGTGCATGTACACGTGACTTTTGTAACAATAAATTACTGATGGGCAAACAATGACTGGGATCCAGGGAATGCGGGATATCGAGAGCACAACGCTTGATTTCCTCGTTGCCAAACTATAGAAATAACTTGTTGATAGATTATCAATGAAGGTACTGGTCATTTAGATAACTTTACTTTTTTCTGAAGCTCGTATCGCCGACAGATGAGATACGAAAGTTTTCCGCTCTAAATATCAAGCAGTAATGTGGTGTGTGTGCAGCAGTCAGTCAGTTCTGTTCTGAGAGCACATGATCTGGGAGTATATAATGATATCCATGAAGTTTACCGCCGCCGTCGTCTGTTGTATCATGTATGTTCCTTGCTTCGTAGTCATCGTCATCAACAATTCGACTCACGCAAATTGCAAGTAAGTTATTGAGCGAATGGAACGTATTCGAGGTTAAAATATGAGAATAATTTCAGGTCGCTGTTGATAGTCTCGGCTCTTTCTCAACAGATCATGCTTATCTGCCAAGTGGCCATGTTCACTTACGATCTCTTTATTGAGAATATCATGCCCACGACGGAAAGTTCGGCAGAGAATCGGTACCTGAATACAATTAATTTTTGCAGTGGATGAGTACTGGTTCTGTATGGTGCACGAGTGTTGCTATTTCATCACTACTTACATTGCGATAATGATTGTGATAGAGCGGTGAGTTAGACTCCTCACGAAACAACTGGACGTCGATTCAGCCTCATCGCCACTGTAAAAGCCGAATCATATGAGACACAACCGATGAACAGGATAGGACTCTCCACTCTGATCATTATTGGGGTGTGTTTCCCTCTCATCACCCCCACCCCCTCTCCTATTGAGAAATTCTTCAGATGTTACTGTCACTGCCATTTTCCTACGTTATTCATGACCGTGAGCGCTTTTGCAAATACAATGTTACTTCTATAATTGTATTCGTTTAGTTGACCAATATTTCCCACCGATTGTGCTTATGTCCGCAGCGGAGACTGTGGTTATAGTGGTATGCTTTTCGAAAATAAAAAATAATAATAAATCGTCACTAGCTTTCCTTGAAAGTGTATCTCCTGACGACACGACGACTTGCTAATCTCCCATTTGATTTCAAGCGAGTTTCGGCCAAATACCAAGTTAGTGGGACTGTACTCGTGAAGTTCATTCGTTTAATCACAGCTTGGCGAAGTTCTTATCTTCACTAGAGCTGTACTTGTTCCTATTCTCATTTCATCAGTGCTCAAATTTATCGGTCTCGTTCGACCTCTTCTCTGGAAGCTTGGCTACTTTACTTATACCTATTCGGGAACCGCCTTTTTCATGGTACGTGTCCAAATTGTACTATATGAAAGTGCACTTTGAGATGCACGCTATCAATTGTGTAGTGATGAAAGCAACAATGATTGTCCTTCACAAGGGCATGCTCAATACGCTCCTCAAGACAATGAGGTTCATTCCAATCTAAGAAAAATAATGTTTTAATTAGAATTTAAGAATCACCAACAACAATAGAATCATCGCTGTGCAACCTTCCATTCCAAAAACGGATGAGACCACAAAGTACTTTGAAATGTTACGCGATGCATGGGCGTAATTTCATAAGTCATAGATCAATGTTATTAGTAATACTATGCGATAAAGAGTATTAGATAACCAAATGTCGATTGTTAATGGCACATTCTCTCGTCCCACGTTCCAATTATGAGATGATACATGACAAATGTAAGCGGCCCGATTGATTTTTTTCTTTTATTTTATTTCGTATCACAGATTTGAAATTGCTCTCCGACAAACACAATGACGCAATGAAACTAATTACTCGGGAAAAAATCCTGCTCACTTGCCGATTTGGTGGGAGTGTTTTCCACCGTCCGATCCAGTTCTCTAATATAGAACCATGGCACACATCAGCAACAAGTGTTGTTCGCCCGTTTGATGGGGAACGCCTAATTCAAATCATCTTGAGTGTGTTTTGAGAGGTCAGCAAGAGCTCAATGGTCGACTTATAAAGGCTGCCGTCTCGCTGGTCAGTGTGGAAAGTGAAAATGCTGCTCGCGCTCTTGCTCCTTGTGCCTGCAGTGCTTGGCCAAATGGGTGGCGGTGGATGGGGAAGAGGTCGCTGGGGAGGTGGAGGGGGACCACAGTGGCTGCAACAGGCATCACAGCAGACTCAGGACGCTGTTAAGCAGGCGGGTTCATTTATTCCACTTCATTGTCTTCATTTCATTCAATACCTCTTTGCAGCTACGGTACCGCATACGGCACTGGTTTCAATTCACAATTACTATCCGTTTAGGTATTTCAAGATCGCAGCCTCGACTGGCAAACGAAGAAGGAGTACATTCGTGCGCTCATGCAGAAGGAATCACCACAGGTTCGCAATTGCTTGTTTTCCTCCGAGCTGTATCTTTTTTGTTGCAAATGGCACTAGTCGGAACTTTATTTTCAGGTCCAAGCGATGTTTGCTCAGCACGAGAACGAGAGACAGCAGAGAAGACAGCAGATGGAACAGGTGAGTCATCTTTGCAAAACGGTGTAAGGAGTAAGTGAGGGTCGAAAATAAACATCGTTGTGTGCCTTTATTGTCTATGATTTTCTGCGAGTATTGACGATTCTCGTTGCAGCGCTTCAATCAGATCACGGGTACAATGTCTCCTCAGGCGCGCGCGGCCCACGAGCAGATTCGGGCCATGTTCAAGGTTTCATTTTCAATCTCGCGCAATGATCCGGCGAAAGGTCTACGCACTTTCTCTCTCTAATTGCGCTGAGTGTACAGAGCAAAAAGCATTTCGTCTGGTGATAGCTTGCTAAAAAAGGAACACCGTTGCAGGACCACTCGATTTCGTGGTCCGAGAAGCGGAATCGCATCGACAACTACAAGATGACCCTGCCACAATCCGTCCAGACTGAGCTGGAAAATGCCCGACAACAAATGTTCCCGGGCGGAGGCAAGATTTCGTTATTACTTTTTTACAACAGGAATTGTGTCAGTATTTACTGAAACTGGGCACAATATAATCTATGCTTTTAGGAAGATGGGGTGGACATAGAGGCGGATTCGGCGGAGGTGGCGGACAGGGAGGCAACGGGATCGGAGGAGGGTTCATGGGTCGACGATTCGTGTAGATATGTGTATGCCCAGTGCACTCGCTCACTCATCCGTGTAGCCTACTCGAGCTTTATTTATCAGTACACTGATAATGTTAAACAAAAACCGCGTATCAACATATCCTTTTTTTAATCTTCTCAATGCTTTATTCATTTTGCATTCACGTGATAAAATGTCAAATAATTCGTGATCACTCGTGATGTGCATGATACGGAAAGGCCATGTTGTTTCTCTTCCCATCTCAATTCTTGATCAATGGCTATCTCTTCAACCGTCAGTCACATCCAAGATCTCTTTAATGTGTTATAATAAACCTCGCCCTCGCTCCGAGAGCACTTGCGAAACCAATGTCAGATGATTGGTGATCATTTTCCGCTGAGGCATAATGCTGTCAGCAATTAAATCATCAACAATTAGTTCTCAAACGACTGGCGCTCTGCTAAATCACTGACTCATCGTGCCTGCAGAGATGATGATGATGTGCTATTTTCACTGCCTTACTCCTAATTAGAGAAGCTGAAGGAAGGGGGAAGGGTGCGCGGCGTGGCGCGGAATGAGAGGAAGGGGAGAGTGAGAAAGGCAAACCCTTGCGCAAGGGTTTCGAACCCTTGCGCAAGGGATGACCCGGGAATGGCTGTTTTTGATCGTCTGACTTCGGGTTTTGACCGATTTTGTATAAATAGCATATATTAGTTTTCCTAATCAGATTCACAAGCTTTTGTGACGTTAAAAGATCTCTTAGAGTGAGCTACCGTACACCTTCGGCAGATTTTTCAACCAAAAACCTATTTTTAAGGACACCAAAAGCCCCTGGAACTTCTACCAACTTCACAAAATCGATATTTAGGCCTCTGCGCTTTTTATAGGTCAAATTTTCCTTGACATTCGTTTCATCTGGATTTTTTTCCTTTAGCTTGAACGAACAGATAAAATCATTGTTAAAAGTGTTGGTATTGCAGCTCTGGATCGGTTATGTAAATATCATGCTTGAGGCTCAGAAAATCCGACGTCAAACGACCGAAAACGGCCCATTGCAGACTCACCCCTTGCGCAAGGGTTTCGAAACCCTTGCGCAAGGGTTTGCCTTTTATCCCCTCCCCTTCCCTCATTCTCATTCCTCACTGCGAGAGAGCGGCAGTCCCTTCCCTCACCCCTTCCTTCAGCTTCTCTACTCCTAATTGCGCATCGCAGAAGAAGAAAAGTAGTGATCCGATAGTACAGAAGGTAAATAGAAACCAAAAGTGAACTGAATTTATTAGATTTCTATACCGAAAAATGAAAAAAACGGTCAGTTGAAGAAGTGAAGCGCATTTTTCAACAGAAATAGAGTCATTTGAATTAGTAGGGAATTAACGGTAATCTGAATTATGGGAAGCCACAGATAGACACAGATCGACACAAACGACGACGACATCAAACCGGTGACTGAAGACAATTCACACTTTCAGACCAGAGAAAAGACAAACGTCACCAACCTCTACCAGATCGTCACATTATAAAAATCGCCGCACATGTATCGTACACTTTTGTCAACGCTTTCGCTTATTAGCAGTACTTAATCGTTTGTATTCATTCTTTCGTACGTGCGCAATCAGTGTCCATTGATGCGATACTTCCATCCTAAGTCACACCTCCTATGTCCCACTCGTCCCATACATTATGAATGATGTCGATCGTTTCAACTGGAATCTTGCCCGAATATTCTTCGGTATTTCATGTTTCTGGTCGCTGCTCGGAATCCTCTGCAACTCTATTCTTCTTCTTGTAACAATAGGGACAAGGTATGTTTTTAATAAAATCACAATTTTTTTGTGGTTTTCAGATCCCTCAGGTCAACATACAATCTCCTGATCGCACTTTGCGCTATTGGCGACATTTTTCATCAAGTTCGTTCAAATATAAGACATTTGGAATTTGTAGCCGATTCATATTTCATTAGATGGATTCATATGATGGGTAATCTGGCACAACTACCTCTTCTTCTAGATGTCTACCTCGAAATTGGTAGCATTTACTGTGTGTGTATCATGGTAATGATAAAGTAAGAAGAAATATAAGAACTTGTTAAATAGATCCTTCCCGCGATGGGAATAGCAATTGGATGTACATGCATTTTGTGTGTTGGATTGGACAGAATGCTGGCAGTCATTTTTTCAATTCGCTATCGTTCATTGAACACGTGTGGCTACTATTTTGTAAGTGATATTATCTTTAATAAATTTCATTTCAACTTTACAGTTCCTTGGTTTTATAATATTTGCATATTGTGCATACTTCGCGTTCCTTACTGCATTCTTCTTTCGAGCAAGGTGAAATTTCAGTTTTTTTTTCTTAAACTTTGGTTATTGATTACAGAGATGTGGTTTGCGAGGTGGTGACGCCATTTCTGGGTCCGGGATATGTTTGGTTTACTTTCGGCAACTTCACAATAAATATTATGAGTGCAATAGTATATTTTATTACTTGTATTGGATTGCGCTCACGGAAAGGTTCGAAATCGAACCTGATTTCTATGTTTCGAAGAAGTTTCGAAGAAATTCAAGTGCCTTCACAATTCCAGACATAATTGGTACGACGCGTATTATCAAATCGTTGTTCATCATCGTAACAGTTGACATCAGTGGCTGGTTTCTAACACCTGGACTCACCACACTCTTTTATATTCAAGACCTGCAACGTAAGCCTTTCACTTGGATTTGAAAATACAAAATATAATTTTAGCACATCAGTTCTTTGCTTGGACCTATTTCGCGACTATTTTCATACACATTGCTCTATCTGTGAAACTCTTCATCTACTATTGGACAAGGCTTGTTGGCCTAAAAAAGGCCGAAACACGAATATTTTCAGTTCCGAGTATCGGTCTGCCATCAGTGCATTTGTTTTCAAAGGTCATCATCGTCGATAGCGATAAAATTTTTATTTTTCCTTTGATAAACGTTTTCTCAAACATTACTCTAGCATTTCGATGGGAGAACACTACGATAGTATAGTCAATCACTGCCATTCTTCGCCGCTTGTGGCTAGCATCGCGAGCCTGGTCCCGTGAGACGATAGTCTTATAAGAAAAACATTCTGGTAATGAACCTGTGTACACTTCGTCTCATGGGAGTATATTGCCAAAAAAAGACTATTATCATCTGAGGCTAGTGAGCTATTAATGATAATATCTAGTATCCTTATCGCTCAACTAAATCTTTGGCCCTTTTCACATAGTTCTCGGAGAAATAAATGACAAGTTCAGCATACAATTCGATTCAACTCGTCAAGCTTTTCATATCCTTCTGTGTCTCTTCCTCTGTCCCTCCTGTTTCTCAAATATGGGATGATAATCGATTAATTTAAGTATAATAATTACAAAAACTAACATTTTGAATTTTGAAAAAAATTGAAGGGCATTTTTAAAATTAGGGTGTTGTCCGAGGAATCTCCTTTGTATTTCTTGCTTTTGGATTGCTCGTTCTATATCTAATCAGTCTCAGATCTGAAGAAGCAGCTAATAATCAAACAAATGGGGTTCATTAGAATATTCACTTTTCGCAGTGTTCTCCATTCAAGTCTCCTCAATTTCCGTACTCTCGGTGAATGTGAACACCTCTCACGCAATCGTTCATTCCTTGACAATTCTTGCGTGTTCTTCCTAATTGTCGCAAGCTGTTCGCTCAACATTCGCACGAGTTTTATGTCGTATTTTCAACTTGCAAAAATCATCCTCAGTACAAGGAATCGAAGTCTGCTCGGCTAAGCGATGCATGTAAATCTTATCCATGAGTAGATGAAAATTGAATTTCGGAATGACGTTTTCAATCACGTATAAAATCATTTTGGCTCAAGAGGGAAGATTTATAAAGCATTCACTAGGAGACAGGTGCGACGAGGTAGCGAGAATCTTATCAAGAACTCAATCAAGAAAGCAGTACTTAGGATATTAATTGAAAAAAAAAGAACTTTAATTATGTATTTACACAGATATCGTGATCTCATACAGTGCGACATGAAGCACATGCACCCCTCTCCTCACGCTAGAAATGTAGTTCGTAATAGGTTACCAAACATTTTATGAAAAAAACATCTATGTTTTACTTCATTGTTTCTTTCTTACGATGTGGTTTCCGGATTCTTTTTCTCCTTTTTTTTTAATTCATGAGGTTTCCTTTTTTTAATTTATAAATATCATTTGTTAAAATCTGCGTTTCGTTTCCATTCTGGCTGAATTAATTCCGCAATCTTACGTATAGAATTCTTTTGATTCATTCTCAGTTTCAGATCTCACAAGAATATGACAGAAATCGACCGCTTCTACTGGAATCTAGCCCGGTCATTCTTCGGTATTAGCTGCATTTGGGCTGTTCTCGGTATATGCTGCAATTCACTGCTACTAATAACCACAATAAGGACTAGGTAAGTCAGTATTATCATAAATACTTTGGGACAATAAAATTTCAGATCGCTCAGGTCTACATATAATATCCTTATAGCCGTTTGCGCTATCGGCGACATATTTCATCATGTTTGACTAAAATAAAATAAATGCAAAATTGATTCTTCATGGTTCTCAGATCGGAAACCTTGTCCAGCTGCCTCTCCTTCTCGATATTTACCTCGAAATCGAAAGCTTCGATTGCGTTCTTATCATGGTAATTACTATGCCACTTCAATGAACGAATTTGTATATTCTCTCAGTATTTACCTGCGATGGGCATCGCTGTTGGTTGCACTTGCATATTTTGCATTGGTTTGGACAGAATGATAGCTGTAATTTACTCAATTCAATACCGTACTCTAAACAAGAAAATCTACTATACCGTAAGACTGGAGGCTTCTTTATTTAATAACATGTGTTTCAGATTCTCACCTGTCTAATTACCTTCTATTGCGGATACCTCTCCTTTTTCATGATATTCTATTTTCAACCCAGGTATTGGAATAAGAAAAATCAAATATAACTTGATAAAAATCATATTTCAGAA
Source organism: Pristionchus exspectatus (assembly GCA_911812115.1). Taxonomy (NCBI): domain Eukaryota; kingdom Metazoa; phylum Nematoda; class Chromadorea; order Rhabditida; family Neodiplogasteridae; genus Pristionchus; species Pristionchus exspectatus. The sequence goes on from OU461582.1 coordinate 12,971,592, forward strand.
AAGTGGTATGCGAAGTTGTTACACCGTTTCTTGGCCCAGGATATATTTGGTTCACATCGGGAAATTTCATAATCAATATGATGAGTGCCATAGTGTATTTTATTATGTGGATTGGACTTCGATCACGTTCTGGTTTGTGCAGCATTTTATTATTCGCATGTGCCGCTCCGTTTTAGGTTCAGCAGCAATGAAACGAATTATCAAGTCACTATTCACCGTTGTGACAGTTGACATCAGCGGCTGGTTTTTGACTCCTGGACTGATTATTTTTATGCAATTTCTTGACCTAGAGCGTAAGCGAATAAAAACCATTTTGAAATTGCTGTTAAAATGTCTGGTTCAGCCCAACAATTCTTCGCATGGACATACCTCGCGACTATGTTCATACACATAGCGTTGTCTGTAAAACTGTTCATCTACTATTCTTTGAGGTGGTTATACCTTTAGAATAATATAATTCTCAATAAATGTCAGTTCCGAATATCGCGTCGCCATCAACGCTTTACTATTCAAGTACTCATCACTGGCGAGGAGCTCAATTTCGAGTGTCTCTAGGTGTCCACATTGTGAAATCAATCGATAAAATATTGTATAAATGGTGAAAAACTCGTTCATTCATAGTTCATTTTATTATCAGTTTATCATTCGTTGGACTCATATAATATACTCTTCTGAGAAACTATCGCACGAGATTAACTTGTTTTCTCTCCTGTACTTGTCTCCGGTAACTGAGCATTGGTCGGTTGTCTTTATCATCTGCTGATTATTGAGCACTTTTTTGGGGTAACTCAATGTGAGTCACTGTATTGAACAGTAATGTGCGGATTGTGAAAGCATGAAGGGAACGGTTTGAAAACCACCAATGATACGTTAGATTTGAACTATATAAATGAGATGAGGCAGTTGAGTCTGAAAAAGCTAAGGTGAAAAGACTATATCTAGAGTAGTAGATAGTATATTTAAAGGTAGAGTAGATCTAGATATCTATTGCGACTACTGTCAAACGGCAAATGGAGTGTTCTCTTCGATCTTGGGCGAATTTATAGAGATTTTGCTGGCCTTTGACAATTTCGAGGAGTTCAGCGACCTGAAATTTTTTTTTAAGTTTTTCGTTTTTCATGTATTTTTATTGGATCCGTGAGAGTGATGGGGCATGAAGTAGGGAGAACCGCCATAACGGAGAGATAACGATTATGCTGAGTCCCAGAAGCCAAACAAGCATAACACTAGTTGACGAGCAATGATCTGACTCTACTATTTTCTCATACTATCTCATTGCTCACGTGTCAGAATGAATCCTACACGGGAGCGACGAGAGCAGTAATCGGAGTAGTAATCACCGACCAGGGAGGAAAAAAAATAAGTCAGGCCATCGCTCTCGCATTGCAAAGAAAAAGACGGAAAGATTCCGATTTGTTAAAGATAAAGGTCATCCGTACCGATCAGTGCTGAGGGTCTGAGTGACCATAATCTGCTCCTCGACGATCCAATACATAAAGTCGGCGTGCTGTTGTTTCACCTCGAAGTAGACGTACACTGGAAGAAGCAGGGCCGTTGCTTTCCGAATGTACAGATGTTACAATTTGTAATCGTTATCCCAAAAAATTAATACGTGGTCGAGGTAGGTTGTACTCAAAATTTTTACATTCACTCAGTTACATTTGATGTTTCTGACCAAAAGATCATTGTAAAAGACCTATGAAATTTTGAGCAGCCCTTGTGTTGAAACGTCTCAACAACATGCATAACGTAAGGGCATATGAAACTCACAAATGGACGCGTCCCACAGGAGATACAACACGAGAAAGATGCCTGCCATCGTCAAATTTCGTTTCTGTGTCGTCTCGAATCGCATCTGAAGTATACTTATCTCCCTCATAATCATTGATCAAAAACGTTGGAAATGCAATCATGTCTGTGCGTCAGCCACTGTATGCTAACCGGGAGCAGAACAAATGTGCAGCGAAGATGTTCAATTACGTGAATGGTTACTTACCGCATCCGCTGAATCGTCCATCGAAGGAACGTTTACATTGAAGATGATGTAAGTTGTGACCGTAACGTAGATCATCATCAAGAATGTCGATGCAAAACAGCTCACGAGCTGAAACGAAGGGATTTCACACGAGGAAAACAACTATTTCCAGCTTGGTCTCGCTAGTTGCCCAGCAGATTAGATACCATCACTGACGATATGGAAATGTTTTCATATTGATGATCTCAACTTTTCCAATCCTCAATAAAGCCCGAATGAAACGGTATTTGCGAGCACGTTTTTATTTCCTTGTTACTTCTGGATCCAGTTTTTTCAGTTAGTCATTGAAGGCTCACGTTCCAATTTCATCAGCGATAGAAAAGTTTTAGTGCACTTCAGGATCAAAACCATCTCTTGTCTTCTGGTTTGTGAATGTCTATTTCAAGCAAAATTAGTGCTTGAGTTTTCCATTTTAATCAAACTCTGGCTCTAGTCCGTTTTACTCTCTGTCACTAATCCGGTGCACCTGACTCAGACTGGTCACGCATACGAAAGACTACAGACACGTATTGGAAGCCATTTCTCACCATAGGTCGGACGAAGGCCGGCCTTCCCGTAAAGCATCCATATGCGTGGGCCAATGAGAGGATTATGTGTAGCACACACATCGTCCATCCTGTAATAATCGATGTTTTATCAGAGGTCTTAGATCGAAAGAGCTGTTATGAGTCCGTTTTCGTAAAAGTCGGACAAGGGTTGGCACAGCTCAAAAATCTCGATTCTCTGAAACTATGTGATTTGGGGCTCTCGATGGTGCCGATGACGATGGGCATATTCATTTTTCATGTCGACGTCCCGTTGGCCTCAGATGACGTGACGTAGATAGTTTTCGGCGAGTGAAAAGTAGTGGGGAAAACGACCCTAGATCGGACCAGAATTCTGTGAGGATTCCAAAAACATTTTTTTCAGATTTTTCTTGCGACCGCGTAAGCTTTTATGAATTACATAGTGAAGCCTCTTGTAAGTAAATTTTGCCATCCTTCCACCTGTAGACTTCCGAACTTTTGATCTACCCGAGTCTCTCTAGCATGACCTCTTCCCACTCTCTGCGCTCTCTCGATTTCCCGTGCTCTCTCACCTCCCTCGGGATGGAAACTCCTATCGATCAGAGGAAGGAGGTAAACAAGTAGAAAGATGGCAAAATTTACTTACAAGAGGCTTCACTATGTAATTCATAAAAGCTTACGCGGTCGCAAGAAAAATCTGAAAAAAATGTTTTTGGAATCCTCACAGAATTCCGGTCCGATCTAGGGTCGTTTTCCCCACTACTTTTCACTCTCCGAAAAATGTCTACGTCACGCCATCTGAGGCCAACGGGACGTCGACATGAAAAATGAATAAGTCCATCGTCGTCAGCTCCCTCGAGAGCACCAAATCACATTGTTTCAGAGAATCGAGATTTTTGAGCTGTGCCAAACTTCTACAGATTTGTCCGATTCTTAGGCGAACGGCCTCTTATATAAAACTGTCCTGTTCTAATTAATTCCATTTTTGGGGGAGGCGGTTTCCATATCCAAGGAAACTATTTGAACTTTAGCGACAAAAAAAGAAATTGGTTAAAATTGTATACTATTTTCCAAAGGATCTCTGTTATCCAGATTTTCTCTACCAATCATATCGAGCTTCCTCGTAATTGAGCCTATCCAAGCGGATTTCGACACAACGATATAGCAATTTCCTGTATGGTGCGGATCGATACAATCTCCTTTTTGTGGCCTCTTTTCAGCGCAAAACATGTACCAGATTTTCGAAAAAAAAGCTGATAAGTGAAAAGCTTACCGATGGAGAGCTGAACAATGTAGAAACAATTGTTGGCATCTGCACTGGTTGCATTCTCAATAAGCCGAAAGATATGTGGCTTGAAGGGACTGTCGGGAGAAGAATGAGACAGTTCGGCCAACTCCCCGAGTACTGAAAGTTGTCAATTTTAAAACAGTGAAAGAATCTCGGTTGACGTCAGAAAGTGCCCTACATCGTTGGACGTAACAAACAAATCGAAATTAGTTTAGGTCTAAATTCTGACCTCTGAAGTACATGTTCGGATTGACGATGAAGAATACTAAAGAGAAGAAACCCGCGAGCAGTTTCATTTAGCTTCTATAATGTGTTATTATTCAATATTGCAGCCAGTGAAAAAATACAATAATAAACATGAAAAGCGCGTATCACGAATGCTCATCGAGAAAGATTCTCCATTGAAATGGATGGGTAACGTAGGTCTTCGCGAGTCTCCATTAGCACAGAAAACAACGCTTGGTCGGTCTACGCCACTAGGAAGTGTCGCTATATGGAACCGCCTTCGCTGCACACAATCCGGAACGCCAACTTGCTGCTTCACCAATGTTTGAATATGGCACGCCTCTCAATATTCGAAATGTGTTCAGTTTTCTTCGTTCCAGCGATCAACTGTAAAATCCGCGAGCGGATTTGAGATATTTAGAAAAAATCTTGCAAATCGTAACTGAAAAATAAATAAATTCGTGCTGACGTTGGCTCATCAGTTCTGGATCGAGTAATACAAACCTTTCATTCCGCAATTGGTTTCTTGCTTTGCTTACGAAAACACTTCCCTTTATTACAGTAAATCTATGTTATTATAGCGTCAAGATTTAAAATGTTCATGCGTAGGAAAACGATTGAATGATTGTATGGCGATAGATATGGTGACGCGACAATTTAGGAGATGTCGAGTTTTGGGCAGAGGGGCTCGACTTGTTTCAGTCCGGCGCCCACTAGACAGGCGCAGATTTCCTTGGCGAGGGCGGTGTTGAAGCCGGATTCGATGGCACACGCCTTGCTAGTGGAGACGATCTGAAGTGGAGAATCGGACAATGTCTTTCACCGAATCAGTAATGACTGTTCCTAGAACATGTAAGTCGTAAACAAGAAATATTATCGCCTGTTCGCAAGCGATCGCAGAACAGCAAAGAATATGTAGTTGATCACGATTTATATCATGATTGTGTCCCGTCGTTAAGATGTTTCCGGAGGTGTACAATGCTCATTGAAACGTACATCGTTGTCTGACGGAATGTCCAGACTGCAGGGAATCTTCAAACATCTTCCGGCGTGCGCGCACTTCATCATACAGCCCGCTGCCTTTCTACCCACCTGCAACACTCGGTATATACCTCATGTTTGTTGTGTGATTTGACCATTTTCCATCATTTATTCATCTGTATTCTCCTCACAAGTTGTCGATGGTTCTCGCTGATTCGGTCTAGCATGACAATACAGATTAATGTAATGATCAATCGCACCGCCATCAGTTGCGTCGCTTGTGCGAGAAGACCAGATTTGTTGAGCATCGATGTGATCTCCCGGAAGGCCGCGAGCTGAATCGTCTCCGGGTAACGACGAGTGACCATCGGGCCGGCCTTGTCCGCGCACCTGCAAATGCGTACACTTGTTTGTGCCTTGCCAGATAATCCACAATATTGCAATGTCCCGCAATAAAACGATAAGAAAGATGATGTCAACAAAACGAACACTTTTCCGAATTTCTTGTGTACGCAATCGATGGTCGTTTCGAGTCGTGGTACGTGAACGTCGAGACACTTACGGAACTCATCGTACGATGCGCCCAACTTCGTCACGTGACTCTTGCACCTGATGGAAATTCGAAAATTTTCATTGAATTTTTCTGGCGTTCAGCTTCAATGTTTGTCAAAAAGAAGCTTGGTATTCAAACAATCACAGAATTGCAGTGGGGAATGGGGCGACCATCGATTTCAAATGTTGATTGGACTCGCTTCATGCAAGAGGTAAATAATGCTAACTTGTCTCCGCACTCCTGCACGTCTTTGATCGCTCCCGCCAAACACGGATTGAACTCCTCCTTGCACAGACATTGTCGCTGCTGGGATTCACTTGTAGCGGAGCCGGCGAGCAGCAGAACCACTCCGGTAATTATGAGCATCTACAATCACGACATGACGATTGCGACACAGCAGGATAATAATAATAGGATATAATAGGAATAATAGAATAATAGGAATAATATTATAATAATAGGATAATATGAAACTCAATCATAAATTGCACTGAACCCGCAAGAAATATCCCACCTTGTGCTGGCACAGTCCAACGGAGGAGAAAATATTGAGACAGGAACGCTACTTTATAATCAACACACGAATCGCTGTGTATTTATGCGAAATATTGATTGCAAAACAAGATACTGAGATGGTAATCAATTCTGAGTCAGAAGAACGAAGGCAACAGAGAGAAGAAGGCGGTAGTGTTTCCGCCACTTTTTTTGATCTCGATAAAATGTCGAAGGTGGTCAGGGAACACTCCGACAGTTCGGAAGAGAGCAATGGTCGAATACATTGCGCAAGAGATGGATATCTCGTCTCTCGAGTGACGTTGGAATCACAACCATGGACGAAAAGTATTCATGAAAATCAGTCTGTGATTCCAGACTGCACTTATGATTGCTTTGAGTTTTTTGATCGGTTGAGCAATTATGCAAAACTTATCTTCATTTTGCCATCAGTAACGATATAAAATGTTTCCCTTCTCTCCTTCTAACCAATTGTGATCAATTTGCGATGTGCTCATCAAACGAGAAGGTAATTCCTGGATGTACAAATACGTGATCAGGCGCAAAATAGTTCGCAGGCATGGCCGACTGAAATGGGAAAGTCAGACCAAGATCATTCTTTATCAGCGAATCAAGTCGGGACAAAGAGAAAACAACCTTGCTAATACTGTACACTTTCTTGAACCCAGGGCTCAAAATGTGCACAGTTTCTCCGTATAAAAGGTAGCTTGAAATAGATCAGCGCTTGTCACCATGGTCTTCCTTCTCTTCGCCCTTCTTCCCGGTCTGGTGCTCGGACAGATGTTCTCTGCTCAAGAAGCGTTGCTGTCTCGAGGATTCTCACAAGATCAGATAGAGGACACGCGAGAGGTACCCTCCACATGAAATAGTAGAGTGTGGCTTACTTCCCATCGTATCCATTCGTACCCTTTTCAGCGCTTCTCCCAGCTTTCGGCCCATCTTTCACCGGAAGCTCGAGCTGCCGAGCACCAAGTGATGGCTATTGCCAAGGTCCGTTTCGTGCACACTTTGACCAAATAATGTATAGCCCTTACACTCGCCTTGTATAATAATTACTTAATTCCTCAGGACACGTCAACACCGCTGTTCCAAAAGCGAGTTCTCATCATGCAGTTCATGCAGACGCAATCTCCCTCGGTCCGCGCCGAATTGCGATCTATCCGTCAGCAGCTAATGCCGGCCGGTTCGTAACTAGGGGTGCCAAAATGCCTCATAACGTATCTAGCCTGGCTGTGACAGATCTCAACTCGAGTGCATTGGTGGGAATCGAAAATCCTCATGATATCATTCTATTTCGATTATGTGTTTCATTCAGGGGGATTCGGAAGCGGTTTCATGGGATGATCGTCACTTCCATGCGATCTGCCAAACATCATGAAGATTAAGCCTCCAAATATCGTAGCAAAAACGCTTGCTTTTTTTCGCATCTCTTGCTGGATAAAGTCGTTTCCATAAAAAATGTTTTCATAGTTATTACGCGGAACGGGAAGTAATTTGTAACCCATTTTTTCACATGGACAGAGGAGAATTAAAGATTCAAACGCGCGGTAGAAAAACGCAAGACTGGGGCCGCGAAATTCAAAAATTCTACGCGTTGCGGTCGTCAGAGAAAAAACTCTCTCAAAATTTAACGCTATCTCACTGTATAGCGCCCCAGCGTATTCATTTATTAACAAGTAGGGATTTAGTATTTGAATATGCTTTTTAAATTAACAATTTTGTGTTAAACGATTACTCACATTATTGTAGGGCTGCAAAGGTAGGAAGAGCAAATATTCAAAAGCGTAGCAGCGAATGAGAGAGGAAAAAGCGTAAAAGCCTTCGGGACTTCCGGAGTTTCTGTAGCTCATTTTTTTCAGCATTGTTCCCGAACATCCTAACTAGCATTCAGCATTTTGTGTTATGGGATCTGTTCGTGTTCATCAATGTTTTGCCTCTTAACATTATCTGTTTCTGTCTGGTTGTATTCGCACTATTCGAGCGACCAGTCTATTTTCCCCGAAAGTTAGAATCACGCGATGACAAAGCCGCTTTCGCCCGCTGTCCGAAGAGGAATAACACGGTCTATGAAAAAGTAGGTAATTCCCATCACATGTCAATTGTTGCAGTCGAATTCATTCACAGTGAATCATCAATGCCCCATCCTTTGTTATTGTCCGACTACCACACATTACTATCTATCTTTGCCGACTGAATCGTTGAGCTCCAATCGTTGGATTACCAAAGAAGGAAGGATGGAAGTAAGCTAGAAATAGACTCGGAAGTACGTGCGATAGTGCACTTGGGTGCTCTGTAAAAGTACGCAAATTTGTATTAAAATATTCTGAAGCGATCACAGAAACATGGAAGCAGGCGCTATTCATGATCATGTCTCTCTTGTAATTTTTTGGTATGTGCCACGTACGAGAAATCAATAATTATGAAAAATTCTCTTGCTAATATTTATGTTTTCTGCAAAGACCTTGCATTCAGCGACATAGAAAATATTTATCACGATAATTTACACAAAAAGAGAGCAGTAAACGAAAAGTTCTTTGTTTTGTTTACAATGGGGAGGTTCGAGATGCAGCTTCAGAGGTCTCTACTTGCAACACTTCGTGTCAGCTTATTGGTCGCCACAGGCAGCAATACAGGTCTTAGTGTGCTCGCACTTGCATCCGCCCATCTTGCTCTTATCTACAATATAATATTTGAACCTATTTTGCATTACCATAAAATGGATAACCAATCCATCAAATTTTGTACAGAATACTGATAACTTTCTGACCTGGAAACAATAAATCAAAGCACCACAACCTTTGAATAAAGCGTAGTCTATTTTTATCGCCAAATTTCGGATTATTAAAAAGAAAACAATGCCAAGTCCAATTCACGAGGATGATTCTAATTTTTTGGAACAAAAGAAAGCCGGACTAATCGTATTTAATACATTATTGCACCTGGTGAACGAATAAGGAAGTTGCGTCATTAAATTCATTTCATATTCACAGAAGAAATAACAGAAGAATGTCGTGTAAAACCGGTTTGCCTAATAGGTAAATCACTCCTCGATCTCCTCAGCCTCGCTATGAACGTCCTGTTCGACCCCTATTATGCACCCCCGGATCAAACACAAAAATTCTATTGTTTTTCAATAGAATGCCCCCAAACCACTGCAGCAAGACACAATGGAACATGGAAGAATCAGAAGTTGAGAAGTTGAAATGGTTAACCGCTGGAGCAGGGTCGCTCTGACTTGTCGCATTTTCCCTCTCTGCAGCAGTCACAATCAACACATGCGGAGCAACACGTGCACTTGGCGGTCTTGTCGCAGCCTCAAAATATTATTGGTTTTATAGCGAGTTATTTATTTCGATAAATGGGCCGCGCTGCTCTTTTGTTTGTACGAATACCCTACAGCATTCATAGCACGAAACTCACATGGCATAGTCGTTTGGTTAGTAAGGAAGGTAGGTACGATCGCTATAGTGAAAGTGTTGACTCCCATTCATCTTATATACGCCAGCTCACATTTTCCTGTTGGGCACACACTCACTCACTGCGTGGATGGTTTATGCAGGAGGGACAGTGCATATTCGAGAGGGACCAGTGAAGCTAGAGGGTCGTAGATCATGCTACAGAGTGTGGTAAGATGAGAGGGTGCAAAGAAAGTAAAGATGTTAGAGGGATCGTAAGAGAGATATGTGGACTACTTTGGAGATGCTGAGAATAACAATAGGATGTTGGAGAAAAGATCAGCCAAACAGAGACTGTGAAAACGAGGAGAATACAGAGTGATAGGATAATCACGGCTCCAATCTGCACAAAATAGTTTGACCTCTCCGTTTCGTATGTTCCATAGTAGTGTCTGATCGAATATCTAGTATTATTTCGAAATGAGGATGTGCCAGAGAAGTTTGATAGACTAGGAGCGACTGAAACGATAAATTAGCAATGGCCTGTATTTCTCACCGAGAAGGGAGATTGCTAAAGTGAGAGCGGCAGAGCAATGCTCTATCCACACCAAATTACTCACAGAAAAGTCAACACACACGACATTCTCCTCCAACAGAGAAGGGGGAGATCTTTGCATATCTACTCGCTCAATTTGTATGAATCGAACTGCAAGGCCTGGGCGGGAGGAGCGACAGCTCTCCCCGCTCTGTTGTTTGAATCGTGCGGGAAATTTCAGTTCTTTCGTGTCGGGATTTTGGCGCGAAATTTGCATCCATTGTTCACCCTTATCTGAAGAGAACAATGGCGGTCAGAACGCTGTGCACATACGCACTCCCGAATCAAATCATCATTTCATGGACCAGATTTTGATTAAAAAAATTTTCGGTCCCTTGTTCAGAATATTCCATTATCTTTTTAAAAAATCGTTCTCTTATAGTTTTAACACCTCGGTCCTCCAATCCACATCTGAAGTGAACTTGAAAGAATCCGTGAGAGTTATTTCATGAAACGAGGGGATGCACAACGCATTCGTCTTTGTTTTTTCTCAATACTATGAATTTATCTGTTGAACACTTCCATTCCCAGAAATTCCGCTGCCATTCTCCTCACAACAGTCCCTTTCTATTTGCCTATTTTAGCACGTAGGCCAAACAACAACGACTTCCGATGCGGACAACGTAGTGAAAGGTCGCATCGTCCAGTAAGCGGATTGTGTCCTCGCCCAACATGTCGAAGAGCACTAAAGAATAGGTGGAGTCGTCGGACTGTCACTATCTGTACGTACGCACTATTTGCATATCCGCGGATTGCCTATAAGAACAGGGTACAACACAGTAGTAACGAAAGTGTGAGCGACAACGCGACTTCGTATTGCACTACTGTATTGCACACTTCTTCTCCCTCATTAACTTCTTCTTCACACCTTCATAAGTTCTCGTCCACAGCAACGCCGTCTCCTAGCAATGCCTTACATTCCTACGCTACTCACCGCTCTCCTGTCCGCATCCGCGACATGGCGATCCGTCTCCGCGTGTCACGCGGGAATGGCACGAGATGTGGCGCAGGCGGTCATGGACAACGCGGTCGAGGAGGGATCGGGAGTGGATGTGATGATTGAGGGTAGTGGAGTACTGATCGATAACGAGGACATGGTGAATACGGCCGTCCATGGAGGTGAGCATTCGTCGACATCTTCAGCACCGTATCCCATATTTTTCAAGAATCGAATAGATTTTAGAAATAAGAATAGAGTACGTTTTGTGAATAATGATTCCGAACATATTGCAGATGACAACTGCCTGCTGATATCCTACAAGTGCCCACCTGGAGCAGACTGCATACTGCCTATCGAGGTACTTCGTCCTTTCGTACTTTCAACTTAACCTTAGGCAACATTCATCTCAAGACTCATCTAGAATTACCGCGGACATCTAAGGATCAACGATCAATTTTCCTCAGATCGGCACTGTAATACGTGGCTGCGATAACTCTGACTACTCGCTCCGTGTCGCTTCCAACGATGGGCCCTACGAGAGCATCAGATGCTTGAACGGAGTCTGGTGAGCTGTTGCAGACCAATAGAGATCAACGATCTATTCGTTGGTCTGAAAACATTCTATAATTTGTAGGTACAACCCCGTCGGGAAGTCCCTGGACGCCTTGCTTGCCAAGAATCCCGTCGTCTACTGTCAACGATTCGTGCCAGCCTGATAACTGTTCCCTCTATATTTCAGTCTCCCTTCCCCTGTCTTCATTCACTCATAATCGTTCTTTACTTTTCCATTCAACTATGCGCTGCTTCCCTCAGGAAGAGAGCCATCCCGATGGGCATCCCTTTCTACTCCACTCATTGATTCTTTTTTACAATCTTGTTTGTCAATGCCGCCTCAGGTTTATTCTCTACTTATGCAATATCGTACCCCGTTTTATGTTTCGCATGCACCAACAACATTTTGCATTTCCACAAATAAAATCTTTTTATTACTCGTTGGCGATTCTCGTCACACAGTAACTGATAATAACAGTCTGATATTCATTCGCAATTGGACTAGTTCTAGGCGCGTAACAAACAACAACTGACTATCTACAATACTTAATCAATCGATAGTCAGTGGAGATCTAAACAATCAATGGTGGGCTATTTGGGCATGGGCACAAATAACTATAATCAACAGTGAACTAATATTGGGACAACTAATCTGGATGATTTATCAATCAATTGATCCTCTTCCCTCTCACTCGCTCACTCCAATATCCCTCTCCAACTTCTTCAGCTGCAGGTCGAGTATCTCGTCCTCCTCGCCCTTCTCCTGATCATTTATTAGTATTATTTATCAATTTATTCAAAATAATATTTTTTTACATAGACTATCCATACCAGAGTAGACAATCACTAGTACGTCACTAGTAGAAGTTTTAGATTCGGGTTATTCAGAAGAAACTCCCCAGAGGCAAAAAAATATTTTCCTATGTTTCTTTTTACATAATTAATGGAATAGATAAACTCGACTGACCTCGATGACGTCCTTCACTTCGGGGACGTAGAACTGCAACATATTCTGGATGCCGCTCTTCAGTGTCACTGACGAGGAAGGACAGCCCGTGCACGAACCCTGAAAAGGAGTTGAAATATTATTTAAAAAAACATTCTTAAAACTCAGAAATAGCCACAGCGTGGCTAAATTTTTGTCTGCGCACTCACAGTATTAGATTGTTTTGTCAGACGACACTTTGATCGCATTGATACAACTACTAATATTTCACATGAAACACAAAACACAAAGGTGTTCGTGTGCAACCTTTAGAAATCAAGCGGTACAAATGAACCTCTTTCAAATCACATAACAAGATTCTCAAGACGATAGTCAATGATGTCGAAATTCCACTCTAAATAATTTCTTACCAGCAAAATTCAAGGTCACTTTATTGTCTCAATTTGGCCTGGATGGTAGTAGTCTCAATAAGGAAAATAGCAGGCCATTAGGTTTCATGAAAGGTACGAGCGTTTGTATGAATTAAGAGATACATCTAGCCCTCAATCGCGTCGCTATGCTCACTCAAGTTTCACATTATTATCCGTTTCAAACAATGCAGCATGGAACGCATTAGCAAAACTGGCAAATTAATGAACTTGTAAACGCGATCAAACATAATCGCCAATGGGTGGCGCAAATCAGCTATAAAACTAAAATCGTACGCTAACAATCGCACGTATTGCGAGCCATTTTTATAATCTTTTTCAGTCAGAAGCACATTGTCAAATTACGGTAATTCAAGAACTTGTATACGCACTCAATCTGACTATCATCAAGCAGAAAAAATGCCTCACTTTCTGAAAAATTCGGTCACCAGTGGCATGGATAGCTCAGGTAGCGCTAGATAATCCTGTTCCTTCCTTACCTTCAATTTCAGTCGCACGACTCCCGTCTCCTCATCGTACCCGCGGTACTCGATGTCGCCTCCGTCCTGAAAATATTTATAGTCCTAATTATAATTATTCCAAACACATTTGCACCCCTTCTTGAGATGGTAAATTAAATACGATAACTAATTGAAAATAAACGTGACAACAACGTAATTATTTCAACAATCCTTGTTACACCTTTTTAAATTTTTTGAAACAATTTGTTTGATTTCCATGAAATATCATAAATATAATTTTATTATATGATTCGGTCTATGCCGTCACATACCTCCTGAACCATGGGACGAATCCTCGAGTCGAGAAGCTCCTTGATCATTGCCACCACTTCCGAATCGTCCGGATGGATCACTGCAATCAGATTACGGTATCCCATCGAGAGAACTCAAATGATCATTGATGTCATTGTCAGCTCAGCTTTATTTATCTAAAATCAATCGCCAATATTTCTTTTATTCTATATCCATCCATTCTATCCATTCTATATCCATTCTATATCCATCCAATATCCATTCTTCTCCCCAGCATTTTTTTCTGCCTAATCAATTTCATCCCAAGATCATGTGCGCATACGCCTTTTTTCGATATTCGCATACTCATCCGCCTGCCAACCAAAATGGTGTGTCCCTTCTCATTGATGTTTGGGAAACGAAAAAAAACTTTTTTTTTATTACTTTTCTATAATGCAAGGCTGCCCAAAGTTTACCAGATAAAGATCTGCCTTAAATACGCCAAGTAATGACCGGGATGAAAAAAATGTGAAAAAAATTCAAAGTAAAAACAAAAGTAACACTATTTTACACGTATTGTGTATTTCCTGATCAATCTATGATTGGGGAATATACAGAGAACTCACCAGTGTCTTCTGCTTGTCCCGACACGGCCTGCCCGCTCGAGATCACTTCCTTGCCTGAACGAGCGAATCAAACTTGTCCAATCTGAGATTCACAATCCACATTTCGTCCGACCCGAACGTGACAAAACAGTGGAATGAAACTTCATCTGAGTCATTGTCAACAAAAAACACTGCACTAGCATAATTTTTGGATGCATGATAGTAATTAGAACAAAATAATCTTAAAATCGAACCGGAAGTGATGAAATCGGAGAGAGTGGAGAAGACGTGCGGCCGCATTGTCGACCATTCTGCGTCAGCGTCCTTCAATCAATTTATGAAATAAGTAAATATCAAAAATCGAGTCAACTGTTCTGGAAGTACTTCCGTTTCACGCTTGCCTCCACACACCTCGCCCTTCATTGACACCGATTCACAAAATCTCTGCATTTCCAATACCAACAAAAATCGATCATCGTATTCAGCCTCACATTCATTCATTTTTTTTATTTAAATAAATATTGATCGTCACGTGTTTTAGATACCCTTACAAGTGTATATATTTGGCTGGACAATAATGAAAAAGTAATAATATCCAAATCTCGAAACCTTGGTGATTGTGACGAAGTCCTCCGCGAAGAAGACACTCTTCACGCCGTCGATGCGGAACAGCTGCCTGAAGGAGTTTCAAATAACATTTAGATAAAAGTTGAAATCAATGGTTACGCTAACATAAGGAAATTGGTTTGCAACGATTTGCTCGCGTCTATCACAATTCTCAGAAGCCTCAACGGGATAACAAACAAGAAGTGGATATAAATTAGGATGTCCCACAGTGCAAGCGGACTCTGCTTCGCTGCTCCGGCGCTCGTGTACTCGAAGGTGGCCGCAGACGGAAGCATCGTCTTCCCGGGAAGAAACTGAAATCAAGCCATCGATAGCCTCCCGAAGGACACACATCAGCGCAAAGTTACCGTTTATTCGTGATTCAAGTCGATATATCGTAATAGTCGATATATCGTAATATATTACAACGCTACACTCACAGAACACTTTTTTGGAACCTCTCTGTTTTTGGCCCTACGACAGCTCTGAATGTGAAGGGGGTGGGGAACGAGAATGATAGGGATGGAATACTCTGCGAGAAAGGCTGGGCCAAAAAACAGATAAGTGCCCATTTTTTTACATGACAATAATAATCGTAACTTTGCCATACTCATACCTGTGCCAAGTATGTACTTGGATTTTTTGCTGCCTATAAGAACGGGTAGCCGCAAATAATTAGGATTTTTTCTACGGGTAGCCGACCTATTCCTCTTCAAAAACGTCATATTTTGCACGAAACGCTCAAAAAAGTGAAAATTTTCTTACTGGTAGCCGATTTTTTTCGAATACCAGAACTTTTTTTTACGGGTAGCCGCGTACTTAAGTACATGAAGTACGCAGGTGTGGCCATACTTATTGACTTTTCCAAAGTAATTGAGAAACAAGAAATATATTTCCCCACACAATCGATATTCATGTCTACTATATTCTCCCTGAATACCGTACCTTGAGTGTCTGCGGGTTGGGCGTGTCCTGCACTTGGATGAACAGCCGGCGTACTGTAATAAATATCGTAACCTTCGACAGATTTTTTGCCCGATTCCATTCATCGAAAGAAGTCAACCAAGAGAACTTTTAAAGTACTATAGTCATTCCAAGTACCTGACTGCATCAGTCCGCTCCTCAACGTTGACGGCAATCTCATGTGAATGCCGAACATCTTCAATTGGTAATATTTCAATCAATCACCATTCTCACCTATTCTACCCCCTTGAAATATCTCTCTCATCGTCTTGAAACGAGTGTTCTGTATGTTCAGTCTGCACCAATACAAGAAAATTATTTATTATCTCATCGACACATTGAACCGTTTCTTCAGTGACTTGGTGTAGAGGGAAAAGAGTAACTGTGGCGGGTGACAATTGTCGATAGATTTGAGATAAAGTGGGAATACGGTAGGTAATCTTCGAGAGAGGCACAACAGAGTGAGACAAGGATTGGGATGGGATATCGATGGACGGATGGGGAGAGGGGGTGGGCTAGGCAGGTAGGTCGAACGGAAGGGAATTGCTAATCTGTGATCAATTACGCCTTAATTTAATACCATGATAAACGAGAAGAGCGAACAAGGATAAATGGTACCGAATTAAGTGATAAAAGGGATATAGCAGGCGGATAACTGGGCGAAGAATCGGAGTTATAGTACGGTAGGTTCCCGGGATCTGTGAGAGACAATGTATTGACTCGAAGAAAAGAGAGGGAGATTGGTCTGTGGTAGGTAAGAGGTCGGGGTACTCTAATTGTAAGAGATGATTGCTTCTAAGGACACCAAGAAAGGAAGAAAAAAATGACCGAGAAACGGGCAAATCACTAGGGCGGATGATTGAATTTGGAGAGATAAAATAGGGAAAAGGCTGTTTTGGATCAGGTAAGGGCGATAAAATGGATGATGATAGAGATAGGTCAAAGATCAAAGGACGTGGTTTGACTCGCAAGAAGGATGGGCTGGGTAGTAGCAGTAGGGAACAGGAATCGGGATTCACGAAAGGGGGTTGGTATGCAAATTAAAGAGAGACGAAAAAACGAAAGAAAGATTCGACAGTGACCTCGAATGGGCGGATGTATGCAGTTATGGGAGTGTAGTGGGATAAATGGAACAGTGATAAGGGAGTAATTGATAATTTAGAACCAGGGGGAGGGGGTATAGGGGAGGGCAAATACCAAGAAAAAAAGAATCGGGAAATACGGAATATAATTAGATTGATTACTTTACTTATTACTACGGGAGCAAAGAGTGGAGAATCGAGTGAGATGGGCGGTCTCAATACGAATCGCCCTGCTCCAATCGACTTATCGATACTCTACCAACTATTAGGGACCTACTGCACAATTATACCATATCAGAATCATCATCGATTGGGCGGATCGATAGCGATTCAGAATACAATAACAGACAGTGAGGTTTATCAAAGAATGGAAGGGATAACACAGACTCTACTAGTCCAGGGAGTTTAGCAGGAAAGGAAAAAAGACAGAGGGGCTGGAGGTAATAGGGGCATAATCATAACCGAGGTACGGGAACCCGGGGATTAAACCGAGGGGATGATACTACGAATATGTTCTGAGGGAAGGAGAGAGGGAGGGAAGCTTCTACTTGGGGATAAACGAGACAGAAAGAAGGAGAAGAGGCAAAGTTGAAAACATATCAAGGGAGACTTCGATAGACTATGGTGGTTGTTCGAAAAGGGGAGAGTGGAGATCACGTTACTCAATCAATCAATAACCGTACTGGTGAGAGCAATCGGGAAGGGTGACACAAGAATGAGGTTGCTTGATGATGAGGGCTCGTGAATTAGGTGACAGAAAGAAGTTAGCAGAATGAGTGATTGGAACGCAAGAGGGGGAGAAGGATAAGACAGGGGAATAATGAGGAGGAGGGCGGAGCCTTCTAGTTCCATCCGTTCGAGTAGCCGAAGCCGGTGCCATTGCGGCCATTGGTCGTTCCGTTCATTGTGGGCGGGGCTGCAGACGGCTGTTGATGGGACTGCTGAGTCTGCTTCCATCCTGGCTGATTCCTGCAATCAACCATCGTTTACTTCATTTTGCTGAACATTCGCTGCTGTATTGAAATTGACATTCCATCAAATGAGGTCTTTGGTAAGCGAGAAGTATTTAGAGAGAACCTATTTGCGAGTTAGTTCCCCTTTCGGAATATTACCATACAAATGTATTTCATAGATTAGATTGATATTTCCGATGAAACCTCTCATCACACTGGCCTTCTCGTCATTTCGATAGTATGAATGCGTGACCGTTGATGATTCACGAGGTAAGAAAATCCCCCAGAACTTAGAATCCCTAAGTTCTCTAGTGGCGATAGTGAAAAACAAGGACTTGTTTGGCGAGTTCCGAGGGTGAAGCCCAATCCCACACTCAGACGATACGATTCCAAGACCAAGCAACGCATATGAAACTAGAACTTGAACAGCAAAACAATTCCTGGTACAGATTCAAGTCTCACGCAGCAAAAAAAAAAGTGCCTAGTTCGAATGAAAAAGCGCTTAGGCAACAAAGGAAGTAATAAAATTGGGCCACTCACAGATACTGCTGGAATGAGTTCACAGGGGGGACACTTCCCGTCTGAGATGGACCCATCGGGGCACCGTAGTAGGCTGCAGGCGACGGGACCGAACGAGAGCCGAGACCGACCGGCGGAGGCAGCACCGGATTGATCTGAGAGGAGAAAGATCAATACTATTTTCGGATCAATACTATGGTATCACCTAGTCTTGACACCCCAAATCAGCGCATTAGTGCTCTTAAAAAAATGCCTCTGTATTGCACAATGTTAATCGGATCATTTTGCAAAATCAAATAAAACGCCCATTTAGCTACAGACAGAATAGCATTAGCTGCGTTAGTGCTTCAACGAATCATCAAATTGCAGCTTACTCGTACCTGATTGAATCCGGGCGGGGGCGCTGGCACCGAGTAGGCACCGTTGGCACGCGCGGCCGCCAGCTGTGCTGCCTGCGACGCAGCATGCTGCTGCTGCATGCGCGCAAACTGCTGTTGCTGCTGCAACTGCAAAACGAGATTAACTACTTGTTCCATGTACGCATTTTCTTCGCTGATTTGCCCCTCACGTAGATCAAGTAGATACAACATACTTGATATGCAGCGGCGACTCCGTTGGCGGCGGCATTGTTGGCGTACGCCTTGATGCTCAGTCCGATGGCTGCGGGGTCCGTGTACGACGGGCTCGGGTAGTAGCTGGCAGCTGCAGCTGCTGCAGCGGCTGCTGCTGCGGCCGCAGTCTGCGATGAGGTGGAGGTCATCGACGAGACGCCCGAGGACGTCGTCGTGCCCGTCTGATGGTGGATCAGAGCCGCCGCCACCTGAAAAGAATATACACGTAAATTGTTTCATCACCAAGAGAATTCTAGTTTCATCGCTCCATCAATACTGCACAAATATAGTGCGAATAGATCAGACATTTCCAACCGATGAGTAGAAAAGAATCCGTAAAATAATCAAAATTGCGATCTCCGAGGTTCAGTTAGCAGTCAGTTCCTCGTTCGCCTCACATGTCAGTTCAAGGCTACAGATTCGGGGAATGCTCAATTTTATATGAGGCTGTTTGCGATAGAATCGAGCAAATCCGACCAGGTTTGGCACAGTCGAAAAATGTCGATTGTCTGAAACTTTGACACCTGGGGTTCTCGATGGTGCTGATGACGATAGGCACTGTCATTTTGGTCATGGATGCCTCGTTGGCTCCAGACGACGTCGCGTCGAAATGGGTTTTTGGCCTCTAATTCGGTCATTTTTCGCGCTAAAAATACGAAAATAAGGCTAACGCGACAAAATCTGATGGCGAACACGCCTGTTCACTTTATATTTTATTTATTATTTTTATTATTTTGTAATAATGAACTTCTTTCAAACTGCAGTGTGAAAGTGGAGAGTATCATAGATCGGACCGGAATGTCACGAGGATTCCAAATCTGTTTTCAAATTGAAAATCCATCATGCGACATTTTAAATATTCAACTTATAGTGTACTTGGCTTGTAAGTAAATTTGACCGTCTCTCCCTTGCTGGCTTCCGATCTCTTGATCTACCCGAGTCTCTCCATCGTGACCTCTTCCCAGTCTCTGCACTCTCTCGGTTTCCCCTGCTCTCTCGCCTCCCTCGGGAGAGAGAGTCCGATCGATAGGAGGGAGGAAGTAAACAAGTGGAAGAATGGTCAAATTTACTTACAAGCCAAGTACACTATAAGTTGAATATTTAAAATGTCGCATGATGGATTTTCAATTTGAAAACAGATTTGGAATCCTCGTGACATTCCGATCCGATCTATGATACTCTCCACTTTCACACTGCAGTTTGAAAGAAGTTCATTATTACAAAATAATAAAAATAATAAATAAAATATAAAGTGAACAGGCGTGTTCGCCATCAGATTCTGTCCCGTGAGCCTTATTTTCGTATTTTTAGCGCGAAAAATGACCGAATTAGAGGCCAAAAACCCATTTCGACGTGACGTCGTCTGGAGCCAACGAGGCATCCATGACCAAAATGACAGTGCCTATCATCATCAGCACCCTCGAGAGCCCCAGGTACCAAAGTTTCAGACGATCGAATTTTTTGACTGTGCCAGCCTTTGTCCGATTCTTTCGCAAACGGCCTCATATAAACACTCGAAAGCAAGCAAAACCTAAAATGTCCAGAGATCAATCATAGACCGCACTCACATTGTTGAAGATGCTGTCGAGGCCGGACGGCTGCTGCTGCAGGGTCGGCTTGAGCTGCGTCGGTGCAGATCTCGCGGCCGCGTTGGCGCCACGCGCAAACAGCGGACCACTGCGCGGACCGTTCGTTGCTGCAAAGCACCGACTGTATTCCTCGATTCCGAAACGGCTACTCATACAAAATGCAAATAGAAAATGCGTCACTTTTCTTTCATACTTTCAATAAATAAATATAGTCTTGCCACTCTAGTAGACTCTACTCACCGAAGGGATCGTCTCCGTAGGCGTTCCTCGCAGCCGCAGCTGCTGCAGCCGCTTGCTGCGCCTGCTGGTGCAGGTGCAGCTGCTCGAAGCTGCTCTCGTGGTACGACTGATTGGCGGAGGATCCTCCGAGTGAGGAAGGCGCGTGGTGTGCGGATGGAGAATCGTACGCGGGCGCGCCTCCTCCGGAAGACGACGACTGATCGAGAACGGATACCGATGATGATGTGGTATAATCCGCCCAATCCGGCTTCTGAAGGGAGACAATGATTATGGTTTGTCGCAGTTCAACGAAATGATGATCAGATTAACCCGCTTGAATAAATTCACAATTCATTGCATGTAGTAACCCGAATAATCCTTGTGAATTAATTACGTTTTTAAGTTTCGAGTTTTTAGACATAAAGTTTTTAGTATTTATTCGTTCGAAAACGGACGGTGCCCGGTCTCGTTCATCCATTGTCAGTAATAAAAGGCGAAAGCTGGGCAATGGCTACTCACCGATAGATTGAGGCTGTTGAAGTTGTTGAGCAGGAGTGCGTTGTCCCATGCGCCGCCGAATCCGCCCCCGCCCGAACGAGAACTATTGTTCAGCTGCAAATACTTAATGTTCATACAAGACCAGGCCATCTTCTCAAACTCTTCAAAAAAATGCACGTTTCACCATAGTTACAAGTTCCGCATTTTCCCAGGGAAAGGAGAGTTTCCCTAATTTTCAATGAACGCAGCGTTAAAAGTGCAAATGAAACAGAGAAATAGCCAAATAAAAAAAACTGACATCTCCTCCCGCATCACCGCTGACGTCTCCCCAGATCTCGGCAATCGATCGGAAGGTGCTGTCGTTGAAGAGGGTCGAGGCCGAGTCCTGCTTGGCAAGGGCAGGCGCGGGGGGCGCCGAGCCGGAGCCGGGAGGTCTCTCGTGGGACGGTTCCGATGCGTCACCACCACTCGCCATGACGTGTTGGGTGAGATCGGGAACACGATCGTGCAGTGGAGTGGACGGAAGGACCGTCGGTCTGTAAATACTACTCTATTTGTTATGAACTCGCATATTTCATCCATTTCTTGATCCCCTTATTTATCATCGTACGACAATTCCCAGTGTACGTCTAACGATTAAAGCTTAGCGAAACACGGGAGTTTCGGGCTGTAATCGGGAAACCTTAGAAACCGAGACTGATGTTCTAAATGCGGCTCGTGTGCCCAAGCGTCGAAACAGCCGGCTACAATCCATCCATATGTTGGACATACCTAGCCTAAACTACAGCTCTAGTTACCTTCTAGTTATCATCGATTATGCTGCTCTAATTTTGGTTTTTCAACAATATTTGTTTTTCAAAGGGCTAAACGAGGAAAACACCAGGTATAGTTCCAGAAAAAGTCAGTCATCGATTCTATCGCTCTCCCTACCGTACCTCGAGGGTGCGGGCGACGCGGGAGCCGAGTCGTACTGTGGCTGCTGCTGATGGCCCTCCACTTTGGCTGGCGAGACGTCAGGCGATAGTACACTGCCGTACTCTTCCGTGTCCGGAGTGGCCGCACGGATCGGGGTGACGGGAGTGGGACGGGCGAATCCGGGGGCCTTGCGTCGCTGCTCCTCCTCGCTCGGTTTGGGCGGCGATGGAGGAGGGATCGGGGCTGCCGGAGACTCGACCGGTTCCTGTTCCGGCTGCTCAGTCTTGGGCGGAGTAGCGGCACGAGCGGCTGTATTCACGGGCGATGAGGCGTCGGCTGCAAGGGCAAAATTGAGGCTAATTTGAGACCATTCGTACCACGCGAGTCTCGCGTTTCACATTCAAATTCAAAAAGCAATGCAGCTCAAAGATGCAGCTGAAAAATATAAAATGGAAAAAACTGACATCTCGCAGTGGGCGCTGGCGAAGGGGCGGTTGCTGGCTGCGCTGCACTGGCTGGCGGTGCGTGCACTGTCGCAGCTGCTGCGGCCATGTAGGCTGCGGAAGCCGCAGACGGAGCCGCTGCTGCTGCTGCTGCAGCGGGGCGTGAGGCCGCGTCCTGGGCCTGACGGGCAGCCATCCGCTGCTGCCATACATTGGTGGTAGTGCCAGAGGCGGAGGCGGATGATCCTCGTCCCGTCACGGCGTTTGTCGCAGTGGCAGCGGCCATCTTAGTGTACGCGTCGGTCGCAATACGCGCCTGATCCGAGGGCGACGCCGAATTGCGCACCTGAGAGAAAGGAATCATATCTAGACTGAGTGATTGACAAGTATACGTCAAGTATGAGACGTAAAGGCCAGTGGCGTGTATGATGTTACATTACTTCATGCGTGCCCCTATCCACTTTGTTCTTTTAATTATTGCATTGTTTTTCACAAGAGATCGTTGAGGCGTCATATTCCCCAGTCTAAGAAGGGTTCAAATTCCAGCTGGCTACTAATGGTGAATTGGCCTGGCAACAAAAAGACTAATGGGATATCAAATACAAAATAAAAAAAAAGACACAAAAATCGTAGATCAGCAATACCAGTGAGATACGACTTTCTAGCCCATTTTTTCCCTTTGTCCCTAGAATATTTGAGTACAGGCAATATAAATAAATACTGACCAATCGGATGATCTCGTTCACAGTGACATCGGTCTCCGCGATGAGGCCATTGATCATAGCAACCGCATTCCTGCAAAGGGCACTCATTAAGGCACAATCCGTAACAAACAGATAAATGATAAATGATGCAATAAAGTAAATTAGAGTAAAGGGCCCGATTGCACAACAGTAAACGTTCCAGGTTCTATGGTGGCCAGCCAAACACTCTCGTCATACTCTAGTACAAAACAATACGGTAAGACAAGGGCGCATTAGTCAACAATCCCGGTAGTGCTGAAGGGGGGGGGGGGGGTGAACGAAGAGGGCCGATGAGGAAGGGAGAGGGGGGGGGGTAATGATGTCGAGAGGATAGACACTAACGAACGACGGGGCAGCCGTCAGAAAACAAAACCATCGATCGACGGCGCTCTTGCTATCTTTGCCGGCTGCAATCCATCACTCTCTTGGGAAATCTTTCGCTCTTCTTCCCCTCCACATCATAAGTCAACACCAGGCATGAGAGTAGAAACAAGGCATTTCGACACGGATGAGTGAACACGTATGTGCGCGTTCGCCGTGAAGAAGATACTAACAACAAGACGGAGAAACCCACGATTACTCGATTTCCGTCATCGTCAATTAGACGAATCTTCGTAAGCAAAAACAGAGAGAAGCCCCACTTATGGCAACAGCAATCGAGGGTGATAGAGAAGTAAAATGAGGACGCCTTTCCGTCTCTCTCGATTCCATCTTTCATCCCCACTATCACTCCCCTCTCGAAGCAGGTAACATCCGAGTCAGCACGGGCAACGGACACGGGTGAAAGATAGAGAGAGAGGGAGGAAAAAAGAGGGCTGACTTGAGAACGAGTGACAAAATAAAGGGTGAGGAGTGAGCATCGATAAGGAGGTCGAAGGAAGGAAAGGGATGAAAGGATCAATAACCTTCGATCTAATGACTCGTCCGCCTATCTATCAGTTGATGATAACGTTTCTCACGGCAGTATGATTCATGTACTCACAGAAGTAAAAGATGTGATTCATCCAAGCCTATAACGAAGGAGCCATTCACCAAGACTAAGCATTCATTCAGTCATTTGAGACGTGTCATACAAAAAGAAAAAGGAGAATAGCGTCGGATTCTTTCGTAGAAATTGTCGAGAAGAGAGAAAACTGCGACGGGAAAGGAAGGATGCGGGAAGGAGAAGAGAGGAAAAAGTGAAGACAAGACGAGAGGGGTAGGAGAGGGGGGGGGGTAGGAGGAAGACGGAGGGGGAACTGAAGAGAAAGAGGGGGGGGGGGGGGAGAGGAGAAAATTTCGAAACGAGACACACAGCAACCGGCATGAGATGACAACATTCTGGAACTGAGAGTAGGTAGGAGGGAATCGCGAGATGAAGGCTGGAGATGGCATGGAATTATTCCGGAAAATCCAATATTCGAATAAGGAAGAAATCCAAACCCGTGTCTCTCTCACTCGGCAGATTTGCTGTGCGTGAAGAATTCTCTAATGAGGCCCGACGGGAGAAGATGATGAATAATGAATAAGACAGCTTCTAATACAAGAGGACCACCACAGGAACAACAAAATCGAATTTCAAACAAGAAAATCCTGGTCAAGCCATCAGGAACCTTAAAGTCTGCGACAAGGACTCCTTCCTCAATAAGCGCTTCAAACCACAGAGAGAAGTGCTACGACCATCCAATATTATAACATGCTTCATTTCCAACTGGCCTGACCCCCTCCACTCCCTAGCTGTTGGGAGGGGGAGGGGGGGCTTCCTACTCCCTCTGCGTCTCTCGCTCACTCTCTTCGGGGCTGACACCCTCTCCCAATAGAGGGGGGTGGAGAAGGAGAGAGGGAGAGAGAGAGAGAGAGAGAGAGAGAGAGAGAGAGAGAGAGAGAGAGAGAGAGAGAGAGAGAGAGAGAGAGAGAGGGGTCGTTGTGGGCGAGGGAGGCAGGCTGGCCTGGTTGGCATTCCCCTCTTCCTCCTCCCTACTCCTTCCTGAGGAGGCGAGGCAAGATTGCACTGAATCGATGGAGAGGGGGAGGCGAGAGGGGATGAAGGAGGAGAGGACCGAGTCGAGGGGAGTAGGGTAGAGACTGGATGGAGACGGGGGGACTGTGTGCTACTTGATGCAAGCCAAGCGACCAACCTCGTCGCTCCCAGACTTCTATCTCAGGAAGGGAAAAACAAGGAGCTGGAGGAGGAGAGAGAAGTGAGGAGTGAGAAGGGGGGGGGAGATGAGTAGAGAATAGCCGTCTGGCGTTCAGCCACCTCATACTAATCCCATTCCCACACTCTTCACGACTAGACAAAAAGCGATATAACGCACTGGGAGAGGAGAGATCCTCTGGCACAGCTGGAGCTCTGGAGCCCGAGAATGAGTTAGGGGCCGTCTGCTTCTAGAGCCGGAAATTAATTGCGGGTCGGCTGGTAGCACCTCCTCACTCATTTGATAGTGGCTCCTTGCTAATCCCTGCCCCGTCTCTCAGTTGAGTCCTTTTCTCCTCTTCACCACACAATCAATCTGTTCTTCACCCGTTCTCCAAATTGATTCTTTGGAGCATGTTTTGCGGGCCTTTTTAAGAGTACTCCTTCTCCTCTTCGAATCTAACATCGTCAATCATTCGCTCCCGGCGAGAGAAGAGATAGACAGAGACGCCGATTTGAGACCAGGGAGAGAAATGGAAAACGAGGGAAGATGACAGAACGAATCTTTGCGCTAATCCCTAGTCATGGCCGTTGCCATGAGATCAGAGAGTCATTAACACATTTCTAGGAAACTGAGAGATGTCCTAATCTCTATAATCTCCCGTCTCGTTATTCGAGCGAAACGAACGAGGACTACAAAGGCACGGCTTCGTATATAATGAGGCATTGCATACGAAAGCGTCCAGACTGGAGAGTATCAACCATGTAATCTCCATCCCGATTATGTCTACGGTATCAATGTCATCATCAAATACGAAGAAATTGAGCGCGGCGCACATGCGAAAAACAACCTCGTCTTATCTACAGGCAGAATAATAACAGTGGGAAAAAATCGGTGAAATATATTCGAGGAATGAATTATAGCGAGTTACATTATAATCCCAGACCGAAATTCTGGACTAGAAGAAGAAGCCCCTTGCGGGGACTTCATTGGCTATAGTCGGGACATCTTCCGAATCAATCGCCATTCCAGCTCTCAAACGTCGCATATATGAAATCAGCTGTATGAAAGAGATAAACGCGAGCCACTTGCACGAGGAGAGAGACGCTCGAATGAATTCGGAGGGAAATGGCATTGGAGAATGGATGGATGGATAGATGAGTTGTGCCATGGGAGGAAGGAAACGAGATGAATATCCACGGACCACAGGCCATGCAATTGAAGTTCGTCCAGTACAGAATAGAACGACTCAATCAAGCCCTCCCTCTCACACTCACTCTAGCTATCCTTACGAAGCGGCAAAACAAGCTCCGCTTCCCCGAATCTCAGCGAAACCCGGCGAGTCTCGGCTCTACTATCTCAAGATGTATTTGCGCCGACTAAAGAAAAATACCACGACTTGAAAAAGTTGGAAAAGGAATTCGAAAGCGACGACAGAGTGAAATATAATTGATAGAGAAGAAGAAGGAACGACGAATGTCGATAAATCTCTTCCTCTATCGGCACAGAAGTAGAAAATACAGCTAGCTATACGATATTTTCGCTCATAAAAGCAACGTGAATACGAGATCCTTTTTATTTTCTCCTATCGCTTCCTATTCTGTAGCACCCGCACAAAACTAATAATATGCGAATTGTGTGGGAATTGTGGCCAGGAATACGCGTACGCTGCAAAAACAAGAGAATCAAATGGGAAAATATTGAGGCATAATAATAGTGATATATACACCATGACTTCGATAGGGATAGAATATGATTACAGCCCTCCGGACAGGCGTTTCACCTCTGAATTAAAACGCACCTTAGTGTTACATTAGGCTATCCTTAGCGAAGTTGTAACTGGGACAAACTGGGCAACGATTAGACAATGACAGGGAACAAAGCCTTCGTTAAAATAAGAACAACAATAATAATAACAATAACAATACCTGACGGTCTCGGCCGTGCCTCTGATGCAGATCTCGCGGTCAACGTTGTCGCGACGCGAAAGCGCCTTGTCCACCTGCTGAGAAGTGTCATTATTAGGCAATTGTTTGCTTCTTTATTCATATTCAATCGTTCCAGCCAACTAGCGAAATTCTTTGAACTGTTTCTAGAAAAAAGGAAAATTTGCACGTGAGTTATACTTTGAAACATTTTCACCATTACCGATAAATCCTAAAGCGTTAAATCACCAGGTGACATACATCGTAATAGCGACTGCAGAGGCGTGAAATTATCACCTGCTTCTGGTATGCGTATGCCTACTATTTGATATTTTGTAAAAATGAAAGGGATCAAAACGGCCACACCAATTACGCTACCGTACCCGATCCAAACCCAATTCTACCGTATCCTTTTCGCCAAATCAATCAATATCTCACTTTCTCTAAATCAAACAATCTTTGTATGCCGCCAGTACTCAGTCAATAGTTCTTCACATCCCATAATTTAGTCAGTCCTCAATCAATACCCCGAGTGCTACCTACCCTTTCCACTTCTATGCTTGCTCCAGTCGCTTCGCGGATGGCGTTTATATTGGCTCCTCCTCTTCCGATAACTCTCGCAATGCACGGCGACGACACCGTCAGCGTCGTCATGCGACGGCGAGACTGCAACAGATCATTGAGATATTATTGATGTGAACAGGAAAAATAAGATGTGGTCAGCATGCACCGACTAGCCTTCACATACGATTATCCTTTAGAGTATGTTTTACAAACTAATCGGAAAATGTCACCCGCAAAGTTTGTGCTGCACTCGGTGCGATTGGAAAGAATGATTGGAAAAAATGTACAGCAGGTTGGTTTAGCACAGATTTAGATGTAGAAAAAACTCTAATCTGCCTCTCAAATCACTGTTATTCCTCACGCCCAAGGAAGTGAGAAAAGTGTAAACAATAATTAGAGTGACAGTGAGTAAACAGAATAACACAATAATAATAATAATAATAATAATATAATTCCTGACCGCCTCGATGTTGTTCCACATGGCGAGCGCGTTCTCCTCCGTCGGGTCGGTCACCTGCGACGAATACATTACAAATGAACCTCCAAATATATATATTTTAAAAAAAAGATAAGAATAAATAAAAACAAACCTTATGCTTGTCGCTGGCCGAGGTGGATCTCGCTCCATCAGACGCCGTCGCGCCCGGCTTCTCGTTGCGCGTCTGCAACACAAATGTTTCGGGAAGAAAAAAATGACGCGTAATTTTCCCATCTAACATCTTCAACGTCACACGCTTGATTCGCGCTTCAGTAGTTATTAATATGCCCGCTGATCAACTATCTTTCTAATATTGTATGTCCATTCGCACCAGGTACAATCGCTCTGACATTCTCGTCCCTTCGTGATTCAGATCAGGTACATTCTCGTTTCATCATACTCACATTTCTGCCCTTCTTGTTCGCCTTCACCCACTCCTCCTGCGTCGCTGCCACTCCACGAGGCGATGCCAGTGGTGACAGCATCGACGTCGTCTGAATTATGACATCTTTATTTGGCACTTCTGCACTTTCTGGCCCAGTACCCTCACTAGACGGCTAATAATGAAGAGTGAGCATGGGTAATGGTTAGGAAAGGACAGTGCTGTGTGAGAATGAATGGCGCAGAGACCTGAGCAGAGAAGTGCAACGTTCCCACATTTATCCTAACCAAATCAATGAAAAAACTGTCTTTCTTCATTATCGGCTATGGGACAAATGGAACAACGAATGAAATACGAATGTACCTGCTGGACAGCGGGCGGCGATCGCAGCTGCTGCAGCGGGCTGGGCACTCGTCCGACAACGGCGGGCGCGGCTGCAGCTGCTGCTCCGGCTGCAGGCGGCGGCGGTATGTTCGTCGTCATCAGGGACGGCAGCGTGTGAGCTGCAGCCGACGTGGTCGTCGTTGACGCGGAGCTTGTGGGGCCGTCTGCAATATAATCATCATCTGCATCTACTATCGCTAGTGATTCAATGAACCTTGCTAATCCTATTATTAATCTTTGAAACACTTACTCTTGCCGACGACTCTTCTGTTCGCCGCACGTCTGTCCGCGGCGGTCTTCCGCTGGTTGGCTGCAGCCTCGTCGCTCACGACCATCGGTGCAGCAGGGGCTGCTGCAGCTGCAGCCGGCTGCGTGCTCATGCCCGGAATGCGCTCCTCAACCTGCGGAAACCATTAAAACAAAATAATAACCATGGTAAGTAAAAACAAAAAAAAGAAACATCAAAAAAAACTATGCGCAAGCGACCACTGAACAACTACTCCCGTCACCCGGAAATTGCACTCATTTCCCTGCTACTGGCTATTTAATAACGCATCTTTGATCTCTCACCACAAAGCAGAAAACGTATATGTGAATGGATTCGGAAGACACTACGAATTCTCAGCTCGTCGAGCCGTGGCAGCCATAAATACGCTCTCATTCCCTATGCTTACTGGCGCATGTTTTCCCGTGCGCTCAAGACGTAACAAAATTATTCCTTCTAGTGTTGAGCGCTTTCCTGAGACGGTCCACAAACATTGAAGATTGACCTAATTACGGTAACAATTCGGTGCTTTAGAACGAAAAACCGGAAGTTCTAACAATGAGTTTTGCTCCAACATCGGGGAGCGGAGGGAGGAAGCTAGCCTCCTCTCACCGTGATCATAAATGGTACCTTCTCCGGTTCTCGCTCGGGCGTCTTCTCAACGAGTGGCGCTGCAGCAGCTGCAGCTGCAGCCGAGGCGGCAGCAGCGCGAGCCTTTCCCTTGGCCGCAGATGCCGCAGCGAGAGGCGTCGCAGCAGCTGCTGCCTTGGGAGCAGTCGGCTTCGACTTCTCCACCGACTTCGGCGCCATCTCTTCCACCTTCTTTGTCTCCTCCTGAAATCGTTTCGTCTACTAATAAGTCGGGAGTATCATATGCCTCTCCCTCCCTCCATGATCCTCCTCCTGTCTTCATCAGCCAGTGTATCCTAGGAAACCCAGCATTATCTCAGCCCCTCTCCACTTGTTGGGCACCGCTTAACGAGGCCACTTCAGACCGCCCCTACTCTTCTTCCCTTTTTGCCTCCTCAATATTCCTATCAAATGAGGTCGGGCACCTTAGGAGTCTCTTCAATTATAAAGCACTCTCGTCCGATGTCCCGCTCCGTGACCAATGTTCTCGTCTCTCCATTTTACATTATCTATAGCAAGTCAGAGAAGCGAGAGAGCATTGCAGAACAAGAGATCCACATTATACCCCCCCCCATAATTATTAGCTTTGTTGCCTAGTGCAGGTCCCGTATGCCACTCTCTTCTGAGCTTCATTGCCAACCTATATCAGGCGCCGCCTAGTTAAGCTGGACGGATTGATGCCTCTTATTTCCATTCTTGTCAATCTTTCCCACTTCCGTCTCACTCGGGGAAAAAAGTTTGAGACCTGCGGTTAATTACCTCCACTCATGAAAGATTCCCGCACAAAAAGTGCCTGCGAAATGAAAATATTGCCAATTATTTACTGGTCGGTGTTTCTACAAATCATGCCAATAATGGGCGCCCACAACATCGCTCTTTCCACTCCCCTTCTATTCCATTTCTCGTTTCTTTTTTCTGTGAGAACGCTGTTAAAAGGGTGACTCTTTCAAAAACAAATAAAAATAGTAATATTCTAGAGGGCGGGCATCTTCCCGTTTCTATGCATCCTTTCCTTTACGAAAACAACGGAAAACTAACTCCCACCCGTCGTTCCGAATTCCCATCAAAGCGCGCTATTTCGCATACCCTCAACAACCTTGCCTTCTATTTCGATCCAGTTCCTACCCTCTCTTTTCTATTGTCAATGAATGTCAATTCAATCCGGACTATCCATGTTTCAGTCCTCCCTCACCTTGTCCATCACCTTCTCTTCCTCATTCTTCTTCCTTCCTTTCTCTTCCTTCTTCTTCTCTGGTTCCTCTACAGTCACTACGTCGATCTCTTCGTCCTCGTTGAACTCCGAACACTGAAACGGATTACGGTAAGTCCCACAATTAATCATTTATCCATTTTCACTCTCCACCGTGATACCGTGATCTCTGTTACCCGCAACATTGCCGCTTCTCCACTAATTGGCCTCCATTCAGCTTCCCATACATCTTGAAACCAGAGCACGTTTGGCAATCCAAATATCGATTTTGAGCTACCGTAGTCCCTATACCGCGTCACTAATTGCCCACTCCTCATTGCGATCCCCATGCCAGCCAAAAATACCATAGTACTTCAAACTCGGCTGCTTTGGCCGGTCTGTAAATCAATTTTCGTTCACTACCGATCCCCTCCATAAACAACCGTACCTCTGAGAGGGAATCCTCCTCCTTCACCACCTCTTGCTTCTTCTTCTGCTCTTGCTTCTTCGCCTTCTTCTTCTCCTTTTGTCTCTGCTTGGATAGCTTCTTCGAGCGCGCCTGTTCCTCCTTCAATTAGTTCATTCAGTGATTGAAACACAAATGCAACGGGTGATTATAGTTTCGCAGCAAAATTCTAGCGAGAAAAAGCGCAAACAACTCTTCTATACATTAATAATGATTCAAATCCGAGTTAGATTTGCAAACTTTGGAATGAAGAATAGTCATTGAACTCAAATGTCGTCACTGAAACATTAATTTATCAGGAAATTCGATTCGCGCAAATAATGCCACGCACAACAGTCGCATTCGCATTTTGCAAACTACTGATAAGATGTTTTGAAGAGAGGTGTGTACATCCCAGAAACTCTTCTGACTGATATACGGGCGCTAATTAACCGCACTTTAAACACAAAACTGCCTGCAATTAACACAAAAACGAGAACTCAAGCGAAATAGGGAGTTGAGGTATTTTGAGAGGTCAGCGTTGAATTTCTTCCGCGCTATGCGTCTTGTCCATATCAAAAGGCAGCTAATTCGCTTTCGTCACGAATGATACGCCCATCGAATACTGACACACAGACTACACGTCCATTCTACCGTACCCCCATACTGCAATATCGCTCGTAATACCGTACCTCTGCTTCAATCTGTGCAATGAGTGCATTGGCAGCCAGATTGGCCTGTGCTGCCTGCTTGTCCTTCGCCGTCACGATCGTGTTCATGCACTCGTGGCACCGCGTCATCAGGTCCTTAATTATTTTAATCATTTAAATTTAATAATTTTCAAATTTCATCCCGTAACTCTCGCGCTTCACCGCGCTCACTTTCAACCGGGATGGGTGTATTTCTTTATTGATTTCGTGCTGTTATTGTAACAAAAGTAATCTACCAGTGAGAAAAAAAAACTATGAAGTAAGCTAACAATTAAATATGAAAATATTTAAATGAATAAAACAAAGAATACCTGCTCGGTGACTGTTTGTATGTAGCGGCAGAGCTCGGAATCTCCGGGAAACTGCGACACCGCCTTGACCAGGAACTTGACGATCTGCATTGAACAACATTTAAATAAACGAATAAACATGACATACATCAAACAAGCCACACGCAACTAAACCTAGCTATGTTTCTTAACGGAGGCTAACAATCGGTAACTAGATTTGCTAATGTTTTTCGACTCGACGATGGGACATGGTGAATCAGAGTTCCGCCGTTGCTATGAGATCAAGCGAAAGAGATGCTGACGCGCTTCCTGTTACATCCCCCCATTCATGTGTCGACGGCTAGACAACATGCGAATCACAAGTGCGCGGGATCATTTTCGCAGAAAACGTTGCTGCCGTCACACACTTGTGAGCTTCGATGCCATAGTTTCCCGGGGATCCTCAAAATGCCGTGCCCGGGGAACAGCAATTGAAAAAAATAACGCCACGCAGAGTCGCAAACGGCGCGGAGCGCCGAATTTTTTCACGAAAACCACTCCGCCGATCCGCAACCCAAAAAGCTATGACATTAGTAGCTCAGCACTGCCGTCACATCGATGGTTCAAGCATAACATAATGCTCACATAATATTGCTATTTGATTTCAACGATTCCTCATTCATAGTCATAAAACAAATAAGAATATGAATAGCTTGGCTACCGTACCACTCCCCACAACCGCCTCCTATCGTACCTTGGTGTGTCCCTTGCGGAAGGCGACCATCAGCGGCGACACCTTCCTGTTGTCTTCCATCTCCACGTTCGTCTTCTGGAGAAACAAAACGGAATAAAGTCAGTGGTCGATTCGTCGCTACCGTACCCCTCCTTACCGTAATCAATCGACTCACCTTGTGCTTGACCAGCGTCATTACCGTCTCCAGATGTCCACCATGGCACGCCAGCCAGAGCGCCGTGCAGCCCTACAATTACTTTTCGTGAATTTTGCAAACTTGGAGAATCACGGATTCATGACCCCTATAAGATGATACAAGGGCCATAGAAACTAAAGAATTCATTGAATGCAGCCCAAAAAAATCCAATAGAAAAGGGAAGCAAAATTGTGTGGTTTTCACTAATTGGAACAGCGTGTATCTCTGTTTCACTCATAGCTACGCAGTATTCAAACCAAAGCAATACTTTTCCTTCCTTTTTCCAATATCTATCGTTCTCCTTCGATACCATCTCTTTTCGGGTCTAAACCGTACTCCCGAGTACCATGAACCCCTCTTCTCACCTTCTTGTTCCTCGCATCCACTTGGGCGCCGTTCTTGAGCAATAGATCGACAAACTTCTCGTGGCCCTTGTCGGCAGCGATTGTGAGCGCCGTGTCACGGGAAGAGGGCACCTGAGAGATTCATGCTTCGTTCCAGCCATCAACTTCAGATATTGACACTATTTGACATCGTTGTCCTATTGGGTTATCGCAATATCTCAAGAACAATGATACATGCGACGTTCTCGTTTCACCCAAGCACTCTCCCTCTACAACGACTTCTAATCATTTTTGCACAGAGTATCCCCTACTACTACCGTACCGGGGATGTGTTGGGGTCAGCGTAGTGCTCCAGAAGCAGCTGACCGACCTCGACGTAGCCGCCGTTGGCAGCCTCCATAAGGGGCGTCAGACCGGTCTACAATCGATATTAGATTACCGTAACCCTGACGTCGATTCGATATCCAACAGTAAGTTATACCGTACCTTGGCTCTGTGCTCCACGTTGGCGTGGTACTGTAGCAGCAGTCGGACGACATCAGTGCGACCCTGCATCAGATTTCGCGATGAAATAGGCATCGCCACATTGGGGTTTCATGGGTTAGGGATTATGCACATGTGGGGGAAAACTCAAGCACAAGCACGCTACCACCGGGTGCAACCCACCAGAGTTGAAAAGGTTTATTGGTTCGAAAAGTTCGAGAAGCACTGCACAACACACAGTTTGACTGGCATTGATAACGAAAATCTGACGGCTTATTTCAAAACCTTTTAAAAAGCAACCTTTTCAACACTAGCAATCTCAAACACAACAAACTCGACTTGGTTTTCGCCCACAATCACTGTGCACTGTGCGCGAATTGCCTGGTTGTTTTTTTGCTTTTCAATTACATATCGTTTTAAATTTCGGTGTACAAAAACCAGGCAATCTGCGCGCCGCCCCGGACGCTGTGTCGGATTTCACTTCAATTTTACTGTTATCCAATCGATTCTCCGACCCAGCGCAACCGGGGCGAGTCTCCGATGGTCTTCTCGGCACTAGGTCGGCTAAGAGCATACAGGCCTACTGGATGAGATTGTTTTTGTACAGATGGAATGGCAACCGTTCATGCTCTCATCCGACCTAGTGCCGTCTTCTAGATAGTGATTGAAGTGAGTGAGCGTTAACCTCGTCGCGCGCCAGTGGGCTTCGTCGTCGGGCCGCGGCGCGCAGGGCCGCGTTGGCGCCCGCGCAGCAGCTGCAGCCGGCTGCACCGCTGCCCCCACTCCCAGAGGAGACCAAGGCCGTGCTCGCCCAGGGCGTCGGCTCGCCGTGCTCATTCACCTGGAAGCAGGCGAGCGTCAGCGCCGTGTTCCGATTCGTTTCGATCTGGGCGTTGATGTCCGAGCCCCGCTCGAGAAGGATACGAGTCGCATCCCGATGACCGTTCATTGCAGCCAGCATCAATGGAGAGATGCCCAGCTGAAAGGGGCAACGATTACATTACGTCAGGCAATCCCTTACCTTTAGAGTTTCACATGTCATGTCACATGACATGTCATGTCACATGTCTGCAAACTGGAATTATCGCTAATATTTTTCGCAATTTTGCTGTAGTAGTCAGCGATTGCCCAAACCAAAATATATTACACCAGGCTGATCCGTGTTTCACCCTACTACTACTACTACTACTATACCTTGCTTCCGGTGCGCGAGTTGATCTCGGCGCCTGCGTCCAGCAGCATGTTGCAGATGTCGACGTAGCCTCCGGACGCAGCCAGCGACAGCGGTGTGTAGTCCGACACGTTACGGTGCTCCTGCCAATGGCACTCATTATTATTTAGCAACCTCAACAACAGTTTGAAGCAAAAAAAAACATTGTGTCAAACAATATCGATTGAAAAAAAAGATTTCCATTATTTCGGAAGATGGCAAACCAGGCAAAGCTCGGTTTCGACCGTTACTCAACCACCCTGATCTCTCTTAAATCCGTGTGAAGAAAGTGATCAATGTTTCACACAGTCAATCAATCGATACCGTAATCCCTCCCCTACCGTACCTTGTTCGCTCCTCTCTTCAACAGCATATCCGCCACCTCCTTCTTTCCGCCCGAGCACGCCAGCGACAGCGCCGTGTCCTTCAGTAATGGGGTTATAGTAAGCATCGACGGGTTCCAAGGACGGTCCCCCGTTGACATCAGAAGGGGACCGAAGGAACACAATACGACATCTCTACGACATCTCGCTACAACCACAAGTCATAGTCTACTTGGAACGCTGCGAGTGGTAATGTGGAAACAAAAGATACATGAAATTTGAGAACCCCGCGACATCGGTGTTCCACCTACTCCTATTGACCGTGGAATTTCAAAAAGAAGGAATACTAACTCCGGTTGTCTGATATCTATACCACTTGTAGCATCACTCGTTCACTACAATCGGCTAACTCACTTCTTGCACCTTACATTCCTGACTACCGTACCCTCCTCATCGTAAACTACCTTTGTCCTCTCCGATGTCGTCTCAATATTGGCGCCATGGTCGAGCAGCACCTGGACGATCTGCAGATGTCCGCCCGTCGCAGCGAGAATGAGAGGAG
The DNA here is from genome assembly GCA_911812115.1 of Pristionchus exspectatus. Classification (NCBI taxonomy): domain Eukaryota; kingdom Metazoa; phylum Nematoda; class Chromadorea; order Rhabditida; family Neodiplogasteridae; genus Pristionchus; species Pristionchus exspectatus. The sequence goes on from OU461582.1 coordinate 13,008,235, forward strand.
TGAAACCTGCAAGAATCGAATTGATCAAATCAGATTATCATGCTGCAGCCTCAAAGAAAAGAGCGTGAATGCAAAAAAAATGTTCGGAATAGTCTAGTATCACTCATTTGCAACTTTCTAATAATTAGAAAAGAATTTTTTTTGCAAATGCCATTTGCCATTCGACCATTTGCGAATGCAACCTGGTGATACCCGGTGAATACTTGCCCCTCCATCACATCATTTGCCAAAGAAACCACAACCCTTCGAGACTCCTCCAAATGAATACAGCGCGCTATGTAGTGGTTTGTTGAGTCTCAAAAAATTACATTTAACGAAAAACCCATGGCAAAAATGTTTCGTGGTACCCTGTGAATACTTGTCCCATCATCACTTCCATTGCCAGACAGACCAACTCTTCGGGGATCCTCCAGTTCAATACAGAGTGATATTTATTGGTGTGTGAGAATCCCGAACACTGTGTTCCACGTGAATCCCATTCATGGTGATTTCTAGTATCATTAGTTCATTATGTTCCAAGGTGGGCTTATCCGTTCGAGTCACTTGTAACTCAATACACCTAGCACTGTATTGATTACGAGTGTCTCGAAATAAGCATTCCGATGCTTTCCCGGATACATCAGTTATCAATTAGCAAAAAAAGTGTCAGCCACCGTACCCTTCTTGTCCCTGTGGTGCACATTCGCTCCGCGAGATATCAGCAGCTCCACCATGGCCGTGTGTCCATTCGAGCAGGCCAGCGTCAGCGGAGTGTCCGCGTTCGACTCCGTCTGCAATAGCAAATGCATTTTTCCAAAAGCCAAAAATGTTGCAAAAGAACTGCCACGAGCCGGGATCGAACCGGCGACCTTCCGATCTTCAGTCGGGCGCTCTCCCAACTGAGCTATCATGGCTATGGAAGGGTGAGAGCGCGATGCGAGAGTAATGCTTGGCCGTTCTCACTCTCGCGCTTTCACTCTCGCTCTTTTGTCGTGCGCTCACCCCACAGTTTCGAAGTGCGCTAGACTGAAGATTCATGGTTCGAAAAACTACAAAATTCTCCCCATTATCTATTCATTAGAATCACAGAATTCTACCAACGTATGTTGGATGCAATTATCTAGCCTATCAACGATAGCAAAAGAGGGTGTGACACGTGAAATCAATAAAATCAGTTGTCGATCATCTCCCTCGGTGCAGCTACCGTACCTGCATGTCCACATCGAATGTTGAAGTGGCGGCGAGCGGGCGCTTCTCCACCGTGCCGGTGCGCGCGTTCGCGCCTCCTTGGCGGCTGCAAATGAGCAGAAATCATTGAACCTATCTGAGAAACTGGGAACCACTGCTCCAGAATCTACTCAAGATTGATAGATTCTTTCACACGGTGATTTCCAGTACCACTAGTTTATCACCTATCCAATGTAGCCTATTCATTCGAGTCACTTGCAACTCAATACACCGTATTGGTTGTAAGTGTCTTGAAATGCACATACATAATCTGCCGTGATATTGACAATGTTCAATACTCACTTGGCTCCGGTCGCTCTCTTGGCCGGGGGTGGCGCTCCCGCGTCTCCTCCCGCAGCTCCTGCTCCTCCACCCTGCTTGATATTGGCCTGCGTTGCCAGCCGCTTGGCCAGCTCGCATCCCTCGTGCTTGTGGGTGAGCTCGAACGGCCATCGCCCGTCGCTGCTGTTGTGAGGGACGGAGGCGGACCGACGACGAACCTGCATATTTTCTTATTCTTATTAATTTACTTAACTAGTTTAAATTATTTGCAATGCGAAATGCATTGAGAATCTTAAAAATGGCAGTCCTTTCATAATGTGGCTGCAACCGCGACTTGTCTGCCCAATTGCAAAATATTAAAAAAAATGGCTCAAAAAATAACGTGTACCGAAATACTTGTCAAAGAAGTACTTGGTGTGGCACTATTCCTACTGTAACACCGAACCATCAAGTGATTTGATTTGATTCGGACCTTCTTTATTACAAAAACCAGCACTGACCGTGACTGGCTGTCTCGTATCACTGACAAACTCGTCGCTGCTGGCCGTCATCATGGGCAGGGAGGGCGACGAGGGGGCGGGCGACGGTGACATGGACGACAGACGTGCGTCGTCCTCCGCAATGATCTCGGCGATCGTCTGGCCGCCGCCCGTCCGCTTCGGAGGCGGATGCGGCGGCTGCAGGCGCGTGAGCGGCGCCGCAGATGCGGCAGCAGCCGCGACCGCTTTGAGCGAGCGATCGACCATGGCGACGGTGGCGGGATCGAAGTCGCACTGTTCCAAGAGGAGACTGCCACGCAGTTCGTCCGACAGCGTGTGCATCACACCCTCCGACGCCGGCTCGTACGCTGCAACGATATCATTTTAGCGACCTCTACGCAGGTTTTCGCCCAAACTTTCAAATAAAACCCGTCACATTTGGGTTTCAAAACGCAGTGTTACTACTGCTCATTCATAACGCTATCAGAACAACATAGCAATTCCAAAAACTTGTCACACTTGAGTTTCAACGCCCAATAATATACGGCTACTCACGCGTGCCATCCTTGCTCGAGAAAGCCGATCCGCCCATCGTCGATGCAGGCGGATTGTCGCCTTTGGCCGTACGCACGAGGAAGTCGTGGAACTTGTGGAACGACTCCACTTGATTCGGATCCAGCTCTGCAATACGCGATTATGATAGGCATGAAACTCAAATGCCGCAAAACTATCATATAGAAAGCATGAAATGATGTCGGATTCCGACAAGACTCTCTCTCCGCCACGCGAATAAGACAACAGGCAGACAGAAGAGATGAAGAGATGGAAAGGGGAGGGGAGGATATTAGATCAACAAGAGATTCAGATATGGTGTGTACGTCTTTCCCCAAAATAGTGCCCCGGGTGGTCTCCCGTTTCGTAGGGAAAAAGATGGGTGCAACTTTCGCACTGGTTTCGTTTCAATCCGTCTTCAAATAAAGAGTGGGGCTAATTTTTTTTGTCGTCGAAGAAAAGTTCTTTTAAAATCCCTCACGCACTGGGCCTAGATGAAATCGATTAAGGTACCGTTACATTCAAGAGATACCGTAACCCAAGAAAAGACAGTTCCCGAGCACTCACCCGAATCCTTCTGCGGCATCACAAGATGTTGTGCCATCGCCTTCATCATGTCGGAGGCTTGCGCGCCCGGATCTAAAGCTGTATTGTGAAACCACAAACAACCGTGATCGACAACACTCAGGCTACAATCAAAAGCGATTGCAGAATCGTCCTAATTGACAAAAATGGATGAAGTTTGCATGATGTACGGGGATACGGGGTTTGGGCCCCTAATTTACATACTGAAACTCAATCAGCTTTCAATTTGCATGAACAATGAAGCTACAATTCACATTTCGTCTTAAAACTCAAAACTTGAAACCGCAAGTCACCTTTGGTCTTCGGCGCTGCTGCTGCAGCCGCGTTGATGGTCGCAGCGGCCTGGGCCTTGGTCGGCAGAGGCGTGGCTGCGGGAGGCGCAGCAGCTGCAGCTGCTGTTGCACCCATCGTCGATGGGAAAGCGGATGCACCCATCGTCGAGGGAAAAGCAGATGGAGTCATCGTCGAGGGAAAAGCAGATGGAGTCATCGTCGAAGGGAAAGCGGATGGAGCCATCGTCGATGGGAAAGCGGATGGAGCCATCGTCGATGGGAAAGCGGATGGAGCCATCGTCGAAGGGAAAGCGGATGGAGCCATCGTCGAAGGGAAAGCGGATGCTGTCATCGTCGAGGGAAAAGCGGATGTAATCTGCTCCGTCGCAGCCTTGCGCACCGCGTCCACGACCTGTAAGCGAGTGCTTATTGGCAACTGCACAAAATTACACGTGAACATGAAACAACATGTGAAAATCAACATGTGGATTATTGTTTTACTTATTTTATGATGTTTTACTTATTTTATGATTATATGATAAAATAACACAAACATGAAGAACCAAATCAACATGTGCTTTCTGGCTTACCCATTCCATATGATAAATTTTGAATCTAAACCAGCGCAAAACGTTGCGAGTCTTACCTGTGCCGCCGATTCCTTCTTATCGAGCGCTGTCTGCGCCGCTGTCAACTGCGCCTTGGCAACCTGCAATCGATGCTAGATTGATCTTTGATCTCTGTCCCGGCAATCTAGCTGACTTGCACCAATCACTTGCGACGAAGTTACGACGGTATTACGTCATCTTTTGTCAAATCAGAAAAAACTGTCTCGTTATCATGCATGTTTCTCGCTCGGATTTCTATCGTTTACAAATTTCGTATTTTAACAGTCACTCGCAAGCTCGCGCGCGCAGTGACTTAAAATCACGCAGTTTACACTTAGCACCACACGCACATACACAACGCTACATTCACATGCACATCAGCTTGGGTTGCTGGGTTGAACATTGTGCTATTACGGTTCAACCCAGCCGCCCATCGCACGCAGGGGTTACAACAGGGAGGACATAGGGGATTTGCATGCGGGAGCGCGGCAAGCAGAGGGCGAATAGAGGTTACAAGCCCAGATTCTCCATATTTAGCGCTACACTTCCGCTTGCCGCGCCTCTTTACACATTCGCCTTGCAGCTTTTCCGTTTCACTTGCCATGAATGTCTCCCGTATCGCATTGACGGCGTCATCTTCGATGGCGCGTAGTCGTCCTTCCTCAGCCGCCGTCAGATGGGCCTCTGCCCGTGCCGCTGCTGTCTCCTTCTTCAGTCTGCGCATGGCTGCGAGGCTACCCTTCACCTTCCGATTCACTTGCTCCACCACTCCTCCCAATGGCAGATACACGCCCGCACTCGTCTCGCCCGTCTTCGTGTTCAGTGACACTGTATCTCCGGCGGCCAGTCTCTGCACGATCGTTTCATCAGAGAGAAACGTTCGCACGAGGGCGCTCTGCAAGTCGTTGCCGGGCGAGGTTCCATCGAGCTGCGCAAACAGCTCCTCCTGCATCTGGGACGGGAAGGCGAGCAGCTTGTCCGCGAGCTTCTTCTCCTCAGGCGGTTTGCCCGACTCCTGCAGCACCTTCGCGGCTGCAGCCGCCTGCTCCTGCCGCAGCTCCTCGTACAGCAGCTTCCCCGCCGGCGTCAGCGTGGGTGTCGTCGGACTGGCGACACGCAGGGCGGCCGGCTGCGGCACCTCGCCGCCGTCGTAGCCGAACAGCGCGCTCTGCAGCTCGGCCTTGTGCTGCGCGTGTGCCGCAGCTGAGTGGCTGCTCGCCGAGTGCTGATGGTGATGAGCATGAGCATGATGATGATGATGGTGCTGCTGCTGGTAGTATGCTGCGACTTCGCGCGTATTCGTCAGATGAGCGTGTCTGGAGCACGTGACGCCCTCATAGACGTGCTGGTGACCGTCGTGCGGATGGTACGGGAACGCGGGGCTGGCGACGACCTCGTAGTCCGAACCGGAATCCGAATCCGAATCCGAATCAAGCAGCATGGGACGGACCGGCCGAGGTGCTGGATGGCCACCGTTGACTACCTGCAATAGCGAGACCGAACTGCCAAGCATTATGGGGGTAACGAGATAAGGGGGGGGGGGGTAGGCCGGATGAGAACTTTGGCGAGATGTGAGACATTTTTTTATATACCCGAGAACATGTTACGGAATAGTTCATTCATCCGACCTAGTGTTGGCAATAAGACGAGTGATAATCGAAATCAGCAGAGACAGATTAGAGCGGAAAGATGGACAAGAGCATACGGGTGCCGAGACATTCAGGAATAAATCAAAATTTGCTCCGTATTCCAAACTCTGCCCGGAGAGACCGATGCAAGAGGCTTGTTATCAATCGAAGCGCGTTTTCGAGTTATATGCCCGCCCAAAATGTTTTAATAATTTGGCTATAGTACCGAAACCGAGGGGTGAGAGATATGGATGCAATAAATGGACAGTTGTTTGATAATAGAAGTAAGCATGTGTCGCTCGCCACTGAATTAGCCTCGAAAACGTGTGAAAGGGAGGGGTGCGGTGTGAGATCGGAAGAGACGCTTTGTTGTCCAGAGCAGCACAGGAACACAAACATAGAGACGGAGAGAAGAATCAGAAGAGAAGAGAGGACAGACAGCTACAGCAGTTGAGAAGCTGTCACTCGCACAACAGTCTGTTGCAGCCGCACCCTTGCTGCAGCACCAGCACATACCTTGGCGGCCGGACCAGCAGCTCCTACAGCACCTGCAGCTCCTGCAGCAACAGCCTTGGCTGCCGGCGAGGCAATGGGAGTCGCGCGCTTCGCCATCTGTCGACGTGGCGTCGCCACCTGCGAAAGAAGGCAATCGATTAGTCAGCGTGCTGTACGCACAATTAGTCATTGCAGTGTGAAACCTGAAACCACCAATTACTCTCTCATTAACGTGAAAGCCAGGCTGCTAGCAACTGTATCCTATCAATATCGATCAAACTTTTATTTAGGTTCGATTTGTCAACTACCGTTACCCTACAGAGCCCATAATCGATCTACCGTACTCCTACCGTACCTTTCTGTTCGGTTTGGGACCCGAGTTGCCGCCGCGATAGTCGAGCAGCAGTTCGACAATGTGCACGTAGCCGTGACGGGCAGCCTCCAGTACGCACGTGACGCCGTCCTGATGGAGAACAACTTTTTTACTAACACTTTCCAACGACACTCAAAAATTGTAATCGCATACAAAATATTAGGTGAAACGATTTTTGGCAACCCGACTTGTCCGTGATTCAGCCGTGATGTATATTCACCAATCAACAACTCATTGTTAAAGGATATTGTTAGTAATCGTACGTATCGTAAGTATCAGGCCTAGTCAATAAATAGTATCAATCTACCGTACCTTGAGTATGACATTGGGATCGGCGTGATGCTGCAGCAGTTCGGCGACCGTGTCGTAGTGGCCACCGGCGCACGCCAGCGACAGCGCCGTCACGTCCGCAGCCGACGAACGCAGATTCACCTGGAAACAGATATTCAAAGACAATATTAATTTAATTAGGAGTCAAAATAAATATTTAAAGGCTATTAATTGAGAATGTCCACACTTTCCCGCTTCAAAGAGCCCATGTCAAGCGTGAAACAGGAAATTGTTGTGGCAAAAAAAGAAGAACTAAACAAAATAGTGCTGTCTCTTACACATAGTGTTTCGCCTTTTCACTTTCACAATTACCCACCAGACCCTAAGTTTGCAATTACATAAACAATCCCGCCCATATCAGTAGTGGGTGATTTCCCGTTTCATCCTGCCCGTGTATATTGAATGGAACACTTACATCAGCGCCCGCTTGCACGAGGAACCGAATGATGTCCCGGTAGCCGCCCTTCGCAGCCTTCATCAGCGCCGTCCGATTCTCCAGTTGGAAATTCTGAGAATAGAATTTATTACCGTAATGATCCCACTTTCCGGTTTCCGGTTCTACTACAGAAACTAAAGTTGGTGGTGTGTGGTGCGAGCACTGACCAGGTCGACGAATCCGGAGGAGGCGAGTTCTCTCGTTATCTGGTAGTGGCCGTTGTCGGCGGCCTGCACGAGCGCCGTCGATACGTTCTTCTGGATGGTCGGCAGCCTCGCTTGGTCCTTCTCAAACCATTATTTTATTCAAATTTAAAATAGAAAAAACACGCCTTCTTTAACAAATGCCAGAGCAAACGATGCTTATTTCTCCATTTAGGCAACTAGACCAATGATTCATCAAGCTACAAGATAAATAGTACACAGGACTAGAAGGCTACCAGGTTGGCGAATGGCTCAATTTTTCCCATTTCCTATCATATTCATTGAGAATAACTTCGTTACAATCAAATAATATTTAATGTACTTCATCTATATTTCCATTAACTGGCATACATATTCAATTCAATAACTCACATCATGTTTGTGTTCCTTCATCATTCTTATTATCCCAGCTGCAGTATGGTGATGACCCTCGGTGGCGGCCTCCATGAGCGGCGTATTCGCTCCCAACTCCAGATCACCACCCGCCTCCAGAATCATCTCCACGATCTCGCTGCACAATTAAACATTTACTAAAGTAATAAATCAATATACAATAACGTATTGGATACCCATGCTACAAGCAAGATACATCTTCATATAAAAATCAATGAAAGGATATTTTACAATTAAAACAAAAAACAACAACAATCAAAGAGCAGACCACAAACTACAAACAACAACTCACGTGAATCCACCACACGCAGCGAGGGTCATGGCCGTCTCGCCCGTCTCCTCAGTGGTGGCGTCCACGTTGGCGCCAGCGTCCAGCAGCAGACGCACCACGTCCTGTTGAGCAATCGGGATTATTATTATTTATAAATAAAAATTAAACAAATTAATATTTTTTAACTAGCGTGGTCCCATCCTCATAAAAGTAAATGAGAGTTCAAAAGTTTCCAAGATTTGAATCAACACGTAAAAATCATGTGTATTTCGTGCTTCATCCATGACTCGACTTGCGGAATTATTTCAGCGATTCAGCACGAGAACAACCAAACAAAACTACGATCCATTCCGATTCACATTTTCAAAAAAATCCCAGTGAGATTCGTGTTTGACCCTAACATCATATCATCAAGTTGGTTCATTTCCGTAATACTTTCATCACTCATATCGTAAGCAATTAATCAATACTCGGGTCCTACCGTACCCAACCCCCTCCCCCTACTAACTACCGTACTACACTCACCGCGTGTCCTTCTCTCGCCGCTTCCATCAGCGGTGTGTAACTCTCGTCATTCGGCTCCTCGATGCTTGCCCCAGCATCGAGTAGCAGCTTGACCTGAAATCAAACGAATTACATGACAATAACAAGATTAATTAACTGAAATATAAGCATAGTAAAGGTATTCACCCATACTGGTTCGCTTTTACGAATAATCCGACTAAACCCGGCTCGATTCATTATCGGACAAATTGTCCGGGACAATCGCAGCAAATCTTCGAAAACAGTTGGGACTATCTATGGGTTTTGCTCAGCCTGTCGTTGTGCAAGGTGCTTCTACGGAAATCCTTGCTTCTACGGAAATCCACTCACCTATCCGTACAGTAATCTCAATCAGCAGTTGGATGGGTTAGAATGGTCACTTACCAGATCGGCATGGCCTCCACAGGCAGCGAGAGTGAGCGGGGATTCGAACGAGTCGGACGGAAGATTGACGGGCGCACCGTCCTTCAGCAGGATGTCCGCCACCTTAATTTTATTGTTCATTTTTTAAAGTTTGAATTTGAATTGTCATTGGTCCAAGACCAATGGTGATTTTTTAAACCTTAGTAGCACAGCACAATTTCAAAAGCACTCTTAACCCGCAATTATCTTGTTTCGCGAACACATTGCAACAGGAAGAAAATCTCTCGCACCCTCAATTAAAAACAACACTTTGATTGAACAAGAAAAAGAAATACTGTTATCAGTTGGGCGCAATCATCTCATTCATTCACTCGTGGTGGAACGCAAAATCAGTTAGTGCTCTTTGACACCATCGTCGTAAACACGTCAAGCAATCGATGAATGTCCATGCTCCTCTTATCTCAATCCCATCTCCGAATAACACAAACAATCAGCCCCCACCCCATCCTCATTTAATATTCACAAAACCATTCGTCCGCTCTTGCCTCCTGTATCCAACTCACGAATTGCACATCAGAAACTCAAATTCACCTCGATATTTCCGTCCATACCTTTTTTTCTATCTCACCCAAAACCCAACATCACCTATTTCAAACTCAAATTCACCTCAATATGCCCGTCCATGCTCGCCTCCATGAGTGCCGTATGCAACTCCTCCTCTCTCGTCTCGCCCAGATCGAGAGTGAGCAGATAGGAGACAATCTCCTTGTGGCCCTTGTACGCTGCCAGCGTCATCGGCGATTCCTGAAGGAAGAATATCCATTACCGATTGATACGAGCGCACTTCTGATACACATAATGGCTCTACTCTTTATCAGCCTTTGTATTCATATTATAAAAGTATTGTTTTTTTGTTATGAATAGTTTCAAAAAAGATCGACTAAACGCGACGGACCATCGACAACTAAAAACTAAGAAGAAACCATCCCCCCTCCACTGTCGCTAAGTACGAAGAATCCAATCCCCTCCATAATGATGTTTCCCCCTGCAGGCACTATTCCTTGAATCAGGATAAATGTAATGTAATAGTTTCATGAGATTTTTTGTCAAATCGGGAGAATTAGTATCCAACCAGCGCACGAGACCCGCATGTGATTGACATCCCAGTTTCCGGGTACTTTTCAAATTATCGATTGATTCTCTACTGTAGTCAACCAAGGACCTTCGTGATGTATTGATTCATCCCCATTGTTCACATGCCTCTTGGTTTAGCTGCCGTTCCGATGACTCATTCCTGCCTTGCCCCTCTCAGAGACACACCAGGTCACATGACCCCAAAGTATGCACTCCTTTCGATCTAACGCTATCTGTCTCGTCTCTCCAGTCCGCATGCTCTCTCGTCGGTTAGACAGACAAGCGCTGTCTCTCTATCGGCACGCGTGCGCTGTTCGATAGAGTGACCCCTCCCTATCCTCTCCCCCAACCAGTCTCTCCCTCTCTCTCTTCCCGTTCCCGTTCCCATTACACTCTCCTCATTCCCTTAACCCCAAACTCTTTCCTTCTCTCCTCCCCTCCCTTTTTTCAATGACTCGCCGTCTAACATGTTTGGCGCCCCCCCCCCCCCCGCGGAGAAATGGAAGAAAAGGAGAGGAAGAAGAGGAAGCGAGGATTCCCCCTTCCTTTCCTACCATCCAGCTAACAGGAAGCGCGGTCAAAGTGGTCAATAAAATGCAATCACTTCCTGCCACAACTTTTAAAGACCAGTAGGAATAAAATTGAATCCCTTTCCCTCAATTCTTAGCCAGTCAAAACACAAGATAGAGCGTATGATCTCGATACTAGCATTGATCTTCCTACTCGAGGAATTACGTCAACAATCGATATCCATTAAACCGTACCTTGAACTCGGAGTTGACGTTCATGCGCAGCGAGCCGGAGCCCGCGGCAATGAGCCGCTTCATGATTTCGAGATGGCCTGCAATTTGCCAAACACATTAGCACCTGGCTTGAGAAGCTACTGCCAGTCGGCCACCGTCAGTCTTTGGGACATTTAAAAAAAATTAGTGCCTGGGTCTCTAGCAAAATAAAATCAATGGTTGATGGTCGGTGCGCCCCCTTCTACCGTACCTCCGGACGCGGCTTCCATCAGGGCACAATGACCGTTCTCATTCTTCAGATCGAGGTCGATGCCGCGTGTCTCGCCTGCCTCCAGCAGCACCTCCACACACTACAAAATATCGAATATCGATTGATGACGTAACCATGATAGAATTATCGATTGATATATTTTTTTCCCATTCAGAAGCCGAATCCAAATCCTGAACTCCATTTCAAACCCGTAGTTTGAGTGTTTCCCAGATCGCACACAAAAGATCCCCACGGCTATCATTTTTTTCATGTTTCATTCACTCCGATAGCACGTCTCACATATACAAAATTGTAGGCAATTTTTTCCTCGTAAGGATCCCCATAATCCTTCCAACTTTTCGTTTTCTTTTCTCACATCTCACAAACAAGTCGCGAATTACAACCACTCGTCCATATACATGTATCAACATCAGACTCCCGCTTCTTCGCCCTCTCAACCCCCTATTATCGCATAAAACGAATTGCCCAGAACCGCAACGGTACAACACGCAATTAAAATGAACGTAACCCTGAACAGGAAAAGAGTGACTACTCTGGTTTCTCCCACCCACTGGGTACCCATTAACTGACCCACTGGGTGACACGCATCGCATACAAACCAGTGGGTGAGGTTATGGGTACCCAGTGGGTGGCGTTATGGGTACCTAGTGGGTGAGGTTGTGGGTTTCCAGTAGATGGGCATTGTAGATCGATAAGTGTATGAGTTGTACCCATACCGTAACCAAACCACACGTGGCGAGTGGTTAGTCACATGCAAAATACGATCACTTTGGATCGTAGGTAGGGCAAGACTCGAATGCGAGGCCGCACGATGAGGGCTTCAAAAATAGATCTTGTAGGCAAGGTGCGTGCTAGCGACACCGGGTACAAACGGGCACTCTAATGGGTACTCAGTGGGTGGGGTTATGTGTACCCAGTGGGTGAAGATGGAGTGGGTTCCCAGTGGGTGAGGTAATGGTTTCCCACTGGGTCGCGCAAACTCCGCCCACTTTTAATGGGTACCCAGTGGGTGGGAGAAACCAGAGTTTGGCAACAGGGATACAAACTCAAAACAGCAGCATAACAAAAATAAATAATTTAAATTTAATAAAATGAATGGTCGTACATCCAGATGACCGGCGGCAGACGCGTAGATCAACGCTGTGTTCTGAGTGGCGGACTGCGTGTTGAGATCCTCCGCGTACGGAATCATCTGACGCACAATCTTCTCGTGACCCGCAGCGCATGCCTGAATCACGCGATCAGTATCGATTGATTGCAACAGTATACGAGGAAAAATTGATAGTGGAGCTACCGTAATCCTTGGGGCGACGTATCAATTGATTACTGCGTTCGCCAGAAAAATCGACCACAAACAACAGAATCGGCCAACAGAAACGGAACAATAATAACAATCAAATATTTAAACGCAATTAAATTTAAATAGGAAGCTGTGATTATCGATTTATTGCGACGTCGACCAATATTGGATAATGGAACCGCCGGCTTGGCCGACGGGGCAACCGTACCTCCATGAGGGGCGTGCACTCCGACTCGCCCATGAAATCGCCCGATTGGCGCACGCGCACCATTAGCATCGCCAGCTCCCATAACTGCAATGATTATCCATTGTGATTACGGTACCCTTTTGCCCCCTGAAGAATTGCCCGTGCAAAAATCGTGTTTTACGTGATAGTCATGTGCAGAAGAGTTAGTGCTCACTAGTAGAAACCCACAGATAAGTAAGGCAATTACCGTACCCCAGTGAAGATGGCGAAGCACATGCATCGATAGGGCAATTTTGCCCATATCGGCTGAAAAATAAATAAAAAGGGTGATTAATGTTCTCTACCACCAGGGGTCAAATACCTAGGTAACCAGATCTTACATATAAAGCGGGCAGGTTTTACGACCTAGTATTTGACCCCTGATGACCAATCATTCATTCTCAATATTTCCGTGCAAAGTGAAACTCAAATCTCTATGTCAGTAATGTGCTCTAATTGTAAGGTAGCAGGTTCGGTATCATGCATTACCGACCCTCACTCTCACCAAATAGTTAGAGATAAGAAAAAGTGAGATCGGCGGCTGGGGAAGAGGGTCGATAATCCCGACACCGAAGATGCAATCCTACTGTGCTCCTAGTGCTACCGTATCCCACCCTGACCCCTCTACCGTCGTTACCGTACCCCAGTGGAGCAGGCGAGTCCGAGAAGGCCGTCGTCAGAAGCGGGTGCTGTCTGCACCGACACGTCGTCCTCCGTACCCTCCGTACCCTCGCGTTGCGACTGCAAAATCAAGCATATCAATTTGACAATTCAACTTGTAACATCGACAAGCTCAAATATGCACGACCAATTCACCGTCACTGGTAGATAGAACCAGTGAGATTTCTAATTTAAATAAATTTTTAAAAAAAACTAATTTAAATATCTTCCAAAGTCTCGCTTACATCTGCATCGGCGCCGTTGGTCTGCGCCTCCTGGCTCGCCGCCATCATGCTCTCCACCATGCGCGTCGGCGGACGACTGTAATTTATTTTTATTCAAATAATTTTTAATAAGTTAATGAATTTTTGTATTGCAGCATTGCTCAGTGGCGGCTAATGCGAAGACACGATTAGACCCAGAAATGTAAAGCGTCAATCTTCCTACCTGGAGCGATTTATAAAATATTTAAATTATAATCTTCTTTTTTAATCGTGTTCATCCCCAGATGCCGCGTACACAGGGTGTGGCTTAATACTGACCGGAAGGCGGATGCCGTGAGGAGGGTGAGGGCAGTGGCGCCCATCTCGGGAGTGATCATCTCGATGGTGACCGTCTCACGCAGTTCCTCCGGGATCGTCTCACGGGAGGCATGGTTGAGCATCGACGTGTCCTTGAAGCCTGCAATTCACATCTATTAGATTAATAAATTTGCAAAAATAAGAAGAAAATGATGCTAAAGTTAACTATTACAACGTAAAGCACATTGAAACTAAAAAGTGCTGGGTTACAAAATTACAAATATTTAAAAATTTAAATAAAATCTGACCCGGATGATTGGCGATGTCGCGGATCGAGTCTACGGCGTCATCCAGGCACTCGGACATTATCACCATCTGAAAGTTATCGCATCTTTACTTCCGTTTCCGATCCAACTAACAATTAGCGGGTTTTGAGCAATTCATCTCCTTCCTAAGGCTGTCATTCACACACTCACAGTTCTCTAGTCAAAAAATGTGCCAGCGAGCAAGAAGCAAGGCAATTATGTAGTAAAGTACATAAAAATTTAATTTTAAAAATGAGGAAGTAAAAATAACCTGGTCGGTGGGGATCTGGGTCGGTGGCGGCGGGATGAAGTCGTTGATCGTCGATCCGAGGCGAATCGGACCGGGACGAGAGCCAAGATACTTGACGAGATGGGAGTAGGCCTGGAACACGATGTTCCTTATTGCATTTCAACTAGCTTTGACAGTAACATGCTAGCCTCCTTTCGAAAACACTAATTTACTTTCAACGCCTACGGCCGACCTAATGGCCTGTCGGGTATAATTTTTTACAATAAACGAGTGAAAGTGAGTCGTACATGACGTCCGACATCCTCGAGGATGGTACCGAGCAGCTCCTGGTCCTTCTCGTCGGCAGCAATGATCTCGGCGGGAAGCAGGTTCATGAACGGCGTCAGTACGGGAATCAGCCGGCCAAGGCGTTTGTAGTTACGCGGTGCGAGCGCATCGTAGGGGCACTACAACAAATATATATATAAATTTTTAAAAAATGTAAAGAGTAAAATAGAACAAAATATAGTTGCAAAAGTGGATGACTCACAGGCAGCGGAGACAGCGACTTTCTGCGGCCCAGATTGGGACGTCTCACGTCAGAGTTCGGCGCCTGCCCAAGGCGCTCGGCGAGCTGAGTAATAGAGTGATTGGAAACATAAAAGTCCGAATAAAAATGGGATAAAAGAAGCAAGAAAAAAGAGAAGATAGAAAAGTAGGCCAAGCTACCGATACCTCGTCGGGGAGTCTTCCGTTTACTTGATCATCTTCCGCCATTGGAAAATTCACTACTCGTAACCGATAAGGAGTAAACCTGGGGCAAGAAAAACGTAAATTAAACAAGAAAAGGACGCGAACAGTACGTGGCTACCGCGTGACGAAAACAGATCAATTGGTTTACAATGGGAGCGGGGACAGACACGCCGCTAGCAACGCTCGCTAGTGCAATTTGAGTGAATATTGCGCGGAAGAGCGTTGTTCAATTTTTTAAGGATAAATAAATATAAAGGCAAAAGCAAGCGACAAGTAAAAGGAGGTTTTGTTTTTCGGTCACGGCTTTCTATAAGAAAATAGTAAGCGCGTCATGGGAATGGAGTGCGCCAAGCCATATTTTTCGCCAAGTGCGCTAACAACTTTGAGTTCCCATAATTCAAATCTTGAAGTCATTTTGAGTTCCCATAATTCAAATCTTGAAGTTTTTTTTTAAATTATATTCTTTAAATATCAAATATAATACAATTTTAATTAGCAATTAAATCACACTGAACAATCAATCTTATACAATTATTGCTGAACATTGTGAAAATTTATTTTCTTGTTGATGTCCAGCAGATCTGTCCTTGTTTTGTCATTATCGCTTCCTTTGCAACTAACAGTAAGTCTCTTTGTTACGTATCCCAACTTCATGTGCAAAAACATTGTGTTGAGAGCAGTGCAAACTTCAAGATATAGGGATGTTCAAGATGTAGGATCTACTATATTTTTACTCTACACCCCTTTGTCTTCGTCAAAACACTTATTCCTAGTTATTTAACTAGGAGTCCAACAGCGTGTCCAAATTCACAGTAGCCACCAGCGGATAATCATCCGCTCTCTTTCATTATATGCGGTCTTTTATGAGGGATTAATATACAGTAGCTTTTGCTACAATTGTATTAGAGAGTCAAAGGTGAACTACAAGTGGAACGGAAAATATGAAAAATGAAAAACATATGAAAAACAAAATGAAAAACATATGTTATATGAAAAACGGAATTCTTAATTGTAATTAAAAGGAAAAACTGAATTATCTGAAAGAATGACTCTGGGATTACTCTTACCCTTGTTCCAGCCCTCCAGCGAGCCGACGTTTTACACAGATACCGTGCGACTCGAAGACGTCATGTCGTTTCGAGAAGAGACAGCTAGAAAAGCAGTAGTGGAAGAATGAGGTTCGTTTGTAGAGCATTATGAGATGATTTCATTCTTTCTTCCCAGTATTTAGCGGAATAGTCATTCTGTCGGAGTCATTTCTATAAATTTAAATTCTTTATTTTTATAATATAAAATTCGAGAACATCGAGGAAATTAATAGACGTTCCAAAATATACTCCAGTTATCGATTTTACATTCAAATATAACTTGTCTTTTCCAGTGCTAAGACGATTAGTACAGAGGATCGGCGAATATTACGAAACTCATAGAAGGTTCGGTCGTAGTACTCCTTTCGTACTATGTGTGCACACAAATTCATGCATTGTTTTCCAATTTATTACAAAAAATACCCCACAAAAATCCTTCACTTATAAGTATAAATACTGAAGTTGCCCTCGAGAAAAAGATAAAAGTGAGGCTTTGCTCTTTATTTTCAAATTTGCAGGGAGCACGACGGGTTGCTCGAGCGTCTGGAGTGCAGATGATGCACGTTCCGAGCTCGGATGAAGATTCGGATGAAGATAATGATGCTGAGAAGGAGGAGGAAATGGAGAAGGAAAAAGATCCACCTCCCACAGTTATCCTGGATGAGGCGAAGATTCCGAAAGGGGAGGCATATGATTGAGTGTCGAAAGAATTTGATTTATGATCTTTCTTTTACTACTTTTTGCATCGTATTGGAGATACGACGCATCACGGTATAAATTCGCCGACCCCTACAATTTCGACGATTTCTCTAGCGCGGATCCGGCACTAGTCAGAGAGCAGATAGAACACTGCGAAAAGGTGAATAAAGTGCATTCGTTTTTTTTCGGATAAGCTATCAGCTCTTAAATCGGAAAACTCTTAAAGAAGGAGTCCCACGAACCGAAGTTGGTGGGTCTCACAGCGGACATATTGCGCTTGAACGAGGAAGTACTGTAACTCTTGGAATTTTGCCAAAAATTTTCAGTTTCGCAGAGATGCGGATTTATTGATCTTTTCCTCTTTGCTTTTCAAGTTTCTCGTCATATTTTGTGTTTCGAATCATCCCTAGCCATTTGCTAGATCCTTGAGACATGTTATTACCACGGCTGTACCGCAAAATAGCTTGTAAATTGCTGTTGAACAATCATTCTCTGGTCTTCCATCATATTTCCCTCGTTTTTCATGTTCCTAGCTCATTCCGGGGCATTATTCAGTTCCAAAGTAGTTCAGGCTATTAAACTATAATCACATTTTGGTGGCGTATGCCATATTACATCCTAGTTTTAGACAAATTATCGTTCGTGTTCAATATTTCGATTTGCACCACTTCGCGCTCATGTTTCTCCGTTGTCTTACCGCAATCTACTTTTAATTGGCATTCACAATCGAGTTCATTTACAGACGTTAAAGGGTCTCGTGCATCAGCTTAGAGAGGCCGTCGACGAGTGCCCGCACGTGTTCGACTATGAATTCGAAAACATGCGCTCCTCAAAGTTCGTTCAGGTTGGGTTTTGCTTGTATATGCATTGTAAATTCCTGACAATCAGTTCCACAAGTGCAGAACACATTTCAAAACACATCTGTTCAGGGTCGGCAAAAGTTCAAGTCGAACTCGCAATTCTACTTCGGCAAGAACAATGTAATGACGACCGCTCTGGGCAAGGACAAGACGACCGATTGCGCCACCGGAATCAGCAAGGTTTAGATTTATTAAAATATATTATTATTAGGGTTGGTATTTTGTGTCTCAAATAGCCCTTGTCTTTTGGACACAATTGTGTCCGAGGCAGTCCATTGGACACAAAATGCCATTATTTATTGTAAATAATGTTACCCAATTCGATGTGTTGTTATTTAGTTATAAGAGTTGTATTTTAGATTAGGCAGCTGCTCAAGGGCCAGTGCGGGCTCATGTTCACCAGCGCCGACAAGGACGAGGTTATCCAGTGAGTTAATTACTTCTGTCCTTTTCATTTTAATTATATAAACTCGCACTCATACACGTACTACACAATTTTGTCGCGTATTGCAATACGACACAGTCTTATTTTGATTTCATTATTAGAGAAATCATTGTTTAATCCAGGTACTTCCGCGAGTTGAAGGACGCGGATTTCGCACGAGCTGGCGTCATCGCTCGACCTGACCGCGGTAAGAAAATCGGGAAATTTGGAAGTATTTAGCTATTGTCAACAAAAAAATACAACTAGGGAATCTCGTGTTGCACGAGTGCTTCATACCGCTTCCTGATGAGTTTTTGCAATGAGTCGGACTAGAATATAAATAATTTAAACCTTACTATCACAGTTCAAGTGGAGTGAACAAGAAATATGACACATTCCTTCACTTGTTTATTCAGGGTCTGCTTGAGCAGTTCGCATTCTCGGTTGAGCCGCAGTTGAGAAGGCTCGGCATGTCAGTCAAAGGTCAGTTAATTAACTTAATTTTATTTCTTAATTGTTTTTTTCAAATATTTACCAAACATGGTGCTCCTCGAGGATTAAGCTACTCGATTAAGTTTTCTTCGAGTAATCAGTATGCGATCGCATTAGGCTGCCAATAAAAAATCAAATTGAAAACTGTTGCTAGTAATTTTATTAAATGATTTCCGATTTAGCGATCAATACTATAGCGATAATCAATAGCGATTAATATTCCATCTATTCAGGTGATTGTCTCGATCACTCCGGGCACTCACAACACAGAGGATGCGATCAATCGTCAATTGAGAGACAAGGAAAGATCTGCGGCCGACATGGAGAACTCCAATCTCATCTATGCAGTCAATTTGTGTCAAGGAAGTAGAGGTTCAGTAAGAGATTACGGTAGTTACCATCCCTGAGAATATTCGGTACCTCACATCTGTTGAACATATTACGTACGCATTCCTGGTTGATTCTCTTAGTTTGTTTTATTATTGTTTGCATTTCATTTTACATATGCAGTAGATTTCGTTAGTTGTGTTTTTTATAAGCTCATTCTAGTCATAGTTGTCGTATACTAGGAATTGAAGTTTTAACTTTGCTAATTTTTGTAAATTGTTGTCTCATGTTGATTGTTTGTGTCTCATTGTTCGTAATGTTGATTTTGAATGAATAAAATCGAATATGATCAATGTGCAACGAGCAACAGAGAATACGGGCGAATTATTCAACGAGAATCCAACTTGCGGAAAATAGATTACGGTAGTTAGATAGATTACTTGATTGATTGATTGAAAATAGATTGCACGTCTTTTTGTTGTCTTTCTTGAAGGCCCTCTAGAAAAACTCGGGACGATTGAAACACGAGAATTTATTGGCTATTTGTAGACTCTAGGCGGAGAGAGGCCAACTGACCTGTTGGCCTACTGGCTAGCGCGCTTGTATTGAATGCCTTTGGCCGTTGGTTCTATTCCCCACCGGTGCAGGTATTCTCTTGCCGACTTTATTTTTCGACTGAAAGTTCCAATCAATCAATATCGGGCCAACGAATACCGTAACGAAAATTGACCCTGCGCCGAGCTCAAAACTTTGGAATTTCGTAGCTAGCTTCAATGGCATCTGTGAAACTTCGCATAAACTGATCTCTGATCGGGTAACCATCCCCTATCATCCCACATTGCCAGTTTATGTGACTAAAAATTCGTGGGACTCCTCCTTTAAAACTCTCTCATAAGCTCTCTCATAAGGGATAAGCTCTTAAATCAGTGATGTCTTTTCAGTTATCCGCCGACAAATCTACAAAGAAGCAACTTTTTACTAAGGCATTTTTAAGTTAGGATAAGAATACGTAGATCTGATTGAACACCTTGACCAGCAGCGCGATAAATAACTGCAAGTGAGTCATTCCCCATTAATAATTCGATCGTATTGGAAGCGATCTTTACGCATTCGATGCCAATTCTTGCCTCTAGCACCCATTATCTCCAGTATTCTCAGAATGCACGGTTGTTTTCCTCGAATCTGTGGGTAACCACGTAGTGTTCTCAGATGTCGTGCAGCCTTATCACACTGAGTCCATTATGACATTCTAAATCCATTTGCGATAAAGTGATAAAGAAAATGTACCTGTAATGATATTTTCGAGTATTTCGAATGCCATATTGAATTTTAGATATCACTGTGGTAAGGATATCTGAGAAAGCGATGTTGTTCGTATGACCTTATTAGCTCTGTGCTTGACCACTCATTCGAGAAAAACAATCGAAGATTTTGCGAATATCTAATCACTTTACCGCGAATAAACTTGAATAGGTCAAACATACTTGCAGTTACTTCCTTCTTTCCTACCGACTGACATACATAAGCTAAGGATTCGTATCATTATTATCTCTTCACTATTTGGGATGATATTAATGACTTCGATACCGCTCGATCGTATTGTGGAACACTTAAATTGTGGTGCGAGTGAATCGTCCTTTGTCAGCCAACTGTATCCTCAGGCATGGGAGTTGTTCACAACTTACTTCTAATTTATTTGATTCGTCGATACTCTCGAATTGAGCTGGGTACATATAAATATCTTCTGGCAGGCTTTTCTGCGTATGACATCTACTTGTCCATTATACATTCGATTGTTAATCCGGTAAAATCATTGAAGATTATTTAGTTTTTATCGAACGCGTTTAGAAAACGCTCCGTGTCAACTCCACCTATGGAACTGTAGCTCATTCATATATTGAGAGCGCGGTATATGAAAAATCAGTGTCATATCGTATGTATTTCGCAGCATCTTCTATCCATATATTATGCATGCTTCTCGATATCATTCGCTTTGCTAAATATTCATTTCCTGTATCGGTATTGGACGATACGACAGTAAGTACTTTTTGTCAATTTCAGAAGAATTGTGTACGGGGATGTATTTCTGCATTCAGCCCAGATCTGGTGTCTTACTTTTCGAAACCGAAATTTATTGCGCTTATCGGATTGTACCTTGCAGGACAGTACATACTATGGTATCGACTTCAAGCATGTTTAGAATCTAAAAATTCTTTCGAAAATAATGCGACTTTTCGCAGGCACTTTATTGCGATGACAATCTCTCCGGAGCCTGACGATCCGTCACTTCCCGTGATGCGAGAAGCGTTCAAAGCCATTTACAATGATACAGTAATGAACGGATGGCTGATCATGGACCACTGGGTAAGTTGTAGGGTTAGCTAAACGATAACGAGATATCTGGCTCGTAATAGGAGGGGGAGCATTTCGAGCCCGCAATGCCTCGCAACGCCTCGATATGAGAAGGGAAGGGCAGAGCGCAGCGAGAGAGCGTGTGAAAGGGAGAGAGTGCCTTCCGATCTCGTTGCGAGGCGGTGCGAGGCATTGCGGGCTCGTAATCCTCCTCCTACGCTCTCTCTATCGTTGCGAGCGAAATTCGTAGGACGAGCACATCACAAGGATATGCACTGACAATGCACACAATGTTACAGAGAAACGGCCAGTTCAACTACGCAACTCTCACACTGCTCCTACCATCATTTGTCGTTATGGGAGCTCAATTCTCCGCGGCAACCTATCTGGGCTGGGGTGCCTATCGTGGAATCGCAACGGCCGAATCAATATCGCAAGCCCATCGCACGTTCCAGCTAAAGATACTCATAGCAGTTTGCGCCCAGGCGAGCTATTTTCATAGAAACCAAACTTATTTTTGAGTGCTAACCATTTGTATTAATGACAAATCGAATCAATTGAATCATCATTTTTACGTAATATCCACTAATAACGTAATATCCACAGACCTTCGTACCACTGTTCTGCGTCTACCTTCCCTACTCGTGTATATTCGCCTTTCCACTCCTTGGCATTCCTGACTGCGGAATATTTTATATCTTCCCTGTTCTCGTCTCCTTCTTTCCCGCATGGGACGCCATTGTGATCACATCGTTCATTAAGGATTACAGGTCAATTTCATCTTCACTATTTCAATATCACGTTGGTTTCTGACGATTCCGTTGCCCACTCTCTTATCTTTGAAGGGAGGGCCTCCTTCGACTACTTAGTATTCAAAGTGTGAAGACGACGACGAAGACGGCGGTCGCAGCCTTCACATCGCAGGATATGACTACAGTGACGACGGAGCGATGGGCTGAACCTGCGAAAGTGAAGAGACTCCCCAATTAGATGTGTTCCAATTGAACCTCGAAAGGCCATTACGATACGAGATAAAATAAATTCTGTTCTCTACTTTCTCCACTCAAGATAAAACTCGAGATCAGCCCAGTGAATTCCTGATTGTCTGCTTTCCGAACATAAAAAAGAGAAATGAACGAACTGCTAGTCCCATACTGGAAATACAACTGGAAATACCATTGGAGCGAGCATCTGTCAGGTCAACCCTAGGTCAACCTTTGCATCGTCGGATGTTATCCTTCTACTGCTCCATTGAAGAGGCAATTGTGTAAATTATCGGAGTGGCGATCGTCACCCTGATGTAGACGATTATGATTTTATGAAAATTGATTACTTGCAAGTGTCATTGGTTCCTAGACTAAATTACGTGCATGCCTCTCATTTTTATGTCGAGACAACGAATTTTTTTTGTATCGTAGCTACCCGACTTGTATCTTTCACTAATTTATCATATTACACAATATGTGTTCAAAATATGTGAAACTATACTTTATTCATGATTTTTCGCTAGTTCCTGCATCTTCTCCATTGCTATAAACACGGGTTAAAAATAATTCGAACCACGAGATGTTTTGTATCACCGCAGCTACAAAACAATTTGCTGAAAGAATACCGGATTACAGATTTCATTCAACGACAGTTCTCTGATATCAATCCATTGAAGGACCATCACCTTTATTCGCGTATTCCGCCACGTAGCTACTTCAGTCACTGACCACATCGTCAAAACAAACTTTGAAATCCAAATGATAAAAACAATCCGGGTACATATGTTGCCCACTGCCATTCATATCCATACAAGACGATCTTGTTATCTCTCTCTCTCTCTCTGACATCGTCACGCTGCGGCTAACCTTCGTTGTCTGGTGATATGCGAGTTGTAATAATCTTACTTCTCGTTACGTCTTCTCTCTCATTATATTTCCTTGGGGAGAATTTCTTATATAATGGATGTGTATTCCACAAGATGTTGTACAATAAAATGTTAAATGCGAAAATTAGAAATTCAATTTATGTTCGATCTAAATTCGAGCTTCCTCGCGATATCAAAACAACGAATGTTCTTGATGTTTGACGTTATTCTTTTTTATGTGAATCTCGAATTTCCGAATTGATGGTTCACTACTCAAATTTTGAGATACTTTCCGAGACTCTCAGTAGTTGACGCTTTTTCAGCAGCTGAGAACTCTATTTCCTACTATCGATTGCCCGGTGATACGGAATAATCATGGATTTTCTCGTCGAATTGAGACGAGCTTGCGAAACCTTTCCCATAACATTCTGTTTCATGGTACGTCTAACACAATTTGGGCAATTAATCCAAATAATTCAAGATTTGCTGTGCTGCGATTTGCATAATACCTTCACTACTTCTACTCTTCGCTGTGCTAAAATCATCAATCCATGCAAACTGCCGGTGAGACATAACATAGGAATAAATAACTGTTTTCTAATTATAAGAATTATGCTCTGTCTGTGGGTCCTATCGCAACTTGCGATCTACGTCGCTGTTTGTTGGCTTTCACTGCACTATATTTTCATCGAGAAGGAATATTTCAGTGAAGATTTCGACCCAACAAGTAGGGTGAATATGTACCTATTCCACCTATTCCAATTCTATTTTAGGTCAGCGAAAGTACATCCTTACCTGGTACGCCTCATCCTTTTATGTGTGCACATGCTTTGAGTTGGGTATTGGACTGGAACGAGGTAATATTTTGAGAAATTTATTCTTTCTAATTATCTACTATGCGCAGGTATCTCCATTCGACGTCCTTCGAAATATTACAAGAGCACACCGGCGTATTTTACAATATTCACCTTTTCGCTGCTTTCGGTTAGATTCTCCATTCTTATTTCATGATTTTTATCATTTTCCTTTTCCAGATCGGCCTCAGCTATCTCATCGCATATCTCGCTCTGTCAGGTTAGTTACTTTGTAGACAAAGAGTACAAATAATATTTGTAGGTGCCGGCGATTTCGCGACAAAAGTTGGCTCGGTCTTGAGTAATTCGTTGGATGTAGCGGCATTTGCGGTTACAGAATTTGACCTTTTCGGACTAATATTGTCATCCTCAGGTGAACTTCCTCGTCGTATTTTTCGCTAGAAGAAAAGATTCACGGAGCGAGAAATTGCTGAATGATCGATATCAAGTGAGTTTGGTCTATCTCTCTCATTCGGCTTGAAAAGTGCGTCACTCCTTAGGACATTCCGAATATTAAAAAGGCATGATTCGGAAATTGAAAGATCTCTAAGATAGTATCATGGGTACGCCAGTAGCTACAACAAACCACTGAAATGTCGCTATGTTAGTCGCATCATAGTTTTTCTGTTGTTCACAGTCTATTTTGTTCACAGTCTAGAAGTATTTTCTATTCCGACGAATGTTCGCAAGAGAAGCTTGAAAAGAAGAGCAAAGTGTGTGATTTACCAGGGAGGGTTTGAAAAACGGATCATCCTCTATTTTACACATTCACTGTCACTAGTCAGAATATTGAGGTGTGAAATGAGGATACAATTCTCGTATTCCGCCTTCATCTAATGGTCATTACAGATCCGAGAGGCATATTCCATTGCCGTCGCCATGGTTCCCGTCTACTTCATCAGCGTCGCTCTCAAGGTTTACCAAATAATAAATTCTGAAATTAAATTAAATTGTAGATTGGCATCTTCATCGCTAATTGGTTGTATGTGACGCACGCTGTACCGTACAGCATTGCGGAAGTGATCTATCTATCGGTATGAGGAGGGGAGGGGGAGGTGATGATCTCAAGGACACCCAATCGAGCTCATGTTTCTAATCGCTTTGTAGCACCCTTGACTAAGATCATATGTGAGCTGGCATCCTCTGAAGGGAAATTTGCATCCAAAAGAAATGTGCGTAAATGTCGCATGCCCATTCGAAATCGCTTCAGCCCAACGTGTACATGATTTTCATTCATCCTCAACTAACGCCTCAGAACATCCACACCACCTTAAGGCATATGTTTATCTAGAAAGTTTATTTTTTAAATTTAGATCTCCTTTTTTTTAGGAAAAAGGCGTAATGATAGCATGCATTTTCCCTGAGTTTATATGCAAGTTCCTGGGGAAATATAATACAAAGAGTAATCTAGCAGAAAAGAAACAGTCGAATGCATGCACGTTATGCACATGATGGTTTTTTTTGAGTATAATAATTTTACACACTCGCTCTCCAGCAAAAAAATGATGGGACGATTACCCATATCTCAAACGAGATTGCGTCATGCTCACGATATTTGCCAAGTTCTGTATTCCCTAGACGTAGAAAGTAGAATTGACCGTTTGTTTTACGTGAAATTATTCAAAAAAAAAATTCGACGGAAAATGAGAGAATATAGTCACGTTACGGAATGAAATCGGCGTGAGATATCGGAATTAGCATTGGTTCGTTCCGGGGTGATGCGATTAATTAATCAAAAATAGGATTTTCCGTTTTCCCGAATATTGTTGCAGTACGAATTGCCCAAGCATCACATACCATAATTAAAATAAATAGAAGTGAATAATAGAACCGTTCGTGATCTTTGCAGTTCTCCGAAATGAACTGCGGTCTAACAGCGAGTATGTTCCTGTTGTATCATGTACGTCTACGAGCCAAGCTGGCCGGAATTTGGAGTCGGTAAGCATTTCATTCGATATTGAACTGATAGCACATCTGCTCCATTTGATGTGCTCTCTTGTCTCCGGAAAAGCGAGAGAGGAGAGTGAGAGAAGAGAGCCAAATTTCGAATCGTCAGCATTATTCGGTATTAGGGATGTGGAGAATGCGCCCCCTATGATGATTGTTTTTCTTTCAGGTTCTCACGTGTTCACGTGGTCGTGGAGAACAATATTCAGGAGAATACGGAGAACTATTTTAGAATGATTTCCAATGCTTGGAAATAATCCATTCGACCACTACATAATATCCCAATGTGCGGATCAGAAAATTCTGTAATAAAGCTTTTTACTTCTCGAAATTTATCCATGAACAGATTAATGTGTTTATTCCTTTTCGTCTTGTCGCGGATAATAGTAATACTGCCGAAAGGAATAAATGAGTTAAAGAAGGCGTAAACTCAATATTTTCCGGGGATATCTGACGTCATAGGTCGACAGTTTCCGTAAACCACATTCCGAATTCGAAAATTATAACTCGTTAACTCAACTTTGAACCGAGTTACACGCGCGCAAAGTTTCTACAGGGCACAGGCAAAATCAAGATGCGCGGTGCAAAGGGAAGGGAGCTAGGTCAAGACGCAGAGGAGATGGGAAGAGACAGGAGAGGAGCGAAAAACTCTCGCGTCTGTCACTCTCACCCTCTTACAGTACTTCCCCCTGATTGCACAGTGAAGTGTTTCCCCTAATTTGGAGTTTACGCCTTCTTTAACTTATCAAGAAGCAAATGAGCCGGCAGAGAGAGCACTTGTTAGTTCATTATGAAGTCATTCGAAAGCAGGGTTGCTGCTTACTTCTATTGAGCTCGGAAGGTCTGGTAATCATTCATTTTTATCAGATCATTTTTACTAGTTTTTTTGCGAACCTTGATTAGACGTTTGCGACCCATCCTTTCCACGATTTCGCGCTGCGATTTCTTCGTATGTTCATGTTCGAAATGTTGTGATTAAAGGAGGCGTATCATGAAAAATTAGTTCATGCTCTTGAGATCATGATCCGATTGAAATCCAGAACGATATTAGAAAGCCGAAGTTTGAAAGTTGTACGTCCACTCTGGGACGAGATATCCCCGTCCAAAGTATCAGGAAAGGACAGGGAAAACCCCGCGAAAATTCAAATATTTTACGCAGCGCCAATGGGGAGGAAGGGAAGGTAGATCAAGAAGGATAGATCGAAAGGTCATCGTTGTCTCGCCCATTATTGATTGACTAGAAAGGGATTTTTCTTTGTTCCCGCAGGTTCTTCCCATCGACAAAAACTGATCTACTCCTTGGCGATTTGCCAAAAGAACCTTGGCAATTTTCCAAAATATTGCAAGGCTCGGCATATCGTTGTAAGAGTCGCAACATTTGAATTTCAAAAGTTCATGATACGCCTCCTTTAACTCACCCAACACACAGACCACAGCAATGATTATGACGATCACCTAGAAACGTATACAATTATCTACTTGATATTTCTATCCTTTGTTATCATTCGCTTCAAGTTTGAGTGAAAAGACAGAAATAAAAAGAGAAAATGTTCCTCCAAATAAACGGTGATTGCTCACCGACAGTAGACCGAGCATAATGAGTTCATGGCGCCATTGGAAGTCTCCATCGGCAAATGGCGAAGAGGAGAAGAGCATTCGAATCCACTTAATGACGAGGAACGAATGAACAGAATGGATCGAGTTTCAATTATTGCCAAAACACTCCTCGCAATGAAAAGAGTGAAGAGATGGAGGACACTTACTATTCCCTCCTTTCATCCACAACTCTTGCAGGAAGAAGAACAAAACATGATTTGTTGATCAAATCTTGGTGATGGGATTGAGCGGCGAGGTCAAGAACGGTTGCCACTACATTCCAATCCTGATTCACATTCTGTGATTGTAAAATAAGCAATTTCTTGTATTAAAATAAATGTATCATGCATGGATTTTCTTAGTGATTTTATCAATAATAATATTTATCCGCACAGTTGGTATGACTGTGCATGGGGAAATCTCGAATACTTGGGACTCATAGCAATTGTCCGTCCTTCTTCTCCCTCTCTTGCATTGTGAAAGTTACTCCGCTCGTTCTCAGATACTCGTATACATTCGTGTCTCGAAGGGCAGATGCCGTCGTGTAGACGCCGCCACTACAATGAGTTTTTTTTTCAATGCGCGTCGCTTTATTACTTATGTACCATGTTCAATACCAGAATTCTTTAGAATCCGTTGATTTTTTGGCATATCTTGGCGAAATACAATTCTTTAACCGTTATTGGAGCTATAACACATTTGTTTTCTTGCGTAAGAATTATCTTTAAGCGTAAATCATTCTTCCTCACTCTTTCGGCAATTTCTCTTTGTCATCAAGCAGTGCAAGTGCAGCTGAAATGATGCATGCGGCAGTGCCGACGTAGGCAGGATCAGGACCGTGACAGACTGCAACCGCCTGCAAATTATGAATCCGTTTCTCAATCTAACTGTTGCCTTATGAATCGCAATCTGACAAGGACTGATTCCATTATCATCGACTTAACGATTATTCCAATTGAAATATACTGACAACATGGATTCAGCAGAAGGAAACCTGTTTGTTGGGTCGTGTCGCATCGGGCGTTTCATCTTTTGCCCATCCAGCACCGTAAAAGAAGTAGTCGAATGAGGCCTCGCCGATTTGTTGCTTGGAAGGACCGTTTCGCTGAAGTGAAATCTCTTTCAAGTCCGAACAATATGAAGCTAAATCAATATCGAATTGTGTTAATATTTTTGAATGAATATCGAATTATATTATTGACCCTGAATATGCCGAATGAGCAGCACTCGGGGTGCGCTTTCAGAAACTTTCTTGTCGGAGAGAAAAGAGCGAAGAAAGCGAAGATGGACAGCCAAATAGTGGATAGGGCGGATTGGATGAAGGAACCTGGACGTTCAAAGGATTGTTCAATGGTTCAAACATCCAAGCATCGTTCTCGCCATGTTATGTTAACCCTAGACGATGACATATTATGATCACCTCGGCACATGTAGGTCTTGATCTGCACTGCCCGTTTGTTGTTCACGTGGAAATCGTAGTACTGTGAACGGTCGACGATTGACTGAATTATTATCCATCTTTTTATGCATTTATCAAAGCTAATTATGACCACACGCCAACCTTGTCCGGCCCTACGAAGGGAACGCTCCACACCGTCTGCGTGCCTAATCTCTGACGAGTGAGTGGCAACCTAAAGCAAAGGCAATCTAAAGCAGTTAAACTTGCTCCGACCAATTGGGCCAGATTTAAAGTGTCATGGAAGGCTGATTGGTTCGTTTAGCGAGAGAATACTAACCTGCAGGGCGCCGAGTATTTGGGCTGCGGCATGGGATTGGGCGTGATCTCGCGGTGCACCTGCACAATTCACTCCACTTTAATTTTATGTAAACTGTTGCTTTTTTGTGGCATAATTGTGGCATCAGAATTCACTATCTGATAAAGGCTTGCTAAAAAGGTGAAGATTACCTGTCGCGCGCCGCGGTCCCAGAGGGAGGCGATCGCGAGCAGCATACTGTCGTACGTGCCAGTGTTCAAAGGATATCCCTGAGGTCACGTCTTTAATCAATGCTGCGGACCTCGACATAAATCTAATCACTTGTCGATGTACAAAAAAATCTAATCATTTAGAAAAGAAAAACAATACGAAAACATACTGCTACTCCTCTATTGAATCGAGCAAAAGTCTCCACGTATCCCAGAGTACCGTCGAAATTGCTCTTGAGGAACTCCACTCCCATATCGCAGGGAATCGAGTCAAATCTGAATTTTTTCCGTAACGGAGATTGAAAAAATATCTTTTTAAAAACATTTTCTCACCCGCACGCACCCAGAATGTACACGCCTCTCTCCTTCGCTGCCTTGTCGTACTTGTGCACCATTCTCTCGAGGAACTGCAAACAAAATGGAAACATATTTGTGCACTTTAATTCACAAATGTGTATGGGAACGGCAGAAAAGAAGAATAATACTGACCACTGGCTCTCCCGAGATGTCCACATGGCTGGCGCCGTTTTCGACTGCTGCTTTCACAACGGCTTCGCCGTACAGGATGTACTGCAATGGTTTCCTTTATTTTTGAACATTTTATCTCGGAATTCAAACAACGTGATCAATGCCTCCCCCTATCAACCTTATTTCCCTCTAGTGAAGGCAATTTTCTGATCAGGCAAGCAATGCGTTGGCTCTATCACACGCTGTATCGTATGTTAGACAGTACTGGAGAGTGCGCGAAATGAAGAGACAGCGCCTCTCTCCGTCTCCAATTTTCCTGATTGAGGTGAGTAGAGCACACGCGTGTGCACGCATCGCGGTAAACAGCAATTCAAGGTTGACTCCCTCCTTCCTATTTCTGCGGTCCGAGAGAAAACAGGGAGATTTAATAGGGAGTGGTCGATAGGAAAAAGTGAGAACTTGCGAGCCGGATCGGAATAGGAATAGATCGCCATCGACTTATACTGCTACTTATGTCTAACGCATTTGTGTTCATACCTTCGGAGTTCAAAAACCCAAATAAAATTGTTTAACCCTAAATGTAAGATATAAAAACGATATTGTGAGCATACCGGTCCAACTGCATTGATGATCACTCTGGCCTGTCTGGCCATTGCCGCCAACGATTCTTCTTCAGATGAATCCGCGACGAGCACCTCCCATTGACTTACGTCGTGATTGGCTGAAGAATAACGTAAAAATAACAACAACAACAACAACAACAACAACAACAACAACAGCCCCACCTGTCTCCCGGGAGATCTCCTCTAGAACCTTCCTCAGCTTTTCCTCACTGCGTCCAGCAACGGCGATTGTTTTCCCCTAAAATGCACCAGCTTTCTCCAATGGCGGCCAATTTCGACAAAGGCAAATAATACAAACACGTGTCAATCAAATTTCTTGCTCACGAACAGGATTTTTAAAGGATTTTAAAGATCAGATGCGAAAAGGCCACACAATAAGTATTAGGTGTAGAGAGTACCTTGAAGAGGGGCGAGATGGCAATCGCACGGACGACGTGTGTGCCCGTGAATCCCGTGGCCCCGTACACGACGATATCGTATCGACACGACATCTATCCTGATTACGCTCCTGATTCTCGAACAATCTGTATCTATTCAAGAGAAGAAATTGACAAATTTGAAAAAAAAGTACAACATGAGTGGGTGGGTTGACGAGATATCAAAAGACTGGTGCCTTGGTTCGGATAGAGGAACGGGCAACGTAGGAGATATTGTAATGATGGAAAAGTGCTTTATCCGAGTAGCGTTTGCAACTTTCAGAAAGGCGTTGTCATCAACAATCGCGAAGAGTTAGAAGTGATACACGCAGGCCGTCCCTCTCCTCCTTTCTCTCACTTCCTCCCCTCGCGATGTTGTTCCTTTCTGTGCACAGTATACGCACGAGATGTAATTCAATGTGATGTTTGCGATGATGAGAGGCAATTATCTCTGCTCATAGCAGGGAAGAATGACTCCATCTATAATATTTATGCAATCAGCTGTTTGCTGGCACTGTAGTCGAAACCTAGTGGAGCACACATGTATAATTTACGCCGTATAATGAGAAATTGTATTTTAAATTTTTTCTTAAAAGACATTGACAAATAAATCATTTATACAATTTAAGTTTTTAATTCACGGGAGCCACAGTGGAAACAGTTGCCACTGAGGGCGCGACGGAAGATGTGATGTGCAGTGTAGTGGGGCCTCCTGGAGGAAGGTTGTTCTTCACTAGAATTCGGATTAATCCCCTTCGAAAATCAGCGAACAGCAATAGGACGATGGCTGCGTCGAGGGCCTGCATATGAAAAGGCTGATTACAGATTGATGTCTCTTCATTCTACACGCGCTCTCGTTCAGGATAATAACTGCCGAGTGAGCAGATCGATGAGATAGTTGTAAGCCCTCTCAGGTTCGGTATTTTTGAAAAAAATATGTAGCTTTCTTGATTAAGTCTTGTCTTTTTTAAGGCAGGAGATACTATAGTGTCAGGAGATACTATAGGTAGTGTCGAGATGCTATAGAGCTTGAACTTTTAGAGACTCACTGGGAAGCACGTCAGAATCGGGACGGTGATATCGTGAAATAGCGTTCCGGGAATGTTGAAGAATGAACCGTCAATGCAGATGACATACGGAGTGTAGACGAATATGCACGGTACTGCCGCCTGAAAAGGACGAATTGTATATTTCGAAAATAAAAATGGGAAGACAAGAGTGAAGGTACGACGTTCAACTTTTTTTCGGCTGTCGTTCGCAACTTGCTTTTGCTAAAAGATATTTTATGATTTTTTTCCAATGAGGAAATACACATCTCGAAAAGGTCGCCGTCAAATCACTGATGTGAAAAGACTTTGTTTTCCACTACAACAAATGGACAGCAATAGCTGGTATTAGTTTGTGCTCGAAAAAGGATAATAAGTTCGCCGACGCAAAAAGGCTTTTCTTTGGTACAATTAATGGCGAGAGGAAGTATGTGCCAATTAGAGGCATAAAGGTGACCTATTTCAAACGAGGAAGTACGTGAAATACTAT
Organism: Pristionchus exspectatus; assembly: GCA_911812115.1. Lineage (NCBI taxonomy): Eukaryota > Metazoa > Nematoda > Chromadorea > Rhabditida > Neodiplogasteridae > Pristionchus > Pristionchus exspectatus. Next base: position 13,040,854 of record OU461582.1, read on the forward strand.
ACCTGTCCGCACAACATAATGAGGAGCAATCGCTGTAATGCTGCCGATTGCGCTGACACTTTGGACGACGTGCGGATGTGATGGAAGGTGAGAAGGGCAAGAGAAGAAGTGATCGTCATCGATGTAATCATAATGACATTCAACAGGGAGACGATAGTCACGAGTGTCACGTCAAATTGACCGTCGCGCTGCAAATTGATAGTAATCTTTGCAATTTTATAGTACCAGACCATGATTGAAAATTGATTCTGGCTGAAACTGCATCCAAATAAAATTACTGACGGATAAATTGGAGAAACAAACACACAAACCCAGTGATCGTTCAAAATCCACGCCTTCTCAATTCGCTTCCCGTATTTTCTCTCGTATTCTGGAATGACCTCGCTTAGTGCTGCAGAATGATCATGGCCAGTCTCTGCGAACAACGTCAGAAAGTTCCTGAAACAGGTAAAATACAAAATTATCTCTGGTGATCAAGAATACCATAACAGGAAGACTCCAAATGTGAGAGAAATGAGGAAGAAAATGAACGGTTTTCTCGAGAAAAGTTGAATGAGATGCGGACTCCTCACGGACCAGTAGCGATAGAGAAAGTGAATGCCGAGGATAGTAAAAGGAACGGATTGAAATCCGATGAAGAACGAAGTAATTCTCTGAGTCGCAATATTATGATACTCCAATATTCGGCATATTTCTTATCACTTTGTCGTCGAATACAGTATCAGTGACAACGCAATGAATATTACCAACACGCATGACTCGCTGAAATTGCATGGTTAGCTCTGGCAATCATGCTTTCAAAAGAGCACGCTGAGAACATCATTTGAAATGGCGCCGTTCTATGTACATATGAATATGAGTGGTGCATACCGGGTGAACGGCGTTATGGAGAATCACCAGAAATATGTCGACTGATGCGAAGATTGTGAGCAGATGTTTGTATGTTCCCAATTGAGGACGAGAGAATCGCTTGATTGCATAGAGTAAGATCGAATTCAGAACGACACCCGTAACTGAAATAGAATCGTAAAATTTGAATTGTAACAGTCTGAACTTGAATTTGCATTCTCGATGTATTCGATAACCTCAAGGAACATCATCTGAAACCATCAAGGATTAACGCTTCCTTGAACCACGATCTAAAACGTGTTCGAATTTCAATGAAGAGGAAAAAAAGAACAATATCATTGAAGACAGAAGGGAGAAGGGTCACAGTTCGACATACCGCGTAATTACCGTATTCCGTTGTGCCTTGTGAAATATATATACTAGGGTGTTAATTTACTTAACGATGCCGTATGCACGACCTATCCAAGTGAATGAACATCATATGATATTACCTAATCACTAATGAGATCACATGCATGATTCTAGTTCCTTTCTGTGTCAAAGACCACAGCCAATATGAAGGCAGAAGGTACGTGAATATGATAGTTTCACGGAATTGTGACCATCGATCCCCGATTCTTCATTGATCTTGTAGATATTATCATCAGTGACAGATGCTTAGACGTTCTACCCCGGATATGCTTCCGATACACCTTTTTTATTGTTGGCAGTTTTTATTCGTTAGAATTTTTTATATTGATTACCAGCCGGTTAATGTGCTTAGTGGGACTGTGTTGACCTTTCCCTTTCGTTTTCGAACATTCTAGAAGCCGCCGGACCTGTCCCCGTCAGTTCGAACATTCTAGAAGCCTCTGGGCATTTCCCCGCCAATTCGAACATTCTAGAAGCTTCTGAAAGTTTGATCTCAATTTCGAACACTCTTCAAGGTTCTGGAAGTTTCCCCTCATTTTCGCTTGTATGCAGAGAAATGTCGAATTATAATTTTATTAAAGATTATAAAAAATAAAGTTTTTGATTTTCATGATTTTTTTTTGATTTTTTTCCTTAATCTGAGTTCAACATTATCACGTCGTTCTTGTCATGTTCTGAAATTCGGCTTCGATCTGCTTCTTGCAGTCTGAGAACTGTAGAAAGATGGCGAGGGCGGTCGTCATTGCAGATAGAGCCTCAATGATTATTATTATTCGCAATTGATTTCAATATATTTCTAGTAGAGATGGCGAAATATGGAGTCATTTGGCACGCACGGATAAGTGAAGAAGGGACTTACGGTGAGGATCAATGGTTTGGTGAGGAGGGCGAATCCCCAGATGCTCACTCCTCGATCATTCTGCTCGAGATGTGAAGAAAGAACAAGGGCTGCCGTGTGTACCTTAAGTGCACTTCATTTCAAATCATTTCAAATTATTCAGGTATACAGCAAGGATCGACCGATTTTTTTCGAGAGCTGGGTGAGAACTATTACGCAAAAATGTTATCTGACTGTTGTAAGTTGCAGCCAATATCAATCTCTGCCAGTGCTCACACTTTGTCCGAAGGGAAACCACTGTCGAATGTTGGCGCAGAAGAGAGCGCGAGTTTTCTTCACCTCAAAAAGTGGTTTTTCATGACCGCGATATTGAGTCTTTGCTTATTCGAAAACCAAATTGAAGTCGCGAGGTTCACCTGATTGTGCAGCCTCGCCGGGTACATTGTGATAATGTGGAAGCGCGCAAGGCAGAGGATCACTAGGAAAAGAGAAGGCAAAAACTCGGCAAGAGGTGCATGCCTTGATTAACTTTTTTTAAATAAAAGTTTAAAAAAATCATTATGAATAACCTCCGGATAATTGTCCCAAACGCAAAGAAGATCACGCAGGGAATGGTCATCGTCATTTCGAAGAATGTGAATCTCTCAATTGAATGATTTGAAGTGTTTTGACCCGTTTGATATATAAGCTCAGCGCACAGTTTTGCGAAATGAAAAGAAACCTTGAGCATTTCATCGAGGTAGCCAACTGCAATTGAAAGTCGAGCATTTCGTCTGATCGAATCAGTGAAAAATGCTATAGCTTCTGTTTCAGTTGCACATCTGACCTGAAATTAGAGTCCTTTTAAGAGATATTTTTAAAAAAAAGTGACTTCAACAGCTTCCTGAATGAAGGCGTTGATCTCGCACGTGGTAACGCCAATACAGTAACAGTAGACGTGAATCTGAGTCATTCTAATATTATAAAAACATATTTTTATGAAAAATATTTAAAAATATTTAAAAAAAAATATTTTTATTATATTTTAATTGAATTCCTATTACAAAATGCATAACTTTTATTATCAGTGGATTCTCACTGAATGATTGTAATGAGAAAAGCTCACCTGAATGCACCATCCCACATATAGGTAGCTGCAGGTCAAACCATAGAGTATGAACAATCGTTCAAAATAGAGTATCTAGGTTAAAATATTTGAGAAGAAAGAATGAATAAAATCATTTCAACCTGTATCACTCTTTCGTAATCGATTCCGTATGGAGTTGGACCAAAGGCAAAATAGTTGAAAAAGAACAAGGAATAGACTAGAACAAAGTTTCTAAACCATCGCATTCTATTATTTAACTGCACAAAACCCTCGCTATTCTTCTTTACTCCTTTTCCCTAAAACAGATTATTGGCTAATTCGTCGATAAAATAAAAAAAATACATCATTGACTGAATTTAGAATGCGGAACAGTCGCTTGATCGAGCCATTTTTCTGCCAATTGAACATGATTATCTGAATTGGCTAGCCATTTAGTTGAGACAGATTAAAACGCGTTCTCTGTAAGAACGGGAGGGGGTGGCACAATGGCTTCAAAATGCTCCGATCGAGCTGAAATTTTTTTGGGTACTCCCTAGGGGTCAGTTATACTTCTGGCAAAATTTCATGTTGATCCATGCATTTCATGCATGAAAAATAAATTTCAGCTTTGACCCTCATTTGATATACCATTCGATAGAGCATCAAAAGTTATGCCTAAAGCTCGGTTTTCAGCCTGTTTGGACAAAATTTGTTTGATTTGCATAACGAAAACTGCATTTTTCGAAGGTTTTTCATTTGAAAGACCCTGAAGATCTCATTTGCCCCGGCTAATTTTGTGCATATTCGATGCGCCTTGAAATTCTACATCGACGTGAATTTTAAAAAATATGATTATCGGTGGCGAAAGTTCGATTTTTTAACGTTTTCTATCACGCATTTGCCCATTTTCTATCGCGCAATCGACGTGGGTTCGAATCCGGACCGGTGCATAAATCTTTTGCCGGCATGTTTTCTCATGCAAATGGTGTTTTTCGACACAAAATAAAGTTTTATATGCTCGTACTATGTTTTGACATTGTTTAGTTTACAGTTTAGACTAAATTTTCGTCATACCTCACTGACGGCTTTAAACTCAAATCACCACAGGGTCACACTCAAATCACAATCACCCTTGTGTGAAAAAGGTCGGAGAGGTGTGACCAAAATTTCACCTGAAAACTAGGCAAGGCGACTTCTAAACAACCTGAAGGCTTGTGAAAAATGAATTCGTATCGAAAAACACCATTGGCATGAGAAAACATGCCGGCAAAAGATTTATGCACCGGTCCGGATTCGAACCCACGTCGATTGGGCGATAGAAAATGGGCAAATGCGTGATAGAAAACGTTAAAAAATCGAACTTTCGCCACCGATAATCATATTTTTTAAAATTCACGTCGATGTAGAATTTCAAGGCGCATCGAATATGCACAAAATTAGCCGGGGCAAATGAGATCTTCAGGGTCTTTCAAATGAAAAACCTTCGAAAAATGCAGTTTTCGTTATGCAAATCAAACAAATTTTGTCCAAACAGGCTGAAAACCGAGCTTTAGGCATAACTTTTGATGCTCTATCGAATGGTATATCAAATGAGGGTCAAAGCTGAAATTTATTTTTCATGCATGAAATGCATGGATCAACATGAAATTTTGCCAGAAGTATACCTGACCCCTAGGGAGTACCCAAAAATTTTTTTTAGCTCGATCGGAGCATTTTGAAGCATTGTGCCACCCCCTGCTGAGGGCCGTCCCGTTCTTACAGAGAATGCGTTTTAAACACCAACCGATCCCGACACAGCACTAACAAACATACAGATAATACTGAAGAAAAGTAGCGTAGTAAGTTCACTAATATCATAGGCGCAAAGAATATAGATTGAATAGAGCATGTAGTAGAAAGCTGACAACGAATATTGGTAACAAACCCATGAAAAAAAAACAGACCAGATCCAATGACATATAATTGAATGACCTCTCCGAGTCGATTCAATCTGGAATTTTCAGGACCGTGATCGATCTTGAAGAGATAGAATGACATTGCCTCCAAAACAAACATCAAGAATAATAAAAAAAGGCCGCTAAACCTGGGTCACTGGCTCGAAAAATTCATCTATCGAAGATTTTTCAATTATTTCAGTGCCTTCCTCGCACTGAAAAAATGAAAAAAAACGTTTCATGAGAAAAAAAGTATCAAAACTGACGGCGCGTGAAAGTGAGGCCTTTCGATGCATGGAGAGACTCGGCAATGAGTTACCACCTCGGTCAACTCCTTTTTAGACTCGCAAGGTAAACAAGGAAATGCAGGGTAATATGAGAAGTCTGGGCAGACACAACTCATAATCGCCTTCCCTCACTAGAGAAGAAGAGAGAAATGAGAGAAGGTGCAGGTTTAGTGGTCACAAAGCTTAATTTCTTCCGGTAAGTGATAAGGGTACGGATGTTTGTGAAGCGACTTGGCACAGGCCAAAATATGATGAGAAATTAAAGAATATGACAAGAACGACGTGATTATGTTGAACTCAGATTAAGGAAAATCAAACTTTATTTTTTATAATCTTTAATAAAATCATAATTCGACAGTTCTCTGCAGAATTCTGCAGTGCAGTGACAGAATTGTATACGTGTACACAGAATTGTACGCCCTGCTCGATTCGGTATCAATTTCGTATACCATAACGTAAGCAACTGGGAAGAAGGAACGATACTGCCCTGAGAATACGGGCATATTCAGATCATTTATCTTAAAATTCGTTTGCTCAGCTTTGACAATACGGTGTTTAGCGCACAATGCGGAACGTTTAATTAGCAAGCTCATTATTGATTATATCTAAAATTCTTGTTTTCTCAGTAAGTGCTACTAGGAAACCAAACGATCATCTAGTTTCAGAGTTGTATACATCCATTCAGGGACGAGATATCCGCGTCCAAAGTATCAGGAAAGATCAGTTAAAATACTGCGAAGAATTTTGCTACAGCGAGGAAGAAGGGATTTTGTTTGTTCTCCCATCGGAAAAATTGGAGCACCTCATTGGAAATATGCCAAAAGATCCTAGGCAATTTTCCAGTAACTTTCGAGATCCAAGAGTCACCACATTTTGAATTCAGAAAGTTCATGATACTCCTCCTTTAATGGATGGGTACTCCGACAACAACACCTTGCCACCTCTCGTGGTTAAAAAAGTGATCCCGTGTTCCCCTACGCTCCAGCCATATTTAGAATGTGGTTGCAAAATTGAGACATTTGCAACGATGGCCACATATAAATTCTTGTTCTGTATTAAAGGGACCTGGTCATGCAAATGAAGTGAATTTCATAAAAAAGAGCAGATTTTTCTAAGAAGAACTAAAAAACCCGCATATTTTTACTATTTTTTTAAAGGAAGTTATGATTTTTCAAAGATTTTGTACCGGGCTGTGTACCGAGCGCTACGGTGTTTAGCGCCGCTAAACACCGTAGCGCCCGGTACAAAGCCAAAATTTGGAACTTTGAAAAATCATAACTTCTTTCAAAAAAATCGTAAAAATATGCGGTTTTTTTAGTTCTTCTTAGAAAAATCTGCTCTTTTTTCTGAAATTCACTTCATTTGCATGACCAGGTCCCTTTAATTCATATGGAAAAACAGTGGTAATCAAGCCCACGACACGCAATCTTCAACACACTCTACAGGTAGGATTGGCCAAACGATGACGAGAACCTTATTTCGTAACAAATTAGAAACTAAAGTTTGTTTGATGACTGCTGTCTGAATAAGTTCGCAAATGCTGAAGGAAGACTTTTATTCAAGTGGGCATTATGATTTGCGAGAAAGAGAATATGCAAAACGAGCAGTAATGAGGGTCGGCTGGGATATCATAGTGGGAATGAATCCACTCGGCAGCTGAAAATTTATATTTTACAATCAAATATTCTCGTCTAAGGTCCTTACTAGAGAAGCTGAAGGAAGGGGGAAGGGTGCGCGGCGTGGCGCGGAATGAGAGGAAGGGGAGAGGGAGAAAGGCAAACCCTTGCGCAAGGGTTTCGAACCCTTGCGCAAGGGGTGACCCGGGAATAGTTGTTTTTGATCGTTTGACTTCGGGTTTTGACCGATTTTGTATAAATAGCATATATTAGTTTTCCTAATCAGATTCACAAGCTTTTGTGGCGATAAAAGATCTCTTAGAGTGAGCTACCGTACACCTTCGGCAGATTTTTCAACCAAAAATCTATTTTTAAGGACACCAAGAGCCCCTGGAACTTCTACCAACTTCACAAAATCGATATTTAGGCCTCTGCGCTTTTTATAGGTCAAATTCTCCTTGACATTCGTTTCATCTGGATTTTTTCCTTTAGCTTGAACGAACAGGTAAAATCAATGTTAAACGTGTTGGTATTGCAGCGCTTTGATCGGTTATGTAAATATCATGCTTGAGGCTCAGAAAATCCGATGTCAAACGACCGAAAACGGCCCATTGCAGACTCACCCCTTGCGCAAGGGTTCGAAACCCTTGCGCAAGGGTTTGCCTTTTATCCCCTCCCCTTCCCTCATTCTCATTCCTCACTGCGAGAGAGCGGCAGTCCCTTCCCTCACCCCTTCCTTCAGCTTCTCTAGTCCTTACTCACCTATGGATCAACTTTCTTATCTCTTTCATCTGCCGCCAAGATGTTCACGGTGCTCAGCAGCTGAAATTTGTTCACACTCACGTTTTCAGTTATAGTTCAACTTACACTCTCTGCCTCTCTTCATTCTTATCACGTCGACATGTCTCTTTCTTCTGCCGCCAAGATGCTCGCGGTGCTCAGCAGCTGAATTTTAGAATCACGTTTTCAGTTATACGAAGTGGTGTAGTGGTCTATGGCGCTCCCTCCCATTCCATTCTACCTGGGTTCGATTCCCGGTGACCGTCTCCGCCCCACCAAGGCGCCTACCCTCGGGGAAGGGGAATTGGTAGTGACTAGATCACGCGGTAAAGTAGGTCCGAAGAAGAGATTAGGCCCTCCGGATTGAATTGGCCTAATAATCACTGGCCTAGCAGTGATCTCCCGCAGGACGCAAGTGCCTTGATTAACGGGATGACCTTTACCTTTTTACCTTTCAGTTATAGTTCAACTTACATTCTCTGCCTCTCTTCATTCTTATCACGTCGACATCTCTCTTTTGAATCGGGGAACCCACCACAGTCTGGCCTGAGATATACGGGAAAATACGGAGAGTCTTGCACATGCTTCTGAGTCCAACACATCTAATAGTACAGTAGAAGATTATGCTTAAATACAAGCCCAAAAAGGTTTCTCAATTCTCCATGCTCTCTTTGCGAGCATACAGAGTAAGGTACATAAAGAAAATGATGGACTCACTTTGAGACGTTGCGAGATGAACAACAATCGAGAGTAGTAGAAGAAGGAGCAAAGTTCTCATTTTGCGATCACGATGTATCCTCCCTAAATCCGAGCGTTTTTATAGGGTCTCATTCGATTGCATCAGTAAATTTACCGGTCGATCGTGGTCTCCATTTTCGTGAACTCTACATGACACCCGGTAGTTGAGTGATAAGGGCGGGGAAGAGAGTGGGAAGAGAAAGGTGGCTCTCAAACAACATGCTGCGATGTCTTCTGATCGCTGAGTGGTCGCACATATCTGTTTTGATGGTTGCCAGTCGATCTAACACGATAACATCCCTTACGAAGTTTTTTTGTCTTATTCTCAAGTGCTCAGTGAACTCCGAAAACATTTGCAGATATAATTTACAGTGTTCTTAGATATTGATTAGATGTACATGCATATTCCAAAGGTAGTCCCCAAATGAGGATCGTTACAGTACAAGCTTGTCAAAAAATTCGTTCGTGAAGTTTGTGCTTTCGTCGTATTGCTCTCGTCATGAGGTTGTTAGATCTCTTATTGAGCGCAACCTACGTTGCACCCGGATGTTAAGAGAGTATGGGGGAGAAAAAGCGGAAAGACGAGGGAAGTTTATTACAGAACAATTTGTTGACCACGCATATTTCCGCTTTTCGACGAAACGAAAATTCGCGTGCGAACAGGATAAGAGTTAAGTAAAACATAAAGATGCTGTGACCTGACTACGTCACATCTTCTTGGTATGATTGTCGAGTCCTTCGGAAAAACTCAGATCAACTCAGATGGAAAACTCAGATCAACAGACAATCCGGATTTTATGAAAATATGAGTTCATAGTGATAATGGGATACAGAAAATATTTATTTATCGATAGAATGACGAATACATTTCATAGCATTATGGTGCGTTTATCATCGCCGCTTTCCCCTCGAGAGGGGTCAGAATGACTGCGCTAGGGGGTCTGGCGACGACGAATGAGGGGTCAAATCGACGTTCTAGAGGGGTCTGGGAGGCCGATTTGAGGGGTCTGACGACGTCGAATGAGTCGGATGAGGAGAAGAGAAGAGAGAGAGAGAGAGAGAAGAAATGATTTTGACCCCTCATTCGTCGTCGCTAGACCCCGTAGCGCAGTCATTCTGACCCCTCTCGCAGGGGGAGCGGCGACGATAAACGCACCATGGGTGCTGGTATTGATTCAGGCATTAGAAACGGAAAGCGAAGCTGCTCTTTCGTCTTTGAGAATCAGCAACAACGGAATACGTTATGGGTGTAATAATAGATGACTGTAATATGACGTAATGATAGATGACTGTAATATGTTTTTTTTCCGTTTTTTTCTCACCTTTTTCGTCCCCCATCTTCTCAGCCTCTGGCGGTACATTGGCGTTGTTCCGAGAAGAGCGATCGAGTGAAATAGTGAGTGCGTTGAGATGACCACCATGCAAAGAGGCACGATTTCTTGAATCAAATTTAATGTGAAGAACTTGTTTGTTTCAGAAATGCTGTTCTGTTGTAGTATCGAGAAAACTCACTCGTTCCATCAAATTTGAGGAAATACGATGATAGGCTGACTAGTATCGGGCACAACACGCAAACAACGGGAACGGAGCACTGAAATGCGTGACGTAACAGATGCACCATTTACTCATTCTTCTGCGACTACAGGCCTTAGATATAACTTGTGCACACCCCAAATTTAATTGAAAAAAACTGTCGGAATATCGTCTGACTTAACAGGATATTTTTGTACTCATCACATCGCTCATAAATTTTTTTCTTCTGAAATTATCTTTCTGAAATTAACCTGGAGTAACAAGACTCGGGTAAGTGTGCGATGGTGTGTCCTTGTTTTCTCGCTCAATCCTTGCGTTCCTCGCAATTGTGAAAAAGTGTGTGAACACACCTGAAATTACTGATAATTGAGATAGTGGGAAGTCCAAATTCTCCTTCCTCGTTCAAACGTTCATTTTCTTCTAAAGTCCAAAACATATATTGCCCTACATCATTAGGAAATACCACCGTGCTAGTTTAAGGTCGTGCTTGTTTATGTCGAATGTCGAGAAAAATCTATCAACTACTTAAAAATATGCGTGGATTCATGAGAAAGTGGTGACTCACAGTGAAACCGCCCGCAGCTACTCCAACAGCACAGGCGGCAGCAACTGCGCCAAACGCAATTATCCTTTGCTTTTCCGTGCAATCAGCTCGAGCGATTAGTTCAGGAGCCCAATCGGATGATATCATCTGTGAAATATTCAGGGTGATTCAGTCCCTCGAAATTCGAGATCGACTCGCCTGCCAAAATTCTGCTGCGGGATTGAACGGGATGAATGTGTACTGAACTAATATATCAGAAAGACAAGAGTCTACACACTCACGTCGAGTATTACGGCGAAGATGAAACACATGGCGAAAGAAGGCAAGCATATCAGGAATTGTGTCAGAGGTCGAAATTTCCAGCGCGAACCTGGTTGCAGGACCACCTGAAAACACAAGTTGTATCTTTCATTCAATGTTTAGTTTAGTTCCTGATGTCTATAGCCAAAGCATGCTAGATATACGGGGCAGTTTAGAATGACGAGAAACACCCAAACAACCTGCAATTGCATGCATGATTTGACCATTTCAACTAAAGGCTTAAACGTAGTGAAGGCGCGAAGATCCGGCAACATTTATGAGTGGGTTGTCTCTGCAGTTAGCTTGAAATGCCAGCAACATTTTTCGAATAATGACTACCTTGTTATGCAAGGCACTGGAAACAAAAATATTGGATCGAAGATCAGTTGGAGATACAAGTCGCTCAGAATAGATACAATCTTAAATGCAATATGGCATTTTCTCTAAAATGGCAGTAGAATACTCACGACGATAAGGATAAGTAAAATTGAATAATTCTTGCTTGATTGCGTCTTACAAGATACTATTATTACTGTGGTTATTATGGATAGAATTACAGATAGAAGTGTGAAGAAGTATCGAAGATTGTGCAGAATTGAATGCAAAGGAGGGTCCAGAGGATGAAGGCAAACCATGAATAAATGAACCTGAAACTTTGTTTTATTATGTGATGTGTCAAGGTAATGCTCATTTATCAGCGATCACGGCAAATAAAAAAATACGTAAAATTAGGAATGTGATTTGTACAAAGCATATTTATCTGCGATCACGACAAACCAGAGTGTCAACGTTGGTAAAATCAGCAAAAAAGACTTGTGACTACCAACTGCAAGGTAACGTAAATGCAACCGAAAATTATGAATTATAGCAGACTAGTGATTAACAATTTGTATGAAGTTTGTGTTATTTACAAGGCGATAATCATTTCCACGAATCCTCGAGCATGGTGAAATAAGTTTTCGTAGTTTCGGTGGAACTTTTATCGACCGCGACGACTGGAACAATATTCACCCTGAAATGAAGTATTTAAGGTGATTTGTACACATAATATCCACTTTATGCCGAACAGAAGTGTTGACACCGATTTTCGAAGCGACTTGTGCAGATATATTAGAAATGCAGAAGCGAATGCACAGTTGAATGCATGGACCTGAAAGCGAGAGATGGTTTTCCTGACAATAATTATGACAAAATAGGTGAACTCACAGAAAAATAGCCAAAGTCCATCAACGCATAGATAGATCCGTTGAAATATTCCATCAAGAAGAAGTAAACATATGCAATTACAATCGAGAATCCCTGGGAAAGATAGATCTTTTTTCTTCAGCGAAATGAGCTCACTTTTAGGCAAAAGCTGACGAGATAGACCGGATGCATGGCTTTCGCCATTTCAAATGCCTCGAACACCTCAATTTGTTAAATATTTTTTATAGAGCACTGTCAATCTTCAAAATCAATAATATATTTTCGGATTTCTCTTTTTTAATGCTTATGTTTCGCTCCCTCTTCTCAACAGATTATCGCTATATACAATTAGGCTTATAGTGACTTGTTGAGTGCTAAAATGGCGCAATGATTTTGTAAAGTTCATTTTTGGTGCGACCGAAAACTAGACGATTCTAAGAGAAAGTTATTGCGCCCTTTAGTACTGTTGTTGAAATGAACCGAATAAACTTGCACTTATCATTGAAAACAATCACCTCGTTATAAGAAGAAGGATCAAATTCACAAGAAGAATGAGTGCTATTCACCTGGTATCGAGCATTCAAAGACGCTTTGCCGTATATTGCCTTATATCGTGCCTCACAGTAACGAATTCCAACTTTGTTGATCTACAGAATTTTAATTGCATTGGGAAACTACATGTATGCCAACCACAAGTGTTGATATGTCAATTACGTTGTAGATAATTACTCCCATTATGTGATATCCTGCGATGTAGATAAAATAGCCGATAAATGATCCGAGAGAATACTGAAAAACAGCTCTATAATGTTTTTTTTTGATTTGACGATTTTTTCACATGTCCAAAGTGCTACTATGTTGTAGAAACGAATTGAATCAAATTCTCACAGCGAAAATGGTCAATGAAATGAGCATCTTCCAATAGGCACTCGAAACGTGATAGACATCGGGACGTCGAGTAGACAGAATCCGCTCGAATGCAATGAACATTTCGAAACAGGAACTCGATGCGTAGACCATCGAATGGACGGCCAGGAAAGGCGGACGGAGAGCTGGTATTAATAGATTGCCAATCAATCAATTTGACAGGCAATAGGCGCTCATACGAGGATGACTCGGACATTTCCACAGGTGGTGCGGAGTTTGAGATAACACATGTCAAAATCAGGATACTATACGTCAGAAGTCCGTGCCGGAAATGAGTCACAAACGAATCAGACGAACTTTCATCCGGATCAATTAGTCATCAAGAATTTGAGGACGGTTGCACCTTTCCGGAAAAAATACCTAACAAGATCAACCCTGTAACAGAGTTGCTCAAATCGAATACTAACGACCTCCGGATAACCCACTTATTCGGATAGTGTCTTTTTTGATAATGTGTACATTGATAGCAAGAACGTTTTGAACAATAGTTTCTGATATCCGCTTTCCGAAACGATTCGACGCACCCTAGCCCGCACAAGTGCAGAAGTGTGGAAAACAACTGACGGGGCTCGAGAATCCCTAGTGGAATGTATCCCTTCTCATAGTTCATCGTTGCCGTGTTGAGCATGATGATGTTGATGAGTACTCCCAGCAAGGAAATGCACCAGAACGAGATTAGGTATCTAAACAGTGATACGTTTCTCTACAATCAAAAGCCACTCTTCTTAGCAATTTAAAAACTTCTGCACTTCTTGATCCAGAACTCAGATACATTTTCCAATAATTTCGTTTGAGATAGCAATGGGGCACAGACTGGGAGTTTAGCGCAGGTATATTTTCAAGAAGGATCCGCCATTCTCAGAACTTTCCCGATTGCGGAAAAGTAGCGGAAGGGAGTGAACTCACCGGCAATTCCTGTGCAATGCGCATCGTTGTGTTGCGATGAAGAGAATGATGATCGGTATGGAACAAAGAGAGGAGAAGACGAAGAAGAATGGAGGAAAGACGGGATGAAGGGAGCAGAAGGAAAGGAAGGAATCGACGTCCGTAATCATCTTAGAGAAGAAGAAGAAGAATAAGATGGGGATGGGGAAGGTAGGCGTGAGAGAGAGACTCGTTACTCCATTCAAGTGTAATGGGAATACGGACAGTATAATGATCTCTCGTTCGTCTTGATGCTTACACTCACAGCTCTTGTTCCTATACTGTTATTATGTTATCTAGCTTTGTTGCATTTTGTATTTCGTATTGCGCCAAAGAAAATTGTTATGAACGCAAAAGATAAGTTGAGTTTGATTTTATTTCCGGGAAGCACTTTTGAGCTTTAGAAAGCGGAATAACCTTCTTCTAATCAATTGATAGAACTACAGGGAACTGCGTTCTTATAGGAGGCTAAAGACTAAAGACGAAAAAAGGGTAGGAATTTATTATTTACACAAATGAGAAGTTCAAGTACGGAAAGGACAGAATTACAATTCAATGGTATATTACAAAGGCGTATTAGAGCAATTTCGCAATATATCGAGTGAATCATCTCCACGAGTTGTCGAGCATGCTGAAGTACTTGTTTGTCGTCTCTGACGTGTTATTGTTGGAATTGATGATCGATACCTCGAGAACCCTGTAAAGAACGTCTGAGTATACATAGTTGAAATTTAAAAAAAACGAACAAACGAAATTCAAACCTCTTCCGACCCACTAGTGTAAGTGCCGAGTTGCGAATCGATTTGTGATTGAAGATCAAGAAAAGCGAAGAAAAGGCGCAGTTGAAGCCGTGAGCCTGAAACAGGGTAATGATCTGATAAAAATTGAACGGTGTGTTGTTCCACGAATAAGTATTTGTCTCATTTCACACATTTCTGTTATTTTGTGCAGTTCATTTGGAGTTGCAGTGCCAAAAAAGTACAGAAGTTCCAAACTTCAACTCACATAGAAATATCCCGAGTCCATTAGGGCGTAGATTGGCCCTTTGAAGTACGGCATCAACAGAATGTAAGTGTACGCGATCACCATTCCAAAGACCTTAATGTTGATAAAACAATTTTCAACCACAACACCTTTCTACACCTATTCACATTCCAGTACACTTTTCCTAGTTGAATGTGCTCAATAACTCAATACCTTGAGAAGAAAGCTGACAAAGTAGACGGGATGCATGGCTCGTGCCAATTCATATGCCTCGTTCGCCTGATGCATCTTTAGCAGTTATGCACAAAATATTATCACCAAATTTTTGATCGGAGATCTTTTTAACCAATCAGTTGTTTGCATAAATAATTTAAGCACAAACCTGATAACGGGCATTTAGTGAAGATTTTCCATAGAGAGATTCATAGCGTCGCTTACAGTATCGTATCCCAAAATGATTAATCTGCAATATCATGTATCGGAGACCTTTCAAGACGTGTAATTCGCAAACCACGAGTGTAGAAATGTCAATGAAGTTGTAAATAAGCAGCCCTGTTATATGATATCCAGCCAAATAAATTATGTAGCCGATACAGAAGCCCATCGTGTACTAATCATATTTTGATAATGGAACAGCTGTAAATTATACCGCGAAAATCGTGAGTGGAATGAGTGCTGCCCATCGCATGACAGAAACGTGATATGCGTGAGGGTTACGCGTTGAAAGAATGCGCTCGAAAGCGATGAACATTTCGAAACACGAACTCGACGCGTAGAACATTGAGTGGAACACGAGAAAGTGAGGACGATGGGCTGAATATTATCATAAATATAATATATAATATTTCTATATATATCATAGAGATAATACAATAATAACTAACGAGGATCGACGATGCCTCGCGGGATGAAGCCTTTCTCAAACGTCATTGTCTGCACGTTTAACGAAATTATATTTATGAGGGTACCAAGCAGGGATACGCACCAGAACGAGATCAGATATCTGGAAAAGGTTTTTTTGAAAAAAAGGCTCAGGATTTTTTAAAAATCTGCACAAACCTGCAATTCCGATGCAGTGCGCATTTCTGTGTTGCGACAAGTAGGAGAAACACAGGGATAGAACAGATTGTGGAATGGTAGAAGAAGAAAGAAGGAAGAATCGGAAAACGAACTAGTAGATCTAAGAGCGAATCGATGAGAGTCGAGAGAGAAGTCATCGTATAGCAGAGGTGTGAATGAATTCGCTAGGGCATAACAACATTACTCTCACATCTCAAGGTCAGTGATGAGAATCTCTATTATCATTATGGTTCGCGCAAATTAGTCACTGTTTTAGGATTCCGCGAATGTCAAGTTCAGAGAACCAATTTTATCAAGAGAAATGGCTGAAAAATACAATTCAATTACCGATTTCTCTAGAAGGTAGGAGAGACTCTATGCAAGTCGAGTATTTTCGAAGGAGTAGGCGAGCGAACGGCGCATATTTCCTGTTGTTGTGAACCCACAAGCCGATGGATAACGAAGTTCACTTCTCTGAAATAATTGTTTATTGAATTAATAAAAAGGAAGTTCTCACCGGCGATAGGGCGCTATAAAGTAGAACATGAAAAACGGGCAGAGAGTCGCGGTCATCTCTCCGGCCTGCATAGTATTTTATTCATCTCTAGTAATAAATCAAATTACACAAGCTACAAGTATAAACCATGTGAGTTGAATACTCTAGCCACTCCGCATTGTACAGTTCCAGCTGACCTGCAATTGTTTTTGATAGATAGATGAATAAATGCGAACATACCAGTGAGATACGATACTACCGATATCGTATACAAAATAGGAAGACAAGCCTGGTAGAGCAACGCCTAAAAGTGACTACGATTCAATTAATCATACTCGACTGTCAGTGATCAACATAGATTTCTGCTCGATTTTATCATTTGAATTCATTTTTTTACCCATCTATTTATTTATTTCTCCGATCTTCGCAAATAAAGTGTACCCAATCGCCTGCTCACCTTGATGATGTCAGTGTGCGCTTTGCGTATCATTCGACTCATTTTCCCGACCTTGGCCAGTAGTCCGTAGTGCATTCGTCTACTTAGAATAATAGATACGACGAACATGGGAAAGACAGGCAGGCAAATCCAGGAAACGCCAACGATAGACGACGGAATCAGCATGCTGGCGAAACCTGCGAAATATCGGTATTTCGACTCTCCACTCAAATAACTTCATTTATAAACCCCCATTATTCTCAATCAAAAAGATGTTTTCCATGAATTATTCCTACTAAAGTTTCTACTCACCATACATTGCCTCATTTTCATCAAATTTATATTGCGGCCTGTGCATTGCCATTTGTTCAAGCATGAATTCGCGAGTGACGTTAGGAGCCGAAGCGAACCATCCCTGTAGGGCATAATTGTATTTCTGATGAAAACAAGAAACGAACAATGATCACTACAGTCGGGATATAAATGAGAACGGAAAGGACAACAGATTGCTTGAGCGTTGGCGTTTCGTAGAAGATTGTGTAGTAACTAGAAATTTTTTTTTCAATAAAAACGATTGAAGAATAATACCGATAAGCGAAAGAAGCAGTGAGCATGATTGAATAGTGCGCGTGTCCGTGCAGCATTATGAAATACGTGCAATACGGTATCCGAATATTTCCCAACCACGCCGCCGGACCCGAATATACGGCAAACACTGTAGATCCAATCGGCATCAATCTGATGAATTTCAATTTTATTTATGAATTTTGTTGCGGATAGATGTATTGCTTATCATCGTCACCTTCCGAAGGTCACCAGCGACGTCAAACAAGTAACAGCTTGCAGGGTTGTCATAGACGCCATCATCACTGCGTATGGCCTGCAATGTTGAACATCTCTGACATCGGCCTCTGTGTTCACTCAATCTATTCAGATAGAATCATCGGGGTCCTGAAAGGAATTTCGTATCCCGAGAGTGATGACTCACCTCAGTATATTCGGTGTCCTCTTGGCGATCGTCACAAGCAACGCGATATTGGTTATTGAACCAATCGAGCAGACCAAATAGTGCCATGCGGAAATGCATGCGTGTACCATGAATGAATGAAATAGAATGAAGTCGGCAAGTCTTTATTCGTTTGCTCGAACGTTAAACTACTAGAGATTGGAGGCAATAACGATCAATACCCCCTTGACAGGCCGGCTTCCGAATAATAATCGCACTGCTACTGAGAATAGGAGAGGCAAGGTGAGCACACAATTCACACAACATCAAAATGTGCCTTTTAAATACGCAGAATCCGAGAAGAATACGGAAAATATTCCAGTCACAAGAGAACAATAATAGTCATAGTGTGTGAATCAGGGACATTTACGTAGGTGATTCCAATATCCAGCACTAAAGTGGAGTCAAGCGATTTTACGTAGTAAGACAATGCTAGGTGGGACCCACTGCTAAGGCCAGCTGATCTTAAAAATATAATTGCCACAGCGATTCAATAGATTATCATTAAAAAAAAAGCAGAATGTCGGCGTTCTTTTTATTTGGTCTTATGTGCGCAATACGTCACAGGCGTCGCAATTCATTGGAAAGTGCGCGAATCATGCCGATCTCATTACTGCATCAGAGGCAGCTTTGCCGTGGTAAGCATTGGAGTGGTCCGAATAATAAACAACACAGACGGATTGATAGAGTAGAGTAGTTGGTAGCCTGCTCACTTCGTCGGAAGTTGGAATCCATATTTTAACATAACTTCCGTCAGACCGTACGCTCGGGAATCGCCTGCGGACAATCGAGTGACAAATATACTGTGATGAAGAGAATACGTCCGCATGTTCTATTGTAGTTTCTATCATAAATGCACAGTCCGACGGAACACATTTTTTGGCGTAATCATCAATCACGATTGTCAACACGATTTTCTCCTTGCCAGAGTGAGTCCGAATTTGGCAGGAAAACGTGAAGGTCCGTCCACATCAAGTGAATCAACATTCGGACGACTAGATCGCTGCGAATCCCGTAAAATATACCGTGAACTGAGTTCGAGGCGCGCAATCGGCAACCAATAAAGAAAATGTTGATTTCGAGTAAATTCCACGTATTTTCACTACTTTCTATGTCTATAATAATGAATAGAATATAGGTAGAGTTCTTCCAACGGCCACATAAGAGCAATGAGTCATGCAACTGCTTGCCACCAGAATTAATCGGAGCTACGGCTGCTGCAGCAACTATCAACAAGTCGCTGATCCTGGGAATTTTCATTCCTTCCGCGATTATTTTTGTTTTTGTGTGTGCATGTACTCTGTACAAGTGTTTCATGGGGAAGCGGATTTGTCCAACATTTAGAGAAAGAATGAAAAGAACTACGATTGTTGTAAATGTTGTTTCCTCGAATATTCATTTGATGAAAACATAAATATTTTGAGCATATGTTGTCTTATTGGATTTATTAATCTCACGTTCGAGGACGAGTCGAGGGCGTTGCCCAAGTTATTCATATCAATCAGCTATCACAATAATGCACCTGTCCGGTAGTTTGCCTCGCATGTCCTCGCGAATGATCGTATTTCTTCTTGTTCTCGTTATTGCCGACGGATCACTGGGAATTGAGTGTCGGAAGTGTATAGAGTCTCCGCTGCTGCCGGGCCGCAAAGGGTGATGCTTTCGTATAATTAGTTTACGAATTATTGTAAAGATGTAACGAAACGTGCACGGGTGAATATTGCTATCGAGCCGAGTACAACGTCTCAGAGTTCACTGCCGGTGTTGATCAACGCGCACTCATATTGGTGAAATCTTACTTATTTCAAGAGTTTTCTCCCACCTTGTAATCTGTTTTTTTTCTTTAAAAAAAATTAAATTTCATTTTCTTGTTGAAGATATACTGCCACTACTCTTTCTATGCAGGACTGCTTCGATTTCCCGCTAGAGCAGCTGAAATTGGGCTGTCGACGAAACTTCGAGGGAATCGTCCTCTGCGTTTGGTAGGGAGAGTTTCAGGGAAAGTATGTCACCAGGTCCACAATAGGAATGAAAGACCTACAAAGGGGTTGTAAGTGAAACAAATTAGTATCATCAAGCAAACGTATCAATTTTGTACAGTCAAACGGATTTGTGCAATACGGTGGACGCCACTGATGTAACTGACCTTCCCATCGCCGAGGACTGCATCGAAGGCAGTGAGTATGAAGGCTTCGTCACCGGCTGGGAAGTGCGCAAATCGTGCCAATCGCATTACTGCATCCACACACGCATTGTTGGGGTACGTGCCGAGGTAATTCGAAAGTAGACTCCCACATTTGGCGTGTGAACAGAACTAGACCTAATAGCAGCCGGTGGTTCACGATATTTTTTGAAGGGTTCGATTTTCGAGTCCTGACAGACAATTTCAACTAGGAATATGCGGATTGTCTCACTTGCGGACAGCAGCTAAATGACATTTTGTGTTATTTCTTTCAGATTTACGGAAACTCCGTGGTTATCGATCACAGTTGTCAAGACAATCTTCTTTTGTCCAGAGTGAGTGAGCTCATTGACAAGAAAAAGTGAACAAGCCTTCATGCCAAGCCAATTTACGATACATTTGTCGTGTTCCCATAAAAATCCAGATTTTTAAAATAAATTATGTTACTACATTTGTCTATAAATACGAATCAAAAGAAGTTTTTTTTCAAATAAACAACAGAAAATTTCAGTTTGACCTGTTCGTCCAGAACGGATACTACTTCGTTCCCGTTGGAATGTGTGTGAAATGGCAAGGCGACATTAAGCTGGTACAGGAATTGTGCTCGTGCTCTTACGTAAGTCATCTGTTTTCAATAACATGCATGTCAGTGGGCTGATACCGCTCTTGTGACTTGTATAACGAACATCTAATCAGTTCAAAGGATGCTCCACATCGACCAAATACCCGGCTCAATCTTCGCTTCCGCTCGACGAGAGAAACAACGGATTTGTCACCTGCGCTATCTTCACTCGTAATATTTTCTCTTTAAAATAAATTAATAATCATTAAAAATCGCCTCATTATTAGTTAGGTTCACGTAAGGATGGCCCACAACTTAGCGAGATTTTGCTATGTGTTATTCATCTTGATTAGGGTTGTCAAAATGAAGAGAATGAGAGCGAATGAAGAGGTCTCTTCTCCTCATTCGCCTTATTCATTGAAGAACGCGCGGTCGTGCGAGCTCTTCAATGAAGAGGAGAATGAATTGGTTTATCACCCTGTTTCCTGGTATTCATGTAGGCTTATTGGCCATTTTTAACATCGAAATATTAGGATGATGCCCCTAATACAATATAGAAAAAGATCAGTTAAAAAACACAGCTTTCTCGCCGTTTTTCTCATGGTAGAATATTCGCACCCTCTTCATTGAAGAGCTCACCGCGTCGCCTCTTCTTCATTGAAGAATGAAACCGATGAGCGCGCGTGGGGAGAGGGGTTATGAAGTCTTCATTTCAATTCTTCATTCGCTATCCCTAATCTTGATGTCAGACTGGAATGTTGGAGTTGAGAGAAGTAACACTCGATAGTGTTTCGATACCCACGACTTCGCAATACAGTTTTTTTTGTCTCCCTGGACTTTCTACTTATTTTTAGTTTTAAACTTTTGAGAATACAACTCAATATCGTGTCTCAGCAAGTCTCTCACAACAGTCTAATAGGATTCAGAACAGGTTTATATTGTTTAGTCTTACGTGATCCATACTTTTTCATATAATGATGTTTTACCTTTCGTTAAAACGCGTTCTCTGTAAGAACGGGAGGGGGGTGGCACAATGGCTTCAAAATGCTCCGATCGAGCTGAAATTTTTTTGGGTACTCTCTAGGGGTCAGGTATACTTCTGGCAACATTTCATGTTGATCCATGCATTTCATGCATGAAAAATAAATTTCAGCTTTGACCCTAATGTGATATACCATTCGATAGAGCATCAAAAGTTATGTCTAAAGCTCGGTTTTCAGCCTGTTTGGACAAAATTCGTTTGATTTGCATAACGAAAACTGCATTTTTCGAAGGTTTTTCATTTGAAAGACCCTGAAGATCTCATTTGCCCCGGCTAATTTTGTGCTCATTCGATGCGCCTTGAAATTCTAAATCGACGTGAATTTTTAAAAATATGAATATCGGTGGCGAATGTTCGATTTTTTAACGTTTTCTATCACGCATTTGCCCATTTTCTATCGCGCAATCGACGTGGGTTCGAATCCGGACCGGTGCATAAATCTTTTGCCGGCATGTTTTCTCATGCAAATGGTGTTTTTCGACACATAATAAAGTTTTATATGCTCGTACTATCTTTTGACATTGTTTAGTTTACAGTTTAGACTAAATTTTCGTCATACCTCACTGACGGCTTTAAACTCAAATCACCACAGGGGGGACCCTTGTGTGAAAAAGGTCGGAGAGGTGTGACCAAAATTTCACCTGAAAACTAGGCAAGGCGACTTCTAAACAACCTGAAGGCTTGTGAAAAATGAATTCGTATCGAAAAACACCATTTGCATGAGAAAACATGCCGGCAAAAGATTTATGCACCGGTCCGGATTCGAACCCTCGTCGATTGCGCGATAGAAAATGGGCAAATGCGTGATAGATAACGTTAAAAAATCGAACTTTCGCCACCGATATTCATATTTTTAAAAATTCACGTCGATTCAGAATTTCAAGACGCATCGAATGAGCACAAAATTTGCCGGGGCAAATGAGATCTTCAGGGTCTTTCAAATGAAAAACCTTCGAAAAATGCAGTTTTCGTTATGCAAATCAAACAAATTTTGTCCAAACAGGCTGAAAACCGAGCTTTAGACATAACTTTTGATGCTCTATCGAATGGTATATCACATGAGGGTCAAAGCTGAAATTTATTTTTCATGCATGAAATGCATGGATCAACATGAAATTTTGCCAGAAGTATACCTGACCCCTAGGGAGTACCCAAAAAATTTTTTAGCTCGATCGGAGCATTTTGAAGCATTGTGCCACCCCCTGCTGAGGGCCGTCCCGTTATTACAGAGAATGCGTTTTAAGGTATTCTTTTAACTTATCAGATACTTATCAGTGCAGAGACAAATTTAGCACTACAATAGTTATCTTTTTATAATAGTTATCTTTGTTGTTGTTGTTTTGTTGTTAGTAGTTGTTTTAACAAAGTAGACACTTCAGATATTGAAGGCATCAAACAGTGTGAAGGACACGTCTGCTACTACTACTATCGTCCATATTCTAAATATGAGGTTCGCGCTCCCATCGATTCATTCTCTCACCCAATAAGATTAATTCCTCATCTCAGGAGTATGGCTGCCTCACATACGGTGAAGGTTTCGAAGACCGAAAGTTTCCACTTGGAAAGCATAGAATACTCAATGATAACCTCTTCTTGTGCTCTGAGAGGCTCTGCAATCAGAAAGTGGTACGGCGTGAAACTTTTAGTTTTGCCTTCAAATTCTGTGCTCAAAACCAAATTGTGGTAAAATGGTGGGCAATTGGACTTATTCAGGATGCAGGCTCGTTTGTCGAGGCTCCTCATAACATTGAGCAATGCAACTGCTTGCCACCATCATCAGTCGGAGCTACGGCTGCTGCAGTAACTATCAACATGTCGCTGATCCTGGGAATTTCCATTCCCTCAGCCATTATTATTATTTTCGCATGCGCTCTAACTACACGTAGATTTTGTATTCAAAAATGGGCGATTCATGCGTTTCTAAAAGGAAACAGACGAAATACCGTAGTCGTAAAAGTTGTTTCGTCAAACGCTCATTTGAAGAAGAAATAAATATTTGTTGATTTTCATCACAATGATAGTTTTGCTCGAACAACATGAAGTTTCCAATCAAGAGCCGATTTATGTTCAGCGTAAAATCACTGAAGATAAGTAACAACAGCAAATAGAGCGGAGCTGTTAAGCACATTTGAACTACTGAGGAATCACCTGTTCAGTAGTGTCTCTTTCACACGCATTTGCTATGCTTCATCTTCTATTTCTCACCGTGATTTTATTTTTCTGTCAAGTCACAGTTATTCAGTCTATTGAGTGCCGCAAGTGCATAGAATCCGCGCTGCTCCCGGGTCGAAGGGGGTGGGCATTACTTTAGAAATTTTTAAAGAAGTATTTTTAAAGATGCAATGGAACATGCACCGGCGAATACTGCTATCGTGCCGAATACAATATCTCTACGCAATTTCGAATCGTAGCGGACGAGCGCGCTTTGATAACGGTTACTTTCATAGATCTTCTTCGGCGGAATGGTGGGAAAAAATCAAACTTCTCACAGGACTGCTTCGATTTCCCTCTAGAGCAGCTGAAATTGGGCTGTCGTCGTAATTTCGAGGGAATCGTCCTCTGCGTTTGGTAAGTAATCTACTTTTGTAGTAATTCGAAACAATCACCCTTCATGAATGAAAAGGGGGAAAGCAAAAATAGCGTGGCAATCATTTGCGAATCCGCTCTACGAAAGTGAGAGATCGCGGAATGAAGCAAATGATTATTCCCTTTTTAACACTCTAATGGCAATGCAATAATATTATTGCAGTCAAACAGCTCTCTGCAATGAGAACGAACCCACAAATATCGTTGATCTTCCTGTCGTCGACGATTGCATTCGTGGCCTTGAGAACGAAGGATACGTGTCCGGTTTCGAAGTGCTCGAGCAATGCAGTGCCAATTATTGCGTGCGGACACGCAGTGCTGTGGTGAGAACGGATGACTAAATTTGGAAAAAATTACACTCGTAGATCGGTAATGAGAACGGCGACGTTACCATTAGTAACGATTGTCAAGATGATCAACTCCTCTCAAGAGTGAGCATTTCATCGCATTTCATTTTAATTTTTAGGACATGATACGAATACAGATATTTCGAATTAAAAAAAAGTTGCAGTTCGACCTGTTCGTCCGATCGAACTTCGTCTTTCTACCTGTTGGAATGTGCGTGAAAATTCAGTCAACATTCTTCATGGTACAAGAAATGTGCTCGTGTCCCTACGTAAGTGCCCAAAGATCGATGACATCTCAAGATGTGTGCAGTGAAACACATATTTCTATTTTGCCAATAATATGAATAATGTCTTTTTATCAGTTCAAGAACTGTTCAACGTCGACAAAGTATCCTGGAGATTCGATACTTCCACTCGACAGGAGAACCAACGGTTTCATTACCTGTGCAATGTTCAATTGTGAATATTTTTTTTGTCTCGCATTGTTGTGAAACGGGTGAAATGAGAGCGGAAAAGTATTGCAGCGGTAGACGGTACTCGTCAATGCGATGGTCATGTATGTTATGTCTACCAACGACCCGATCTCATCGAGGTCCCTTTCTCTTTCTTATTCCTTATTTGATTCATTTTCGATTCCCTTTTTCGTCTTATTCATATTTTCTCTCTCTGACAAATCATATGGACATCCCTCAGGAGTACGGCTGTCTTACCTACGGCGAGGGATTCGAGAACAGAAAGTTCCCGCTCGGTTCGCACCGAGTCGTCAACCTCAACATATTTCTATGCGCAGAGAAACTGTGCAACCAGAAAGTGGTACGGAATTGATCTCGAGATCGAGCACTCGTTTCATTATTCACATTATTCGTCGGTTGGCGCAGAACACCACAAAATCGGGTGCAATTCAAAGTCTAAGTAAGAAGATATTTGTTATACATCTCATCTCGCTGTGAGTGTGTGAATTAAAACGCGGTCTGCTTACGAATGAAAGAAAATATGACAAGTATTAATTTGACTGGATTCAGGACACGGAGGCGATCTTCGGAAGAATGCCGCATCAGACCAATGAGTCGTGCAACTGCTTGTTACCAGCGATTGCTGCGTCAACTGCCCCTACAGCAACTATCGATCAGTCCCTCATTTTAGGAATCACCATTCCATCAGTCATTATCGTAGTTTGCGCATGCGTTTTGACTGTGCATAGAATAGTTGCGGGGAAATGGGCGATTCCAGTATTTCGAAGAGGAAAGAGAAGGAATATGATTCTCGTAAATGTTGTTTCATCGAGTACTCATTTGAAGAAGAGATAAATATGTAGTAAATGTTCCAACAAGTGTAATACGAAAACCGTTGTTGTTATCCACTAAAGGTTTGCTCTCTCAGTCAGAGAAAGTATCCAGTGATGGATCTAGCCACTTGACTGCGGAGGATGAATGAATGGAAGAGTGTCTATCCCCCATGTAGTATAGGCTGATACTCTTCAATTCTTCTTTTCCCTAATGTCAAGTAAGTCTAAGAGCATATCGAATGTAGAGACGATACCCCAGTGTTACGAATCCCTACTAGCCACACAACGTGTTTTGGAATGTAAGTGGCATCGCTTAATCTCTCTTCACTATCTCTGATAACTTTCCCTTACTTTGTTCTCTTTCTGAGATCCTTATCTTACAAACGGCTTCTTTTCGCAAATCTAATAGGCAAGAGTGTAGAATCCGCCAATACACAGATTTAGAGACTTTGCCGAGTTCATTCTCGATTTTTTGCTATATTTCGCTCTCAAATTCAATTCGAGTATTTAAATTCTACCGACAAACTTTTTTGCCTTGATTTTTCTCATTCGAGGACTTCATATTCGTCGCATTTTTAGTGATTTTCCTTGCGCTCTTGATAAGCTAAATTTTCAAAAACAAATATAAGAAAAAGTGATACATGATTTTATTTTATGCCAATTGATAATTGTTGTTGTATCTCTAGTTTCTTGTAAAATCCCGTGATTATATTGTCGGTTTTTATTTCCAGGGGACCTTCAGTCCTGATGGTTCACCTCTACAGTATAGTGAGTTCCTTCTGTTCCATTCTGTTGCGTTTCCACTTTGTTATTTCTGCTTTCCTAGCAATCCACCGCCGCACTCTGGGCTAAAACAGGGTTGGTCAAAGGGACATAACTGTTACCTAATACTTTCACTTCCGCATCCTCCGATGGAAACTCGTTTCTTAGCACACTCATCCGATCACAGCATTTGGAATCAGCCGTCATTAGTCATACGCAGATCTTTGGCTAGACTACTCCTCAGAAATGAGTGGTTCAGTCTCAAGGAAATGAACGTATTCAGCGCCGAACTGTTCATTTCAGGGCCTTGTTACTTGGACAATGATTATCCTATCGGGACCACCAACCGTCGGCGCACAGAACTATGGTGGAGGTGCTCCGCCACCCGCTTACGGTCCGCCGCAAAGCGCCCCGCCACCTCCAGCGCCTGCCCCGGCCCCAGCTCCAGCTGCCGCACCCGCTCCCGCCGAGGCGCCGGTGCCCGTGGAAGCAGCCCCGTCCGAGGTTGCATCTACAGCGTCAGCATCTGCAGCTGCAGCACCTGCACCGTCGGCCGTCGGCCCGTATATGGGACCCATGATGATGATGATGCCCATTGGAGGGTACGCAACACATACAATTCACATTTGAAATCTTTTTATGGCTATAAAAATCTGAAGATTGTGTGAAATGTATTTGTTTAGGTACGGCGGTCCCGACTTCGACCCGTCGCTTCTTGGCGGACGCAAGGGATTTCCCGGTATTCGAGCGAGACTGAACCAGCGACTGTTCCAGTACGCATCCATGATGCTTCACGAAGTACTCGACAGGGAAATTCAACGAGCGAGACTGCCGGATATCATTCAGTCTACACAGCCTGTCGTGAGTCAAAAGAACGCCCTCCAGGGGGTCTAGAGAAAGTGAAAGCACCTCATTCTCGCGTCTCATAATCGCTCAGTAAAAGTGAAAGTAGTTCTGGCAAATAGCTTTGAAAACAAACATTTGTGCGATTTCGATTGCCGAAGATCCGAATGTTGACGTTAGCACGGCAAGTTGCAGTTCGAAGGCTGCGTCGCCTTGTACAATGCGTACGTCTCTCGGTATCGCTCGCCCTGCAAGGTCGCCGTCTTCCCGAAACCGCCGAATAAGCTGAGATTGCAGATCGAGGGACTCGACATCGGGTATGCACTATGACACTCACACAAATCGAGATAAAACGCAATGCAATTTAGATCAATTTTATGCGGAATTGGCAATTCGACACGAGTGGTTCCTCTCGGTGCCCTCGACAGTTCAGCAAATCAAGATCGAACAACATTCCAGAGTCACTGGTAACATCGCTGGCCGAGTGAACGTGATCATTCCGCTGTCGATCGAGAGTTTGATGCCGTGCGGAATCGTCGAGATCAACATCCACGGCGTACGTTTTTGATCTCACCTTTTGTTCTTGCGTCGAAATAGACGAAAATAATAGAAACGCTGTTCAATAAACCCCTTTCCAATTCGGAATCTATAAGGCTAGAATAGGATTGACTTTTATAAGGCATGAATAGTAACATGAATATTCTCAACCTCCAGTCAAATCGAATTCTCTACCTGGGGCGGGGGCTGCAGTGACGCACAGGACAACCGTTCGTTCAGTTGAACCTTGGCGTGGAGATTGAACTGGAACGAGGGCCTTGCGGTCCTCGCATCGGAGTGTGCGAGTGTGCCGTCAGCGTCGAGCACGTTGACATTTGCATTAGGGAAGGAGGACTGATCGGGTCGCTGTTCAACAGCTTCGCCAGGGTATGTTGAACCCGTCGTTGCAAGCGATATCTTCGTGTTTGTGTTGTTTTTGTTTTTTCAGAAATGTTTTGTGTAGCACAGAAACAATCGATTCAGCGATCGGTGTCGAAGAGCGTGGAGGACATGCTGCCCGGCGAGCTGTGCAAGATGCTCAGAAAGCTCGTTAATGAGCAGGTGAGAAACCGATTCGAAGAATCTAAAGAATCTCTTCTGATCAGAAGCTCATCAATGAAATGATGAAACTTTGACCATGCCGAATTGTCCTTTTCTGACCATAGTTTGATAAGAATCGACTTCACTTCAGGTGAATACTCGCTCGAACCTCATACCGCAAGCGATCGCACTCACGCAAATTGCGATGGTCGCAGGAGGAGGATTGAACACAATGCCGCCCCGACCGGATCCCGTCTTCGTGAGTTTCGTCATCAACCGAAATCAACCAATGATCGCACGCTTGAAATCTATAATTGCAGTGCGAGCAGCAGTGTGGCATGAAGATGGGCTCGCTGGCAACGATGGGCGCCGTGTCTGCACCGCAGATTCCGACCGGCGCATATGGAGGTATGCGATTACGGCGGACGTCGATCGATATTTACGGAGAACATTTTCCAGAAAGTAAGGGCAACGCAACGAAATTCATTCGATCCGTCCTTCCGCGAGGATTAGTCATACCTCAGTCGCACATTCTGCCGCATCTTCAGCCTCAGCCTCAGGTTAGAACGAATTATTTGTACTTTAACACGCGAATCGCCAGAACGCGGAGCTGCCCAGGAACAACTTGCAAAAAGTTCAACCGATTTCGACCATACTATAATGTGAGAACCCACTTGGGACCAAGATTCGAAAAATATAGGACATTTGTCCCAAAACCGGCTACTAGGGATATTCCGGTCCTGGGCCCGGCTATATTATATCTCAGCTCTCCGATGAGCTAGAGACCCCCGGTTTGGCTCAAAAAATGCGGAAAAATATTTCAAAAAACTTTTATATTTTGACCGAAGACGATGGACTAAAAACAACAATGGTAAAAAATAAAATACGATTTTTTTGAGTTTAAAAAAATTCTGGCCCTATCTAGAATGCAATTTGCAGGGAATTTTATTGCAGAAAAAGAAAGATTTTATCAATGTAAAAAATACAAAAAATAAAAATGGGCAACTTTATAGCCCCTATTTTTTGTTATGGGAGCTCGAAAGTGTAGCATAGCACGGATGACATACCGTATCTAGCCCTATTTTCTTGTTGTCTGTGAAATCCTTGGGTAATATCACTCAAATAACATTAAAGCGCATTATTATGAATATTTATCACCATTGGAATCAAAGTTTTTTGAAATATTTTTCCGCATTTTTTGAGCCAAACCGGGGGTCTCTAGCTCATCGGAGAGCTGAGATATAATATAGCCGGTCCCAGAACCGGAAAATCCCTAATAGCCGGTTTTGGGACAAATGACCTATATTTTTCGAATCTTGGTCCCAAGTGGGTTCTCACATTATAGTATGGTCGGAATCGGTTGAACTTTTTGCAAGTTGTTCCGGAGGGGGCAAATATTGCTACATTTTCTCGTGATACACGTGTTAAGAGGATGAAACGGTAAAACTGAATCAATTGTTCAGAGTCAAATGTACTCCACCGGTCACATGAACATGATGATGCGACCACAGAGAGCCGTCCATCCGAACATGGTACCGCATTTTCCGAATGTAAGAAAAATAAAGCAAACGCCTGCTTCAGTGGGATCCACGCATGCAGCATTACCGACGACAAGATGTCTATTATGGAGCGAGACCCTTCAGAGTGAGCACTTGATCAACAACTATCAAAGTCTTCTCAGTTCAGCAATTACATTTTTTGCCATTTTAGCGCGAAAAACGGCAATCCGGCCTTCTTCCTCGTACGCTCGTCGCCTTGCCGGTGAACCTGGACAGTCGATCAGGACAGTACGCAGCGAGACTGATCCGACCGAGAGGCGCACCCGTCAGTTTACTATTCTTCTCACTTCCTTCTCGAATTTAAATTTGTTTATTCATCTAACGAGCGTGAAAGAATCTTGATTGAAATCTTGATTGGGACTGATTGAATGAACGAATGCTTCAGACCGGTGGAGCTGCTCAGGCTCCTCTCGCAGCTGCGCCTCCTCCAACAGCAGTGGTGCAAGGCCCACCGATGCATCCCATGTGCGGAATGTGCATGATGTCGGCCGACGATCCGGCCGGTTTCATTCGAGATCTCGCGCAGAACCTGAACTTGGTCGGTGATTCATGGTTATGGTCTTTCCCGGGGAGACTATGTCCTTGCCTAACATCAGTTTTAAAAATGCGCACGCTGACGCAGAATAGCGCAGCTTTGTGAGCTAATGATGGCAGATTGCAAATGAAATGGTTCAGGGTAAGCTGAGTTCGCTGTACCTCTCCGTGCAACTGATGAACACGGCCGCCACGTGGAATGACTTCTGCGTCGATCTAACGGGAGAATTCTCGCCTGGTACGTCTTTCAGATAATTTTTTTTAAATATGGAAAAAAAGTGCCCACATGTTGACCTATGAAAGAAAGCAATCGCCGTTGCTATAGATTGCTTGAGCGGCAAGGCCTGAACATTTACGCAATACAAACTCAATCCGCTTCAGGAGGTCAGGGTGGCACTCCGTTCGGCGCCTTCCCCACAATGTTCCCGATGGCGGTAGGCAAGCACATGGTGGAAGCGATCATATCGGACTACACCATCAATTCCCTCTTCTACTGGATGCACAAGTGTGATCCAATTATATTACATGGAATAACTGTTGTCCAGATGATGAATGAAATACAAGGTAGCAAATTACAGCTTGCACATCAAACCATTACAGGAAAGGGTTCCTCACGTTCCGAATCGGTCCCGAGACGCCAAAGATTGGCGAACTGCTCAAGACAACTTGTAGTGAGGAGGAAGAGGTTATTAATAGACAATGCTACTTAGCCATTAACTCCATCCCTAGACTCTATACAACACATTCACGTTTCATGCAAAGCTGTAAATTCTGCGCCGATTGTCATATGGGTGTGATGACATATAAAATGATGAATATCAGGAGCTCGACGACGTTCCTCCTCAGACGGATGTGGAAGAGGACGCAGGCGCCGCAGCTGCAACGGCAGACACAGCAGTTGAGATGACGGCGGATATGGCAGAGGAGATGGGAACGTCGGAAAAGGCCGGATACTCGGGGGCCGGAGGAGGCTACTCCGATGTTACGGACAAGAAGGCATACAATGAGT
Source organism: Pristionchus exspectatus (assembly GCA_911812115.1). NCBI lineage: Eukaryota > Metazoa > Nematoda > Chromadorea > Rhabditida > Neodiplogasteridae > Pristionchus > Pristionchus exspectatus. Next base: position 13,072,555 of record OU461582.1, read on the forward strand.
GCGTTTTCTTTATCATTTTCCATAGATGAGATCTGAAAACGAAAACAAACAAAAAAGTTTGCAGCGCTCCGAAGCGACGTCTTCGTCGACATCCGCAAATCGAAATCAGGCGAAAACCCGCGAAGGCATTGTTCAGCAAGCTAGAGAAGAGGATCCCGCGACAGGTAGTATCTGGCATCATCCACTATTCGTGTCACACTGATCGAATCAGCCTCCCTCCTCATGATCATGGCACTCCATTTACAGGGAGCATCGGACGCGACTGCGGCCTCCGCTGGTTCCTCTGCGACTGGTCCCGATCCCGTCTCAGTGGCAGGAGCGGACGATGCAGCTGCTGATCCCCTTGCAGGCGCCGATTCCGGCTCTCTCGCTGATCTCGGAATCTGTCTCGGAGACATTCTTCCGGCAGTGAAGGAGAAGTATCCGAACAAGAAGATCTTCATTCAGATCCATACGATTAGAGCACCCAGCATCATCCTGTCAAGGATGAAGAGAGGTGAGTTAAAAAATTGATTAGTATACATTAATTCTGTTTTTTTTTTGCAAATTAGTACATCACCGACCCGAAGATATTCCCCTATTCGACTTTCTTCAAAAAGAAAAGAAAAAGTCGGAAACACTCCAGTACCAATACCAATCTTGCACTTCATTAGCTCGCCTAATTCAGGTTCTGCGATCGTTGACCTCCAAGCGGATGCTGATTTGTTCATTGACGGAACTATGGAGAAGGTGATCAATTACTAGACATTGAGTTCTCTGATTGCCATAATCAGTCTCATGTTCTTTTCTGGTTAACGTCATTTCAAACATAGTCACACTAATGTACAATTGATCGTACCCATTGGTAACTACCGTAATCAGGTTGGCACGGTCACCGCAATGGTCAAGGTCAACATACAGCTGTCGATGATGATGAACCGGATATTCGGAATGGTCAGACATTTTTCTCTCTTAAATCTTTCGATAGAGCAAGTAAACTTTAAAACTTCAGGGAGAGATTACGGAGCTGAAGTTGATGGATATGACTGGAACTCTGGGTCTTCCACAGGACGCTCTCGACAATCTGGGAACGCTCGGCAAGGAATTGATCACCAAGGTTCATTATCGTCTCTTTTTCTCCGATGTTGTCGCTTTATCGTTACCATTTTTAGCGTAAAAATTCGACCGTTTCAGGTGGCCAACGACGCACTGGCTAAGGGTATTCCGCTGAATCTTGCCGGTGGAGGTGGAGGACTGCCCATCATGTTCAAGAACACACAGGTTTGTCCGTTTCCTTGCTTTTGCATTCTGCAACTCTGAATACTCTAAAATACCTAAATATTGCTCTATTAAGGTTTTTTAAACGTTTTGAATCATATTTAGAATATTATTCAAGTATCTATCACACAGGTAATGATAATCGAACACGGTCTTTGGGTGGGAGGCGACGTGATGATTCAACCGTCCGTTATCGGAATGCTTACCTCTTCCCTTCGAGAAATCAGCATTTGAGGAAACACTCTACTCCAATTTTGATATTTTACCAGCAATTGAGCAATTTACCCTCATTGCTTCGACTAATAACGTGTTTGTGGAGATTCTCAAATGTTGATTGCGATTCATGTGACCTCCCTCGCCTTTGTCTGTACAGCTGGTCTCATTATTTGTGTATTAGTCCTCCTTTTCTGAGTTCGAATGAAATTATCAATAAATATATAAATCTTTATTCAAAATTGAAAAAAATTGTCAGCGAGACTCAGGTTCAGAAGGTTTCACTTTTACAATAGTTGTCGAGTTTTGTCTTTTCCGACAAGCATTACAGAGGGCTGCGGCAATAAATTGCCGATATGCTGTTGTGGATAGAAATAGAACATTGTGCGCAAAAGAATGGAGAATGATCACACCAGCGCAGATGAGGCAGATTTCTGAACGTATCCCTTTGGATTTTATTCAAAAAGAAATTTACCATATGAAAAGAAATTTGGATGAATCAGTGAAGTGAATAGAATATTTCCCGGCACTATTAGCATCAGGAAGGGAATTACGAGCTGAAATAGATCAAATTTTCAGATAATTAAAATTCCTAGCCTGAACAAAAAGGAGAATTAGTGATTTCCTAATAGCGCCAATTGACTGCTGACTTCGTTTATGGGCCTGTTTTGAGTTTGATTAATATTACAATTTAAAAAAAAGGAATACCTCATGGTATAGTGCATAAAACATGTGCCAGAAAAGTCCGAAAAGGGCGAATATGAATGTTAGAAGCACCTGCATCATAGTTAAATAAGTATTGTGGATGTGAAATTTACGATGATCGCTACATGACAAATAGCGATGAAGAGATTAGTTCTTTCATGGTAGTAATAAAGGCCACGGACGCGTATCCACCGAATGTCCGGTATGTGCTACGAAATTCGAGAATTCATTCATTTTCCCAATATCATAGCAATGCCTCATCAAGCATCCTTTCGGTGTCTGGAGATGGAGTTATCATGTGCACAATTGGGCCGGTATGAAATATTGCGAAAAAAGTTATTCGAAATATTGATAGAGTACTCTGAACAGAAAACATGTAGACAGGAAAAAGCGGATTGATACCGATCGGAATTTGAGGGGATCCGAAGGAAGTAGAACGGTTTGATGTCTATGCAGACAGCACATGATAATTGATGAACCGACGCTTGCGTAAACCAGCAATATTATGCCCTGATCCCCCAGTATTCGCATTCTTCTTGAAAGATAAAAAAACGCACGGCTACATTTTTGAGTGATATCAGTCCCGTTCTGCATAACAATCCGACACAGAATGCGGCTGGAGCGGGAAAGGCGGGAATTGGTTGACTAAGTACATCGATAAAACAATCGTTGACAGTGATCGAAAACTGGAATTCAAAACGCAAAATTATTAAAATTAAGTCAAATTGACCTGAAGGAAGAAGAGATAGTTTCGAAATGTGTGCTGATGAGGCGGAGTCTTTAAGATAAGGCAAATGAAGGAAACAATACTGAGGGAGAAGGTGATGAGAAAAACGACTTTTTGAAGGGACAATAACGTTTCCTGTGTCGCAAGTGAAAGAAAAATCGACATAGTTGACCACAATCAAGCGTAAAAAAGATACTACCTCAATCATTATTACATTTGTAGCTCATTGCATACAAATATTATTGTTCACGTTGCCACAGCTTCAATGGTGGAGTAAAATCTTGAGGCGTAATCGTTAACATGAGAGTGTCCACAAGCGCCCACCAGAATGAATTTCAGCAAAGATATTATTAGTTGCCAAAATGGAAAGAGTCAAGCTTGATAATGATTAGAGTAAAGTAAGGGGGCGTTGAAGCGAGTTTGTGACCCATCTTGCTTCGGTCATTCTTCGTCATTCTCTTCCTCATAGGAAAAACTGCAGCCTGCGCGACGCACTCGCCTAAGAGAGGTTAGAATTTGTCTTTTTTTTGTTTTTTTATCCTTCTTACGTCCCATTTCTCCGAACCAACTGAATGAACTGAATAATGAAAAATACCGAAGCAACTGAATGAGGCCTCCATACATCCAAGACGCTCATCAAAGTACGGCGCCGACGAGCATCTCTTCGTTAATTCCGACGTGAGTCTCTCTCATTTTAGCCACCTCACTGCTCCTTCATCTCCTCACAACGACGTAAACGTTTCTAATTTCGTTTTTTTTACTTCCGCAGACCACGATCCCCGGTTAGGATGATTCAGAAATTCTTTTATACACATTGCACTTTTGTTGCAGGAAGTTCTGTACCGGACGAATGAGCTGTACTGTTAGGGTAACCAGTGGTTCTATCGGAACATCGACTCCATCACGGGTGTCGTCATTGGACAGAAACCGGTTAAGGGAACGGCTGATCTAAATGTGCCCGCCCCTGCACGGGGCTATGCACAACAAGCTCTGAGGTCTATGCATAAATGTTTCTTACACTCATCTCGTTAACCTCGTACAAGTTGATAGACAGCGAATAGTAAAGTGTGAATCATCGTCAGAAGGGATAGCAACTGTCCGCGTATCCGAGAGTGCCCAAGAGAGCAGGTACGATTGTGACGTCAGCTGTCACGTACAAACCGTGCTCGATCACCTTCATCTACAAATCATCCATTTCTTTTTTTGATTGGAATACTCGGTAACCTGTAGATCATAGAAGTTGGCCGGTTGAGCGGGCGATTGTGAGATCTTGATGGGCACTCCCTTGGCGAGAGCGTCGTTTGCATGCTGCAACAGGAGCATGTCCTTCACGTCTCAATTACTCCAGCGTTCAGCTTTTTCTTAATAATAGAAAATGTAAATCATCGCGAACCCTCTCGACCAGCATCTTCACAGTGCTTCCAATATTGTCGAGTGACTGCTGAGTGAGACCAAGGGACTCGCCCTTGTCCGTTAGCGACGGAATCAGTTCCACCTGCATTTGCCTTATTAAAATGGCGTTCCTTCGTGTGGCATTCACCGATCCGAACACTGTCTGAGCTCGCAAATGCAGTTCCAAGTTGACCTTGACGCTGATTGTGAGGGTTCCCACCTGCAATGGCAGTTTTATTGAACTAATTGACGATCTGGCTTGCCTTCGTCTTGTTTCGATCTAGGTAGAGATCGGAGGCCATTCGCACGTCGACTGAGGCAGAACCTGAAGCTAACGACATCATTCTATGATAAAATAGGTTGGAAATGCCTAGAATTTTTTTTGAGCGAAATAAAGAGATCATTTCGTCCCTATTCCGAGGGAGCCTCTCTCACCTCCCTTCTTTGCGGAGAAAACGATGGAAGGAGCGCGTATCGAGTGTACTTTGATGAAGAATTTTTCGTCTGGATAGTTCACTCGGACTTCGGGAAGGAGATCTCCCAGACACAAACCGAGATCGGTAAGTGATTCCACTGATTTCTCCGGCACTGCCTGAATAGAATAGTGAAAAATGACAATCGTGGTACAAACCCTAGAGTATCATAGCCCTTCGCACACCTCTCTTCTCCTCCTTCTCTTGCTTGTCTCGTCTTCAACTGGTTCATCTTCTTCTACGACAACGCAAGTTGTTTGCAGGAGCGCACCGATCTCTGGCGTCTCGGGACCCACGCGAAATGTCATGAGGCCCTTTCTGCAAAGACTCATCTGCTGTCAGCAACACACAAGTCGTCTCACGCTTGATAATTATTGTAATTGATAATTAAAATAATTGTGTTGTATAGTCATATGGATGATATACAGAATAAGTAATTAATGTAATTACACTATTTAGTAAGCAGACTAAATAGTATGTGACCCGCCGTAAAAGACCTGCTCCGTTGTGAACTACCGTAGTTTACGCAGTGTTACTTGCGGAACACTTTATTCGTCATACACTTTTCCCATACACTTCGTTGCGCCGTTCAATGCGTAATATGTTTAGGCTATTCCATGTTGCCTATTCTCGTGGTAGTTGAGTCGACTGAAGTTATGAGTACGCGTCGTCAATAAAGCTGTGTTATGCTACTCGTCACTCTTCTTCCCCACACACCGCGACACGTGGACACAGAGGCTTATTGGATTGACCTACGGATAAGGGCACATATATAACACTGGCGTTCAGGAACACTCGAATAAAAAGGTTAGTGAATTGCGATTATTTTTCGGCTTCCTCTTTCCTTTTACTCACGTTTTCCTTGTCTGTTAACCAATCTGAACGCTTCTCGATTGAGTTGCGCTGGTTAAAGTCTGATCTGTACTGATTCTGAACGAGTAAGGGTGTACTCCCGCTCGCTAGCAGTAAATCTGAGCGCGTGATTTCATCATGTGCACCGGAGGTGCTGCCCGATTTTCGATTTTGAATCGAAAACAAGGGACACCGGTGGCGATGAAATGGCACGAAAAGCGGTATCCGGAATCAGTTAAGTGTCGGTGTGGTTGCCGAATTGCGGAAGGGCATTCGGAAGACGTGGTTACGAACCGCGCCAGGCAACAAGAGAACGTTGTCTGATCTGGCTATTTCGTGTCCGAGACTGTGAGAAGCTGAGAAGGCTTGCTGAATTTCGTCAGTCCCTGTAAGAAGCTGAACCAAGAGGTTTGAGGGAGGAATTGCAGCACACGGAAAATGACTCTGAAATGATTTCATCATGTAGTGAAGCATCGGTGATTTGGAAATCTGAGGAGAGTTTTGCCAGGAGAGGCATTGACACCATGAGGTAGTTGATGAGCTCTAACCAGCCCGGCTGGTAGGACCATCCACGAGACAGTCGCACCAGTGTGGAACGTAACACTGTCGACTAAGCTGGAGATCCGAACTGAGCACGGCAAGGCGTGCGAGTGCTACTAGAAGAACAGTGGTGCGAAGTGGTTGAAACACACCAACCTGATTTTGCTCTGAGAAGACGTTGGAGAAAGAGCGTTGGACGAGTTGCAGCGAGCAATCGTCAACTGAACTCCCAGTAGGCCAAGGGGCGCGTCCGGAGATTATCAGAGGATCGGGAGGCTTAGAGGCCCCGAGAAAGACTTCCGTAATCAGGATACGGGAAGCAAGGTGAACTTGATGTTGCTTTGAGACGATGTTAGCCCAAGGGGTGCGTCCGGAGAATATCAAATGATCGCAAGGGTGGCATGTGAAGCGGGTCGCGCCCGAGACCACAACGCACCCGAGGTGAAAGTGAAGGTCCGCGAGGACGCGAGACGAATGGATACCCAGGAATTTTTTTCTCCAAGAACTATACTATGCGATGTGAGGGTAGCGCCCAAGAGACATTGGCTTATAGAGTAGTTAAGGGAAGGAGAAGAAGGACATCTGTAATGAGAAGAATCTGAAATTTGTGCTCTCCGAGAGAACAAGCGAGACTCTGACAGTGTGTAGCGGTTTATTCCGAGTCCACAGCTGGTGCACGAATATGTGCAAGAGGCAAATTCAGTAGAATGGTGCTAGAACGCACGAAAAGAGAACATCCAGAGAAGGATCAGAGAAGTGCCATGATAGAAGGAAGAGATCGGAACCTTCGGGCATTCTGTTTGGTATGCAAGGCATACTCTGCTGGAGATCGTCGACCAAGGAGTTGAAGACACCGGAGCAACGGCAGCACGCACGAGGAACGTCTGCATCGCCCGTCATCATCATCGACATCTCATGGACAGCATCCTCGAATGCCACGACGGCATCGAGAAGGACGAGAAGTTCATCGTCACGAAGGAGGAGGATCAATCGAGGACAACGACATCGTGAGCAATGAAGGATGAACGTCGAAGATTGAAATATCACCCGAGAAGTGATATCCCGACCAAAACTTGCTACGTCCTCACCTCACCTCCTTCCCCAAGTTGTATTTTAAGATCGACATGCTGTCAATCTTGAAGGGGAGGTGTTGTATAGTCATATGGATGATATACAGAATAAGTAATTAATGTAATTACACTATTTAGTAAGCAGACTAAATAGTATGTGACCCGCCGTAAAAGACCTGCTCCGTTGTGAACTACCGTAGTTTACGCAGTGTTACTTGCGGAACACTTTATTCGTCATACACTTTTCCCATACACTTCGTTGCGCCGTTCAATGCGTAATATGTTTAGGCTATTCCATGTTGCCTATTCTCGTGGTAGTTGAGTCGACTGAAGTTATGAGTACGCGTCGTCAATAAAGCTGTGTTATGCTACTCGTCACTCTTCTTCCCCACACACCGCGACACGTGGACACAGAGGCTTATTGGATTGACCTACGGATAAGGGCACATATATAACAATTAGTAATAATTTTGACTTCAAACGTACTTAAATTAACCAATAAGCAAACCTGTGTGCCCAGTACAACAGCGAGTTTACAGTGAAATCGGATGCAATGGCCTCGAGCATTCTCTCGTTGTGCTCAGTAGGGAATGATGAGGAGAACGGACTGAATGGCGTGCCACCCTTCCCTCCTGTAATGACAATGACCATTTAGCGATTTTATTAAACATTGAAAATGTGGGAATATTGTATATCAATGAAAATGCGATTTCGCTCTTTCGTCGAAACGTGTCGCAAATTGCTTACCGGGAGAGAATTCTCCGGTGAGGCCCATCTCGAGTCCTTCTTCCGATGTCGAGCTGTTGAGCACGTTGACGCTCAGGAATATGTCAGTCAGTTTTTGCTATAATGATTGATTTTTATGAAAACATATATTCGACCGGTGCATCTTGTCGTTCTCTAAACAGATCCACACGTTATTTTAAATAGAATATTCGAAAACCACCGACTAGGTTAAGTTGCTTGGCTAAGCCTTGCACAATCGATGCATCAGCTGATCCAGTACATTGTGAACAGAGCGAGTGCACGGAAGTAACGCTGCTCGGAAGCTTCCTTGATTCCTAAACTGTTATTTTCAATAAAAGAGCTGGTATACTGCAATGACCTTTCCTGATTCCGAAAGGGCAGTCACAAGTGATGCAACTCCTGGTAGTCCCGTCATTGCGACAGCAGTTGCATTAGATAATGGTATGCCGCATTGCTTTGCACACTTAAACTTGGATATTAAGCTAACCTTCGTGATATTCCTCCTGGTTCCTGCTCAAATAACTCACAAACGTTGTATCGGGCTTTATTGGTGCGGAGAATAGTTGTAGACCTGTGATGGCTGCCAGTTTGGAGAGATCAATTGCTTGAGGAATCGATCCGAATACCTTGTTTATCTGCAATAGTGTATTTACGATAGACCTTTTTTGTCGAATCAAAATTATTTTAAATTACCTTTTCATCGACCAATGTCGGAATCATCTTGCAAATTTCATTTGGGAGAATATCACGAACGAATTTGACGACGAATCTCTGAATTACTAATTGCATAATTACTGATTTGAATTTCTTTCTATGAATTCCATGTAGCACAAAAAGTGAATACTATCCTCTCCTCTAGTAACATCTCGCGTGTCAACTCGTTCGCAAAGCTTGCAGAATGAGGAGAATTTTCTGTTCAATTGACAACCCGCAAAGTAAATCACCTTTAAGAATGACACGGATCCTAGTTCTCCTTTCTCCATGGACACATCGATCTTGTCGATGTAGTTGGAGCAAGAGGCGACGGTCAATTTGGGACCACGAGGCCCTCGTTCCATTCCGAGTTCAAGCGTCAGATGTACCTGCAGAGATTTATTAAATATGACAGAAAATTGCCTATTTGTTGATTAGTCATCTAAAAAAATTTAAATTCGAACATACTCCATGCAGATCGATCATTATCACTCCTGAGGGAACGACCGATTCCGCCATCAGTGGAGTGGTCATGTCAAAATAGCCGGCAATAATGGCGTTAATTCTGATGAAATCATTGATTATCTTCTCCATATTTTCTCACGAATGGATACGATTAGAGGAAGAGATACTAACCCCACATCGAAATTTTGCAGTTGAAGGACGAGTTTGTTGGGCGATTTAGTGACGACGACATTGCGTAGAGGGCATCTGTAGCGAGCGACGTAGCTGTTGTGCAGTACGAACATTCCGTCCATCTCAATTCGCTTCCTCATTTACTTATCTTGGTTGCATTCAACTTCGTCAATGAACCAAAAGTGCGCACTACTCACCAGTGGTTGCGTGGACTGAACAATGTCAGGCAGTCGTGCGTGCTGGATTTCCCTGCTCAGCAGTTCTCCCAGCATGTTGGACATGTATCGGAACATGCGCGAATTGAGTCGCGCTTGAAGTCCTGGACCGCCTCTGACACCGCCACGAAGCACCGGATTGAAGGCGCAGAACGAGCCGACGCATCTAATAAACATTTACAATACTTTGACATAACACTTGAATATGAACAGCAAATGTCACCTTCTCTCTTTACTTGGAACTCCTTTAGACACGTTTGAAGTCACTTCGAGATTGCTGGCCGCCAACGATAAACAGAGCGATAAGACGATTAGAGCTGTCTGTAAATATCAACTTTCACTCTCAACTGATAAGTAAAGACATGTAAGTAAAGACATCAACTGATAAGTAAAGACATCAGTGGGAATTAATACTCACCGTCGTTCTTCGCATTTCGATGATGACGAATGCGACTGATCGGTGATCTTCCTAGAACGAGAAAGGGAGAGGTAAATGGACGAAGACGGTACACAACCAACGAGAGAGGAAGAGACGTTTTCCTTCGGTCGAACTCCATTGCCGCCCGGTTGTTGTTGTGGAATTGTGATGGAATTCAGTGGTGTAATGCTGCCGCCAATTCTGCTCATCCACGTTTAGGTTTTACAATAAATAACCGTTCCGCATGTCTATTCCATTGGTCGAGTTCGTAGAAATTAGGAATGTCCTTTGATCCGCTTTCGCGCATAACTATGCACATCAAGATAACGGCGCGGCATAGATTGTTGTCGCGCCCACTCATATTTCTTATCGAAACAATCGCGAGGTAGACTAGATGGAGAAATCGGCAAAAAATATGTTTCCGGGCAACTATACGATGTCTATGACGATATGCGTTAGATACATAACAATATTCGTGAATGGTTTATTGTTGGTTTTGTTCGGGTTCAGCTGCTTTTCTCAATGCTTGTCAACGTTTCAACAGGATCACGAGTTCTCCCGGACATCAGGCAGATTATCTTCGAAGTCGCCCGCCTATATAATGAGAATATCGTTTTCCGATACGACGGCGAGCAGGCGATTATCGTCAGCGAGTGGGCAATCGTATGCAGAGTCATCAAATTGATGGAGAGCACCGAGATGGATGACGCTGCAATCACACATTATGGCTGTACCTTCTAAAAGGTGTAGTCAGAATGGAGAGTTCATCTTTCTACATGTGCTCATTCCTAAGTAGAGATGGTGAAGGAAGGGGGAAGGGGGCGCGGTGTGACGCGGAATGAGAGGAAGGGAGAGAGAAATGAGTGAACCCTTCCGGAAGGGTTGGCCTCCCTTCCGGAAGGGGTGAGGTGGAAATGGCCGTTTTCGATCGTTTTTGTTCGTTCTTTTGATTGAATCTGTATTCTACTGAACAAGTCGTCTCGAGCAAGAACGGCTGTGCAAATTTATGGTAATTTGACCTGGATTGTGTCGGATAGGCTTAAATCAAGCTCTCTGCATAATCCGTGACCTCTTTACATTGAGAATTCCGATTAGCCTGATGGCTCTCTTTGCATGATTTTCATACAGTCTAATCTGCATTTAAGCAGTTGGACAGATTTGCTCTTTCATTTTTCGTTTGCTTTATGTGACGTGTCTATTGAGTTGTTACCGATGCGCGGATCTTCTCGGCTGTCTCAGCCGTCCTTGGGTTTCTCTTCATCGAATGTCTCTCCCTCTATCAACTCTTCCAGTTTGCACCCGGTCCGTGAGTTTGACAGTGTTTCATCTATAATCTTTGATCTTTGACTCACTGATACCGGTGTGTGAGAGTCCTATTCCAGTTATCGTGGCTGCCTGATTTCTTCTCGTTTCAGCTACGAGCAAGGCTGCACGACTGAGATATCGCACGCTGCATCACGATCACGTCAGCGGAGTCAGTGACATCAAGCACTCCATTGGACGTCACTTCTTCCCTCGATGCCTCATCCCAGCAGCTCAGTCGTGCAGCCTTGCTCGTAGCTGAAACGAGAAGAAATCAGGCAGCCACGATAACTGGAATAGGACTCTCACACACCGGTATCAGTGAGTCAAAGATCAAAGATTATAGATGAAACACTGTCAAACTCACGGACCGGGTGCAAACTGGAAGAGTTGATAGAGGGAGAGACATTCGATGAAGAGAATCCCAAGGACGGCTGAGACAGCCGAGAAGATCGGCGCATCGGTAACAACTCAATAGACACGTCACATAAAGCAAACGAAAAATGAAAGAGCAGATCTGTCCAACTGCTTAAATGCAGATTAGACTGTATGAAAATCATGCAAAGAGAGCCATCAGGCTAATCGGAATTCTCAATGTAAAGAGGTCACGGATTATGCAGAGAGCTTGATCTTAGCCTATCCGACACAATCCAGGTCAAATTACCATAAATTTGCACAGCCTTTCTTTCTCGAGACGACTTGTTCAGTAGAATACAGATTCAATCGAAAGAACGAACAAAATCGATCGAAAACGGCCATTTCCACCTCATCCCTTCCGGAAGGGGGGCCAACCCTTCCGGAAGGGTTCGCTCATTTCCCTCTCCCCTTCCCTCATTTTCATTCCTCGCTGCGCGAGAGCGGCAGTCCCTTCCCTCCCCCCTTCCTTCACCATCTCTATTCCTAAGTCAATGCTCACGGGGAATGGAGAGTCTCATTTTTCATTCTATCCCTTGCCCCTAGTAAAGACATTTTCTCAACCTTCAATCAGAAGGAACTTGCCGAATTCGAAGGACAGGTGCACATAGTTATATTTCAAACCAACTCGCCTATTCGATTCATTGCAGCTGCTTCGGGTCCAACAATCAGCATGAATATATGCAAGTTTAGAAGACAGAAAGCAGGAACGGCATAGAAGATGCTTGGCATTGCGCCCTGACAAAACCATTTTGATGCACTTTTATGGTCAATTTTCGAAAAAGACACACCTGCATTACAAGAGAGTAGACTGCGCGTGCTTGATATCTGCAGTATAGTTCGAGTTATCTCATAGGAAGGACACCGATAGTTACCTTCTCGTAGCTGGACTAGCTTTCAGCATTCCGTGTTTGATTTCACGAATCAATCTAATGATCATTGCCAGTATTATGACAGCGAACATCAGAGCTGATGCAATCGCAACTGAAATTGTGGTTTACATTGAGCAATAACGAAATCCGATGAACATGCAAGCGCAGGGTAGCTCAGGTTCTCGCCATTTATGACGAAAACCGTCGGTTTACGATTCACCCAGCTTATAAAGGGTGCAATTTTCTGAAGACAAAATTTCCAATAAAAAATCGTACAAGGAAATGAACCTCGATAGACGATTGCAACTCGAATACAATGTAATAAACAGCGCAATCCACAATTAACAAATACATCTGAATTACGAAAAGGAGAACAACTTGTTTCCTTCCCTCATAGTTGAATTGCGTGTTGGGCGGAAGCAGTTTCTAAGTCAATCACTTATACTAATAATAAAAGAAAATGAAAAAAAATACTGTTCTTCGATAATAAACACAAGCGAAATACGTAAATATCACTTCGAGGAAAAGCGCAACGTAGATAATCTGTAATTATAGTATTGGATATTGTGCTCTGAAAAGTAGTCATTCGTTACTAATGAAGTGACAACTTCAATCCATTCTGCAAGTGCTGAATCGCCATACATTACGCCACAGTTGAACATTACAAACGGAGAATATGTACTCATGAATATATCCGCCGAAATTGATGATAACTGAGAAAAAACTACTATTTCTTTGTTTGAGAAGCATAAATTGAAAACCTGTAGAGACAATAAATACTTGCGATAGGCTTTTCCTCGCGGATCTGTTTCAAACAAGATAAGAGCGGAAACAAGAGAGCATGTGGCCACAGAAATAGCCCCTGTTTTGAAAACTGTGAAAATATCAATTAATTCAAAAGGCACCGCAAATATGGTGGGCCCAAATGACGGATGATTGAAATTCAACGCTCAGCTCAGACGAATTCATCGATAGCGTGTATAAAAAGCTAGGAAGTCCAACAACCCAACACTTTAACGATTCCTTGCACCTGCCAATTTCAGAAACTCTACGGGAACAAGTTCCATTTTCGCTCAAATCGCCCAAATCTTAGATTGAACGGATTGTTATTTTTTGCATGATAGCCAGCAGCAACAGTATTATTTTTCTCTTCTATGCTGGCACTTCCAAATTCAGTTTTCCAAACGCTCAGTCTCCAAGACTCTCACCTCACTCGAAGACTCTCGCCTCACAACTCTAGCATGGAAGGGAAGCAAGAGTGTACGAGAAATGATCAATGAGCGTTGAACAATGAAGACATCTCTGTTTTCCCTGAATGACCACGATGCAAGAAGAGGTTTCCGAAACATTTCCAATCCTATTTCGACACGGGATGTGGTTGCATGCAATTTCCCTTGATCCATAAATGCTTCTACTTTGTATCGCTACGATTTTATCACAAACGGTGAGCAGTTCACATTATTATTGAAACCTTCCGTATTTTCCTCTGGTTCACCTCTGGCTCTTCATGTTATCGTCACAAGAAAGGAGTAATCTCTAAATTTTATTTTTGGACAACTATTACAGATAGTTTTTCTAGCCGAAGAAAAAATTCCAGGCCGCTCAGAAGTGCTTCATTGCAGCATCTTCTAATGTTGCTCGTAGAGTGCTAGATACGGTCACTGTCACTTCACCCGTGGGATGTAATGTTTCTTGTGCTGATTCAGCTCAGGTAATTAGAAGCTATCATAGATTTCATCTAATATTGAGTTGATTGTAGTGTGAGGCATGCTCGTTCAACGCAGGAACCAGTGAATGCACGATTCTGGGACCTGTGCTTACTGCTGGTATTTGCCCCTCACCCTACACAAGCTACGAGAAGAGAACGAATACAGATTGTCCTGGTGGGTGTGCTGGAATGGTACAAAATCTAAGAGACTTCTAAGTTGAGAAATGTATTTTTCAGCCATTCCACAGACCTTTGCGGTAGATGATGGTTACTCTGCTGGACAGTGCTCGGGAGTGAGTGATGTCATCGGTCCTCCCACCCTTCGCTCCTCGCCGCCATGTGGAGTTTGGTCGGTTGGAAACAGGAGGATCGTTTTCGAGTAAGAACTATCGGTTGAAATTGCATAGCTTAACGGCGCTACTGCATATTTCTGAACATTCGTTCACCATCCCCCTGACAAGCATCCGTCGCCGACCACGAAGCGGCATTTGACTTTTTTTCTATTTTTTTTTTCTATTTTTTTTTCTATTTTTTTAGCGCGATTATGCACAACGGATCGCACGTCACGTTCGAAAATTATGGCACTGGTGCGCTCGTGGACTGGGATGTCTACGTAGGTGAGACGATTCTGCCTCCTCCTCAATTCAGATGAATTAGCCTCGTCATGCTCACTCATCTTCTCAGGTTCCTGGTTCTTTCATGTCGGTGAGAATGACTACTATTTCAAGAGCGGCACTTGCGTACGACCGCCCGCGAGACGTGAGAACCTTGACGATTTATCTCCGAATGAACGGTCGATGAGATGCACGTTGGTGCTCTCGCATAAAAAAACGAATTGAATTTTGGTTTGGAAATAGAAGAAAGGTGGAAATTCCCGAGGGGGGTCAATATTAAAGATATCTTTCCAGCTCTACCCGGATGCGACTGTATCCCAAGTCTGCCCACTCAGACGCCGATGGCCAACTACAGAGACGCCGGAGTAGCTGCAACAATGGAAGTAGCTCCAGTGTGCCCGAACCTTGTGCAGTAAGTGCTCTTGAAATATCAGTGTTCCATTCCCATCCTTTCTCTCTATACTTATTTTCTCTGGAACAAAGATTGATTGTGAATTCGTTGCAGACTACACGTCAGGCGTGCAACGTTCAATGGAGTAGAAACAGAGGTGAGCTTCGAGATGTTTGACCGTCGGCGTTGTTTAGGTTCCGGGTGCATCAGGTCCGTTGCCAGTGGAAATGGACGTGGTTTGTGAAACAACAACTATGGTTAGCAATCAATCAATTTATCATGTCTAGCAGTGGTTTCTAGATGAGGATTTGACGGAAATCTTCATAGGGTGTATTCCACCAGTTGCCAATGGCTCGGTTCAAATCGTCCCTCCAGCGCACTCTAGGCTTGCCTGGCGGGCGGTTCCTGTTATACGGCAGGGCTATAATCAATGTTGTCGTTTCCTCCAATTTCTCCAATTTTCCAGATTTATAGGAACCTTTTGGGGAATTGGTGAAATTTCTGTGGAATGCAAATTTTAAGGTTGGGTCTATAATCTTAATTAAGGTTGTCCGCACGGTCGGTCGGGCGATCTACTGTGCGATGGGAACGTGGATGAACATTATCGAGGAGAACGGAATGTATCTGGAGTACACTGTGACGGCTGCGACGTGCGTCGAACCACTCTAATACTCATGATATTTGTTATTCGTTCGAAATCTCCATTATCATGCGCTTGATTACATGTCTGAAAGTATGACTGCGTGCAACTGTGAATAGATAAATATGCAAATAGTTGCAATGACGACTAGACAACGTGATAACTTCCGAGATGCCCCCTCGGTATCCATGGATACAGAAGATGTACGTTTTGTTTGGTGAGCAATGATCGAAAGACAAGGGATCATAGGCACCAGAGCTATTGGTTCCGGGTGAAGCTAGGATTGAGTGAGGTTAACGATGTATGAGGATAACAGGGATGATTCGTATTAAATGTCATCACCATTTGTCGTTGCGAGGAGGACGGAACTATCTAAATACTTCATTTAGATTTGCAAAGGTACTCATTTGAAATAATCAAAATTTGTAGCAGCTGCCGGAATACGAAAGTGTGCCCAACAGTGCCTGAGATATCGTGAGGTCTGCTGCGACGTACAATCCATGCTCGACTATTTTTATCTGAAAGAAAAGCAGAAAAGAATCAGTTCGATTGTATCAGCCATAAAAAAAAACAAAATAATTTACCTTTAAATTGTAGAACGTCGCCGGTTGTGATGGGGACTGAGTGATGTGAATGAGAATTCCCTTTGCGAGGGCACTGTTTGCTTGCTGAAAAAAATATTATTGAGGAGTGCACAAAATAGAAAGTGCTCAACCTTCTCAATCAGTCCTTTTCCTAAGATCGCAAGGTTGTCGAGTGATTCCTGTTCCAATCCGAGAGTTCCCGATTCATCCCGCAACTTCAGACTCGAGATTTCTCCCTGAAATCGAATGGAATCAATTGAGACTGACATTGAGTGTCCACTCACCGATCCGAACGCTTTCTGTCCTCTCAGATGAAGTGTGAGCTCAATCTCGACGAGGACACTCAGGGTTCCGATCTGGATAGAACATTACGGAGGATGAATCAATATGGGTATCTCACCTTGGTGGTGTTGCCCTCGATGAGGAGATCGGCCTCCGCTTGCACATCTATGTGAGCCGAACCTGTACTATTTCCATCTCATGCTTGAATGTCACATACCTAATCAGGCTAGTTATATATCCTTATAGAGTGTCTTTTGCAAACAAAACGAATGTCATTATTTCATGAGAATCGGCAAATATCTCGTTGTTGTTTGCTCTCAAATTTACCTTCTTTCTTCGCGGAGAATAGGATGGAAGGGGCGCGAGTGGCGCGAATATCGAGGAACGCTGCCTTCTTTGGGTAATTCTCGCTCACAGCGGGCAGGAGGTCACCGAGGCAGATTCCGAGTTCGCCCAGGGAAGGATCGTCGTCGCTCGCTTTCTGTAGTGATGAGAACGAGATGAGTGTGGGACTATCGCAAGTGCCAAACGATAGACGGACTAGTGGTCAACTTGTCCGTGCTCAACAGTAGCGCAGGGAGCCTATGCAATCAATAGAAAGATGACTTGCGAAGAGCTTTTGGGCCCAAGTGGTTTGATGCATCTCATGAAGAATACAGGCATATCCCGCAGGTCTTGATACATTTATTGATCCGGACTTGATACATTTATTGATTAGATGGTAGGGCATGGGGATGGGATTCTGATTCCTACGAACCTGTCTCTTCACTCGCAGCTGCATATCCTCGTCTTCGTCATCACTGCACGTCGTCTTAAGAAGTGCGCCGATCCTGGGCGTGTCTGGACCGACCCGGAAAGCGAAGAAAATCTTCCTAAAATGATTCGTGTTCTTGGCATACACAAAGTAAACCAGAGTGATGATTGGCATCATGTTGTAATTGTAAGAGGGTGAGAATTCACCGATACGCCCAATAGAGCAGCGAGTTTATAGTGTAGTCGGACACGATGACCTCGATCATGTGTTCATCTCGTGGAGCGAGAAAGAGAACGGGGAACGGACCGAATGGCGTGCCTTCTTCACCTTCTGCAGTGGGAATGCATGTTCAGGTTGCAGCTTGAGAAAAGTTGCGAAAGTGATCAAAGTGATATTTTTCAGTCCAATGTGCTAAATCGCGAGGCCGCTTATGTGTCCCTTACTAATCTGGTTCACTTCTTTTAGCCGGTTCTTGTAAAAATGATGTGGTGCAGCAGGTGACACATACAGACCAGAGATTATGACCTTGTCTCTTGTCAATGATAAGGGGATTGTACTCCAAGAGAGCGAGAACGAGAGGTAAACATACTAGGCGAGAACTCTCCCGTCAGATCAACTGTGAATCCGTCGTCAGTTGCGTAGTCGTTGAGCAGTTTCACGCCAAGAAACATATCCGTCAGCTTTTTCTGAACCATTGTTGTTTACTGAGATGCAACAGTGAAATCGAACCAGATTGAGAATCTTCGTGATGCCGCTCATCATTGACGTCGAGTCATCAGAATTCGAGCATTGCGAGCACAGCGGATGCCTATTTTTGTTGGTATGACTGCCTTTCGTCTGGAAAGTACGCTACGAATACCTTTGGATGCCAGGATTAACATCCTCTTACCTTGTTAACAAAATCTGGAAACGATCGAGCTACGACAACCTTTGACACTTGAGTGGATAGCTTGAGACCGCACTCTTTTGCACACTGAAACCAAATTCATTTTGAACTTCGAATAACATTCTTACAAAGATGGGATCAGGGTTGGATACTGCTGAAAAGAGTGCAAGTCCAGAGATCGTCGCTATTTGTGTGAGCGCCACAGCTTGAGGGATCGATGCGAATCTTTTGTTGACCTGCAATTCGGTAAATCAGCAACAACAGGAACAACGAAACAACGTGATAGTGAATTAGCTACGATCTCCTTTCAGTCTACGATGCCTTTTGATCGTACCTCTTGATCCACGATCTTCGGTACCATCCGGCATATCTCTTTAGGCAGCAGCTCTCGAATGAACTTGGTGACGAAACTCTGAATTATTAATTAGGAATTTCCGCAACGTTACTAAACATTGAAGAGCATACGTCAGTATGTTCTGCGCCAAGTCAAGTAACTCACTCTCAGGAAGGATAACGTATGTCGATTGTCACCATCGTGTTCTCTCCTTGCCATGGAGATGTCCACTTTATCGACGAAGTTGGAGCAAGAAGTGACGATGATCTTCGGTCCACGAGACCCGTGTTCAACAGTGATCTCCACTTCCAGAATCATCTGAATCACAAAGGAGCTTGGATGAATCAAACATGGACATGGTTGGTATACCAACCCCATGTACGTCAATCTTCAACAATCCCGACGGTACTACAGCCTTGGTCACCATCGGAACCATCATGTTCACGTACCCGGCGACGTTCGCGTTGATTCTGAAAGAATTTTTTTTCCGAAAACACTCTTCGAGTCTCGCGTACAGAATTTGTAACAGTGCAAAGAAAATGCGAGAAAATAGTGCTTGAAAGAAACTGGAATCTAACTGCTTTTTATTCTATAGTCCGGTATTCTGTAGTCCGGGACTGCGGGATCTGAACTCGGGAAAAAGTAGGGAAGCGAGTTCTTACCCAACATCGTAGCTCTGGAGCTGGAGCAGGAGTTTGTTGGGCGACTTGGTAATGACGACGACTCGCTGGGGGCATCTGTAGCGCGCGACGTAGCCGTTGTGAACCAGGATTTGACCGTCGATCTGCGTTTACAATTGGCACTCATAGCAACAACACCTTCATGCGCAATGAATGGAGTGATTGTTAAATATTTCTTTCATAGAGAATGCACACAACAACGTACCAGTGGATTCGTTGCCTGGATGATTTCGGGCAGACGTGCATGCTGTATCTCCCTGCTCAGAAGCTCTCCGACAAGTTGCGAGGCATATCGGAACATTCGCGAGTTGAGACGTGCGCGGATCCCCGGCAGTCCATGAATTCCGCCCTTCAGGGTTGGATTGAATCCGCACAATGGAAGATAGGGCATGAGAGTGCATCTGACGTGTAGTTTTTAAGGCGAATATTCGCAATTTTTTTACTTTTCGCTCAGTGACGGGGCTTTGGTCCAGTTCTGAAATGAGGAAATGTGAGGATCGCCCTCACAGAGAAGGATGAGCAATGAGAGTAACACCTATAAGAGAGTGATCAGCTTGAGTCCATCGTTATTCTGAATTTAACTCACTGTGAGCCATAACATGACGATGAAGAGTGATTGTAAGACGTATCTTCAATGGAAACATACATGAATGAGAGTGAAGATGATACGATATGTTTTGAGATGGAGAAAGTGCATCATGGAAGTTAGAATTCCGATCGTACTGTGGATTCAAGGATCCTACTTGATTTGTTTATTACTGAATCATCAACAATTCTTTTTTTCAACTCGCATCAGTTTGAATATCTGAAATTTATCTGTAACTTATCATCTTCTTGTTTTTGAGTTGATATCAACACGTCGTTGATATCAGGTACCGTTTATGTAGCACATGCAATCGTTGTCGTCACAAGAAAGCACAATCATCGCTCCGCCTCAACTGTTTTTGCCGTTCCCGGAAATATTTGGTACTGTTTTTCTGCAGTGAGAATTACTTCCTCCCCTCTCTCGCACACCGCTCGTGATATTGCTCTACCTCTATCACCCCAATAACAAACGAAATTACAGATGCCTTTGCAACATCCCAAGCCCATTCCACCGCCCTTTCCTCTACGAACGAGATTTCCATCGCGATTGGAGCGAGCAGGATACAAGTTACACGTGCGTGCATCACTTTTGTTTTGCAAATGCCAACTTTTGCAGAATTACTTGGACAACTCGCTGTATCCGGTTCGCCCGATCTATTTTGGAGCAGCAACTGCCGCTGCAGCAGCGTTCTACAGCAAATACAGCAGTGGGCTGCTCAATCTCCTTCCAACAGTTGGAGAAGGCACAATTGCAAGAGTAGATCAAATTACGTATTCGAAAAAAGTAGTCGATCGATTGCAGTATTCCCGCATCGGAATTACATCTTTGGCTACGGCGTACTTACCAGTATTCACAATCCGCTTTATTCTCCGCCATTTCTACTTCAAATACAAGCGTTGGCTCTTCGAAAATCCTAAGAAACCTTCAATTCCGACGAAAATTTGGGCGGTGAGCATTGTTTGTGCGTATTAAAGGAACAAAGTACGTGGGGGGAACATTTTGAGGGAGCAGAGGAAAAACACACAAAACAGCACTAGAAAAAAGACACAGTACTAGAAAAAAAAGTTCTTTTCGATTGGAGGACTTTGACCTTGAAAAGTAGAAACATTTTAGGCTATTCGTTATCTGCTCACTTTTGCTCCACCACGACTGAAATCTTGTGATTCGCTGCTTCCTCGACAACATGTTCCGAGACTAGAAGAAACTGTTCAACGGTGTGTATGGGTTGTACAACTGAGATAAAAAAAGAGATCTGTTCAGCTACATGGCTTCCATCAAACAACTGCACACGGGGAAACAGCTTGCGGATATTGAAGGAATGGCTCAACAATTCCTTGCTGTCGAGGGACGCAAGCTTCAAACGTATTGTCGTGATCCAGACATATATCTTGGAAAATGGTCAAGTTGAGGATGACGCAATTGTACGCATTACTTGTTGACAACTACGTTTCTGGATTCTGGGAGAAACTAGTGTATTTGCAAGCAAGGTGAGTGCAAGCTGCGATTTGCAATTAGTTTTGAAATTACAGACAATGCCCACTTATCAACTCCTCCGTTGCACATGTCGACTACTTCGAACCGATGCAAGTGAGACATGAATGCATCATGCGAAATTGATGGATGTCGCTCAGAGAAAAGACATAACTATCGTGTGTACAGGCCACACGAGCCGCACGCGCTGCTCGAGTTGCCTACATCGAGACCCAGTCCCAACTGGCCATTGATCAACAGACCTTTTCGCCGGTAAGAGCATTTTGTTTCAATTGGCCGTGGGCATACACAGCAATCACTGTAGATTCATCGTTGGCATACACAGAAAAGTACAAAAAGCGCCTATAGAAAGCGCCTGTTTTAAAATACTGCATGCAATTTTTATGAGGGGCACTCGTATTTCCATTCCAGGCGTCTGCAGGATTAATCTGTACTAGTCATCTCGACAAAATGTATGCGATCACAAGAGAACCGGGAGAGAAAGTGGACAAGTTGAGAAGATACGGTATCGATCATAAGATTCCAAATTCAACGATTTGTGTTCAGGTATCACGAGACACATTGTCGTCATTTACAATGGTGGAATGTACAAAGTCCACACTGCGGATGAGCACGATCGCATTTATAATGTGGATGAACTCACAAAGTAAGCTAGGGTAGTTATCTTGTCAGAATTGTCTTCGGAATCCGAAAAACACAAAAAATGAAAGATTTTTTTGCTGACCTACGTGAGCAGAAAGTATAAATGTGTGAACTATCGCAATTATAATTGCAGAGAGAAAAATGTATTCGTGTTTGATTACAGCATCTTCGTCGAGCTCATTAATCGATCCGACACTAAAACGGAAGGACCCGCGGGTAGAATACCTGCTCTGACGACAGATGATAGGTACGTACAAAATAGTATTCTATGCCAGTTCTTTTGGATCGCAGTCTACGAGAGAGAACTTCTCAGAACTCAATGGCATCGCAATCGTCATCGCTTTTTCGAGGCAATTCCGAAGAATGTGAAGGCTCTTCGTGAGATTGAGAGCGCGATCGTCGCCCTTTCATTAGATGATGATGACGATATGGGTTATGATCCGGTACATTATTCTTCCATCTTCTTCTTCTTTGTTCATGGTCGCGCCTATCGAACACTCCGATCGATTTAGAAAGACCCCGATAAGCTGTCTCGTTTCGTGAAATCAATGATGACGGGCAATGGAGCGAATCGATGGACGGACAAGGCGGCGTTCAACTACGTCGTCTGTGCGAATGGCGCCGTCAGTCTTCTCTTCATATTCCTAAAATCTCGCCCTCATAGGAAAATCATGCACAAAACAACGAATCCGGGGACATTTCGAAAGTAATCGATTCCCGTGTCTTTCCAGTTCGGCGGAATCATCGAGCATTCGGTGGCTGACGGCTGTGATTTCGGCGCAATCCAGGAGAACTTCGCCATCATGGAACAACACATTGTGCCGTGAGCAAAATTCAAAATATTAATTTTTTTAAAGGAGGTGTCCCACGAATATCTGGCTAACTGAGTTCTCGATGTGAGATGGTAGGTCGTGGCTAGAGATGAGAGAGGAAGAGGAAGAGGAAGACTCTGCCGCTCGGTGTGGCGAGGAATGAGATGGAAAGGAAGAGTGAGAGGGGGGATTAACTCTTCCGGAAGAGTGGGAAGAGTAGGAAGAGCGGAAGAGTGGGAATGGGGTGTTTTCGATCGATTAGCGTCGGGATTTTTGGTCAATGGACGTTGTTTTTGTAAAAACATTGTCGAGAAATGGTTTTTTTCCATAGCTTAGATCAGAAAGTGAGCATTGTGAAAATAACGGTGATCAGAGCAACTTAGCATGTGTTAATCGAGTTAGAAGTGAAGACTTGGGACTTAGCACTCATCCCAAACCTTGAAAATGTCCTAGAGTAAGTTCAAACAGATATAGTAGTATGAATTGACCTCGCAACATCTTCAAATTCGAATGATTTTGGGTCGAAACACTCCGCAACTAGTATCACACGCTAATTACTGACAAATATGCAAATGCTAAGTCCATACCTAGAGCCAGTATCTAGACGTCAAACGATCGAAATCCACATTCCCACTCTTCCGCTCTTCCTACTCTTCCCACTCTTCCGGAAGAGTTAATCCCCCCCTCTCTCTTCCGGAAGAGTTCATTTCATTCCGCGTCACACCGGGCACTCTTCCCTCTTCCTCTCCCTTCTCTAGTCGTGGCTACCCGATAACACTTTCGAAACTCCCATGTGTTAAATTTTCGTTTGAACTGAGATATGAGCAGTTGGCTGTGTGCCAACTGACCCTGAAATGCAGGCAACGAGATAGAGAGTGTGCGAAATGAGGAGTGCGCCCTCTCAATCCTCACTTTGCATACTCGCCCGCGCGGTTCGTGAGACGCCTTCTTTAAACACAAAACATTACCAAACGTAATCGATACAACGATAAGGGTGCGTAATTTGTGCGTGGAAAGTATACTGGTTCTTCAGATACCGACCACGAGAAGAGCAGCTCAAACGAGAGAAAATGTTTGACGCTGAGAAACAGAAAATGAGCAATCTTCGCTTCGCAGAACGCCTCGAAATGGACGTGAATGATGAGGTCAGCGATTTACTCGCTTTTCCAGGAAGTAGGATTAACGGGATGTACTGTATCTTCTGTGCTGATTGTTATTGATTCTGTCCGCGATGATGTTTTCAATCAATACATTCACTCATTCAATTATTCAGATGGCATTGGAGATCGATCGGTGCTATGCGACGCAAGTGAGAGCGAATGACAACCTGCACGTCTCTTCCCTGATCTTTCGTCATTGGGGAAGGGAACGGATCAAGGAGTGTGGCTGCTCTCCCGACGCATTCATTCAAATGGCCTTGCAGCTGGCGAACTATCGGGTGAGCATCTACCGATATACCACAATCTTTTGCACATACAAAGATATTTACTATTGATTCTGCGGGGTTTGCATGGGCATTCTTTAGTCATATTATGCAACTGACGCTCTCTCAGGACCAGGGCCGTTTCACACTCACTTACGAAGCAGCATCGCCTCGATTCTATCGCAATACGCGGACGGAAACGTTAAGAACGGTCACTGATGACTCTTGCGAGTTTGTAAGGGCGATGGAGAACAATGACGTAGACGTATGTGAATTGTTGAGACTGGAGGCATCATTCACTTTATTCTAGCGAAAGCAGAAAGCTGAATTACTTCGCCAAGCGTGCAAAGTGCACTCTGATCACAATCGCGATTGTATGGTGGGCAAGGGAGTGGACAGACATCTCTTCGTCTTGTACGTCATGGCTCAGGTTCCCAATTTATAATTATAATCTGACCGTTAATCGCATCCACGATGTTATTAAAACTTGCGAAAAGTTGGTTTTTTTTATTATCCAAAATTTTAGGCAACCGGAATCCGCTCACCCTTCCTTGATCATGTAATGCAGCAGGAGTGGTTACTGTCCACATCACATGTAAGATGCACATTCAATTAGATTTGCCCAAGAACATCAATGATGATAATGGTCTTTATATTTCGTGTCATACGTCAGGCTCCGAACATGATGAATAACCGCACTGAGGACGGTGAATTCGAGAAGTTCGCGTGGTTGGGTGGAGCATTCGGTGCCGTCGCAGAGAATGGATACGGTATGATTCGTAGGAATCCGATCGACAATTGAAATTCAGGAGTTGCCTATCGCCTTGCTGGTACACATTCCATCTGCGTCCATATAACGAGCTATCACTCGGCTCAGAACACGGTAATTTGTTATTGATACCTGGGTTACAATTAAAAAGGATGTAAAACATCTAATATTTCAGGATTCCGATAGATTCCGCGCTCATCTCGAAAGAGCCCTCAAAGAAATGTCCTCACTGTTCGATTGAAAATTTTCGGGAAAATGAATAAATTTGATACTTCTTCAAACACAGTATTAGAGACACCGATAAAGGGCGTATTATATTTGTACACTGTGAAAATTTTGAATAGCTTTGAAATATTCATAGAAAGCACGCTGCCATCGCCCGATCGGACATATGCAAGTCAAAAATCGTGAAGTAAAATCGGAAGAAGACTCGGAAGACAGAACAGACTTCCTGCCGAATAAATGGTTCAGTATTCTGGAAAAATAAAAAAAAGTATCACCTGCGCCGTGTGATTGAGGCTCATGAGATTGCCTAATCGGATTGAGTAATCCGTCAAACCTAAGTTATTCCGATAGTAGACATGGAGATTTGCGAAGATTTCTGTTCGAATATCATCGAGGAGTAGTAATGCCTTTTCGGAGAGTTGCACATCTAGATTGAATTGTGTTCAATTATCAACTCTGGACTTCACAAAAATTCACCTGATACCTTGATCAGTCATTGTAAGCGCGGCAAGAGCGTGATATTCCTCCTCCTTCAATCGCAATCGTTCCAGCGGCGGCATAAACATGTTCACGTGGTCATCGATATGTGACCGAATTGACCTAAATGAAAAGGAAAGCCTAGAAATTGAAAAGTACACAAGAATACATCTTGAACGGTTCTTTGTTCACCGTTGTTCCCGTCATGCTGAAGTCCACGGGGAAATCGGTGTCGTAGCAAGTGACGGCTGACAGCATCACTCTGAACTTCACAGAAATCACTGACATTCTATCTAGGAATGCTCACTTTGTTCGACAATTTCTCCACAGTCGCCTACTACCGTGATATCCCGAAATCAAATTTAGCTTGATC
The DNA here is from genome assembly GCA_911812115.1 of Pristionchus exspectatus. Taxonomy (NCBI): domain Eukaryota; kingdom Metazoa; phylum Nematoda; class Chromadorea; order Rhabditida; family Neodiplogasteridae; genus Pristionchus; species Pristionchus exspectatus. The sequence goes on from OU461582.1 coordinate 13,098,752, forward strand.
ATGAACTCTTTGAAGATGGATTCCTGATAGGGTGCGTTTTATTGCGTGTCGAAAAAGCAATCAAAGCGTGAACGATTCAAATCGCATACCCTTTCTCGCCTTTCTAGCTGGAGCAGGGTAGGAAATGCATTTTCGAAAAATTGTAGTGCCTCTACAATGGCGATCGTGTAAATCTCAGAACTTGCTTGAGCACTCACATAGTAAATCTCCTGATAATGGGGAATTATTTAATTCAATTCTATATTTATCAATGGACCATACCTCTGTGGGATGGGGCATACGAAGCCCGCACTTGCGCATTACTTTCAATTCTTTCGCACGCCGCCTATCGTTGAGTGTTCTGTTATCGGTTTTTGAGAAGTGATTGAGTGAACTGTCAGGACTGACTTGAACTCCTTCCCGACCCGGATGAGTAGAGGAAGAACAATAGATAATTGTCTAATTTTGGTCGGTCCGTCATAAGACATTCCGACGTTGATACATTTTTCAAAGCGACAGCGCCTACACACGAATTTTCCGTCTAAACAAATATTTTCATGAGAAGATCAATAGCAATACACTTACCTTTAGCTACAGTACATGTGTATGAACCTTGCCTGCACGGATATTGAATGCCCGTGTGCATGGCGCGTTTGAAAAATAGCGAGCATGCTCGGGAAATAGGCTCCGTGAACAGGAATAGTAATAGAAACAATCCTTACCGACAAGAGTCCACACCATAGTGCGTAGAGGTAACTGGCGCTTGGCAAACCAAGCAAAGGTCGTATTCGTACAAATCGGTCATGTTATTGCGATGATGAGCAAGATCGCGAAGAAGCGATGCAAACACTCGCGAAGTTTGTCGTTAGCCCCTTCTCCCGCCTTCCTTATCACCACAATCAAAGCAACACACATCATCACTATAGTCGAGGCGTCTCCTCAGGTTTTCAACCTTCTCATGGTTTATTTTGTGCTTCATTAGAAGGATGAATCATTTATGCGTTGAACACGAGAATATGTGATGCAATAATTCGGCGACGCAATTGTAGTGGAAGCTATCTTAGACCTTCCTCTTGAAGTAACGCTTGCATTTGACATCTCCATTGCTCAGGGACTGCAATGTATCAAAAATTGGGTGATTAGAAGTAAACATAATTGCGGTTAGATTAATCTTCCTTTCTGGATATATTGTAATATAATTTACAATGTATGATATTTTCCTACAATAATCCCCCCTCCCTTCGCACATGGAAGTCGTCTCAATCGCATGCAAGATGTTTCAAAATGATCTTACCTGCACCAGTACGCCATTCTCTACCGAATACTTGATCGGATCGTCCTGCACAGTCTTCGATGCGTACACATGATGTTCGATCAGGGCCGCACCCTCCAGCGTAGGCGTGACCTAAGCCGATGATATTAGGAGCAAAAAAGGAGACGGGCAAAAATGTGCAAAAGTGCAAAAGCGAAAAAAATATGAAACCTGAACAAAACTTAATTATCTTCAGTAGTTTTGGCACGAATTACAATCGATGGAGTGAAAAATAGAACGAACCGTTCGCTCGAGATTCTCGAGTCCCACGGTGACATAGGGCTCGCCGATACGAAACTCCCAGCTGTTCGATTTACCCATTACCTTGAAAACTATGAATTCAATCCACACTTTTCTCATTTGTGCGTGGACGACAAAGAGACTCACGGAATGTTCGATCAGATATCTTCCTCCTCCGAGATCGCTAATCTTGATGGTTAGTGTGGTCATAAGAACAGCCTGAAGATTCGTCATATTGACAACAACATTTTAAAACAGACAATCTAGAAGCGATTTTTTCCTTTACGTTTACCAGAAAGAGTAATGGTATTCAACGTCAACTAATTGTATCTAAAATTGTCAACCTTTCTCAGCAACCAATTTATGCCCTTGCTCGCGAGAAACGCATCCATATTATCGTCCTTCTCCGATACCCAATTGCCGAAAAACGCAATAGGAATGCTCATTATGCAGCGGACCTAAACAGAATAATATTGTAATTTGACAAAATTAGAGACAAACAATGAAAAAAACGATGCAAGAAATACCTGAAAGATTCTTCTAAATCGCCTCTATTTATCTATTTCATTCGATGATTAACTACATCCCGAGCAGAAGGTTGCCTAAACTGATAAGGCTAAGGGAGCATGAGACTGACAACAATACGAGCTCTGCCGAATTTGATATGACTTTTTTGTTGCAGGAATAGATGAAGAAGAACAGAGTTTTAGAATCTGACAATAATCCTTTCAACGACATAACATTGTATTTCGTATCAAATGAATGGTTTAATATTAAGTGGACTTTTACCGATGTTTATTCAAGGCACTATCAACCATGATAAAGCTATTCTCATAACGAACATTGATAAGAGCCTTCGTTTCGTTCGCAGGGTTCACTCAAGCGATGGCATGAATTTTTAGCATCAAACAGAACAGGAGTGAGTATCCACGAGTAAAAACTTTCCTCACTTGAGCTGGCTGCCTAAAAATAAAGTTTATGCATAATTAATGAGAAATTCTTACCCGACAAAAAGTTGCTTCCTTAATTTAGGTACCGGTGCAGGAGAATCATTCTGGTCCTCGTCCCAACATTGAGTGATCGGGTTGAAAGTGTACGAGCGAACCTCGTCCATTCCGTTTTGGCGTATTGCGCACCTCAACAAAGTACAATAATCTGAAACAGTTTCTTAAAACGCGGTCTGCGTAAGAGCGGAGGAGGAGGTGGCACAGTAGTTCAAAATGCTCCAATCGAGCTGAAATTTTTTGTGGGTACTACCTAGGGGTGGGATACACTTCAGCCAAAAAATTGGCCCCAAAAGTTGATATTTGATCTTTGAGATCGAAAAATTTCATCTTCATTTTAACCCCTCATGTAATATACCATTCGATAGAGCATCAAAAGTTATGTAAAATCGCCGATTTTCGTAATCCTAGCTTTTTCCGTTTTCGAAAAAATCGATAAAATGTCGATTTTTCGTGATTTTATTTTTTCAAGAATTTTTTTCTCGATGTTCCAATCGAGTGCACCCCCTGGAAACTAGATATAGTCTGTAAAATTGTACGAGGAATTCAGAAAAAAATATGCCGACTCGATACGACATACCAGACCATGACTTTTTTTCAAAAAACCTAGCACGCAATTGTCGAAATCCTCGACGCGGGTTCGAATCCCGCCCACTGCATATCTTTTGCCGGAATTTTTTTTTTATTGCTAATGTTGTTTTTTTTGACTCCGAACCACTTGTTATGTGTTTGTTTGTTATTTTGACGATGTTTTGCCAACTTTTCATTAACATTTAGGGTTTAGCAAAGTTATAAACATGACTAATGATGGTATAATGAATGAATTGTTGTGCTGCGATTGTTCCACCTCCTGATTCAGCTCAATTTCCAATAGCTCGGACCGTCGGATGAGCTTGGGCTTCGATTCGTCGCTCTTCCCAGCACTTCTCTTGATCTTCAGCAAGAACTCCGAATTTACCACACAGCTCGGATGGGAGACCAAACACTTCATTTTCCGACTTGATCGTTACTATCGGTTCACTAACTGCAGTCAGTTCCTCGGGCAAAATCTCAATCTCGGCGTTCATGTCGAAAAAGGCGTCCAAGTTGTCCATGATAGTCGATTCGATGCGATCGGCATCGCTCATGAACTCTGCATCTTCAAAGACAGCTTCATCGGCGTCGAAGTCTTCCCATGCCCTTGCACCTTCGCTAGCTCCGGTATCTCTCTTCGGTCTCTTCACAGAGGCATCTCTTCTTTCTACTTTGATTCGACTGTAGTAGGAATCGATCTGCCTTGCATTGAGTCGTTCTTCGGGGGTGAACATTCGGGATCCGTCAGGGTTCAGGGCTGCTCTCATTCTCTTTTCGGCTTCTTCTGCAGGTACTTTCGTTCCAGTTGTGATGCCTTCATCGAAAAGCTTCTCGACAAATACCTTCGCTTTCTCAGCGTACCGAGAGGATGGCTTCTTCTTCTTCAGTGCGTATCCTTGATCGACATTGTTCGAATCATTCTGATCGGTTGACAGAACTTCGTCAACTGCTTCATCGACTTCAGGAATGACGAGTCGCTGAGAAACCATTCCTTCCAGTCCATCCGAAAAAATATGAAGAGCCATATCACGAAGACTGTACTTGAGTGGGGCAGGACAGTGATCTCCTCGTAGAACATGATCCTCCAATTCATCCATAGAAGAGAAGGAAGAAGAGCAAGTAGCCTCAGGGCAATGGAAGATATGAGAATCTCCCGCATCAGAAAGAGAAGGGATCTGTCGGGAGAAGAGAGCGGGGGACGGAGAGGGAAGGATAGGGGGGGGGGAGGAAAAAGAGGGATAGGGCATCTCGAAAGAACGTAGCAGCGGAAAGTGGAAACAGAGAGCGAGAACTTCGCCGGGGGGGGGGGGGGAGGGAAACATAGGGAGGGGGGAAGCTCACCCTTTGCCATGTGTTCTTCCTTCTCATCACTTTCGCTAGCCTTACAACCGGAGAGGCGGAAAGACGCCAATGTTGTGAATTATACTCTTGCTACTTCTCATTGTTACTAATGGCTCCGATAAGCCATATTGGTACTTGCAAAATTAGCAAAACATCGTCAAAATAACAAACAAACACATAACAAGTGGTTCGGAGTCAAAAAAAACAACATTAGCAATAAAAAAAAATTCCGGCAAAAGATATGCAGTGGGCGGGATTCGAACCCGCGTCGAGGATTTCGACAATTGCGTGCTAGGTTTTTTGAAAAAAAGTCATGGTCTGGTATGTCGTATCGAGTCGGCATATTTTTTTCTGAATTCCTCGTACAATTTTACAGACTATATCTAGTTTCCAGGGGGTGCACTCGATTGGAACATCGAGAAAAAAATTCTTGAAAAAAATAAAATCACGAAAAATCGACATTTTATCGATTTTTTCGAAAACGGAAAAAGCTAGGATTACGAAAATCGGCGATTTTACATAACTTTTGATGCTCTATCGAATGGTATATCACATGAGGGGTTAAAATGAAGATGAAATTTTTCGATCTCAAAGATCAAAGATCAACTTTTGGGGCCAATTTTTTGGCTGAAGTGTATCCCACCCCTAGGTAGTACCCACAAAAAATTTCAGCTCGATTGGAGCATTTTGAACTACTGTGCCACTTCCTCTCGAAAGTCCGACGTTCTTACGGAGACCGCGTTTTAAAAACTATTCGTAAAAAAATATAGTTCAGCCTTTCAGCAACAACGGCTTATCTATTTATATCATTCGTTTAGTGACCGAAAATGCATTATAAATTGCAGTCGAAAAAGTTGTTTTGTGATTGTGTAGGAATAACCAACGACATCATGAATTAGCTGTGTATTTAATGTGTAAAACAGTCCACAAATAAATGTCTGCATTTCTGACAAAACACAGACAGTGATTTGTTCTACTACACATGCTCGCTGCTTCACTATTTATTCCGATATGTCAGTGATATCATCGTAGCAACTATAATCTCATAATTCGTATGAGTATGCGACACACCTTTTGGACCGTGAGTCAGTACCGGTTTGATACTAATTTTCAAACCACATATTCTTTTGTAATACTTCCTCGTCGGTCACTTCAGACCTCGTGCCGTAATGTGACTCATGGTCAACGTTGATAGATAACCCTCGACTGAAGGATCACGAGCTCACTACATTACTAGCGAGATGTTTCATCCAAGGCATGTCAAACTAGAAACTTCAAACTAGTTTGTCGTTTATCAGTGGTAAATGATTCCGAATTTTCATCAAATGGCTCAAATTTCACCTAGAATTTTTCTGATTCTGTGAAATCACTGTTTGCACATATGTAGACAAATCTATTTGCAAAGATGCTCTTTACAATGTATGATGATCTCGAAAACGAAATGTACATGTTGATAAGCTGGTAGATTATTTCGATCAGTTTACTAAAGCGATACTGTGAAGTTGGACCTTTGGTTGGAATTTGAGTGAAGAGTCTGAAATACTAAAGGAATGTTATATTACTCATGTCGAGTGCTGGGCCGTGGTGTCACGGATCGTAGAGAAACGCTATCCATTCGTGCGGATTCTGATGCTGAAATAGGACAAATCATATTTGACAATCATCTCTGTCGTACCAAACAATGTTTTCTGTATTCTCCCTCGGAAATCTCGATTGCATGAGAGAACGATGAATCTGAACCACAGTATATAAAAAATCACATTGAGTTCTAACCCATCCATCGCATGCACTAGGCACCACGAGACTGTTGATAGCAAGAACATTTCCCATTTATTTCTCGCATTGGCCGTCAAGACAAAATAGGTAATTAGCTCCGATATGAAGAAGACTCCTTGCAAGCATGTCTGCAGCTCGAATAATTGGCGTGAAAAAAATAATGAGGAATTTACCTGATACACGAGATTACGCTCCCGCCGTCTTCTCATTACAGATACCGCATCTTGCACACCTCGATCTCTCTGAAATATTATTCAATCAGAGAAAAAGTTTTAAAAGAATTACGAAGAGATCCCACGTTTCGAATATTGATGTAGTGAATTCTCATGATAGAGCAACAGTCGAGTACAGCAACAATGAAAACGTAGGCGACGTATTTCAGAAAATCTGCGTACCTGACAATCACATTATATATTTTTCAGTGCGAAGCCTGAATGTGGAACAGTTTCTTACCATGACACTTTTCCGCATACTGGAGTATCTTTGTAGATGAAGATCCATCCGCCATATGCCAAGGAGACGGAACAATCAACTGAAAAGTTCTCGAATAACGAACTGTCGAATACGAAGAGGAATCACTTTCGATAAAATATACGTACGCATTTTGAGAAAAGTCGTCGTGGAAACTATCGCGATTATCCAATATGCGCCGATGAGTAGCTGCGTGTTTCTCTCACTAAATTAATTACACATGGCATTTAGCTTCAAACGCAGCACCTGAACAGCCTTGAGTACAAAAACGGTGCATTAACAGCAGCGAATCGATTGATGGAGATACACACATGAGACATTCCACAGATCTGGAAAATATCAAAGATATTAAAAAAAAAGGGAAAACGAACTTCATAGATTATAATCAGTACAAATCCCACGTGTTCCGACCAAGAGTAAAGAGTGGCGTTGCGCCTGAAGAAACCATTCGTTATGACACCACAATTTGTCTACGACCGAGGCGAAATGATACTGGGGTAGTTAATAGCTGTAGTCAGTCTTTCAACTCACAGAAATATACACGGTACGAAGTAGAACACAAAGATTGCTTGGTGCGCGCAATCCGCCACTGCCTTGAAAAATACGAGTAATAATGGAAAAGGAATAATAGGATAGATTACCTGCGAGAGTGTGAGACTGCCGAATGAATTGTTCAATGATGGAATCACTCGAAGGAAGATTACAACCGTCAGATTGCAGATAAATCCAAATAGAGCTATCTAAAAACAAGAAGTTTCATCTCATTTTATTTATGTTTAAAATTCAAAAACAAAGAGACATCAGAGGAAAGGATATCATCGTACCGGGAAAAGTATGAGTGCCGCATTTCGATATCCTTGGGAGAAGTCAAAGTCGTCCATATTCGAAGCTTTTTTGTTCTGCTTTGAGCGAGATACGAAATGGGGAAGCGGAGTTTGAGATCAATCGTCTTTGGCTGCGATGTCGTCGAGAATCAACGAGATCGTGAGAAGCGGACGAAAGTACTGATAGAACTCTCACTGACGAAGTATCGTACCGAATGAAAATTTCGGTACGAATCGCGAAAAATTGGCAAAAATTGGCAATTTTTGGTTACATTTGTTTGTATCGTTCAGAACACAATTTCCTGAGCCGTCTTTAGGCTTGTTCGACGCGCCGTCGCGTACTCTTTCGGTTTTTCATATTAAAAATAAATAAATAACCTTAGAAAAGCATGAAAATAATTAAAACTGTTTCGTAATCATTACGGTGGTTAGCATTTGTAGTTTGTAGTTTGCATAAATTTGGGGTTTTCGCTAACCACCGTAATTACAACGTATCATTTAAATGATTTTCGCACTTTTCTAAGGTTATTTATTTATTTTTAATATTAAAAACCTAGAAAGTACGCGACGGCGCGTTGAACAAGCCTAAAAACGGCCCAGGAAATTGTGTTTTGAACGAAACACAAAAAAAAGTAACCAAAAATTGCCAATTTTTGCCAACTTTTCGCGATTCGTACCGAGATTTTCATTCAGTACGATAATTGCTTTCTCACGATATGATCACCACATTTCATGCGAACAATTGCAATAAAATAACATCATTCGAAAATATTATTCGGAATAGAGCTGAGACATGAATAATTGTATACATGATTAGTTTCCATTATTGCAAGTAATTATTTACAGAAGCCGGCGTTTTTGCATGGGTGGAGCAAAGTAGTCATGCCGATCCTTTATTGAATCACAAGCGCGACTCTTGGCCGATATAATTTGTGCTCGTGTCGCTGAGTCGAGGATTTAGCGATCGTAGCAAAACGACGTCCATGCGCACTGAATTTGATGCTAGCAATACAGTTTAATTTTCTGCTGAAATTGTATCTCTACTCACTAAAGAATGCTGTCTTAATTTTTTCGCGGAATTCCCGATTGCACGAGAGGACAATGAATCTAAAATAAAAAATCTCAAAATATATACTGAATGGTTCAATAAACCCATCCATTGCGTGCACTGTACACCAAGCTACGGTCGACATCAGGAATAATTCCCACTTGTTCCTCGCATCATGCGATAGAATGAAGAAAATAATCAGTTCCGAAATGAAGAAGATTCCTTGTAAGCAAGCCTGTATGTATGAGGAGTTTCTCAAACATTTATGAGAAACTTGGAAAAACAGAACCTGATAAAGAAGATTTCGCTCGCCATTTCGTCGCGCAGCAGACATTACATCTTGCGGCCCTACATTTCTCTGAACTCTTCATTTTCAGGATTCAGAATATACTCTGGCCTCTAATAGTGAAAAAATCAAATGCGTAACTAAGAATAGGACAATAAAGACTCGCATGGCGGATGTTTATGTAGTGCACTTTGATAATGGAGCAGCAGTCCAGGAAGGCCACAAGAACAACGAAAGCGACGTATTTGAGGAAGTCCGCGTACCTGAGAAATCCTCCCTTTTTCTACATTTTGGGGCATGAGAAAGTCGTTACCATACAACTGTCCTACAGATCGGCGTATCTTTGAATATGAACAGCCAACTTCCTAGTGGAAGGTAACAAGAGCAGTCAACTTAGTACGATAGTTTCTTGTTAGATATTATGAGAAAGAACGTACGTAATTTTAGCGTATACGTCGTGAATGCGATTGCAATTGTCCATTGCAGAAAGGTGAGTGCGCGAGTGTTTCTCACACTTAGAAGATTACTCATCCGGAATTCCTGGAGAAGATCAATACCTGAACAGTCTTGAATACAAGAATGGTGCATTCACTGCAGTGAAACGATTTAGTGAGATGCAGACATGGGACATTGCACAGATCTGAACATTTGCTCATAGTAACAATTCAAATATAGTAAAATGAACTTCGTAGATGATAATCAGCACAAAACCGATTTGTTCCGACCAAGAATACAGTTCTTCATTATGCCTGATAATATATATATATATATATATGTTTACATTATGAAAAGTTCTAAGGATGTATTTTATTATGGAATTTACAAAAAAAGGCAGGGAACAACGTAGAAGAGGAAGATGGCTTGGTGTGCGCAATCCGCCGCTGCCTTGAAAATTAACACGTTGAAGTTAAATTCGGATCGCCAACGTTACTTGCGAGAGTGTCAAACTCCCGAATGAATTATTTAGAGACGGCACAATTCGAAGAAAGACAACTACTGTCAAATTACAGACAAATCCAAACAGAACAATCTGAAATGATTATGAAGTATAGCTATTATGTATGCAATGACGTGTAAAACGAACTGGGAAGACGATAATAGCGGCTGCTTGGTAGCCCGATGAGAAGTCGAAATCTCCCATGTTGTTTGCAACCGTATGACAACTACGACTGCGGTGTCAGAGTGTACAGTAATAAGGGATCTCTTATTGAAAATGTCGTCGCCATGGGATAAAATATAAGTTAGTAAGGTAATGCACCAGTCGATTCTTGGCATTTTCCTTTTATCATTTCAGAGAATCACAAGTTCGTGCGATATCTGTAAAAACACCAAGCAGAGAGAGAAAGAGATCATTAGAAAATATTTAAAAAAAAGCTTTGAAAATAAAAGGGCTTGCATGATTAGTTTCCATGATAACCATTATAATGTCACTGCTTTCTAGAAAGAAAATTGTGTTAATTAGCCTCATGACGACATCCAACTAGTGGAGAAATGGGAAAGTGACTATCATCGCCTTGCGAACTCCAAATACCACATTTACAAAGAATCTGCCTATTTCCCTCACATTTCTCCAAAACGAAAGGAAACAATGTGTTGGTCTGAATGAAGTGTGCAATCTTTGTGTACGATGGGGTCAGTGTAGTTTATCACTCTCCCTCTTATTCTCTACTCGTCTATCTTGATTAGTTGTCTCTCACCCTTGTTCTTCCTTATCACGTGTGTGATTATCGAGACAGCGATAGTACATTGAGCAACTATTGTAGGCGTTTACGTGCACAAACTCCCGAAAGAGTATATATTCGCCACTCTTGATCAATCACAATCCATTTTTGATAACCTCTTTTTTGTTTTTGTTGGCGAACGGTTATTCTGCATACGCTTTATTGTGGCTTAAACAGATATCACCGTGAATTTTCAGTGTCCATAAATCATGTCAAAGCCGAAAGTGTTCGTTATTGGCGTGGGTATGACAAAGGTTCGTCTTGAATACCTGAGAATTCAAGTCAGAAATAAAGTTGTAGTTCGAGAAACCGGGAAAACGCGACTGGGATTATCCCGATATGATCAAGGAGTCAGGTTGGCTGATGATGTTTTATTATCAATTTTTTTCTATTTAGTTACTAAAGCTCTCGAAGACTGTAAATTGAAATACTCGGACGTGCAACAAGCTACGGTATGCAATTTCATTCGCGGATTTGATCCGAAAATTCGCTCAGGCTTCCTACTTGTACGGCGGAACGTGCTGTGGACAGCGTGGTCTCTACGAGCTCGGCTTCACCGGCATTCCCATTTACAATGTGAGTCGTGGACGACACTTTCAAATTCACACCAAGATCCTGTATAGGTGAACAACGCGTGCGCCTCCGGGTCATCGGGCGTTTTTCTCTGCAAGCAGCTCATCGAGAGTGGTACGCCATCCTCTCTCATGCCCATTCATGAACACCGCACTCGTACATGAGACGACTGTATGATCACTTGCCGTAAAAGCTTTATCGTCTCAGGAAATGCCGATTGTGTGCTCGCCTGCGGCTTCGAGCGAATGGCCAGAGGCTCACTCGAGAACCAAAGCACCGCTGTAGACGATCGCGCGAATCCAGCTGACAAGCACGTTGAGGTCTGTTCTTCTTGTGTGTTAAACGTTCAAATGCCTGATAGGTGTTACAATATAAAATTTGATTAGAGAGATGGATCGTAAAAACGCACGAAGTGGTGGTCTACCAATGAACTGCCCGTGCACCCATGCTATTTCCTTGCAGTTTGAATGAAAATCTAGTATGCTGCACTTGAATGGACTTGTCAGGTTATGGCGCGCACTTTCGGGATCCAGGCGGCTCCCTTTGCAGCACAAATGTTCGGCAACGCCGGCATTGAGCACATGAAGAAATATGGTACGTGTTTTCCCAGAAGCTGAAAACAACTTAAAATATAACGACGATTTGAAGCTAACCTGTAATTGTCTATCAATGATATCTTGGGCTGAATCTCAGGTACGAAGCGCGAGCACTTCGCCAAGATTGCCCACAAGAACCATCTGCACTCGGTTCACAACGAGTGGGTTTGTAGTGTTGATTTCCCTCCAATCTAACTTTGTTTGCATCAATTCTTCCTGTGGCCGTGTGGTGTGTATCAATGTATAGTGCGAAAATGAATTGCAATGCAAAAATTCACAGGAACTCGCAATTCCGAAAAGACTACACAATGGACGAAATTCTGAAGGCTAAGAAGATCTACGAGTTTCTTGGCTTGCTGGAGTGCTCGTACGTTCCTCATTCTCATTCGATCTTCATTTTGCTCATAATTAATCCGACTCATTCACAGTCCGACGTCGGAGGGATCTGCTTCTGCAGTTCTCTGCAGTGAACGTTTCCTCCAGAAACATCCGGAACTGCGGAAACAGGCTGTCGAGATCGTCGGTATGACATTTCCCTTTTGATAATGAAGAAACATACCATATAAACAGACTGAAAGACGAATATATAACACGAATGGTCTAATATTGGAGGCATGAGCATGGGCACGGATCTACCGAACGTCTTCGAAGAGGACAACATGAAAATGATCGGCTTCGACATGGTCGAAAGGGTCGCGAAGAGATTGTATGAAGAGACGGGTTACGGACCGAAGGATGTCCAGGTACTATTCACATATTTTTCGAGTTCATGAAGTTTATGGAGGTTTAATTTGAAGGTGATTGAATTGCACGATTGCTTCGCTCCGAATGAATTGATCACGTACGAAGCCATCGGTCTCTGTCCTCTCGGTAATATCTATATTTTTTTCTTGATAACAATTGATGTAATCAGGAAAAGCTGGTGAGCTGATCGATCGCAATGACAACACTTATGGTGGCAAATGGGTGGTCAACCCGTCGGGCGGACTCATATCGAAGGGCCATCCCATCGGGGCTACAGGTACCGTATTCTTTTCTCACGCTTCTTTCACGAAATCAAGCATCCAGGAGTCGCCCAAGTGGTCGAATTGTCCAATCAGCTACGCGGTCGCTGCGGCAAGCGGCAGGTGTCAAACGCGAAAATCGCGCTGCAGCACAATATTGGTGAGAGTTTTCCCTAGAATAATATCAATCCCGACGTGAAACTACACTAGCCCAAGCAGACACTGCTAAAAGACACTTTCGAGAGAAGGAATTTGAGCCCCGGTGGGCTTATTTCGGGTCATTGTCATTGTCACTAGTGATTGTCATACAGGACTCGGCGGCGCATGCGTGATGGGCCTGTACAAGTTGGCGGATGGCGCGGTGCCAGAGGTGCAGCTCAGCAACAAGATGTGACAAAACGTTTCGAACGGCTCATCGAGTGTATCCATGTTATGCGAATAAAGTAGTGATGTTAAAATCGATGAGGACAATTAATTGGGGGGACGAACAGATAATAGACATGCGGTGAAGGATCTATTTATAGATCGAATTTTCCTTGATAACCGTTTCATCTTGAATTTTTCTTATGTCCTGAGAGAATAGATAAAAACAATGTTAAACGTGATGGTATTGCTGCTCTGAAGTTTGTAGTTTTTGCATGCGAAATAATCGAATTTACGCAAAGTGAGAAAAAAGCTAAGCAATAAGATTCTTCCCGGAACTAATCGTATTGGCATCTTGTATAGATTTCCGAGAAAGAGAATCATCTGGTGCATTCTCATCAGAATATCAATATTGGAACGGTCGTTTTATTTTCCAAAAATGTGCAACGTCAACAAAATCACAATCAACAAACAATTTGCTTCTTCTAATTCTGACTCATTCAGCTCATACCTTTCATTGCCTATCTAAGAGTGGTCGCTTTCGAGCTTTAGATTTCGTAAAGATTGAACTTTGAGATTTTTGGGTTCGTTTGTTCGCCAGATCATGGGCGGATCTCCTATCTAAATTGATTTATTTTTAATTCAGATGAGATCGAAGAAATGAAAAATTGACCAACTTGAAAACAGAAGCAACTGCAGCAATAGTAGAAGTACTTCTAGAAATACCAAGAACTCTGCGACTTTGCTGTAAAGAAATCTCAATCGAAATGAAGAAATGAATGGGTACCTGGATGAACCATGGATTCTTCGACAAATACACGATTGAATGTGCTATCGAACAGCTAGTGTACGCAAGCTGAATTTTGGAGATGGGGATAAATATAAATCGGCATCTGATCTACAAGCATAACAACTCGGAATAGAGCTACGAGCCATCCAGGAAACAGCCATCGAACGCGGAGGATAATGAGACCGGAGAAAAGAAAGAGAAGAGGAAGAATGAAAAGGACAGCAGAGCAACAAGCCTGAATGAATATTTTTGATTGTTGATCATACAACTAATAGATTCTAGTCTCTTTTCACCTGTATTGTCAACGAATAAACGAATCGCAGCTGCCCTTTTCTCGTCTTTGCGCTTCCTTTGTCCTGCAGGGTAGCAATTCATTGACATTTTATTTCTCAATTAATTACCAGTTGTCGTCCAATTTTGTATACTGCGTGGTAGGTAATCAAGATATAAAAAGAGAAATTAACAAAAATGGAAACGATCAGCAGAATCAATTCTAGAATTATCCGACAAAAATACAAATATATATTTTTTTCCGGCCCACCATAAACGAATGTTCCAACATCTCCTTCTTTCTTGCCCAGAACAAGGAAATTATTGGAAAATCTCTCTGCCCATGCCACTTCTTTCATCTGCCATACATGCGCTGTAAACAACGTGCTACGAATGCAAATCGACAACCTTGATTACTTCCTTCTTATTCTGTGGTTCGATTGCCCAGTAGTGGAACCCGAATACGTTCGCGACTAAGAAAGATGTCAGAATAAGGAGTACGAGAGCCTGTTTTCTGTGCAATTCCATTTAGTTTATTCTTCTGAAAGTATCAAACCTCGCGCTAATTTTAAAAGGACTTCCTTGAAAAAGCATCTTCTGATGCATTCTGAGCATTATGAAAAGGTATGGAACACACAATGATATTGTCCAGAAGGAAAGGCCAGTCTGAAAGAGTTGAGAGTCTTCTTCATCGCATATGATAAATCGCACGAGCATAGTTGTTCCCTCTGCTTTTCCGTGACATAGTGAACCAGTACAAATGAATACGGGAATCGGCGCCATTGGATACATTTGATAGAGGGCACAATTGTAGAAGTCGAAACACATCAAAACTACCTAAATCAGTCAATGAGAAAACATTGTAAATGGAAAACTTGCATGATGCATAACGTAGGCAGTTTTACAGTCGATACTCATTGGACTCTTTCGAATAAGGACGAATATAGTGAAGGGGTGCACGAGAAATACTGAGAACGGCCAGAAAAATTCACGGAAACTGAAAATTCTAACAGTGTTGCGAAAGACTCCATTGTGAAATAAACAAACTTTTTTGCGAAAGCAACGAAATAGTCTCGATCATAATTTAGTCCGAATGCCAACGTCTCGTCAGTCATTCCAATTAGAGAATTTCAACAATCTGTAATGTAGATTAGAATAATTGACATGATCTTTAGTAGACGACCTATTTAATGAGAAATAAATAAAACATTTAACACGAGTAGGTTACTGTCTTGTCAAGATACTTATAAGCAAATACAATGCATCCATTATTGTATAACCGAATATAATTCATACATCTCCGGAAAGCTGAGGAAAAAAAGAAAACAATATCAGTAAACAATTAACGAATCTAAATGTCATTTAGTCGGCTAAATGGAGAAAACTACAGTTTTTTCTCGGACATCAATAACAGTGCAGATGTCGGGAATAGGTTTATTGAAAAGAGAGAGCACATATCCGCCTATTAACCATCTCGAATAACATGTAATCGCTCATGCATCAATATTGAGAAATATTCTGCGAATACAGCTGTTCACAGCACACACAAAGAAATATCAATTTCAGAAAAGGTAATGAATGATAAAGCGTTTATCAGGTAGACAATTAGATAGGGTAGACCATGCACTCAATATTTAAGTCATGACCGTATTTTCTTCAAGTTCTTCGAATCTGATAATCATAATGAGGAGTCAATTTTCCTTACCTTTCGCATGTCCCATATTTTTGATATTCCGTACTTCCCGCATACAATTTTTTTAAAGTGAAGGTTGTTCATCGAGCCTTAGTGACAACACACAACGACAACTTATTGTTATGTCAAGAGAATTCCCAGAACACACATCAGCAAGTGCAGCATACAACTTCCAAGCATGATCTTGCAATTCAATGGGAAAGAGTGAACACAGATAAATAGCAATGCGTCGATCGGGTTTTATTTTGTAATTATATCTAGAATAATATTGTAAGTGGATGTGCGTTCGTAACCCTGCAAATATATATCATAATAGTATGATACGTGAAAAATGATAGTATATTGTATGTCTTTTGCTCATGACAGTTTATGTCCAATCAAGAGCATTATTCCACAGGGCATTCAATGTCAAAAATTAGCTCCAATAAGTTTAGATGCTCATCATAAATTAGGCAAACATTTTTCAAAGCTTGGCTTTGCAACGGAGTATCGTCCCGATGACGAATCCTCATTTTACATTCTTGCCCCGTCTTCTGTCGACTCTCCCCCCGTTCATCACTTGTGTGTAGAATCCTCGTCCGTCAGCTTGGGCAACCCGAAGAGTATCGCAACGCAAGCAACAAATGGGAGGCGTTCCTGCTAACAACTGTATCGTTGTGCATGGAATGGATGGGCTAGACCATTCGTTTTCTAGTTTTTCGTTTTTCAGATTCATTGTTCTCTCGTTCAATCGATTTTTCCGTCGACAAATGAAGAAAACTATGTTACGTAATGTTTTACCGTCATGCACGAAATAATATTGGGTTTAAAAACTACAGAATTCATCGAAAATCTGCTTTCACGAGCGCACGTCAGAAGTCTGATGAACGACTAAAGAAACAAAAAATTGTTGTTTCCAGCTTTAATTTCAGGGGGATAAGATACATGTTAGACCAAATATTTTATCGCTCTCCACACATCAGGCGTGAGCTCTCAATGTGCTAGCACAATGCACAATGCTGATTCACACACTCGAAACTCCCTATCGTCTCTCGCCTTCCTTCACTTTCTCAATCTCTGGCACACACGAAGCACACAAATACGCAAGTGCATATGTTGTTTGGGTCCACTCTTTTCATGACAACGTTCTGATTGGAGGACGTATGTAAGTACCTTGAGATGACCATTACCTTTTAACTTTTACGATATCTTTTACCTTCGGCAATCGAAGATATGCTATACGATCGGGGGGTGATGACATTTATAAAAATCTGATGATCTCAGTGTGATTTATCTTCGGAGCGAAAAAATAAGCAGGTCACAGATAACACTTTTCGTTCCGTCCTATTTAAGCACCTCGGAGACGTCGGAAAAGAAGTCGTCTTCAGTTTCATTTTTACTTGTTTCTCCTTTTGTACTTACACCCTCTCATTCTGAATCACCTTGTTTAGAATTATCCTATCCCAAATCATTAACAAAGGTATCAGGAGGGAATGTACCAATATTGGGAATGTGGGGAGTGCTGTACTCGTACTTTTGTCAAACAACGGAAGTTTGTGCGGTGTTATACTTCAATATCATCCTCTCGAACGAAAACAAAGGGGAGGGTGCCACATATATATATACTATTGAGAGTGTGATTGATCAATTGTCTCAAATCATGGATTCGATTACAGAAATGACGCATGAGGCGTGTGAACTCGCTGAAATCTCAGTCGATGAGTTGTGCCCCTCATTTGAGAAGGAGGATGAACAAGATTGCACTATCGATCGACCGGCTCCAATCAGAGGAATCTATCGTCAGAGTTCAACTCAAGCCGAACCACGACAGTTTGCAAAACGCCAGAGTTCCGTTGATGTCGTAAAGGTTACTTTTGTGCCCTCTTTGCCCATTTCCCGTCTACATGTGAAATGACTGATGGGATCACTCGGAGTAACGACATCTGATTCATTTGTTGGTTCAATTCGTTCCCTTTTAAAGAAGGAGAGGCACGAATCGCGCCGATATGCAAAGTGAGGCAGAGCGCTCTCCTCATTTTGCATGCTCTTTAGCTCGTTGCCTGCGCTTCAAGGTGACTTGGCAGTCAGCCAATCGAGTATATCTCGGTTTAGACGAAAATTGAAAACATGGGAGTTTCGAAAGCGTTATGGGGTGCTCATGCCACACCGTCTGAAATCGAGAACTCAGTTAGCCAGATATTCGTGCCACCCCTTCTTTAAGGACTGGTGGAGAAGAAGGAGCAGTTCCATCAAATACGATACGGAGAATGGAAGAAAGATGACTTGGTATGGAATTACGTCTTATCTTTTGATCACTGATCTGCTCTTCTTACGATTATTCGGAGGATTAGCAGGTCAGAGAATTGTCAGTTTCTAGCATGAAAATGTCTTGGATGACATTCACTGCTAACTTTAGGATGCCCATCTTGTGATCTTAAGATCAAATTCTTCATTTCAGGGTGGAAGCGTATACTGGTCGAATCGCGAAGCCAGCTCATGCATATCTCAGATGGAATCTTGTCTTCACCTTCATCATTCTCTTCATGCTCACTTCTTTTTTCTGGCTTCCATTCATCCCAGTAGTTGGATCAGCTTCTTTTGAGATATGTCTTGCTGTTCTCGCTATACTTCACCTCCTATGGTGAGCAATCGTAATACGCATGTAATATAACTATTTCAGAATTTGAACAGGAAAATAATGATCATACTCCAGGTTAGGAGGTATGATCAACGCTATGAGGTACACGTACAGACTAATCAAGCACAAGAAGCGAAGAGCACAAAGAGATGTAAATAAGAAATTATTTTCCTATAGATGATTTAATATTTTTTAGGAAGAAACTCCCAAAAATGACCATCTGAAACATCTGGTTGGTATTTGTCTCTACAAGGAACCAATTCAATTGATGGTCGACACTGTCGAATCGATAGCCGTTCAGCCAATGGCTAAGGAGAAGATTTCAGTGGTAGTGGGAATGGAAGCAGGCACTCCAGATAGAGTTGAGGTTAGTGGATCAATCTAAGAAGAAAATAACCACTGGTAATAACCAGTAATCGTTCAGAAAGAACTGGAGCTCAATCGCGTCTTCGCAAAGAGATTCGATCGGTTCATGGTTACTACGCATCCCAAGGTTTGTCCATTTTTAAACTTTTCGAGCAGAATAATCGATCATTTTCTTCAAACAATTGATCGAGGGTCTTCCTGGCGATATCGCAGGCAAATGCTCCAACATTAACTACGCCATGCGAACAGCGGTGAAGGTGCTCAGAGAGGACAAGGTACGAATTATACATCCTACAAGGTATGTCTAGATCACTAAAGTAAATACATATGTCGAAAAGGTGGACAACACAGGCTGAACTTGCCCATTGTGATACTTGACTAGCAGTGTCACGAAATCGGGAAGTACCTTTACTTTTTACCTTTTTCTGACTTTTTTTTTCAAGCACTATCCTCAATTCGACAAGGGCGAACGTACTCAACTTCTTATCACAACGGGAGATTGCGATTCCATTTTTGGAGAGGGATATTTTGAAGCACTTGAGGAGGATTATGAGAAGACATCTGAGCATGTTTGAATTTTTCTTTCAAGGACTCATACCTTAATTTCAACCTGCAGAAAAGGGATCACAGTGTGTGGCAGTCTCCTCTCTTCTATGCTATCAACATTCACAATTCGCCTTTCTTCGTCAGAGTCACTGGTTAGTTTCGAATAGTATTTCACTTTGAAAATATTGTTAAAAAATATATTTCGTAGGTCTCCTCCGTGCATTCTTCATGATGGGATATCTCATACCGTGGAATATCAATACGATGTCTATTTTCTCCCTCACACTCGAATTGTACGAGGCTGGTGGGTACACCCATCCCGGATATCAGGTTAGGCGTAATACTGAAGACGGAGAGCCAATTTCGAAATGCAGATGGAAGACATCATCGCTCTCATTCGTTGGTCTCTCGCAGTTCGAAGACAATGCACGATCAAAGTCATTCCCGTGGCAACTCTCAGTGGACCAACATCAGGTTCTTTCAGCTGTTCTTTTCAAGAAATGTCGTTTTATGAAAATTTGTTTGACAGTGATTCTTCCAGGCTATTCTTATTTGAATGAATGGTATGAGTGGGCCAGACAGATCAGAAGATGGACCATTGGAGCGGCTGAGGTGAGTCATTCCTGATCTGACTTACCTGATAGATAATAACTTATTATGAGAAAAACAAATTGTCCACTTCATAAGATAAGAAACTCAGTATCTCCATTCAGGTCTTCCACTACTTTGCAGTCAAGGCCCGTTCTCTTCCCTTTTTCTCTGCTCTCGGTTTCTCTACCAAGTTCATCTTCTACTACGGATTTCTCCTGTGCATAGGGCAGATCTACGGAATTCTTGCTCCTATTGTGGTAAGTGAAAAAACTCAAGTACTTGATTGAATGATTCATTTGAGACTCCATTGATGATGCCTCTCTCAATGAATGGTTCCTCAAATGGTCTCCTCGTCTCATCTCAACTATTCACTTACATTACTCTCGGATTCCTCGTGCTTTCCTACCTTGAAATGGCGGGAGTTTTCATTATCAATCGAGTTGCTCAGCAGGTAAAACACTCCGAATTCTACAATGTCTGAACTCTTCATTGCAGTCATTCCCAGGCGGACGTCGTGATGATACTCCACTATGGAGAAGCTTCTTCCATTGGATCGGATCTGTTCCAACCATTCTCATGTACTGCTTGGTAATAAATATCATCACATATATATCATTAACAATAATATCTTCAGGTGGAACTATTCGCGTTCCTTGAAGTATCCGTGAGGGGCAAGAGTGTGTGCTCCCATTCAGCCTCCAAGAAAGATCAACTTGTGTCTCAGCCCAATCCAAACAAAATCTACCCCATCTAATCAAGTAATCATCAGGCCCTTTACGATTGTTTACAGTACGGATCATCAGCTCCATTATCTGGTTTTCACATCTCCGGTGCATTCTCTACGGATATTATTTTGGCTATGCAATGAAGATGAACGTTTATAAAATTTCACCAATAATGTATTGTTATTCGCCCTTAGGTGACCAGAAACATCGTTCATTTGTTGTTAAATTTAAACCAGTCAGAGAATGAAATAATTCTTTGCTTGAACGATGTATCTGAATTAGAAGAATAGTAGGAGAAGGTTCAGGTTCATGTGAACGATGACTAATTCGTGGTTTGTGTCTAGTTTGTTGCCGTGCCAAATCATGTTGAAGACGGGTAGAAGCTAACGATTTTTTCCCGATTTTACAGCCATCGTGCGACAAACTACACTAGAAGTTCATTTGGTGTTAACGGCGGCTAGAGGACGCGAATGGTAGACAAAGAATTCTTTTTACATCCGACAGCGTTTCTCTAGGTAAAAATCATTTCCTTTATTCCTTTCGTACTCTCCTGATAAACCTAAATTTTGCATA
Organism: Pristionchus exspectatus; assembly: GCA_911812115.1. NCBI lineage: Eukaryota > Metazoa > Nematoda > Chromadorea > Rhabditida > Neodiplogasteridae > Pristionchus > Pristionchus exspectatus. Next base: position 13,120,034 of record OU461582.1, read on the forward strand.
AAGTAGTAGGTCGCACACATACTCGAGATCCGACTCCTGGTGCAACTGGTGTACAGAAAAAATGTAACCAAGTCCTGACGATGCCGACGATATCAGGTTTAATCATTTTGCGATCGTATTTATGAAGATAACCACAGACATTTGGGAATTAATTTCTTTGTCCCGATGCGTGATGATTATGCCAGGAAGGGGCTACAAAATCTGATCTCGATCATTGTTGCGCTCTCATTGCACAATGCTGACTCATTTCGCTCGTTCTCTCGCTCACTCCGCCTTTCTCTCTCTCTCTCTCTCTCTCTCTCTTTCCTTCACATGGAAACACACCTACTTTCGTCTATTTCTCTCTCTCTCTCTCCTCTTTTGTTAATTTATAATATTTGTTGCCACTTTCACTGTTTTTTTCTCGCACACTTTTGATCTTACGAGCTCTTCATTTCCGCGTCTTCCTCTGTTTTCTTCGATGTCGCAGCCGATTACTTTTAAACGTAAAACCCGTACTCCGGAGGTGTTCATATTCAAGTAAGCCATACATTTCGTATGAAATCACCTATTCAAATTCAGGGAGGGAAACGTTTCCTTGCGCGAGGAACTAAAACTAACGGACAAGCAGAGGTTCAATGCTCGCCATTTTTTCGAGTCGGATGTGAGATATGGGTTGCTTTTTGAAAAACAATATTTGCTTCTAGTATAAACCAGCGATCATCGACGTTCTCCCAACGACGATTCTGATTCACAGAGAGATTGCAGAGAAGAAGTTAGAGATAAAGCGGTGAGTTTTTCTGATTTTACTATCATTAAAATTGCATTGCAGTTGCATCATCATCACAGCGCCGGACCCAGAATATATCACAGTTTACGCAGCTCCAAAGTGAGCATTTTGTGTTTTAAAATTTTTTCAAAAAACCGCAATAATTACTCAGATTCTGCTGTCGTAAACCTGTCAACCGTGAATTTCGCTGCCCTTTGTACAACGCCTATGTAAACATCGAAAAGTGTGATCTGAATGCGATTACGGTACGATTTTTCAATACTCAAATACCTTTTTCACTTTCCTCTAATTTTATGCATATTACGGTCAATTCAGATTTCCGAAACTGCCCCGCCCATGCCACTCGATTACCATAAGCGCAGTTGCTATTACTGCAACAAGCTTCCTAACGAGAAACCCGAGGTGAGAGAGAGCATCGACAATCCACAATATGAAATTCTCTCATCACAGTCGCGTTTGTTCGCCCTCGCTTGCTGTCATCTCATCTGTCATTCGTGCTGGCTCGAACACGCCAAGTGGGCACTGGCAAGGGAGTTCAGTCCCATACCATGCCCCGTGAGTTTACATACATCAATTTGCGTATAAATCATAGCTAGAATTAATAAATCCTTTTAAAAAGTAAGGGATAGTATGTAAAACAAGGCATTTCCTTCACAGTGCGATCACTCTCGGCCATTTTTACAATCGTAATTCAATCTTCAAGGCTCAGAATGGAGGCTGTAATGAAACGCTGACCATCAGCCGAGCGGCAGCCCTGCTAAGTGACACCACTATTTGTGAGTACTCTATCTAATCGAAGTTGGTGAAAATTACAAAAGAATGTTTAGCGATGATGGTCGAAATGGAGTGGCGAAACAAAGTGCGTCATGCAGAGAGTCTGCAGTGCGCCGGATGCAGGCACTGGCTGAAGGTGCTCTTACCACTTTCTGAATCTTTTTTTTTCAAATTGTAAGGTAAACAGTACAAATTTGATTGCAGCGAAACCGGTTTCACCGCAAAGTGATGGCAGCAGGCTGTGCGTGCGGGTGCTATACGTGTGTGAGGTACACCATTTGGGGGGTTGTGATCGTTGCTAACGTTTACAAATACTGATTGGCAATATTTCGGTTGAAATGGACATTCAGATGCGGTCAGCAAGATCACACACCGTTGAGGTGCAACGACGCTGCCGTCTGGAACGACATTCGATCCAAGGAGAATGGTGTGCAAATTTCAACGAAATTTTATTTTATTTTCAAGTTTTTATTGGATTGGGTGACTAATGCATCGAAATCTAACTGCAGAAAATGAATCAGCTGAGGAAGCAGAGAAAATTTGGGCGCTGGATCGCGACGATTTCGATGAATGCATTTCCCCTCTCAAAGGCGTCACAACAGAGAAATATAAAAAGAACATCAAGTACCATTCGCATTTCTGATTACAACTAGAATGATCATGTTTAGATTCATGAAGGCGCACGATCGTGTGCACGGAGCGATGCTCGAGAGGGATATGCCCATGGTTATTTTGCTAATTTTATTATATAAATTAATTTATCAATTTGTATTCAGGTGGCTCGTATGCTGGAAATGCGTCGCGTGCAGCAATATGCGCATAAGAAGGAATTGGATCCGACATCAGACACATATTACGGAACGATGGACGTCAATGATGTGAGAGAGCTCACTACAATTCATTTCAAAACAATCTCCCTACGACAACCTTTTGATTTTTTTTTCGGTATTTGTATTGCAGGTTGCTTTAAGAGACCATCCACGAGAGAACGTACCTACCCCGCGGATGGCTTTTTCACAACCCGGCCCAAAATTTTTTTGGTGATGTTCTCATACCAAATACTGATAACCGGCCCAATATGAGCGGTTCTAGTGCACCCTCCGCAAAACGCCAGCCCCGACCCAAAAAAATGCATTTTTTTCAACGTAAAAAATATGATGTTTTAAAAACCCTATCCGACTTACTTTTTAACGTAGATTCCGAAAATAACACTTTGAAAAATATCGGAAACCGTTAAAAGGTCGAAATCTGGGATTTTAGCCTGAAATCATTCCTCCTGAAAATTTTTTGTTCACGTTAACCTGAGATCACTTCATTTTCGAATTCTCCGTAAAAAGTTACCCCGGCTACGTTTTTTTCATCAGCCAAAACTGGGGCGCCCGGATGTTATAGAAATTTTCGTAGAGCGCAGTTGATGATTTTACGGAACACAATCCTGGGATAATTTCATTTTGCGTGATAATTTATGCGGTTTTGTAGCAGAAACTTCTTTTTAATCATTGCCCCATATATTATTTATCATTACTTATACATTATGGCCTTGATAAACCGATATCGCCTTTTTCTCGGCCTGAAATTCGACATCGCCAAGAGTTGACTAGTTGAGACCGATAATGCGGATCCAAAAGGTCTAAAGCAGTGCAGCAAAATAACCAGAAATACCTGTACATGTATTCTGAAAAAAATGAACCCAAAACGGATCCACTCACATGCTCAGAAAGTTTCTTTACTCGTTTAGAAACAAAAATATGGCGATTTTTATCTGACGGCTTCAATATCATTTCATTTTTTACGGTTTCAATATCACTTTTTCATGCTTAGAATACGTTTTCTATTAAATACTAAATTTTCAGAAGGTTTTAGAAAAATATAGAAAAAATTTTTCTCCATTTTTCACATAGCACGCGTTTTCAGAGAGATTGCAGGAAAACGGTCCCTCTGAAGAAATAGGAGCCCCAACTTTGAGCAATCTCGATATAAATTTTATGGTGAAGTTCTGTGGTTTAAAAAAAATCATAACACAATTTCTGTACCAAAACCGTCATTCAGGAATTTTCCGGCTCTGGAGCCGTCAATGTCGCATCTCCGATCCGAGAGCAGCTAGAGATCTCCGGTTTGGATAAAAAAACGCAAAATTATTCTAAACAACTTTCTGAAGAGACGGGAGAGATTGGACAGCGTCATCTTTTGAGAAAGTCGGGAGGGTTGAGTGTTTTCAGGTATGAGCGGACGAACGGGAAAAATCAACGATTTTTCAGAAAAACCCAAGACATAACTTTTGAATTTCGAATTCAAATATGGTAAAATGAACTCGTTTGTCGGCTCATACCAAGAAAAAATACAACCATCCTGGCTATAGCCCAATATTTTCTCCGTCCTATCGACAAATCCAGCATCAGCTCGCTGGTATTTGGGGGGGGGGGGGGTGGTATCAGGGTGAATTATTTTTCACTTTCGAAAACGGTTTTTCAATATTTCGAAAATGATGACGCTGTCCAATCTCTCCCGTCTCTTCAGAAAGTTGTTTAGAATAATTTTGCGTTTTTTTTATCCAAACCGGAGATCTCTAGCTGCTCTCGGATCGGAGATGCGACATTGACGGCTCCAGAGCCGGAAAATTCCTGAATGACGGTTTTGGTACAGAAATTGTGTTATGATTTTTTTAAACCACAGAACTTCACCATAAAATTTATATCGAGATTGCTCAAAGTTGGGGCTCCTATTTCTTCAGAGGGACCGTTTTCCTGCAATCTCTCTGAAAACGCGTGCTATGTGAAAAATGGAGAAAATTTTTTTCTATATTTTTCTAAAACCTTCTGAAAATTTAGTATTTAATAGAAAACGTATTCTAAGCATGAAAAAGTGATATTGAAACCGTAAAAAATGAAATGATATTGAAGCCGTCAGATAAAAATCGCCATATTTTTGTTTCTAAACGAGTAAAGAAACTTTCTGAGCATGTGAGTGGATCCGTTTTGGGTTCATTTTTTTCAGAATACATGTACAGGTATTTCTGGTTATTTTGCTGCACTGCTTTAGACCTTTTGGATCCGCATTATCGGTCTCAACTAGTCAACTCTTGGCGATGTCGAATTTCAGGCCGAGAAAAAGGCGATATCGGTTTATCAAGGCCATAATGTATAAGTAATGATAAATAATATATGGGGCAATGATTAAAAAGAAGTTTCTGCTACAAAACCGCATAAATTATCACGCAAAATGAAATTATCCCAGGATTGTGTTCCGTAAAATCATCAACTGCGCTCTACGAAAATTTCTATAACATCCGGGCGCCCCAGTTTTGGCTGATGAAAAAAACGTAGCCGGGGTAACTTTTTACGGAGAATTCGAAAATGAAGTGATCTCAGGTTAACGTGAACAAAAAATTTTCAGGAGGAATGATTTCAGGCTAAAATCCCAGATTTCGACCTTTTAACGGTTTCCGATATTTTTCAAAGTGTTATTTTCGGAATCTACGTTAAAAAGTACGTCGGGTAGAGTTTTTAAAACATCATATTTTTTACGTTGAAAAAAATGCATTTTTTAGGGTCGGGGCTGGCGTTTTGCGGAGGGTGCACTAGAACCGCTCATATTGGGCCGGTTATCAGTATTTGGTATGAGAACATCACCAAAAAAATTTTGGGCCGGGTTGTGAAAAATCCATCCGTGGACCCATCCCATAAGCTACGTTCTCTCGTGGATGGCCTCTTAAAAAAAATAAATTTTGAAGGATTTATAGCTATTTTTATTCCAGCGATGGGCTCGACTCGAGGAGCAATTCAATATCGGTCTGAACACTCTGGGTTTGACGAAAGAAAAAGCCGTGTATCTCGATAGGTGCAGAGAGCACGTCCTCTACTATTATAACTTTTGAAGTGGAGCACTTGTTTGTTGATTTGATAAATCAAGTTCAACCAAGAATCACAAAAGGCAAAGTGTATGGCATAATCAAACAATGACAATGATAAGACATAATTTGGCCGTATTGAAGGCGTGGGATACGCCCATCGGTAATAAAACAGGTCACACGTTTTTCACTCGCTCTGCACAAAGATGACTCTTACTCACCCGATTCCTCTCCAACTCTGCGCCTCTTACTTTTCCCCACTTCCATCACTGGAAACACACACACACTCAAGCGTCTCTTTCACTACCCTCACTATAACTTTCACGTATAAACGTGGTCTTTCGCTCGCTCTCTTTCCCATTCTTTTTGTCGGATACGTTGTTTGATGTCGCAGCCTGTTAGCTCCACGCCTGATCCAAAAGAATTTAAGTGAGAAAGAATTTAATTTAGGGACAATTAAAATAATGGCTTTTAGCATAAATAACGTAAAGCTTCGCGACGAACTCAAGCTTACGGACAAGCAGAGGGCTAATACGCGACACTTTTTCGAGTCGGATGTGCGTTTCAACGCGTTTATTCGATAGTCGGCTCGCGTTCGTTCTGACTTCTTTTTCCCATCGAAGAAATGATGAAAACATAATTTAGTGGAAGCCTGCATTCATTAACGTGCTTCCAACCACTGTCGTGGTCCACAGAGAACTCGCTGAGAAGCGACTGGATATCAAAGGGTTAGAAGGAGGGATGGATAGATTCAACTAATTCCTACTCTTGGCAGATGCATTTTCATTACGGGAGCCAATGCGGATACCATGACCGTTTTCGCAGCGCCAAAGTGAGGAACCATTATATTACCACCTTTGAAAATATCTGAAACATTCAGATTCTGCTGCCGAAAACCCGTTAATCGCGTCGCACTCGTTCCTCAATTGAACTCGTTCGTAAACATTGAAAAGTGCGACCTGAAAGTTATCGCGGTACGTACTTTATTTGTTTGCTTCTTCCGAAAATCGTCGTCTGTAGCCAACTGACACATCACCTGAGATGACGGCTGATTTCGGCAAACAGTCATGCATACTCTGCAGGGACGATGGCAAGATCGAGGTAGATATTTTTTTCAAATGCACTCGCTTACTCGCTCCTTATATCGTTTATTCAGTGAATTTCACGAAATTTAGCGTAACAGAAAGCGGAATAGTGCCCAGAACACAACGAGTACGAGATGACAGCAGACTTTGCTAATTTCAGAGAGATCTGTTCGGCCTCTCTTGCGGTCACTTGCTCTGTCGTCGCTGTTGGCTCGGACACTGCAAGTATTTCCTCGGAGGCGGAGTCGCACCGATTCCGTGCATGGTAAGCACCACCAACCTCTAAATGTTGAAATCGATAGCCTATCGAAAATTAAAATAAATTTGCCTATGGTACTCCCGAATGTAAACCAAATCTTCAGAAGCCGGGCTGCAAAGAAATACTGACGATAAGCCGCGCTGCGACGCTGCTTAGCGACTCGGCGCTTGGTATGTACTTTTTTCAGGGGTTTTTTTATTTAATGAAATGAATAATTCAGGGGTCATTCTCGAGCTTGAGTGGAGACACAAGCTGCGTAAGAAGGACAACTTGCAGTGCGCCGGGTGTCTGCACTGGCTGCAGGTATTGGGCTTATCATTTGCAATCACAATCACAAATTCAAATCGAATTATCTACAGCGCAATGATTGCTATCGTAAAGTGCTGTCGGCGGGCTGCCAGTGTGGCTGCTACACGTGCGTAAGGTGAGTTGAGGGCGACCTTTCGCCTCAATGCAATTTTTATGGTGTATTCGTTCAATGCAAAAAAAATGGTTCAGATGTGGCCACCTCGAGCACAGTCCGTTGCGGTGCAAGGATGCTGCGATTTGGAGCGAAATTAGGTCGAAGGAGACGGGTAGGACCTTTAAATTGTTTCAATATTAAGTTTTTTGACAATATTCTTCACAAAAATCTCCAGAAGACGAACAAGCGGCGGAAGCCGAGAAGGTTTGGACGCTGTCTCGCGACGATTTCGATGAATGTCTGGCGCCACTGAAGGCATTAGACAGCGGGCAATTCAAAAAGAATATCAGGTTTGCATAGAGTAGAGGTTGGAAGAAAAATAATTATTGTAGATTCATGAAAACCAACGACAGATTGCATGGGAAGAAACTCGAGAGGGACATGCGAATGGTTGGTGCACAAATTTCGGTTTTATGCTTTACATTTTTTTTTACATAGGAGTCGCGGAAACTTAAAATGCAAAGTGTGCAACTCACTGATTCGCGGCAGAGAAGCATGGCGGGGGTATTCTCAAATAAGGCGAATTGAAAATATTTGAGGTCGCCCGCATGGTCGAAATGCGTCGTGTGCAGCAGTTAGCACATAAGAAGGAAATGATGAAGAACTACGACACGTATTATGGAGACACGAGCCCGGACGAGGTTCGCTCAAAACGGTCCGAAAACAATAAAACAACAACAAGGAACAAAAATATAAAAAATTAATAGTCGCACTTTTGCACAAACATCATTCATTGTAGCGATGGTTGAATCTCGAGCAGCTCTTCCGCCGTGGTCTGGACACCGTCGGTGAAACAAAAGCAAAAGCGGTACATTTGGACAAATGCAGAGAGGTCGTCCTCTATTATTATAACTACTGACATTTTACCAAGAATTGGGTTTTGCTTTTTGATAAATTAATTTCAACCTTAACGATGCTTTTTGTAAATCCTGCAACTGTGACACATCAACTGTGACACGTCGCAGGTATCTGTTGTAAATATCTTCTCCTAACGTTACTGCACAGGTTTGTCGCATCTCAACAAGCTTGAAGCGCGTATAGTACAAGTTAATCACAAGCCAGTCCATATTCTCATTTAAAAAAAAATTCCTTTTCGTCCACACCCCTCGTCTTCCATTTAAAGACGAGGGGTACTCGAAGAGCTAAAGCCATCGTTAGGCCAAAAAAATGTGGAAATCATTTCTAAACATATCTATACTAAAAAAATTACACCGAAAAATGGAAACAATCACTAAAACGAAAAATTGTAAAGCCGTTTTCAAAAATTAAGTAAAAACTGCTTTCATTATGGTGTTGCATGTATTCGTTCGTTCTATACCACGTGTATCATGTATACCTAGGGCCCGCAAACCCCGCCCACTTTAGTGTGACATGGCTTTGTGACATGGCTTTGTTCATACAAAAATAACGATAACGGCTGCAGTAAAATAAAATAAGTATTCACCTTATTCTTTCATTATCATAATTCTCTTCAATCCATTTCGTCCTTGCTCGAGATCGACATGGTTCCGGATCGAGTAACACGGCAATCTTTAATGGACAATTATTCATTTAGCCGAAACAATTGAATTAACAATTATAAATACTTTTTCAAGCTTTTCCGAATGAGTAATCACACAATCCTAAATATCGACTTTATATTACAGTAGATATTGGTTAATTTTTTGGTTCTATTCAATCTGTTAATGTCTTTATATGTGTATCTTTACCCCTTTCATTTGACAGCATCTTGTTCAATCCGAGCCCTCGTTGTTCGATGCCGATGTCTTCGATAGCAGTTAGTCTCAATGCAATGTTGATTACTGTGGTAACAATAAATTATATCATGGATTCTGTCTAATCCTAATCCTTAAATACTAATAACAACGGGTCAAAACTACCACGGGTATAAAATACACCGGACTCAAAACAACAATGGACCCAAAACACTTCATGGAATTTGTAAGGGTATGGAATATTTGGCATAGTGGGCGATCATAACCTTCAGCGCGCACGAGCCGCTGGGATCGGACGCGCACGAGTCCTTCCGCTTACCTGGCTTTTATTTGACGACTAATTTGGGCGCGCACGAGCCCACTTACCCGGCTTAGAGCGCGCACGAGCTCTTTATCCCAGGATCATTGAGGATCAAGGCCACAATCGCCCACTTTAACATGCCGCAAATTCCCCTAATCAGTTACACAACAGTAAGCCACAATTTATCAATAACATGTCAACGGGCCCAAAACAATTCACGGAATTTGAAAGGGTTTGACGGAATGATGGCATAGTGGGCGATCATAACCTTCGGCGCGCACGAGCCGCTGGGATAGGAGCGCGCACGAGCTCTTATCCCATTATCATAAATGATCAAGGCCATAATCGCCCACTCATGTATGCCAAACATTCCACTGATCAGTTACACCAAAATAGACTACAGGAGCCGCAATTCACAAACAAATGTCAATCTACGACGGGCACCCAAAACAAAGGACGGAAAAAAGAAAGCTTCTCTTGATTCGGCATTCGGTCAGCTTTACTGTGAGACGACGGTCTGAAATCGTATTCAGTTAAAGTGTATTTACAATAATAGTGTAATAGAATGCGTTTGAAGTAATAACCTCTTTCTTCTCTTCAATCCAACTAGAACTTCTTCGATGTCGCCAGCTCGCCGGCTGGGGGAACTCGGCCCTCTGTAATCAATGTTTAGGTGGGTGGAAAAATATTAAATTGTGTGTGCTACATCTGACCTACTCGAAGAGCTAGAGCCATCGTTAGGCCAAAAAAATGTGGAAAACATTTCTAAACATATTTTTACTCAAAAAGTTACACCGAAAAATGGAAACAATCACTAAAACGAAAAATTGGAAAGCCGTTTTCAAAAATTAAGTAAAAACTGCTTTCATTATGGTGTTACATGTATTCGTTCGTTCTAAACCACGTGTATCATGTATACCTAGGGCCCGCAAACCCCGCCCACTTTAGTGTGACATGGCTTTGTCAAGGAAGCACATCGAATACTTGATGAAACTGGACGCTCAGCAGCGCGTTAGATAGATAATAAGCAGTTATTTTCACAACCGTCTGGCGACGTATTCCAGCTTTACCTTTGGAGGGTCAAAATCGATAATTAGTGAAAATTTGGTAGATTTTGCGGCTTTCTCGATATCTCACATGTCGTCGCCACACGGTTTTAGGGAAATTAGATTTTTTCTAGAATTTTAGAATATTTTTGAATTTTTAACTCTATCCCCAGAGGTGTGCTCATAACGCGGGGAGAGGCGAGCGAGCGGGCGGAGGAGGGAGAGAGAGAGCAAATGAGGCCCCTTTCCCTCTCGTCTCGCCTTCCCCTCGCACGTTTTGGGTTGTAGCGCGTCTCAGAGACAAGATATCGACAAACTGTTATTGGGATCACGTGGGACACTTTGAGCGCTCTTTTGTTACCATTGTGAGAAATCTGTGATCGACGTTGTGGCCCCTATGTACACAAAGCCATTCGTTCTAGCATAGTTCAGGTTCGTTGAGTGTTCGAAATGAAAAATAGCGTGCAAAATTGATACAGACATCGGAATAAGAGGATCAGAAATTTCGACTTTATTTGGCGCTTATACCGAACCTGAATTCATACAAAAATAACGATAAAGGCTGCAGTAAAATAAAGTACGTATTCACCTTATTCTAATATCAAATCAAATATCTGACATTTCTTTCATGTTAACTCTACGATATTACGCCGTTGCCACAACGATATTACGCCGTTGAGAATGCCACAACCTCTTGAAATGGTTGTGGCATTCTCGCAGTATTCACAAGGCTCATTTATATTCTGCGAGCGTTGGACTAATTTCAATAAATTAAGTTCCAAACTAGATATGTAGTATGCAAACGTTGATGTACATTTTTTTAAAAATCTGCAAATTAAGGATGCTTTCTTGTAGAAGAAAGGCAGAATTTCTTTAAAAAAATTTCGAATTAGGCTCAAACAATTTTTTCTGATTTTACGAACGTTTAGAACAGTTGACATTTTGAAGTATAAATAGCCACCTCATTCTTCTTTTACATCCACTTCATTCCATTTCATCCTTGCTCGAAATCGTCCGATGAACCCGACGATCTTCAAAGTAAAATTATTTACTTATTCGAAACACTTAGGATTAACAAATACGATTTAAAATACGTTTAAAGCATTTCGAATGAAATCTTCACACAAGTCCCTTACATTTGTCGTCATCTTATTCAATCCGATCCCTCATTGTTCGATACCGCTGTTGCATTGCAGTTAACCTCGATGCATTGGTGATTACATTTATATCATATATTATTTATCATTCTAGTAAATAATTAACTACAATAACGATAGGCGTCAACACCGGCGGATACCAAGCTTTTCACACAAATGTCCCCCTTTCCTTGTGCATTGACTGGCGCCCGCCTTTGCGCAAGGTAAGGCGGAACACTTGTGTGAAAAAATTCTTTTTAAATAAAATTGCCAGCATCATTTTTCTCTCTCGTCATTTCAATCAAAAATGTCAACAAAAACTTGACACTAAAGAGTCTCCTGTTATCTTGCGCAATGAAGGGCCCGTCACTGAGCAAGGTAAGGGGTATCCTTATGTGTCAATGTCTCCGCCAGTGCTGGACAGATATGACAACAACGAGTCCAAAAGTAGTCAGGGTTAAAACCAAGCCTACACTGGACAAAAACACAACAGACCCAAAAGCTATGATCTCCTACTCAACCATACGAAACATTCCACTTCTCAGTTACACCCGCATGCGCGAGTAGGCCAGGACCATCGAAGGTGAAGGAACCTGAGACATTACAGTAGAGATACGATATACATTCGAATGAAATTGAGGGGGGTGCGATACTCGGATGCTATATTTGAAAAAAGGTAGTGCGTCGTGAAGCTTGCACGAACCGGCCACGATCTGAGGGATTCGGTAGTGGTATTCGGATGCTATGTTTGGATATGGAATTGTTGCAGGTTCAAGGTCTAATGACGATAGACGGTGAAAATGGATTTTTCATTTTTTTCTTCTCGATATTTCCTTACAAAAGTTTCTCATCAGAAACGAGAGCACGAAAATGGAAGTGCGGCAATCAGTGTCCTCCATTGCTGAAATGATTTAATTGTTCTTTGATCTTTGATTTCTGATCTATGGTCTCTGAAAGATCTCTCATCAGTGATGACATCAGTGATGATTCGATAAATAACGATACGATCTATTACATCTAGGGCAATTTCGGACTTTCTTGTCCACAGATTCGAGCAGTTAAATTGGAATTAGCGAGAGATCTATTACAACTAGGGCAATCTCGATATTTCTCGGCGACAGATTCGAGCAGTTAAATTGGATTAGGCGAGAGAGGAGAGTAATTCAATTAGTGAGAGTCGAATTCATTCTTCATTCTTCGCATTCGAGGCGATCGCGAGCGGCCGTAGGCCGCTCACTAGGCGAGCGTAGCGAGCCTCACTGCAGCCGAAGGCTGCATGCCACCCGCAGGGTCTAGCGCCCGAAGGGCGCTAGTCTATTACATCTAGGGCAATTTCGGACTTTCTTGTCCACAGATTCGAGCAGTTAAATTGGATTAGCGAGAGAGGAGAGTAATTCAATTAGTGAGAGTCGAATTCATTCTTCGCCTCGCGCGCCTAGCGGAGCGGTCGGCGAGCGCCCGAAGGGCGCGAGACGACCGCGGAGCGACTGGGGCGAGCGTAGCGAGCCCCCCAGCCCCCGGCAGGGGCCTCCGGAGGACTAGCCCCCGGAGGGGGCTAGTTATACAACTAGTTGCGTAAGAGTTTCGCGGAATTCCATTTTGCGATCTTTCATTCCGCATAAGCGGTCTCGCAACTATTTGTTTATTTAACCTCCGCCATTCCGCGGGTAGTTGCGTAAGAGGAGCAGTGAAATGGATGACGGGAGATTTGAAAACTTTTGTTATTGACAAATTGCGTGCATGATCTGACATTAGTGGTTGTCACAACACCCCTAATTATTCCAAATGTTATTCTGGTGGCACTGGCACTCCATGGACTCACTAATCATGTTTCTCGAAGATTTGAGTTATTTCTGTACGGATTTGGTGAACGGTGCGAGTTCGCGTGAAAATTGACACCATACAAATATGTTTCGCGCAGCAATGACTTTTCGAAGCAACTAGTTGCGAAACGCTTACGCAACTAGTTGCGAAGTTTCGCAACTAGTTGTCAACCGCTTTATTAACAAAAAGTTACGCGGAATGAAACAACTAGTTGTGTATTTATCGAAGTCTACTCATCACTGATAATTAATCTTTGATCATTGATCTCTGAACTTTAAAAAAAAATTTTTGATCGTTGGTCTATGATCTCCGACTTTAGATCTTTGATCTCACATCCTTCACCTTTGATCTCTTATCTCTCCCTCACCAGTCCTCTTCAGCAGCAGTCCGAATAGGGTTGGCAGAATGACGAGCAGCGCAAAGGTTGCTTACGGAGAGAAGAGGTAGCTGCAAATAGGGTTGTTATTGTTTTGACGTTATAGTTGTTATTGATTGATTGTTTTTTATTGATGTTATTGTTATTTTCCCTCTACTCACTTCATCACGGGCTCAATCAGTGAGGACGTGAGGTTGGCCAGAGAGAGACCAACAAGAAGAACCTGAGGAGGGGAGAAATCGATATCGGATATCGTTTCCTTATACCATTTTCAGTCTATCGCACCCCAATCCTTTCGAATATTCGAGGATGTACCAAACTGGTATGATGGTCCTATAAACCCCTTATCTCTACAGTACGCCGATCCAACATCCCGGCGATGCAGTACCCCAACCTGCGGATGGAATCAATCGATATCAGATACCATAACCCTGGTACCGTAACCTAGATCCGTAACCGTGTCCTTTTTACCGTACCTCTCATCCTCACATACGTTCCCAAGTACATTTCAATGAGTGTGTGTCGATCGTCTTCAACGAGCTAACTTCGAATGGTTTTGTGTCTTCGACCGCGGAGGAAACCTGAAGGAAATTGATTAACAACGAATTATGTAATGGAAGTGCCCTCCCATTGTAAATAAGAAGAATATTTATTGTGTATTTCATCATTGTTTAATTATTTAATTATTACATAATTAAATGATATTTAAATTCATCGTTAGTTTAATTGTTGACTCGACTCTAGGTTACGGTATCTTTTGAATTGCCGCATTTAGGCTCTCACCACGATTTCATCGAATGTTGACTTACCGTATCTTTTCCTTTTTCGTGACATTTCATTTTTGTGTTTTTGAATTAGTTCCGTTAGTTCTCGCCGTTAGTGACTTTTTGTTAATTTCCGTTGTGGAGGATTAATAAATTGTTCATTCGCACTCGATTTCTTCCACCACACGCCACCGGCATCCATACTTGGGGGCTGAGCAGCTGCAGGAGAAGAGGGACGCCACTTTTTTCGGTCAGTTTAGGCGCACAGTTGCCTTTGCGTAGATCCTTCTGTTTGTGACAGTCGGGTAGCAAAAAGCTGGAGAGCCCCGCAAAGTGTGAGTAGACTGTTTAGTGCCGTTTTCGGTGCTACTCGGAGAAAACACTTGCGCGGTTCGATTCACTGAGTGTATCAGTACACCTCAGGCTCGTTGTGTTCGAGTCTGTGGCTGGAAAGTACTCTTGGCTGTAAGTACGGCAGACGGTGCGTTGTGTTCGTGCCTAACGCTGGAAAACAGTAGTGAATATTGGAGAAGGAGGAGTGTGGCAGAGGAATCGAGGAAAGAGGCAGCGAGAGACTGTGGAGACTCGAGAGACGGCAGAGAAAGAGAGGAAGTCTGGGAGTTGTTTACGCGCGATTGAGGAGTTGTTTACTTCCCCTGGCAGTGCGAGAGACTGTGTGAAAGGGAGAAAGTACAGACGGTGAAAGGAATACCCAGTGGCATTGCTGTGTTAATCGCTTGTTTCTCGCGTATTGATCGTTGTTTACGTGTCGCGACGGTGCTGTTTGCGTGATAACTGAATCGTTTCATTGTAGAAGCACCCGGAAACGACCCGGAATGGACCGGAAGACGTTGGCACCAAAGAAGATTGGACCGCAGGCTGTGGATGAGAAGGACAAACCGACCAGCTCGGCTGTGGAGGAGAATGGATTCGCTAACCCTGGCGACATGAGCAAATGGCGAGCTGGAACGAGGCCTGTAACCGTGAGTAGTGAAAGGGAAGTGAGCTTTTTGAAAAGAATTGGACTGAATTCTCTTGATGAAGTGGAAACTATGCTGAGAAATACCCTTGAGGAACTTGACCAGTTCAGACAACTCACTGAAAGTGTGAAGGAGATTGAAGGAGTAGACGATCTTATTGGGCTGATTGAAAAGATAAATGGTGAAAGAGAAGCTTCAATGAAAGAGCGTTCTCGATGGGAAGAAGTGAGAGAGGATTTTCGTCAGTTGGCTAGTGTAGTGAAGCTACAGGAAAATGAGCGATTTGTTGACCGTTGGCACTCAATGAATCATGAACTGCAGTTGATAACTGAGAAAGTAAATGGAATGAAAGTACAGGCAGAAGTGGAAGAAGGACGACTCATCTTCTATAAGAACAAAGTGGAGCTGCTAGAGAAGCATAATGCTAGCCTGCTCAAGGAGCACTCGCAGTCAATGAGAAAGGAGGAGAGTGATCAAGGTCAGATGGGTTTGGGTCAAATGAGGATCAGTAGCAGCACCCCGAGTACGCATAGTGGAAGTGCGTTGTGGAAGAGTAGCGATAGAGTGATGGGCAAGTCCATTGGGATGATGGCTAATGCGCTTCCTGAAATGGCGAAGTATTCTGGAGAAAAGGAGGATTGGGAGGATTTTGAGACTGGTTTCATGATTCGATATGGCAAAATGGATACAGTTATTGCATTGTCATTGCTCAAGGATAATTTGGAGGGAGAAGCTAAGGACGCTTTAAGAACGGTACCGTTTGAGGAGAAGGCTAAGGGAATAGCTAGTGTTTTGAAGTGGCTGCGATCAAGGCTTTCGAATGAAACGCCGTTTGAAGTAGTTGAATTGGATAAGAAGTTGCGACATCAGACTGTAGAGGGAAAGTCGGTGGGAAAGATTTGTGAGGAATTGGAGGAATTGACTGCTAAGTTGAATGGGAGTGATGTTCTTGGTATGGAAGATGCTAGAAGAAGACAGTTGTTGATACTGTATGAGGGCAAACACGTGGAACACGCACGATTGTTATCATTGTTCATGGAGAAAGCATCGTACTCTAAGATGAAAGCTGCCCTAGTGGAGTTAGAGTATATGAGAAATACTGAATTGAGGATTAATAATGGAAGCGGTGCAGGATGGAGGCATAATAATGGAAACGGTACGAAATGGAGATACGATAATGGAATGAGCAATGGATTGAAAACGGAATCGTTTTCCGGAAGAGAATACATGGGTGCCCAGAGTGGACCAAGAGGTGGAGTTGAGATAATCTCAAGAGACTCTGACCAGTAAGGATGAATGAGGCTTGGAGGAGGTGGAGTTGAGATAATGTCAAGATACTCTGACCAAATATTTGTTGTACGTTTTGTGTTGTGGTGGAGTTGCGATAATTTCAAGAGACTCTTGCCTAGGATTCAAGATGGTATTATTGTATGGTGTGGATGAGTTGAAAGAATACTCTAGCCATTGTTATTGTGTGGTGTAGATGAGTTGAAAGAAGACTCTAGCCAGTATTATTGTTTGGTGTAGATGAGTTGAAAGATTACTCTAGCCATTGTCATTGTGTACTGCGACCAGGATTCGTGCTGTGGAGGAGTTGAGATCATGTCAAGATACTTTGTCCAAGAATTGTGTGCTGTTGTGGTGGAGTTGAGATCATGTCAAGAGACTCTTACCTATGTCAAGAACCGATGCGGCTGATCTTCGAATGTCGACGAGGACGTCTCGCTGCAGAGGAGGGGGATGTAATGGAAGTGCCCTCCCATTGTAAATAAGAAGAATATTTATTGTGTATTTCATCATTGTTTAATTATTTAATTATTACATAATTAAATGATATTTAAATTCATCGTTAGTTTAATTGTTGACTCGACTCTAGGTTACGGTATCTTTTGAATTGCCGCATTTAGGCTCTCACCACGATTTCATCGAATGTTGACTTACCGTATCTTTTCCTTTTTCGTGACATTTCATTTTTGTGTTTTTGAATTAGTTCCGTTAGTTCTCGCCGTTAGTGACTTTTTGTTAATTTCCGTTGTGGAGGATTAATAAATTGTTCATTCGCACTCGATTTCTTCCACCACACGCCACCGGCATCCATACTATTATTTCGTCGCCAGGGAGGGGTGAGACGAGGTAAGGTTGCTTTATGCATTGATGGTTTGCAGTATTGATGACTTCATGTCAATTGGGATACTGTAGGCTTCCTCACATTGATTAATCGATGCTTCAGTATTCTGATACGGTATCGCAGTATGCTGATACCGCAATGAAGTAGTACGGTAGGGGTACGGTATTCACCATTATTGAGTGCATGCTACTGACATAGTCCTTGAGGTCGAGATACGCTGGCTCGGAGACATGGCGGAGTCGATCGCCCGCAACGCGAACCTGACGAAAGGAAGAAGGGTTACGGTAATGTCCCTTTGGCAGCGAGGATATGGTAGTGTGGTAATACTCAGATCTCGATCACCCTACCGTATACCTTGTCTCCCAGTTTCAAGACGAAGTCTCCGGCAGCGACGGCCCTTCTCACAATGTCTCTGCGGTCGTCCACATTTGTTCGTGCACTCGATCAGCATTTTCGGCCGGCCTGACAGAGATAACGAAATGGTTACGATTGGGTTACGGTAGAGTGAAGGATTAGTTGCGGTAGAGTGCAGGAAGTACGGTATTGATGATGGCCTGCAGGGTACGGTAGGTTCCTCACCAAAAATCCTTCAAGCTTGGGCTTGGTCCGCGGCTCGGTGGTCCACGGAACTCGGGCGTAATTGCGGGGTCTTGAAGAGACAGAGAGGGTATTCGGGAAGAAGACAGGGATACGGTACCTCAGAGAGGAAGAGGGCGACCTCCAGAGCGCTTCTTTTTCCAGCCGGTTGCCACGAGAGAGCGAATGACGAATGAGAGGAGGAGGAGGAATGGAATGGAGGAGGAGGAGAAGCGAACAATAGAATGATTGAATTAGTATTACAAATAGAGATTGAGTGGATCTCAAATAAGATTATTTCATTCAAATATGGCAAAATTTATATTGAAATAATTTATTGAATTAGTGAGACAATTACATATTGAGTGGATCTAAAATTGAGTTATTCCTTTCAAACATCTGACAAATATATATTGCGTTATTGCGTCTTGTTTATCTTGTTGATTGAATTAGAAAAATCAAAATCGGTTCCGAATACCTCGTATCGGTTCCGTTTGGTAGATATTATTGTACCAAAATTTGTTATACTCTTCGACGATCCGACAGCGACTACGACGACTTCGAATGGATCTCTTTTCCTCTCTTACAAAACTAAATTTTTATTGTCTTCGAGGATACGACAGCGCCTACGACGACATCGAATGGATAATTATATCTCATTTCCTCTCCTCCATATATCCTCAATCAATTTAATTCACTTTATCTAGTTCATTTCAATCCGTTGTATTTTCTTTGCTTATTGTTGCAGCAACAAGTCACGGTTGTGGCAAGTTGCTATCGTTGTTATTATCTTGCGTCTCCTTGTCACGGTTGTTCTAGCACCCATCCCTCCCCCCTCTTCTCCTTTTCACAGGCTTTTGATGACGACCTCTCTTCACTTCAACGGGAACGAGTCGCATTAGCGGCAAACTCCCGCCCCGGGGTCCCTTCCCTTCCCTTCCCCTCTCCCCTCTCGCTCTCTTCCTCCTCCTCGCATGCTCACTCCGGTTTACACACTCTCTCACCCTCTTCCCATGTACACTCCCCCAGCAGACAGGGGCAATAAACCATTGTTTCAAATATCGATCGTCTCACATTCGAGGGTGAAAATCTGATTTTCCGGGGTTGGTACGGGTACTGATCTTGAACATTTGACTTTTTTTGACAATTGGCATTTCCTATTATTGATAATGCTCTTTTTCATATTCATCTGCGTTCACGCTGACGGTGTTTCGAAAGAAAAAATATCCGGCCAATACTACACGGATTTTTGCGGATTTGTGCATGTTTTCGCACTATAATCTGTTGTGGTCATGAGTGTGATTATCTTCTTATTTGTTCATACTTCCAGATCCTTTTTTTGCAGGTATCTGTGAAAAAATGGAAAATGGTACTGACCGATACGCTTTATCACAGCAAATGACTTTAGAATTTGAGATTGAATTTCTCTAAATCGAACAGCTGAAAGTGTTTGTAGTGATAATATGACAGGTGAAAGGAATGTCAGAATAGCGAGAGAGTAGTCGTCGACCCATAGACGAGGATGAATACCTCGGAGCTAAGCGAAAGCGTTACCGAATCTATCAGTGCCTTTCATAATGTGGCAGGCAAGTTCCTTTTTCGCATTTTTTACGATCTTTTTTGAGGTATATTTTTTCTGATGATAAACTCCATAGTCCTTATGTTAATTGTGATGGATCGCGATTCTCGTGGAGGATTGTACCGGAAATATTTGATCTCACTGCAAGTTAGTAAAGACGCCGTTCAGCTCCAAAAATGCCTCCAATAAAAGCTTTCTTCAACCATCACGGATTTGATCTGCAATTTGTACGTTCCGATTCTGCTGGTGAACTGCCGTCTGGTTTACAGCGACTCGTGGCTAGCCCATCGAATCAGCTTCGCTACATTTGGAGCAAGTTTTGAATTGTTTGCCTTTCATACAACTATTTCGTATTCAGGCTATTGAAACGTGCACTTTTGGGGTCGTAACAAATTCCTATTTTGCTTGTGTGCAATACCGCCGAAATGTAAGTAGACATGACTCCTCTGGTAATATGTTCGGGAAAAAATATTCGTTGTTCGAGCGTATTATACATCGACGTATTGAAACTTATTCTGAGTATTAAAAACGATGAGTATTACTTTGAGGCGGTGCTTTCTCCCGGAAGTCGCTTTTGTTTTGTGGGATGGCGTCGCATCGCCCTCTTCGCCTCTCTACAAACAATCTCGTTGATCAACACTACCCTTTATTTCGTGCTTACAGGCGTCGCCACAAACAAGGCTTCCTCGATTTTCCCAAGAAATGGAAACATTTTTTTCTTCAGAGCATCCCGACAGTTTTGAATTGGGCAACCAGCAAAGCTTCATTCATTCTCTTCCATGGTTCAGATGCGCATTTGATTAGCGGTGCAGGTAATTTAATATTTTATGATACGGCGGAAAATGTATTTGGCTTAGTGACCATTGGGTACTATCTTTGCATGGCAGCTGTGCTAGCAGTGATGATTGGGCAAGTAATAGTCGAGTTGAATCATGGCATGTGCCATGCAAGCACGGCCACTAGACGGTAAGTGCTAGATTTCCGACCGATTTTGCTAGATTTCCGATAGTCTCTTCATTTCTCGTGATCAGAGAGGCGAGAGACTGTGCAAAATAGAGAGAGAATTACGAATATGTGTGATCGAATCACAATTTCCGATAGTGTTTTTTTAATTGGTCAATTCTTTCGCTTTCTTTAATGATTTCAGGTACCAGAAGCGCGCGGTCTTCTCACTCGTTTTGCAGGTAAATCATCACTCAGTTCAAAAAATATGAACATGAATTGCAGGGCCTCATTCCAAAAGTAATCTACATTGCTCCGATATGTGTGCTATGCGTATTGTATTTCAACATTGTATCGATAGGGTTTGATACAGCAGCAATGATGAAATCGAGTGAGCATTCGTTTCTTCATTCTCATTTGCCCCTACCGATTACAGCTTCAACCGCATCAGCCCTCGTCTTTTCTGTCATTTCTTTTCATACCGTTCTTCATTCAATGACAATTCTCGCCTGCTCACCGGCCTACAGGAAGACCCTACTTGACTGTTTGCGATTTCGACTACGAAGGGAGGCCCATAGACTTTCAATGACGCCCGGAATCAGTACCATGCACTTTCACTCGACCGCCAAGCCGCCTGATAAATAATACCTTCTAAACTATGATCAGCGAGAAAATCGAATGCAAGACAGCTGAAATTCAGAGAATGAAGAGGATCTGCGATGTTCGTTAATATTTCGAAAGCTTACACTGCTACTGAAACACACTGATCGTGGTTCCTAAAATCAACCTTTGCCTGCTATGAACAAAGTTTTAACGCACGATTAAATTGAAAAATAATAGGCGATCGACGTCGAACACTGTCTACAATGAGGCAAGAAACCATGCTTAGAACAAAATTAAGGACTTATTTTCAGCAAATACCAGCAATGGTAGGCCAATTTCCTCCACTAACAATGGCCGACAAAACATGGACAAAATTGACAGCGACCGGGGATAAGTTTGTAGGATGAATTGTACCCAAACTATACAATATTGTCAGAGTCGTCTCGAAATGGAATTCGATGAAATGCTCGACTACAATTACCCCATTTGTGCCGACTACAGCTAAAGGGGTGGCTACTCTGTCAACACTAGTCCTCCCTTTGCTCACGTTTTACTTGTAATATGCATTTTTTGTAAAAATATTCTTTATCAAATGAATTCGGAATGATGAATGGACAAACACATGGAAACTCGATTACGTTTAAAATATTCGGTTCCTTTACAAAGTACTTTTTTCGAATTCCGAGAGATTTTAGGCTTTGTGATTGGAGTGTTGGTTGGGAAGCACTGGCACTACAGCCGAACTCTCGGATGGAAGTGGAGCACGTAGACGAGTTGAGTACATGAGATGTCTCACTTTCTTGTTGAAGACGATGAGCGAGACAGTGGCAGAGTACGTGGCGAGATAGTGAGCAACATCGTACTGTACAAAAATCATAGTTATCAGATATTAAGCTTGGAGAAAAATAGCGTCAATGGAAAAAAGATGCCCTAGTGTGCAAGTAAATTCACCGTGTTGTTCAGGAAGAGGTTGAACTCCTTCAGGTCGAAGATCGCCACGAACACCCAACAGAACTGGACAATTTTTATTCATTTTATTACGATCGAGGCACCTAAAGTCCGATCAACAAATGCCAATATAACACGAAAGGACCTTTATTTCATAGTTGGACGCTTTACAACTCCCCAATGGCCAAAAAAAGGACAATGAACGATCAATTTTCAGTCGATCAACCGCACAAGAGAGGCTGACCTGATTGATTGCCTTGAGCATCTGAGTGACAGTGCAGATGGACACGATGATGAACATGTTTCGTTGCGTCGACATGATTGCAGCTTTGGTGGAACCCTGTGATTCATAGCTGTAGTTTTCAACCTATAGTAATTTCGATTTGAAGATAGTGTAACAACGCCATATCGAGAGTGCAATTAATCTCTCCGACACACCTCCACCATCCCGCTGAGTTTCATGAATTCCCTGCTAGTGAGGGCGGTGAGGACGAGGCTGATGATCACATAGAGAAAGTACACGGCAGACGAGCGAACTTTTTGCGTCTACAAAGCATTTTCGTCGTCTTGCATTCCCTGAGATTACACATATCGTCGATGAAAGTCCCCTAACATTTCTCAATCTTTTTCCTAGTGTCACAATATGCTTGTAGCAGTCAAATTTCCAGCCCTGCGATAAAACGAACGAGAAGAAATATTTCGCTTCTCACAATGGTGCACGTGTAGTCGAGGTAGAGAACGACCGATTCGCCGTTCTTATCCGTGTACGTCAGGCAGCACCTTGTTAAGAAAGTAATATTGAAATGAAATCAAATAGTCGTCCATGGACCTCCTCCTGAATCCGCCGAAAACATAATCACCATATAACGGGAGTACAAGCGGCGATTGAGAGCAGGAAGGTGATGGCGGTGAGAATGTACGAGACCTTGCGACTCCAGATCTACGATTTCATCGTTCAATTTCACCGAATTTCATTCTTCTTCAGGAGCCACTCTATGACCCAATCTTCTAGGACGTAAAGGGCGTCCCACTTCATGGGTCGTACAATTCCGCCGCCCACTCACCCCTTCCTTTGCTCCAAGAACGAAGATCAAATCTTGCAGATCAGGCGAATACGGCTCTAGGTCGGACGTGATCTATTTGGAAAAATATCTCTGACATGACAGCTGCCTCAAAAGATCTCCAATCCGACCTAGTGCCCGTGAATATGCTAACTAGGGATGAGTTGGCAAGAATTTCCTTTCCTTTTGCTTGATCTAATTCACCAAGATTAGAAGAGACCCCAATATAAAAGAAGAGACCATTTCTTACTAGATTATCAATAGTACAAACTGACGTTCTCGACGAATGAGGTGCTCTTCATCACTGAGTATCGATGCAGAAGAATGTACGCCTTTCCGATGATTGCGAACGTTGTCCCGAACGAGTTGATCATCTGCACTTCATGCTCACTATTCGTTTTTATTTCTTTAGAAATGTCAAACTAACAACGAAACCCCTTTACAGAAGAAACTGATAGAATATCCGTTTAACTGACATATCCGATCTTGAATCCGTAGTCTCTCGTTGCCGGATGTGTCTGACGAGTGCCGATAATGAAGCCAACGACGGATAGACTGCTCGTCATTCCTTAATGGACAATTGAGCGCCAGATTGGCTACAAATTGATACAACACACCTTGAATCAGCTCATGAATCATAATACTGCACGGAATGCATTAGAATTTCGTTATTCAGTTTTCAGTAAAACATTCACTAAAACGAAAACATTGGACACCTGTGAGGAAGAACCAATAGAAGAACGGCGTCCGGAAGGTTTCTTCGCGAGAGATTTTAATACGAAGCAGCACGTACAGATTGGCAGTCAGAAGACCGTAGTCGAGACAATCCCGAAAGATGTCCATGGCGCTCATTGATAGAGGAGAGCACTAATCAGCACTGCTCCCACAGTACTTTCAAAGGATATCTGCGAAGTGGGCAGGGCCAAAGCTAAGCGAATATTTCCCAGTATCTGCCCTTTTTGTTGAAAAGGAAGTGAAAAGATCGGGCTGAAGGGATACGATAGGGATACTGAGAATGGAAAAAAATGGGAGCTCCTATAGAAACGGTAAAGGGAATCGAAAAGAGATGCGGATCTGAGCGACTCCATGGGAAACAGCTCTTTGAAATGCCAATGAGTTCGTTGTGATCAAACTTCTGGTATTGATCATGGAATTGTGGAGGTGGTTGGGAAATGAAGAGAAGAGGTGCGTGAGCGAATGCAGAACGTCATTTCACCGACGAAAAAGAGGACTGTCTAAGTGAAATAAAGATACGATCGGTCCTTCATCCCAGAACAATCCGTGATATCATAATGTATCATAATGTGTTGAATAACTTTCATTGCATGCATCAATTTTCTCGAGGCGTTGCATTTCGATGAGCATCGTACTGGGTCAATTCTATTGAAGAATATCAACAAACAACAAAAACATCGATGATTTTTGAAATACACGTGACGAGCTATAAAAATCGGCTCCAGTCTAGTTGGGGGGTCCCATCGAATTTGACTGGTCCCAACTTATTTGACTGGTCCCAAAATCGGCAGTTTTTATTTGAGTGGTCCCATAAAAATTGGGTGGTCCCAAAAAAGTTGAGTGGTCCCATAAAAATTGAGTGGTCCGATAAAAATTGAGTGGTCTTATCTAAAATAGTTCTCTCAATGGTTTCGAATGTATAGCTACTTGGCTGGTCCCATTACATTTGACTGGTCCCATCCTCTGTTCTTTTCATGAATTCGAACTCAACATGCTACTGATATGCTGTTATCATGTTGTCTGTTAGCCACAGATGAAATTTTGAGATCGTATGAATGGAAAATTTCAATTGGAAATACCTACAAATGTCACACAATTATTTTTCTATTTTGATCATGCTACTCTCCTAATTTCGGTAATAGTTTCAAGTGAATTTGATTCCTCTAATGGCGATTCAAGTAGTTCCATAGCAGGTAGTTCCGATTCGCATACAGCCTCGCACTTCAACAGTATATTAATAGCATTTTGATGTCAAAATGATGATGAGAGTAGAAGATGGGACCAGTCAATTGTGATCGGACCAGTCAATTGGCGGCATTTAAAACCTTGGAGAAAAACTGTTTTAGATGGGACCACTCAATTTTTATGGGACCACTCAATTTTTATGGGGCCACTCAACTTTTTTGGGACCACCAAATTTTTATGGGACCACTCAAATAAAAACTGCCGATTTTGGGGCCAGTCAAATAAGTTGGGACCAGTCAAATTCCATGGGACCCCCCAACTAGACTAGAGCCTAAAAATCTTCTTTCCCATAAAAAGTTTCTCGCAAACTGAGGCATGAAAAAAGTGTAGAAAAAATGAGTAGTGAGTGCTTGATTTAAAGAAGGCGTCCCACGAATCGCGCGGGCGATTATGCAAAGTGAGGAGTGAGAGGGCGCGCTCTCCTCATTTCGCACGCTCTCTCGCTCGTTGCCTGCGCGCGCAGGGGCACTTGGAACACAGCCAAATGCTCATATCTCAGTTCAAACGAAAATTTAAAACATGGGAGTTTCGAAAGTGTTATCGGGTAGCCACGACCCACCATCTCACATCAAGAACTCAGTTAGTCAGATATTCGTGGGACACCTCCTTTAAGGAGAAAAAAATTTCCATGTTCGTGAGAAGGATATCTGGATTGTTCAAAAAAAAAATAAAGATAATTTTTAAAAATAATTCTTTCATAAATACTTTTCCAAACACTTTTCCAAACGTTCCAATGTCAATGCTAAATATAGCACATTTAACCTCTTGATTTTCAGTGTTTCTCTGTTGTTTGAGGGAGTGCTATTAGACAGCGAGAAAAGGGCTTGTAAATGCCACCTGCTCATACGTAGAGGCACCTCAGTGAAGTGAAAACTTACTTTTCCAATATTTCAAGACAGTTTCGTATTGCTTTCGATGAACGATTCTTGCCCTTCTGAAGTGGAAGTGTTCTTTAATTTCTCTCCTCTGATTACATTGCAGTGGTCACAGGTTTGAATCGGCAAGTAGAGAGTCAGTAGAGTTTCACTTCCAGTTGGCTTGCTCATTCGTATCGATTTTTATCGTGGTATACACAATTATATTTCACCTTAGAAAGTCATGGTTCGAAGGTGTCTTCAAGGTAAATATTCTGACATGCTTGTAATGGCTGAAACATTATTCAAGGAGACTGTATTCGCGTTATATTTCTTCATTCTCTGGCATGCTGGCTTTATGATTGTACTCTATGTTTGAAATACACATGCTAAATGGCAAACAAAATCGTTTTTCAGGCAATTCAATTGTGGAAACGGG
The DNA here is from genome assembly GCA_911812115.1 of Pristionchus exspectatus. Lineage (NCBI taxonomy): Eukaryota > Metazoa > Nematoda > Chromadorea > Rhabditida > Neodiplogasteridae > Pristionchus > Pristionchus exspectatus. Next base: position 13,146,483 of record OU461582.1, read on the forward strand.
TAACTGCAACTATTCCGTGCGACATTCAATTTGACAGGGTACGTTTGATGAAAAAATCGCATCCTCGAAATAATGGAATATTCTTACAGAAGTTCTGCATTCTGAGAATACTCATTACAATTGCAACTCCATCGTTCGTCCTTCTTCATGCGACACTCACAGTACAACGAATTCTCACAACATTTTCTGGTCGGTTGATCTCAATTTCACTAATTTGTAACAAACCCATTCAGGACATCGCATTCTCCATCAAGTGATTGCCCGGTTGTGCCTGCTACTTACTGTAAGTCGGCACATTTTTTTAGTAATAATAAATAATTTGTAAGCTAGCATACGGCGTTGGCTATCTCTTTGTTGGGTACAGAACCTATCCAATGGAAGGGGAAACCTCATATTGCTCGGGATACAACGTTGGAGAGGAAATCGTATGTATCATTACTAGAATATGGCGTTTTATTGAAAATTTCAGGCAATTCTCAAAGGATATTTCAGAATGGTACTTATCGATTCTCTAAACGTTTTCATAACATTTGTACTATACTTTTACAATCGTTCGAAGATTCGTCAGCTGTAAAGTTGTTCAGTAATTTGGGGACGAACTCGTTCAACTTAGATGTGAAACTCCTCTCCATGTCAAATTCCGTTATCGTCAGACACTACAGTCCATTCAACAGATGTTGCCTGTGGCATTCTTGAATCTCCTATGCTGCACTGTACAATATTGTGAGTTAAGCAGTAGCTCGTTCCATTCCGAGTAGAAAATTTCGAGCATAAATCGAAATGCTTATTTTTAACGCATTCAGTTGGATTTATGTTCGGTCTAACTCACTTCAGTTCACTTCCAGAAACTCATCGCATTATTCTCAATGGTTTTTTCTACGTGACTATTTTATTTATTTTAATCGCCGATCATATGTTTTTAGACAACGACGTACTATTGTGTTGCATGTCCTGCAATTCTGCTCTTACTAATGATAATTGAGCAGAAGAAGAAGAAACGAGAGCTGAGAAGTTTTTCAACAACCACGTCTGAGGCGGCTACTGATGTAAATAATATTTTTTAATAGATTTTTAGATCGTAAAATCATGATAATTTCAGGAATATTTCACTTCACTTCTTACGCAATGGGATCGATTCATTCCCGAGAAGAAAGCCTGACATGTGTGTTGCGTTCTGTTAGGATCAACAAATCAATTTCGAGCATCAAAATTCCCACTACTACATTTACATCGTATTTCTCCTGCAATTTACGGACCCTACAATCAGTTTTTTTGTGCCGTGAAAGTCTACAAATGTAATATTTGTGTTTGCTTGTTTCTTCGCGCAGAATATCTATTGAATTTGTTAACAAGTGTCTTCAGTCAACGCATAGCGTATTGTGTGTCTGAAGATTGTCGATGATGAAGCCAACGGCCGAGAGAATGCTCGTCATTCCTTAGTAGAAAATTCAGTGCTGGATACAAAATATACCTACAAAATTCCCATTCACGCTTGCGCACTCTATCAGCCTCACCAGATTTTCAGACACCAGGACATAGCGCTCGAATAGGAAATTTGTTTGAATTAAGAAATTGAAAAATTCTACAAAAAAATATCGTAATACAATTGTACACCTCTCCAGAAGGTCCAAGAATCACAGCAGCGGCACTGATAACTGCAAGCGTTTTCACTGAAGGGAAGTCAATTATTTTGACCTTCCAACTAGAATGTTTTTCATCGTGAACAAAAAAAAGACTCCTTAAAAAGAGTTCTTGTTTTGAATTTTTTGGTGAGTTTTCTCATTTTGAAAATATTTTTCACGGTGTATGTAATTTCAAGACTAAAATTTACGAAGGTAAATTGCAATTTTATACTTCTCCTTCGTGCAGTAAATTGCTACTTACGGCACTAATGGTTCGCCTACTTTTCGCAGTAAGGGTGTAGCTTACGACAACTTTTTCGAGTTTCAACGTTGAATCGAGCGAAATAGTCATGTATAAATGGCTGCTACTATTTTTATCATTCGCGCAATGTGTATTTACTTTCTCTTGTGACGGCTATTCGCTGGTTGGAGATATATCGTGAGTCTTATCTAGTCAAAAATATCAAAGTATTCTCTTTTCATAGATCAAATTGTACTGGTGATACTTGCCTCACGTTTTTCGGTAGTGGATGGGTGAATGTTAAGGTATCCTTTATATAAAAAATACAAGATTGAGACCGCAGAGAAAACGGTCAAAAGGCATTTTTTAGAGTAGTGGTATTTTTAGACAGGAAACTATTTTGAAGAATTCAGCGGAAACGAAGCAAACATCTTGGGATCTTGTGTTCGTACATTATCTCAAATTTTTGTCACAAGGAAATAGGTGAATAAGAGTTGATTGACCTGAAAGGGGGAATGACAATCATTCCTCGTCCATCGGCTAAGGGTACCGTCTAGTGTTTGACAAATCGGCCTCGGAACTCGGCATTCCGTCTTCCCAGATGTTCTAATTGGTCCATATCGGCATCGAGTTGCGCGATGCGGACATCCGCTTCTCTATCCCATTTTTTTCGTGCCGGAATGGAGAGAGCGATTCATTCGATTGAGAGGGTAGATGGAGATAATGGAAGAATCTTTGTCTATCACAGGTATCAGGAGAAAATGTACGAGTCCGGGAACAATTTTATTCAAACATTTTTTAAAAATCTCTCTTTGTGATGGGAGAATGCCTTGGAGGCGACGATTCGATTCATGTAGGCAATTTGTCCCAAAACCGGCTTTTAGGGATTTTCCGGTTCTGAACCCGGCTCCGACGTAACTTAGCTCCCCGATGGGCTAGAGAGACGGCACCGGGCCCAAAAAACGCGGAAAATTTTTTGGAACAACTTTTATGTTTTGACCGAACATGGGGGACCGAAAACAAAAAGATAATAATGAGAAACCATTTTTTGACAAAAAAATAAATATTAACTATTTCTCAGAATTTCAAAACTGGAAATTTTCTTACTGAATATGAAAGATGGAGCCACCATATGATTAGAAAAAAATATAATTTGAAAATTAAGTGCGGCTGTATTTTTGATTTTCCACTCCAAACATGGAAAATCCGGAAAATCTCAAGTTATAATGTTTCCGATTTTGCCCCCACAGACGAACTACTTGTTCCTCATCTATGTGGAAGTTTAATGGAGCAATATACTATCGAATTAAATGCCCCGCGGGCAATTTGGCTATCATCATTTTTTCGACCATGACCCGGGGTTCATACCTCCGTAGTGTGGCACGACCATGAACCCCGGGTCATGGTTCAAAACTCAAAAAATGAAAGTATCGGAATTGAGGTCAAAAGTCCCAGAAACGTTGTATTTGATCGGAAATTTCATAAAAACACTTTCATTTCGAATAAAACGGAAGAAATTAGTCTGTGGGGGCGAAATCGGAGACATGATAACTTGAGATTTTCCAGATTTTCCATGTTCGGAGTGGAAAATCAAAAATACAGCCGCACTTAATTTTCAAATTATATTTTTTTCTAATCATATGGTGACTCCATCTTTCATATTCAGTAATAAAATTTCCAGTTTTGAAATTCTGAGAAATAGTTAATATTTATTTTTTTGTCAAAAAAATGGTTTCTCATTATTATCTTTTTTGTTTTCGGTCCCCCATGTTCGGTCAAAACATAAACGTTGTTCCAAAAAATTTTCCGCGTTTTTTGGGCCCGGTGCCGTCTCTCTAGCCCATCTGGGAGCTAAGTTACGTCGGAGCCGGGTTCAGAGCCGGAAAATCCCTAAAAGCCGGTTTTGGGACAAAATGCCTATATGAATCGAATCGTCGCCTCCAAGGCATTCTCCCATCACAAAGAGAGATTTTTAAAAAATGTTTGAAAAAAATTGTTCCTAAGAATGCCAATATTGGTACATTCTCTCCTGATACCTGTGCTATGGGGATGCCGGAATGAGAAGGAGAGAGAAGAGCCGTGTCGATTTTGTGCCGGGCTGGGAGAGGGAGAGAGAGGGGCTATGCCAGCATTTTATGTAAAATGCACGGAATTCCGCTAGTGTGCCGCGTGCGGATTTGTCAACCCTTGTGAAGTCTCTAAGAGCAATTGCAGGGTTGCTCAACGAACAATATTTTTTCAAATCGATCTGGATGCTTTGGAGACGATACGTGGTCAATTTGCTCTTGCCAGTGCGTTTCGTTGTTCTGTCATTTGAGAATGCCTGCATTTCAGAGGAGAGCTATGCAACAATTATACCTTGGATTCGCAAGTTAAATCGCTGCGGTTTTCACAAATTTTCAATGTGAGCTCCAGATTCCCATTTTTATTTAACTTACAATTCAGGAAGCAATAAATTGTAGCGGTATTGCGTACAGTGTGTATACAACTGAGAATGAGTTAATTTTTAAGTATATTGGGAGAATAGATTAAAAAAATAATTCAGAGACGGTGAAAAATGCGTAGACGTCAGTATGATGGCGCATTTTGTTGAGTAAGTAAAAATCAACCGTGAACATAAAGAGAGAGAATTCAGACTACAAGCTAATTTGATCGCAAGCGAGCAGACTTCGCAAGAATATTTAGTCAACGGGCAGATTGCCTACTTTTTGATAACTAATTTTCACTCTGGATGCATCAACACGGTTAACTCTCTGATGATTGTTAGCGCTACTTTTAGCCATGCACTTATTTCAGAAATGCATCGATCGTGCACGAAAATTTAGGAAGTCCGGACTAATAAGCAAGAAACCTTCCGTGGAGTGTCACACTTATTCTGTGATTTGATTCACTCTCTGAATTCATTGTAATGTTCATTTCAGGATTCCAAACACAATGTCACGTGTGCCGGTGACTTTTGCTATTACAAAGATGAAAGTGGCGGTGTATCAAGAGGATGTTACACAGTAGATAATTCATTGGCGGACAGGAAGCTCACAGTGCTCAAATTCAAATTGGAAAAAAACAGTTAGTTTCCAATTGCAGATTGGGATCTACGAGTATTTCACGATGTACGCATATTTATGCGATCAAGATTTGTGCAATGATAACGTGTACTCAGCCAAAAACAACTTATCGCCAGGAAGTTTCGTACGTGAGCCTCAGATTCTTCTAAATGAAAAAGTAACTATTTCTTTTCTTTCATCAGTCTTTCATCATTCCCCCGGTGCTGGAAACGACAACAAGATCAGCCAAAGCACTATCGATTTCCTTATCGATCATCATATTGGTGCTTCTTCAATAAAATAATTTGGCGGATTCATAATTAGAGATGCTGAAGGAAGCGAGAAGGGTGGGATGAGAGGAATGAGAGAGAGGGGAGAGGGAAGGAAGGGAATACCCTGCGGTCCAATGCATTCTATGGATACTTTTTCAAATGTGTGTTTGTGAGTGTGAAATTATTACTACAAATTTGCAGATTTATTCTAACGTCAAGTGATAAACTTGCAGGAGGACACATCATTAGGGAGGGAATTAGGATCTTCGAAATCAATAAAGGGCCTTCAAGGGATGATATCTTCTTAGCCTGTTCTGATCGCTTCAACGATCGCTCTTTACGTAGATCATCCAGCTTCCGAAGTCTTAACTTGCGTTGCTATAACTATAAATAGATAATGGCATCCTCTTCATGCTTCAAGTTTTATTCTCGGGTTGACGAAACTGACGGACGAATATTTTCGAAACTAGAAATGGAAGAGAACGGATTAATGTTTCGCAATGGATTATCCGGAATAAGCATTTCATTGCGGACAGCGTACCATATAATTAATTTTCTATATAAAACAGCGTGAGTCAGAACAGATGGATGCTAATAACTTGTCATATACCCAAACAGCTGAAGGAATTATTTTTGTTTAAAGGAGGGGAAACAGGAAAGAATGTTGGTGACTCTCACACGGAAAAACCGGGACTTGCAAGACACCGTAGTCAAATGAGGGAAGGGGAGGGAGGGGAGGGAGAGAAGGGAGACAGGCGTATGTAAATCAAAAGCGCACGCTTAATCAAATCCTCTGTTCAAATTTCCCGCCGTTGCCTGGACTGAGGGGAATTCTGGAAGTATGCCAAATCGCTATAACTCGGTTCATTGATGTCGGTTCATTGATGTCGTTTAAGAATTCTGATATGGTTATGGATTGCCATAATCTGACGTTGACAGATTGGTCACCAAAATATTCATGTTACTCCTCCTTTAAATGAACAACATTGCATTTGTTCTTAGACGTATACTTTGTTCCTGTATTGCATTATCGAAAGATGTTATTTTACAAATATGTGCCGACAAATATTTATTGTTTTGATGAAAAGACAAAAGAAGAGCGCACACGTTACGCAACACACTATTCTCCCACCACATAATATCATTACTCCTTAATAAAGGAGAGATGTCTCCTTTCGTCTGTGTGTTTGCGTGTTTGTCCACTACCCCCAGGGGGTACAAAAGTCTACCCCCAGGGGTACTCAAGTGACATGACCCATTACCGTAACCTTAGGGAACCTAATTCCCGGCTCTGACCTATTTGCCGGCTCTGACCTATTTGCCGGCTCTGACCTATTTGCCGGTTCTGACCTATTTTCCGGCTCTCATCTATTTCCGGGCTCTGACCTATTTTCCGGCTCTGACCTATTTCCCGGCTCTGAACTATTTCCCGGCCCATTCCTATTTTCATACTCCTTAATAATGGAGACAATGGCGTAATATTGGCGTGTTTGTTCGCGGCTAGAGCGCCAGAGAAAGAGAGCAGGGGCAGAGACGCAGAGGAAACAAGTTTAAACATGTCGCGCGCGCCTTCTGTATTGTGAAATGAGAGGAGAGTGGAACGCACATTGAAGAGCCCTCCAGACAATAAGACCCCGCCGAAGGCGAGGGCGAAATCGGCTATTTTCCAATAACGTGCGATGGTAATCATTACTCCTTATTAAAGGAGAGATGTCTCCATGTGTGTGTTCGTGTGTTTGTCCACTTAGGCGAGAGTGCCAGGGGGTATGCCTAGGGCAGAGAAGCAGAGGAAACAAGTGTAAACAAGTCGGGAGCCCCCTCTCCCCCTCAAGTACCGTAACCCTGACTACTGTATACCTACCGCAACCCTGACTACCGTATACCTACCGTAACCCTACAGTAACCAAACTACCGGGAAACGTGCCAGAACCTTCTAGAATGTTCGAAATTGAGGGGAAACTTCCATAATGGTCTAGAATGTTCGAAATTGAGAGAAAACTTCTAGAAACCTTCTAGAATGTTCGAAATAACGGGGACGGGTCCAGCGGCTTCTAGAAAGTTCGAAATGACGGGGACGGGTCCAGTGGCTTCTAGAATGTTCGAAATGACGGAGACGGGTCCAGCGGATTCTAGAAAGTTCGAAATGACGGGGACGGGTCCAGTGGCTTCTAGAATGTTCGAAATGACGGGAACAGGTACAGCGGCTTCTAGAATGTTCGAAATGATTGGGACAGGTACAGCGGCTTCTAGAATGTTCGAAATAACGGGAACAGGTACAGTGGCTTCTAGAATGTTCGAAATAACGGGGACGGGCTCAGCGGCTTCTAGAAAGTTCGAAATGACGGGGACGGGTCCAGTGGCTTCTAGAATGTTCGAAATAACGGGGACGGGTCCAGCGGCTTCTAGAAAGTTCGAAATGACGGGGACGGGTCCAGTGGCTTCTAGAATGTTCGAAATAACGGGGACGGGTCCAGCGGCTTCTAGAAAGTTCGAAATAACGGGGACGGGTCCAGCGGCTTCTAGAAAGTTCGAAATGACGGAGACGGGTCCAGAAGATTCCAGAAGGTTGAAAATGAAGGGCATAGTCAAAGGTTCACACAACCCAGCTAAAAACATAACCCGGCGTCATCCAGCCGGGGAGCGCGCCGTAGGCGCGCGATCCCGGCTGGTCAGAGATAAGCGTGAAATGAGGAGAGCCTTCTCCTCCTTTGCCCATGATTACATTGCTTATCCGAGGAAGCTTGTGATCATTGAAATAATGGCCATTAGGAAGGTCTGAAAACGACGCAATTTGGGCAAAACCAGAAATGTAAATTCTTACAATGTAACCCTCCACCATTGCAATGATGGGAGCGACGAGCCCTTGATCCTGGAAATTTAGAAGATTAGTTAGCGTTTCTGATACGAGATATCTAATTCTACAGTGAATCAAAGTCGTAACACAAACTATTATTAAGGGAGGAGGAGGGGTTGAAAAGCCTAAATCTTAAAAAATAATTACCGCAACAGTCAAGACGCAGGTGGTGGTATTCATAACACCGTTGATAGCAGCGTTGAGGGCTGCGATTTCCGCTGAAAATAAATTAATTCTAGACCCCTTTTGAATGTGGCGTCAAGTGATCAATAGTCTAGCAGTGATGACGTCTTCTTCATCTACGATATAACAATTAATGTTTGGAAAAGCGTTTGCGTTATACATAAATTCGCGATATTTGAACGAACATACAGTTGAGGAAAGCTGGGATACTGCTCAGGCTGAGGGTCTGAATTTTTAAAATAAATATTATTATAGTAAATATTTTTTTGAAATAAGAGTAGAATAATTTCCGTACCGAAATTTGAGCAATAATGTTAGTGGCCGTAGCGGTGACGGCGGCAAAGAGTTGCGCGACCTGTATTATAATGTCTCATCATTTCACATCCTCACGATCGCCTCTCTGACCAACGAGAGAACACGTAAAGTGAAGAGACTACTACACGTATTTTTAAACGAACCGCAGCTGCGACACATGAAGTTAGACCAGCAGGGACAGTGAATGTTATCGAGAGGATTCCGTCTGCAAGTGGAATTCGATTGATTCGAGGAAAGTGAGGGAACGATCAAGAGTTATTGCAAAAGACTCCTTCGCAATCTATTGCATTGTTTGCAGAATGTTATTTGTCAGGGTCTATTGGGGCGAAACTAATGAGTCCTTACTTGCAAACGCCGTCAGTTGAGCAACGACCAGTGGAAGAATGCTGAAGAGACCAGAGGAAGACGCTGCAACCGCAAGGGAAGCGATGAGAAGGGGGATGAGGATACGGGACATTATTATCTGGAAAGATGGGACATAATATCAGGAAAGACAACGAAACGCCAATTGAGAACTTTGAAATGATAGTAGGCTATCATCCGATCTAGTGCTAAGGCAACTGATGTGGTGTATTGACCGGTCAGCTTTTTATAGTAACTTTGTTGTCAGATAATGCTCAATTTTTATATTGATGTTCATTGTTGGGAGGAAAAGCTCATTCGATACACAGGAAGTTTTGATCAAATGACGCGAGAACACGGAAGAAAATATCGCTCTAAATTAGATTCTGTAGATGGAACGTTTGCAGAATGTGGCAGAATAGCATATTTTTGGATGCATTATTTGATTTCATCACGCGTGGGTGCGATATTTTGAATTTTTTTGAGGCGGAAGTAAAGATTCTTCTACACATTTTGCAGAAATATTAATTTCCTCGTGTATCGGTGGGACAAGAGGAATATCGCTCAAAATTGAATTCTGCTCAGCATAAGAGGCCGTTCGCCTAAGAATCGGACAAATCTGAAGGGGTTTGGCACAGCTCAAAAATATTGATTCTCTGAAACTCTCGGATTTAAGGTTATCGAGGGTGCTGAAAATGATAGGCATATTCATTTTGCAAGTTGACCTCCCGTTGGCTCCAGATGACGTCACGTCGAAATCAGTTTTTCCTCTTTTTCTCACGTCCCAGGAAAGCCAATATTAAGTGAACATGCCCCCTGGGGTCAAATTACATGCTGATCACACCTGTCAACTTTATTTTTTATCAATTTTAAAAATAATTTTGTTAAATGGAAGTTCTCACCGAGTGGAAAGTGCTCTGCGCGACTATCATAGACTAGCCCCCTTCGGGGGCTAGTTCCTGCGGAAGGCAGTGTCGCTCCGCGACACGGTTGCCACGCGGCAATGCGAATTATCCAAGTTAAAGCCTTAGCCATTCCTTCTTTTTTCACTTGCTATTTTCACCCTGTATCTCCTTCTCTATTGCCCGTATCTCCCTCGTTAGTATCAGCATCCCTCTCGCCTGTTACCGTATCTCCCTCGCTAGTATTCGAATCTCCCTCGCCTGTTACCGTATCTCCCTCGCTAGTATTCGAATCTCCCTCGCTAGTATTCGAATCTCCCTCGCCTGTTACCGTCTCTCCCTCGCTAGTATTCGAATCTCCCTCGCTAGTATTCGAATCTCCCTCGCCTGTTACCGTCTCTCCCTCGCCTGTTACCGTCTCTCCCTCGCCTGTTACCGTATCTCCCTCGCTAGATTCGAATCTCCCTCGCTAGTTACCGTATCTCCCTCGCCTGTTACCGTATCTCCCTCACCTGTTACCGTATCTCCCTCGCTAGTATTCGAATCTCCCTCGCTAGTATTCGAATCTCCCTCGCCTGTTACCGTCTCTCCCTCGCCTGTTACCGTATCTCCCTCGCTAGATTCGAATCTCCCTCGCTAGTTACCGTATCTCCCTCGCCTGTTACCGTATCTCCCTCACCTGTTACCGTATCTCCCTCGCTAGTAATCGAATCTCCCTCGCTAGTATTCGAATCTCCCTCGCCTGTTACCGTCTCTCCCTCGCCTGTTACCGTATCTCCCTCGCTAGATTCGAATCTCCCTCGCTAGTTACCGTATCTCCCTCGCCTGTTACCGTATCTCCCTCACCTGTTACCGTATCTCTCTCGCTTGACTCCAGTGACGAGCGCAGCGAGTCACTGGAGTATTTAGGTTTAGGTTCGCTACTTTTGGCTTGTGTACACAACTTTTACTTACTAGCCCCCAACGTTTTGGTTCATTGTTGCACACTAGCTGTGGCACTATGCTCAAAAGTTTCCCTTTTTCGAGAGGAACAAATGGCAACTTAAAAATCCTAAAAAAGTTTTCTAGGGAAAAAGTTATGGCGCTTTGAATTTGGCTAGCTACTGTCTGTATGCGACACTTAGCCAGCAAATTTTTAATCCTGCTAGTAGCTATGACAGCTAGCTACCAGCTAGCTGCCAGTTAGCTGCCAGGTAGTCAGGAAATCGCGAGAATATCTGATTTTTCAAAGCATTCTTGATATGTTATTGCATTTTGAGTGGTCTCCATTTGACCACTCCGGGCGCCGAGCAAGGCGAAGAAACCTATTTCCCGGCTCTGATTTATTTTCCGGTTCTGACCTATTTCCCGTCTCTGACCTATTTTCCGGTTCTGACCTATTTCCCGTCTCTGACCTATTTTCCGGCTCTGACCTATTTCCCGGCTCTGACCTGTTTCCCGGCCCTGACTTATTTTCATAAGCCTTAATAAAGGAGAGATGTATCCCTGCGCGTGTGTGTTTGTTCGCGGCGAGAGCGCCAGAGAAAGAGAGCAGGGGCAGAGACGCAGAGGAAACAAGTGTACAAGTTGTCGAAGGATCAATACGTAGCGATCACACCATATTGCACAGCGTGCCAGAGAGGATCGCCTCCTTTGTTCGTCGCGGCGGACATATTCTAATGAGGGGAGAGCGAGAGCGAGTCATTCTGAGCGCGTGGCCAAAACAGCCGTTTTCAACGGTTTCGCCGGATTCGCCTAGTAATAAAGAAGCAATTTAAACACAAATTATAACATTTACCACTTAAGCGATCCACTGCACATATGTTTTGTTGATTACTGTAATATTGTGAGCTTTGTTAATATTGATTACGAGGGGCCGCCAGTTCAATTCTACCCTCTCAATTAGGGATGGCCCGTCTAGAAAGAAAGAAAGATCTTATTGAAATAATTGATCATTTTACATATTTTCCAAGAGCTCTTCTTCGAGAGCAAGATTCTTAAGAATCTTGGCCCCCTCACTTTTCCGTCTCTGAGTCGATTCACCGGTCGATCTCTTCGAGTAATCGACGAATGAGAAGCAATCAAAATTCTTGAAATGAGCAAGATTCTTGCAATTCTTATGAATCTTGCTCCCCTCTCTCTCTTTCCCACTCATTATGCACGTTCGCCAAGAAATATTGGGATTATTCTGCACTTTCGCAAGATCCCAACCCGGTCCTTTTTCTTGCCAAGCCATCCCTAGTCTTCTCTGCACTCTCTCACGCGATCTCTCGCCTTTTAAACACGAGTTTCTCGCGTAAGAATACCGTACTCTGGTGTGTGTTAATAATAGAGAAAGCTACCGTAATCCTCACCAATTTCATAAGATCACGCAAGTGTGAATCAAGCACTTCCCACAAATTGCCATCAAGCTTGATTCAAACTTGTGGGAAATGCCTCTGCTTCCTTGCTCCGGCTCTCTTTCTCTGGCGCTCTCGAGGGGTAAACACACACGCAGAAGGAGACATCTCTTCTTTATTAAGGAGCAATGATTCTTTATTATGGAGTAATGATTCTTTATTAAAGTTACCCAACCAGGACAAATTATCGTTGAATGCGCGCGAAAACCGCATCCGCAAACTAGCGACTAACCAACGAATGACTTTATTTTTAATTGATTAAATAATTAATTGAATTAAGTTTATTGATTAATTTTTATTTCATTATTGAATTTGGGAAGACCAATGCGGAGTCGGTGAACCGCAGAAAGTGAAAGTGGACGGAGTCACAGCGATAAACAATTAAGTCTCCCTATATTCCGATTTGAATTGCGCGCGGGCCTGATGATCAATCCCAACACAAACCCGAATTTCCAAGCCGGTTTTTAGGGCTATTATCGATTTTTTTGTCTTTTTTATTGCGCGAGCAGTACTAATTCGGCCATTCTCTATCCGATGAGAAAATAAAAATAGGGGTTAAAATCGTCCTTGTTGGGTAACTTTAAGGAGTAACGATAATGACTATGATCATTGGCGAGTTCAACTAGAACAGTCAGTATACTTTTTGATTGATTTTCTATCAAACAGCTAAGATAAAACGATCATACGCAATATGATTTTTCTGCAAAAAAATCATGACTTCTACGAAGTCATGATTGAATAAAACTTCCGAAATCCACTAAAAGTGAAAAGTGAAAGGAGGTCTTTACTCGCACCGGTGGTGCAAATAAAAGTGATTGCTATTTAGGTTTACCAATAGTGAAGCAATAAAACTTGAGAAATCCTCGGAAAAAAATCATATGCGTATAATCAGAAACGCCCGAAAAACACTGGTAAGTGGGGAAGCAATAAAACTTGAGAAATCCCCTAGAAAACAGAAACCTAAATGTGCTGAAATTTTTTTTAATCACACAAACGACCACAATTACTTGAATGCGACGCGCCGGCTTTGACTTTGAATCATCTGCACTTGTACTTGCACATTAATCACTTGCGACATTACTTTGAATCATAGGTGTCCTAGCCGCCGGCTGGCTCATTTTTCACCATGACCCGGGGTACGTGGTTGCGCAACCCTGTCGACAGGGTTGCGCAACCATGAACCCCGGATCATCGGTCAAATGACTTTTTGGTCAATCGATAAAACATACCGTATACCATCACAATCGATAATACAGTGACCCAAATTACCGTATCTGGCTACCGTAACCCGAAATATCGCGAACTGACTTTTTTCAAAAGTTCACCAAATGTCTTCGATATTTGTTCGAATGTGTACTACAGTAACCCACCATGTTACCATACTCCGAATTACCGTAATCCGGATATCGCGAACTGACTTTATTTTTAAAATGCGTTTTAAAAATCCATTCTTTGATGCTTCTTGGACAACTCGCGATGAAAAATTAATCTATATATTTTTTTAACCTAAAATCATTTCCGAGTGGCTAACGCGTTACTAGTAGGTAAACAAAATCGAAGTTTTATCAAACCCGGTGATTTTAGCACGCGCTCTTTACTAGTAAACAACTCTCGTAATGTTTTCTCTAACCCGGCGATCCTAGGGTGCGCTCTTAACTAATAAACAACCTGGGTAATCGATATTTTCTCTAACCCGGTGATCCTAGGGTGTGCTCTTAACTAATAAACAACATGGGTATTCGATGTTTTCTCTAACCCGGTAATCCTAGGGTGCGCGCTTTACTAATAAACAAATTTTTTTAGCCTTGAGTCACACTTTTGCGAAAGTGTCTGAAATCGATCGAAAAATTATTTTACCATAATCTGCAGTAAAATACCGTATCCAAGACTACGGTATCGCATCGCGACTTTGTTTTGTTAAAGAAATTATTTTCGTTATGGCACTGTAGATTAAGGTAGAATAATTTTTTAATCGATTTCAGACACTATTGCAAACGTGTGACTCAAGGCTAAAATGGTTGTTTATTAGTAAAGAGCGCACCTTAGAATCACCGGGTTCGATAAAACTTCGATTTTGTTTACTAGTAACGCGTTAGCCACTCGGAAATGATTTTAGGTTAAAAAAATATATAGATTAATTTTCCATCGCGAGTTGTCCAAGAAGCATCAAAGAATGGATTTTAAAAACGCATTTTAAAAATAAAGTCAGTTCGCGATAACCGGATTACGGTAATTCGGGGTACGGTAACATCGTGGGTTACTGTAGTACACATTCGAACAAATATCAAAGACATTTGGTGAACTTTTGAAAAAAGTCAGTTCGCGATATTTCGGTTTACGGTAGCCAGATACGGTAATTTGGGTTACTGTATTATCGATTGTGATGGTATACGGTATGTTTTATCGATTGACCAAAAAAGGGTTCATGGTTGCGCAACCCTGTCGACAGGGTTGCGCAACCACGTACCCCGGGTCATGGTGAAAAATGAGCCAGCCGCCAGCCCTGGACAGGTATGCTTTGAATCATTATCATTATCGTAAGAGTATTTTCCACGATGCGTTGATGATCTTTTAGTACCGAACGAGATGCGGAGTTAGGAAAAGGCTGAGAGGAGGCGAATGATGAGTAATCAGGAGGGGACGGAGAAGTTATTAACGAGCGCATTTGGATGCACGATATGTCTGTGCTCCGTATACCTACCGTAACCCTGACTACCGTATATCGGAGTTAACTGATTTTTGAAACCGGCCTTTTCTTTGGGGTTAACTGATTTTTGAAACCGACCGTATCTTCGGGTTAACTGAATTTTGAAACCAGCCTTTTCTTCGGAGTTAACTGATTTTTGAAACCGGCCTTTTCTTCGGGTTAACTGATTTTTGAAACCGGCCTTATCTTCGGGGTTAACTGATTTTTGAAACCGGCCTTTTCTTTGGGGTTAACTGATTTTTGAAACCGTCCTTTTCTTCGCTGCCGTAGTCCTCACAAATTTCAAAAGATTCCACAAGTTGGAATCAAGCTTGGAGGCAACTTGTGGGAAATGTTTGATTCCAACTTGTGGGCGGACACCAGAGTCCTTGCGATCTCATTTCGGAAATTTTGTTCATAATTGAGGCGCTAGAATTCAAGTAATTGTGGTCGTTTGTGTGATTAAAAAAATTTCAGCACATTTAGGTTTCTGTTTTCTAGGGGATTTCTCAAGTTTTATTGCTTCCCCACTTACCAGTGTTTTTCGGGCGTTTCTGATTATACGCATATGATTTTTTTCCGAGGATTTCTCAAGTTTTATTGCTTCACTATTGGTAAACCTAAATAGCAATCACTTTTATTTGCACCACCGGTGCGAGTAAAGACCTCCTTTCACTTTTCACTTTTAGTGGATAGTATTCGAATCTCCCTCGCTAGTATTCGAATCTCCCTGGCTAGTATTCGAATCTCCCTCGCCTGTTACCGTATCTCCCTCGCTAGATTCGAATCTCCCTCGCTAGTTACCGTATCTCCCTCGCCTGTTACCGTATCTCCCTCGCCTGTTACCGTATCTCCCTCGCCTGTTACCGTATCTCCCTCGCCTGTTACCGTATCTCCCTCGCTAGTATTCGAATCTCCCTCGCTAGTATTCGAATCTCCCTCGCTAGTATTCGAATCTCCCTGGCTAGTATTCGAATCTCCCTCGCCTGTTACCGTATCTCCCTCGCTAGATTCGAATCTCCCTCGCTAGTTACCGTATCTCCCTCGCCTGTTACCGTATCTCCCTCGCCTGTTACCGTATCTCCCTCGCCTGTTACCGTATCTCCCTCGCCTGTTACCGTATCTCCCTCGCCTGTTACCGTATCTCCCTCGCTAGTATTCGAATCTCCCTAGCTAGTATTCGAATCTCCCTCGCTACCGTATCCTCCTCGCTAGTATTTTTCTCGCTATAATCTCCCTCGCCTGTTATCGTATCTCCCTAGCTAGGATCCGAATCCTCACACTCACCCCTATTCCGCTTCTCCCGACAACCCCCCGCCGCTGCACGCACCTCGAATGAGAAGAGAAACCACTCTCACTCGTCTCTCTCGCTCACAATGAATGCCTTTGCATTTCATTTCGAGACATCGTAATTGAATCACGTCGCGGATCAGCCCTCGACTCGACTCTCGATAATAAAATGTCTTTATAACTCTCCTCCCTCCCTCCCTCTCTCGCTAATCCAATTTATTCCGCCAAAAAATGTCTTCCAAAAAATATCGAAATTGCCCTAGATGTAATAGATCGGACCGGAATGATGCAAGGATTCCAAATATCTATTTCGCGTTTTTTCCTGCATTCCTGTAAGGTTTTACACAAAAGATAGTTTACCTTCTTGTAAGTAAATTTGGCCATCTTTCCTCTTGTTTTGTACCTTTGATCTCATCCCTTGCTTGATCATCGGACGAGAGGTGAGAGAGCATGGGGAATCGAGAGAGAGCAGACAGACAAGAGGAGGATGAGGCACGTAGGATAGGGATGGGAAGTGCCGGATCAATCGGATGAGACTCGAGGTAGATCAAAGGGTCCAAACAAGAGGAAAGATGGCCAAATTTACTTACAAGAAGGTAAACTATCTTTTGTGTAAAACCTTACAGGAATGCAGGAAAAAAACGCGAAATAGATATTTGGAATTCTTGCATCGTTCCGGTCCGATCTATGATAGTCGCGCAGAGCACTTTCCACTCGGTGAGAACTTCCATTTAACAAAATTATTTTTAAAATTTATAAAAAATAAAGTTGACAGGTGTGATCAGCATGTAATTTGACCCCAGGGGGCATGTTCACTTAATATTGACTTTCCTGGGACGTGAGAAAAAGAGGAAAAACTGATTTCGACGTGACGTCGTCTGGAACCAACGGGAGGTCAACTTGCAAAATGAACATGCCTATCATCTTCAGCACCCTCGAGAACCTTAAATCCGAGAGTTTCAGAGAATCCATATTTTTGAGCTGTGCCAAGCATTGTCCGACTCTATCACAAACGGCCTCATAATGCACATTTTGTGCTGTGGTGCGGAAATCCAAGGTGTTAGATTTATCGCATTTTATTCTGAAATACAACTTTTTCCCAGGATTTGAGAGGCTATCGATATCTTCTGCTTGCCTTCACTATCAATGATCTATATTTTCCACTGGTTCACGCGCTCACTTTACCGGTGAGAATTCTCAAGTAACTTTCATAAATGACCCCGGCAGATTATTTGCTCATACGGCAACGCCTTTATCATGTTTTCTCATGGCTTTCTCAATGTGTATAATTTCAGTGCGTGGGTAAGCGGTGCAGAATGTCAATGACCTTTCGGCAGGGATATTAAGCGGAACGGAGATTGAATCTGTGCTGAAATCGCTCGTGGGCGTATATCGCCACCTACTCTCCGAACTGGGTAAGCATCATCTTTCCGGGCACTCTTATCCCGTTCCCTCCTCTCCCTTTTCCATTCTTTCGCACTTTCTCCTCCAAAGGAAGCTCTCCCTTTCGCCCGTGTGCCCTATATCTTTAGTGGTTTTCATATTGCGATCTTCTGATTATTCATCTTGTGCAGAATGCTGCGACTTATTGCTTCTTCGCTATTGATCACACTGGGTAGTGGCTCCTTCTGCGGCGATTCAACGGTTCCGTTCTCCCTAGAGGTACGCATTTCCCCTTGCTCAAGAAGATATCCACCGGACGTACTTTGTGAATATTGAAACAAATAAGATGATGACTATGAATTGCTGCATGAACCAAGGGTCAATCTCGGGATTGCAATTTCCTTTGTTTCTTGATATTATTGTTCAGATAACTCCGGACGGATTGCCCCTACTCGGATGTGCACGTCCCACTTGCTTCGGCTGGGCACACGATGGCAAACGAGCCACAAACACCGCGTATTTCGATCGAGTTAACGGGTGAGCAATCGTGAGCCTACTTCAGTCCCCCTATTCTTTAGAGGGCAAGCGTTATGAGAGCTTGATACAGTCATAATGCTGACACAACTGTTGTGATTTCACAATATCCTAATTTTCCTGGAATTTACTATTATTCTCGCATTGAGCTTTGATACTGTAATTCAAGGCAGCCCGATGGGTACGTTCGTTCCGGTCGAGACTCCATTCCTCCTTATGGTCACGAAGATTCTCGATACTTCCTTCCACAGACCTCGGTGAGTGGAAAAAATGTTAAGTTTTGTCTAGGAACGTCTTACCCTTAGATGCTGCCTCGTGCAGGCCAATCCCAGAATTAAAGAGAGAGAAAAACAGCCTTCGCTGGACGTACCATTTGAAAAAAACTAGCTGAGCTAATACAATCTAAAGTGAACGTTGGCACGCTAATCCACCTCTCAAGGGGATACGAGTGGCCGATTTTCAGTTCACTTTCTAATTAGCAAACGTGCTCAAGTGGAACGACAATAGATCAAATATCAGATATGCGAGCCGTACTTCTCTTCGGCGAACTGTGCGAAGGGTGATCAATGGGTGGGAGGAATCGCACACCTCAACTCCACTGCCGCTCCGTCAGTTATACATGCATGCCCTAATCCGAAGATTCATGAAATGCAAAGAGTTATGCGATTGATGAAAATCACCCGAATTTTCAAAGTAAACTATGATTCATTACAGTCTACAGCTTCGCTGCTGCGCTTTTGAAGCTCTGTTCGAATCGGAAGATCGCGGAGTTGCAACGTTAAACGCTGGCCAGATTGCAATCGGTGGCGAGGTGAGCAAAAATCATCATTTTTAGGCTAATTGCAAGTTTCAGATTATTACCTCCGGAATCCAAGCCGGTTTCGACTATATCTCGGACATCGACAAGATCGTGCAGTTTGATGGATCGTGAGTTTGCCTTGGCGAACCTACAGTACCGTATTTTAAGATCACAATACCTCGTGTCGCTGCGTCGCATGCGCTGCCCCGGTCTGAAAGACAAGCATGGTAAAGTTAAAGTTTTGGGCAATAATCGTAAGTCCCCTATTTCAGGCGCCACCAACAACTACAATGGAAACAGTCGCAATGTACAGGCCTTCCAGGTAGGTCGAAAATATTTGGCTATTGTTCAACTATAGTAACCTCAATCTTTCAGGTTCTCAACGTGCCCGTTGACCAGCCACTGCCCCTGCCTCCCTCATCTCAAGCATCCGCCGTGAATAGCATCGTCGAGCAGGTACGTTCATTCATTGAAAGCATAAATGATTTGGTTGTTTGATGTATCATAAATATCTCTCGTACGAAATTTTGATGAAACTCGATCTCTTCGATGAAAGGATGTAGATTAGTTTATCGTTTGGACAATTAAAGTTAATTTTGGAATCATGATAGGCAGCGCAAGCGGACGTTAACCTTCAACCTCCCACTTATCAGCAGCAGCTGCCATACTCGCAAGTGGACGCTCAGCAGGTTAGTCGTTCGGTTAAGAAAGTTCTTACGTGAAATGCCGCTTCAGCAATACCAGCCCGGTCTCCAGCAGCCACCCGCCCAATATCAGACCGCTCAGGGTCCGCCCCAGGGTTCGTCTTGCCAGGTATGTGACTGGTACCTTTTCCAATCGAAGAATAATCCTTTGCAGGCGCACGCTAACCCGATGTACTACGTGAGTTCCCTTCCAAGTGTCCCGACAACGTGATATTATCGAGACTATAAAGATCAAAGATCACTTCCCTTTCAGTCGGCAGTCTCGTTCGGCTGCGGCGGTCAATTCTGTTTCTCGGGCGATATGACGGTCGAAGTTGTGGATGGGACGACGAAGAGGATGGACCAACTGACGAAAACGGTTCGCGCTTGTATGAGTATTGCAGTCGTGAGAGAATCAAGCACGTCGTACATAGACACAACAGTGCACTCTATGAACGTATATTGATAGTGCTCCGACACATCTGTTATGTGCGCATCACAGTGTTGAAATCTAGTTGACTCGAGGGTCTAACCGCCGTTACCCTTCCCACTCAGGATTGGGTGCTGTCCTTGAGCAACAAGGAGCTCGTGTACGAACCCGTCGAATTCTGGCTGCATCGCGTCCCTGCTCAGGTGCATTCATTCACTTGTTTCATTCATCTAATGTCTGCATCGTCATTAGTTCTTGCGGAGAAAATCATCTACTGTGAATCATCTTGGAAGATCAAGCTAATCGATACATTCAGGAAGCCGAATTCAATGTGTTCGAGACGGAGGACGGCAAGACGATCAAGCTTACCGACAAGCACTTCATCTTCAAGGTACGTGTACTCAATTGAAGCCGTGAGCAGAGGAGATACCAACTCTTCGCTGTGCATACTCAAGAGATGCAAGATGCATTCTTATCGTGACATTCATCGATTTCTCAGGGCGACTGCACTCTACTCTCCTCCGGTCCCGTCAATGTGTCCGCTCTTCCTCAAGAGGCCGTCACTGCGGATCAAGTGCACACGGGCGACTGTCTGTACACAATGGGAGCAGTGGATCGACAGATGCACGAGGTGAGCGGGAGGATTGCACATTCGGTATGACAGTATTGCCTCAATCACTCTAAATAGTTAGAGACAAAGGAGAGACGGAATAGGGTCGGTAATATCGACAACACCGATGCGGAACCAGCATCCATCGCGTGTGATGTCGGCGAAGCATGACACGATAACATTGCGCGTCGAGAATAGTCAATGGTAACCGGTGTTGCAGGTGCGGGTCGTTCGCACGAGCAAGATCACACAGACGGGCATCTACGCGCCCATGACCAATAGTGGACGAATTATCGTGAGTTGCAGCAAAATCGCATAATACTCGTTCTCTTTATGGAAAAATCAAATGGGAATTGGCAGGTGAATGGCGTTCACGCATCTTGCCATAACATCATGCAGGAGCACACGACGGGACACGCTCTGTTCCAGGTTTGATACACTTACATGACCCTTAACTGACTATGCTTGTGAAGTATCTAAGAGATGATTGGGGTATTACATAAAAAATTCAATTAAATTGCAGTACGTGACGATGGCCAAACAGTGGTACGAGTCCATCTTCGGTGAGGATCCGGACGAGATCGTAGAGGTAATTGCATAATTCATCGTGTTCAGTAGTTGTCACGCGATGCCATTATCAGCACTATCACCTTTACCATACCACATTTGAGACGCCGACCGGTCTGTCCACCATTCTGGCCGTAGCCGACCTCATCATCCCGAAGAGTTTGGGCGTGATGTGAGACGGAAGAAAATCTCGCGATGGAGCAGCAATCCCAACAAAAGTGTCATTACCCTGCTTGCAATACTTGAATATGTCAAAAAGAAAACTTCTTAAAAAAATTGTTGTCAACAAAAGCGTTCATCAGACGTTACCACAGTGCGAGATGTTACGGAGCAATCAAGCCATCATGTAGGCGGGTCCCATGGGTACGGACGGAATGCCGGGAGCGAAACAGCTATTATTAAGTTATTAGTTAATTTTAAGCTATTTATTTCGAATTTTAAGGATAGGTGAAGTTGGGGAAGCTTGGCTTGACGAAGCATCTTGACGGTTTGACGGCTTGGTTTATCCTCTAACACAGGTATCAGGAGAGAATGTACCAAAACTGGCCTCATCGGGAACTAGATTTTTCTTCACCATGACAGCCCTACACTATACACTATACAACTCAATCATCTTCTTTTTCTAGTGTTTCTAAGCAAATAAATTCAAAACCATTGGAGTTTCAATTATTTGATACATGCAACCGAACAAAATCGGACAGGTCTTTGTTTGTTTCAAATGATGAGTAATAGTAAAGTTGCGACGAGACTAGCCGGGACGAGTTGCATGTAGAGAGAATTGAATATTGGACCGTAAAAGTAGATCTGGAAGCGGGTTCAAACAGAGCAGGCTCCAGCTGAAATATAATTGCATCGCGAAAAGGATTGAAATTCAATAACGCACCGAGATGAGGAGAGTGTCCGCTACGATTATGAGAAGAATGGCGAGACTCAGAGCAACCATCGACAAGTTCTTGACATGTTCAGCAATGGATAGAAGCATCTTGAATGTAGAGGAAGGAGAGTTATGAAGCGGACGGTCAAATACGACTGATAGTGTGATCTCGTTGTTGATGGAGGAAGAAAGATAAGAGGTGAGGAGACCGAAAGTGTCATTCTGAGCAGAAAATCACGTGCGTGTGGACGAAACGAGAAACAAAAAACAGCATACAACCACGAAGTGATATCAACTCGCTTTGCATTCCTGAAAGCGTTGTCATTCCAAAACGCTTTAACGATTTATGGATGAAAATACACAAATAGAAAATACTATGTGCAGTATCTATTCCATTCTCGAGATTCTTTTCTACCGTCTCTTCGTGTGATTTCTGGGCTGCATTTGCAAACGAAAGGAACTGGTGATAAGACTACGGAATGCGCCGAAATATAAGATGGATTTCGCCTCCTCATGATGAACATGTTATTGTCAATGATTTGTGGTGTTAATGTGAACTTTCTTCTAGAGCTGGGACACTATGTAAATGCGCCATTATGGAAATGAAGATAATATTATTTCCCAATATGTTCCATCTCTAACGTCGCGTTCTGACTATTCTCGGGTAGTATTTGCAAACCACAGAAGACGGCGATAAGGCTACGGAATACAGCCAAAAATGAAAAGGATGTCATTGTCAGGAAGATTTGGCTTAAATTTGAGAATTATCGATGAAAATACAATAACGGTAGACATGGAGTAGGTAATATAATAGATACACAATATTGTCTCTACGACTCAATTTCTGATCGACATCCAAACAGAAATCATGATGGCCCAGACCGATACAGTTTGTGATGCACCATCTGTTTGTCGTCTCAAACGTTTCCAGCGAGGGCCATGTGAATGACCGCTACAATGTTCACTCGATACACAATTCGGTGAATACCACTCAGTACCATATCGGGAGATCGGTTTTCCGTCGCATGCACCTCGTCGACATTACAGAAATCTTCGTTGCACAAATAAGTCCGTTGATTGAAATACTCGTAGACGTCAACCTGATCAAATGTATCTAACAAGTTGTATCTGCAAAAAAAACCCATAATGAGTCTTTCCCATTATGCGCAAAAGACTCTAAATCGTTTAAAAAAATTTTCCATACGCTGAGCTTCCGTTCAGCGAATCTATCCTCCACTGTATAGCAACCTCTGTAAACCCCTCCATCCTCTTCTTGATAATAGCAGAAATCGCCTTTGCATGTTAGGTTGTTGTAGTTGTCCTATGAATGAGCGTTTGCAATGGGGTTTACGTGGATGATTATA